>JAYKKT010000043.1:0-1432500 GCA_036023115.1 Brasenia schreberi
AGACAAAGGATTAGACAAAGGATAAGACAAAGGATAAGACAAAGGATAAGACAAAGGATAAGACAAAGGATAAGACAAAGGATAAGACAAAGGATAAGACAAAGGATAAGACAAAGGATAAGACAAAGGATAAGACAAAGGATAAGACAAAGGATAAGACAAAGGATAAGACAAAGGATAAGACAAAGGATAAGACAAAGGATAAGACAAAGGATAAGACAAAGGATAAGACAAAGGATAAGACAAAGGATAAGACAAAGGATAAGACAAAGGATAAGACAAAGGATAAGACAAAGGATAAGACAAAGGATAAGACAAAGGATAAGACAAAGGATAAGACAAAGGATAAGACAAAGGATAAGACAAAGGATAAGACAAAGGATAAGACAAAGGATAAGACAAAGGATAAGACAAAGGATAAGACAAAGGATAAGACAAAGGATAAGACAAAGGATAAGACAAAGGATAAGACAAAGGATAAGACAAAGGATAAGACAAAGGATAAGACAAAGGATAAGACAAAGGATAAGACAAAGGATAAGACAAAGGATAAGACAAAGGATAAGACAAAGGATAAGACAAAGGATAAGACAAAGGATAAGACAAAGGATAAGACAAAGGATAAGACAAAGGATAAGACAAAGGATAAGACAAAGGATAAGACAAAGGATAAGACAAAGGATAAGACAAAGGATAAGACAAAGGATAAGACAAAGGATAAGACAAAGGATAAGACAAAGGATAAGACAAAGGATAAGACAAAGGATAAGACAAAGGATAAGACAAAGGATAAGACAAAGGATAAGACAAAGGATAAGACAAAGGATAAGACAAAGGATAAGACAAAGGATAAGACAAAGGATAAGACAAAGGATAAGACAAAGGATAAGACAAAGGATAAGACAAAGGATAAGACAAAGGATAAGACAAAGGATAAGACAAAGGATAAGACAAAGGATAAGACAAAGGATAAGACAAAGGATAAGACAAAGGATAAGACAAAGGATAAGACAAAGGATAAGACAAAGGATAAGACAAAGGATAAGACAAAGGATAAGACAAAGGATAAGACAAAGGATAAGACAAAGGATAAGACAAAGGATAAGACAAAGGATAAGACAAAGGATAAGACAAAGGATAAGACAAAGGATAAGACAAAGGATAAGACAAAGGATAAGACAAAGGATAAGACAAAGGATAAGACAAAGGATAAGACAAAGGATAAGACAAAGGATAAGACAAAGGATAAGACAAAGGATAAGACAAAGGATAAGACAAAGGATAAGACAAAGGATAAGACAAAGGATAAGACAAAGGATAAGACAAAGGATAAGACAAAGGATAAGACAAAGGATAAGACAAAGGATAAGACAAAGGATAAGACAAAGGATAAGACAAAGGATAAGACAAAGGATAAGACAAAGGATAAGACAAAGGATAAGACAAAGGATAAGACAAAGGATAAGACAAAGGATAAGACAAAGGATAAGACAAAGGATAAGACAAAGGATAAGACAAAGGATAAGACAAAGGATAAGACAAAGGATAAGACAAAGGATAAGACAAAGGATAAGACAAAGGATAAGACAAAGGATAAGACAAAGGATAAGACAAAGGATAAGACAAAGGATAAGACAAAGGATAAGACAAAGGATAAGACAAAGGATAAGACAAAGGATAAGACAAAGGATAAGACAAAGGATAAGACAAAGGATAAGACAAAGGATAAGACAAAGGATAAGACAAAGGATAAGACAAAGGATAAGACAAAGGATAAGACAAAGGATAAGACAAAGGATAAGACAAAGGATAAGACAAAGGATAAGACAAAGGATAAGACAAAGGATAAGACAAAGGATAAGACAAAGGATAAGACAAAGGATAAGACAAAGGATAAGACAAAGGATAAGACAAAGGATAAGACAAAGGATAAGACAAAGGATAAGACAAAGGATAAGACAAAGGATAAGACAAAGGATAAGACAAAGGATAAGACAAAGGATAAGACAAAGGATAAGACAAAGGATAAGACAAAGGATAAGACAAAGGATAAGACAAAGGATAAGACAAAGGATAAGACAAAGGATAAGACAAAGGATAAGACAAAGGATAAGACAAAGGATAAGACAAAGGATAAGACAAAGGATAAGACAAAGGATAAGACAAAGGATAAGACAAAGGATAAGACAAAGGATAAGACAAAGGATAAGACAAAGGATAAGACAAAGGATAAGACAAAGGATAAGACAAAGGATAAGACAAAGGATAAGACAAAGGATAAGACAAAGGATAAGACAAAGGATAAGACAAAGGATAAGACAAAGGATAAGACAAAGGATAAGACAAAGGATAAGACAAAGGATAAGACAAAGGATAAGACAAAGGATAAGACAAAGGATAAGACAAAGGATAAGACAAAGGATAAGACAAAGGATAAGACAAAGGATAAGACAAAGGATAAGACAAAGGATAAGACAAAGGATAAGACAAAGGATAAGACAAAGGATAAGACAAAGGATAAGACAAAGGATAAGACAAAGGATAAGACAAAGGATAAGACAAAGGATAAGACAAAGGATAAGACAAAGGATAAGACAAAGGATAAGACAAAGGATAAGACAAAGGATAAGACAAAGGATAAGACAAAGGATAAGACAAAGGATAAGACAAAGGATAAGACAAAGGATAAGACAAAGGATAAGACAAAGGATAAGACAAAGGATAAGACAAAGGATAAGACAAAGGATAAGACAAAGGATAAGACAAAGGATAAGACAAAGGATAAGACAAAGGATAAGACAAAGGATAAGACAAAGGATAAGACAAAGGATAAGACAAAGGATAAGACAAAGGATAAGACAAAGGATAAGACAAAGGATAAGACAAAGGATAAGACAAAGGATAAGACAAAGGATAAGACAAAGGATAAGACAAAGGATAAGACAAAGGATAAGACAAAGGATAAGACAAAGGATAAGACAAAGGATAAGACAAAGGATAAGACAAAGGATAAGACAAAGGATAAGACAAAGGATAAGACAAAGGATAAGACAAAGGATAAGACAAAGGATAAGACAAAGGATAAGACAAAGGATAAGACAAAGGATAAGACAAAGGATAAGACAAAGGATAAGACAAAGGATAAGACAAAGGATAAGACAAAGGATAAGACAAAGGATAAGACAAAGGATAAGACAAAGGATAAGACAAAGGATAAGACAAAGGATAAGACAAAGGATAAGACAAAGGATAAGACAAAGGATAAGACAAAGGATAAGACAAAGGATAAGACAAAGGATAAGACAAAGGATAAGACAAAGGATAAGACAAAGGATAAGACAAAGGATAAGACAAAGGATAAGACAAAGGATAAGACAAAGGATAAGACAAAGGATAAGACAAAGGATAAGACAAAGGATAAGACAAAGGATAAGACAAAGGATAAGACAAAGGATAAGACAAAGGATAAGACAAAGGATAAGACAAAGGATAAGACAAAGGATAAGACAAAGGATAAGACAAAGGATAAGACAAAGGATAAGACAAAGGATAAGACAAAGGATAAGACAAAGGATAAGACAAAGGATAAGACAAAGGATAAGACAAAGGATAAGACAAAGGATAAGACAAAGGATAAGACAAAGGATAAGACAAAGGATAAGACAAAGGATAAGACAAAGGATAAGACAAAGGATAAGACAAAGGATAAGACAAAGGATAAGACAAAGGATAAGACAAAGGATAAGACAAAGGATAAGACAAAGGATAAGACAAAGGATAAGACAAAGGATAAGACAAAGGATAAGACAAAGGATAAGACAAAGGATAAGACAAAGGATAAGACAAAGGATAAGACAAAGGATAAGACAAAGGATAAGACAAAGGATAAGACAAAGGATAAGACAAAGGATAAGACAAAGGATAAGACAAAGGATAAGACAAAGGATAAGACAAAGGATAAGACAAAGGATAAGACAAAGGATAAGACAAAGGATAAGACAAAGGATAAGACAAAGGATAAGACAAAGGATAAGACAAAGGATAAGACAAAGGATAAGACAAAGGATAAGACAAAGGATAAGACAAAGGATAAGACAAAGGATAAGACAAAGGATAAGACAAAGGATAAGACAAAGGATAAGACAAAGGATAAGACAAAGGATAAGACAAAGGATAAGACAAAGGATAAGACAAAGGATAAGACAAAGGATAAGACAAAGGATAAGACAAAGGATAAGACAAAGGATAAGACAAAGGATAAGACAAAGGATAAGACAAAGGATAAGACAAAGGATAAGACAAAGGATAAGACAAAGGATAAGACAAAGGATAAGACAAAGGATAAGACAAAGGATAAGACAAAGGATAAGACAAAGGATAAGACAAAGGATAAGACAAAGGATAAGACAAAGGATAAGACAAAGGATAAGACAAAGGATAAGACAAAGGATAAGACAAAGGATAAGACAAAGGATAAGACAAAGGATAAGACAAAGGATAAGACAAAGGATAAGACAAAGGATAAGACAAAGGATAAGACAAAGGATAAGACAAAGGATAAGACAAAGGATAAGACAAAGGATAAGACAAAGGATAAGACAAAGGATAAGACAAAGGATAAGACAAAGGATAAGACAAAGGATAAGACAAAGGATAAGACAAAGGATAAGACAAAGGATAAGACAAAGGATAAGACAAAGGATAAGACAAAGGATAAGACAAAGGATAAGACAAAGGATAAGACAAAGGATAAGACAAAGGATAAGACAAAGGATAAGACAAAGGATAAGACAAAGGATAAGACAAAGGATAAGACAAAGGATAAGACAAAGGATAAGACAAAGGATAAGACAAAGGATAAGACAAAGGATAAGACAAAGGATAAGACAAAGGATAAGACAAAGGATAAGACAAAGGATAAGACAAAGGATAAGACAAAGGATAAGACAAAGGATAAGACAAAGGATAAGACAAAGGATAAGACAAAGGATAAGACAAAGATAAGACAAAGGATTCACAGACAAAGGATAAATCAGACAAAGGATAAGACAAAGGATAAGACAAAGGATAAGACAAAGGAAGACAAAGGAGACAAAGGATAAGACAAAGGATAGACAAAGGATAAGACAAAGGATAAGACAAAGGATAAGACAAAGGACAAAGGATAAGAGACAAAGGATAAGACAAAGGATAAGACAAAGGATAAGACAAAGGATAAGACAAAGGATAAGACAAAGGATAAGACAAAGGATAAGACAAAGGATAAGACAAAGGATAAGACAAAGGATAAGACAAAGGATAAGACAAAGGATAAGACAAAGGATAAGACAAAGGATAAGACAAAGGATAAGACAAAGGATAAGACAAAGGATAAGACAAAGGATAAGACAAAGGATAAGACAAAGGATAAGACAAAGGATAAGACAAAGGATAAGACAAAGGATAAGACAAAGGATAAGACAAAGGATAAGACAAAGGATAAGACAAAGGATAAGACAAAGGATAAGACAAAGGATAAGACAAAGGATAAGACAAAGGATAAGACAAAGGATAAGACAAAGGATAAGACAAAGGAGACAAAGGATAAGACAAAGGATAAGACAAAGGATAAGACAAAGGATAAGACAAAGGATAAGACAAAGGATAAGACAAAGGAGACAAAGGATAAGACAAAGGATAAGACAAAGGATAAGACAAAGGATAAGACAAAGGATAAGACAAAGGATAAGACAAAGGATAAGACAAAGGATAAGACAAAGGATAAGACAAAGGATAAGACAAAGGATAAGACAAAGGATAAGACAAAGGATAAGACAAAGGATAAGACAAAGGATAAGACAAAGGATAAGACAAAGGATAAGACAAAGGATAAGACAAAGGATAACAAAGGATAAGACAAAGGATAAGACAAAGGATAAGACAAAGGATAAGACAAAGGATAAGACAAAGGATAAGACAAAGGATAAGACAAAGGATAAGACAAAGGATAAGACAAAGGATAAGACAAAGGATAAGACAAAGGATAAGACAAAGGATAAGACAAAGGATAAGACAAAGGATAAGACAAAGGATAAGACAAAGGATAAGACAAAGGATAAGACAAAGGATAAGACAAAGGATAAGACAAAGGATAAGACAAAGGATAAGACAAAGGATCAGACAAAGGATAAGACAAAGGATAAGACAAAGGATAAAGACAAAGGATAAGACAAAGGATAAGACAAAGGATAAGACAAAGGATAAGACAAAGGATAAGACAAAGGATAAGACAAAGGATAAGACAAAGGATAAGACAAAGGATAAGACAAAGGATAAGACAAAGGATAAGACAAAGGATAAGACAAAGGATAAGACAAAGGATAAGACAAAGGATAAGACAAAGGATAAGACAAAGGATAAGACAAAGGATAAGACAAAGGATAAGACAAAGGATAAGACAAAGGATAAGACAAAGGATAAGACAAAGGATAAGACAAAGGATAAGACAAAGGATAAGACAAAGGATAAGACAAAGGATAAGACAAAGGATAAGACAAAGGATAAGACAAAGGATAAGACAAAGGATAAGACAAAGGATAAGACAAAGGATAAGACAAAGGATAAGACAAAGGATAAGACAAAGGATAAGACAAAGGATAAGACAAAGGATAAGACAAAGGATAAGACAAAGGATAAGACAAAGGATAAGACAAAGGATAAGACAAAGGATAAGACAAAGGATAAGACAAAGGATAAGACAAAGGATAAGACAAAGGATAAGACAAAGGATAAGACAAAGGATAAGACAAAGGATAAGACAAAGGATAAGACAAAGGATAGACAAAGGATAAAGACAAAGGATAAGACAAAGGATAAGACAAAGGATAAGACAAAGGATAAGACAAAGGATAAGACAAAGGATAAGACAAAGGATAAGACAAAGGATAAGACAAAGGATAAGACAAAAGGATAAGACAAAGGATAAGACAAAGGATAAGACAAAGGATAAGACAAAGGATAAGACAAAGGATAAGACAAAGGATAAGACAAAGGATAAGACAAAGGATAAGACAAAGGATACAGACAAAGGATAAGACAAAGGATAAGACAAAGGATAAGACAAAGGATAAGACAAAGGATAAGACAAAGGATAAGACAAAGGATAAGACAAAGGATAAGACAAAGGATAAGACAAAGGATAAGACAAAGGATAAGACAAAGGATAAGACAAAGGATAAGACAAAGGATAAGACAAAGGATAAGACAAAGGATAAGACAAAGGATAAGACAAAGGATAAGACAAAGGATAAGACAAAGGATAAGACAAAGGATAAGACAAAGGATAAGACAAAGGATAAGACAAAGGATAAGACAAAGGATAAGACAAAGGATAAGACAAAGGATAAGACAAAGGATAAGACAAAGGATAAGACAAAGGATAAGACAAAGGATAAGACAAAGGATAAGACAAAGGATAAGACAAAAGGATAAGACAAAGGATAAGACAAAGGATAAGACAAAGGATAAGACAAAGGATAAGACAAAGGATAAGACAAAGGATAAGACAAAGGATAAGACAAAGGATAAGACAAAGGATAAGACAAAGGATAAGACAAAGGATAAGACAAAAGGATAAGACAAAGGATAAGACAAAGGATAAGACAAAAGGATAAGACAAAGGATAAGACAAAGGATAAGACAAAGGATAAGACAAAGGATAAGACAAAGGATAAGACAAAGGATAAGACAAAGGATAAGACAAAGGATAAGACAAAGGATAAGACAAAGGATAAGACAAAGGATAAGACAAAGGATAAGACAAAGGATAAGACAAAGGATAAGACAAAGGATAAGACAAAGGATAAGACAAAGGATAAGACAAAGGATAAGACAAAAGGATAAGACAAAGGATAAGACAAAGGATAAGACAAAGGATAAGACAAAGGATAAGACAAAGGATAAGACAAAGGATAAGACAAAGGATAAGACAAAGGATAAGACAAAGGATAAGACAAAGGATAAGACAAAGGATAAGACAAAGGATAAGACAAAGGATAAGACAAAGGATAAGACAAAGGATAAGACAAAGGATAAGACAAAGGATAAGACAAAGGATAAGACAAAGGATAAGACAAAGGATAAGACAAAGGATAAGACAAAGGATAAGACAAAGGATAAGACAAAGGATACAGACAAAGGATAAGACAAAGGATAAGACAAAGGATAAGACAAAGGATAAGACAAAGGATAAGACAAAGGATAAGACAAAAGGATAAGACAAAGGATAAGACAAAGGATAAGACAAAGGATAAGACAAAGGATAAGACAAAGGATAAGACAAAGGATAAGACAAAGGATAAGACAAAGGATAAGACAAAGGATAAGACAAAGGATAAGACAAAGGATAAGACAAAGGATAAGACAAAGGATAAGACAAAGGATAAGACAAAGGATAAGACAAAGGATAAGACAAAGGATAAGACAAAAGGATAAGACAAAGGATAAGACAAAGGATAAGACAAAGGATAAGACAAAGGATAAGACAAAGGATAAGACAAAGGATAAGACAAAGGATAAGACAAAGGATAAGACAAAGGATAAGACAAAGGATAAGACAAAGGATAAGACAAAGGATAAGACAAAGGATAAGACAAAGGATAAGACAAAGGATAAGACAAAGGATAAGACAAAGGATAAGACAAAGGATAAGACAAAGGATAAGACAAAGGATAAGACAAAGGATAAGACAAAGGATAAGACAAAGGATAAGACAAAGGATAAGACAAAGGATAAGACAAAGGATAAGACAAAGGATAAGACAAAGGATAAGACAAAAGGATAAGACAAAGGAGTAGGCAAAGGACTCCAGCAAAGGATAAGACAAAGGATGAGCAAAGGATAAGACAAAGGATAAGACAAAGGATACCAGCAAAGGATGCAGCAAAGGATGCAGCAAACCAGTAGGCAAAGATGCAGCGAAGGATAAGACAAAAGGGGTAGGACAAAGGATAAGCAAAAGGAGTAGGACAAAGGATGAGGCAAAGGAGTAAGACAAAGGATAAGACAAAGGATACAGCAAAGGATAAGCAAAGGATAAGCAAAGGATAAGACAAGGATAAGACAAAGGATAAGACAAAGGATAAGACAAAGGATACAGCAAAGGATAAGACAAAGGATAAGGACAAAGGATGAGCAAAGGATAAGACAAAGGATAAGCAAAGGATAAGACAAAGGATGCAGCGAAAGGATACAGCAAAGGATAAGACAAAGACAAAGGATAAGACAAAGGATAAGACAAAGGATTGCAGCAAAGGATACAGACAAAGGGCATCAGACAAAGGATGAGACAAAGGATTCAGACAAAGGATAACAAAACAGGATAGGACAAAGGATAAGACAAAGGATAAGACAAAGGATACAGACAAAGGATAAGACAAAGGATAAGACAAAGGATAAGACAAAGGATAAGACAAAGGATAAGACAAAGGATAAGACAAAGGATAAGACAAAGGATAAGGGGCAAAGGATACAGACAAAGGATAAGACAAAAGGATACAGACAAAGGATAAGACAAAGGATACAGACAAAGGGGTCAGAGACAAAGGATAAACAAAGGGAGTAAGACAAAGGATAAGACAAAGGATAAGACAAAGGATAAGACAAAGGATACAGACAAAGGGGTAGGACAAAGGATAAGACAAAGGATAAGACAAAGGATAAGACAAAGGATACAGACAAAGGATAAGACAAAGGATAAGACAAAGGATAAGACAAAAGGATAAGACAAAGGATAAGACTAAAGGATAAGACAAAGGATAAGACAAAGGATGAGGCAAAAGGGTAGGACAAAGGATTGCAGACAAAGGATAAGACAAAGGATAAGACAAAGGATAAGACAAAGGATAAGACAAAGGATAAGACAAAGGATAAGACAAAGGATCAGACAAAGGATAAGGCAAAGGATAAGACAAAGGATAAGACAAAGGATAAGACAAAGGATACAGACAAGAGGATAAGACAAAGGATAAGACAAAGGATAAGACAAAGGATAAGAAAAAGGATAAGACAAAGGTATAAGACAAAGGATAAGGCAAAGGATAAGACAAAGGATAAGACAAAGGATAAGACAAAGGATACAGACAAAGGATTGCAGACAAAGGATAAGACAAAGGATACAGACAAAGGATAAGACAAAGGATAAGACAAAGGATTAAGACAAAGGATAAGACAAAGGATAAGACAAAGGATAAGACAAAGCAGTACAGACAAAGGATAAGACAAAGGATAAGACAAAGGATAAGACAAAGGACACAGTAGGCAAAGGATAAGACAAAGGATACAGACAAAGGATAAGGCTAAAGTATAAGAACAAAGACAAAGGATAAGACACAAGGATAAGACAAAGGATAAGACAAAGGATAAGACAAAGCCATAAGACAAAGGATAAGACAAAGGATAAAGACAAGCATAAGACAAAGGATAAGACAAAGGATAAGACAAAGGATAAGACAAAGGATAAGACAAAGGATAAGACAAAGGATAAGACAAAGGATAAGACAAAGGATAAGACAAAGGATAAGACAAAGGATAGGACAAAGGATAAGACAAAGGATAAGACAAAGGATAAGACAAAGGATAAGACAAAGGATAAGACAAAGGATAAGACAAAGGATAAGACAAAGGATAAGACAAAGGATAAGACAAAGGATAAGACAAAGGATAAGACAAAGGATAAGACAAAGGATAAGACAAAAGGATAAGACAAAGGATAAGACAAAGGATAAGACAAAGGATAAGACAAAGGATAAGACAAAGGATAAGACAAGGATAAGACAAAGGATGAGACAAAGGATAAGACAAAGGATAAGACAAAGGATAAGACAAAGGATAAGACAAGGATAAGACAAAGGATAAGACAAAGGATAAGACAAAGGATAAGACAAAGGATAAGACAAAGGATAAGACAAAGGATAAGACAAAGGATAAGACAAAGGATAAGACAAAGGATAAGACAAAGGATCAGACAAAGGATAAGACAAGGATAAGACAAAGGATAAGATAATAAGGATAAGACAAAGGATAAGACAAAGGATAAGACAAAGGATAAGACAAAAGTATAAGACAAAGACAAAGGATAAGACAAAGGATAAGACAAAGGATAAGACAAAGACAAAGGATAAGACAAAGGATAAGACAAAGGATAAGACAAAGGATAAGACAAAGGATAAGACAAAGGATAAGACAAAGGATAAGACAAAGGATAAGACAAAGGATAAGACAAAGGATAAGACAAAGGATAAGACAAAGGATAAGACAAAGGATAAGACAAAGGATAAGACAAAGGATAGACAAAGGATAAGACAAAGGATAAGACAAAGGATAAGACAAAGGATAAGACAAAGGATAAGACAAAGGATAAGACAAAGGATAAGACAAAGGATAAGACAAAGGATAAGACAAAGGATAAGACAAAGGATAAGACAAAGGATAAGACAAAGGATAAGACAAAGGATAAGACAAAGGATAAGACAAAGGATAAGACAAAGGATAAGACAAAGGATAAGACAAAGGATAAGACAAAGGATAAGACAAAGGATAAGACAAAGGATAAGACAAAGGATAAGACAAAGGATAAGACAAAGACAAAGACAAAGGATAAGACAAAGGATAAGACAAAGGATAAGACAAAGGATAAGACAAAGGATAAGACAAAGGATAAGACAAAGGATAAGACAAAGGATAAGACAAAGGATAAGACAAAGGATAAGACAAAGGATAGACAAAGGATAAGACAAAGGATAAGACAAAGGATAAGACAAAGGATAAGACAAAGGATAAGACAAAGGATAAGACAAAGGATAAGACAAAGGATAAGACAAAGGATAAGACAAAGGATAAGACAAAGGATAAGACAAAGGATAAGACAAAGGATAAGACAAAGGATAAGACAAAGGATAAGACAAAGGATAAGACAAAGGATAAGACAAAGGATAAGACAAAGGATAAGACAAAGGATAAGACAAAGGATAAGACAAAGGATAAGACAAAGGATAAGACAAAGGATAAGACAAAGGATAAGACAAAGGATAAGACAAAGGATAAGACAAAGGATAAGACAAAGGATAAGACAAAGGATAAGACAAAGGATAAGACAAAGGATAAGACAAAGGATAAGACAAAGGATAAGACAAAGGATAAGACAAAGGATAAGACAAAGGATAAGACAAAGGATAAGACAAAGGATAAGACAAAGGATAAGACAAAGGATAAGACAAAGGATAAGACAAAGGATAAGACAAAGGATAAGACAAAGGATAAGACAAAGGATAAGACAAAGGATAAGACAAAGGATAAGACAAAGGATAAGACAAAGGATAAGACAAAGGATAAGACAAAGGATAAGACAAAGGATAAGACAAAGGATAAGACAAAGGATAAGACAAAGGATAAGACAAAGGATAAGACAAAGGATAAGACAAAGGATAAGACAAAGGATAAGACAAAGGATAAGACAAAGGATAAGACAAAGGATAAGACAAAGGATAAGACAAAGGATAAGACAAAGGATAAGACAAAGGATAAGACAAAGGATAAGACAAAGGATAAGACAAAGGATAAGACAAAGGATAAGACAAAGGATAAGACAAAGGATAAGACAAAGGATAAGACAAAGGATAAGACAAAGGATAAGACAAAGGATAAGACAAAGGATAAGACAAAGGATAAGACAAAGGATAAGACAAAGGATAAGACAAAGGATAAGACAAAAGGATAAGACAAAGGATAAGACAAAGGATAAGACAAAGGATAAGACAAAGGATAAGACAAAGGATAAGACAAAGGATAAGACAAAGGATAAGACAAAGGATAAGACAAAGGATAAGACAAAGGATAAGACAAAGGATAAGACAAAGGATAAGACAAAGGATAAGACAAAGGATAAGACAAAGGATAAGACAAAGGATAAGACAAAGGATAAGACAAAGGATAAGACAAAGGATAAGACAAAGGATAAGACAAAGGATAAGACAAAGGATAAGACAAAGGATAAGACAAAGGATAAGACAAAGGATAAGACAAAGGATAAGACAAAGGATAAGACAAAGGATAAGACAAAGGATAAGACAAAGGATAAGACAAAGGATAAGACAAAGGATAAGACAAAGGATAAGACAAAGGATAAGACAAAGGATAAGACAAAGGATAAGACAAAGGATAAGACAAAGGATAAGACAAAGGATAAGACAAAGGATAAGACAAAGGATAAGACAAAGGATAAGACAAAGGATAAGACAAAGGATAAGACAAAGGATAAGACAAAGGATAAGACAAAGGATAAGACAAAGGATAAGACAAAGGATAAGACAAAGGATAAGACAAAGGATAAGACAAAGGATAAGACAAGGATAAGACAAAGGATAAGACAAAGGATAAGACAAAGGATAAGACAAAGGATAAGACAAAGGATAAGACAAAGGATAAGACAAAGGATAAGACAAAGGATAAGACAAAGGATAAGACAAAGGATAAGACAAAGGATAAGACAAAGGATAAGACAAAGGATAAGACAAAGGATAAGACAAAGGATAAGACAAAGGATAAGACAAAGGATAAGACAAAGGATAAGACAAAGGATAAGACAAAGGATAAGACAAAGGATAAGACAAAGGATAAGACAGACAAAGGATAAGACAAAGGATAAGACAAAGGATAAGACAAAGGATAAGACAAAGGATAAGACAAAGGATAAGACAAAGGATAAGACAAAGGATAAGACAAAGGATAAGACAAAGGATAAGACAAAGGATAAGACAAAGGATAAGACAAAGGATAAGACAAAGGATAAGACAAAGGATAAGACAAAGGATAAGACAAAGGATAAGACAAAGGATAAGACAAAGGATAAGACAAAGGATAAGACAAAGGATAAGACAAAAGGATAAGACAAAGGATAAGACAAAGGATAAGACAAAGGATAAGACAAAGGATAAGACAAAGGATAAGACAAAGGATAAGACAAAGGATAAGACAAAGGATAAGACAAAGGATAAGACAAAGGATAAGACAAAGGATAAGACAAAGGATAAGACAAAGGATAAGACAAAGGATAAGACAAAGGATAAGACAAAAGGATAAGACAAAGGATAAGACAAAGGATAAGACAAAGGATAAGACAAAGGATAAGACAAAGGATAAGACAAAGGATAAGACAAAGGATAAGACAAAGGATAAGACAAAGGATAAGACAAAGGATAAGACAAAGGATAAGACAAAGGATAAGACAAAGGATAAGACAAAGGATAAGACAAAGGATAAGACAAAGGATAAGACAAAGGATAAGACAAAGGATAAGACAAAGGATAAGACAAAGGATAAGACAAAGGATAAGACAAAGGATAAGACAAAGGATAAGACAAAGGATAAGACAAAGGATAAGACAAAGGATAAGACAAAGGATAAGACAAAGGATAAGACAAAGGATAAGACAAAGGATAAGACAAAGGATAAGACAAAGGATAAGACAAAGGATAAGACAAAGGATAAGACAAAGGATAAGACAAAGGATAAGACAAAGGATAAGACAAAGGATAAGACAAAGGATAAGACAAAGGATAAGACAAAGGATAAGACAAAGGATAAGACAAAGGATAAGACAAAGGATAAGACAAAGGATAAGACAAAGGATAAGACAAAGGATAAGACAAAGGATAAGACAAAGGATAAGACAAAGGATAAGACAAAGGATAAGACAAAGGATAAGACAAAGGATAAGACAAAGGATAAGACAAAGGATAAGACAAAGGATAAGACAAAGGATAAGACAAAGGATAAGACAAAGGATAAGACAAAGGATAAGACAAAGGATAAGACAAAGGATAAGACAAAGGATAAGTAAGACAAAGACAAAGGATAAGACAAAGGATAAGACAAAGGATAAGACAAAGGATAAGACAAAGGATAAGACAAAGGATAAGACAAAGGATAAGACAAAGGATAAGACAAAGGATAAGACAAAGGATAAGACAAAGGATAAGACAAAGGATAAGACAAAAGGATAAGACAAAGGATAAGACAAAGGATAAGACAAAGGATAAGACAAAAGGATAAGACAAAGGATAAGACAAAGGATAAGACAAAGGATAAGACAAAGGATAAGACAAAGGATAAGACAAAGGATAAGACAAAGGATAAGACAAAGGATAAGACAAAGGATAAGACAAAGGATAAGACAAAGGATAAGACAAAGGATAAGACAAAGGATAAGACAAAGGATAAGACAAAGGATAAGACAAAGGATAAGACAAAGGATAAGACAAAGGATAAGACAAAGGATAAGACAAAGGATAAGACAAAGGATAAGACAAAGGATAAGACAAAGGATAAGACAAAGGATAAGACAAAGGATAAGACAAAGGATAAGACAAAGATAAGACAAAGGATAAGACAAAGGATAAGACAAAGGATAAGACAAAGGATAAGACAAAGGATAAGACAAAGGATAAGACAAAGGATAAGACAAAGGATAAGACAAAGGATAAGACAAAGGATAAGACAAAGGATAAGACAAAGGATAAGACAAAGGATAAGACAAAGGATAAGACAAAGGATAAGACAAAGGATAAGACAAAGGATAAGACAAAGGATAAGACAAAGGATAAGACAAAGGATAAGACAAAGGATAAGACAAAGGATAAGACAAAGGATAAGACAAAGGATAAGACAAAGGATAAGACAAAGGATAAGACAAAGGATAAGACAAAGGATAAGACAAAGGATAAGACAAAGGATAAGACAAAGGATAAGACAAAGGATAAGACAAAGGATAAGACAAAGGATAAGACAAAGGATAAGACAAAGGATAAGACAAAGGATAAGACAAAGGATAAGACAAAGGATAAGACAAAGGATAAGACAAAGGATAAGACAAAGGATAAGACAAAGGATAAGACAAAGGATAAGACAAAGGATAAGACAAAGGATAAGACAAAGGATAAGACAAAGGATAAGACAAAGGATAAGACAAAGGATAAGACAAAGGATAAGACAAAGATAAGACAAAGGATAAGACAAAGGATAAGACAAAGGATAAGACAAAGGATAAGACAAAGGATAAGACAAAGGATAAGACAAAGGATAAGACAAAGGATAAGACAAAGGATAAGACAAAGGATAAGACAAAGGATAAGACAAAGGATAAGACAAAGGATAAGACAAAGGATAAGACAAAGGATAAGACAAAGGATAAGACAAAGGATAAGACAAAGGATAAGACAAAGGATAAGACAAAGGATAAGACAAAGGATAAGACAAAGGATAAGACAAAGGATAAGACAAAGGATAAGACAAAGGATAAGACAAAGGATAAGACAAAGGATAAGACAAAGGATAAGACAAAGGATAAGACAAAGGATAAGACAAAGGATAAGACAAAGGATAAGACAAAGGATAAGACAAAGGATAAGACAAAGGATAAGACAAAAGACAAAGGATAAGACAAAGGATAAGACAAAGGATAAGACAAAGGATAAGACAAAGGATAAGACAAAGGATAAGACAAAGGATAAGACAAAGGATAAGACAAAGGATAAGACAAAGGATAAGACAAAGGATAAGACAAAGGATAAGACAAAGGATAAGACAAAGGATAAGACAAAGGATAAGACAAAGGATAAGACAAAGGATAAGACAAAGGATAAGACAAAGGATAAGACAAAGGATAAGACAAAGGATAAGACAAAGGATAAGACAAAGGATAAGACAAAGGATAAGACAAAGGATAAGACAAAGGATAAGACAAAGGATAAGACAAAAGGATAAGACAAAGGATAAGACAAAGGATAAGACAAAGGATAAGACAAAGGATAAGACAAAGGATAAGACAAAGGATAAGACAAAGGATAAGACAAAGGATAAGACAAAGGATAAGACAAAGGATAAGACAAAGGATAAGACAAAGGATAAGACAAAGGATAAGACAAAGGATAAGACAAAGGATAAGACAAAGGATAAGACAAAGGATAAGACAAAGGATAAGACAAAGGATAAGACAAAGGATAAGACAAAGGATAAGACAAAGGATAAGACAAAGGATAAGACAAAGGATAAGACAAAGGATAAGACAAAGGATAAGACAAAGGATAAGACAAAGGATAAGACAAAGGATAAGACAAAGGATAAGACAAAGGATAAGACAAAGGATAAGACAAAGGATAAGACAAAGGATAAGACAAAGGATAAGACAAAGGATAAGACAAAGGATAAGACAAAGGATAAGACAAAGGATAAGACAAAAGGATAAGACAAAGGATAAGACAAAGGATAAGACAAAGGATAAGACAAAGGATAAGACAAAGGATAAGACAAAAGGATAAGACAAAGGATAAGAAAAGGATAAGATAAGACAAAGGATAAGACAAAGGATAGGATAAGACAAAGGATACGACAAAGGATAAGACAATGGATAAGACAAAGTATAAGATAAATGATAAGACAAATGGATAAGACAAAGGATAAGACAAAGGATAAGACAAAGGATAAGACAAAGGATAAGACAAAGGATAAGACAAAGGATAAGACAAAGGATAAGACAAAGGATAAGACAAAGGATAAGACAAAGGATAAGACAAAGGATAAGACAAAGGATAAGACAAAGGATAAGACAAAGGATAAGACAAAGGATAAGACAAAAGGATAAGACAAAGGATAAGACAAAGGATAAGACAAAGGATAAGACAAAGGATAAGACAAAGGATAAGACAAAAGGATAAGACAAAGGATAAGACAAAGGATAAGACAAAGGATAAGACAAAGGATAAGACAAAGGATAAGACAAAGGATAAGACAAAGGATAAGACAAAGGATAAGACAAAGGATAAGACAAAGGATAAGACAAAGGATAAGACAAAGGATAAGACAAAGGATAAGACAAAGGATAAGACAAAGGATAAGACAAAGGATAAGACAAAGGATAAGACAAAGGGTAAGACAAAGGATAAGATAAGACAAAGGATAAGACAAAGGATAGGATAAGACAAAGGATACGACAAAGGATAAGACAATGGATAAGACAAAGTATAAGATAAATGATAAGACAAATGGATAAGACAAAGGATAAGACAAAGGATAAGACAAATGGATAAGACAAAGGATAAGACAAAGGATAAGACAAAGGATAAGACGAAGGATAAGACAAAAAAATAAGAGAAAGGATAAGACAAAGGATAAGAGAAAGGATAAGACAAAGGATAAAACAAGAGATAAGACAAAAAATAAGACAAAGGATAAGAAAAGAGATAAGACAAAGGATAAGACCAGTTGCAGACATTCACACACACGCCCTCTTTTGGTTGGCTGTACCCGGCCTTGAGAGACTGCTGTAGTGGACAGGGTGCACATGGCTGCACCGGTCTCTCGGCTGCACACACGGTCTTGTGCGCCCAGGGGTCGCACGGGGGCTGGGAGCGTCGTCTTCGGCTGTGGCTGAGGTAGGCACCCTGGTGGCACCCTGTGGAGTATCGTCTGCAACTAAACAGAAGAGGGGCGCCCTGTGACACAGGCAGCTGTTGCTGGACGGAAGAGGGGCACCCTGTCGACACCATGGAGAGCACCCTGTTGCTGAACGGGGTGGGCAGCGCACTCTCTGCGCCCTGGAGAGGTTTACTGATTGTCACCGCCTGTGACAGTCCCTGTTGCCAAGAGGAACAGAATGGGGGCGCCCTGTTCTGAAAGAACGCACCTGGAGCGCCCGGCTGCTTCTACAGCACGCGCCACGACCCTGTCGCGGCACCCTCCTGCACTGGCTCAACAGCACCACGGTCTTGCATGGCAGAACGTCTCAGCACCCGGTCACGTTAACGACAACGGCTACGGGGCGTTGTCCGGCCCTGAAGTCCTGCGTCTCTCAGCACCCGGTCACGTTAGCTGTGACAAGATATTGAATATTCTAGCAAGTGGGAGGTTTTGTTAGTATCTCCTTTACACATGATCCATGTGACCGAGGACCCAGCAAGTCCTATTGGGTTCTCAATATGTTCCTTTTCTTTTTTGCCCTCATGCGGGACAAGTTCGGTTTGAGTTGGAAACCCGTCCGATTGTTAGTATCTCCTTTACACATGATCCATGTGACCGAGGACCCAGCAAGTCCTATTGGGTTCTCAATATGTTTCTTTTCTTTTTTGCCCTCATGCGGGACAAGTTCGGTTTGAGTTGGAAACCCGTCCGATTTCAGCCAACCCCACCTAATCTGCGGCGCCTTACAACGACGACGAATAGAAGAAATCAAGGGAAGGCAAGGATCGCTCGTCGTAGGGAGGCACGCTGTGTGGAAGCAGCAGCAGCAGCAGAGAATGCAGGCATCTATCTTTGGGTTTGGATTTGGATGCCTCTGCTGCCATTATCATCATCACCCCCGATCATTTTCATCTTCCCCCCCTCCCCATCACCGATTGAAGCAACGGTTGATGCTCGTCTTCTTTCTCAACACCGCCGATAACGCGTCGCCATATTCCCACAAACGGCTGCAACGGCGCCGGTCCTGCTTCACTAACAGGCCCAGACCCGTCCTTGACCCTCGTCCTTCCCTTCTCCCCGGTGGGTACTTGCTACTTTTCATCCTTCTGTCGTTTCTTTTTCTTTCCATTCTTTTATTTATATGATAGTCTCTCTCTCTCTCTCTCTCTCTCTCTCTCTCTCTCTCTCTCTCTCTCTCTCGACTGCATGTTTAGTTCCTGTAATTATCTTCTTTGTTTTGTGACCCCCTTTTGTAGCGTGGGGTTTCTCCCTTGTGAAACGGGACGCTTGGAATGGAAATCTTCTTGAGATACTTCCTTGTAGGACACCATCTTAACGTTTGCCGCTTAGTTCATTGATAGGGTTGATCATCTAATTTGTGCTTATACAATAACATCATGCTTGATGAATTCTAGGAAAAGGAAATGATGTTCTTTTCATTCGGTGTTTGCGTTGGTCAAAGATCTTATTCCGCCTCTGTTTCATCTATGCTTGATTTTCAAAGTGTTGCTTTGACGCCGTAAAACAGGAGTTCGTGGAGCAAGTCAAGCAACTGAATTGTTCCCTGCAGCTGCTGCGTGCCCCGAGGTCGTTGTTAGAGAAGCGCGCATACAAGATTGTTGGGACGTTGCTGATACTCACTGCAGCTCCTTCTTCCCAAATTATTCATTTCCCTTTGATTTGCTGCTGCGGGTGAATCGGCTGGTGGCCTTGTTTTCAAGTTTCTCTGTTCCGATTGAGAATAATAATATGAGGAAGTGCTTGGTGGCTGTAATTGGTAATCTTGTTGAAGATAACTACTTATTTGGGACCCTGGATTTAAATTTTTTTGGGGTTGAAGAGAAATTCAGCTTTAATAAGGAATCCGTTGCCGGGATACTGACCATAGACACCTTGGCCGAATTCTTGCCCAGAAAAGGGCCTCTTGGGAAAAGGAGGTGAGTCCTCTACCTACAACAGTACACGCATTAGACTTGTCGCGTTTACAAGATTCACGAAGCTCGTGACTGCTCTTTTTAATATGTTTTATGATTCACATGAAGTTTGTATGCTCAATTATTTTCTTTAATTGCTATTTCGTTTGCTTTTATAATGGCTGATACCATCAATTTGGGGTTTTGTGGATTTTGAACGTTCTTTCACGGAACATTCTCAAAATGTTTTTCAGATGCATCATCTAAGCATCAAACTAAGATCTAGCGCTTTTACATCTGTAGTTTTACATGTGGATTTCTGGATAGCTCCCCTCCTCGAGTTACGATTTCTCCGTGTGTATATTTCCGGCGACGCAAACATATAAGGTCAAATGCAGAAGATTACCGATGAGCTTGAGTCAATTCTAACATTTGGGTGTCGACTGCCAGGTCATGTACACACACATTACACCCGAATGAAGGTTTAATATTTCTCACACTGATTTCTGGTTTGGCTTGCTCTTCTTTCTGACGCATTTCATGCCCAACCTCTGGGGATGGGACACTTGCGAAAAGAAGACTTTGTAGCTTACTCAAGGGGACTGCGATCAAGATTTATGAGAGCATCTAATCGACTTACACCTTCTCTTATGCTGTACACATCAATTTTGTGAGCCACAGGATCAAAGACCATTGGTTTTTAAATCCTTATAGAATTCAATCTGCTTAGCCGTAGAATTTTGCATACCGCAGCATCTGTACAGTTTCTCCCCAAAAGAATTCATTCTGGTAATGCGTTCCACTGATAGTCTCTCTCTCTCACTCTCTCTCTCTCTCTCGGTTTTATCATTTGCAGGGCTTATATTACCTATGTTTTATCATTTTCAGAACCGGTATTGCCTACATATCGAACGTTGCAGTCAAGCGGACAGAGAGACGCAAAGGCATAGCGAAGAAGTTGATGGCAAAGGCTGAGGAGCAAGCTCGAAGATGGGGTTGTCGTTCCTTGGCATTGCACTGTGACGCAAACAACCCTGCTGCCGTTGCATTATACAAGAGCCAGGGTTTCAGATGCATCATGGTCCCGCGTGGTGCCAATTGGCCTGAGCCCAGGACCGCTCCAGGCTCAAGGTTTCATTTCATGATGAAACTCCTAACCAGGACAGCTGCTTAACATTAGCTTTGCCTCGAAGAAACTTGTATTTATTTCTCTTCATCAGGTAGATCGCGGCCACGCTAGATCGGAACATCGTACTAGATGCAGTGTGTTATATCAGTGGCCTGTACATAGATATTGATCTCATGAAATGTATACACGTTTTTCCGGAACATGCATTTGCTTTATAAAACAACGGTCTGATATGAAAACGTCTGCTGCATTACTCCTGTTCTCGTTATAATATTTCTCGCAACGCAAGTGAGCAAGAAGTAGAAATGCATAAAACATTTCTAAAAGACGATACTATAGCTCAATCATGTTAACGTACATGGAGGATGACTTAATTAGGGTATTTGAAGAACTCAATAACAGTTAAGTATGATACAACTGCAAAATTGCATGTGCAGTTGTTACTACAAAAGTATAACTCCTTCAAAATGAAAAAAGAAGATAATGTTGTAGATAGATACATAGCCATAGCAAAATATGTCATCCTAGAACCAATGCAAATATCTACCATACTAAACAATCTACCTCTGTCATAGAACATGGTCACCACTGCCCTCAGATTAGGGACTGAGATGAACCTTTCAAATTTGCCTCTAAAACTAGCAATAGAGCAAGAATGTGTTTCAACTGCGGAAGGATGTGACACTACAAAAGGAACTGCCATAACAAGGAAGATAGAGGAAACAACACACAGCGCGGACAGTCGAAGAAGCAGGACATAATCTGTGTGATTTCTGAGTGCTTGTATATAGATCTTCCAGTGAAAGGTTGGTGGATAGACTCAGGAGCAACACGGCACATTTGCAGAACGATGGGACACTATAAAATGGTTTGCCACAACAAGAAAGGTGGAGGAAACAATCCACAGCGTGGACAGACGGAGAACCAGGATATAATCTTTAGTTTTCTTATCTCTAGCCCTAGCTATCGTAAAAATCTCTTTCACCCTCTTTTGAGTTGAGTTTTTTATATAAATCCTCTCAAATTTTAGCTTTTGCTTCACTCACGGCTTTTTTTGCTTCTTTCTTTGCTTTCTTATAAGCCTCTAAAGTTTCACTAGTTTTCTTAGCATAATGTAATTTGTAACATGCCCTCTTTGCCTTGATTTTATTTTGCATTATTTCGCCACTTTTTTAATATGTATAGCCATATTGTTCCACATATCACAGGGTGTACCAACATAATTCCAAACATCTCCTTGAAGGACTTTCTGTTTAAATATATCTTCTTTCTCGCTTTTGAGGTTCCACCATTTAGTTTGAATAGCTTGATGCACTCTTTTATTCTTTGTCCATTTTTTTATTTGTAAATCGATAACTAAAAGTCAATGTTGGATGGTTAAGCTTTCTCTTGGAATTACCTTGCAATTTTTACAACATGCTCTATCTTTTTTTCTACAAAGTAATCAATTTGTGTTTGTGATAAGCTACTCTTATAAGTAATTAAATATTCATCTCGTTTTTTGAAGATTGTATTGATTATAAAGAGATCAAATGCTATAGCAAAATTTAAAATCTCCCTACCTTCCTCATTTATATTTCTAAAACCAAAGTTTTCATGAATCCCTTGATATCCTAATGCCTCTTTACTGACATGTCCATTTAAGTATCCTCCTAAACAAATCATCTCCCTTTGTGGAATCTTTTGAATCACCTTATCTAACTCTTCCCAAAAAGTTGTCTTTATACTATCTTTTAGTTCTACTTGCGTAAGCACAAAGTATATTCAAAACCTCTACTCCTAACACTAATTTCAATGTCATGATTCGGTCAACATATCGTTGTATGTCTACTACACTATCATTTAAATCTTTATTTATGATAATACCAATTTCGTTTCGAGCCTTTTCTTTACCTTTGTATTATAATTTAAAACCTGTATCCTATATCTCTTTTGCTTTCTCTCCAACCCATTTTGTCTCTTATAAACATTGTCACACCCGCTCGAGTCGAGACCACGACCCGGCTCGAGTCGATGCCACGTAGACGCTTCTCACACTGGCGTAATGGTGAGCAATAACCAATATATTACTAATTTAATTCAAACTCAATGAAATATCTAACTGAAATAAATATTCATATCGAAGTTCTAAACCACACGTCAAAAATGGTGCGGGGCCCACCTAACAATAACCCTGAATAAAAGACTTTCTAAATTATTTAACACTTATCATACCATCTAAAATAAAAATGCAGCTCTATCAAACTCCTCTGCTCCGTGTGCCCTCGAAGTGCTAGCTTCAGGATGAGTTGAAAAACAATAGGGTGAGCTCCTATACATAGCTTAGTAGGGAGGTTAAACATCTTTAAATAAAAAACTTACTAAAAGCATGCATAGTTTCACAATCATTTCATAGCAAAGCATATTTACCTTGAAATCATGATCTCAAATTCATACGCATACACTCACACACGCACACATCATTAGTTTCAATAATTACAGTCCATACTATGTTTGCCCCAAAGGCCACGAGAGTCGTCTGACCCTCTCTAACATGACCTCGGTAACCCCGTCCACGACAGAGTGCCCGGAAACACACCCTGTATTCGTTCCAAGTTGGATCGCCTGAGGGACCTACAAGTCTCTAGAGACCCCACACAAACCACACAAGTACGGCTCGTATATTCACACATCATTACATTTCTAAAACCAATTACAGTTCATCACATTCACAAATTATATCCAGATCCACAATTATCCAAAATCAAACTCACATCCACACAACATTTAAACAACATTTAAATACTATGTTCATACAACACATGCATATCAAAACATGCTCTTTATCAAACAATGTCATAAACATGTTCTATTTGAAAAGCATATCAAATAACCCATAATTGCGAACAACATTTCACAAATATCAATAAAACATTTATCAATCATGCACATTTAAATCTATCTAAAACAATAAAATCACTTCTAGCATGGTTCTGTAAAAGAATGCATAATCCTCTACCTAAAGGAGCGCTAAAATACAGTCTCCAAGCTACTGGGTCACTCTTATCACCACTAAATCCTCTAATTTTAATCTCTAAATAATTACAAATAATTAAAATACTAGAATTTATTGAACTAAGAGTCTAACGCAACAAACCGTATCTAAATTGGATCCCAAACCCCAATCTGGGTCTGTTTAAGCTATCCAAGATCCAAATTGATACCTAGATCCATATATAATCCGAATAAGTAACACAATAGGTAGCTTGTGTCACTGTGTCAACAGAAAACCTTTAACTACAAACAAAAGTCTTCTTTCTAACCTATAAACTCATTTAAAGACACGACCCAAACTTGACCCGTTTTCTACACAAAACCCGACACGGAACCTATTATGACACATAACTAGTTTTTAACCTGTGACATGAGGATACGACACGAACCAGTGTTGGTTCATGATATTTTAGACATGATACGCCGTGTCCGTCACGGATATGACACGGACATGAGGGACACGCCCAAAAGAGCCGATTCTCTTTTTTTTTCGACATCGATTTCGTCGATTTTCGACGAATTGTAACCGTTTTCCGGCCAAATCGATACCATCGACTTACCTACCCTACCAAAACACTTAGTTCTACATCAAAATATTTGATCCAAGCCCAAAACAATGATTTTCAACAAGTTTTTCATCAAAAATTAAGAAAAAATGAAAATCTGAAAAATAGGTGAACTCTCTAGATTCCGACTGACTCCTCACGTTTTCGGGCTGGTTCGAGGCTGCCCCAACTCTCTTAAGAATGCACTATAAAGGGCCCTTTTAAAGGTCCTTCATGCCCTATACATGGGTGTCATTAACGCTTAACGTTACATTCTACCCCCCTTAAAGAAATTTTGTCATCAGAATTTAGAAAGTACTTAAAGAGATATGGATATTTTTTTCACATTTCATCATCGAGCTCCCAAGTAGCTTCGCTCAGCAAATGATGACTCTTGTGAAATACATTATGAAGATTTGATAAGAATGGGGGTAATGCAAGCTCGATAATTTGCTCACCGGACTGCAGATCAGACGATTTGCTATCCGATACGACCTATGAACTTAGGTGTAATGAGCTTCCTTGGACGTCACTCGTCCAACTCCTGCGGTCATAGGTGTCATACACTTCCTAGAAACACATGATCACCTTCTTCAAATTCTAGCGTAGTGCTTTGTCTTTTCGGCATAACTTTTCGGCCCGACTCTACGAGTCCTCATCTTTTCTTGGATCATCTTCACTTTTGTCCGGCCGTCTGTTGCTGGGTCGGGTCCAATACCACGGTGCTTTCTCACCATTATGGTACTAACACAACGGCGTGTTCGACATCGTCGGCCCATATAATGTGAGCTTCATAAGGTGCCATCCCTACTGCTCAATGGAAACTATTATTGTAATGTGAATTCTATCAATGGCAGAAATTCATCCCAACAAACTCATTTGCTGTAGAACACAAGCTCTCAACAAGTCTTCCAATGATCAATACGTTCTCTCTCGATTAAGCCATCTGTTTATGGATGGTATGCTCAAACGCAACTTTGTTCCCACGCTTCTTGCAAACTATTCCGGCAGTCTTGATTAAACCCCGGATCCTCACTATCGAAGTAATACTTGGATAGGCACACCATACGAAGTCTAACAATTTTATTGATGTACACTTGGGCTTGTAACTTTTCCATTACGGTACTTAATATTAATCGGCAAAAAGTGCGCACTAATCATCAGCTTTTCTGCGCCAATCAATCCGATATACCCATATCCACAGAATCGTGACCTCTTCCATTTGTTCTCGAGACAGTCCAGCAGATGAAATCCATTTAGCTATGTCATCCACTTTTCCACGTACTCGGGAATAGTGCAAAGGTCATAATCCTTCAAGAATTCCAACCACCTTTGCCTCATGTTCAACTCCTTTGATCAAACAAGATACTTTAAGCTTTTGTGATCATTGAAAACATTGAACGTTGCTCCGTAGAGAAAATGCCTCCATATCTTTCAAAAGCAAAAACTACCGCTAGCTAACTCCAAGTCGTGTGCGTTGGTAGTTCTTCTCATGCACTCACAACCGTCTTGAAGCATAAGCCACTACTCTTCCATTTTGCATCCGAGTACACATCCTAACCTTGGTATGATAAGATGCACAATACACCTCAAAGATTCATTCGGATCGGGTAGCACTAACACCGGTGAGGTAGTTAATCTGTTTCTTCAACTCTGGAAACTCGCTTCATGTTCTATCTGGCCCACTCAAAAGCTTGGTCTTCCTTGTGAGTTGTGTAAGTGGTCCAAAGAATCTTGGAAAATCCCTCAATAAATCTCCGATAATATCCAAGCTAACCCACGAAGCTTCGAACCTCCATCACCGGTCTTTGGCCTTTCCCCATTGTAGCACCGGTCTCCACCTTCGATGGATCCACCGCAATCCCATCCTTCGAGATCACGTGACCCGTAAACTTGAACTTCTTCAGCCAAAACTCACATTTTGACAACTTGGCATACAATTCCTTCTCCTTCGTAATCAAGAACTATACTAAGATGTTCAGGCATACTCCTCCCGATTTTGAGAGTATATCGAGAATGTCATCAATGAACACCACAACAAACCTGTCCAAGTATGGACGAAAGATTCTCGTTCATGTAGTCCATGAAGATAGGTGCATTCGTCACACCAAACAAGATCACTTGGTATTCGTAATGACCATATCGGGTCGGAGAAAGCTGTTCTTGGGTACATCCTCCGTCGGACCTTCACACGTATCTAATGATACCCAGATCACAAATCGATCTTTGAAAACACCGCTGCTCCCTCGATTGGTCCATTAAGTCATCAATCCTCGGTAGTGGATATTTGTTCTTAATCAGTTACTTTGTTCAACCGCCAATAGTCCACACATAATCTTGAGGTGCCATCCTTCTTGGCGAACCAACAAAGACGAGTACTCCCCACTCTGACATACTTGGTCCGACAAATTGCTTTTCCAAAAGCTCCTCCACCGTTTCTTGAGCTCGCCTAACTCGTCGGTGCCATCCTATACCAAGTACATAGACACGGACCGCCTGGGTACTAGGTCGATAGCAAACTCTATCTCTCCTCTTAAGTCATGACCACCAACCAATGCAGAACAATCTCGCAACATCCGATGCAACATAATAACATCACCATTTGGTTGTCTTTCTTCGAACTAGTTGACCGACAATTATCAAGTAGACATTATACCGCTTTAATCGCTTTAAAAAGGGTCTGTAGGTTGATCGTGTTCAACTCTTGCTCCACCCAAGGTTGTAATCTATTAAGAAACTTGAACAAATGATCTTTCAGTCTCATCATCCCGATGCTCAAAATAAGGGTTTGTTATTCTTTGATGTAATCTTACAATGATCTGTTATGCCTCAAGTTATCAAGCTTCCTTTTTGGGGCCACCTCAATGTTTCGCGGGAGAAAATATTCTCGTAGAGCCTGTTTGAATAGATCTCAAGTGTGGATGTGAGATAGTTCTACCTCAACATCCTCCTACATGTGACTCCACCAAAGCATGACATCATCTTCAAGAAATATATCTACCACTGCTAGTTTTTCTTCTTCATCCTCAAGTTGACCCGCATTAAGATACATGTTCATTTGTAAAGGAAGTTCTCCAATACTTGTGTATCACGTCTTCAGAAAAGGCCTTCGATTCTCTAACCTTGATTCAACGTAGTTGGTCTACTCCCCCACTATGTCCATGTCCGTTTGTCAACCTACGCTCGACACCATCAATTCGAGCCAGTATGTCTAATTGAGATTATTTTGGAGCCTATCTCCCTAGAAGTTGTGTAGCAACACTCTCCTCGAGTCTCTGTAGTCGGGTCTTAACATCCAACTCAATGTTTTTGACGTGCTACTGCAAGCGCTCAACGCTGTCACTCGTAACACCGCAGGTATATTTGTAAATATTTGTGCGTCATTCCACATCTTTTACTTAAAAGTCTTTCGCAACACGAGCTACAACAACACCAAAGTTACTTAAAAGCTTTTCGATCCTTGTAAGTCTTGCATCAATATCAGGCAGAATACCTGAAGTTATCTTAGGGTCGACCAGTGTTACAGCATTCGAATTCCCCTTTCTTTCACAAAGTAGTCACCAGTCATCTCATTGTCAGTAGCTATGGCGTCAACGTGGGCAGTCGTAGATGTATATGAGTTACCTTTAAGCTATGAAGACGGAGGAGGTGTGTCCCGCACCCACACACCGATACTCTTAGTCAAACCAGCTCTGATATCAAAGTTATCATGCCATGACATTGGAATCAACCAACGGCTTGAAACTCATGATTGTCGCTAAGATGTGCATAACCTAACAAGCATTTCACCTAGGATACAATGATTTAGCAAAAATTTAAGACTAATGATTGAGAGGATCGATTGGAGTAAAAAAGAAAACTTGAGAGTAAATAAGACAACAATGTGATTGTATAGATAGCAGAAAGATGTGTGCCCCCCAACATGCTTATAACCCATATATGGGCTCATGCTAAGTACAAAAGCAAATAGAGTGCCTTACTGTCTAAGGTAGCGCATCATCCTATGACTAGAAGTTGCTAGGGTGTTCCCATGCAAGAGACCTAGTTACACAACCATAGTAAAGTTCACGGTCGAAGGGTCACACTACGATGACAACACAAACATTTTCCCTCCTCTAATAATTAAATAAAAACCAAAACCATAATGAAGCCTTCTTAACACTAAGCATAAGCCTTTAATTCCTAAAAACGCACTAATAGCGTTTGTTTGATTTCTTTCAATACTTTTGAGGCTTTTCATTGCATCGCTTTCCTTTTACTTTATATAGACATGTCCGGTTCTGGCTTGCTCAGAACCAAAAGCTGGAACTGAACTGAGACCGTGTCAGTTCTAGTTTGAGGCCTAAACTATCTAGAACCAGGAAATAATAAAAAGTTCAAAAAATATAAGGGACCGACAATGTGGAACCACCAATTCTAATTCCATGGAAGGTGAAATAGGAACCGAAATGGGTGGTCTCCGGTTTCGAGCCCAGTTCTGGTTCGACCATTTAACAAGAATCTACTTGATTGCCTTTACATCCAACCTCTTTAAGTGTCTCTTCTTATTTTATTTTCTCTTCATGTTCCTCACTAACTTTCATGGACATGTTTTTTCCTTTTGGAGTACATTCAAGTTTCAACATCTTCATTTTTGTTATGAATGTTTGACTCATAATAATGTGACATTGGATCAGGATTACTCTGTTTGATATGTTCGGGTTTGGCTTCGAAGAAAACCCAAACATCTTTCTCCGAGACAGGTTTTAAATTATGGTACTTAGGTAAAGAAAAGGCTCGAAATGGAACTGGTATTATCATAAATAAAGATTTAAAGGATAATATAGTAGACATACAACGATATGTTGACCGAATCATGACGTTAAAATTAGTGTTAGGAGTAGAGGTTTTGAATATACTTTGTACTTATGCACCCGAAGTAGGATAAGAAGATAGTATAAAGACAACTTTTTAGGAAGAGTTAGATAAGGTAATTCAAAAGATTCCACAAAGGGAGATGATTTGTTTAGGAGGAGACTAAAATGGACATGTCAGTAAAGAGGCATTAGGGTATCAAGGGATTCATGAAAACTTTGGTTTTAGGGATATAAATGAGGAAGGTAGGGAGATTTTAAATTTTGCTATGGCATTTGATCTCTTTATAGTCAATACAATCTTCAAAAAATGAGATGAACATTTAATTAATTATAAGAGTAGCTTATCACAAACATAAATTGATTACTTTATTTGTAGAAAAAAAGATAGAGCATGTTGTAAAGATTGCAAGGCAATTCCAAGAGAAAGCTTAACCACCCAACATTGACTTTTAAGTATTGATTTACAAATAAAAAAATGGATAAAGAAGAAAAGAGTGCATCGAGCTATTCAGACTAAATGGTGGAACCTCAAAAGCGAGAAAAAAGATATATTTAAACAGAAAGTCCTTTAAGGAGATGTTTGGAATTATGTTGGTACACCCTGTGATATGTGGAACAATATGGCTATACATATTAGGAAAGTGGCGAAAGATGTGTTAGGTGTATCTAAGGAAGGTGTACCGGCACAAAAAGAAGCTTGGTGGTGGAGTGAAGTAGTGCAAAATAAAATCAAGGCAAAGAGGGCATGTTACAAATTACATTATGCTAAGAAAACTAGTAAAACTTTAAAGGCTTATAAGAAAGCAAAGAAGGAAGTGAAAAAGGCCGTGAGTGAAGCAAAATCTAAAATTTGGGAGGATTTATATAAAAAACTAACTCAAAAGAGGGTGAAGGAGATATTTTTACGATAACTAGGGCTAGAGATAAGAAAACTAAAGATTATATCCTAGTTCTCCGACTGTCCGCGCTGTGGGTTGTTTCCTCCACCTTTCTTGTTGCGACAGTCCCTTTTGTAGTGTTTCATCCTTCCGCAAATGTGTCGTGTAGCTCCTGAGTCTATCCACCAACCTGTCACTGGGTAGTCTATATACAAGCACTTTGAAATCACACAGATTATGTCATGTTTCTCCGACTGTTAGTGCTGTGTGTTGTTTCCTCCACCTTTCTTGTTGCGGCAGACCCTTTTATAGTGTCCCATCTTTCCGTAGTTTAAACACTTGACCCGAGAAACGGTTTCCTATGATTTCTTAAAATTTTGACCGCCTTTCTTGTTATTCTTGTCAAATTTTTTTTTTGGTTTATTTTTCTTTTGATTGGTTTTGGAGCTAGACGCTATCTCATCTTGGACCACTAGCAACTTTTCTTTCTTGTTTTTGACCACGTGTTCTTGCTCTATTGCTAGTTTTGGGGGCAAATTTGAAAGGTTCATCTCAGTCCCTAATCTGAGAGCAGTGGTAACCATGTTCTATGACAGAGGTAGATTGTTTAGTATGGTAGATATCTGCATTGGTTTCGGGATGACTGATTTTGCTACGGTTATGTCTCTATCAATTACTAGCATGTGGTTTACATGCTCTACGACATTATCTTCTTCTTTCATTTTGAAGGAGTTATACTTTTGTAGTAACAACTGTACATACAATTTTGCAGTTGTATCATACTTAACTGTTATTGAGTCAAACAACTCTTTAGTAGTCTCGTATTCTTCAAAGACCCTAATTAAGTCATCCTCCATGTAGGTTAACATGAATGTTCTTGCTATAGTATCGTCTTTTGAAAATGTTTTATACATTTCTACTTGTTGCTCACTTGCGTTTGGGGTGACAGACGCATGGTTTCCTTCAACACATACTCAACACCTTCAACTGTTAGAGCCGGTGGGATTCTCCTCTTTCATGTTTGAAAGTTAAGACCATTCAACTTCTCAGTTTTTGCCAACTCAGACACATATTTCTTAGAGCTCATTTTTATGTGTTTAGCAATAATAATAATTAAACGGTCTAAAAATGAAACAAATATAAAACAAAGAGCATACATAGCAGGAATCATGTTAGAATGATATCATATAAGTAGACCAACGATAATTTCATAAGCTCCTTGGACAAATTTGAATTTTTCTTAAGAATTTCTGCCTCTGTACCCCTTAAATAATATTAGGACAAATCCATAATTTTAACTATTTGTCCTCTTTTAAAATTTTTATCAAAGCTTAAGGACAAACTCGTAAAATTACTCTTTGATATTTTTGTAAAATTTGTGACTTATCATGGAATTGTAATTTTACAAGAACTGAAATTATCTAAGTGCGGAGCAGTAAGATTGTTTCATTTTCAGCTAAGGTTTCCATCTTTATCAGTGCCAAAAATCAAGTTCCAGTACCCTGGCCGTCGTCGAAACTTCTCCAAAAGGTTCCTTTGAAAATGAGAAATATCCATCCACAAGACGTTTTTCTTGTTCCCCTAATAGTTAGTCACTCAAAGGACGGTACTGCAGCGCGGATTCGATTCAAGGAAGCCCTTGATTGTGATGCTAGAAGTTCAACTAAGTCATCTTTTTGACACCATCCATCTCTAAGAATGAAGTCGTGCTGATAAAAAGCATCAGCATCGGCGGCAGCAACAGCAATAAGAATACACAGAAGGACGAAGAGGACAATTCTTTCACCACATCCAATCAGGTCGAACAGGTCCTCAGAACACTGAATAATTCAGCGCATAAGCCATGTCCGGAACTTAACCAGCATCCGAAATGTGAGCCATTAAGCCAAATCAGAAAATCGTAAATAGCATCGTGTGTCCTGTCTCCTGCAAGAAAAGCGTGAACCTTGTTCCTCAATTCAATCCAGCTGCATCCTGGATCTTTCTTCAATCCCTTCTCCTTCGTCATCTACCGAACTTTTGCTGTTTCATCCCACATGCGATGGTCGCTGTAAATACCAGAGAGCATCACGTATGCTGACATATCTTGGGGCTCGATTCTTGTTATATGCTCAGCTGGAACCTTCCCTAGTACGTCTTTAGGGGACACGCATGCTGACAACAGGCATCTCCATGCCACTTTGTCTGGTTGAGAAGGTATACCGGTTATGAACTCGTATGCCCTTCTCAGCTACCCTGCTCGTCCCAATAGATCAACCACACAAGCATGATGATCAGATCGTGGGGCAATTCCATGGTCTCTGTACATGGATCCAAAATAACGGCATCCATCTTCAACGAGATCAGCACGCCCACAAGCAGTCAGCACACCAAGGAAAGTAGTATCGTTTGGCTCCATTCCAGACTCCTGCATTAATGCAAAGATCTCAAGGGCTTCCTTTCCAAAACCATGTTGAGCAATATCCCATGAGTATAGTGTTCCAAGATAGTAAGTTTCTTATTGGCAAGCAATTGAAGACGTTGACAGCATCTCTTATCCTTCCACCGTTTGCATACATGTCCACGAGCGAGTTTCCATCAAACAAATCGGTACTAAACCCTGGTTTGATTATGTGGCCATGGATTTGCCTGCCCCACTCTGGAGCCGGAAGATCACCACACAAGCTCAATATGCATGAATATGTAAAGACTGTGGGCTTTATAATTCTAAGTACCATCTGGTCAAAAATTGCAAACGCTTTCCAACCATAACCCAATTGTGCATGTCCAGCGATCAAAGTGTTCCACGAGATAGCATCGTGATCCTCCATGTCCTCGAAACTTTAATAGAATCTTCAAGAAGCCTGCATTTACTATACATATCAAGGAGGGCATTCCCAATAAATCTACTGAGCTTATAGCTCGTTTTGAGTGATAGACAATGCAGTTGTTTACCTTGTTCCAGTGCCACGATGCCACCACATGCACCAAGAACACAAGAAATATTCATTTGGTTTCGGACCAGAAGCATGCATTTCACCAAAAAGAATAAGGCCCATCTGTTCTTTCCCTTGTTGAGCATAGCCTGCAATTAGTGTACTCCAGAAAACTATACTTGGATCAACGTTCACTACAAAAGCACGATATGCAGAATCCAATTTGCCACATTTAGCATACATATCTATGATTTCGTTTTCAACAAATGTTTCTCGCTCGATCCACATTTGATCACCTGAGCATGAATTTGCTGACCACAGTACAGATCTGCCATGCTCGCACAAGCACCCAAAGCACTAGCTGAAGAGCGGGCTCAACTTGATACCAACCAGCTGAGATTCAAGAAACATACTCAGAGTTTCTTTAGTCTCCTCACATTTTGCATGATCTCCAATAATGGAAGTCCAAGAAACCGAACTTGGCTGAGAGATAGATCTAAAGACTTGATGAGCAAACTTGAGTAGACCAATTTTTGCATATAAGTTGATCAAAGCATTGCTCACGAACACACTTGTACTGTATGCACATCGAAAAAATCTTTCATGCCCTTCTCGAAAGTACCAAGAGTCATGCAAGCTGAAACGGCTGCAACATAAGAGTATTCATTTGGCTCGATTCCTTCTTCAATCACGGAACGAAAATATCCCAAAGCATTTTCAGGTAAGCCCCGCTCTGTAACCGAAAACAAGCCGTGTCAAAGGCATCCTCCAAGTCCCCGCAATTAATGTACACGCCGATCAAACGGTTGCCAGTATAAACAGTCCCATGGTGCAAAAGTAGAGGAGCAAAAAGGGGAAGGTGGGCGTGCAGATTGTCACCGGCCATTAATAGGAGCATATGCAACACATAGAAGACCATCGTAAAGATGGGACAGAATCTACCGAGCCGTCTCACCGAATAAGATCTGCAAAACGGTAGCTTCCCTCTTTTGAAATACGCCTTGCAGAAGTGGAGCAGACGCGACCGTGGTTGGTGAGGTTGACGGCTACAACTACGAGAAAGGACGGAATGGGACGTTACTCGGGGACATACACACGCCACACGACCGAGGTGGACGGTGGTGCTTGGCGAATGAAGTACAACCAACCAGGAGCGTCTAAAACGACACTTGCCAACAGTCTCTCTCTATCTCTTTATATATATATATATATATATATATATATATATATATATATATATATATATATATATATATATAAGAGAGAAGCGCCCGTCAGAGTTTTGAGCACCGGGTAGGGTTCCGAGTTTTAGCGTGGAAAGAATGCGACTATTGGTCCTCCTTTGACTCCGGTAGCCACTCGAAGCAGCCTGACGTAAAAGAGGAATACTCCAGCCGGATTCTCGTGGTTTCTAGTCATTGCAGACACTCCCTATTGGAGGGCGTACCCCGCTGATAATCATTGCTGACAGAGGGTCTAGACGAAGAAGGAACGGTGGTCTTCATTGAACACGACAGTACAAAAGGTCTAGACGCTTGCTCGGGCAGCCTCGTTGGCCGCCTCCTAGCGGATCGTGTTTTTTCTGTAGGACCATGGAGACACTGTTCATGGCGATTTGAGAGCATCCCGATGGGTTGCGAGTGCACGTTTTAAGTTTGTTGAAAATATTGCATAGATTTTCATGGTTATTCAAGAGTTACGTCTTAAATCTGTCATTGGAAAGACGGGAAGAATGCAGATGGTGTCGATCTGATTCATTTTCGATGAGTACAGTTTTGGAGAATGCCGAAAAAATGCAAAATTTATTAGGCAACAAAATTGGTACCGTGTTGGAAGGTGGGGAATTCATGATGAAGGGGAAGGGCACACGTACCATCAAAGCGAAAACCATGTGTTAAGAATTCTGGGACCAAACCATGAAGCCACACTAATCTCCTTCAGATATGAAAAAGTGGAGTGGGGACATTATGTACCTGATTTTTATTCTTGATTTTTGCAGATTTGAATCATTTGGCACGACTAAATCGAAAAGGTTCAGCAAGAAGATTACACCAACGAGAGAGATCACTAAGAGAGTCATTTTCAGTCGGTCTCATTCTTGCCTTTTGTTCTTCCGTTTTTTAATGTCCGTTTCAAACAAGAGAAAATGGCTCCTTTGCTGTATTATCTCTTATGTTTGATAAGTAAATAGTAGCTGACAAATTTTATTGAAAAATATTTTTATTTGAAATCACTAAGTGGTTCATGGAATATCTCCTTCCGTATTCCATGATCACAATTGAAGAGGCCTTATGGCCATCAATAACTAGAAGTTATTGCTATCATATTACACATGAAAGATGTCAATAGAACACCTAAGCTAAAGATTCATACAAAGGTATTCAAAAAGAAAACAAATCATATTGAGAAAGTGACAGATTCACAAGAAGAGAACCGAAATCCTAATATAAATGATGGTTGGTAAAAAGGAGGATCTAGCCAAGGTGTCAACTTCTGTTAGCCACTTTGCGGGCATTTGAAAAGTCTTACTTGTAATGGTGAAACGCATAAAACGACAATTGAGTCTCAGATTTCATGAAGAAAGACTGGACAAATTAGGAGACTCAGGAAAAATCATAGTGAACAAGAAATCATTTATGAATAGGATAGTACACAGAAGGGTGGAATCCCCAAGAAATTATGTGCCTTACAATCTCAACATAATATTGGACAAGGAAAATGCAACAATAGAAATTATGTCAACTCGATAAGGAACTCCATTGAAGGAAGTTTGAAGCAACCAAATCAGCATAGTAAAAAGAATGAAATCTCCAAGAAATATTGAAAAATTCAAATGAGAAATAACAGAAAAGTAGAAGAACCTTGCTGGGAAAGTAGCTTAGATGACAACCTCAACTCAAAAATTTGAAAAGAGGAAGAAACATTGCCTACGAATCACGAGTTGAAAATGGAACATGCACAAAATGAACTAAAAATATAGTAAATGTGATGGAGGGTGCCTGAAATTATCTCAGGTAATAAATGAAGCTCCTAGGATGAAATTGTCAGGGTTTGGGGAATCTTCCGACAATCCAAAATTTGATAGGGCTTTGAAAAACCCATTTCCTGGAAGTGATTTTCAAACAAAAAGAAATGAAACCTCTGTTAAGAGATTGTTCAAACAGTGGGATATGATTATGTATTCCAGTCAAATCAAGAATTGCTGGTGGATTATGTGTGGCGTGGAAAGAATGCAATGCAATAAATATCTTAAAGTGACAACTACTATGTGGCCTTTTCAATCATTGATGTCATGACCAAGAAATATTGGCAAATGGTACCTAAGCAGCATTGAATCTATAAGATATAAGCAGTTTGATAACCTCACTATTCCGGCCATCCAGCTCGATCCTAAATACTAAGTAATGGGAGACTTTAATGTAATTTTGAGACATGAAGAGAGAATGAGGGTAAAGCAAAGTCTCCCTCTTCAATTGCAACTATTCAAAACTTTGTAAATTATAAACTTCTTACTCATTTGAGATGCATTGGAAATAGGTACATGATCCAACACATGCTTCACAAGTACTCCAATTAGAGAAAGGCTGGATCGTGGATTTGCTTCCCTTACTTGGTGTGAATTATACCCAAACAAAAGATAAGATACAAACATAAACTAATTGAATGGGATAGAAACGGATTACAAAATTCTAAAAGGAAAATTGAAGGATTGAAAATGATGATAGTAGAGGAGAAAAACAAGGATGATGGACAAAGATGGAACAAGATTAAACAACTAGAGAAGAAATTGGAACAAGCCTACTTCCAAGAGGAGCAATACTGGCGTGCGAAATCGACAACACTGGTTGAAAAGTGGTCACTGAAATACCAAAATTTTCTATACAAAGTTCAAAGTCAGGTGTAGACGAAAGGAAAACTAGAAATTATTAGACAATAAAGGGGTCGAGCATGAGAACTCCATAATGATAGGCCAAATCGCAGATGACTACTTTAAAGACCTCTTCACCTCTTGTAAAACAATAATTTCATCAGAACTATTTGAAGATTACCACCCCGAGGTAACAAGAAGAATGAACTAATGATTAACTAGGACGGTATCTAACGACAAAATTAAGAAAACCAATTTTTGCAATTAAACCTAAAGGAGCACCAGACGATGATGAGTTTACAACGTTATTTTTTGCAAAAGAATTGGGAAGTGACCAAGGGAGATGCTGTCCAAGCTGTATGGAGCTTCTTTATTCACAGTTAACTCTTGAAAAGCTTCAATAATACCCTTATTTATCTTACCTAAAATCCTCGTTCCAAACTATGATAAGTATTTGAGACCAATTAGTCTTTGTAAGGTGTTGTACAAAATCATTGCCAAAATCATTCTTCATCGACTCTAAAGATTCATGAACAAGGTTATCAGCATCAACCAAAGCAGCATTATTTAATGTAGACTGATTTTGGACAATATCTTAGTAGCTCATGAACTTGTACATCATTTGAAGAATAAAAAACAAGGAAGATCGTATGAACAACAACAACAACAACAACAACTAAGCCTTTTTCCATACTAGACGGGGTTGGTACATGGATTTTTTGTTTCCACATAGCCCTATCATATGTCATATTAGCAGTTAACTCAAAATAAGTTAGATCATTATTTATTATTTCTTTTCAATATTTTTGTGGTCTTCCCCTACCTCTTTTAATACTTTTAAAATCTAGTTTTTCATACCTCCTTACAGGTTCTTTTTTTATCTTCTTTCTATATGTCCAAACTACTTTAAATGATATTCTCTTATTTTATCCTTTATTGGTGCCACATATAATTTATTTCTAATAACCTCATTATGTATACAGTCTTTTCTTGTATGATCACTCATTTATCTTAACATCTTCATTCTGTCACAAACATCTTTTGTACATGTTGATGATTAATTGTCCAACACTCATAACCATAAAACATGACAGGTTTAATTGCTACTCTATAATATTTACCTTTTAATTTTAATGATATCTTCTTATCACAAAGAATACTTGATGCTCCTCTCCATTTTAACCAACCAACATTAATTTTATTCGTAACATCTCCATCAATTCTTCCATCATTCTGAAAAATTGACCCTAGGTATTTAAAACATTTCTTATTTATAATGGTGATTGATGAGTTAACAAACCATATTCAAGATGAAATATCTTGGTGTATGTTATCTGCAGATGACATTGTGTTAGTAGAGGAGTCTAAAGAAAAAGTTAATTGAAAATTGTAACTATGGAGAGAAACATTAGAAAGTAAAAGATTGCAACTTAGTAGAACAAAGACAGAATATATGGAATGTAAGTTTGATCATTTGGTTTTTTGAGAGGACATAGAAATTAAAATTGGCACACATTGCATCTCCCAAAAGAAATGTTTTAAATACCTAGGGTCAATTTTTCAGAGTGATGGAAATGTTTTAAATAAGTATGGACTTAAAGTTGATCCTTGATGTAACTCAATATTAACTTCAAAGAAGTCTGTCATTCCTTTCTCACACATGTTTTTGTATCATCGTACATGTCTCTTATAAGGTTTATATATGTGATGGGATACCTTTTTTTTTCAAGGTTCTCCAAAGAACCTCCCTCGATACCCTATCATAAGCTTTTTCTAGATCAATAAATATCATGTAAAGATCTTTCTTTTTCGCTCTAAAATGTTTCATAAGACGTCTCAAAAGGTAAATCACTTCAACAATAGATCTGCCTGGCATGAATCCAAATTGGTTCCCTGTTGTACTCGATACTTATCTTAACCTACGTTCGATAATTCTTTCTCACAATTTCATAGTATGGCTCATTAATTTGATACCCCGATAATTCGCACAATTATGAATGTCTCCCTTGTTCTTATATATGGGTATAAGTGTACTCGCTCTCCATTCCTTGGGCATCTTTTGGTTTCTTCATATTTCATTAAATAGTCTTGTGAGCCAAGTGATTCCTGTTTCTCTTAGGATTTTTCAAACTTCTATAGGAATATTGTCTGGTCCTACCAATTTACTACCCTTTATATGTTTAAGAGTCTCTTTGACTTCATTCTTTTGAATACGTCGGTAGAAATTGTAGTTTATATACTTTTCTGATTTGGCTAACTCTCCTAAGATAATACTAACATCTTTATTTTCATTAAAAGCTTATAAAAATAGTTTTTCTATCTATTTCTTATATCATCATTTGCCACTAGAAAATTTTCATCCTTGTCTTTGATGCATCTAACAAAATTAAGATTTTTAGTTTTCTTATCTCTAGCCCTAGCTATCCTAAAAATATCTCTTTCACTCTCTTTTGAGTTGAGTTTTTTTATATAAATCCTCCCAAATTTTAGCTTTTGCTTCACTGATGGCCTTTTTTGCTTTCTTATAATCCTCTAAAGTTTCACTAGTTTTCTTAGCATAATGTAATTTGTAACATGCTCTCTTTGACTTGATTTTATTTTGCACTACTTCACTCCACCACCAAGCTTCTTTTTGTACCGGTATACCTTCTTTAGATTCACCTAACACATCTTTCGCCACTTTTCTAATATGTATAGCCATATTGTATCACAAGGTGTACCAACATAATTCCAAGCATCTTCTTTGAGGGCTTTTTATTTAAATATATCTTCTTTCTTGATTTTGAGGTTCCGCCATTTAGTCTAAACAGCTTGATGCACTCTTTTCTTTTTTGTCTATTTTTTATTTATAAATTCATAACTAAAAGTCGATATTGGGTGGTTAAGCTTTCTCCTAGAATTACTTTGCAATATTTACAACACGCTTTATCTTTTTTCTACAAATAAAGTAATCAATTTGTATTTGTGATAAGAGACTCTTATAAGTAATTAAATGTTCATCTCATTTTTTAAAGATTGTATTGACTATAAAGAGATCAAATGCCATATCAAAATTTAAAATCTCCCTACCTTCCTCATTTATATCCCCAAAACTAAAGTTTTCATGAATACCTTGATATCCTAATGCCTCTTTACCGACATGTCTATTTAAGTCTCCTCCTAAATAAATCATCTCCCTTTGTGGAATTCCTTGAATCATCTTATCTAACTCTTTCCCAAAAACTATCTTTATACTATCTTCTAGTCCTACTTGGGGTGCATAAGCACAAACTATATTCAAAACCTCTGCTTCTAATACTAATTTCAACGTCATGATTCGGTCACCATATCATTGTATGTCTACTATACTATTCTTTAAATCTTTATTTATGATAATACCAACTCCGTTTCGAGCGTTTTCCTTACCTAAGGACCATAATTTAAAACCTCAATCTCTTTTGCTTTTTCTCCAACCCACTTTGTCTCTTATAAACATAGAATATGAATCTTTCTCCAAATCATAGTATCTACCACCTTCATTAGCTTACCGAACAATGTTCCGATATTCTAAGAACCAATATGAATCTTATTATCTAGGACTAGCTTCCTTATCCTCCGCATCTGTCCATATTGAAAATGTGGAGACCCTCTCTGCAATTTATTCACTACATTCGGGCGACAATGTAGCAAAACTAACTTCTTTACCCACATCCGTTCATGATGTGGGAACCCTCCCAACAATTGATTTACTACATCCGGGCAAAAATGTAGTGGTCATTGCTTACTTTTCACTGCATTTGAGTTCTGCAACACGTCACTAGGCGGGAATGCCTCAAAGCAATGCTCATAATTTGTGTAATCCATGGTATAAAAATTCGACAAAGTTTTACATTGGTTGTGACAAGCGTAACACAACCCTCCTCCTTTATACATACTTGGAACTAGTCATGCAAGGATGATCCCTTATATGGGCAGAGTTGAAGCAGTAAAATTAGATGAAAGGACTATGAACGGACAAAATAACAATTTCTTTGGTTCATGATGAAAAATGGGTTTCTGCAACAAGTGGATCGAATGGATCAAAGAATGTGTTACATGGGTCTCATTCTAAGTACTCATGGATGAATATGTGATTCTGAGTACTCATGGACGGACAGATTCATGAGTACTACTTCAAACCTGAAAGAGGCCTTCGATAAGGGGATCCTCTATCTCCCTTCTTATTTTTTATTCGTGCAAAAGGTTTATTTTTCCTCTTATACAAAGTGGATGCTAATAAAGATTTTGAAGGTGCCAAATTGAATAGAGGAGGCCCGGTTGTATCACACTTGTTATTTGATGATGATGTAATCTTTTTTGGTAAAGTGTCACTTTAGAATTAGGAAGATCTCAAAGTGTTGAAGATATATTAGCGGTCAATAGGTAAACCTAGTGAAATTGATAATTTACTTTAGCAATAATACCCCATCCAGATGAGATTAGGAGTTGCTACAATACTGTAAACAACAAAAATTGTCACTTCTAGTTTTGAGGCCGGAAATGAACCTTTTCGTGTCTATGCCGTTTCTATGGGCGTGCCAGCTAGCTTGCTTAAGCTAGCGAAGTTTTTGAAATATCTGACATTTTTCAAAGGCAACTGTGAGCAAGCGGGATCTTTTCGCTTTAAACCTTCTTGAACCAGTGCTCAAGGGTCAGTTTAAGCGCTTATAGATGTTGATAGAATAATTTTGAACTCTTTGAAAGAATACAAGTGTTTTAAAAACTCGAGTTTGCCGAAGTTTGCAAGTTTTATGTACGGGGATGAACGATTCCAAGTCTTTGAGCTTTTAAGCTATTTAGGCCGAATGTGTGTGCTCAAGTGGCCTAAATTCAGCGAGTTTGAGCGTAGATTCAGGGTTTCCTTTTGAAAACGCGCGAATGCAAGGATGCACAAATATTTTCGGGTTTGATATGATGATGTGAGCGAGACTCGAATTGAAAGCAACTCACACACACAACTTATTGTAAATACCCAAATGGAAGTGCAACTCACGTAGCTTAAGGGAAATACCCAAACTTGAAAGCAACTCACACGACTTGAATGTAAATTGCAGAATTGAAATATACTTATATCTTAAGAGCGGAAAGGCTCAATTGTGAGTGAGTGATCTTGGTGTGTAAATGAAAAGACAACTCACACGAATGGAATTGAAGTTACCGAAATTGAAATATAAGTATATAGTAAGAGCGGAAAGGCTCAATGCACGCTTGTGTGTAGTGTGAAATTTAAATGACAAACTCACACGACATGAATTGAACTTTGCCGAAATTGAAATATAGATATATGATAAGAGCGGAAAGGCTCAATGCACGCGTGTGTGTAGTGTAAAATTTAAATGACAAATTCACACGACATGAATCGAACCACCTGAAAATGTAAGTGCGTACACGACTTAATGTAAAACTCACACAACTGCAAAGTATATAAGTATGTTATATCTTATGAGCAACAAATGCTCAAAATGTGCTTGAGAGTGTGGAGCAAGTGCTCGAGTACGTCTTGTGTGCGAGTATGAAATTTAAATGACAAACTCACATGACATGAATGTAACAACCCGAATTGAATTGCAACTCACACAGCTTTCACTAAAGTAAATATCCAAAGGAAAATATATACTTTAGCTTAAGAGCAGAAAGGCTCAATGTGTGTGCAATCATGTGCAATTAAGAGCGAAAAGGCTCAAGTACACGTGGGTGTCTTGTGTACGTCTAAGAGTAATATGGCTCAAGTGTACGTGTGTGCTTCGTGTATCAAGCACTAATATTACATTTCGGGGGGAGGCTATGCTCCATTATTACAACCCCATATCGAATTGAATTGAATTTGAAATGAGTAAGGTAAAAACCGAATTTAAACACTTACAAGTGGTCGGCTTTTCCTCTCAAACGTGCTTGGGTCCGTCCACCTTGGCAGCCAAGAAATGGGTCTCCCTATGTGGGGTTTGACGTGAGTTACAGGGTATGCTTGGGGGGCAGCCGGATGTTTGAGCTTTGGAAGGACTTGGGTTCGGCCAAGGTGTGAGTTGGCTAAGGTAAGTCACGGTTGGCTAAGGTATGGTCTTAGGTAATGGGCTGAGAGCTAGGTTAGGTCATAGCCAAGGTGAGGGTGCAGTGGGGCACTAGGTGCAACAATGGAGTGGGGCGCTGCGACAGGGCGCTAGGAAAGGAGCTGCGGCAGGCAGGTAAGGTTGGTCGGGTGTTAGGGGATGGGGTGCGGCTAGCTGGTGGGAGGTAGGGTGAGTTGCGACAAAGGGGATGGCTGGGTGCTGTGAGGTGGGTTACGGCAGGCGGATGGGGTGCGATGCTAGGGTAGCGCTAGGGCAGGTTACGATAGGGCGCTAGGAAGTGGCGTTGGGTGCGCCGGGTGTCGGTAGGGAATGGGGGAGAGTGGGGTGCTGGTGCTGAGGTGGTGCTGGGGTAGCCAAGAGTTGGCAGGTGCTGGCTCACGGCTGACGGGTGGTGTTGGCTGGGGGCTGGTGTAGTGGGGCACTAGGTGCACCGGGAGGTGAGGGAGCCGGTTGGTGTCTAGGGGAAATGTAGGAATGGGTTCAAACCGAGTGCAGCTGTACTCGGTTGGGTTTAGATTTAGGTCGGTTAGGGGAAAGTTTGGGTAGGTTTAGGTAAAAGGGGCTAGGTCTAGGCTAGTTTTGGGTTAGGTTTAGTGGGGTGGGTTAGGTGGTTTAGGCTAGGTTAGGGTGAGGTTGAGAAACCTACCTCTTAGAGTCGGTCCACCATGCATCGCCCATGCTTCCACCCCCTTGTGCAACCCTTTAGTTTGAGCCTAGGTTCATACAAGGCTTGAACCCATGCCCTTAATCAAGCCCACAATGCTAGCACACTTAAAATATCTAGCACACCAATTTTCTCTCACCTACTTTATGCAAGCTCTCCCCAAGCCCACTTGAATTTCACGTGAACTTATGGCACCCCCTCAACTCTATTTATAGGCAAATGAGGTGGGTCTTGGGTATGGATCTTGAATTTGGATTTTGATATCGAAATCTGATCCAAACACTATTTGGGTTTGGATCTGGATATTTGGGTCCAGATCCAGACCAAATTTTCATTTCTTCAGTCCTTCTTGGCGTTTCGAGACGAACAATTTCTACGGGCCCTGGCTTCATCAGTGCTCCGTCTTGGGCTGGGTCTTCTCCAACCTTTTCGTCCGAACTCCTTCTCACCTTTTTAGACTCTGTTTCAATTGATTTTTGTTGTTTCAGGCTTGGATTTATGATATTTTGGTGGATGCTTTTGGCTTAGTATTTGATGCTAAGGGCTTGAAGTCTGCTTTTGGCCTGGGCTCTCCTTTCGCCTTTTTGCTCTTGCTTTTATCAGGCCAGGCTTCATTCTGGGCTTTTGAACCTGCTTTTGAGGCTACTTTTTATCAGGCTCCACTTGTTGGATTTGTTTCTTTACAAAATGGGACTTGACCCGAGTTTGAGGAATTTTCATTTTGAACGGGGTTTTAAAACAGAAGTTAAAAGCTTTTGCAACTCTTGGGTTTTCGAAAACTCCAAAATTCAGTTTTAAAATGGATTTTTTTAAACAAGGTGTTTGTTTTGGAAAATCATTTGATTTTGGGGTGTTTATAAATACTCTCTATCACTCATGTGGGCGCCCAAGATAAATACTTGGTTCCCCTTCTATATTCAACGATCCAAGAAAAAAACCTTTAGATACATAAAAGAGAAGGTGTGTGAGATTGCAACAATGGAAAAGAAATTTTTGAAGTACTGGAAGGATTCATAATTTTGAAATTGAGAACCCCACCAAAAATCAGTGTTGCAATGAGAACAATTTGTTATTTCCAATAAGCAACTTTGATAAACAATTTGGAAATTGAGAACCCCACCAAAATCAACCATTTTATTTGGAAACTAATGCATCATGGACTACTCATAATTGAGAAGGTAAGTCAAAGAAGAATGATAACGGATACAAACTGTCCCTTATGCCATCATGGCAACAAACCAGTGCTGCATTGTGTCATGCTATGTGAGAGTGCAAAGTAGGTACAGATCCTGGTCTACCCTGATATGGAGCAAAAATTCACTGCATGGTGAAAAAATGTTATTAATAATCTTAAACAGGGGTTCGAGTGGCAAGATAAGTCGACTTAGTTTGCTTTCATACTGTAGAAAATTTGGAGAGCAAGAAACACAAATTTTCGAAGGCAAAAATAAAGTAGCAGCGAAATCACTAAACAAGCCATTGAGGATACACACGAGTACCGAGTAGCCAATTTACGGGTTCCCTTAATGAAATGAACTTCTTAGAAAAAGGTAGATGAACACCTTTAAATCAGTGTTAGTGGTGGATCCAGAAATTTATTTTGGGTGGAGCGAACTTCAAGTTTAACTGGAACGAGTTTTAAAGATTTTCAAATCTTTTTGAAAATTTTAATATGTAATTAAATTTTTTAAATTTTTGAATGAAGCGATCGCCCCACCCTCTACAATACGGATCTACAGCTGCTTCAAATGTGGGGTGAAAAAGAAATCTTCACTTCAAATCCCTTCAAAAAATACCTTTAAATCTTGAGTTGAAATCCATTAAAAACCTGTCATATTTACCTTTCTGTGGAGACTTGACGTTGTTACAAGGTAAGTGGCCATTCTCGGCTCAAGTAACAGCTGGACTGGTCATCCAGTCCGTTACCTGAACAGATAAGGCCGAACCATAACGAATGACCGTTAACAGGATTTCTGGTAACGGTTTCGTGATCTACTCTAGACGAGAGAAGTCACAGGTGGATGAATCACGGATGAGGGGGAGCAGGCTGCTTATAAAAAAGGCAACCATTAAAGGTCATGAGGTAATGGTATGAAAAATACAGAAAGAATACAGAATCACAGACACCTAAGCTCATCTATGGAAGCCCCTACGTGGGAACCTCGCATCCACTCTCCAATTCGCTGCGTACAAAAGAGGAGATCGGCTGAATCTCAGAAGGAACGGTAGTCTGAAGCTGCACGCCACCAATCCACCATCGGAATTCGCCTAAAAACCCTACAAAAAAAAAGGAGAGACAATTAAGCAAAAAAAACAAGAAAGAGGATGAGGGAGAAGTAGAGGCAGTCGGTAGAGGCGAAACAAGCCAGAAGCCAAATGACTAACAGGCCAGAAGCCGAACTGTGAAACAAGCCAGAAACAGAACGCTCAAAAGAAGCCAGAAACAGACAGTCAAAATTTTAAGAAATCGCAGAAAGCCGCTATTCGAGTCAAGTGTTTCAATTGTGGAAAGATGGGATACTACAAAAGGGACTGCCGCAAGAAGAAAGGTAGAGGAAACAACCCATAGTGCAGGCAGTCGGAGAAGCAGGATATAATCTGCATGATTTCAGAATACTTGTATTTGGACCGCCCAGTGAAAGGTTGGTAGATAGACTTAGAGCTACAAGACACATCTCGAAGACCAAGGAAGGGGTAATGAATATGAAGGAATATCAACCTAGAGAACATCGTGTGTATATGCGAAACAGTACTTTCTCAGATGTTCTGGGTATTGACTCCTTCAGGATACATGTACAAGGCAAACCAATTGTACTAACCAACGTGTTAATTGTGCCATCAATAAGGTACAATCTGGTATCAGTCCCTGCCTTAGTAAAGAAAGATTTTGAAGTTAGGTTTATTCCTAATAAGGTGTTTGTAGGTAAACATGGGAGAATTTTGTTCTCTTGGGAATTTGATGTAGAACAAGGACTGTTCAAATTATGTGATAATGAAAATCATGAATCTTCTACTTATATTGAGAGTGTCTTTACTCTTGATGTGAATATGTGGCATAAACGTTTAGGGCATATAAGTCTGGAAAAGTTAAGGAAATTAACTTTGACTTATTGCTTGGATTTGAGGAAAAGACTTTCAACAAGTGTGAAGCTTATATACAAGGAAAAATGACAAGGAAAGCTTTTTCCAAGGAAACAACAAGGGCAACAACCCTTTTGTAAGTTATTCATACAGATTTATTTGGACATTTTAGAGTAAAGACACAATGGGTAAAGGGTTATTTTATAACCTTTATCGATAATTACTCTAGATATATGTATATATATCTTTTGGCACATAAATCAGAGGCACTTGATGCTTTTAAAGAATATAAGCAAGAAGTGAAAAAATAATTAGGGCATTTGATCAAAGTCTTAAGATCAGACAAAGGAGGTGAATATACCTCGGCAGAATTCTTGGAATTTTACAAAGACTTTGGTATTGCTAAATAAAATAAAATGCCTATGACACCTCAACAAAATGGTGTAGTTGAAAGATACAATAGAACCTTGATGAATATGACAAGGTTAATGTTAATTGATGCCTCTCTTCCAAGGGTATTTTGGGGAGAAGCAGTAAGTACAACTGTTTACATACTCAATAGAGTATCGAGTAAAGTTGTATTCACTACACCATATGAGATGTGGTTTGGAAGAAAACCTAACCTAGTTCATCTCAGGAGGTGGGGATCAATCACACATGTGAAGATCCTTGATCAATTTAGAGATAAGCTAGACAACTGGTCCTTGAGATGTATATTTATTATATATCTAAAAGGTTCAAAAGGATATCGATTTTATCATAAGGACCATGGACTCATTGAAAGCAGAGATGTTGAATTCTTAGAAGATACTAAGAATAACATCCTGAAAAATGATGAGGAATGTGTTGATGATTTGGTAGATTTAAACCAATCATCTTTTGAGCTCATAGAAGATCTTCCTGAAATTACCGATACCTTACGTGAACATAAGAGGCCAAGAGTCACTCCATCCTACTTAAAGGATTATCACACTTATCTTGCAGAAGAAGTGTGTAATTCGGTAGATTTGGATGAGTTGACTGATAACTTAACTTATCAGCAAGCAATGAACTCATCGAAAGTGACAGAATGGAAGAAAGTCATGGATGAGGAAATTGAATCCATTGAGAAAAACCAAGTATGAGAATTAGCTGATTTACCAAAAGGAAGAAAAGTTATATGCTGCAAATGGGTTCTGAAAAAGAAATAAAAGGTCAATAGTATAATCGACAAGTTTAAAGCGAGGTTGATTGTAAAGAGTTTTTCGCAAAAAGAGGGGATAGATTATGTTGAGACATATTCTCTAGTTACGAAATGTGCATCCATACGGATAATCTTGGCAATATCTGCATACTATGATTTGGATTTACATCAGTTTGATGTAAAAATAGCTTTTCTAAATGGAGATTTAGAAGAAATCATATACATGCAGCAGCCCGAAGGATTTGTGGTTGAAGGCCTGGAAGATAAAGTATATAGGTTGAAAAAATCTCTATATGGCCTTAAACAGTCACCTCGCCAATGGTATTTGACTTTTCAAAATTCCATTATAGAACTTGGGTTTGTGGCTAATAAACTTGATCACTATGTATATGTTTGGAACAGTGGGAGCGACTTTGTCATCTTTTCATTATATGTAGATGACATTTTGTTGACTGGAAACAACAACGAGATGATTGTCCAAACAAGTCATGGTTGAATTTCAAGTTCGAAATGAAGGATATGGGGAAAGCATCCTATATCTTGGGAATAAAGATCTCTCGAGATAGAGGATCTAGACTCTTATACTTTAGTGAGGAGAGATATATTGACTATATCCTCAAGAAGTTTAAAATGGGTGAATGCAAGTCTGTTGATACACCTGTTACAAAAGGGGTTAAATTAAGTAAGGTTGATTGTCCCGGTGAATGAGACGATAAGCCTAATGTTCCTTATGTACAAGTTGTTGGTGGCTTGATGTATGCTATATTGTGTAGAAGATCTGACATCAGCTTTGTTGTTGGTCTTGTAAGTAGATATCAAAGTAATCCTCGTTGGCAGCACTGGGTAGCTGTGAAAAGGATTCTAAGATATCTAAAAGAAATAAAGGACTTGAAATTGTGTTTTCAAGCAGATGAACTAAAAGTGGTAGGATACTCATATGCTCACTTTATTGGGAGCAAAGATGACAACAAATCAACCTCAGGACAAATATTCTTATTTGGAAGTGGTATTGTTTCTTGGGCATGTAAGAAACATGATTGTGTAGCATTACATACATAGGAAGCTGAGTATGCAGCTTGCTGTATGGCTGCAACAAGTGCTCTCTGGATAAGCCGTTTCATACGAGATTTGAAGTTGGAAATAACAGACGAGCCAGCAGTTATCTATTGTGATAACAATGCAGCAATAACTCTTATTAAGATTGGAGCGAATTGCTCGAAAAGCAAGCATATAATAGTGAAATATCACTATGTTCATGAGAAAGGAAATATCCATCTCATACATGGCAACGAAAGATATGTTGGCAGACCCCTTAACAAAAGGCATAACAGAGGATCTCTTCTCAAAACATGTTACAAACATGGGTTTGAGATATGTTTGATTGTTGTATAGGTAAATAATCATATAACGGATAGTTTGTTGTATAGGTAAATAACCATATAATGGATGAATTGTTGTGTAGGGAAATAACCACACAATAGGTTCTGATTGCAATAGTAATCAGGAATCGACATAACTAGGAAAAACCCCTGAAAAGTGAGAGAAAAACTAGTATGTCAATACACTTGGCTCGAATGGACAAGTGGGAGAAGTTACAAGGTAAGTGGCCATTCTCGGCTCAGGTAACGGCTGGACTGGCCATCCAGTCCGTTACCTGAATAGATAAGGCCGAACCGTAACCGCTCCGTGATCTGGTCTGGACGAGGGAAGCCGTAGGTGGATGAATCATAGATGAGGGGGAGCAGGTTGCCTATAAGAAAGGCAGCCATTATAGGTCGTGAGGTAATGGTATGAAAAATACAGAAAGAATACATAATCACAAACACCTGAGCTCATCCGTGGAAGCCCCTGCGTGGGAACCTCACATCCACTCTCCAATCCGCTGCGTACAGAAGAGGAGATCGGCTGAATCTCAGAAGGAACGGCAGTTTGAAGCTGCACGCCGCCGATCCACCACCAGAATCCGCCACTGCCACCGAACAGGAGGTAGGATTCTACAGACGTTTCCCATGTTTTATTTGTATACGTTTCGGTGGTGGCTAATCATGTGAGGTTGTGCTTAACGCAGATCACATTGCCAAAGTCGAGCTTGGCTCCAGTGATTGTGAAGGAGAGCATGAAAAATGAATTGAATTTGGCTTCGCTTCTTCTCGCTCATCCAAGCATGTAAAACGAATAGCGTACACAACTCCTAGAACAAAACTGAAAAAGTTTTGTTTCACCTTCAAATGCGCTAAGTTAGATAGTCCTCGAACAAATTCAAGTTTCGTGAAATCGCTTTCACTAAATCTGGTTGATGGCGTAATACAATACAAAATATTCAAGCTCCACAGTTATTGGGATTCACAATGAATGCCATTGATGATCAGCATATTCAAGAATCAATATTCAATTGGATTCAACCAACACCCGCATATTCAAATCTTCTTGGCTTTATTAAGAACATTAAATCCATGATTTAAATGAGGTGTAGCATCTTAGTCACGATTGTTGGTTTTTTTTATGGTTGACTCTTCTTTTGGTCCTTCATAAGAGGTTTGTGAGTTTTCCGGGTTTCCTATAGCTAGTTTTTAAGGGAGGTTTTCTTCTTGAGTTTCACTTAAATATTTCTTGTGTATGTTCCTCTACAGCAATGCCTCGCTTTTTCTTTCGGATATCGAGGTTGGGCTTTTCATTCTGGAGCCTTTATTCAGCTATTACAAAACAAATCTATAACAATCCGAGTGTTAGGGATTTGTTCCGTAACAACCTCCACGAGAAACGGCTAGATGGTCGGTCTAGCCGTTTCTGTGGATTAAACTGCCGAGAATGGTCAGTTTCTCAGCTTAACATCTTCTACTTTCCCATTCGAGCCAAATGATCTAACATACTAGTTTTTCTCTCACTTTTGTGGGGTTTTTCTAGTCATGTCATTGTTTTTATGGTTGTTGTCACGATCATTACCCGTTTATAACATGTTTTGAGAAAAGATCCTCTAACTTAACAAAAGCTCCAAAAGATTGGCACAAATCGTTTGTAGGAATTTCTAGTGTAAAAACGTGGGAAATGCAAGACTCTTCATTGAGAACGTAGCTTCTGTGTAAACAGAGCCCGTTTAGTGTACATAAACGAAATCAACTACCTTTATTTTCTATGAGGCTATAAATTGTTTGATATTAATGTTTCCCCACCTCAGCCTTAAGAAACATTGTCAATAGAACAACCTCCATCTCTTCTTCTTTTAACTTCCAATCATAATTAAGAGAAGAAACCGAAGAGAAAATATATACATGTATATGAGTTGTAGGTATATGTGTGTATCTATTAATTTAGAATTTTGCACATTCCAGGGGAATGCCGGCCTCGTGATCAACCGTCACAATCTCTGATGGACTGCAATCTAGCAGATCCTGTCCAAGCTTTGCTCCGACAGCCTTAATGCCATTGAGTGATATTGGCTGGTTGAAGAGGCTGATCACCGGCAGTTTGGATGCCGAAGGCATCTTCCCAGCAGGCAGCAGCTCCCTGAAGTCACGCTGCAATAATAGCACCTCAAAGTTTTCCTTGTTATGTTTAACCACGTTCTCTTTGGCGCTTATGTGTGCCCCGGGCTCCAGTGATTCGTGGAGAAGCTTGCCTGGTCTGGAAAATTTGGATACAGGCTCACATATAACGGCAGTTAACATCTCCACTCTTAATACAAGCTCGTTGGTTATGTCTAGTTTAAGCGAGGTATACTCGGAAATCAGCCGGAGTCTGAGGGAGATGGGGCTTTGCTGATCAGGGATCCACGGTGTTCCGTCGAAGACAACGATCGGTTTCTCGATATGATGGAGAGGTACTTTGAGAAACCGGATGAATTCAAGCGCCTTCAAGAACGGCCCCATCTCCATTACCAGGTTTTGCATGCGAGTCTTTTAGGGCTCATCTGCGTTGTGGAATTTTGTGTTATCGTTGCGAACGGAAACGGTACCCCTTAGTTTCGAAACTGGCACCTCGAACGGGCACGCAGAAAAAAGAGGGGTAACTACTTACGTGGAAATACGGATTCCATTTCTGGTACTTCGAGTTATTCCTTTCGATCAATCATGAATTTAGCGGCCGAACCGTGCAAATGACACTTTAATGTTCTCTTCTAGAATTATTCATGGCAATCTTTTGATGTAGGCAAGAGTCACCGGTCCTTATTTTTCTTTTAATGGTGGACCGATTTGTTAACTTGCTGTATCGGGAATTTTCTTATCATTTACCCACTCTGGAATTATTCACATGAACGTCTACCTGTCTATATCAATCTAAGCGAATATCTTGGAGGTTTATGAAATCATTTGATTCATTGCATACTCCAATATATTCAGGATCGATGAATTTCCGTCATTACCATATTCCCATCGTTAGAGACTAAGAGTTCAAGTACATGTCGCTGTGTTCATATAACTATGAGCCGTGCAAGTCCTAGCTAAAATGGCAAGCTGAGACAGTCTCAAGTAGCACGGTTCTTGGAAGTTCCACACATAGTGTATGTCTGGAACAGAGTTACCTCTGGCGCCAAACAGTAACCCTGTTCTATAATTTATGGGTTTATTGTCACCTCATGCCCTGGAATTCTATAACACAAGCATAATTATTGACAGTCGAGCACAAACAGATTACTGATCCGATGGTAACCTAGTATTTCTAGCATACCATTTCGACTGAAAACCAGTGACATAGATTCCCTACAGTGTGTGGTGCTGGCTTATTACTCTGTTCAAATCAGAAACTTATAGTGTGCACGCCAATATATCATACATGAAATATTTTCATGGGATACTTTATATGCATGTTATTTATTTATTTATTAGTAAGCGAAGAACTCATTTAATGCAAAATTATTTATTGATTAGTATATTCCAGTTTACTTATGCAATATCTGCGGAAAAATTTGGCAGGTCGGTGTGACCCCAGACGGAGTTGAAGGCCCTCGCAGTCTTGTTGATGAAGAAATGAAGCAGAAAATAAGACTAATGCCGGAGGAGCACCGACCAGCAATTCCTACAGGTGCAGACCCTAAATGGAGGTACATGTGGAGGATAGGTCCACGACCAAGTCAAACTCGCTTCCAGGTACTTTTCTTTCTTTTCATCCATAGAAAAGTTGAAACTCCATTATTGATATCATGTGACCAATGTTTTTTTTATACTTAGGAGTTAAACTCAGAACCGAGCCGCCTCCTCTATTCAAAAAAAGCTGACGCCCTACCGGAAGGTTTCCCTGAATGGGAGAACACTATGGATTCTTGGGGATACAAAATGGTATCTGCAATTGAAGTAAGTAGATTAGTGTTTCTTGAAGTTCTTCATTATGCTGGTAATGGTAGTTCACCGCTTCACTGCTTTCTCCAATAGGTTGTTGCTGAAATGGCTTCCAAAAGATGCATTCACTTCTTTGATGAAACAGGCATTGTTCGATAACTGAAACTTCATTGACCTTTACGTTCAGCTTTTCAGCTTTTTGTGTTTGCCATTACTTGAAAGTGGCACCGGGAAAGAGTTCTTAGTGCTTGGATGAATCTGTTCATGACTTGGAATGTTTCACAATCTATATTGGAAATACCTGGTTCAGTGTTGATTCCTCAGGAAACAACCATGATGTCTGCTTACCGGTTAGGTGTTAAATGAAGCTCACAAACGCAACATGTTTTTTAAGGGGTTGATGTTGGAAGTGTTGGCATTGCTTTGTCATGTTGTTATTTTGTTAAAGTAAGTATGAAGTACAAACTCCGCCCATGTAGGGGATTACCTTTGCATGGTTGGTTTCAAGCCCGGATAAAAGAATAGGGTTGCATTAGGCTTCCGATAGCCAACGTAAAACTTTGTACTTATTTATCATGGATTCTACAAATTATGATAGGGTTATGTGGAAACACAAAAATCATGTAGCCAACCCCATCTAGTATGAGAAAAAGCTTAGTTGTTGTTTAAGTATGAAGTACAAATATATTCTCTATATATATACGTATCTATGTATATTCCCTTTATGTACATATGTATGTATCTATGTATGTGTATATATGTATGTATAGCTTGCAAGTATGTATATTGCAAAGGAGGTATATATAGTATAAACAATGAGTTTCCCTTGAAATGATGTGAGAGGCAATTCAGGGTATAATGAAGTTGATCCTTCAATGTAGCAGCGAAAGATAGATGAATATTATTACCCAAGAAAATCAATCACAAATCCTTAGAAAAATACCATAAAGCATATGTAACAAAGGCATAATGAAGTGAAAAATAAATATTATTTAGCCACACAAGGTATACATTGTATGTACATTAAAGTCGTATTTATAAAGAACATAAAGAGAAGAGGGAGGAGCAAGAGAGGAGAAAAATGAGCAAGAGTGGAGAGGGGGGACCAGCCTCTAATGGCTAGTTGGAGCAGCTGTTGTGGCTGGCCCCCTTTGGGGTTTGTCCTCATGTACCAGGGTTGAGTGGCCTTGGTCCTGGTTCCAGGGACAGAATGACCCTGGTTCTATTAAATAGAAGATGTGAAATGAATAATTAGAATTTTTTGTTCTCACTTGTGTGGTATTATAAGTTTGTCTTTGTGCACAAAGTGTTTAGTGATTCGTTTTGTTGAAGATTTTGTGATATCATTTGTATTTGTGCTTGTGAACATCATTGGCGAGATTTTGGTACTATTCTTACATGATATTAGAGCTGAAATGGTTAATTTAGAGTTGTATTGGGATTCATGCTGATTGTAAGAAGATTGTCAAATTTGAGCATTGATCAAGTTGAGGAAATCAAAGTATTCTTTACATTTCTTGTTATTGTTGAGAAAAATGAAAGAAAAAAGTAAGATATTTTATTGTTTATTGGTTTCCAATTCTTATCAAAGTTGAACACGTAGCATGAAAAAATATTTTCTCTAAAGACTATTGAGACTATATTGATGGTACAATCAAAGAGCCTAAACGAATAGAAGAAGGGCTTAGATGAATTTCTCAAGACACAAGAGAAATTCGAGCAAGAGTCAAAAAATGGAAAAAGTATAATATCAAAATCACATAAATTATTGGCTAAAATGTGGATGAAAAACTTCAAAATAGAATTAGCATTCTTGATAATGCCTTTCAAACTTAGAAACAACTTAGAAAAACCCATTCTCAAGACGATTTTGTCTTTCAAATAAATTTGATGGAGAAGATAAATGCTTAAACAAGGTTCCATGAGTATTAGAGATTATTACAATTAGTTTTTCAATCTTTAAAACAAACTTAGAAGTTTTGACAAATTTGAAAAACTTAAAGTATGATTGAATTTAAAGAATACCTTGACAACCAATACTTCTTTTTATTTATATGGTATTATAAGGTGAATTTGAGAACATAAGATCAAATTTGAAATATAGAAAGCCGAGACCCAAAATCTATGAGATCTTGACTGATTTAGTTATGGAAGAGACTAGACTGGAAAACATGAGAGACAACAAAGAAGCGATACTTGCTATATCTAGACCAAAAATTTGAAAATTATTTAAAGACGTATAAGCCTCCTCACGTCAAAAATAGTGAAGGAAACAAGCAATTCAAGGGTATTGTTATGTCTTGACCAAACAAGAGTATGATTTGTCATTATTGCAAGGAGCATATAAGTTACCATGTCCTTTTCATCCCATGTTGCAATAAATATTAATAATATAAAAAAAATCTTCAGGGGAGGAAACAAAGTCTACAACATGGGAGAAACCTTTCTTTTTAATTGATCTTTATTTTATTTTTTATTGAAGTGAAGAAAGGAGGGTTGCTTTGCTCGGCTCCTATAGAACTTATCATATTCTCTAGAGCGCCATCAGCCGATCTTCATCTACCGAAGAACCACGCACATGGCCTGCATGTATTCGGCTGGCTAGATGAAAGGAGGGCTTAGACACAAAGGTAGGACTTCGGAAGCCGGTGAGTGAGCAGGGAGGAGAGAATGCGGTATGGGCTCGGGCCAGATGGCGGGGTCTGATATCGGTTGGGATATTATCAAAGAGAACCTTTGTTGAGCGGTGAGCAAAGTATTCTCGTTTGGGGCCATGGATCAATCCAGAAGCTCAAGTTCCTGCTATATATAAGTATATAAAGTGTAGTGATATAGTGTAGTGAGTGCTACTCCGACTTCCCATAATTTCATCCTTTTAGATACTTTTTCAGACTCATTGCTGATACTAAGTAGCAGTCACCAATTTTGTAAGATCGTCAATATTGTACGAGGGTGACAAAGACAGGATCTGATTCTCGGTTTAAGGATCCTTATTTCACATTTCTCATCGGTCAAGGCCCCCTTCTATCGCCCAAATTGCACAATGGATCGTAATTTCAATCAAATCACACATTGCACTATACCAGGCCTTCCAATTCCTTAAGAAGTTTATCTAAAAGATTCGCGATATAACTAGGAAGACATTTCAAATAACACATGAGTCATCAGACATGCTAGTTTGATGAATGGCAGGTGAAGTAGTAGAATTTCAAGAGGGTACAATAGGTATTGCTCCGAGCCTCTTATCTCATTCGATCACGGCAGGGAAATAAGTCAAAATAGAAAAAGTTGCATTGGGTTTAGGGATAATCAGGCTTGAACTGATGACTTCCACCACAGAGTTCAGATATTAATGAACTTTATAGAAGAGTTATCTATCGGAGCAATACTCTTACTGATCTATTAACAAGAAGTACATCTATGCCGGGGAATTAGAAATGTGTCAGGAGAAGCTTATACAAAAAGTTGTAGATACACTTCTTGATAATGGAATCTGCAGACAACCAATGAGGGATGGTTAAATAAAGTTTACAAGTCATTTTTAGATGTAATTGAAGGCAAAGAGGGAAGATCAAGAAACACTCGAAAAAAATTAGAAAAATAAAAAAGAAAGGGTTTTTTCAAGGAGAGCCAAAGGGCAATTTTGTTTCCATTTCTCGGATCGTTAAAAAACATATTCTTTTTGTTTTTTTATTAGATTCGTGTGATGGGATCGTAGTTTAGATATACGCCAAGGTTTCATTATTGCCTATTCTGGCAAACCCCTCATAAGAGCCACCGTTAACCATGGGTTGTCGAGGCGTAATGTTAAAATACCTATATCTACGATTGTGGCAGTGGGGCATGGTTGGGTAATATATCCACGTCTAACTGTTGTCATAACTTAAACAGTTATAAGTCCAAGGAGGCAATTCTAATTGATCAATAAAAATACGTTTCAATATGATTTCTCTTTTCATATGATCCAATTCATCATGAAAGGTAAAAAAGGGCATTGTTTCCCTATTTGGACTGTCCCCTCTATTAAAATTGTGAAACATTACCCTGCCATAATGTTATATGCTTCCAATGCCAATAGAAGGTAACCCATCCAATGGTACCGAGCCGCGAAAAAGATTCAACAAAAGACAAACAAATCCACTATTTGTTTTACGTCAAGCAATATGTGGAGTAACTCCCAATATAACAGTAAAAGCAAGACGTGTAGGCAGATTGACTCATTAAGTTCCCATTGAAATAGGATCTATAAAGGAAAAGCACTTGCCATTCGTTGGTTATTATGGGCATCCCAAAAACGTCCGGGTCGAACGAGCCTCTTATCTCATTCGATCATGGGGGAACAAGTAAAAATAGAAAAGCTCACATTGGGTTTAGGGATAATCAGGCCAAGAAAACTGGGGAGATGACCGAATGCGAGTGGTTGGATTTTGGGGATGAGACGGAACCATGAAGAAACTGATTTGTCGCGGCTATCAAAGTCCAACCAGAGAAATCCGTTTCGGATGGCCAACTTTTGCTATTAATAAACGCGCGGTTTACTTCAGGTTTTTAAAGACATTTGGACTAATTGTTAATATCAGATTCTCTTTGATTGAGTTCCACGTAGAGATGGTAATCTTGTCTCGGTTGGTCTCTGTCTGTTTGTGTTCGAATTCCATAATAAATTATTTTCAGTTCGGCTTGGAAAGGTTCAAGGGATGGCACGTAGAGGAATAGATGACCCACAAAGAATTCTATCTTTCATATGTGAAGTCTTGGTAGATGACTCGTATCATCACTTGTACAAGCCAACTCGATGCTACTATGAGGGCTATTGGAAGGGTTAACATAGTTGACCCATATCATTGACTTGTACAACCCACCTCATTGGTGCACCTAACCTCTTGGCCGTCGTCTAGATGAAGCTCTCTCTCAAACACTTTTAATGTCGATAATATTTATGAAATTAAGTAAGTATTTCTATCCCTACATGTCATAATATCCTAGAGAGTGTAATGTTTTGATTTGTTGCTCTGGTAAGATGACCATCTGACACCAAGAACAACAATTTGGTTTAATGTTGCACCACATTGAAAAAACCCACAGACAACACACGAAGATGTGTCTTGGTCTTAGATCACCTAATCCAGGGCTCCTGCAATGGTGGATCTAGAATTTTTTCTAGGGTTGGGAAATAGCCTAGATGGGGTGAATCAATTATACACACACATATACCTACATATGTATATATATATATATATAGGATCAAATTTTAAAAGCAAAAGTTACCTTTGTACTTTTTATATGCACCCAATACTATTTGCTTTAAAATCTCAACTGTTGATCTTCATATATATATATATATATATATATATATATATATATATATATATATATATCTGTGTGTGTGTATAGCATTTCAGCCCAAGCCTCCCCTGCCTCCCCCTCGTTGTCCATCTGCTATTGCTTGCTTGAAATGTCAGGGTGCAGCTTTTGCGTGAAATGTATGTTGGAGCCTCAATAACAGGCTATTCAAATAGGGACATGGGGCAACTACAGTTTGAGATTAAAGTGCGAATAACAGAGAGAACTTTTGCTTTTATGGATCTCGATTTGGGTTTGCCTTTGAAGAGATATAAGGCTGCAAACTTGGAGGGGACAGAAACTAAGTATAGTTTCGGGTGGGAATGCAGCTTAGATGATTGTCTCCTTGCGGGTTGATTTTCTACTGATCCAGGGTAGGTATATAAAGAATCTTCCGATTTTAAGATAGTAGGCAGGTCTCTGTTGAGGAGTTTTGGGGATGCAAAGTTGGGTGATTTACTCCATTGCAGTATCCCTTTCTACTGCACTTTCAGCAGTCGGATCTGCTGTTCTTGAGAGCATCTCCACTGTATGAGATCTTGCTGGGCGTTTAATGAAGAGAAGGTGAACGAGACAATGTGGATGATGCAAAAGTACAGGATGGGAGAAGAAACGACGAATTGAGAAGAGCATTGGCAATTCTAATTGTTGTAAATTTTTTACTTATGATACTAATTAAGATACCATATTTAAATAGTTTATGTGCTTATTACATAATAAAAACCCTGAGTGACACTCTACCGTTGAGTTAGATCCCTTCCCTGGCTTCAGGCGGTATTCACGTTTGGCATATCTTACCCTGACTCAGATATTTGGGGATGATTCTGTGCTACAGTTTGGTGGAGGAACTTTGGGACACCCTTGGGGGAAAGCACCTCATAGGAAATAATTCATAAATCGAATAGAAGCTGTTAAAGGATCTCTTATCATCGATGTAGTCGAAAAAAGAGTCAGATTATGTAATGAGGAGGAGGAACTAGAATGCTTACCTAAGTTATGGAATTCGGGCGAATCCTTACCCGGAGTAGAGCATAAACCTAAAATAAGTTAAGGGGCCCATTCAGGAACAAGAAAATGACATCGTGATTTGGATCTCGATGAAACAATACATCAATAAAAAGATTGATAAGTTCAGTGAATTATTTTTGTAGGTTAGGAGGGCAAACCGAAACTTTGTGTGTGAAGAAACTGTATAGAGTCACTAAGATTTAAATCATTTTGTCACTTAACGTACACCATCAACGTGAGAGAAATATTTATAATAGCAACTAAGGTACATATCCTAGACATGTATCCTATTTCGCATTTGCGTAATTCATTTATGTGCTTAGGCATTGGAGAATATCTAACATCAGGTGGATCAAGTCGGGTCCAGTTTGCTAGAGAGAGACAGAGAGAGAGAGAGTCATTTCCTCACAAGCAAGGACTCATTTTATGGCTTTATGGTGCAAGTTGATACGTGCGTTTCCTCCAAACTTCTCTTTCTTTGTTCAAGTTGGGTCTTGACTACGGTAAGGCTGTGCAAACAGATTCACCAACAAGAGATTTACATTTATCCCACATTACTAGCTTTCAACGCAAAATATAAATGGAAATGTTTTGAAAAAGAAAAGCTCTTGTTCTCTGAACAGTTCAAGAGAAAATATTAGCGCATATGGGAGACAAAGTTATAAAGTATAGACGAAGTTAATGGAAAGAAATCGGATGCATCTCCTTTGATGGTGATTATATGGGTTATTAGCAAAAAAGGGAGGGTTGAATGTGGTAGACATGGCTAGAAAAGGAAAGATGGGTCTGGAAAAATGTTATATATAATATACATTTATAAATACGTTGAAGTATCAAAAGAGTAGGAAAGGGATAGGGTGATCTGGTCTATTTCAGGTCATGCTGCTAGTGCCCCCCTTGCTATGCATCTGGATTTTATTCATGAGACTCATGTTCATGTTGAGTTTGAACCTTGGCCGGTTTAGAAGTGGGTATATTCCTGTTCAACGTATATAAAAATTAATTGTTTGAATCCAAACCAGTTTTGAAGCTGAATCTAGATCCTTAAGACACACTACGGACCCATCCTGTTTCTTACCCAATCCAAAACCCCACCTATTCTGGAAGTAGTACGTATATGAACACTACCGAAGTCTGAAACTAAATCCAACAATATTATTTTCCAAACATGTTAAGAATTTCAGGTATTACAATATAAAGAAAATTAATGAAGTCAATTGTAAATAGATGATCTTAGAACTTACACAAGTTAAAATGGAGATTATCATCAACGAATCGGAGTTGCGTATCAAGAATGAGAGGAACCAAACTCAGTGTATCTTGCAGTCCAACATGAACCTATTAACAGTTGGATGGAATTGGGTCTACAGAGCAACATATCTGATGATGACCCAACTCAATTAATCCCATCTTGCCTCTACAGGAACCCATTAACCTGGTGAGTTAGTAAATTTTGGAGATCGCAATACCTGAGTCACAGACCAGATCAACTGTTGGTTTCATCTCGGATTATCAGAGAATCAATTCAATAAGATCCAACCAGAACCGGTTCCAAATCCAACCCAGTACACCCCCCAAGGGAAAAGGTCCTCAAATTCATCTCCTGGTAACAAGTGACGTTTTCTGTATTAACGAACGGTAACACGCTGAGCTGCTAGTCCAAAGTGGAAAGATGGCGAGCTTTTGGAGGTTTCTTTACTTTCTGCCCTTAACAACAGATCCATAACAAGTGGGATTTGGTAGAAGAACTTGACTATCCAATCTGTGTGTGTGTGTGTGTGTTTATTCCCTCTAAAACAACCCTCGACATTGTACCACAAAAAAAATCACTCACCCGTTTTATAGGTGATCATGCGGGTTAACTCCGGTCTGGTGGGAATCGCGTACCATGTTCCAAGCCGCTTTGATCGATATAAGGGAAGAACTCTACTTTTTCCAACGTCACCAGGAGGGTCTTGCTTATGTTGTAATGAGGGTGATGGAGCTAAGGGTCAGCTGAAGGTTTGAATCTCTCTCTCTCTCTCTCTCTCTCTCTCTCTCTCTCTCTCTCTCTCTCTCTCTCTCTCTCTCTCTCTCTCTCTCTCCACTGTTGCTTGTTAGTAGTTCCCCTTGATTTCTAGGAGCCGTTTGTTGGAACAGTACATTGAAGTGTCTTGCAAAGGCAGATGGAACATTCCGGGAGGGTTCAGAAGCTTTTGAAACCAATGTGAAGTTCTGCTATGGTGGTCTTGGATTGATTGGAACCTACTGCACTGAATTGGTATGCATTCTGTTCGGCCTCTTCTCCCCAGTCTACATAGGTTTGTGACATTGACCGTGATCATTTGCATGGAAGTTCTTAGTATCGTACGTTAAAATGTGGGTGACAAAAGTTTATGCTAGAGAGCATGGCGAAGCGCATACCTGTAAACATGACGAATCCGTTCGCTTTGTTTTAAACGTGTAGCTTAGAGTTACTTTCTAGCGGCACGTTCATTTCCGTTCTTATAACTGTTGCCCGTCAATCTATGTCGAGTAGACCCCTCTTGCTGTGGAAATCTTAAATCCGTTCAGTGCAGAGGAACCTCTCAAACGCAGAAGCCAAAGAGAATGTTACATTCAAGTACTACACGATTTCTTTTTTCCAACTTGTGAAATCCTTGTTACTGATATCTTAGTCCCAGTAGCTCCTTAAACTTGGAATCACACTTGAGGAAGTAGGAGTTGTGCCGGCTGCCAAATCTTTCATTTGTACGGGGACAACCATGTTAGGCTGATGACTTCTGAGTCTTCATTGTTACCAAGGACTTAGCGCTACAACATTGAACCACCCAGAAGAAAGACATACACAGATAGATACATAATATAGACATACATACATACATACATACATACATGTACATACTTATAAAAGTAACAATTGAAAATTAGATAATCAGGAAAAGCAAGAAAACATGTAATTTAAGCTTCACACAGGTATTAGGTGGAAAACTAAAAAAAATGACTGAAATTTCATGTGGAGAGACCCAAAGGGAGAAAATATAGCATGAATCAAACATATTTTTATTATTTAGTGTATAAAGAAAAAAATTCTCGGATGAGTAATACAGTAAGAAAGATAACTCCATACACAGAAGGAAAATCAGAGACCCAGTCACATAGGGCTGATTTATCTCAAGCATATCAAGAATGGTTGATCAAAGAAAAACACACCAAGACAATGTAAAGAACATGTACAAAAATTACAAACACCACCCCACAGTCCGGCTCTAAAGATACGGGATCATCTTGTCATGTTCTTGTGTTCTCTCAAAGCGTTCTGCTTGCTTTATGTTGCTTTCATTGCGAAAAAGTTCATCTATAGCCACCATACGGATTCTGAGGGGCGCAACTCCCCATGCCCATCATAGGATTGTAACCTAACATGCCTGGACCAGGGAGCGGCAGCCCCACACCAGGTCGAATCTGAGATCCTGCACCTGCACCCATGCCCATGCCTATGGGTTGATTAATGCCAAAACCATAACCGCCGCCCATGCCAACACCATTTCCCGTCCCCATGCCCATCGTTGCACCGATCATGGGGTTTGGAGTAGGGGCCAAACCAGTTGCACCAGCGCGACCAACCCCTGAACCAGCTCCCATTGCTTTACCCATAAAAACGGTGGAAGCTGCAGCACTTTTCTCTTTCTCTTTTTCTCTCCTCTTCTCCATCCGGTTAATGGAATCAAAATCAATACCAATGTCTGCTAAAGGATTTATTTTTGCTGAAAGATAACCAAACATGCGTGTAAACATGGTTTTCATTTTACATGAAAAAAAAGCAGTGCAGTAAAAACGTATCTAAAGTTGTTCAAGGCCATCTATAATTATACAAAAGGCAATCAAGAGTTATTACTTTCTTTCACTACACAAAAGATGAAGCTGTGACTAGTATGCATATAATAGGTTTTTCCCTGCATTCTTTTGAATACTCTAGTGGTCGGCCATGTCTTCCAAACATGTTTTATATTGCAATCTCTGACGAATCCTTCAACTTCAGAAAATGATGGTAATGACCTACAACATACCACATTTCATGAAGAGAAGAACTTACGGTATAATACCAAAACAACTCGATTATGAATTCCAAGCAAAGAATAGTCCACACTCATTTTATCTCCGTGGGGTCAGATTGAGCAGACAAAGAACTACCCAACAGCAAGCGGGATAACGGACAACATTCTCTTCCTAGAGGTGATTGTTAATGGCCCAATGGACTGGAAGACAGCTAGCTACGCAATTTCAGGAAGTTCAACAATACCGTAAACTTCTTAGAATGCAGGTTAAAGTAAAAGGATGCATGGTCAGCAAAACCGTTGAGTAAATTGATCAAGTACTCCAAGTCAACAATAAATACAAAAATGAACCTGTGGGCAGGGAAAATATACTTACGTCCAGATATGTTGAGATTCACTAGACCCCGACTCAATGTATCTGCCCATATAGCTGACTTAGGTTCAAATTTGTCCTTCTGGGTTTGCGATTTAGAAGTCATATCGGTTGGACCAGCTGACGGTGAGGCAAGTGTTGGCGCAGACTGTGGAAGAAGATTTGCCAGGGTAGAACTACCTCGCTGTGGCTGCAGCTGCGCTTGTGATAGTGACTGTGACTGTGACTGCAAATAGGGCTGTGGTTGAGGCTGCAAGTATGGTTGAGATTGCAGCGCTTGTGGCTGCAACCATGGCTGAGATGGCACCCGGGACAATGGCTGAACATACGGTTGTGAAGGTTGCTCCAGCTGTGGCAGTAGATATGTCTGTGGCGATTGCTGTAGCCGTGTTAGTGGCTCCAGATATGGTTCTGGTGGCTGATTTGAGGATGAGAGTGGCTGAATTGGATGCTCACTTGGTTGGAGTTCCAGTTTTCCATGGGCTTGAACAGGAGCTGGAGTGTAGGTGATGGTTTGGAAAGATTCTCCAAAACCAAAATCATCCAGAGTCGCCACCTTAGCTTCAGGACGCGGAGCACTGGAACCTTCACTAACAGTAGCTGGTAAGACAGCCGTAGGTGCGGAACTCTGCATGTGAGAGCTAACTGGTCCTTGAGAAGGCATAGCCTTGAAAGGGGAATCACCAAAAGCATCCTCGCTGGGCTGTTTAGAGCCATCAGCGAAAAGGAAACAGATTTTGGTTAAAGAAAATGTTAATAAAGCTTAAATCCAAACTGCTAAATTCCTGAAAATAAATTGAGAGGCGCCATATTATAATGCACGATTCAAACATAAGCAAGAGAAGCTGGGACTCATGATATGATTAAGTTCCAAGACTCCGATGGAGAAAACTGGGGTAAGATATACAGAAACAAGTGACATCCTATTGCATCGTACTTCCTAAGTCAGAGCAGTACAACGTTAACATCTAACTGCCGCATCGCAGTGATATCCAACACCTTGACGCATAAAACTCATTTTGCACCGATAAGGAATAAAATGTCTTTATATGGAGAATGGGAAAAAATCAACAGGTACAACAAGGATTATAGAACTTGAAGTAAGAGCAACACAAGATGATTGCCCTTTTTCTCCAATATTCTCTCTTTTGACATGATGACCGAGAAATTGTGACCCCCTTCTAGAACAAACCCACTATATCTCTAGTGCATGACTTGATCAACGATGATGGGATTGGGAGTGCGAAAGAGCACAACCCTTTTTAAATGGTCTTCACTCTTCCTCTTCCAAAAGAAAGAATTTGACTAAAACACCATCATTTAGTAGAATCTTTTACATCATAAGCACAACAAACATTCTTATCTAAAGCTGTGCACCGTGGTGAAATGGAACTCATCAAAAACATTAAAGAAGCAAAAAAAAACCTGGTTTAGTGCAGTAGATGCAGTTGATAGAGTTTCAAAAGGTGTCCCCAAACCAGGATCAGTAAATGGATCAGCACCAGAAGTTGCAGCTGTAGAAGAAGATACCGGCATAACTGCCAATGCATTTGGTAAAGAAGGACCCAAAAGTGATCCAAGAGAATCCTTTTCTACATTAGTGGAAGTGGGAGCATCTGGCAAAATGATACATGAATTATTTGCAAATCCAGAAACCTTGGTCACCAAACAGCCAAAATGATAATAATTAAGATGAAAAGCTGTCATGCAGATCACATGTAAGATCATGATTAATCCCATCTTACTCTGTGTGTGTATGAAGGAGAGAGAGGGGGAGAGTGAATAACTAGGTATATCATGTATGTCCGACTAAGGTGATAATTGTTAGAAAAAATGTATTTTTATTTTATTAATATAATTTTATTTTATTTTTTAAGGCAAGCCCCGAGGGACCAGATGGTTCAGGTTTTGCCCTCAAGGCCTGGCCAGTTGAGCCCCTAGCGCCTGACCTCTGTTGGGGGCTGGATATGACCAGCCCTTGGCTGGCTTTTCTCCTTACTCTCTTGTTCTCTCCTATATAAATCCCTCTCATGCCTTGTGGTTATTAAATAATATTTATTTTCATTATTATTAGTGCCTTCGTTGCACGTATCGATTATAATCTTTTCTAAGGCTTTGTGATTGACAATTTGTGGTGATATTTGTTCACCAATCTTCCTTGAGAAGCTTGTTGATCATGTTCTTAGCTTTATTGTAAGTTTACTTTTTTATATTTATTTTCTCCTTTAAATATGAATGAGAAATGAGGGTTTAACTTTCGTTTAACACCCTTAAAGGCTCAAACTATAAAACATGGACCCAATCTATAAAAATTATATAATATTTTAAAAAATTAAGGGGTCATAGAATGATCCTATGGGTGCTCATGAACAATGTGAATAAGCACATCAAGGACACCTTAGCGACTTCACTAACATTAAAGAAGCATGACAATATTTTAAAAAATCTCATATTCAAAGCAATGCTCATAGGATGGCATTACATGATAAATTGTTATCACTTAGACAAGGAGATAAAGGGATAAGCAAATTTTTTGGTGAATATTCTAATATATGGAATCAACTTTATGAATACAAAAAAAAAATGTAGACAATGTCTTAGTGAGAGACAATGTGAGGAGAAAGAAAACTTTGTATATGAATTTCTAAGAAGTCTTTAAGAAGAATTTGAAGTAGTAAGATCATCTTTTATTCATCGAAAACCTTTTCCCACTAAAGAACATGATCTTACCATCTTAAAATGACGGAAACAAGATTAAATAAAGCTAGACCTAAAGAAGACACCGTCTTAGTCGCATCTAGACCCGGAGCAAATACGAAGGCATATTGTACTCCTCACATAAAAATGGAAGGGTCAAGCAAGGCTAGAAGAGAAGTCATTTGTCACTTTTATAGAGAGATCGGTCATATAAGGCTAAATTGTCCTAAATTAAAAAAGGTGGTCATCGTAGAAGAACAAGTTTTCTCCTCCATTCTTGCTTTTCAAGAAAAAGTGAATACTCGAAACCCAAAAGAAAGAAAAAGCAACAATTTATGTGATTTGCTCTTCTTCAACAAAAGAAATTCAAGGTATAATATCTTGAATTCTTGATTCAATGCTTCCTTTTATATAACTTTTAATAAAAAAATTTAAATTCATGTGTTACAAAGCCCCTATCTTGTGTTTATACTGCAAATGGAACAAAATTGAATGTTAAAATTGATTACTTGCAAAACAAAAACTTTTAAGTTTTCAAAATCAGTATTGTTCCAAAACTAAATTTAAACTTACTTTCTATATCTCATATTTCGGATAATATTTGTATTATTATGGATTACTTGCATAGCATAGAATATGTAAATGTTTTATCTAATGATCTACTTCTATGGCACAAAAGATTAGGACATCTTAATGTTCAAAAATGGTATCAATGCCCTCTTTGAATAAAGACTATTGAAAAATTTTCTTACAAAGATTGTGTCCATGTCAAAATGCAACAATCTCTTTTTTTTCAAACAAGATGCATATTATCATGAGACGCTTTGAAATTATTCATTCGGATATATGGAGACTTGCACCCGTTTTGTCTAAATAGAGATTTTCTTACTACGTTTATTTTGATAGATTACATGGGTATATTTTTAAAAGTCAAATCTGATGTCTTTCAAAATTTTGTTATTTTTTATAATCTTGTGAAGAACCAATTTGATTCTGAAATAACAATTTTCAAAATAGACTCAGGAGGAGAGTAAATGTCTAAAGAATTTAAAAATTATCTTGATAAATTTCAAATTTTTTATCAAACCTCTTACACTAAGACTCCTCAATAATACATTTTGGAACGTAAACATCATCATATTTTAAAAACCACAAGAGTCTTGCTTTTATCTAGTGGTGTTTCTAAGAATTTTTGGGCAAATGCTATTATGATTGTTATTTATTTAATTAATTGAAAGTCTTATTCGATTTTGCCAAACTTGCTCCTATAGAAAAGCTTTTAAAATTACTCCCAACTATTTTAGAGTAAGAATTTTCATATGTAAATATTTTGTTTATATTGATACAGATGATAAACTATCTTCTTGTGTCATGGAACGTGTATTTTTAGGGTATAGAGTAAATAAAAAAAGATAGGTGTTATGATTATAAAAATGACAAGCTCTATATATCAAGAGATGTCAAATTTTTTGAAAATGAATATGTTTTTGAAGGCACGGATGATGTTAGTTCTATTGATGATTTTCCTTATTCTTTTTTGAATGACATTTTAGGAGAAGATGTGATAAATGTAGAAAATGATCTTGATGAACACATGACTAGAAGGCATTATGTAACTCCTTTTGATTAATATGACACTAAGAGAACTCCTAATATTACCCCACCTATGCCTAGAAGACCCAGTTGTGACTCTAGACATGGTTTGTTTTCTATGATAGTTTTCACAAGACATAGAGCCCTTTAACTACTATTTCAGTCATAAAGGAACCTAAAACCTTTTAAGAATCTCAATTATCACAAGTCTATAAATGAATAATTACATATTATATATATAACCCAAACTTGGGATGTTGTTTCTAGACCAACAACAACAGCTAAGCCTTTTCCCATACTAGACGGGGTCGGCTACATGGATTCTTTGTTTCCACAGATCCCTATCGTGTGCCATGTTAGCAGATAACTCACAATAAGCTAGATCATTTTTTATTACTTGCTTTTATTTGGCTTATATAGTAGCCTTGTTATGTTTAGCTTCAAACCTCTAACTCTTTTGTAGTTGCAGCCTCTCTCGGTGGCTTTTATCAATGGAATCTTTCTTTTCTTCTTTACATATTCAAATTGTTAACATGGTATCAAAGCAAGTTTGCAACGGAAAGAGTTTAATTCTAACCACACAGGCCATGGATCCAACTCCGCTATGAGTTGCAAGGTACCCCCAGCTGATTCCGGGGCGCCCCGAGAAAATTTTTGCGGTGGGCGCCGCGTCTCACCGATTGTTCGAGTTGCCGTTTCGCATTTCTCACCGAGAAATCACCATCCGCTTCTAGGCGTTCCTCTCGATTGTCTCTTTGCCGTCGTCAAAGATTTCATCAGAAAACTCGCCATCCGTGGCTATCCATTTTATCGTAATCCGGGCATTTTGCTACACATCCGGGTATTTCCTTGGACTTTTTGTTCGACATTTTGTCGCATTCGTTAGCTTTCCGTTGGCTTTCGCCGCTTGTGTATCCTGTATTTTGCTGCTCTTTTTTCTATTATTCTTCCTCTTGTTGTTTAATCATGGCTAAGATGATTCATCTAACTTCAATCAGGAGCGTGAGATCGATGAAAAAACTACTCGTATTGGAGTTATGTAATGCGAAATTTTCTTAAGGGTAAAAAGATGTGGGGATACAGCAAGTGTGTTTCCAGTAAACCTCGTGCGAATGTGATCGTAATTACTGCAAAATTTATTGGATGTTTTGGGAAGCAAATAATGCAAAGATTATTACGTGGTTAACAATTCTGCTAAGTATTCCATAGGGTACACAATTGGCAAAATATGAAACAAAGAAAAGAGGTTTGGGATCATTTGCGGCAGCTTCTTTACACACAATTTTTGCTGGTCAGCTTGGGCCGCTTGAGAATGACATATTAGTCGGGACAGTGGAGATATGAGGCTATTTACACAAGCAATTTTACAATAGTTTGGGCGTGAGAATGATATACGAGCTCTCCAACAGTGGGAGAGATCGCCGGTATTCAAGCCTTTTTCTTCGCCACGTCATTGGGATCACTGCTCTTAAGGTAATCGTAGCCAAGGCTTTTATACTCCATATATCGCTCGTAGAGAACAACAGCCGATTAGTACAATTCTGGGTCAAAGACTTCAGAAAGGGACTCTTGGAAGCTACTCCGTGAGGTTCTATTTTGCATCACGTTCTCCACTCTCCATCCGTTGACTCTGCTGTCGCGGAGTTTCTCGGGCTGACGAAGAGATACGTCTCAAGTCTTACCTCGAGAAGGAATCGTTGGTTCCACTGCCGTCCGTTTTGTGGCAAAGACATTCCAAGCCTACACTTCTGAGGGTCGTAATAAGCTCCCTCACAAGGGTTGGCTTTCGTGAGGCTTCGCAAGTGTAAAGGTCATTGCAAGGCTCGGTAAAGGCCCTGTCGAGCCAAATAAAATGGCAACTCAACCGCACCTAAGTTCCGAGACCACCACGGTTAAATGGCACACACTAACTCGCACCCAATGCTCAAAGACCACCACTGTGTCTCAGACCACCACACGGATTCCCACACCCGCGCCTAACACCGCACCGTTGCCTCTGTGTCCTTTTGTTGATCCTAGATACAAGCCGTCGAGCAATTCCTAGGGTTTCTCTCTTACAACCGCAAGCCATGCGTCCGCCTTCTTCCGTAGGTCGCAGGCCATTTGTCTTATAATTTATCGCCGTGTATGCCACCTTCGCTTCAGTTTTAGACTTCGGGAGCTTCACATCACCATGCCCTCCGCATTCTTCTTCTTTCTTGCTTCCCGTATGTCCCTTCTGCCTTCTCAAGCTTTCCGTCTCCTGACCGCCGATGGCACCTCCTATGCTCTAAAGCAGTGTGCTGGTTCCTTGCTGTAACACCTAATTTGTCTTTATCTAATGTAAGCCATCACAGCTCCGAAACTTACCTTAAATCTTGCTTCATGGTCGCTATGTGACTCCCCGGTAACGTTTAGGCTCTTCTTGTTCCTCGTGCGTGATCTTGCCAATCTCGAAGCTGATTGGTGACGTGCCATAGGAAAGGGGATTATATATCTCGTGTCGATGAGCCAAATGTGCCAATTGTAGCAACTACATGGGGATTATATATTTTGGATGAGCTAGTATGCTAATTGTCAAACTACTAAGGTTGATTGCTCTCTTTCGTTTGAGTCCATCTTCTTCTAGTTTTCTATTTATGGCATTCTCAAGCTGGGACACATGTGTCAGTCTCTCGTTTGAGGTTTTCCTTGGCTTCCACTAGTGGCTTTGGGAAATTTGTAAACTCATGATATTTCTCGATTGTAGTTGATGTAAACCTAGAAAATTTTTCTCGCTTTACACTTTTAATCGCAAGTAATCCTCAAGTTTATTTCTCCTTTTGATTTCCATCTTGATTCACCGGGATGTGGCCGGGATGACTCTCCCTGTTGTTACAAAAAGAGGGTCCCGATATTATGTTTCTTTTGTGGGTATTGATTACTACTGTTATTGCTGGGTTTACTATAATGAAACATCGCTCCGAATTCTTTCGAGATCTAGTGTTAGAACTTTAGAAAGCACTTGTTAAAACTCAATATTCTCCGCTATTATTAAGTGCCAGGGTGTGATTTGGGTGGAAATATACTTATATGATTTTGTGTGGGAGTTGCTTGTCTCTGGGATGGAACTCGCTCATCGACTTCTAGACCGACACTCTTGAGCAAAATGGTGTCACAGTAGAGAAAACATAGACATATTGTTGAAATCCGCTGCTCTTCCGCGTTGTCCGGGTGCCAAGTTCTACCAGCAGTGCCCTTCTCAAGGAAGTTCGTTCTCATCACGTGGAGTTTGATAAATACTATTCCTTCTCTCTCTCATATCTCAGTGTTTGTCACCTTTTGGAAAAGTTGTATGGTTTTGCTCTAATTATTCTTTCTTTTTCGGGTCTTTAGTTGTACTTGTTTTGTTCTTTTTCGTCCTCACGTAGAACGTAACAAGTTATCCTCTCTGTTCTGCCATGTGTGTTTTTCTTGGTTGGTGGGGAAGGTAAGAAAGGGTATCGTTGTTTTGATCCCCTGCTATACAAAACTTTTATGTGTCTCGCTGCCATGTTGTGTTTCTTGAGCATATACCTTTCTTTTCTATTCCCTCCACTATCTATGCCCTCACTAACAAAGTTTATCTTATTTCGTGTGGATCCTGATTGATTATGAGGAGACATTTGCTCCGGTGGCAAAAAATGAATACGGTGAGATCATCCTCTCCTTGGCGACGCACTTTGGTTGGGAGATGCATCAATTCGATGTTAAAAATGCTTCTTACATGGAAGTTTGGAGGAGAAGTATATATGAAACCTCCTGGATATGGTGTTTCTCATGGTGGTGGGTATGTTTGCAAGCTCAAGAAAGCCTTATATGGTCTCAAACAAGCACCTCGTGCTTGGTTTGAGAAGTTTCACTCGATGTGATTTGTATCCTTGGATTTGCTTCTACATAGTCAGGTGATTCTCGCTTCTCTTTCTTTAAAAACATTCTCGGGATAGCGTATCATTCTTTTCTTTATATGTTGATGATATGATTATTGCGGCAATGATGAGCTTGAAAAAGCAGACTCTAAGGGAGAGGTTGGCTACTCAATTTGAGATGAAGGATAGTCGGTCTCCCGATACTCCACTCTCTAGAACTTATAATGTCGTATTTACACTTCTGATGGTACTATCCTTTGATAATCCTACTCTTCTATCTCAGGCCCCTAGTTGTTGGTAGCTTGATTTATCTTACACTTATAAGCTACATGTCGGCTAGACATTTCATATGTTGTTCATATAGTTAGTCCAATTAGCTTTTGTTGCCTCGCTACTTACTCATTATCAGCTTGTTCTACGTATTATGACGGTGATATATAAAAGGAACTATTTTCATTGACTTCATTTTTAGCCAACTACCTCCTTGGTTCTGCCGTGCCTTATTCGATGCGATTGGGGTGGTAGATCCCACTGATTCGATTTATCGTATCAGTCTGGCTTCTTGGTATCTTGTATCGTTTTGGGTGATGCACTTTCATTTCATGGAAGAGCAAGAAACAAATCTATTAACTCGCATCGCTCTAATACCGATGAGCGGTATTGAGCACTAGCATCTGCACTATTAATATCCGAGATTGTTTTGGCATTACGTTGGCTTTGCTTGAAGATATGGGAGTTTTTCTTAGTCCGTCTTCTCCCACATGCTATTTCACTATGATAATAGGAGTGCTATTCAGATTGCTCACAACGGCTTCCGTGTTTCATGACGAGCAACCTGGCAAGCACATTGAGATTGATTGTTATTTTACTCGTCATCACCTCGACACGGCACCATTTACATTGCCATTTGTTCATTCTACTTCTGATTGCAGATTTCTTCACTAAGTCACATTCTATTTCGTTTTTCCACTTTCAGGTTAGCGGACTCTCGATCTTGTTGCGGCGGCGTCATAAGTTTGAGGGGGTGTTAGAAAATTTATTTTTTATTTTATTAATGTAATTTTATTTTACTTTTTATTTCATGTAAGGCAGACCTCGAGGTACCAGCCTACCAGGCCGTTCGGGTCTTACCCTTAAGGCCTGGCCAGTGAAGCCCCTGATCGCCAGGACCACAGTGCTAGGCCCCAATGGCTAGATCGGCCTATATAAATCCCTCTCATGTAGATATCATTCCAAGCAGTGTTGTCCGTATCGCACTGTATCGTATCGTGGGCTACCATGATACGATACGGGGGCCCGTATCGCAAGTGCGGGAGTATCACCCGTATCATACGATACGGGCGATACGCCCTGGGACCCTTATAAAGGGTCCCGACCCGAGAGAAACCCGCGATTTTTCGCGGGTTTTCTCTCTCCTTTTGGATTCTTCAAGCTCCCTAAGAGTCGGTTTTCGCCTCCTTGGTGTTCAAAGCTCTAAAATCGTGCCCTACGGTGTCCGTCCAAGCCTCCAAACTCGGATTTAGGTATATTTTTAATATTTTTTCTATTTTTTCCCTTTATATTTATTGTTTTTTGTGTTATTTCGGTTTTTTTTTTTGAATGACCAAATATGAAGTTATTAAGTGTGTGTATACAATTTTTATTGCATTCATGAAGTGGGAGACACTCGATTTGAGTGTTATTTGAAGATTGGGGGATTTACGAAGTGCTTTTATTTTCAGGTTTTTGTTTGAATTAAAGTACTCCATTGAGATGGCAGGAAGGGGTGGTAGAGACTCATTCAAAGTCTGATGATCCGGCATGGCAGTGGGGTATACCAGTTGATGGTTCAAGGTTAAAAATCATATATTTATTTTGTGAAAAGGTGGTTAATGGTGGAATTTCAAGGTTGAAACACCACCTAGCAGGAACCAGAAAAGAAGTTGCTCCATGCACAGGCAGAGTTAGAAGTGTGCCAGAAGGTATTAAATGGCAATGCTTGCAGATGATTGAGAGCATACAGGAAAGGAGACAACAAAAGGATGATTTTCAGATGTGTGAAGAAGCTGATGATGCTACTGCCACTGGAGTTGGATTCACTGATAGTTTGCCTTCAGATGTTAGAACAGATATTGGTAGTAGCAGTTCGCGAGCACCTAACAGAGGAAAGAGGGTTGCAGCTGAAGACTTTGGAGGTGGCAGAAGAGGAAGTTCAGGAAGGAGTAGAGGAAGAGCTTCTTCTTTTAGCATACATTCGTTCTTTCCTCCTTCCACTACACCTGGTGCTCAACCAGGAATTCGTGCTGCTATGGCTTCAGAACAACTGCACGATCAAGCAGACCTTGCAGTGGGCAGATGGTTTTATGATGCATGCATTCCATTTAATACAGCAAACAGTTTTCATTTTCAAGCAATGGCAGATGCAATTGCTAACATTGGTCCAGGATACAGGATGCCCTCTTATCAGAAGTTGAGAGGGAAGATATTAGATCATACCGTTATTGAAGTGCAGCAATACTGTTCGACTTTGAGACAATCGTGGAAGGAATCAGGATGCACTATCATGGCAGATGGATGGACCGATAGGCGAGGAAGAACATTGCTAAACTTTCTTGTATATTGTCCTAAAGGACTCATGTTTTTGAGATCTCTAGATATGTCAAAGGAGAGGCACACTGCAGAGATCCTACGAGAGGAATTTGATAAGGTTATACAGGAGGTTGGGCTAGAAAATGTAGTCCAATTGATTACAGATAATGCAGCTAACTACAAAGCAGCTGGAAAGGAGTTAGCTGATATCCTCGAGGACATTGGTGAGATGGATGAAATAAAGGCAGTAATTGAGTGTTGCCAAGATATTACAAAATTCATTTACAACCATGCATTTGTTTTGTGTATGATGAGGAGATACACAGAAGGTGCAGAGCTTCTTCGCACAGCTGCAACTCGGTTCGCAACAAACTTCTTATCTGTATAGAGTATTGTGAGACAGAAGCAAGCTTTAAAGAGAATGTTCTCCTTAGATGAGTGGCAACAATTTGCAGAGTTGCCACAAAACAGAAGGAACAGAAAGTTAAATGAGATTGCATAAACGATTTTTAGAAGTTCATTTTGGAATGCATGTATCAGATTATTAAAAATTACTTGTCCTTTAGTGAAAGTTTTGAGATTGACTGACAGCGAGGAGAAACCATCTATGGGGTACCTTTATGAAGCCATGGACATGGCAAAAGAAGCGATCATAAATAACTTTAATGAAAAAAAAAAAGAGATTATATACCCGTGTGGAAAATAATTGATAGTAAATGGAATAAACAATTGCATCAGCCTATTCATGCAGCAGCCTACTATCTAAACCCATCACTGAGGTACTCAGCAACCTTTAAAAGGGACAGTGAGGTTAATCGAGGAATCATTGAATGCATCGACAGATTAGTCCCTGATGAGAGCATAGTAGATGCGATACATCGAGAGATGGAGATATATGATAATGCTCTTCACTTGATGGGTTTGTCTGTTGCAATTCGCAACCGCTCTACGATGCATCCAGGTACATTGTTTATTTTCATATTTAAGTTGCATCTTACATTACTGTGGATTATTATGTCTCTAATGTTTATATTTTTTTTACAGATGTTTGGTGGAACAGGTTTGGAAGTGATTATCCAAACCTTAGAGATTTTGCAGTTAGAGTCTTAAGCCAAACCTGTAGTGCAACAGGTTGTGAAAGAAATTGAAGTGTTTTTAAACACATCCATACAAAAAAGCGCAACAGGTTGGAACACAAAAGGCTTAATGATTTGGTTTATATTCGTTGTAACATGCGCCTTCGTGAAAGGTAATGTTGTATTACTTTCAAATTTTCAATTCGATATTATTTAACTTCAGTTTTCAATTGTTAATATTACTTACTAATTGTTTATCTTTGTTTGTGTCGTAGGCAATTAAAAAAAGTAAATAGAGAAGAAAGTCAATTCGATCCAATAAGTTTGGATAATTTTGAGATATTAGAAGATTGGGTTATGGAAGACACTGAAGAAAATGCCCTCCTAACAGAAGAAGGCGTTGCCTGGATTAATTTGGAAGGAGCGCAACAACATTATGGAGATGAAGAATTTGATTTTGAAGAAAAAGGTGTGGGCATGGCTGATGATGATGAGGATCTGCAACAAGGAGAAGATAAAGATTATTTAGTTGATGATCCTGATTACAATTTATAAAATGTAACATTATATGTAACTGTAGTGTACTGTAAAGTGTAAACTATGTCTGTATTTTATTTTTTGGATTCAAAATATGTAAATTTGGATGCAATTATTCAATGCTGAATGCTCAATCTGTACTAAACTTACATTATATCAATTTAAAGCAATTATCAGATTTTTCTTGATTTTTTCCTGATTTTTTCCTGATTTTTTACTATTTTTTATTAATTTTTAATTAATTTTTGCATTATTTTAATATTAAAGTACGATACGATACGGTACGCCCGTATCGCGGAGCTCAGCGATACACGATACGATACGCGTCAGACAACACTGATTCCAAGCCTTGTGTGGCTATTCAATAATATTGATTTCCGTTAGTTGCACGTATGTGATCAGTCTTTTCTATGGCTTTGTGATTGATGATTTGTGGTGATATTTGTTCACTAATCTTCTACTGCTACATTGAAGCATCGACTTCATTACAATAATTTCCTACCCTGCCTATGAGAGTTCAGTTCTCAAAGCAAACTGCGAACCCCCCACTTGATCTATAAGAAATCGGTGCATTGCTCCACAAGTAATGCACTAGGAAGGGGATCAAGGAATATACATCATTGATCTATCTATACCTATCCTAATCAATTTGGAGATACTAATGATGCCATCACATGGCATCTTCCGCAAAGTGATTACAATATAATTTTGGCCATATTCTGTTTGATTAAGTGGTTATATAAGTTGCTGTTATTGCCAAGCTAGAAGTCTATATATTTCCAAAAGCTGGATTGAAATGGAGAAGATGACGACATGAGAGTGAATCTGTAATAATATGCCATTTTCCTGTAAGTGACAAGATCTAAACATCCAATTCTCGCCCATCTCCTTAGAGTGGGACGTGAGTGATGTTGAATGTGGCCCGTTGCAGAGCAGTGCCTCTATCTCCCTCAACTTACCCCTAAATGTGGAGCTCCTGCAGTGCCTTGCTTGAGTTACTCCAAATTCAATTAATTTCACAAGAATATAAAGAAAATCAAGGCAGGCAAGAGAAATAATAGACCAATAAAGGAAAAGAAGATACAATAGGCAGTTGAATGCAAATATCAGAATAAATAACCAAATGCAACCTAATTTGTTCAAGGTATGGATACAGAAGAAAACTGGCTAACTTCCCCATCACATGCGATGATGGTTTACATAGCAATCGTTTTTCTTTTCCAGGTTTACATGTCAAAAGAAAGACAACATTTAAACCCATTTAGTTCTAGACGCCAGTCATATTGGTGCCAGTGCCTGTATTGCATGAAAATGGCAAGGCACATTTTACCAAATAGAAGAAGCATTGGGGCGTATCTATACATGCAGGCACATACACAGAGACGCCTGCACTTGGACAAGCATGGACACATATGCAAAGTAACTCCCAAAATATATAAAGAAACATGGGCAATATTTAGAATATTCACATTGATGACTGTAACTGTCAAGGGTAAGCCGAAGCAACCAACACTCGCACCAGACGACCAGAGTGTGGATATACCAGATATTCTGAAGGACCCCATTCCCGTATTGAAGGCAAATCTGTTACATAGATCTACAAGGGTGTGTCGGAAATAGTGGAGCCGGTAATCATCCAGTATGGTATAAAAAAATAAATGCTAACCAGCTCACATCCTGGTGGCTAAAACATCTTTCTAGTAACTATAGTCCCTTTCATGTACAACCATCATGAGGAAGCTGATGTTCTTATCTTGACGATCTGGATCCACAATCACAAAACAAGCTTGGCTAAAACAACAAACATGGAAGAGAGAATCAATGCAAGATACAATACAAGCAAGAAAAAAGATTTGCATGTAATCTCACAGACAAGACCGAAGCTAGTAAAAGGAATGGAAAAGTGACTGATCTCCTTGCTTTTATCTTGTTTAGCAAAATCACTTCATTAGTTGAAAGTTAGGAAGCTCAGTTACTGGACTTACTCATGTCAAACTACTGCATTTGTTGGTAATATCATTATACATAAAGGGTAAAGGATGTAGTGTTGTGTGCTTTCATACCAACAACAAAATTAATTCAAATCATCATGGGGTATGAACAAAATAATGTCCAAATTAAGAGAAAATATGCTTCTGCCAACCTGAGAAAGAGCACCGAGGATCAAACTCATCAAATTCACTGAATTCCTTGTTCACAGGAGGAGGAGCAGTCACGGAGGTAACAGTAGGGCTCTGGTTTTGAATTGTACTTCCAATCTGTGAAAATCCTTTATGGACAGAACCTCCTATACTTCCTTCACCCCTTTACATGAATAAGTGCACAAGTATGCACTGTTATGTCATTTCACAAATGCATCTGGTGCTTTGAAAGGATATACAATAATACTGTGAAGATACCAGAAGACGTTTAAAAGAAAAAATGGCAAACCTTTCATCACGAGGATGGTTTTGAGTATCATCAACAGCTTCTTCATAAGATGGAGGTGCACTATGATATGAAGAAAGTTTTCGCTCTAATCTCCTGACAAGCGAGAAAGAAGAGATTTGGATAAGCTTGGAGAAATCATTGACAGCTCAAAGTTACAACAACAACAACTACAACTAAGCCTTTTCCCATACTAGCTGGGGTCGGCTATATGGATTCTTTGTTTCCACAGAGCCCTATCATAATTTGTAGAATCCATGGTAAATAAGTTCAACAAAGTTTTACGCTGGCTGTCAGAAGCCTAATGCAACCCTCAAAGAAAATTTTGCTTTGCATGGAGGTGGTAGATACTATGATTCGGAGAAAGATTCTAATTCTATGTTTACAAGAGACAAAATGGGTTGGAGAAAAAGCAAAGGAGATAGAGGATACAGGTTTTAAATTATGGTACTCAGGTAAAGAAAAGGCCCGAAACGGAGTTGGTATTATCATAAATAAAGATTTAAAGGAGAGTGTAGTAGACATACAACGATATGGTGACCGAATCATGATATTGAAATTAGTGTTAGGAGTAGAGGTTTTGAATATAGTTTGTGCTTACGCACCACAAGTAGGACTAGAAGATAGTATAAAGACAGTTTTTTTGGGAAGAGTTAGATAAGGTGTTTCAAAAGATTCCACACAGGGAGATGATTTATTTAGGATGAGATTTAAATGGACATGTCGGTAAAGAGGCATTAGGATATCAAGGGATTCATGGAAACTTTGGTTATGGGGATATAAATGAGGAAGGTAGGGAGATTTTAAATTTTGCTATGTCATTTGATCTCTTTATAGTCAATACAATCTTCAAAAAACGAGATGAACATTTAATTACTTATAAGAGTGGCTTATCACAAACACAAATTGATTACTTTATTTGTAAAAAAAAAGATAGAGCATGTTGTAAAGATTGTAAGGTAATTCCAGGAGAAAGCTTAACCACCCAACATCGACTTTTAGTTATGGATTTACAAATAAAAAAATAGACAAAGAAGAAAAGAGTGCATCGAGCTATTCGGACTAAATGGTGGAACCTCAAAAGCGAGAAAGAAGATATATTTAAACAGAAAGTCCTTCAAGGAGATGTTTGGAATTATGTTGGCACACCCTCTGATATGTGGAACAATATGGCTATACATATTAGGAAAGTGGCGAAAGATGTGTTAGGGGTATCTAAGGGAGGTGTACCGGCACAAAAAGAAGCTTGGTGGTGGAGTGAAGTAGTGCAAAATAAAATCAAGGCAAAGAGGGCATGTTACAAATTACATTATGCTAAGAAAACTAGTGAAACTTTAGAAGCTTATAAGAAAGCAAAGAAGGAAGCAAAAAAGGCCATTAGTGAAGCAAAAGCTAAGATTTGGGAGGACTTATATAAAAAACTCAACTCAAAAGAGGGTGAAAGAGATATTTTTAGGATAGCTAGGGCTAGAGATAAGAAAACTAAAGATCTTAATTATGTTAGATGCATAAAAGACGAGGATGAAAAAATTCTAGTGGCAAATGATGATATAAGAAATAGATGGAAAAACTATTTTTATAATCTTTTTAATGAAAATAAAGATGTTAGTATTAGTTTAGGAGATTTAGCCAAGTCAGAAAAGTATATAAACCACAATTTCTACCGACGTATTCAAAAGAATGAAGTCAAAGAGGCTCTTAAACATATGAAGAGTGGTAAATCGGTAGGACCAGATAATATTCCTATAGAAGTTTGGAAAATACTAGGAGAAATAGGAATCACTTGGCTCACAAGACTATTTAATGAAATATGGAAAAACCAAAAGATGCCCGAGGAATGGAGACAAAGTACACTTATACCCGTATATAAGAACAAGGGAGACATTCAAAATTGTGCGAATTATCGAGGTATCAAGTTAATGAGTCATACTATGAAATTATGGGAAAGAATTATCGAACGTAGGTTAAGACAAGTATCAAGTACAACAGAGAACCAATTTGGATTTATGCCAGGTAGATCTACTATTGAAGCGATTCACCTTTTGAGACGTCTTATGGAATATTTTAGAGCAAAAAAGAAAGACCTTCACATGATATTTATTGATCTAGAAAAAGCTTATGATAGGGTACCGAGGGAGATTCTTTGGAGAACTTTGGAAAAAAGAGGTATCCCATTGACATATATTAACCTTATAAGAGACATGTATGATGGTGCAAAAACATGTGTGAGGACTCATGAAGGAACGACTGACTTCTTTGAAGTTAATATTGGGTTACATCAAGGATCAACTTTAAGTCCATACTTATTTATAATGGTGATGGATGAGTTAACAAAACATATTCAAGATGAAGTACCTTGGTGTATGTTATTTGCAGATGACATTGTATTAGTGGAGGAGTCTAAGGAAAAAGTTAATAGAAAATTAGAACTATGGAGAGAAACATTAGAAAACAAAGGCCTCTGACTTAGTAGAACAAAGACAGAATATATGGAATGTAAGTTTGAACATTTGGCTACTTCAGAGGACATAGAAATTAAAATTGGCACACATTGCATTCCACAAAAGGAAAGTTTCAAATACCTAGGGTCAATTTTTCAAAGTGATGGAAGAATTGATGGAGATGTTACGCATAGAATTAATGCTGGTTGGTTAAAATGGAGAGGAGCATCAGGTATTCTTTGTGATAAGAAGATACCATTAAAATTAAAAGGTAAATATTATAGAGCAGCAATTAGGCCTGCCATGTTTTATGGTTCTGAGTGTTGGGCAGTTAATCATCAACATGTACAAAAGATGTCTGTGACAGAAATGAAGATGTTGAGATGGATGAGTGGTCATACAAGAAAAGACCGTATACATAATGAGGTTATTAGAAACAAATTAGGAGTGGCACCAATAGAGGATAAAATGAGAGAACATCGTTTAAGATGGTTTGGACATATAGAAAGAAGATCAAAAGAAGAACCTGTAAGAAGGTTAGAAAAACTAAATTTGGAAAGTATTAAAAGAGGTAGAGGACGACCACAAAAGTGTTGGAAAGAAACAATAAAGAATGATCTAGCTTATTGGGAGTTAACTGCTAACATGGCACATGATAGGGATCTGTGGAAACAAAGAATCCATGTAGCCGACCCCGTTTAGTATGGGAAAAGGCTTAGTTGTCGTTGTTGTTGTAGGAGGAGCAAGAAGCTGAATTTCAGTTCTTCCTTAAATCACCTTTGATCTGGAGAACAGTCATCATGCCTTCCCCTTCCACTTCTACAACAAAAATCCATGAACCATGGGAAATATCTTAGACACCAAAATAACAGCAGAGGAGAAAGCCTAGACTAGAAGACGGTGTGAAATAAAGCAGTTGTATGAGGACCACAGCCATCTAAATGTTCCGATCAAGAAACATAAAAATGCAAATAACTTAAAAGTCCAGACCAACGTGAAGCTGTAGACAGACAGACATAACCTTAATTATACATAACTTTGTCTGCTCATACTTCCCATTTTATCATGTGAAGGCTTAACCTTGAAGATTTTTTAAAATGCATTTATAGGAGGACTCTGACCACCTAAAGGTTCCAATCAAGAAACGTAAAAATGTAATACAACTTTCTCTAGTCAGACATCCCATTTTAAGATGTGAAACTTGATCCTTAGACCATAGGACAAGTACCTAGAAGAATAATGATCATCCTCGTCACCAGATCGGTTCCTTTCAGCATCAGAGTTTTTATGCCTAGAACCACTTTGATAATCATCATCTCTATAGCCTTCTCTTCTGTAGCGCTCCTCAGATTCTCGACTATTCCGATCACCATCCCTAGAATAAGAGTCACCTCCTCTTCCATAGTGGTCCTCATCCCTGTTACTCCCATCCCTATCCCTCCCATATCCATCATTTCTATTTCCATAGTGGTTTTCATGTCGATCATCATCATAATGATCACCATAACCCCCTCCCACGCTTGAATAAGAACTTGATTTGTGCAATCCACCATCTGATGATGAAGTACGAAACCTGTAGAATGACAATGAAAGTTGCCAAGAGATGTATAAGCTTTGGAACAACCTTGTTCATGCAAAAGAGTTCTGTCACCTTGACACTCACTTGTCCTTGTTAGCATAAGCTTTCTGCCTTACTTCTTGAATCCTTTCCTTATCATTTACAAGTGCAACAAGACTTTGTGACTTCTTTCTGACATTACTTCCCTGGTCTCTTCCGCTAGAATCAATATACTGGAAATCGGATAAGGTCTGTAAAATGGTAAAGAGAGTACTTGAGAAAAACTATACGGACTGTTGGCATTTTAAAGAAATCATTCCCTGCTCTACAAAGAATTACTAGGCTAGGCCATGGAATTTGTCAGCTTGCAGAATGATAATGAATTGGGGGAAGAATTGATCAAACAGAGCCTCTCAAAGCCTGAAATGGCAAGTGCAGGTAGTTCATTGGTCTAAATTTTATTAGATTATAGTTTTTATTCATTTTAGTATTAGCTTAGGAGAGTTAGCCAAATCAGAAAAGTATATAAACCACAATTTCTACCGACGTATTCAAAAGAATGAAGTCAAAGAGGCTTTTAAACGTATGAAGGGTGGTAAATCGGTAGGACCAGATAATATTCCGATAGAAGTTTGGAAAATACTAGGAGAAATAGGAATCACTTGGCTATTTAATGAAATATTGAAAAACCAAAAGATGTCCGAGAAATGGAGAGCAAGTACACTTATACCCATATATAAGAATAAGGGAGACATTCATAATTGTGCGAATTATCAGGGTATGAGCCATACTATGAAATTGTGAGAAAGAATTATCAAACGTAGGTTAAGACAAGTATCGAGTACAACAGGGAACCAATTTGGATTCATGCCAAACAGATCTACTGTTGAAACAATTTACCTTTTGAGACATCTTATGGAACATTTTAGAGCGAAAAAGAAAGACCTTTACATGATATTTATTGATCTAGAAAAAGCTTACAATAGGGTACCGAGGGAGGTTCTTTGGAGAACTTTGGAAAAAAGAGGTATTCCATTGAAATACATTAACCTTATAAGAGATATGTATGATGGTGCAAAAACATGTGTGAGGACTCATGAAGGAATGACAGACTTCTTTGAAGTTAATATTGGGTTACATCAAGGATCAACTTTAAGTCCATACTTATTTATAATGGTGATTGATGAGCTAACAAAACATATTCAAGATGAAGTACCTTGGTGTATGTTATTTGCAGATGAAAGTACCTTGGTGTATGTTATTTGCACATGACATTGTATTAGTGGAGGAGTCTAAGGAAAAAGTTAATAGAAAATTGGAACTATGGAGAGAAACATTAGAAAGCAAAGGCCTCCGACTTAGTAAAAAAGACAGAATATATGAAATGTAAGTTTGATCATTTCGTTACCTCATAGGACATAGAAATTAAAATTGGCACACATTCCATCCCCAAAAGGAAAGTTTTAAATACCTAGGGTCAATTTTTCAAAGTGATGGAAGAATTGATGGAGATGTTACGCATAGAATTAATGTTGGTTAGTTAAAATGGAGAGGAGCATCAGGTATTCTTTGTGATAAGAAGATACCATTAAAGTTAAAAAGTAAATATTATAGAGCAACAATTAGGCCTGCCATGTTTTATGGTTCTGAGTGTTGGGCAATTAATCATCAACATGTACAAAAGATGTTTGTGACAGAAATGAAGATGTTGAGATAGATGAGTGGTCATACAAGAAAAGACCGTATACATCATGAGGTTATTAGAAACAAATTAGGAGTGGCACCAATAGAGGATAAAATGAGAGAATATCGTTTAAGATGGTTTGGACATATAGAAAGAATATCAAAAGAAAAACCTATAAAAAGGTATAAAAAACTAAATTTAAAAAGTATTAAAAGAGTTAGAAGACGACCACAAAAATGTTGGAAAGAAACAATAAAGAATGATCTAGCTTATTGTGAGTTAACTGCGAACATGGCACACGATAGGGATATGTGGAAATAAAGAATACATGTAGCCGACCCGTCTAGTATGGGAAAAGGCTTAGTTGTTGTTGTATAGTTTTTATTCATTTTAAACTCCGTCCATGTAAGGGATCACCCTTGCATGGATGGTCCAAGCCCGAATAAAGGAGGAGGGTTGTGTTAGGCTTCCGACAGCTAACGTAAAACTTTGTCATACTTATCTATCATGGCTTCTACAAATTATAATAGGGCTATATGGAAACAAAGAATCCATGTAGCCGACCCATCTAGTATGGAAAAATGCTTAGTTGTTGTTGTTGTTGCATGCAGGGCAAATTTATTAAGGCATTTCAATCATATAGTAGTAAGCAAAAAATACCGATATCTGGTAGGCATGCTCCCGGATCTCATCTATAACTCGTTCTGAACCATGTGCCACCAGATACTCAAGAACAATCAATGCCTGCAACTCAGCAGAAAACTTAACCATCAATGAAAAGAAGATTACAAGTTCCATAATAAGCTCCACAGTCAATCATGCTCCACCTTATAGACATGTCGCCAGTTCCTCCCTGTGTCATTTACCCTCTTCCAGAGAAGAGACATGATCATCTGATGCTCATGACTGTAAGGTCCATAATGCGAACGAGTTCAGATAAGTAATGATATTGCTAAGGGAGGCCTAGAAAATGCACAGAATGAAATTGAGCAGTAAAAGACTAACAAGTTCCTCGTAGCCTGAGCTATATCCGCCAAATGCGAACCATGAGGACCCCAAGGTTCATTGCAAGTAGCATCCAGAACCTGCGGTAGTAAGTCATAAAATCAAAGGTGCAAGGTTTGTGTCCCTCACACTAAGCACAAAATTTGGTGCAAAAGCTTGAGAAGCAATTGGACTAAGTACAAGTCAACTTTCAAAGTTTCAATAACTCGACCAACTGCAACTTATGCAGAAAATCAAGGAAGTAAAGCATGCAATCGGATATTGTTCACTAGAAAATCAACTCAAAAATAGTGAACTAAAAGACAAATAAAAACTCAACACGCACTTTTTGCTCAATGCCAGGGACCTTCAAGACCTTTTTGTTGACCTCTCTTTTGCTGAAACGTGAAAAAAATAAGGCAGTCATTTGTTGCTTGTGGTAGTTGATTCTCCAGTACGAACAAAGAAAGCAGATCCAAACTAAAGAGATGAACTTACAGGTCTCTCACGGTCTGATCAAAGGCTTTTTTCATTTTATCTGAAGACTCAACGTTCTAGTGTTCCCCAAGTGCAAGACCCTGGAAATCAGCTGATGCATCTCAATAAAAGATGAAGGAGACAGTTATCTATTTCAATATGCAAGAAGACATGGTTACATACAGATCGTGAATGAAGAAAGCTTCTAATTTGCGTTACATAAAAAATTACACGACGAACAGGAGATAGGATTATTATACTGGGCTCCTTTCAGGGACAGTATGAAAGCAACTGCTAGAAGCTAATTTTGTGTAAAGCTTCCAGGTAATGAAGCAGCACCCGTATGCAGATTATGAAATAAGCATATCACATCGGATTGAAATTCAAAATCTTCACCCATGGAACCTATCGATCTATCAACAGAATGAACAGCAGCCTAACCTAAAGCCATTAATTCCAAAGTCAGAATATCGTGATTCGTGAAATTGCCGTTGCTTTAATTCGTTGAGCAAACCAAATTGACGTATTGGTGAATTTCAGATCTATGATTCGAAAAATTAAGCATAATGAGCCAAAAGATGGAGACAGCCGTAAACAACAGGACACCTCCGGGGATTAAGAATCGAGGCCAGGAGATAGGAGGCTTTTCGATTTTCTCTATTCAATCCAAATGGCATCTACCTTAAAACGATATAATACCTAAATATGAATCTAAAATGGTGCAGGCCGAACAACCATCATCAAGTTACAGGGTTCCAGATCTATTAAAGACAAAATGACAATTCATCATTCGTATGGACAGAAATGCGAGTGCCTGAAGAATTATAATATAATCATAGATATTCTAGCAAATACTCTTCGAGCGACAACCGCACAAAGAGCAAGCACAAACGTAAGCCGGTAAGGGTTCTCTTGAGATGATATGGCCGCCGATGGCGGAAAAAGAATCAACAGCAGCTTGAGTTCAGCTCAGAAGTAGCTAACGGAGATCGAAGATCCTCGAAGAAATAGAAAGTGGAGAAAAAGGATCTCATTGATCGAGATCGGAAAAGCATTACTTGAGCAAACGAAAGAGACCCATAGGGTAGAAAGGGCATGGAAGAGACCAGGAAATGAGAAAATTGAAAATTCATACCTGGGGGGTCCTTCCTTCCTGAGAAGATGGAAGATCGATGCCCAGCTTTCCCCTTGTGGTATCGACCCCCCCTCTTCCCCCTTCTACTCTCTGGGGGGGTCCTTCCTTTCTACTTTTCCTCTTGATTTCTTACGTTCTTCTGCGGTCCTTGATGACCGACAAAATTCGGTGACGCCCAGACGGTTTTGAGGCCTCGGATTCCAAATGAATGAATCAACGCCTGTCGTTCGTCCAATGCACGAAATCGTTCTGACTGCCGCCGATCCGATTTGCCCCCTCTCTCTCTCTCTCTCTCTCTCTCTCTCTCTCTCTCTCTCTCTCTCTCTCTCTCTCTCTCTCTCTATTTTGGAAGAAAAATAAATGAAATTGCAAGAGCCGAAACAAAAGGAGAATAATGAAATAAAAGCGTGGTCAGACAGCTAGCTGAGCTTCTCGTCGGGGGACTTGCTTTTTCGTTAATCGACTGCGCAACTTACCTCGTCGTCTCCTCTTTCCATTATAATCATTTATTACCGCTTCACCAATAATGTTTTCCACAAAAAGGAAAAAAGAAGGAAGGCGTGTGTGTTGAAACCTTGTGAACAACGTAGGCAAAAAAAAATTCTTTAGGAACCAAAGAGTCCACAACTCACCATGAGTTTGTAATAAGGGAAGTTAGAAAGAAATCTTAACTACCACGCGCCAAGCTTGACGGAGCTCTGTCCTAAGATTATTTCGACGCATCAAAAGAGGTCTTCCTACGGTACCAACCTTACATAAGAGAAGCACAGTCAACGCGTATACGACGGAACTGGGCGTCACGGAGCTGCAAACACCAGCACAATAAATCGAATCTGCAATAAAAGCGCATCTACTCTCTAAAATCCACTATAATTCGATGGATGATTGGTCTCTATAACGTCTATAGTGTATATGTATGTAGTTAATTCTTGCCTTTTAGAAGGCTTTACAGTTGCTGCTGCATTATCTTTTTCTTGTCTAAATTGTTTTTGCTTTACCACCAAATTCTCATTTCCTTTCCTTCCACTAATTAATCAATAAAGAAAGCAAGAAGGGAGAGAGGGTGTGCTTTCGCTATGTATGCCAGCTGTTGTCGGTGGGTGATGGTGGTGGTGGGCCGTTGTCACTGATGTTACGTACGCATTTTATAGCTTCTACCATCCAACATGCATACGGCAAACTACCCAAATTTATTGTTCATAGCATGCTCCAAACCCCATGAATTGTCAACACTGGTTAGTCATGAGCACAACAGGTTGAGATTCTACAGTTTTTACAAAAAAGTATTCAGGATACGTACATGATAGAACTAAATTGAGTTAGTGTATAGTTTGAGCAGACCGCCACACTAGGGGCCTCCTCTGATAATGAGCTGAGATCTTTGTTTCGGTCGAAAACAATACACGTCATGTCGTAAAGCATATTTGTCGACAGTGTTTTTTAAGTAGAAAAATGGCCAATCTGAATTATAGCTACGGTAGACTCATGTATATTTTGAGATCGTGTAGAAACGTGCTTCTTAGATGCCACTGAGAACCTGGTCAGAGCAGACGTGAACTTTGATTTCACAAAATATTCCAAAAGTGAAGGAAGTGGCTGTGTGTGTGTGTGTGTGTGTGTGTGAGAGAGAGAGAGAGAGAGGTGAATGCGGGCCAAACTGAAGGAAGTTGCTTTTGTTTTCATCAACTAAACTCTTAGTATATAAGCCGAATGTCCTTAGAAAATTCAACACCTTTTCGTCTTGTACGGATTTTAAAAAGAAAAACAAAAATGCGAAGCATGTCGCGAAATCTTTTCCCGGTAGGGAAAGGTAAGAACGACGAACTATTCACTGATATTTTCCTTTTCTTTTTTTGGTTGGAACTATTCACTGACAATTATCAACCACAAGAAAATGCTTCCACCCTTCATTGAGCTGCTGGGGGTCACGTGTAATATCAACCAAATTTGAATGAGAGATGATTGAATAGGCACCACTGGAGGCGGACCATCCATTCATTATCTACCGTGCATTGTCAACAGCAACACCTGTACACCCATGAATCGACGGATCAATTACTACACCTAACCATGATCAGAAAAACGTGAAGATCACGTTTACTAAAACAAGAACAGGATTTCCATAGAAGAAGCAACATGCATAATCATGGAGGACATGGGGGTTTTTCTTTATACAAGAATGAACCAGTCCCCTATTCGAACACCTATAATGATGATACAGAAAGTAATGAAAACAATTTATTTGTGGAGGGGGAGTAGCCACTTCGTTAGTCAGCCGGCAGACTGCTCCTTTTGCTGAAGCGCCTCTAAGCACTCTTTCGCTCTGTGAACCTTTGACTGAAGGTAGAAGCTCCCGCTCGCACCATTCCTCTCAAACAGAATTTCATATCTCTGCGTGAAATCAATCCAAACAAAAGTTACCTTTCTGCAGCGGTCCTAAGCTGTCAATATAAAAACCAAAATAAAGCTTATTTCGTAGATTAATCTCACTCCAACACAAACAAAAGGAATAATCATTAAGCAGACAAATAGTTCTAAACAAGCTAGACACGCAACAGCTTGACAACCTAACCACACTACCACATCAAGGATTAGGGAAGTATGCAATGCACCGTGGTTGCCAGATCAAGACCATGGAAACCTTGACAGCCTAAATCAATTCGGTTCTTGATCCCTACCGTGTAAAGTGATTGCAAGGGCTAAATACTACTGACCTTTACAATCTCCTCCCACGACCATTCTTCACTGACGCCCAAAATCTGCCTAGTTTCTTGTACATCTATGGTTTTGCTTGCCCGCCGTATATTTTGTATTGTTTCCTGGGTGACTCCAGACTTAGAGGCATCTGCCATTTCCTCCAATTATCAAACATCAATCCACACACACAGAACAACGGGTATTCGTTCACCACCAAACTCACTTGTAAGTGCCTGACGGTAAGCTTGGCTTAGAGGACATGGTGCACTTCACCGATAAGAATAGGGTTTTTGATTGGCTTCGCTATTAAAAAAGCAAAAGAACATTACGTTGCTAGGAAAAGTAACTGATCCAGCACCCAATGTAACATCCAACTTTCAGATCTACAAATTTTCTTGATATGCACTGAAAATTACGTACTGTTCTAGTCCATTAGGCATGCAGTTGCATGGAAACGCATGCTGCACAGAAGCTCACATGCATAATATCAGTGTTATTCGTATTGCACCATCGTACGATATGGTGCGATACGTATCGTGCGATACGATACACCATTCCGTATCATAAAACAAACATTATCGCTCCGTATCGCACGATACTGTCCTTGGCCAAACGAAAACCCGCTTTTTTGCGGGTTTTCTTGGTTTCTTCATAACTCCCTAAGCCTTCTTTCGGTGGTTCTTCCCCTCCTTGGTGTTCAAGGTTCCAAAAACGACCTCTACTGTATCCGTGCAAGCCTCTTAACTCGGATTTTGATATATTTTTAATATTTTTTATTTTATTCTTTATATTTATTGGTTTTTTGTATTATTTGTATTTTTCTTTTTTTGAATGACAAAATATGAAGTTATTAAGTGTGTGGATATGATTTTTATTACATTCATGAAGTAGGAGGCACTCTATTTGAGTGTTATTTAAAGATTGGGGATTTACGAAGTACTTTTATTTTCAGGTTTTTTATTGAATTAAAGTGCTCAATTGGGATAGCAGGAAGGGGTATTAGAGATTCCCATTCTCGGTCTGATGATCCGACATGGTAGTGTGGCATACCAGTTGAGGGTTCCGGATTGAAGATAAGATATTTATTTTGTGAGAGGGTAGTTAGTGGTGAAACTTCACGGTTGAAACACCACCTAGCAGGGACTAGGAAAGAAGTTGCAACTTGCACAGGCAGAGTTAGAAGTTTGCCAGAAGGCATTAAATGGCAATGTCTTACAAGAGAGAAGACAACAAAAGGATGATTTGGAGATGTTTGAAGAAGATGATGATGTTATCGGATTCACTGATAGTTTGCCTTCAGATGCCAGAACAATGATTAGTAGTAGCAATTCATGAGCACCTAGCAAGAGAAAGTTCAGAAAAGAGTAGAGGAAGAGTTGCTTCTAACATATATTCATTTTTTCCTCCTACCACTACACCTGGTGTTCAACCTAGAATTCGTGTTGCTTGGCTTTAAAACATCTGCATGATTAGGCAGACCTTGCAGTGGAGATGGTTTTATGATGCATACATTCCATTTAATGCAGCAACCAGTTTTTATTTTCAAGCAAAGACAGATGCAATTGCTAACATTGATTCAGGATATAAGATGTCCTCCTATCAGAAGTTTAGAGGAAAGATATTATATAAGACCGTCATTAAAGTGCAAGAATATTATTTGACTTTGAGAGAGTCATGGAAGGATACAGGTTGCACTATCATGACAAATGGATAGACAGATAGGCGAGGAATAACCTTGCTAAACTTTCTTGTCTACTGTCCTAAAGGACTTATGTTTTTGAGATCTCTAGACGTGTCATAAGAGAGGCATATTGTGGAGATCCTACTGTAAGAATTTGATAAGGTGATATGCGAGGTTGGGCTAGAAAATGAAGTCCAATTGATTACAGATAATGCAACTAACTCTGATACTTATGGAACTTTCTATTGGACATCATGGGCAACTCATTGTTTAGATCTCGTCCTTGAGGATATTGGTGAGATGAATGAGATAAAGGCAGCAACTGAGTATTGTCAAGATATCACCAAATTCATCTACAACCAAGCATTTGTTTTGTGTATGAAGAGGAGATATACAGTAGGTGCAGAGCTTCTTCGAACAGCTACAACTCAGTTTGCAACAAACTTCTTATCTGTATAGAGTATTGTGAGACAAAAGCAAGCATTGAAGAGAATGTTCTCCTCAGATGAGTGGCAACAATTTACAGAATTGCCTCAGATTAGAAGAAACGGAAAGTTGAATGAGATTTTCGAGACAGTCTTCGGGAGTACATTTTGGAATGCATGTGTTAGACTGTTGAGGATTACATGTTCATTAGTGAAGGTTTTGAGATTGGCTGATAGCGAGAAGAAATCATCTATAGGTTACCTTTATGAAGCCATGGATAGGACAAAAGAAGCAATTAGAAATAATTTTAATAGAAAAAATAGAGATTATGTGCCCGTGTAGAAAATTAATAATAATAGATGGAATAAACAATTACATCAGCCTATTCATGCAACAACATATTATCTAAACCCATCATTTAAGTACTCAACAAGCTTCAAAAGGGACGGTGAGGTGATTGTATAGACAGATTAGTCCCTAATGATAGTACAACATATGCTATACATCGAGAGATGAAGATATATGATAATACTCTTCACTTGATGGGTTTGCCTGTAGCAATTTGCAACCGCACTACTATGCGTCCAGGTAAATTGTTTATCTTCGTATTTAAGTTTCTTAGATTAATACATCTTATATTATTGTGGATTATGTCTCTAATGTTTGTCTTTTTCAACAAATGTTCGGTGGAATAAGTTTGGATGTAATTGCCCGAACCTTAGGGATTTTGTAGTCAAAGTTTTGAGTCAAACCTATAGTGCAACTGATTGTGAAAGAAATTGGAGTCTTTGAAAACATCCATACAAAAAAGCACAACAGGTTGGAACATAAGCAAATGAATGATTTAGTTTTTATTCGTTGTAACATACGGCTTTGCGAAATGTAATGTTGTATTAGTTAGTACTTAAATGCAGTGTTATCCATACCGTATGATACGTATCGTATCATGGGCCACCATAATAGGATACACCTAGGTGTATCAATATTAAAAGATTATTACATGGTATCGCACGATACGCCCTGGGACACTTATAAAGGGTCTCGGGCATACCGAAACTCGTGATTTTTTGCGGGTTTCCTCTCTCCTTTTGGGTTCCTCAAGCTCCCTAAGAGTCGATTTTCGCCTCCTTGGTGTTCAAAGCTCTAAAATCGTACCCTACGGTGTCCATGCAAGCCTCCAAACTCGAATTTAGGTATATTTTTAATGTTATTTCATTTTTTTTCTTTTATATTTGTTGTTTTTTTGTGTTATTTCATTTTTTTTAATGATAAAATATGAAGTTATTAAGTGTGTGTATACGATTTTTATTGCATTCATGAAGTGGGACACTCCATTTGAGTGTTATTTGAAGATTGGGGGATTTACGAAGTGCTTTTATTTTTAGGTTTTTTTTTTAATTAAAGTACTCCATTGAGATGGCAGGAAGGGGTGGTAGAGACTCCCATTATCGGTCTGATGATCCGGCATAGCAGTAGGGTATACCAGTTGAGGGTTTCATGTTAAAGATTAAATGCTTATTTTGTGAAAAGGTGGTTAGTGGTGGAATTTCAAGGTTAAAACACCACCTAGCAGGAACCAGGAAAGAAGTTGCTCCATGCACAGACAGAGTTAGAAGTGTGCCAGAAGGTATTAAATGGCAATGCCTGCGAATGATTAAGAGCATACAAGGAAAAGAGACAACAAAAAGATGATTTCGAGATGTGTGAAAGGCTGATGATGATTCTGTCACTGGAGTTGGATTCACTGATTCAGATGCCAGAACAGAGATTGGTAATAGCAATTCACAAGCACCTAGCAGGGTAAAGAGGGTTGCATCTTAAGACTTTGGAGGTGGCAGAAGAGGAAGTTCAGGAAGGAGCAGAGGAAGAGCTTCTTCTACCGTCCATTCGTTCTTTCCTCCTTCCACTACACCTGGTACTCAACCTGGAATTCGTGCTGCTATGACTTCAGAACAACTGCATGATCAGGTAGACCTTGCAGTGGAAAGATGATTTTATGACAATGTTATCCGTATCGCACCGTATCGTGGAAAGCCATGATACGATACAGTAACCTGTATTGTAAGATACAGGTTATCATGTCGTATCTCGTATCGTACGATACGATACTATATCGTACGATACACCCAAAAAAAAAATTCCAAAATTTTTTTGCATGTTTCTGCCTTCTCTTCCCCTCTCTTCACTTCCCTTAAAGGCATCCTCCAATATGCTTATAATTTGGGTTTATAATTTCATTTATTTAATAAGAATAAGGTATAAAAAAAAATTTATGACAAAATCATTTCCCTTTCTGTTACAACTTTTAGGTATATTTTTGCTAACAGTTTCTAATTTCATAAGATCGTAAACAATTAAAAACATTTAGTTCTCTCGGTTCATTGAGTAGGGATTTCACAACTTCACTATTTTAGTGTTTACATTATATGACTTCCATTGAGTTGAACATGATCAATGTGTGTGAGGCTTCACTCTGTCTGTGAAGTGAGAAATGAAGCTCAAGCATTAGTTAAAAAGCTAGTCTCCAATAAGAGAAAAAGGGGACATCATCAAGTAATAATATCACATCATTGAGGTGTCATAGACTCAATAATCAAAGAAATGGAGCTTTTTGTTTTGCTCACATATGAAAATTAGCAAATATGACAACTACATGTACAAAGATAGCAATTTGTTAATTTTGATATATTACATGAGTGGATTATGGAAGATAACGAAGAAAATGCACTCCTAAGTCCTAACTGAAGAAGACATTGCATGAATTAATTTGAAGTGCAACAACATCATCAAGGAGAAGATGAAGATTATTTAGTTAATGATCCTGATACAAATTTACAATATGTAAAATATAAATGTATTTCATTTTTTGATTCAAAATATATAATTTTGGATGCAATTGTTCAATATTAAATGTTCAATTTGTGCTAAACTTTGCATTATATGAATTTAAAGCAATTACCAGATTTTTCCAAAATTTTCCAGAATTTTCTTGATTTTTTTCGGATTTTTACTAATTTTATTGATTTTTTAAATAATTTTTATAGTTTTTTAATATTAAAGTACGATACGATACGCCCGTATCATGGAGCCTAGCGATACGCGTCAGACAACACTGTTTTATGATGCATGCATTCCATTTAATGCAGTAAATGGTTTTCATTTTCAAGCAATGGCAGATGCAATTGCTAACATTGGTCCAGGATACAGGATGCCCTCTTATCAGAAGTTGAGAGGAAAGATATTAGATCAGACCGTCATTAAAGTGCAGTAATATTGTTCAACTTTGAGACAGTCATGGAAGGAAACGAAATGCACTATCATGGCAGATGGATGGACCGATAGGCAAGGAAGGGCATTGGTAAACTTTCTTGTATATTATCCTAAAGGACTCGTGTTTTTAGATCTCTAGATATGTCAGAGAAGAGGCACACTGTAGAGATCCTACAACAGGAATTTGATAAGGTTATACAGTTGGTTGGAGTGGAGAATGTAGTCCAATTGATTATAGATAATGCAGCTAACTACAAAGCAGTTGGGAAGGAGTTAGCTGATATTTATGGGACTTTCTACTGGACACCATGTGCAACCATTGTTCAGAAGGTGCAGAGCTTTTTCGCACAGATGCAACTCGGTTCGCAACAAACTTCTTATCTGTACAAAGTATTGTGAGACAGAAGGCAGCTTTGAAGAGAATGTTCTCCTCATATGAGTGGCAAGGCAGCTTTGAAGAGAATGTTCTCCTCATATGAGTGGCAAGGCAGCTTTGAAGAGAATGTTCTCCTCATATGAGTGGCAACAATTTGCAGAGTTGCCTCAAAACAGAAGGAATAGAAAGTTGAATGAGATTGCAGAAACAATTTTTAGAAGTTCATTTTGGAATCCATGTGTCAGATTATTGAAAATTACTTTTTCTTTAGTGAAAGTTTTGAGATTAACTGACAGCGAGGAGAAACCATCTATGGGCTACCTTTATGAAGCCATGGATAGGGCAAAAGAAGTGATCAGAAATAAGAGAGATTATGTGCCCGTGTGGAAAATAATTGATAGTAGATGGAATAAACAATTACATCAATTTATTCATGCAACAGCCTACTATCTAAACCCATCATTCAGGTACTCAACAACCTTCAAAAGGGACGATGAGGTTAATCGAGGAATCATTTAATGTATCGACAGATTAGTCCTTGATGAGAGCATAGCAGATACGATACATCGAGAGATGGAGATATATGATAATGCTCTTCACTTGATGGGTTTGCCTGTTGTAATTCGCAACCGCACTACAATGCGTCCAGGTAAATTGTTTATTTTTATATTTAAGTTTCATCTTACGTTACTGTGGATTATGTCTCTAATGTTTGTCTTTTTCTACAGATGTTTGGTGGAACAGGTTTGGAACTGATTGTCCAAACCTTAGAGATTTTGCAGTGAGAGTCTTAAGCCAAACCTCTAGTGCAACAGGTTGTGAAAGAAATTGGAGTGTTTTTTAACACATCCATACAAAGAAGCGCAACAGGTTAGAACACAAAAGACTAAATGATTTAGTTTATATTCGTTGTAACATGCGCCTTCGTGAAAGGTAATGTTGTATTACTTTCAAATTTTCAATTCAATATAGTTTAACTTCAGTCTTCAATTATTAATATTATTTACTAATTGTTTATCTTTGTTTGTCGTAGGCAATTAAAAAAAGTAAATAGAGAAGAAAGTCAGTTCGATCTAATAAGTTTAGATAATTTTGATATATTAGAAGATTGGGTTATGAAATACACTGAAGAAAATACCCTCCTAACCGAAGAAAACGTTGCTTCGATTAATTTGGAAGGAACGCAACAACAACATCAAGGAGATGAAGAATTTAATTTTCAAGAAGAAGGTGTCATTGATGATGATTATGAGGATCTGCAACAAGGAGAAGATGAAGATTATTTAGTTGATGATCCTGATTACAATTTGTAAAATGTAATTGTGTTTGTAATCTGTATTTCATTTTTTGGATTCAAAATATGTAAATTTGGATGCAATTGTTCTATGTTGAATGCTCAATCTATACTAAACTTATGGTATATGAATTTAAAGCAATTACTAGATTTTTCCTGATTGTTTTTTTTCTTCGGATTTTTACTAATTTTTATTGATTTTTAATTAATTTTTGTATTATTTTAATATTAAAATACAATACGATACGCCCGTATCGTGGAGCCCAACAATACACGATACGATACGCGTCAGAGAACTCTGATTAAATGTTCAATTCAATAAATTGTTTCACTTCAATTGTTAATATTATTTACTAATTGTTTATCTTTCTTTGTTGTAGACAATTAAAAAAAGTAAATAGACAAGAAAGAGATAATTTTGATATATTAGAAGACTGGATTATAGAAGATAGTGAAGAAAATGCCCTCCTAACTCAAGGAGACATTGTATGGATTAATTTGGAAGGAGCGCAACATCTGATTTTAAAGCAGAAGGTGTTGTTGATGATGATGAGGAGGATCTTCAGCAAGGAGAAGATGAAGATTATTTAGTTGATCCTGATTACAATTTGTAAAATGTAAATGTATTTCATTTTTTGCTTCAAAATATATAAATTTGGATGCAATTGTTCAATGTTGAATGTTCAATCTCTACTAAACTTCGCATTATAAGAATTCAAAGCAATTACCAGATTTTTCCTAATTTTTCCAGATTTTTCCGGATTTTTACTAATTTTTCCTGATTTTTAAATATTTTTCTATTTTTTAATATTAAAGTCCGATATGCTACGATACAATACGCCCGTATCATGGAACCCAGCGATACGCAATACGATACGTATCAGACAATACTGCATAATATCACTGTTCAACCCCAAAGTATTTTTGGTTGTATCTCAGCATCCTATTCTGACTAGAGAATCAAGAGAAAGATTCTTCTTCCAGTAAGAATTGGCTGAGTAATATCTTCTAGCCAACCAAGAAGAAAGTGTTTGTATTGGTAAAGGTAGTTCAAGATTAGAATTTCTTAAACTAAAACCTGCGCACGAACTTTACAATATGGACCTGCACCCTTACCATGCAACAGGAGTGGGCTGATTGCATAATTGCGAGACACAGGAATAAGTAAAAATACATAAACAGTTTTAAATTTTGAAAAGTTTGAGATCTGATTTTCTGCACGTGATCCATGCTTGAAAGTAGACGGAAGGAAATAGTGCTTTCTGACAGGAGTGCATGTTTTGAGTTGGATTGAAAATACACCATCCTGGACCAAAAGCAGTCTCTTGAATAAATTTACATCATTCTTCATTAATTTTGTCATGCTGGACACCTATATAGGCCATTTCCCATTGATGCAACCTCCTATCGGCTATCAGTGTGCACTACTAATGTGTATACTAGCAGTTAAACAATGAGCCCATATTATAGCCACAAAAATATCATCACAAGCAAGAGCAACAGTAAGCATGAAGAAAGAGAACAGGAAAATACGTGGAAGTGAAAAAGGAAACTTGTAAAAGGTCATGGGAAGTTGGGAACTGTGAAGCATAATTCCTTCCTGTCAAAAAGTACTTTCTAGCACTGAAAAGAAGGTTTGGTAGACATGATTTTTCACTAGGGTTCACACAACCAAGGCTTGAGCCTTCAATGGCTGCTATAAGCTTGGCTAGTCCGAAAAATATAAGAATCAAGCAATGCTCAAGGTCAATTTCTTGCCATAATACACAGTACAAGCCATGGTTGGTTAGGCTCAAGAGACTTCATAGTGTAAAAGAAATATGCGTTCAAATTGACATTGAGAAGGCAGCACCAGATCCTTGGACTTTTATATTGGCAGTGACAGCTCCAACAATGTGGGCAGGAATGTATTTACAAAAGCAAATTTTATTTACAATACACATTGCCTAAGCAACTCCGCTCATGTAAGGGATCACCCTTGCATTGCCGGTCCCAAGCCCGGATAAAGGAGGAGGGTTGTGTTAGGCTTCCGACAGCCAGCGTAAAACTTCATCGGATTTCTACAACATGGATTACAAAAATTATGAGTATTGCTTTGGGGCGTCCCCGCTTAGCGACGTGCTGCAGAGCCCGAATGCAGTAAGAAGTAAGCAAGAGCCACTACATTTTCGCCCGAATGTAGTGAATCAATTGCAGAGAGGGTTCCCACATCATGGACGGGTGTGGGTAAAGAAGTTAGTCCCGCTACATTGCCGCCCGAATGTAGTGAAAAAATTTCAGAGAGGGTCTCCGCATTTTGATTATGGACGGATGCGGGGGGGTAAGGAAGCTAGTCCTAGATAATAAGATTCGTATTGGTTCTTGGAATATCGGAACATTATCGGGTAAGCTAATGGAGGTGGTAGATACTATGATTCGGAGAAAGATTCACATTCTATGTTTACAAGAGACAAAATGGGTTGGAGAAAAAGCAAAGGAGATAGAGGATACAGGTTTTAAATTATGGTACTCATGGTACTCAGGTAAAGAAAAGGCTCGAAACGGAGTTGGTATTATCATAAATAAAGATTTAAAGGAGAGTGTAGTAGACATACAACGATACGGTGACCGAATCATGACATTGAAATTAGTGTTAGGAGCAGAGGTTTTGAATATAGTTAAAAGGTAAATATTATAGAGCAGCAATTAGGCCTGCCATGTTTTATGGTTCTGAGTGTTGGGCAGTTAATCATCAACATGTACAAAAGATGTCTGTGACAGAAATGAAGATGTTGAGATGGATGAGTGGTCATACAAGAAAAGACCGTATACGTAATGAGGTTATTAGAAACAAATTAGGAGTGGCACAAATAGAGGATAAAATGAGAGAACATCGTTTAAGATAGTTTGGACATATAGAAAGAAGATCAAAAGAACCTGTAAGAAGGTTAGAAAAACTAAATTTGGAAAGTATTAAAAGAGGTAGAGGACGACCACAAAAGTGTTGGAAAGAAACAATAAAGAATGATCTAGCATATTGGGAGTTAACTGCTAACATGGCACACGATAGGGATCTATGGAAACAAAGAATCCATGTAGCCGACCCCGTCTAGCATGGGAAAAGGCTTAGTTGTTGTTGTTGTTGTTGTACACATTGCCTAAGCATATCTACATAAGCAGTCACGTTTGACTAAGTTTTTCAAGCTCAAAGGGAACTGATTGTCGATAAGTTAAACCCCAGATCAACTTGAAGTTTGCTGTTTAGTAAGCTGAGATGGTTCACTTAGGGTTTGAGTCAAAGAGTCTTGAGACGATAGAACAGCTCATCCTGCTGCCCTTTTCACACATTAGTAGCTCGGTACACAACCAACAATTCCTAGGCACTTCGTCCATAATCTATATCCTAAAATGCAAATATATTTCAAGACAATCACTCCCATCATGCATGGTCACTCGACAAAAATATGTGCACCTCCCATATCCTAAGAAAACCTAATCATTTTCTTTGAACCTCCATATTCTTGCTTCCACCTTTTTTTTGTAACAATGGCAGGCTCAAGCCTAATACAAGCGCGCACACACATGCACCCCCTGGTCATCAAACTTGCAACCTGCCTCATGGGAGTCAGTGACCCCTGCCAGGTGATCTGATGTTCTGGGTGCATTCCTGCTTCTGCCTTATGCATGTGATATATGCTTCCCAGTTGGAAGATACGATGTATGTCATCATCATCATCGAAATCAAATTTGAAGTTAACGGTCAACCACAATTCATTTTACTTCTCCTGAATAACGATACTTTGAGTATTGATTTATAACTATGTTTTGTATGTTGCTTTGCAATGAACTCTGGTTTACAGTAAGTAGTTTCAGTCTGAAAGAAAATTGTAGAGCTAGCCTATTATGCACAGAAGTGCGAAAATGTAAGGAATAGGTCATTCTAGTGTCTGGTAGATTTCAATGAACATATCAAGGACAACAGAAAAGATACCATGCATGCTGAATTTCTCATCAACAATAAACGCACAGGATGTGAAATATGTCACCTGATATGTTTCCATTATCTGATGCATCCAACAATTTTCAGATCCTTACTTTAACAGTTTTACCCCAAACCAACCAGTCAGACCGATTTCAAGACACTGTTGCAATTGCATATCGGCCAGGTCCTCAAGTATCACCAAAATCTTGTTCCCATTTTGAGTATATGACCATATATTGCTTTCCAATCATCAGAATATGATTTGTGGTTAAAAATTCTCTGTCTTTCCAGAGATTCATATGCTAACCTAGAAACTCACCAAGGTCGCTTTTGGCATGGCGACCGGTCCCTTACCAACTCTGTTGTGGATTGATCAGGGGGGGGTTTGTCCAAAGGATGTGTATTGTGGCTTTCTGCTGCAAGCATAGCCATCAAAATATACCGTGAGTAAGGTGAAGTTATGGGGTTCAAAACAACAGTCTTTTATTAGTTTGCTCAACCGCATCAATCATGCTCCCTATCCAGGGTTTCGGTGTCAACTACTTTCTATGGAACTCCACCATTGGGGATCATTTGGCAATCTAGCCATGGCACTTTTCTGCCCAGCACCATGGAGGACAAAACAATACTTTCTACTATTTCGGTAGAAACCTCACTACTTCTGCGAGAATCATTGTTCTCAAATAATCAAAGTTTCTATCAGACACAAACCTTATTTCCGGAACGCGGTTTCCTTGTCTCAGTATTCTCAACCAAACGCAAAAGTGTTAGGGATTGCAACCTCAAAGAAACAACAAAACTCACAGGAGACCGTGGAAATTAGAAAGCAAAACAAACAAAACAAGCAAGGAAATGAAAAATAACAATGAAGGGCCTTGTTCCTTACCATTTCTACGCACGAAGCCGGAAACTTGATAGATCGATTCCTTCCTCCGGCGAGGACTTCCCAAGTTGATGGAGATACCAGGGCAGGGCCAACGTATGGGAGCGGCAATGAAGAGGGAGAGAAGAGAGAGCTGCAACGAAATAGGGAAACCCCAATACACCAGCACAACCCTTTCTATGAGCGGAGGCCCGTGTTGTGATCGGTATTCGGTTCGGGTACGGTACGTGTCCGAATCAAGGAAGATCACAACCGGACCCCATTGTAGTTCAACGGTTTTGAGCAGTGGATCCAATTCGAGATGGAGTGTCTCGTCTCGTGTACTATGGTGGTGTATCAAAAATGAAATGACGGAGACGGATTCACTGGAGGATCCAGAAATTTGTTTTTGGGTGGAAGGGACTTTTCAGTAGACTTTATAAGAATTTTATGTTTTCAAAAATTTCAATACAAAATACAAATTTTTAGAATTTTGTTTTGGGCAGTAACCCCATCTCACCACAATGTGGATCTGTCGCTGAATAGATTCCATACTGAACCCAATCCTTCATCCATGGTGACAACCGGCATCAGAAAACCAAAATTTTGTTGAAGGCTTTAAGCTCTCTTCATTGGATATGCTGTTTCAGGTGAGCAAGAAGTAATTATCAACACCAACAAAAGTTGAGACAACGTACACAAGGTTTTGCATCTAAGATCTGAATCCAATCTATACCCTTAACCAAATAATATATGTAGTATTTATAATAACGGCAGTAACATTAAGAATCTTAAATAAGATCTGCGTAACTCAATTCAGATACATAAATGTCTTAACCTTGGTGTGACTTTGTTACCTGAGCACGCTCGGCCTCACAATCTCTACTTTGTGAAAATGGTAGTGTGGGTGAACCTCATTAACTCAGTAGGTTCCAACATATTATAAAATCACGTAAATATTCAAAACAAAGCTTCTGTTTTCTAAATTTTCGAATCTTCTTGCTGACACACACATTGTGGTTGTGAATGTGAAAGTTCGGAGCTGAAATGCTTCATATGAGACTCGTCGGAACCCGATCAGCTTGGCCGGGTCTATCACAACCCAAGCAGTGGGTGCCATCATTCATGATCAAGAAGCTGGCTTGCATCAAAAAGATCTCATATTATAGTATGTATACATGCAACATCTGTCGTATGTTCACAAAAAGTGGAAACTTTTCTGCATCTTTTTGTTCTTCTTTCTCATTTGTTGCCCTTCACATAGAGAGAGGCACACACGCACACACAGACGTTTCCCCTATTGGCCCTCTCCCCATTCCAACTCCTCTGGCGCTGCGTTACCTGGAGATATGACCATCCATTTCGCCGCTCTAAAAGAGGAAGAAAAGTAAAATCGAGCCATCGGATGAATTACTTCCAGGCCAGAAAGTAAGGGGCAGAGAAAATCCAGATTTGCTGATTTTGGAGTGAAGAAGACCGTTAAGGAATATTACATTCTAGCGGCACAAACCACAAGAGCAACACCTCCGTAGTTGGTTAATGGCAGTGCACCCATAGCATTCACTTTTTCTTTTTTCTACAAAGGAAGATCGAAGCATCTACTTGTAGGAAAGATTGCAGAGTGCAGACACAAGTCTCCTTCAACTTCGCCTTTAATTAGAAACGTCAGTGAAATTACTCTAATAGAAGAGCTTTTATGATCATTTTAAGTTCTTAATATTCGATAGCGTGAGCAGCTTGGTTATAATACAGGCGTTCTCGATCGTAAGGTAGGGCCTCACTCAATGAAGGCCTTTAAAGTTGAAAGATACTCTCTAGTCGAGTGAAGATCCATTGACTGGCTTTTTGCCATCAACACAATGATAATGTATAAGGATGTGTGTGTGTGAGAGAGAGAGAGAGAAGGGTGTGTGTGTGTGTGGGGGGGGGGGAAGAGGGAGCACTGAGAAATTGAAGTTGGCTCCCAATGAGAGACCATCAGTAGTAACCATCAATCCGGAAACCGCGGTGACATCTTATGCCAGATTGAGGAAACTGGTACACAAAACTGAATTACTTTTATTAGGGAAGACACACACAATCACCACCGAGTACATTGCAAGAACAATCAAACTGGTACACGAGGACCAGGTTCAAACAGGGGAGGACAGCAGCGCCTGAAGAGACCGCAGCAGCATAGCAACCATAAACTGCAAATAAAGCCAATAGTTCAACTATGAGTAGAAGAAGAAAATAATTGTGCAAATATACAACCAAATTCTATGTTAAGTTAGCAACCATTCAGCTATATCTGAAGAAGCAAAAAGCTCAGCTTCTTCCCGTGTTCCGAATACCAGAATCCTTTCTGGCACTATAATTTCTCAATGCAAAAGTGTTTACACTTAATTCAAAAGTTGATCAACCCTTATGCGATGTTAGTATTATCAGATCTGACTTGGTTTTCCTTTTTCAGCCCTCCAACTAATTAAGCTCCGTATGCTACTGCCAAAACTCGCGGAGGATATTCTTTTCTTTTTTCAATTCTCATAACATTCACACCCATAGTTAGAAAAAAACACATGCACACGCACACGCACATAGACAATTGAACTCATCACCTGTGCCACATGGAAATCAGAGAGCTCTGCCTAATGATCTAATGCTCTGCGGTTGATCTAGTTGGCATCATTAATCTAGTTTGAATTGACGCAAGTTATAAAACAGCACAGAATCAGATCAACAATCTTTTAGCAACTTCGTAGCCATTTTGTTCTGATACCGAGGATGAACGAACATGATTCACTGGGCGTCTACTCACCATGATTCCAAACATCCAAATGAATCCACTGGTGGTCGTGGTTGTGGGGGTGGCAATGGTGGTGGATCAGGTGGTGGTGGAAGAGGCGGTTTTTCTAGAGGTGGATGTGGTGGTTCATCTGGTGATGGAAGAAGCGGTTCTTCTGGTGACAGATCCATATATCACTTGTGAAGTAGAAACAAACATTTTCAGACGTAATTCTTATCAAGAAGCAGGTTTTGCCATGTTGAGCTCTTCCATGTGCTCATGATCTGTCGCACCTTCCGTTCATGGCATCCGTCATTCAGACCACATTGTCATTCTATACCTACCCGTGCACCAAGCTAACAGTCAGTAGTTACTGGCCGGAACGAATATAACGTCCTTGGACAAACTGATCCAGAACCTTCCAAATCCATATCCACGTATATAGATAGGAGACTACCATCAGCACACTGCTTTTACCATCCACACACCTCTTTTTCTCCAAATATCGAAATTATTGGCTCTTCTCTCACGTCCAATTCCAACATTTTTCTTTTCTCTCACATCCAATTCCAGCAAAAGTCTCCAAACGAATGTCTTTATTTCAGCAATATACATTTCATTCATCACATTATTGCTTGCTTCACAATTGGCGAAACCCATACTCTTATGAATTTCGCCAAAAAAATCATGAACAAAAAAACAAAATTGATAAAAACAACAAGAAGAACAACGATAAGAAAATGAAGAAACATAACAAAAATGAAAAACAAGTTCCCTATACAAGTCCTATTAAGAAGACATGCATGTTCCGCATCTCGAATAAAAAACTTGATATCATTTTTTTGCTTTAATTTCAACCAAAAATAAAATTATATATCAAATAAGTGACAAAAAATACATCCAATCAATAAAATATATCACCAAACCCTCTTAAAATCGACTCCCTTCTCTGTTTTTCCCTCTTTTTCTTTTTTTTTTTGTTTTTTCTTTCGTTTTTGATCGAATTCAAAGCACTCTAAGACGATCGATGGTTCAGTATTGTGTGTTGGATCAAACTTCAAGTCATGAATTACCATAGAAATAGTATGAGACCGTTGACAGTAAGAGAAGAACTCAGAAAAAAATTCAGTCGGCCAAAAACATCAAAATAATTTTCCAATTTTAAGAGGAACAAAATCGAAATCGTGAATAATAAAAAGGATGTGGATCTGGGTAACACCAAACTACAAGATGGCCCACATGCCCAATGAGGTAGGGGGCATTGAAATCGATATTGGCGGTTCGCCGGGGAAAATATAGATTTGAGGTCGTAATGTCACCTTTGACGAGATACGAAGGCACGCCTATTCAACACTGCACCTTCTGAGTCATAAACATCACCGCTTCCATGTTTGCTTGGGATTTCCTGTAGCTTTTCAAAGAATATAGATTCCCTTGGAGAATCTAGGCCTTTTATGCCATGAGAATTTATTCCCTGGTATGTAAAATGAATCGTCTTCAAAAGCGCACCAAGAAAAGCAAAATCTCTCTAAGGGACTTGCAGTTCGAACTATTATCATCTCCTGAGCCATGTAAAAGTCTAAAGTTAAATTTCATAAAAGGTCATCATTGTTTTATGATCTCATAATTCGACACAGATGCCTAAGTGAGAATCAGTATGGAAAATTCAGGGTCATAATCTTTTGTTTAATATCGTTCCCAAAGTGTATCAATATGTGCACAAAGTAAATGGTGCAACTAATGAACAAACAAAACACTCTGTTAGCAAACATGAAAAACCTTAAATCAAACTCTATTCAATGAATAAAATCAAACTTTATTGGAGAAACTCTTATAAGAGAGGAATTTTACAGAAAATCAAGTTACACAAAGAGGAGAAACAACAAAATCTTAGAGCCATTGAAAAGTGCCCAACAACTAGTTGATGGCCCAGGTTGCCCTTGGTTCTAGTGGCCCTAGTGCCTGATGGACTCAATTGTCCCTTCTTTAACATCCCCTCAAATTGATAGTATCAACTGACAGTTTGCTAAAGAGTAATTGGGGCCTTATCTCTCCAAGCTTTTCTTTTTCTTTCCTTGCCCAAGTTTATGTTTGTTTTGCAATTATTTATTTTAATACCTTCTTGAAAACTTTTAGGATTAATCTTCAATTAAAGTATTAAGATCCCATAACTACAAACTTGAAAACCTATGTTTTTCAAATAAGCTTTTCAATAAAAAACATTGATCATCTAAGTAGGATTCTCAAATATAACAAATAATTTTATGAATCACCATAAACTTTTGATATTACAAAAAGATCGTGGTATACCAAACAAGCTTTAAGGCTAAGCTCAAACCCTCCAAAACAATTAAATGCCAAGAACCTTAAATAACTCACAATCTCAAACATGATTCTGTGATTCCAATGATAAGATAATCCACCAAGATTATCAAAATAGGTTTTAAATATATATAAAAAGATTTATAATCAACTTAATAATTTTCAAGAATCTTTTCAACATAAAAGGTTTGTCTCATAAACTCCAACACTTTGAATGCAATCTTTATCACTCGCATAAAATGCTTAAAATATACCAAATGAATAGTTAATACAAAACTCTTTTTATGCACATCACCTCTTCATTGAGGACTTCGATATCTGGATCTATAGAAGAACTAGTTGGATCATCTCCATGCACATCCATAAACTCCTTGACAAGCTCCCTAGCATCATATGGATTGATCTCCTTCACCTCATCTCCCTCCATCAAGAAGCTCTCTATTGCGCTCAGCTTCAAAGTCATAAGATCAAGGAAAGGGCATCCTTGAGAATTGACCGATGATAAATCCTTAGAAAAACCCTTCATAAACCGATTTCCAAATCTCACCTAATGAAGCGACAATAGAAGCATCTTCGGGCCATGCTCTCGACTACTTCTCACTAGAAAGAGATCATTCATCCTCAATCGGCGAACTCAACCAATGAAGCCATCTCCTATCCACCCAACATGTCATCATCATTTGCCCTCACCATCACTACAGCGCCATCACCATTGCATAGGCTTTGATACCATGTTAGTAAACACGGGTATGAAAAACATGAGATCAAACTCTAATGAATAAAATCAAACTTTTTATTTGATGAACACTCATAAGAGAGGAATTTTATAAAAAATCAAACCATAAGGCTTGTCTACCATTTATTATATAAAGAGTGATATTTATAGATGAAATAGAATGAAAAGAGGAGAAGCAGCAAGATCTGAGAGCCATTGGGACGTCGGACCCCCTAAAGGCCTTGATGGTCCTGGTGAGCCTTGGTTCTAGTTGTCTTGGTGGCCTCAATTGTCCCTTCTTAATAGACTTGACCTTATCTAGATGAAGAAACAGCAAACCAATGTTGTGCGCACGTATCATAACGAAAGAAATTTCAATATGACAAAGGGTGTGTATCAGGCCATATCGTACACTATGACATGTAGCGTACGATACAATCCATATCACATGTATCATACGATAGGGTCCCGATGCATGAGTTGAACCTTATTTCTAGGAATTTTATCACTTAAAATTGAGAATAGTGATGCAAAATACTAGGAATAAGAAAGTTCCAAAGGTTGCGAGTCCCAACTCCCAAGCATAGGAGTTACAAGGCACAATAAATTTGAATTAAGAGTTGAGACTTTCTAAATATATAATTAATATTTATAGAGTTCCAATAATAGGAGTTATTAACTCTTAAAGTTCCAAGCATAAATTTATTAACGGTTAGAATTTCAAGGGTAAGGGTTATTACCTATTAGGGTTTCAAGTACAAATTTATTAATTGTTAGAATTTCAAGAGTAAGAGTTATTACTTGTTAGAGTTCAGCATAAATTTATTGATGGTAGAATCTTGAGTGAGTTATTAGGAAACACATTCCCAAACTAAGAAATTGTTGTGTGTCACTGTAGGTGCTTGATACATGTGATGTATGTTTTGATACAATTTTCAAACTATTTTGATTCATAATAATTATTTATAAATTTTCCTATTTATATCTATTTATAATTTTTAATTATTTTTAATTAAAAATTTACAATGCATTAAAGAATAATACACCTATCCCATGGTGAAAAATTATATATGATATGATACAATACAAACACCACTGTGACAAACCAAATGAGTAATTCATAAAAAAAAATAAAAGGAGGTATATGAATCTGCATACAAATTTTATGAGATGAATTAATAGAGAGACAAAGGAAAGCCCAATAGAACAACTGTGGTAATGTAAGTAAGATGAAACATAAGAGAGACAAAAATCATGCAATACATTATTTTTAGATCTTCATATAAGATATATTACTATCTATTGACCTTAGGCCACCTGATAGACATGCAAAAGCATAATTTCTTACCTGAACATATTGATAAAGACCAGGGATAGCCATGACATCTCCTTCCAATACTCTAAGACCAAAGTCAATATGTGGTTGAAAACAAAATAAATGGTTTTACACAAATCTACCATCTAAAGCGAAAGTCATATATATAACCATGAAGAATCTATGGGGTAAAAATTAAAAGTTCGCAAGTGGAAACTAGCGAGAAACTAAAAAAGGGCATGACCTTTTTCACTAATATCATAGCTATTGAAGAAAAACATGAAGAACAATTCCTGCCAATGTTTGTGGATATCGAGTCATTCTATAAGAACCAAAACCTATCTAACTCTGATACCATAATGAACGTGGAGTTTTTTCGACTCACAAACATCTCCAACATCTACCTTTAATCATCTTTCTGCACCATCTAATTATAACAATATTTGTGATACCCTAGATGATGAGAAGTAGGACTTATCGACATAAGGTGTGTGTGGCGTAGCTTGTGAGAGTTAGATAGCATGCACCAAAAAAATTATGAAAGAAGGGTTTTTTTCTTTGATTTTTTGAGATGTTTTTGAAAATTAAACACATTTCAACACACTAGGTTTACTTTCTAGAAGTTAAATCTAATCTCATAAAGATAAATAAAAAGGCTTTAATGAAAAGCTGAAACAAAGAAAAAGCTAAGTTATATATGCTTGTTTATCTATATACAACAACAAAAGCAACACTCTCATCAAAACCCAGTAATCGATTATCAACATCATCTTCTTCTTCACTTTATTGCACTTCGGCATTGGAAGCCCTATAAAACACCTATTACATCATGTAGATATTAGCTCAAGTCTCAACATTTGTATCAGAGCCTTCAAACAACCTTTTGGTTCACTTTTGGCATCACGTTAATCAAAGAAAATGTATATTTTTTGGTACTAGTTTCAAAAGAGGTCAAATCAATTTTCTATAATAGAAAAAGACAAATCAATCTGTTATGAATTTAAAAGTATAAAAGCAAATAATTGTCTTAAGATTCAAGAAGAACAAGGTGAGGTCCATCTTTTTTGGCTTCTCTACACATGGAGAGAAGGGGAAATGGAGAGCTCCCTCTCTGTAGTAAGATAGTTGAAGGCCACCTCCATAGAAGTGGCCTAAGGTTGCCAAGAAAGATAGATACCTCAAACAAACACTATTGAAAACGAGAGAAAGTTGGTTGGAAAAAGACAAAATAAAGTGAGGTCACCTGGGAATAATAAGAACAAATGAGACCACTAGGAAGAGAGAAACCAATCTCTCATTTTTTGGTTTCTTTTCCCTCTCTCATTTCCCTACGTCTCTTTCTTCCCCTCGTTCTCTATTGCACTAACTAGAAGCTTGACCGATTAGTCATCGAGGGATAGACAAACGACTGAGAATGGGTAGATAGAAGAGAGCCTTCTTTTCATTCTCTAGTTATCTTGTTTCTCAAGACCCAAATTGTCTGTGGTTTCTTACAAAAACTAGAGGTGGTTGGGAAAATAGGGGCTAAAATCACTGGCGCCCTTGGTTTCTCAAACTCAAAAATGAGCCATTTTCACAAATATGCCGATGGTTTTGCAAAATTGGGACAAGAAAATTACTTCAAATGCCCTTGATAGGGACAACTTTTATTGTGTGCCATTATTGTTTATTACCATCTAGTCCAGACTCTTGAACATGTGAATGTACATTTTTGTCCTTTAGCATTTACTTTAAATTATAGAGTACCTGATCTATGAATTTACTTCATTGTTCTTACACATTCTAAAAACTAAAATCCAGTTTAGAGTTCTATCACTTATTGTTCATTAAATTCATTATTATACCATTTGACAACAATACTTCAGGTTATTGACTCATCTGAATTGACAGATTGAGAAAAAGCTATGGATGAGAAAATTGAATATGTTGAAAAAAATCAAGTCTGAAAAGTAGCGGATTTGTCAAAAGGAAGTCCTAAGGTATAAATGAGTTTTAAAAAAGAAATATAAAATCGATGGATTTATCAATAAGTTTAAGGTGAGGTTGGTTTTAAAGAGATTTTTGTAAAAGGGATAGTTTTTGTTGAGACATATCACTCTATTGCAAAATTTGCATCCATAAGGATAATTCTAGCAATATCAGTTATTATGATTTAGATTTACATCAATTAGATATAAATAATGTTTTTTTTAAATGAGGATTTAAATGAAATGATATATGTAATAACCCCAAGGATACAGAGTTGAAGGCCAAGAAGATAAAGTATATAGGTTAAAAAAATCCCTATATGACCTTAAACAATCAACTTATCAATGATATTTGACTTTTCAAAATGCTATAGTTGAACTTGGGTTTGTAGTTAATGAACTTGACTATTGAATGGACTCTAACCTTGACTTTAATTAGCTCAATCTTGCACATCATATGATCACCATCTCCCTTGGGATGGACCATATTGAGTGTTGGATTGGATCAAGCTTAGCTTGAGATGAGCCTTACTTGGCTTCAAAACTTGGTTGGGGCTTGACATTTGATCGTGCTTTGACCCATTTCTTGCTTTGAGTTTGGCTAGACTTCGGGCATTGCTCTATCTTTGGGCAAATCAACATCTTTTAGATTTTAATTCCAAAACTTGATTCTGTAACTTTGGGACTCGAAACGTTTTTATTGCAAAATGATGTTTTGGAATTTTATAAAATTTGTAGAATATGTTGAAATCATGGATTTTAAAATATGCCCTAATTTATTTTGAAAAACATTTTTAGGGTGTTCATAGGTACTATAATAATTGTTATTTTTATTACATTGTTTGAAATCAGTTTGGATATTATTGCATGCTTGTATAGTATTTGCATTGTTCGGTTAAATGAATAGATTTGGCTATTCAATCTGATTCATCTATGCATGGTATTCAAACTTGATCCCATCCAAGTATGTTCCTTCCAACTTTATTATCTATAATATTGATTGTATCAATTGTTTGTTGGCATATTTAGAGGAAAAATATGTTACGACATTTGAATGATTTCAAACTTGTCTGTTGATAAGATCGAAAATGTATTTGTTGGAAAACAATAAGTTGTATCTTTCTGTATAATTGAGATCTATGTTGTTGGCCTTTTGTTGAAGTCATTTGTAATTAACGTATTTCATGTTGTTGGCCTTTTGTTGAAGTTTTTTGTAATTAAGGTACTTCATGTTGTTGGCCTTTTGTTGGAAATCAATTAATATTTGTAGATGCACTTATTATTATTTGAGAATTAAAACTTGATTGTTAGATTAATTGAAAAAATGTTTGTCCACAATAAATTGTATCTACTTGTATGACTAAAATTCATGTTGTTGGCCTTTTGTAGAACTTTTGTAGTGCTTCATATTGGTAGCCTTTTGTTGTAAATTAATTGATATTTGAAAATATACTTATTGTTATTTAAAAATTTGTGATCTTAATAACTTAAAGGTTATTTTTCATGAGATTATGATCTTTGTTTGTTGGCTTTTTGTTAGAGATCATTGTGATTAAGATGCTCCATGTTGTTGGCCTTTTGGTTGGAAAGTAATCAATATTAAAAAAACACTTATAATTATTTGTCTTGATTATATTGTATTTGATAAAATTGTTTTAAGAAAATTGTGAGCCAAACCTTGTGAGATTTTTTTTAAAATATGAAGTTGATTATTTTAACTTTTTTTGATCATCTTAATAGATTGTCTTATTTTTGGAACTATAGAATTACTTTTGAGTTTAAAGGATATTTAAGGACTTTGAGAATTGTATGTATGAAAGTTTTGGGCTTTGCCTTAAAAAGCTTGTTTGGGTTTGAGTTTGTTCTTAAAACTCGAGTTTTGATCTTAACCTTAAAAAGCTTGTTTAGTCTGAAGGTTTTGAGTTTAGCCTTAAAGCTTATTTGATTTAGAAAGTTTTGAGCTTAACCTTAAAAAGCTTGTTTGACTTTAAGGTTTTGAGCTTTACCTTAAAAAGCTTTTTTTTATATACCAAGGTCTCATTACAATATTACAAGTTTGTAGTAATTTATAAACCTATCTGTTATAAAAACAATCATATTTGGATGATGTCAATGTTTTTTATCAAATGAATATCTTTAATTACAACAAATCAACTTCATGAACTTATTTGACTTGTTTTTAGTTTACCTTTTGGATTATATATCATAAATTATCTTATTGGTTTTAGAGATTGAGCAAATATTTGAATTAATACTTAATTTATCTTCATATGTGATAAAAAATAAATTGATACGTTGATTATGGAAAGATGATTCAAAACTGATTCAAAGGAATCTATGGCAACTTTGATACTATTATTATGAAAATTATTGTCACAAGCAAACACAAGAATTAAGCACTATTTTATTTATGATTTTGTTAGGTAAACTTTTAGTATATACATCCTAAGTTTAAAAGCTGGATTGTAATAAGAGACGGGCCACTAGGGCCCGTCGAACTTGTACTAACTGGCTTGGCCACTAGGGTCAGAGCCAATTAGTATTGCTAGCCCCAAGTAGCCATTGGGGGCCAGGCTATTTCAAGAAGTCGTTGGGCAGCTCCTTTTTTCCTTCTTCTCCATGATGTAAATATTGTATACTATGCTCTATAAATAGTCTTATTTCATCAATAAATCAAGCTATAATTGCAACCCTTTGATATTTGGTTTTCACTTATAATATTGGCTTGTTCTTTACTTCAAATACCCTTTCTTAGGTATGTTTGTATTTGACTTATTGGTTTGACACTTCCCCCAAATGAAAAGTTTTAAATACCTAGGGTCAATTTTTTACAGTGATGGAAGAATTGATGGAGATGTTATATGCATTTGTCAATACCGCGATACCTTCCAGAAACTAGTTTTGTTTCTACGCAACAGAAACAAGAAGCTAGCGACATTGCAAGATTAACACCCTCAACAAGCAAACAGGTCTTCCGTGACTTCTTTGTCTCACCCTCTCAACAAAAAAAATCTATGTTTAGTAGTTCATCGCAAAATAGAGACAATGAATCACTCAGTGATATAGGGCCTTAATAAATGATAGGAGCCAAAACATCATCATCAACAACAACAATAACTAAGCCTTTTCCCATACTAGATGGGGTCAGCTATTTCCACAAAGCCCTATCATGTGATATGCTAGCAGTTAACTCAATTAACAATTTACAATAAATGAAATATACAACTAACTATAAAATGTTAAGATGAATAAATCCTAAGGTACAAAAAGTTTTGATTTGCAAAAGATCTTGATTAACAAAAGATTCTGATTTACAAAAATCATGAGATACAAAAAGTCATGATTTTGCAAAGATCTTGATATGCAATATACACAAATTTTAAATAGTTATTTTTATAAAATCAAAGGTGTATGAGAGATAAAAAGAAACTTATGCAATGAGATGGAATAATAAGATCTTTAACATGCATTAATTAAATCTAATGTGCAAAATAATCCTAACGTAACCAAGAATTGAACTATTTATGTAAGAACAAAACTAAAGAAAAAATATGCAAGATAATTCAAAAAGGATTGATGCAAGGACTAAGGGATTTAATGGATGCTTAGAAGCTAATTGATGCCACGAGGTTGGGTCAAGGATGTCTAGCAAGTGGTCAACCATCCCTTGGTTATTGATTGCAACAATGAATACATGCCATAGCCAGAAGAGAGAGGGAGCTCAAAGTCTTGAATTGGTTGGATGATTACGGGTGGTATGAGACCCCTAGGAAATTTGAATTTGGTGAGTTAGAATTTATTTTCTTGCAGTCCACTAAAATCTAGTTATTAATATTAAATTTTCTTGGCTGTAAAAAGGGTTTTTCTTAGTCAATGAGTCTTGCTCTCCCAAGTCATGAATGCCCATTTTGGTTTTTTCTCTTTCATACCAACTTGTCTTGTATCAAGCATCTTGTTAGTTTGTTGTTTACACAACCCTCCATATATTTCTCATGACATCCATGACGTTCTGAACCCTGCTCACATACCGCTTTAATTGGTGAACAACCCAACCCTTCGAATGTATTGTCGCCCCAAGTGGCGAAGAGCCAACATCAAGGTGCCAAACCTTCCCGTCGATGTGAACTCTTGGGGAAGATCAGACTGTTATTCCTAGATGATTAAACTTTTTTTCATCAATAGTTTCATTAAATTGGAAAGTATTAAAGGTTGTTTCTACGGTTAGATCAATCTTTCATCCGCATGGTGTCCAACCCTTATGTATGCCATGCATGCATTATATATATATATATATATATATATATATATATAGATATATATATATATATATATATATAGATAGATAGATAGATAGATAGATAGATAGATAGATAGATATAGATATGATAAATATATATAGATATTATATAAAACCACATGTCCTTTCACCACACATATATAGGCATATTTATATAAACACACACATGTATATATAAGGTAATCATGTACATATTTCATGATACTATATGTATCTCTATATATACTCTCATCTAGTGTTATATAATATATATATATACACACACACACACACACATATACATATAAGAACTATTTTACAAATATATATAAGACCTATTTTATGTAAATATATATAAGACCTATGTCATGTAAATATATAGTTTTATACGTAGAATATATATATATATATATATATATATTAGCTTTTCAGTGATTACATATACATATATTACATATTTATATATTACATTCCTATATATGTATATATATAGCATATATGTAATATGTATGCATGACTTTCCATAATAACTAAACATTATGGATATTTTTATCGTGATGAGATTCTCTTCAATTTGCAACATTTTCTTTCTTTTTATTTTCTCTTTGATATATTCCTAGATCAATAACCTCATATTTGATTTGATTCATTGTGGAGCCGACGTGGACCCTAGAAATCTATAGAACCATTTCATCGGACCAACTTTATTAGCTAAAACATATTTTTTCTTTAAGAAAAATTTTGGGTGTTTACATAATTCCAGAAAGACAAGAGGAGTTCGCATGTGCCAAGAAGGTAAGACAAGCAATGGCCATCAGTCATAGGCATAAGGTGATCGTCAGATACAGACACACTCTATCGAACCGGCCTCTCTTTTTTTCTTCTTTCTTCTCTTATCTTTTTTCCTTTTTCCTTCTCTGTTTGGTCTCACAAAAGCAAGAAATCAAACGCAATTTTCCTAAAAATTGTGATACTAGCCCTCAATTTTCACAAAATCAAGGGAGGAAAACCATCCCTACCATGGTTTCGGTGAAACCTCCAATGGTTTCATATGAAACTACCTTAAAACCAACAAACCCACCTTGAGCCGCATGGGCTTAAATTTGTCATTTTAGCCATATTGTTTTGTAAGTTAGATAAGGTTTTCAAAAGATTCCACAAAGGGAGATGATTTGTTTAGGAGGAAATTTAAATGGATATGTTGGCAAAGAGGCATTAGGATATCAAGGGATTCATGAAAACTTTGGTTTTGGGGATATAAACGAGGAAGGTAGGGAAATTTTTAATTTTGCTATGGCATTTGATCTCTTTATAGTTAATACAATCTTTAAAAAATGAGATGAACATTTAATTACTTATAAGAGTGGCTTATCACAAACACAAATTGATTACTTTATTTGTAGAAAAAAAGATAGAGCGTGTTGTAAAGATTGCAAGTAGGAGAAAGCTTAACCACCCAATATCGACTTTTAGTTATGGATTTACAAATAAAAAAATGGACAAAGAAGAAAAGAGTGTATCGAGCTATTCAAACTAAATGGTGGAACCTCAAAAGCGAGAAAAAAGATATATTTAAACAGAAAGTCCTTCAAGGAGATGTTTGGAATTATGTTGGCACACCCTGTGATATGTGGAACAATATGGCTATACATATTAGAAAAGTGGCAAAAGATGTGTTAGGGGTATCTAAGGGAGGTGTACTGGCACAAAAAGAAGCTTGGTGGTAGAGTGAAGTAGTGCAAAATAAAATCAAGGCAAAGAGGGCATGTTACAAATTACATTATGCTAAGAAAACTAGTGAAACTTTAGAAGCTTATAAGAAAGCAAAAAAGGAAGCGAAAAAGGCTGTTAGTAAAGCAAAAGCTAAGATTTGGGAGGACTTATATAAAAACTCAACTCAAAAGAGGGTGAAAGAGATATTTTTAGGATAGCTAGGGCTAGAGATAAGAAAACTAAAGATCTTAATTATGTTAGATGCATAAAAGAAGAGGATGAAAAAGTTCTAGTGGCAAATGATGATATAAGAAATAGATGAAAAAATTATTTTTATAATTTTTTTAATGAAAATAAAGATGTTAGTATTAGTTTAGGAGATTTAGCCAAGTCAGAAAAGTATATAAATCACAATTTCTACCGACGTATTCAAAAGAATGAAGTCAAAGAGGCTCTTAAACATATGAAGGGTGGTAAATCGGTAGGACCAGATAATATTCCTATAGAAGTTTGGAAAATACTAGGAGAAATAGGAATCACTTGGCTCACAAGACTATTTAATGAAATATGAAAAAACCAAAAGAAGCCCGAGGAATGGAGAGCAAGTACACTTATACCCATATATAAGAACAAGGGAGACATTCAAAATTATACGAATTATCGAGGTATCAAGTTAATGAGTCATACTATGAAATTATGGGAAAGAATTATCGAACGTAAGTTAAGACAAGTATCAAGTACAACAGAGAACCAATTTGGATTCATGCCAGGTAGATCTACTATTGAAGCGATTCACCTTTTGAGACGTCTTATGGAATATTTTAGAGCAAAAAAGAAAGACCTTCACATGATATTTATTGATATAGAAAAAGCTTATTATAGGGTGCCAAGGAAGGCTCTTTGGAGAACTTTGGAAAAAAGAGGTATCCCATTGACATATATTAACCTTATAAGAGACATGTATGATGGTGCAAAAACATGTGTGAGGACTCATGAAGGAACGACAGACTTCTTTGAAGTTAATATTGGGTTACATCAAGGATCAACTTTAAGTCCATACTTATTTATAATGGTGATGGATGAGTTAACAAAACATATTCAAGATGAAGTACCTTGGTGTATGTTATTTGCAGATGACATTGTATTAGTAGAGGAGTCTGAAGAAAAAGTTAATAGAAAATTGGAAATATGGAGAGAAACATTAGAAACCAAAGGCCTCTGACTTAGTAGAACAAAGACAAAATATATGGAATGTAAGTTTGATTATTTGGTTACTTCAAAGGACATAGAAATTAAAATTGGCAGACATTGCATTCCCCAAAAGGAAGTTTTAAATACCTAGGGTCAATTTTTCAGAGTGATGGAAGAATTGATGGAGATGTTACACATAAAATTAATGCTGATTGGTTAAAATGGAGAGGAGCATCAGGTATTCTTTGTGATAAGAAGATACCATTAAAATTAAAAAGTAAATATTATAGAGCACCAATTAGGCCTGTCATGTTTTATGGTTCTGAGTGTTAATCATCAACATGTACAAAAGATGTCTGTGACAGAAATGAAGATGTTGAGATGGATGAGTGGTCATATAAGAAAAGACCGTATACATAATGAGGTTATTAGAAACAAACTAGGAGTGGCACCAATAGAGGATAAAATGAGAGAACATCGTTTAAGATGGTTTGGACATATAGAAAGAAGATCAAAAGAAGAACCTCTAAGAAGGTTAGAAAAACTAAATTTGGGAAGTATTAAAAGAGGGAGAGGACGACAATAAAAGTGTTGGAAAGAAACAATAAAGACTGATCTAGCTTATTGGGAGTTAATTGCTAACATGGCATACAATAGGGATATGTGAAACAAAGAATCCATGTAGCCGACCCCATCTAGTAATGGAAAAGGCTTAGTTGTTGTTGTAGCCTTATTGTTTTGTAGAAATTATGATCACACTATGGGTCTATTTTACTATTATGCCCTTCTACTATTATTGAAATTTTTGTATATCGGATGAAGTTACAAGCTTACCCTTGCTACTTTTCTAAAATTACAAAGTTACATGAAGGGCAAATTTACAGTATTGCTTATTTATTTTATGAAATTTTATAAAGATAAATAGACATGGAAATTTATAGTTTTATCTTATTTATTTTTTAGAAATTCTAAAACCTTTTAAATTTTGTTTTTTATTTATTTTATGATTATTTTCTAGATGGTACCTATTACTTTTATGTTATTACAGTTAGATGCCTAGAATTATTTGTAGAATATTATATGTTGTTTTCTATTATTACTATTTAGTACCTTGATAGCTAATCTTATTTGTGGAAATTCTATTATTTGTTGCTTGTTTAACATTTTATGATTGAAATACATAGACCCTTTGAATTGACAAAAATATAAAAATTGAACGGCCTAAACTTTCAAATCTAGAAAAGAAGAATTCTATTAGCTTTAACCTTAGAAGGTATTGATTATATTTCAAGAGAAACTAAAATGCCACCTGAACCAGAAGTAATAGATGAGAAAACGACTATTTACAAAACCTTGGAAAAGGATGACTCGATAGCTAGGACCATTATACTTATGTATATAAAAGACAACTTAATTAGGGTATTTGAAGAATGCAAAACTACAAAAGAATTGTTTGACTCAATAATTAAAAAATATGATAATACAACTAAATTGAATGTTTAACTACTCCTTTAGAAATAGAACTCTCACAAAATGAAGGAGATAATGTAGTTAAACATGTAAATCAAATGTTGGTTTTGGCCAAGGATTTGGTTGTAATGAAATATGAAAACTCAATAATCAAATGTTGGTTGAGGCCTAGCTTTATCCTTTCTAAACTCCCTCTCAAACTTGCTATTGAGAAAGAACATATAAACAAAAGAAGAAAAAAGTTCATAGCTTAAGATGATTTAGGGTCGAACTTGAGGAACAATCATAATAAAGGACGCCAACTAAAAGTTTGATAAATATAATAAAAAAGTAGCCAAATTTTTAAGAAATTGTAAGAACACATTTATCGAATTAAGTGCTTCAATTGTGAAAAGATGGGGCACTTTAAATGGGGATTGTTACAAACGAAAGAACAATGGTGATAAGTCTCAACAAAGCAAGCAAAAGGAGAAGCAGGAGGTGATCTGTATCATTTCTCAATGCTTGTATATATGAAGTGACCTATTTATAGATGGTGGATGGATTCCGAATCAATGTGCAACTCAAAGAGAAAGGAGAGAACTTTTAACCTAAAGAAATATAAGCCTAGAGGGCATTGTGCTTATATGGACAATAACTCTTCTACAAATTTCTTCGATGTAGGTTCTTAAGGATTGATGGTAGTTGTTTTTACTAATGTATTGATTGTGCTATTTGTTATGTGCAATCTAGTTCATATACTAATGAAAAAGGGTTTCAAGTTACGTTTGTCTTGGAAAAGGTTACTGGTGGAAAACATGGGCAAATTGAAAGTTATCCAAATGACCATACATAGATTGAAACTTTAAGTGGACATAAAAGAGTTAGGATTACTCTATTCTACTTAAAAAGTTATCACACATATCTTACATAAGAAATGCATTGTTTAGTAGATTTAGATGAGTTGACATAACCTGACTTATCAGTTCATCTAAATTGTCAAATAGGAAAAAACATGAGGAAATTGAATCTATTGAAAAAACTAAGTATGAAAATTAATAGATTTGTCTAAATGAAGTAAAACTATTGATTGTAAATGGGTTCTTAAAAAGAAATATAAAGTTGTTAGAACAATCAACACGTTTAAGGTGAGTTTGGTTGTAAAGTTTACATCCAAAATTATTATTATGGTTGTTTTCGTATTTTATGATTTGAATTTACATCAAATACATGTAAAAACTGCTTTTTTAAATGATGATTTAGATAAAATCATTTATATGCAAAAATGAGAAGGATATGTTGTTAAAGGCCAATAAGATAAAGTATATTGGTTGAAGAAATTCCCTCACCTCATCAATGATATTTGACTTTTCAAAATATCATTTTGAAACTTCGGTTTGTGGTTAATGAATTTGACCATTGTGTATATGTTTGGAATAGTAAAAGTCACTTTGTCATTCTATCTTTATATGTTGATGATATTTTATTGACTAAAAATGATAATGAAATAATTAACAAAACTAGGTTGAATTCAAAGTGTGAGATGAAGGATATAGGAGATGCATGATATATCCTAAGTATAAAGATTTCTCATGACAGAGAATCTAAACTTCTATGTTTGAATGAAGAGCGATATTGATTATATCTTCAATAAATTTAGAATGAGAGATTTAAAAGGACTTAAATTAAGTAAAGTTGGTTATCTTGATGATGGAGAAAATAAGCCAAATATTTCATATGCACAAGTTGTTGTTAACTTGATATATGCTATGTTATGCATAAAATGATTGTCTTGAGTTACATGTTGTTTTCTATATGTACAAAATAAGCTAAATATCATTTCATTCATGATATGCTTAAACTAAATGAAATATCCATATCTAATATACCAAGTAATGATATGTTGACCGATCTTTTACTAAGGGTATCTCTGAAAATCTCATTATAAAGCATGTTATATATGTCAAAAGTTTTAGTGTAAAAACATACACTTTATGCATGAAAAAAGTATTGATTACAAAAAACCGCATAACAGGTATCACTAAGGTAAGTTGCTACACTTGGGCAACTTAATCCACAAAATAGTGGGAGAAAATCAATGTATCATTATTTGGATCACGTGACAAAGTGGAAGATGTAAAATGGAAGTGGTCATTCGACCTCCAATACATGCATCCAAAATCCATAAGGAAAGAACCCTCCTTACAGATTTCGAGGATTGGTATTGCCCTATTTTGGCAATTGTACGTCCAAGAAGCACCCAAGCTTGATCAAAATATTGAACGTTGTCGTCGGTTCACCAAGACATTGTTTTCTTCATACTTCACACTATCCTTAGTTATAATTCTACATTATGGTGTACAGAAGTTTTACTTTTCATGCATCTATGCAACCATCTTGATCAGGCAGGTTCTATCATAAATTACCCTCCCACTAAAAGATCATCAAACAAGTAATTTCATTCTAAAGCTGAAGCAATTCACAACTCGAACCTTCCTACCAAAAAGCAAGAGACCATGATGCTGAGACAAGAGCCTAAATTCCACAGACGAACCAATCAATGCTAGCAAGAGTAGGTTTCTTCTTGTACATACATGAGCACGCTTTTGTGAACAAAATATCCGATGGATATTTGTGCAGCAAAAATCAATCTTGACGTGTATGATGTATTACGGTACAGTACATACCCAACTCAGCAAACTTCTCATTGAGTCGATCCCTTGCTAGTTTCTGACGATCTGCTTGCTGCACTTTTCCATTCTGTCCACAGACCCCAAAAAGAGAAGAATGATAGTAAGACTCAATCAGGAAGCAGATCGTGAGAGAAACTAAGCAAAACTCCAATGCTTTACCCAACTCAGCAAACCGCTCATTAAGTCGATCCCTTCTTAGTTTCTCACGATCTGCTTTCCGCACTAACCGAGTCCTTGACTTCCTTTTCCATTCTGTCCACAGACCCAAAAAAAGAGAAGAATGACAGTAAGAACAGAATACTCCGTTCTGATTCTAGCCACGCACTAATTCTTTGTGAAGCCTCCATCCGTTCTCAATCTCCTTGAACCACATACTCAAATATTTAAAATTTACCTCTTTAAGGTGCTATATCTCCAATTTTAACTTTTCTATTATCTACTTGAACATGAATTTCGTATACCCTATCTTCGTTTATCTGAGAAGTGTTGGTGCTCCATCATACATATTCTTGTATTTAGAAGGTACCGCTCTTCTGCAATATCCCCTTCATAAATATTTAAAATTTACCTCTTCGTTTGTCTTTTCTAAATAACCATGACAGCAAGTTCACAAGTATCTCGCCATAATAAGTGAACAATATGAAAGAGATCTCCCTAACATAAACCTAAATTGGTTTATTTTTTAACAAATGTTTTGTCTCCGCCTTCTTTCAATCAACTATTTCTTTCAATTTCACGTTAATATATCTCTCAAGTTGACAAAATTTTGGATACCATTTGCTCTTATGTACTTTGTGCTATTCCTACATTCACTACTTATCTTTTTGTTTTCTATATAATGTTAGATAGGTAGAAATATTTTCCAGTCGTGTGTATATATAAAAGTTGTCTATTCATAAAAAGTTGCCAAATTCTGTAAATAAGGGCTTCCCCCCAAGTTGTTTAGATTTTGAAGGTAACTTTTTACACTTGTGGTCTCATTAAAAAAGAATTGTGACAATAATCCTCTGACAACTTTTCTTTTTTTTTCTGTGATTTGATACTTTCAACTAGGGATGTTCATTGGGCTGGGGATCAAAGTCTCTCCTCTATCCCCCCTTTTAAAACCTGTCTCTATCTCTATCCTCATCCCACGATGGGAACAAAAACTCTCCCATTCCTCCAGTGTCCCATGGGTCTATGTGAGGACCTGTTGGGGAAAAGAGAGATGCTCAAACAAAGATTGAAGCTCACTTTTATATATGAAACAAAATCTAATTTAAGCACAATCTAAATTGAAATATATTATTATGAATGAAATGTAGGGAATGACTATGAGTTTACGAATTCCAAAAGAGGTAACAATTTCTTTTATTTATTTTCTCTTATAATTTTTTTCATTCTTAGATGGAAGGATCGGGGGCAGGGACCTCACATCATCCCACCTCGATCCTTGATTGTGATTTCCTTGCTCTTCCTGTTCATGTTCCGGTCCCCATACCCATTTTTACTTCTCAAATCCGTTAGTGGGGATTCCCTGTCCATGAACATCCCTACTTTCAAAGTATTTAAAATCCTTTTTTATTTTCAAGCATTAACAACAACAACAACAACAACAACTAAGCCTTTTCCCATACTAGACGGGGTCGGCTACATGGATTCTTTGTTTCCACAGATCTCTATCGTGTGCCATGTTAGCAGTTAACTCCCAATAAGCTAGATCATTCTTTATTGTTTCTTTCCAACACTTTTGTGGTCGTCCTCTACCTCTTTTAATACCTTCCAAATTTAGGTTTTCTAACCTTCTTACAGGTTCTGCTTTTGATCTTCTTTCTATATGTCCAAACCATCTTAAACGATGTTCTCTCATTTTATCCTCTATTGGTGCCACTCCTAATTTGTTTCTAATAACCTCATTATGTATACGGTCTTTTCTTGTATAACCACTCATCCATCTCAACATCTTCATTTCTGTCACAGACATCTTTTGTACATGTTGATGATTAACTGCCCAACACTCAGAACCATAAAACATGGCAGGCCTAACTGCTGCTCTATAATATTTACCTTTTAATTTTAATGATATCTTCTTATCACAAAGAATACCTGATGCTCCTCTCCATTTTAACCAACCAGCATTAATTCTATGTGTAACATCTCCATCAATTCTTCCATCACTTTGAAACATTGACCCTAGGTATTTAAAACTTTCCTTTTGGGGAATGCAATGTCTGCCAATTTTAATTTCTATGTCCTCTGAAGTAGCCAAATGATCAAACTTACATTCCATATATTTTGTCTTTGTTCTACTAAGTCAGAGGCCTTTGTTTTCTAATGTTTCTCTCCATAGTTCCAATTTTCTATTAACTTTTTCCTTAGACTCCTCCACTAATACAATGTCATCTGCAAATAACATACACCAAGGTACTTCATCTTGAATATGTTTTGTTAACTCATCCATCACCATTATAAATAAGTATGGACTTAAAGTTGATCCTTGATGTAACCCAATATTAACTTCAAAGAAGTCTGTCGTTCCTTCATGAGTCCTCACACATGTTTTTGCACCATCATACATGTCTCTTATAAGGCTAATATATGTCAATGGGATACCTCTTTTTTCCAAAGTTCTCCAAAGAACCTCCCTCGGTACCCTATCATAAGCTTTTTCTAGATCAATAAATATCATGTGAAGGTCTTTCTTTTTTGCTCTAAAATGTTCCATAAGACGTCTCAAAAGGTGAATCGCTTCAATAGTAGATCTACCTGGCATAAATCCAAATTGGTTCTCTATTGTACTTGATACTTGTCTTAACCTACGTTCAATAATTCTTTCCCATAATTTCATAGTATGACTCATTAACTTGATACCTCGATAATTTGCACAATTTTGAATGTCTCCCTTGTTCTTATATACGGGTATAAGTGTACTTGCTCTCCATTCCTCGGGCATCTTTTGGTTTTTCCATATTTCATTAAATAGTCTTGTGAGCCAAGTGATTCCTATTTCTCCTAGTATTTTCCAAACTTCTATAGGAATATTATCTGGTCCTACCGATTTACCACTCTTCATATGTTTAAGAGCCTCTTTGACTTCATTCTTTTGAATACGTCGGTAGAAATTGTGGTTTATATACTTTTCTGACTTGGCTAAATCTTCTAAACTAATACTAATATCTTTATTTTCATTAAAAAGATTATAAAATAGTTTTTCCATCTATTTCTTATATCATCATTTGCCACTAGAATTTTTTCATCCTCGTCTTTTATGCATCTAACATAATTAAGATCTTTAGTTTTCTTATCTCTAGCCCTAGCTATCCTAAAAATGTCTCTTTCACCCTCTTTTGAGTTGAGTTTTTTATATAAGTCCTCCCAAATCTTAGCTTTTGCTTCACTAACGGCCTTTTTTGCTTCCTTCTTTGCTTTCTTATAAGCTTCTAAAGTTTCACTAGTTTTCTTAGCATAATGTAATTTGTAACATACCCTCTTTGCCTTGATTTTGTTTTGTACTACTTCACGCCACCACCAAGCTTCTTTTTGTGCTGGTACACCTCCCTTAGATACCCCTAACACATCTTTCGCCACTTTCCTAATATGTATAGCCATATTGTTCCACATATCAGAGGGTGTGCCAACATAATTCCAAACATCTCCTTGAAGGACTTTTTGTTTAAATATATCTTCTTTCTCACTTTTGAGGTTCCACCATTTAGTCCGAATAGCTCGATGCACTCTTTTCTTCTTTGTCCATTTTTTTATTTGTAAATCCATAACTAAAAGTCGATGTTGGGTGGTTAAGCTTTCTCCTGGAATTACCTTACAATCTTTACAACATGCTCTATCTTTTTTTCTACAAATAAAGTAATCAATTTGTGTTTGTGATAAGCCACTCTTATAAGTAATTAAATGTTCATCTCATTTTTTGAAGATTGTATTGACTATAAAGAGATCAAATGACATAGCAAAATTTAAAATCTCCCTACCTTCCTCGTTTATATCCCCATAACCAAAGTTTCCATGAATCCCTTGATATCCTAACGCCTCTTTACCGACATGTCCAGTTAAATCTCCTCCTAAACAAATCATCTCCCTTTGTGGAATCTTTTGAAACACCTTATCTAACTCTTCCCAAAAAACTGTCTTTATACTATCTTCTAGTCCTACTTGGGGTGCGTAAGCACAAACTATATTCAAAACCTCTACTCCTAACACTAATTTCAATGTCATGATTCGGTCACCATATCGTTGTATGTCTACTACACTCTCCTTTAAATCTTTATTTATGATAATACCAACTCCGTTTCGGGCCTTTTCTTTACCTGAGTACCATAATTTAAAACCTGTATCCTCTATCTCTTTTGCTTTTTCTCCAACCCATTTTGTCTCTTGTAAACATAGAATATGAATCTTTCTCCGAATCATAGTATCTACCACCTCCATTAGCTTACCCGATAATGTTCCGATATTTCAAGAACCAATACGAATCTTATTATCTAGGACTAGCTTCCTTACCCCCCGCATCCGTCCATAATCAAAATGCGGAGACCCTCTCTGAAATTTTTTTACTACATTCGGGCGGCAATGTAGCGGGACTAACTTCTTTACCCACACCCGTCCATGATGTGGGAACCCTCTCTGCAATTGATTCACTACATTCGGGTGAAAATGTAGTGGCCCTTGCTTACTTATTACTGCATTCGGGCTCTGCAGCACGTCGCTAGGCGAGAACGCCCCAAAGCAATGCTCATAATTTTTGTAATCCATGTTGTAGAAATCCGACGAAGTTTTACGCTGGCTGTCGGAAGCCTAACACAACCCTCCTCCTTTATCCGGGCTTGGGACCGGCAATGCAAGGGTGATCCCTTACATGGGCGGAGTTATTTTCAAGCATTAACTTTCTTGAAAATTTCTTTCTTTACGTTCTTATATAATCCATTCAATTTCTTAAATTTTGTTGCTTCACAAACCTTTCCATATGTTTGTTTTACTCCATTAGCAAATCTTCTTTTGCGTATTTTCAGCCTACTGTAGATGCACATAGTACTTTTTCCACAATGTTTGCGACGTTTCTTTATCACATTATGTTACATTTTACGAGTTATTCTATCGGAATTACAATCTGTTTCCTTGTCTTTGAATAAACCTTCTTAATCATTCATAGGAAACAACCTATTACTCAAATTCGCTTTCTATGGCATTTTCTTCAATTTTATGTTTTACACAAATAATAGTAATAACAATGTTAGATAATTAAAGTTCCTTCTTGTAAGACGACCCGGGAAATCCTTAGGATACATTTACTCTTCACTTTCCAACTTAAATAGTGAATTTGTGATTTCAATAAGCCATTTTTAGGAGTAATCAAATGCTCATCTTGCTTTTCCAAAGCATCATGTTTACTCAAAATAATTACAGGCCGTAGTCTTCATCAATATTTTTGTAAAGCACCTTTATTTAGATATCAGTTCTTATATTTTTCAAAAGAAACAAACTCTTGTAGAGATGAGCAGAAAATAGATGGTAATTGAATTACAAATAGTAAACGATATATATACATACATACACACATGACCTATTGCTTACGAGCCAAACATGTCAGCCATGACGCAAAATATGATGTCCAAAATAGATTCTCTTGCTATACAGTTAGAACGAAGTACAACACCTAAATCATTGACGAACAGTTTAAGGCCATCTTTCAACCTCAAATGACCCCAATTACAAGAAAACGACTCCATGATCAAAAGAAATTTTACAATAACCAATGAATGACATCACCTGTCAAATACATGATTGCTTTTTGGTGCCCAAGCAGCGACAGATTGCCCATGGATTACTGTCCCACCATCCAAACAAGAGCATAAATTATATATATACGCGTACGCATATGTATACATACATGTATGTATGTATGTATGTATTGTGTTCATTTTTGCATTACGAGAAATGAAATCTTATGGCCTTTGCTGCTTCTCTTAGACAACTTTTCTTATTCAGAAGGTTGGGGGTTCAAAACTGCAGAGATCACCTGACTAGGGCTTAGGGGGTTTCTTGGGCAGGTTTGACTCGACTCTAGGCTTCATTTTCGAACCAAACCAAAGATTATTAGGTTCTAAAATCAGGGGCACAAGACCTATAAGTCGTAAATCAAGCCATACTATACCATCGGTTTCAGTTTTGGTTTGATTTAAAACCATGGTTCATTACGTCCTAACATGCCAATACATGACACCTATGACGTATAATCATCCACACAATGGAAAAGCTTAACAGATTCAACCATATTAGTTCACATATACAATTAGGCCAAAACAGCAAGCAGTATGTTCAAAATAGGGCTACCAAAACAATGAAAGTTGAGGGTTGGAGATTCAGTATGTGAAGTGAGACTATTTTGAAGTAGTGTTACAAAAAATTATAAGGGCATTCCTTCAACGTTAATTTTTAAATGTAAAATACTTTTAATCAGTGAAAATTCTGAAACAACATCGGACTTATATATGTAGGTCCTGACCCAAACCACACTCGCAAAAGGGTTGAGGGTTATGAACGTATGTGTGTGTGTGTGTGTCTGTGTGGAACGTCATTAATCACTGTCCAAGTTGCACAACTTAAATAGGAAGATAAGGTTGTCTTTAGCTCTTGGGCTTGGTTGGTGAAAGCAAGTCGCCACCAAACTCAATGGTTTGGTTGGCATGTTGCGTGTCATCCGCCCCCGTTCCTTCCTACCCAACCTTGATATCATTATTTAAAGAAAAACGAAAAAAAAAAAATCTTGCTTCAAGGGGTTGGTGGACGCATTGCTCATGCCCCACCATACACCCATCTACTCCCTTTTGGTGGGTAGGTCAACAAGATTGACTTAATTTTCTTTTCATACTAATCCTTATTTTTTTCGTTTATCGAATACCCGAGAACATTTTAAGCTCCACCTAATTCTCATATCAGTGGAAAATATTATATAACCAAGAAGAATAAGGGGATTTCAATTATATATGATTATTAGCAAGAATAGTTGGTCCATAATTTTGTGAAAGTGAACATAAGCAATCAAAGAAATTACCGGACGAAGAATAATTTCATAGTGGAAATGCATTATTTTTGCAGCAAGTTGGTAAAGTACATTAATATAGAAAATGCGTACAGCAGGAGACCCAGGTTCGAACTTTGGGGTGCGTGTGAATCCATCTAAAAACTTCACGTAAGGGGGCTCCGTCTACCTCGCCACACAGGATTTACCTTGGAGGGTTACTTCTCGTCGTTTAAAGAACACCTTAGGTTTTCAATTTGGCTTCCGATGAGTTGGATTTGCATGTAGCCCCATAGCCACAGCTACGCAGATCCCAACTTGAAAAATCATGGTGGGGTCATATTTTAAAGGACCAGGTCAATCCATCTTCTCTGCTCTCTCGGACCCTTCATGATCATCTTAGTACATACAAGCTATACGGATTTTTCTAAGAAAACTTTATATATATATACATACATATATATATATATACATACATATATATATATATACATACATATATATATATATATACATACATATATATATATATACATACATATATATATATATACATACATATATATATACATATATACATATATATATACATATATACATATATATATACATATATACATATATATATATATATATATATGTGTGTGTGTGTGTACAATTGCACTGATGATGACGATGCACATAAGTTAGTAGAGTCTAGCACGAGAGAGTGTCTAACAACTCTCAATTTTTTTATATGAGAAAGTGGGAGCTTAAAGATAGCTTCTTGTGCTAGACATTGCTTTATTTATGATCAATAGGTCGATGGTGATCAAGACACTCATTTCGTGTCACATAATATCCATTAAATAATATTGACTCACATCATTGTTATCAATGATATTAGAATCTAGCAACTCTCACTTTTCTTATATATATATACACACGTGTATATATAGAGAGAGTATTTGGAACGAGAAGATGATAGCATTTTGGATGGGTCATGGTCAACCAAACAGATGCTGCCATATGCCTCGATGGACGGCTTAAGAATTGAGATCATCTATTAAATCAGAATATATTTTTCATTACATGAATAATGGCGTCTTATGAAACATTAATGTCAGTGTTAATCCTTCGTACACACAATGCCAGTGTCGGTAGACTTATTTTGTAGCTCATGCACGTGATTTTTTATGAGCATCAATTCTGCTCATTTCGATCATTCAATTGTTGTTAAAGAATGACCAGTGAAGAAATAAAGAAACAAAAGGAAATGGAAAACCGAGATATCACTTATCAGTTCGCCCCATGCCCTACACCTGCAACAAAATTAACACTCGAATCCTTTCTCTTTGTTCTTTCTTTCACATCCTTATTTATTACACCCTCAAATCTCATATTTGAACATGGGGATAAAGCTATTAAGAAAAAAATGATGGACTTAACGGTGTAATTAAGTGTTGTTGAGTCTAATTAGGCATATGTAACACTGATTCACTTTAGTTATTGATTAGTAGAATCCCACACATGTATTGTCATCAGAGCGGCGACTCAGTCTATTCAAAGGGAGATCAACTCGGTTAACGATAATCCTCTGATCGACGTTTCCAGAAACAAGTGCCTCCATGGCGGTAATTTCCAAGGTACCCCAATCGGTGTCTCCATGGACAACTCCAGGCTGGCCCTCGCTGCCATCGGCAAACTCATGTTTGCTCAATTCTCTGAGCTCGTCAACGACTTCTACAACAATGGTTTGCCTTCGAATCTGACGTATAGCCGCAACCCAAGCTTGGATTATGGCTTCAAAGGGCGGAAATTGCTATGGCATCCTACTGCTCAGAACTTCAATACCTTGCCAATCCTGTCACCAATCATGTCCAGAGTGCAGAACAACACAACCAGGATGTGAACTCTTTAGGCTTGATTTCCTCAAGAAAGACAGCTGAAGCAGTGGACATATTGATGCTCATGTCCTCCACTTTCTTGATTTGCATTGTGTCAAGCCATTGATCTGAGGCACGCAGAGGAGAATTTCAGGCACACCGTCAAGATGGTAGTCTCCCAAGCTGCGAAGAGGGCTCTCACCGCCGGCGTTAATGGCGAGCTCCTTGCTTCCAGATTCTGCGAGAAGGATCTGCTCAAGGTGGTGGACAGAGAGCACGTCTTCACGTACGTTGACGATCCATGCAGTGCGACATACCCTCTCATGCAGAAGTTGCGGCAGGTGATCGTTGAGCATGCCTTGATGAACAGTGTCAAAGAGAAGGAAATCGGATCTTCCATCTTCCAAAGAATCGCCGTATTTGAGGAGGAACTCAAGGCTCAGTTGCCTAAAGAGGTGGAGAACGTGAGAAGATTGCTAGAGACAGGGAACTCGATCGTTTCGAACAGGATCAAGGATTGCCGGTCGTATCCATTGTACCGGTTTGTGAGGGAGGAGCTCGGCACCGGAATTCTCACAGGAGAGAAAGCCCGGTCGCCAGGAGAAGAATTCGACAAGGTGTTCAAGGCTGTCAGCCACTGGGAGATCGTTGATCCATTGTTGGAGTGCTTGAAAGGATGGAATGGCTCCCCACTGCCCATATGTTAGATTATAATAATTGAACTCTTGGCTAGCTGATAATTTCTTTCAAGTTTACTGCAAGTTTGTTTTCATTTTGTTGCCAAAAATGTGTATGTAATGTGTTTCTTTTCTGTGTCATTTGAATTAACCTCGTTCAATCTGGCCATGTGGATGTGCATCTAACCACTTTGGTCTTCTATTAATTAACTGGTTATTTGTATTTGCATATGGATCATGACTTTTAGCTTACTTCGCATTAGTTTTGAGTTCATGTTGGTCTCTCTCTTTCTCACATATATATGTATATATACCCTGCACGAAAGAACTAATTTAGAACCAAAAAAAGGAGCCTTTGTGCTTGTTTTCTTAGAATTTTTGGTTTCTTATCAGAAGACGATCAGCAAGTAGAAAAATACTGCGTGGAAAAAACAGAGCGAGCGGACCACCTTCCATTTCCGACGATTACCAAACAGGGAATGACGAAATGCGTGGAAAAAACAGAACGCCTCATAATTAGGCATTGGTGGAGAGGCTTCCAGTTTTCATGATTGTAGATCTTTGCAGCTGAAGATAATCGGGTTTTCACCCCTTCTCGTTGACATCGTAATTTGTCGCGACACCCACGATGGAATTCGATTAATTATGGCCTTGACGAGCCTTAATTAGCATGCCCTGAGGAAGTTGACTCTTATCTTCCCAACTATTATCTATTGTTCGTTCGTTACATTTCGATCTTAACTAGCATGGATGCTCCTTTGTCAAACCAGCAAGAGGGTCTCCAGTCTTGGGTCCTTTTTGTTGACTTGGTTCCATCTGAAATTTATGCCCGTACGTCCATAGAAATGCGGCCACTGCAGTCTCGAATTGGCTGACTCATGAACGAGAGAGGGTCAGATCCAAGACGTACGCCATGGACATTCAAAAACTTTACAAGGAGATTTGGACGACATCCATGATAATATGCAGAGTTTTCTTTCCAACTCAATCGTTACTTGCTCAGCGATCCCCATACCCCTCTCTTCCTTAGGGCATGCATCTCTACCTTTTTCAGACATACATTCCCTGTTTTTAAGATTAAATTCACAGAACCAAAGCACCTTCAGATTATCCTTCCAATTTACGAACAAATTAACTATTATCAGCTCAAGTTTCCAGCAAACCAAGCCCACCATCTTGAATATTGTCAATCAAACAAGAATACACGAATGCAGCTGTAAGATGTTTGAAGCATATATTTAATACAAGCATTCGCTTCCTAATCTTATATAAAGTTCTTACTATGCGTCGGTGACCTAAAAGTTATAAAATTCATCTGTGTGACATGGAGCTGATAAAACATCATCGAGAAAGATTTTAGAAATGTTGATTGTGGAGCCCCATGGTTGTCCATAACATAGACACAATTGAATGTCATTTTATATGTCTAATTGGTCAAGGGTAGGCAAAAGAAAGAGATGTTTTTCAGGATGCTGAGAGACAGATCTGGCATGGGCAGTAGACGTTTTTGAGAAACCCTACAAAGAGATTTCATGTTTAACACATACGATGTGAAGCGGCCAGTTTCTGACTTTCTTATTCAAGTCAAATCTTGGTTTGGGTCCCATTTAGCTGAGGTGTATTGAGACTTGACTGGAATCTAGGTCCTACTGATTTCATCTTAATATTTAAACCTCCTATAAGTCAACATTGAGTACAGACCACGCAGTTCCTGGCTGGTGCCTACATATGCATTCATAGGATATATTAATGTGTTTGATGCACCAGGAAAAATCTTCGGGTATTCATCATTTTTGCGCTATCCCAATTCGAAATCAGTACAGTTGCTGCCTTCAACCAAAAGTTGCACGCTTCTGACCACGCATATTTATGTCTATGTATGACATAATGTAGTCTTTTGCTTATTGTTATTTAAGCATAAGAACCCCCCTTATTAGTAGTTTATATCATACATACATACATACATAGGTGTGGGGAAAGGCATTCCCCATCTCTAGCAGGATATATTTGAGAAGTAAAAACGGGAACAGGAACAGAGAGTAAGGAAATTCTTGATGGAGATCAGACGGGGATGGAGATAATAGGTCCCAACCCCTTCTTCTACTGGTTTTAGAAAGTTAGGTTCATATCAAAATAAGACAAACTATATGTGACGATAAATAAAAAAGTGTCACTCTTTTTTTAATTCATGAATTCATCATTATTGTCTCATACATTCATTCGTAATAGTATGCTCGAATTTGAATGCATTTTACATAAATTAGGGTTTCATCTAAAAATGACTTCTAATATGCATTTGAGTGTTCCTTCTTCACCCAATGGTCCCCTCAGGAACCCATAGGGACACGGGGTAGGAATGGAGGCCTTCATGGTCCCTATTGCAGGGACATAAGTGGGGTTTTGAGACAGGACTTTGATCCCAGCTCCATCCCGTCTCATGAACATCCCTACATAATCCCTACATAGGTGTTCATATATATATATATGTATACATGCATAGACACACACACACACACACACACATATATATATATATATATATGTATGTATGTATGTATGTATGCATGTGTATGAAAGCTTGGCATATATTAATAACATTACATGCTAACGTTTTCAAATAAATCTCAAATAATGTATGATTGATACTTGAGTTTTAAAGCTAACAATAAAACATATTTCTACTTTTTGTAAGTACAATTAATTAAAAAATAACTTTTCTCTTTTTGAATATTCAAAATTCAACCATATTTGATGGCTAAGATTTGTTTAGATATATTAGCTTGTGCATGCACTCTGTGTGTGATGTGAATGTGTGAGAACTGACATGCACATTTTGCATGTGAAGTAAACCAGAAGATGGTGAGAATTTCGTGCCAAACTTGGATCAGAAAATTAAAGGAAGACACGGACCTGTTTCTTCTGAGGTAGAGCGACAAGAGAAGTGTGAGCAGAAAATGCTTTAAGATTAAGGATTAGTCTACAGCAACATATCATCTCCTCACATTTTGCAGCATGAAATACTATTATCTGCATGCCATATGCAGTTCTATCACACCACGGACAATTATGCAACCGTTTAAGTTAAGGATAGTCATAGATGTACTTATATACTCATTTCTATTTTCTTGTTCTACACATATCTTGTTCCAGACACACGGGATGAGATTGGATCACGGTTAACTCACTGTAATCCTGTCCGTATAAACTATGATGCTCTGGTTGTATTTCAATTACAATAACGTATTTTTGAAATCCAACCAAGACCAAGTGAAAGCTTTAAGTCACTGTAAAGAAAATTTGCCTGACAGTTTTGCACCAATTAATGAATTATTGGAAGAACTTCATTAAGTAAACAAAATTACTTTTTCTCATAAAAGAATCGGATAAGTATGTCAATTCCAAAAAGGCAAACAGGTGTTTGAAATGCATTCGGACAGAGCAGCATGCATGCGATGGAATTAATTTCACTCTCTATATGAAATCTTTTCCCTCCCTGCGTTCTGAGTGTTTTGGGATGCCTCGAGGATCACATCACTCTGCTCTGTAGAACCCGAACGGTTGATTTGCTTTACCCCCTCATCACTATCCCATGGGAAACTTATGAGTCTAATGGACCCAGCTTAATTTAAATTGCAAGAATTCTGTTTGCAAATTAATCTGTGCAGTCCCTCGGTAAGGTGAGAATCTTGGCTCCTCTCCCACTACTTACGCATCTGCTGTGATTCCGATACAAAGGAGACGCACAAAACGTTCCTAAACTTCCTTCTGCGGTATTCTTCTCCAAATAATTAATTAGTTAGATGGCTTTTTCAAATGCACTTTCTGTTAATTATCAAAAGCAGGTGGAACAATAATAGGTGGTGCGCAAGAGTTCCTTTTCCTTCTAATCTCACATATATTTAATATGTGTAATTTTATTCAAAATGTAGATTCATGGATGTCTGCAAGAGGAACCATATTTAATATGTTCAAAATGCAGATACATGATGAGTATGTAAGCCAAGTTCCAGTTAGCAAACAATTAAGCTTGTGATTGGCTGACGCTATGTGAGTTTACCAGCTCCAAATTAAGGTGGCCAGTGGCCAAACTTGGCATGATCTTACCACATGAAATACATGCTTTCGTCTTTACAGACTGCTGTCTGAATGACCCAAACCCGGTTTGGGGTCATGTTGGGTCTACCAAGGTTCCTATAACTTTTTTTTTCAAATCAAACAGTATGCAGAGTTATCTTCAATATTTTAGACCATGCCCGAGCCTTCCACATAATGTTTGAGTCTTGCTGCTCTCATCTCGATAACTATTAACTAACTCATGCATGGGTTTACTCTTTTGTTCTGGATATGCCCCACATTTGGTGCGTCTTCTGATATATCTATTACTAATGGCCACCGTTTTGGCAAGGTTGGACTTATCGCCTATCTATTTACCCTAAAATCACGGGTTGGATATTTAGTTTCCGATCGCCATATGCTGCTCCGCTTCCTTATAAATCGGCGAGAAAAAGCTTCTGGTTTAACTGACAAAGAATCAAGAAACCGTACGAAGTACAATCCTGGCTTTCAGCATCAGGAGAAGAAGAAGAAGACGGCCAAGTAGCTAGAAATAATTCAGGAGGACAGAATGAGCAATTGTTTGAATAGAGATTACGAGGTTCTGGAGGAGATCGGCCGGGAGAGATTCGGTAAGGTGCACCGCTGCGTTCGCCTTGAAACAGGTGAGTGGTACGCTTGCAAGTCCATCGACAAGACGGCCATAACGGATACGGTCGACCGCCAATGCGAGGTGAAGGCCCACAGCCTCGTAGGAGGCCACCAGAACATCGGCCAGATTCACGCCGTCTACAAAGACGACACGTTGCTCCACCTCGTGATGGAACTCTGCTTCTCACCTGACCTGTTCGATCGCATCTCCGAGCGAGTTTTTTCCGGGTCGGAGGCGGCGGCCGTGATGGCACCGCTCATGGATGCAATCTTGCACTGCCACCGCGTGGGGGTAGCACACCGTGACGTGAAGCCGGACAACGTCCTGTTCGACGCTGGGAACTGCCTAAAGCTTGCTGACTGCGGTTCGGCTGAGTTCCTCCGGGGAAGCCAGCGCCTCAAGGAGATCGTCGGGACGCCTTACTATGTGGCCCCGGAGGTGCTGAGGCTGAAGGAGTATGACGAGATCGTCGGGACACCTTCGAATATTTCCATTTTTTGGCACACATGTTCCAGTAGAAGCAAAATCTCATACCTATATAAATATATATGTGTGTGTCAATGTTATATTTAAAGTATGGAGCTTGAAACATTCAGACCCTCAAACAAGCATTTTTAGATATTTCGGTGATGAAAAAGGATAGAAGACAATATTCTTATAGAAAATACTAGGAGAAATAGGAATCACTTGGCCCACCAGACTATTTAATGAAATAGGGAGAAACCAAAAAATGCCCGAGGAGTGGAGAGCAAGGACACTTATACCCATATATAAGAACAAGGGAGACATCCAAAATTGTGTGAATTATCGAGGTATCAAGTTAATAAGTCATACTATGAAATTGTGGCGTAGAATTACTGAATGTAGGTTAAGAAAAGTATCAAGTACAACAGAGAACCAATTTTAATTCATGACAGGCAAATCTATTGTTGAAGTGATTCACCTTTTGAGACGTCTTATGAAACATTTTAGAGCAAAAAAGAAAGACCTTCACATGATATTTATTGATTTAGAAAAAACTTACAATAAAGTACCGAGGGAGGTTCTTTGGAGAACCTTGGAAAAAAGAGGCATTCCATTGGCATACATTAACCTTATAAGAGACATTTACGATGGTGCAAAAACATGTGTGAGGACTCATGAAGAAATGACAGACTTCTTTGAAGTTATTATTGAGTTACATCAAGGATCAACTTTAAGTTCATACTTATTTATAATGGTGATTGATGAGTTAACAAAACATATTCAAGATGAGGTACCTTGGTATATGTTATTTGTTGGTGGAGTCTAAGGAAAAAGTTAATGGAAAATTGGAACTATGTAGAGAAACATTAGAAAGCAAAGGTCTCTAACTAATTAGAACAAAGCCAGAATATATGGAATATAAGTTTCATTATTTAGTTGCTTTAGAGAACATAAAAAATAAAATTGGCACATATTACATCCCCTAAAAGAAAAGTTTTAGATACCTAGGGTTAATTTTTCAGTGATGGAAGAATTGATGGAGATGTTATGCATAGAATTAATGTTGGTTGGTTAAAATGGAGATGAGCATTAGGTATTCTTTGTGATAAGAAGATACCATTAAAGTTAAATGGTAAATATTATAGAGCAGCAATTAGACCTACCATGTTTTATGGTTCTGAGTGTTGGGCAGTACAAAAGATGTACCTGACAAAAATGAAGATGTTGAGATGGATGAGTGGTCATACAAGAAAAGACTGTATACATAATAAGGTTATTAGAAACAAATTAGGAGTGGCACCAATAGAGGATAAAATTAGAGAATATCATTTAAGATGGTTTGGACATATAGAAAGAAGATCAAAAGAAGAACCTATAAGAAAGTATGAAAAGCTAAATTTGAAAAGTATTGGAAAGAAATAATAAAGAATGATCTAGCTTATTGTGAGTTAACTGCTAACATGGCACATGATGGGGCTATGTGGAAACAAAGAATCAATGTAGTCGACCCCATCTAGTATGAGAAAAGGCTTAGTCATTGTTGTTGTTAGAAAAGGATAGAAGAGATAAAGAACTGAAATAGTTTACTTAAGGAACCAAGGATGTTGCATGGACTATAAAACTATTAAGAAGATAGTGAGGAAAATATCATTAACAAAACAATGTTATAAAGGATTTTATTTTCCTCTTCAAGCTATCTTAGAAAAAAAATAATGATAAAGAGGGAAGTGAATTATTTTTCTTCATGATGTTACAACTACTTGTATTTTGTTTTCTTTATATTTGTCTTTCAGTTATTTTATGCATTTGGGATCTTTATGATTGTATTTTCAATATGTTTCATACACACATATATGTAGATAAGAGTCATTTAGACCTTGTATCATGTCTTATAATCATATCTTAAACTCGTATAATAACGACTTTATTACATTTACAATTTAACTCTACCTAACTAAAGCAGGACTACTAAGGATATTCCGACGAATCGTTAGAATGTGTCTAACTCCTTAAAGATTTAGAATATTTTTTGAAGGAAACCTTAAGTCCACATGTCCTTCATCTTTGACTTTAGAAGTCGAATTATCCCCTAAGTTGAAAGTTATCCTACAGACAAGCTGGTAAGACATAAATATACACATTAGCCCCAATATCTAAAATTCAGTACCATGTCTCATAAATAAAAAGAAGATAGGGTTTAAGGGATAAATAAATGTTATAGTAAGTGCAGTGGTCACCATCATATTGATCATAACTCCTTCAACAATTAATGTCTACTACAAAGCCATCACGATTTGTTTTTGGGTTTTTTTAGATCTTTACTTTTGCTTTATGCTTTGCTTGTTTTCTCTTAGAATCACTAGATTGTTTCTTTATAACGATCAAGTTAATCCTAGGGGTACTATCTATATGCATAACGGGTTTTTAGTTTTTATGATTTTTCTTTATTGCTATGTCTACCATAAGATCATCAAGGGTCATCTTATCCTTTTTATGCTTGAAATCTAGGTTGAAATCCTCCCAAAACTTAGAAAATTTCTCAATAATAAACATAACAGTAAACTTGTCAAGAAACTCCATCTCGACTTCCTTCAGACCATAGTATAAAAATGAAACTCGTGATCATATTTGGTTATAGATTTCTCCTCTATCATTTGATACTTAAGAAACCTAGTCACATAATACTTTTCAAGGTTGATGTTTTCACTATTATATTTTCGATCTAAGGTAGCCCACACATGAAAGGATAAGAACTATATACATCGAATAAAACATTCATTTGAATATTTAGGGATACCAACTTGAATTAAATATTATTAATACACATGAGTTTAATTAACCCAACCATAATTAACATTAATCCAATACCTTGAACCAAAAGGAAAAATGGAAATTAATTTTCCTCCTAGCGATCTAATTGATATATATATATATATATACATTTTGCGAGCATGATGCCAGCCGTGATTGCTTTCCAATTGCATGAAAAGCAATACAATTGTTTTTGAGAAAGGATTTTATTTAATTCTGTTCATCGGGAAAGCCCATAATCGTTCACATCTTTGTATCGTCTGTCAATGACCAAAGTGCTTCATTTGCATGCGTGCAGTCCTAAGATTCCGCTCTTAGAAACATATAACAATAATGCCTTTTAATTATAGCAAAATCATGGTAACTATGTCCACGAAAGTTATTAAAGAGTAATGATATGTTAACAGTAGTTGTGGGGCAACACGAAATTTTCATATCGAGTGGGAGATTTGATACAGTTGAAGTTAGAATTTTTTTAATCCAAAGCCCTTAGAGTTTAGCTATGAATTGCAATATTTCTTTTGACTAAGCGCTAGAATCTGCTTTTTTAGTTGTCATTTTCTCTTCTGTTTAGTTTTTCTTGGCAGAACAGAGAAAAGGAGTGAACAAAAGAAAAACTGCTTATTTCAAAAGTTGAGAAGACCAAATGCGGCAGTATTTCTTAGGTTGTTCGTCATCACTGCCAACCTCAAAACAAACCAAAATGGCAAAGTTGAATGGTCGACCAATAAGCATATTGCAAATGAATGTGTGTACACACACATCTACTGTCTGCATATTCTGAGAAGTGCTTTGATTGGCTGCTATAAATGCAGAAACTAAGCACCTTTTTGAGAAAAATCACAATGGAAAGTTTCAGAACTCAAATGAAGGGAGCTCTGAGGATGACATTGACCAAGCGAGTCCCAGTTTAGAACGCCAGAAATATGTGACGGCCGGACGCCTACCCCGCCTAGCCTAGCAATCCAAAGTTGACAGATGCCGACGAGGCATGAAGCAGTGAGCATATTCGCTCGATGAGGTGGATCTGAAACAAATACAATGTTTTTGGAGGTGGCTGGTTTGGACTCCCGTCCCAACCACGTCTGGGGCCGACTTGAACTGGAACCAGAGCCAAATCCTAGAGCCTTCTGGTTCAGTTAATGTACCACCTACCAAAAAACCAAACTGAAACCAGGACCAGACCCGATAATTTCAAACCATATTTTGATTCCAGTTCCAAATTGCTATTATCTCATTCGATGCTTTTCTAAAGTGTAACCTGAACCGAACCAAAACCAAACAGGAATCACGCACAACTCAATCTGAATCCAGAAACACTGGAACTGGAACTGGAAATCGAGCTGGAACGAAAGTGATCCCTGTGATCGGTTTAAGCGAAGCTGGTTCCAGCAGTTTGGAGCTGCTCCATCAGTTTACACGAAACCAGCCAGGTCTATACATTTTGTAAGTATTTGAACTCATCAACTGCGAGCCCACAAGCAGGTGAGTATGCGCACACACGAACACTACTCAGTCAGTTGGGTACCGAGCCCACCCACAACGGATAAGGTTGGGCCTCTTGTGACACCATCGTGAATGCGGTGCCTTTGTTTTGCAAAATTGATACCCGCACACACTTTTTACAATCTCAATTTCAATTTTGCTTTTATTAAAAACTAATAATTATTTCGATTATCCTAACCATCTGAATACCTTTTTGTAGGTTTTTTCCTTATCGTCGACTGTCATACATTTTTTTTCAATAGCTCGCGACTTTAAATTCGATTCAATGAGTGATATTGAAGCACTCGCGGTCTCATAACGCTTTGAATCCAATTAAAAAGGAAAGAAAAAAGAAAAGAAGGAAGAGGAAAAAGAGAGAAGGGGATCTATTCGAAGAGTGTTTCTGTGATTTGGTAGGATATTTTATTGATTTGATGTATTTTTTGTTATTTATTTGATATATTGATTATTTTTTTATCGGAATAAAAACAAAAAATGATGTCAAGTTTCCAACTTGAGAAGTGTTTGAGTCACGTCTCTCCAACAAGGGAGACGTGCCTCAGTTGCGTTCTAAGAGACGCGGCTCAACTGTATCTCTTTATTAGTGGGACACGCCTATGTCATGGCTCGAGTTAAAAACTTAATTTTATTTTTTATATGTTTCTTGTTTTTTTGTTTTCTTGTTTTGTTGATTTTTATTGTTATTATTCTTTTTTTATTGATCTTGATTCTTTTTTCTTTTTCTTAGATTCGTTAGAGTTTGTGTTGTGAAGCTGCAAAGAAGTAATAACACTAAAAATGAATGAAATATTGGTTGTTAGAATAAAGAGACAGTGATGAGGAGTAATTTCATGTACTGTCGGTGCACATGGAGCCAATATCACTAGTTTGTACATACACGTTTATATTTAAGGGAGAGAAAGTTGATGGGGATTTCTATATATGTTTTTATGTGCTTGTTTGAATGCTATGTAACTAAATCGAATTTTGGTATCTATGGAGATCTTTGACTCTCCCCCATGTTGGTTCTTGAATAAACAGATTGGATTTCATATTTATGAATGAAAAAAAATAGCTCCAGAAACCTGTCCTCCCGGTATTGAACTCGTCACCTTTAACTTGTGAGTTGAGCCCCTAGCCCAGTGAGCTATTGCTGGTTGTGGACGAGCGTAAATGACTTAGACGATCAATAGTTTTAATAAACATGCCGTCACGGTGTACTTAGACATGCTAGAAAACCCACTCAAGCCGCTTCTCGGCCAACTTTTCAAAGGACAAGAGTCATGTAGTAGCTTTTAATTATAGTTAACAGAAGGTTGGACTAAATTGATAATGTCCAACTTGGTTGGCTACGTGCAATTCCAACTTTAATTGTATTGGTTAATTTTCACAAGCTTTCCTATCCACACACTAGCAGTGAGAATACAGTCTATTTTTGACTCATGGATTTTGCTTATCAAACACACCATAGATTTGATCGCGCAACGAATAGTACTACAATATTGATCGATCCAAGTGGATAAGACGCTTTCATATTCGAGGTCGACCAATCAATTATTTTTTAACCATGGTCGAGTAGTACCGAAATTTCGAGTATATATATATCTTCTGGAGGCAAACCGAATGTGCCTTCGATGAATGCCTTAATATAGCGATGCGTTTGTGTTATCGTGTACCTGGACCTCATTACATTTCTTTTCAGAGGACCCCAGTTTTTTGTCGTCCCCTCTGATTTGTCGTCGCTCTTTCACATTTTCTGCTTAAAAGCAATCAGCGAGTTGATAACTAGACCAAAGTATTTAATTAAAAAGACATAAGGTAATAAAGCGCTCCTCGTCTTCCACGAAGTTGCAGCTTACCACGTGGGAAAAGGTCCCTCCCTCAAATATCGGAGTTTGTACGCCGTCTTTCATTATAAATAACAATGGGCGCTTCAGCAGAGAGCGGTGACAATCCGTGTGAGAGTCCTAAAAGCAAGGGGAGGGGAGCTTTGTGCCTAAGCACACAGTAAACAAAGCAAAGATGGTGAGGGCACCCTGCTGTGAAAAGATGGGACTCAAGAAAGGACCATGGACGCCTGAGGAAGACCAAATCTTGGTTTCTTATATCCAGAAATTCGGCCATGGCAATTGGAGAGCGCTCCCTAAACAAGCTGGTACATAAACACCCAATTCCGTAAACGTTTTTCGTTTCTTTTTTTATTTTCCTCTCTTTTCTTTTCTTTCTGCTCTTGTAAACCCGAAAGGAAAGAAAACAGAAAATAAATTATTTTGACGGTTACTTGCCTTGCTTCTGAATGTGTTGGGATTTCGCCATTTTCTCTTTTCTTTTCTTTCCGCTTTATATACCTGAAAGCAAGAAAATAGAAAATGTTATTTCCATAGTTACTTGCCTTGCTTCTGAAAGTGTTGGGATTTTCGTCACTGATTGGTGTTCCACCAAAATTTGCAGGCCTTTTGAGGTGCGGAAAGAGTTGCAGACTGAGATGGACTAATTATCTGAGGCCAGACATCAAGAGAGGAAATTTTACTAGGGATGAAGAAGATAACATCATCCAATTACACGAAATGCTCGGAAATAGGTGAGAAACCGTTTCAGTTTGACTGATTTCTGTAGTTGGTTATCCTTCCTGATTGAGAACAGAGTCACTTGGTTAATCATGATGTATGGGCAATGGTGCTGAATGTAGTTCTTGATTTTTTTGGCTTACAGATGGTCGGCCATCGCAGCGAGATTGCCCGGAAGAACTGACAACGAGATCAAGAATGTGTGGCACACCCACCTGAAGAAGAGATTGAAACCGAATGAGCTCACTGAAAATGGCGTGCAAGCTGCACATAACAAAGCCAAACATCAAAGAGAAGCAAAACCTCCCCAAAGCGTAGACCTCGACGGCCCATCCACCACCACTGAGTGCTCGAACTCAGAAGAAAATCCGGTGTCCCCGCCACAATCAACAAACAATTTCTCGTTCTCAAGCACCGAACCATCGTTGATGGTTACTAGCGAGAACAGGACCATGATCAGCTCGGCAGCCGAAGATGAGTCGTCCATGGATTCGCTCTATTCCAACACGTTCCAATCCTGCAATACGACAACGTTCTGGCCGGAAGATCTTTCCGACATGGACGAATTCTTGTTGCAGACGCTCAAGGAGGAGCAGATCGCCGGCGACGGCAAGTTTCAGGGCGACAACATTGTGGAACCGGCGTTCGTTGCACCCCTCTCACCACTGCCATTCTCCATATACCAAGACGATAGCATGGATTTCTGGTTGAATGTGCTCACAGAGGCTGGCCAGATTCCGTCGTTCCCGGAACCCGGCGAAACGTAGAGACAACCTACAAGACAGAAGAATCTTTCAACCGCTTTCCTGTCCTTTTTGTCGGTTATGTGAGACAAGCATTGGCTGCGAAAGTTAGTCCCCTAGTGGGAGAATTTCCATTTCCAAGTGGCAAAAAATTTGGCCGTTGGAGAAATTTAAGAAATATCGAGTGCTTATATTTGTAATGTGAGAAAAAATAAATTATTTATAAGAGGCTAATAAAGGGATAATGAATCATGGAAATTTATATTACAATATAGAGAGAGTAGAGAGTATGTTATAAAAATAATTTTCAGATTTTTTTAAAAAAAATAAAATTTTAAAATTATACTCATGTCACCTGAAATCAACATGAATAAATAAGAAATTTTGTATATATGTATTATATTTGAAATAGAAAGAACGATATTTTTCGTCGCACGTTGACAATTTGTGAGTCCCATAGTTTTAAATAGCTCTGTATCATATGGTTTGTATTGCATGTAATCTTCTTTAAGACATTAGTTAGAAGAAGTACAAGAACAATTTTATTTTATTTTATTCATTAACAAATTAAGAAAATTACAGTGATCAGTGACGAGACCAAGATCATTGCTCTGCATCATGTAAAACCAAAGCACCATCGTTTTTTACTTTGGTCAATAATTGCTCCCTTGAGAAAGAAAAAATGTACTGCCATCCATGAATTTTCATTTGCCAACTTAGACACGTACAAGATGGTACAAGAAGTGAAATGAAATAACCCACTTGAAATAATCACGTACTGATACGATCGGTGGTAGAGCTGTATAAGGTTTTCTTTCTTAGAAAAAGAAAATGAATTTTATTATTTAGATTTTTCTGGAATTTTGGTTCTCGAGAGTGAGTAGGTCCAACACTTTGATGTGCAGTGGCGCTGATACATCGTGGAGTACAGTATAGTTTGTCAATGTCATCATCATCCAGAGGGATCGTTTTTGATGCGCATATCCTCCCTTGTTTCACCGGAATGATTCTCTCGCAATCATGCTTAACCCGTCGTGGGTACCCAACCCGACTGCCCTTGAATGGAGCGGGTTTTCAGAGTTGAAAACCTGCACTTTTTGGGTCGGTTGGGATTAGCCTTTCATGTGAGGAAGGGTGGGGTTACAGGATGTGAGGAAGGGAAGGTGAGGGAGATCGGATGGATGGGCTTTGATAGGTTTGTTATTTTCAGTAAGATAAAAGATGGTTCATGCGATCACGTAGATATTTAATCCATTAGATCATATATATTAAATATACTTTTTGGAGCATGAAAATAATAATCTGTTACGATTAATGCAGGTTGTAATTAATGGTGTGGGGCGTGTTTCAATGGGTCGTGAAGAGGACAGGTGAGGCTTGTGAACCGTAAGGCCCAGGAACACTGGTGTCTGGTGCCACGCAAATGCACATGGGCTACGGAAGGCAACCCATTGCCTTCCTTGCTCCTGGATTTGGCACCAAATGCACTCTCACTCTCTCCTGTAGTTCCTTCTAAAGCTTTATATTTTGATGGTTCACAAGGGGAAAATGGACTCTCGCTCTCTCCTTTCAATTTGTGACAGAAAGCTAATGGCGTACTCTCGAAGTTTAATGAAGCATGAGATGTATGAGGCGAAAACTCCAAACTGTCGGTGAATCTCCAATCAGTTGTTGTTGAAACTGCTGCTCACCAGTGTTTGTCGGAGGTACCTGTTCGCCTGAATTGATGCAGCGGATTTTTGGGAGGTTCCCACACAGGGGTTTCCCAGAGAGAGGTTCACAGATCGTCTCACACTCTCTATTTCTCTATGTGTATGTATATTTCTCCTATACTTCTGACCTGTAATGGCTGCCTTTTATAAGCAGCCCGCTCCCCCCTCATCCCGGATATTCCTCGTGTGGCTTCCCTCGTCCGGAGTGTTAGTGGGGACGTTACCAGAAATCTCGGTAACATTCACCGTTACGATTCTGACTTATCTATTCCAGGTAATGGACTCAATGGCAAGTCCAGCCGTTACCTGAGACGAGAATGGTTAGACCTTATCTTTAACATCTCCTACTTGGCCATTCGAGCCAAGTGTATCGACATACTGGTTTTCCTCCCACTTTTCAGTGTTTTTCCTAGTTATATCGTTTCCTGATTACTGTCGCAATCAGAACCTATTGTGTAGTTATTTCCCTATACAACAATTTATCTGTTGTATAGTTATTTACCTATACAACAATCAAACAAACCTCAAACTCATGTTAGTAACATGTTTTGAGATGAGATCCTGTTATGCCTTTTGTTAAGGGGTTTGCCAACATATCTTCTGTTGGCATGTATGAGATTGATATTTCCTTTCTCATAACCATATCATGAACATAGTGGTATTTTACCATTATATGCTCGCTTTTTGAGCAATAAGCTCCACTCCTAATAAGATTAATTGCTCCATTGTTATGATAACTACGGGCTCGTGTGTTATTTCCAACTTCAAATCTCGTATGAAGCGGCTTATCTAGACAACACTTGTTGCAGCCATACAGCAAGCTACATACTCAGCTTCTAGTGTATGCAATGCCACACAACCCTGTTTCTTACATTCCCAAGAAATAGCACCACCTCTAAATAAGAATATTTGTCCCGAGGTTGATTTGTTGTCATCTTTGCTCCCAACAAAGTCAACATCTGAGTATCCTATCACTTTCAGTTCATCTGCTTGAAAACATAGTTTCAAGTCCTTTGTTCCTTTCAGATATCTTAAAAACCTTTTCACAGCTACCTAGTGCTGCCAACCAGGATTATTTTGATATCTACTTATAAAACCAACAGCAAAGCTGATATTAAGTCTTGTACACAACATAGCATACATCAAGCTGTCAACAACTTGTACATAAGGAACATTAGGCTTATCGTCTCCTTCACCGGGACAATCAACCCTACTCAATTTAACCCCTTTTCCAACAGGTGTATCTGCAGACTTGCATTGACCCGTTTTAAACTTCTTGAGGATATAGTCAATATATCTCTCCTAACTCAGGCATAAGAGTCTAGATTCTCTATCTCGAGAAATCTTTATTCCTAGGATATAGGATGCTTCCCCCATATCCTTCATTTCGAACTTAGAATTTAACTATGACTTGGTTTTGACAATCATCTCATTATCTTTTCCAGTCAACAATATGTCATCTACATACAATGACAAGATGACAAAGTGACTCTCACTGTTCCAAACATATACACAGTGATCAAGTTTGTTAGCCACAAACCCAAGTTCTATAATGGCATTTTGAAAATACCATTGGTGAGGTGACTGTTTCAGGCCATATAAGGATTTTTTCAACCTGTATACTTTATCTTCTTGGCCTTCAACCACAAGTCCTTCGGGCTGCTGCATGTATATGATTTCTACTTAATCCCCATTTAGAAAAGCTGTCTTTATATCTAACTGATGTAAATCCAAATTATAATATGCAAATATTACCAGAATTATACGTATGGATGCAAATTTCGTAACTGAGGAATATATCTCAACATAATTTATCTCCTCTTTTTGCGAAAAACCCTTTGCAACCAACCTTGCTTTAAACTTGTCGATTGTACCATCGACCTTGTATTTCTTTTTTAAAACCCATTTACAGCCTATAACTTTTCTTTCTTTTGGTAAATCAGTCAATTCCCGGACTTGGTTTTTCTCAATAGATTCAATTTCTTCATCCATGGCTTTCTCTCATTCTATCACTTCTAATGAATTCATTACTTGCTGATAAGTCAAGTTATCAGTCAACTCATCTAAATCTACCGAATTACACACTTCTTCTTAAAGATAAGTGTGATAATCTTTTAAGTACGACGGAGTATCTCTTGGCCTCTTATGTTCACTTAAGGTATCGGTAGTTTTAGGAAGATCTTCTATGGGATCAAAAGATGATTGGTCTAAGTCTACCAAATCATCAATACATTCCTCATTGTTTTCCAAGATATCATTCTTAGTATCTTCTAAGAATTCAACATCTCTACTTTCAATGAGTCAATGGTCCTAATGATAAAACCGATATCATTTTGAACCTTTAGGATATCAAATAAATATACATCTCAAGGACCTATTATCTAGCTTATCTCTAGACTGATCAAGAATCGTAACATGTGCAACAGATCCACACATCCTGAGATGACCTAGGTTATGTTTTCTTCCAAACCACATCTCATATGGTGTAGTGAATACAACCTTACATGGTATTCTATTGAGTATGTAAACTGTTGTACTTACTGTTTCTCCCCAAAATACCCTTGAAAGAGAGGCATCGATTAATATTAACCTTGTCATATTCAGCAAGGTTCTTTTTATCTTTCAGCTACACCATTTTGCTAAGGTGTCCTGGGCATTGTATTATGTTTTGTAATACCAAAGTCTTTACAAAATTCCAAGAATTCTGCCAAGGTATATTTACCTCCTCTATCTGATCTTAAGACTTTGATTGAATGTCCTAAGTGATTTTTCACTTATTGCTTATATTCTTTAAAAGCATCCAGTGTCTCAGATTTATGTGCCAAAAGATATAAACATATATATCTAGAGTAATCATCGATAAATATTATAAAATAATCATTTCCTCGATGTGTCTTTACTCTAAAAGGTCCATATAAATCTGTGTAAATAACTTCCAACAGGGTTGTTGCCCTTGTTTCTTTGGAAAAAAAATTTCTCGTCATTTTTCCTTGTATACAAGCTTAACACTTGTTAAAAGCATTTTTCTCAAATCCAAGCAATAAGTCAAAGTTGGATAATTTCCTCAACTTTTTCAGACTTATATGCCCTAAGCATTTATGCCACATATTCACATCAATAGTAAAGGCACTCTCAATATAAGCAGAAGATGCACTATTTTCATTATCACAAAGTTTGAAGTCTTTGTTCTACATCAAATTCCCCAAAGAATAAAATTATCCCATGCCTACCCACAGTCACCTTGTTAGGAATAAACTTAACCTCAAAACCTTTCTTTACTAAGGCAGGGACCGAGACCAGATTACGCCTAATAGATGGCACAATTAACACGTCGGTTAATATAATTTGTTTGCCTTGTACATATGAGAAAATACTATTTCCCATATAAACTCTATGTTTCCTAGGTTTATATTCCTTCAGATACATTGCTCCTTCCTTGGCCTTCGAGATATGTCGTATAGCTCCTGAGTCTATCCACCAACTTGTCACTAGGCGGTCCAAATATAGGTATTTCGAAATTACGCAGATTATGTCATGCTTCTCTCACTGTCCGCGTTGTGGGTTATTTCCTCCACTTTTCTTGTTTTAGCAATCCTTCTTATGCTGTCACATCTTTTCACAGTTAAAACACTTCATACGAGAAATGGTTTCTAGCGATTTCTTACAATTTTGACCATCTTTCTTGTTATTCTTGCCAAACTTCTTATTTGATTTTTTCTTCTAGTTGGTTTTGGAGCTAGACGCTAACTCGTTATATACTACTAACAATTTTTCTTTCTTGCTTTTGAGCATGTGTTCTTGCTCTATTGCTAGTTTAAGGGGCAACTCAGAAAGGTTAATTTGAGGCCCTAATCTTAGGGCAGTGGTGACCATGTTCCATGACGGGGGTATACTGTTCAGTATTGTTGATATCTACATCAGTTTGGGGACAACTGATTTTGCTACAGCTAAGTCTCTGTCCATTACTAGCATGTGGTTTACTTGCTCAACTACATTTTCTCCTTCCTTCATTTTGAAGGAGTTATACTTTTGTAGTAACAATTGCACATGCAATTTTGCAGTTGTATCATATTTAGCTGTTATTTAGTCAAACAACTCTTTAACGGTCTCATATTCTTCAAAGACCCTGATCAAGTAATCCTCCATATAAGTCAACATGATTGTCCTTGCTGTGGTATCATCTTTCAGAAATGTTTATACATTTCTAATTGTTGCTCATTTGCGTCTGAGGGTAGACGATGCATGGTTTCCTTTAATACGTACTCAACACCTTGAAGTATTAGAGCTAGAGAGATTCTTCTCTTCTATGTTTGGAAGTTGAGACCATTAAACTTTTTTGTTTTTGTCTATTCAGACACACATATCCTAAAACTCATTTTTATGTGTTTGACAAAAGTAACAATTAAGCGGTCCAAAAAGAAAACCAACACAAAAACAAGAGCATACGTAGCAAGAATCATGTTAGTATGATGCATGGTATCAAGCAAATAAGCTAATGATAATTTCATAATCTTTTTAGGAGAAATTTGAAATTTTTCTCAAGGAGTTTCTGCCTTTGTACCCTTAAAATAATACCAAGGTCAAAACAATAATTTTATCTATTTGTCCCCTTCTTATAATTTTGAAAAATCCTAAGGACAAATTCATAAAATTACTTTTTGGTATTTCTGTAAAATTCTTAACTGATCGGGGTTAAAATTATAATTTTAACCCTTAAGACGAATTTGTAATTTTTCAAAAAAGTATAGGGGTAAATATGTCTTTTGACCAGATGGCAGAACTAAAATTATCCAAACCGGGAAGGGCAGGAAAGTAAAATGATAGCCTAGTATTTCGTAATTTTTACAAGTCGTTAGAGGGTAAAACAAACTTTTTGCTCAATAAGGGCAAAATAGTCTTTTTACTCGAAAATATCTTGATAGAATAACAATTTTGAAGAATGGAAAAAGTGTAAATACCTAACACCGGCTTGGGCAAAACGGACTTTTTAGTCCATTCCCCGAGTCGGTTTTCTGAAAAACGCTAGTTTTCCAGCCCACGATTTTCCAAAACTGCAATTTTTTTTATTCACTGATACAAAAGGGATTACACCGTAGAAAACGAAAAAAGGAGAGAGAGAGAGAGAGGAAGGGAGAGCAGAGAGAGGGGGAAGAGGTCATGTCGGCTGCCTCCATGGCGTTCCCGGTTGCCTTCTCCTGGCCTGCTGACTGCTTTCTCCGGCCTGTCGACTTCCTCTGGCCTGTCGACTGCCTTTTTCCTGGCGTGCTGATTGTCTTCTCCGGCCTACTGGTTGCCTTTTCTTGGCCTTTCGGCTGCCTTTTCCCAGCCTGTTTTCTTCACCTCAGACGATGCTTGTTTCAGCCTATCAGGGGTTCTGTCGGTTGTCGCCTGCCTCAAACTCGGCCTGTCGCCCGCCTTTTCCTCTTTGTTTTTTTTTTTTGTTTTTTGCTTCCTCTTCCTATCTCGTTCCTTCTTCCCCCTTTTCCTCTTTTTTTTTGTATGCTTACCTCCTTATTCTTTTTTTCTTCGTAGGGTTTTTTAGGCCCTAATACCAGTAATGGCGAAAACTCCAGCCTGCCAGTGAATCTACGATCAACTACTGTTGAGTCTGCCGCTCGCTTGTGTCTATCAGAGGTACCTGTTCGCCTGAGTTGATGCAGTAGATTTTCGCGAGGTTCCCACACAAGGGTTTCCCAATGAGAGGTTCACAGATTGTCTCACACTCTATATTTCTCTGTGTGTATGTATATTTCTTCTGTGTTTCTGACCTATAATGGCTGCCTTTTATATGCAGCCCTCTCCCCCGTCATCCCGGATATTGGTTTCCTCGTCCGGAGCGTTAACGGGGATGTTATCGGAAATCTCGGTAACGTTCACCGTTACGATTCTGACTTATCTGTTCCAGGTAACGGACTGGATGGCCAGTCCAACCGTTACCTGAGCCAAGAATGACCAAACCTTATCTGTAACAATGTAACCCCGCTAGCTACATTTTGTGGATTGATCATTTTTCTTGCGACCAAGTTCCTGAAATTCAAAGATCTCGGCTGCTGTTACATCGAGAAACCTATTTTTTTTCTTTCACCCTTTTCTTGTTCCAGTTGTCATCAGAAACTCCTTTATCATCAAGTTATGGACTTTATTAATTCAAAAAATGGCAATCGGCTATTGCTTTGCCTTTATTATCTTTGGTGAGAGAGAAACGTGTTTTTTTCTTTTTTTTCAAAAAACCATCTTTGACCTTAACCTAGTCTACAACATTTCATGTTTGTCGTTAAGCATAATATTAATATACTCACACCAACACACCAGCTATCTGCTGCACACCACGGAGACTAATGTCATGGTGACCAATTTCAAAGACGTGTCTGGTTAACTGTCTGATAAATGGATTTGAAAAAAGTTTCTCAGCCGTCATGGATTAGATTAAACCATGTACGTCTTTCTTAATCGATTTGAATCAAAAAGATTGCAGGACGTAAATATTGGGTTTGGCCAAGAGTATTTACAAAGTTTTCTTTCTTTCTTTTTAAATGGGCAAATTGGAGTTACGCAGACTTCTACTTAGAAGTTATTTCCAGGTAAGACTTGCAGCCATTTAAAGTATACAGAAGGTAAGTTTATGGTTACTTTTGTTTGATTGAATTTCTCGAATCTCAATCTTAGAGTTGATCGACGCTAGCTAGCTGACGTTCGAACAAGTGATTCCACGTTGGCTTTGCTGCATGAAGTCCCTCTTTCTTCTTTTTGCATGATTTGATGTATGAAACCAATTCAAATGCCGAAAAGAACGCGTCCTTGATTTGTACGCTTTAGTTAGGAGCTCATCAAAGGAAACATGCAGTAAGGATGCAAAATATGATGAATAAACCACTAAATGCATGCATAACCTTGATCAACCGACGTTCATATTACCTAATTCGATGTGATGCCTAAAACTTGGTCAAAATATTTTCTGCAACCAAACCAACCATGAGGAGATTATTAATGCTGCATCACATCACTGAAGCATTAGAAGAAAGAAAAACGGTTCAACAAGTTCGGATATACTGGGTGTAGCGATCAACTCACGTTTTAAAAGAAAGAAAAGACAGCAAGCAGCCTTAACTATGACCTCATGACAGTAGGAGTCTATCTGAAGCATCATCCGCATCCTATTTTCTAATGAAGCCAAGCAAACACGTCCAACATGTGTTGCATGCTGTGAGAGAGAAAGGCACTTCTTCCATAGTAATGAGGAAGCGGGGAGGAACAAATTTATCTTTGCTTTCCATTCCAGAAAGGAAAAAAGGGGAGACTCACGAGAATCCCACCTTGAATGCATGGCGAAATTTTTCAACAGATAAAGCGAGAGAACAGAAGGAACGTGGGTTGAACTTTGATGATCCCTCTCGAGAAAAGGCTAGAAGCTAAAAGAAAGCACTACCCTTCTCTCTTTTCAATTTTATGCTAGTCAAACTGTACCAAAACCAAACAGTAATCCCCTTCTCCTCACTAAGTGGGGTCCGTTGATCTTTTTAATTGCTCTCTCCAAAGATATGTTAGTTTTGTTGGTTGGCACTGACGTATGTGCCTACGCCTACTGTAATTCATGTGTTTATCATTTGCTATAACCAGATCTATAGTGTTTCTGTGTGCGCACGCATCAATGTGATGTGTGTTAAAGGTCTTCCAACCAGCAGATGACCAAGTGTATAGGGCCGTCTACATTACCAGCAGTGGTGTGTGTGTGATCTCATGTTGGCATCTACTTAAGAGCATGAATGATGAAAGAAAAAAAAAAATTTTAATAAGTAATTCCTTCTTTTTATCTCATTAATGTAACTTTTCTTTTTTGGTACAACAGGAGGCCAAAGCCAGCTATACACTCAGAGGAGTCGAACTTCATGTTTACAACACGCAATTCGAGAGCCCCGCCAAGTAGGCTGAAGCCCAGAGTGCTCACTAATGTAACTTTCAGCTGAGCACTTTGTTCTCACAATTACCATTCCTGCTGCTGCTGCTACTGCAACACAAGCAGTCAAGAACGCATCCTCGGGAGGGTTGGCCTGCTGGTAAAAGCCTTTTGCTGCTAGATGAGCGATCTGGGTTTGACTCACAAAATCTAGCCAAAAGGATCGTAGCTTAACAGCTTTGTGCTACTCTGTCACAACCAAACCCACCACATAAAGACCATGGCGAAAAAGTATTTCGGTGAGTCGGTAACAATACATTGATTACAGATAAGCACAAGCCAACCTTATGATATGTATCTTAATTTCTTTTAAAGATAATGTGAGTTTATCAATTCTTCCTCTAAAGTTGAGCACCAAAACTGATCCTAGCTAGCTCAATTATTGCTTCTTATGTTCATAGGATATGCAACTCATCTTTAAGACTCAAGTCAATCAAAAGTAAGGTTATTGCCGCAGTGAGACGCAGGTTAAGTCAGGCTTGTGGAGTGATCCCATATATACATGGTGGGACCACAGTGCCAAGAAGATCATCCTCGTGGATCCACCACCCACTAAAAGAACAAAAGAATCTTGTAAAACATTAGAGAACATATACGAGACTTCTTGCCCTAAATTTATCAATGCCGGTATGATCTAATACAAGGAAACATCGCAAGAATATTAATCACAAATAGTCTGTGTGTGCACAGAGACGTGAGATTCTTATCAGCGTGACCTATAAATGTGCAATATTGTACAAGCCTCCTTTTTGAAAATCGCATTCCATGCCTCCTGAAAAGGTGCTTCAACTAATGGCCAATAACGCCTTTCTTCAGATTTCGTGCCAGATCGATTTGTTGAATACTCAAGCAGAGATTTTGTAGGCAGAGAATAACAATGCAAATCACAAGCTGCTACGCAAGTAAAGAAAGGGCAAATGGATGATCAGCAATTTACGAATGCCTAAAGCGAGCTCTCCTAAAATGACGGTTGAGCAATATCCGTAATGAAGAATGATGGACACCAAACCGACTAAAAGAACACTTTGCACACGGGTGCCCCTCAAAAAATATTCCAGATATCTATGAAAAAATAACAAACGACAGAACATAAGGTTTAGGGTATGGTTCCCGTGTGAAACTCCTACTACTTGCTTGTTCAAGTAGACCAAGCTGTTTATCACCAAACTAAGATGTGATCAAAAGCAATTCGCAGAAGAAAATTGTAGAGAACATCTATAAATTATATGACATGGAAGTAAGGGCAAAAAAAGCTTTCACATTCTCGTCAATATACTATGAACCGAATATATCCTCCTCTTCTCCCAACAAGACATAAAATAAGAATAAAACAAAAGAACTTTTGCCGAGCTACATAGGCAAAAAGAACCTTTTTACCCGAAAATCGTATACTTGAAAATTCTTACAAGTAATTCCTATATGAGGGCCTGCATACCAAGTTGCTGCATTTCTCTTAATCTCCAAATTGGGTAAAATACATCATCACCGAGTTCCTCGGCATCAACTTGCTGCATCGCCCATAAATAGAACACTGTGCGAATGGTGTCCTGTAAATCCAAGACACATTACGAGAATGTAAACAGACTTATCAAAGACCAAGTTAATGGTCGAGTTCCTAACCTTGCCACCTTCTGTAATCGCACCATGCCTGTCCCTAACACAATATATCTGCTGCATTTGGAACTACATCGACAACATAAGCCAGCATATATTAGGATGAACAGCGATTTAAAATGGAAACTAAAAACGATAGTATATTATAAATTTATTCTATCACAAGAGGTTGAAAACAAAAGCTGAATTGTTACCGATAATATGATTATTGGCGTACTGCCCAATAGCTTGGTTTCCCTGACTTCCACTTCAGAAATGTGCAGAATCTGCAGAAAGTCAAAGAAAGCCCTTCCTATAAATCAATTAACTTGATCTTCTTGCCTTCATTTTTTCTGTTGAATCTTCTTGACATTTGTTTAGCTCACCATCTGTACATAAATGGGAATCCAGAATAGTAGTCCATTTTTCTAAAGCTGGGTGAGTGATACTTTTTGCTGAAATTTAAACTCGAGAAAACCTTATTAAAAATTTTACTCAAAAGTCGACCATCATACTTGACCCAGAAAGTCGACCTACTCCTACCAGAGTTTGGAAGAAATGCCAAATGCAAGCAATATAATAATGTATTTTAGAGTCAGAAAAGGCCCAAAAGGGGAGTGTCAGAAGGTCCTAAACAAAAGATCATTTCAATGAATGTGATTCATCCTGACCAACAGCGATACCTTGTTATCAAAGAATATTCCTTGACTTTCATATGCCATCCGCTCTGATTTGCATCGTTCAATCACTTCAGGGGCACAGTTTTTTTTCAACACCTCTATATTGCCCTTTAATGTCAGAATGAAACATGTACTCAGAACCTCAACAAATGCCGTAACATCCTACCCCAGAATTACATAAGAAACATATCCAAGTACACGAATCACTTACTTTCAGATAAGCCTGAAGAGTAGGCCTAATCATCTCCTGAACTTCGGCAACAAAGTCCGGCAAAGAAAATGTCCTTTTCCAAGTGCCAGAGAAATCAAATAAGGGAACACTAAGAGCTACATCACTAGGCTGAGACAACAAAAAAATATCTTACGGGTCACGACGCTTGATTTCCTTAAAAGAGAGAGCAGCAGAAGTCTCTCCAAATACAGTTTCATTTAGACTGGTCAATCAAACAATAGTAGTAAATAAAAAGTAAAGATAAGCAAGGAAAGGAAATCAGCATCAGAAAATAAAGGAACGAACTCTTGTATTTTATGAACTACAGGATGGTCACTGGTCTCCCATCGTTCCCTCACATCCTCAGCGATCTACAAATAACAAAACAATCAAGAAACATCTAATCAGATGTAAGTGACAAATATATGATAATATCACTAAATGATGCTTCATTGCGACATGCCTCTTGACTTTTGTTTACCACAGGTTCACTCAGTCCACTAACACGCCTGTAAATGGGGTGATTTTGCACCTAGATAAACAGATCAGTATCCCTTTAAATAAACCAGTTGATCAGGAGCAACAAGAATGTAATGAAGCACAAAAGTTAGCAATATGACAGAAATAATTACAAATCCAACCACCTTATTCTTTAAGTCATCCCAGTTCTTGCTCCAACGAGACTGTTGCACGGGTACAACTACAATGTCCATTCTGTCGCTCTTTTCCACATTCAATAATGAAGCGGCTGCATGTTGCATACGTTTTCTTTTTCTTGGGCTACCCTTCAGCTCATCTTTTATGACCTCGTATCCCTTCTTTGCCAAGTCCACGAATTTGGCTTCCCTCAGCTTTCCAATGGCAGCTGTAACCTTGGCTGATGCAGAGGAGACATTCTGCTTTAACTTAATAAAGAATGTCTCGGAGGTACCAGCTGCTCCTTGATTATCGTTGGCCTCAGCACTTTGTTGCTCGTTTCCAAATGCTGCATTGCTACTATCATCTACAGTAGAATTTGGTTTACTTGAAGTACAACTTTCTTCTTCCTTTCCAAAACCAAATGTTTCTTTGACCTACATCACATGATGAATGACAACACATTAGCCAACTTGCAAAACATGTCCCCAGACCCCGCTCTATCAACTGCACAGTCAAATAACAAATGACACCTCTTCCTTAGCAGCTGAGATCTTCTCTTTTACGCTGGCTGAAACCTAAAGAATAAAATAGAACAAGAAAAGTGAATCTCAGTATAATGGAACGTTATATCATAACCCTATTTAGAGTTAATCTTACATGAACATATAAAAATCAAAGGAGGTCAAATAAGATAATGATTACGGCATGCTGTTAACCACATCCACCCTCCCCTAAAAATGGCAACTAAAAAGAACCAACATCAAGCACCATCCACTAGCTTTAGCTTCAGTCCGAGCACCATACTCTTGATGAAATGATTTCTAGTATCTCACCTTCATTGCAGTAGCTTCAGCTTCGGTCCAAGCACCATCCACTTGTACAGCTGCTCGGTTGTCTGCTTTGTTCTGCATTTTGATAGTTCACCATCTCTCCAAAATAAGGCCTCCTTTGAAGCTTCTTCGTGCCTTGACATACACTGTATGTCTCAGCCTATCACTAAAAGTACACAATTCTAGGAAGTTATGCATCCTTGAATTACCTGATTTTCAGATCTTCTTTCACGCTTTTGAGTTCATCTGCTTTTTCTTTCAATTTCTTTAGTGACTGCTGAAAATCCTGATTACTAGGACCACCCACACTTAATATCAGCGGTAGAAGGAAAAGATGTAAATAAACCCTTCAGAAAATAGGCATTCGACACTTTGGTAATAACAATAAATAACGCTCGATAAAATTATCATGCTACAAGTGTGGCAAAAACTTGTTTCAAAGGACACAGCTTTTAAAATCCAAATAAGTTTAAAATGCTTTGTCCCAATTGGAATGTGAGTTTCTCAGGCACCGCTCCATCGTACAAGACCAGTGGTTCTTAATCTTACACTCTCCAACAATTCGGGCAGCTACTTTTTTGCATTTCTCTACCACGTCTACCTGATTTTGTGCCTCCATATCCCTGGTTCTGATATTTTTCTATACAAGTGATCGGATGATAGAATGTGATATTTGTAATACCAATCTTTGGTTAATAAAAAAGTTACGCAGGTGATACCTGACAATTGGAAGTTTCTCTTTTAGTTTTTGTAACATTGCTAACAACAGTAACCAATAACAATGCCCCTAAATTAACATTCCACAAGATACCATGTTGCCCTCAACCTATGTCACACATACACCTCTAAGAGGTGAAGTGTCGGCAGCGACATTAGTGTGACACCAACACCGACACGGTGTCGTGCAGCTTCAACACGGTCAACGTGTTGAAGGCAGTGTTGTCCGTATCGCAAAAGGAGAGAGGAAACCCGCGAAAAATCGCGGGTTTCCCTCGGGCCGGGACCCCTTATAAGGGTCCCAGGGCGTATCGCCCGTATACGCACCGTATCGTACGGGCGATACGCACCGTATCGTACGATACGGTGCGATACGTATCGTATCGTGGGCCACCACGATACGATACGGGCCCCCGTATCGCAGGTGCGGGCGTATCGCACCGTATCGTGCGATACGGCCCGTATCGCACGATACGGTGCGTATCGCCCGTACGATACGGGCGATATGCCCTGGGACCCTTATAAAGGGTCCCGGCCCGAGAGAAACCCGCGATTTTTCGCGGGTTTCCTCTCTCCTTTTGGGTTCTTCAAGCTCCCTAAGAGTCGGTTTTCGCCTCCTTGGTGTTCAAAGCTCTAAAATCGTGCCCTACGGTGTCCGTCCAAGCCTCCAAACTCGGATTTAGGTATATTTTTAATGTTTTTTTCCTTTTTTTCCTTTATATTTATTGTTTTTTGTGTTATTTCGGGTTTTTTTTTTTTTAATGACAAAATATGAAGTTATTAAGTGTGTGTATACGATTTTTATTGCATTCATGAAGTGGGAGACACTCGATTTGAGTGTTATTTGAAGATTGGGGGATTTACGAAGTGCTTTTATTTTCAGGTTTTTGTTTGAATTAAAGTACTCCATTGAGATGGCAGGAAGGGGTGGTAGAGACTCTCATTCAAAGTCTGATGTTCCGGCATGGCAGTGGGGTATACCAGTTGAGGGTTCAAGGTTAAAAATCAGATGTTTATTTTGTGAAAAGGTGGTTAGTGGTGGAATTTCAAGGTTGAAACACCACCTAGCAGGAACCAGGAAAGAAGTTGCTCCATGCACAGGCAGAGTTAGAAGTGTGCCAGAAGGTATTAAATGGCAATGCTTGCAGATGATTGAGAGCATACAGGAAAGGAGACAACAAAAGGATGATTTCCAGATGTGTGAAGAAGCTGATGATGCTACTGCCACTGGAGTTGGATTCACTGATAGTTTGCCTTCAGATGCTAGAACAGATATTGGTAGTAGCAGTTCGCGAGCACCTAGCAGAGGAAAGAGGGTTGCATCTGAAGACTTTGGAGGTGGCAGAAGAGGAAGTTAAGGAAGGAGTAGAGGAAGAGCTTCTTCTTCTAGCATACATTCGTTCTTTCCTCCTTCCACTACACCTGGTGCTCAGCCAGGAATTCGTGCTGCTATGGCTTCAGAACAACTGCACGATCAAGCAGACCTTGCAGTGGGCAGATGGTTTTATGATACATGCATTCCATTTAATGCAGCAAACAGTTTTCATTTTCAAGCAATGGCAGATGCAATTGCTAATATTGGTCCAGGATACAGGATGCCCTCTTATCAGAAGTTGAGAGGGAAGATATTAGATCAGACCGTGATTGAAGTGCAGCAATACTGTTCGACTTTGAGACAATCGTGGAAGGAAACAGGATGCACTATCATGGCAGATGGATGGACCGATAGGCGAGGAAGGACATTGCTAAACTTTCTTGTATATTGTCCTAAAGGACTCATGTTTTTGAGATCTCTAGATATGTCAGAGGAGAGGCACACTGCAGAGATCCTACGAGAGGAATTTGATAAGGTTATACAAGAGGTTGGGCTAGAAAATGTAGTCCAATTGATTACAGATAATGCAGCTAACTACAAAGCAGCCGGAAAGGAGTTAGCTGATATTTATGGGACTTTCTACTGGACACCATGTGCAACCCATTGTTTAGATCTCATCCTCGAGGACATCGGTGAGATGGATGAAATAAAGGCAGCAACTGAGTGTTGCCAAGATATTACAAAATTTATTTACAACCATGCATTTGTTTTATGTATGATGAGGAGATACACAGAAGGTGCAGAGCTTCTTCGCACAGCTGCAACTCGGTTTGCAACAAACTTCTTACCTGTACAGAGTATTGTGAGACAGAAGCAAGCTTTAAAGAGAATGTTCTCCTCAGATGAGTGGCAACAATTTGCAGAGTTGCCACAAAACAGAAGGAACAGAAAGTTAAATGAGATTGCAGAAACGGTTTTTAGAAGTTCATTTTGGAATGCATGTATCAGATTATTGAAAATTACTTGTCCTTTAGTGAAAGTTTTGAGATTGGCTGACAGCGAGGAGAAACCATCTATGGGCTACCCTTATGAATCCATGGACAGGGCAAAAGAAGCAATCAGAAATAACTTTAATGGAAAAAAAAGAGATTATGTGCCCGTGTGGAAAATAATTGATAGTAGATGGAATAAACAATTGCATCAGCCTATTCATGCAGCAGCCTACTATCTAAACCCATCATTGAGGTACTCAGCAACCTTCAAAAGGGACGGTGAGGTTAATCGAGGAATCATTGAATGCATCGACAGATTAGTCCCTGATGAGAGCATAGTAGATGCGATACATTGAGAGATGGAGATATATGATAATGCTCTTCACTTGATGGGTTTGCCTGTTGCAATTCGCAACCGCTCTACGATGCGTCCAGGTACATTGTTTATTTTCATATTTAAGTTGCATCTTACATTACTGTGGATTATTATGTCTCTAATGTTTATATTTTTTTTACAGATGTTTGGTGGAACAGGTTTGGAAGTGATTGTCCAAACCTTAGAGATTTTGCAGTTAGAGTCTTAAGCCAAACCTGTAGTGCAACAGGTTGTGAAAGAAATTGGAGTGTTTTTGAACACATCCATACAAAAAAGCGCAACAGGTTGGAACACAAAAGGCTTAATGATTTGGTTTATATTCGTTGTAACATGCGCCTTCGTGAAAGGTAATGTTGTATTACTTTCAAATTTTCAATTCGATATTATTTAACTTCAGTTTTCAATTGTTAATATTACTTACTAATTGTTTATCTTTGTTTGTGTCGTAGGCAATTAAAAAAAGTAAATAGAGAAGAAAGTCAGTTCGATCCAATAAGTTTGGATAATTTTGATATATTAGAAGATTGGGTTATGGAAGACACTGAAGAAAATGCCCTCCTAACAGAAGAAGACGTTGCCTGGATTAATTTGGAAGGAGCGCAACAACATTATGGAGATGAAGAATTTGATTTTGAAGAAGAAGGTGTGGGCGTGGCTGATGATGATGTGGATCTGCAACAAGGAGAAGATGAAGATTATTTAGTTGATGATCCTGATTACAATTTGTAAAATGTAACATTATATGTAACTGTAGTGTACTGTAAAGTGTAAACTATGTCTGTATTTTATTTTTTGGATTCAAAATATATAAATTTGGATGCAATTGTTCAATGTTGAATGCTCAATCTGTACTAAACTTACATTATATGAATTTAAAGCAATTATCAGATTTTTCCTGATTTTTTCTTGATTTTTTTCGATTTTTTACTATTTTTTATTAATTTTTAATTATTTTTACATTATTTTAATATTAAAGTACGATACGATACGATACGATACGCCCGTATCGTGGAGCCCAGCGATACACGATACGATACGCGTCAGACAACACTGGTTGAAGGTGCTTTTTGGGTGCGGTCAAAGTGTTAAAGGCCAGAACCGTCGGTTTTTGTGTTTCACTCAGAAATATGCCTGCATCATTCCAACCCGCAGAAACACATCTCCTTCAAATCTTCGACTACCTCCAGCGAGCCCGATGTCAATCCAACAGTTCAAGGTCAATTTCCTCCATCGAGTCTTCGACTATCTCCTTCGATTTGATTACCTCTTACGCCCTTCGCTTTCAGTGACCGACAAGTTTCTCTGTCATTTCTCCCTTCGATTAACTTGCTCTCTAACTTGGCTTGTGTTTTGATTCAATTTTCTTGGTCTTTTATTGTGAGTGATTGGTTTCTTTTTTCATTGGGGAAGGAGGGAAATTTGGAGTTTTGGTGGGTGGGAAAAGATTAGGGTTTGGTGTACTTTTGCAGGAAATGAACTTTGACATAATTGTTGTGCCATTTTCGTTTTTCCTTGCTGGTGTTTTGCGAGTGTATGATTTTGTGAGAACTAGAAAGGGTCCCGTGATCCAGGTGATTTTGTGAGCACTAGAAAGAGGCATCATAATTGTACCCTGCATTGGAGGGTATTGCGAATATGGTAGCCACATTTGATGTTTATTCAGCTGTTGAGAAAAGGATCAATGGTGAGGCAGATTGGTATAAAATTCTGTGTATATAAAACAGCCATCGATGAGACTGTGAGAAAACAATACAGGAAGCTAGCTCTTATGCTCCACCCTTATAAAAACAAGTCTATCGATGCAGAGGGAGCGTTTAAGCTCATCTTTGAGACATGGAGTGTCTTATCATACAAGTTACATAGATCAGCTTATGATCATGATTCATAAGAAGAATTCCAAGCAAAAGGTTGCACAATTAAGTAGGCCCTCATGTCCACCATGAGCGGGTCCATCTACTCATGCATACACATACATGCACACACATAGAGTATGTCTATTTTTCAATCAGTTTATAATGCAATTACAAGTTCAAGTTTATTTCTAAGGTATACGTTCATTTTATTTATCAAACATTAAGATTTCCTTTTGATCTTGACTTATATTTACAATTATGATGAAATTAGTAGTTGTTTACTTGTTTTGCTTAATATAAAGGTGTTTAGTTCAGTGTTGTCCGACGCGTATCGTATCGCGTATCACTAGGCACCACGATACGGGTGAATCGTAGTGTATCGTATCATATCGTATCGTACTTTAATATTAAAAAATAGAAAAATATTTTAAAAATCAAGAAAAAATAGTAAAAATCTGAGAAAATCTGGTAATTGCTTTGAATTCATATAATGCAAAGTTTAGTACATATTGAGAATTCAACATTAAACAATTGCATCCAAATTTATATATTTTGAAGCAAAAAATGAAATACATTAACATTTTACATATTGTAAATTTGTATCAGGATCATTAACTAAATAATCTTCATCTTCTCCTTGATAAAGATTCAAAGTTTCTCATCACCTTTTGCTTCAAAATCAAAATCTTTATCTCCTTCATGACGTTGTTGCAGTCCTTTCAAATTAATCCATGCAATGTCTTCTTCGGCTATGTTCGGGTTGTTAGCGGTCGACCGTGATATAGCGATAGCAGGGATATAGCAGATTTAGCGGTACACTTTTATTTTTTATTAAAAAATTATATATATATATATATAATGGGTTCTCTAATTTCTAAGACATATCAAGAAACACAACTTCTTTCATAAATATGAATCAAACTAAATAAACAAATTCTACTTCTAACTTCTAAAGAAACATAGAAACATAAGAAAGATACAACCGAAGACACAATTAAGTACTTTATGAAAAGAGAAATGTGTAAAAAGAGAAAAGGATACCAGGAAGTTCAATATATTCCATCAATATATTGCATCTAGAAGGTAGTAACAAACTAGATGCCTCTGAAGAACCTCAATAGATACTCGTAGAAAGAGTCGATACTTGTACCTATTCCAAGATCGTGCACAAACACACAAACAGGCGTCTTATAACCACAAAAGAATGTAACATTAAAATGCATGCACATGACAGATCCCAAGACCATAACATTGAAATACAGATTTTGACTTGCCTTTATAATCCAACTAGCGTGCAGTTACGAGTACTAGTGGAGTCAGTTGATCTTATCAAAAGTAAGTGAAAAGGAAAAACAATCAGTTGATCTTATCAAAATTACCAAAACTCCGTCTGTTTGCGTCATGGAACTTTGGAAGGGAATTTTTCTTTCTGGAGTTGAATGCTAATAAGGCACGGGATGAGATCTACAGCGACTAAGAAGTATTCATTAGCAACCCCATCTAGTGTCCAAAAGGGTTTTGGGTTGTGTTGAATTTTGGGTGAATATATTGTTCTTGGGGAGCTGTGAACAGTTTAGAAGAATTCAAGAGTGACTATGAACTCTAAACTTGGGTTCTTAAAAAAATTAAACTTGTACCCAAGTACCAATATGTGTACGACTACGAGTACTGGCTAAGTACATGGTTCGGGTACTCCACCATAAATGGAGTATAGACACTAAGGGTAGGCACACAACAAACAGCATATATCTTAAACAAAGCTGCTCATCCTAAAATAAAATGTCTTTAAAGATTTTAGTTACTTCTTTGTTTTCATGCACGTATAGGACATAGAATTTAAAGATTTTAGAGATAATGATGATAAACAATTTACATAAGTATCAGTGTTCAAGATTCATAACGTTTGAATTGACATCTATCAGATAGAGGCATGTTTACGAACACCTAAAAGCAGGAAAGTCCCAATACATTTTCATCACAGAAGCCTGAGATCCACATATTGAATGCAAGGATGCAGTCTTATAAGATTTACCCATTTCCTCATTAAGAAATGGTCATCAATTGCTAAGAAAGATGTCAATCATTGTTACAGGAAATGGGTGAGGTTACAAGTGCAGCTAGGAACTTGGCAAACAGAAAGAGCTAAAAAGAGTTTCTAGTGTATCTTTTTTACCCATTTCCTCATTAAGAAATGGTCATCAATTGCTAAGAAAGATGTCAATCATTGTTACAGGAAATGGGTGCGGTTACAAGTGCAGCTAGGAACTTGGCAAACAGAAAGAGCTAAAAAGAGTTTCTAGTGTATCTTTTTTATTTTAAACATGTGTCATAATAGTTTCAAATAGTGTTATCCGTATCAAGGAATACCACGATACGATACACCAATGTATCGTAAAACATAGATTATCGCTGTGTATCGTACGATACGGGCAATACGCCCAGGGACCCTTATATAAAGGGTTCCTGACCGAACTAAAACCCACGTTTTTACGGGTTTTCTTGGTTTGTTCAGAGCTCCCCAAGCTCTCCTAGCGTGGTTCTTGGCCTCCTTGGTATTCAAGGCTCAAAAAACGTGTTCTACGGTGTCTGTGCAAGCCTCCAAACTCGGATTTTGATATATTTTTAGTGTTTTTCTTTATTTTTTCCTTTGTATTTATTGTTTTTTTGTGTTATTTGTATTTTTTTTAATGACAAAATATGAAGTTATTAAGTGTGTGGATATAATTTTTATTGCATTCATGAAGTGGGAGACACTCTATTTGAGTGTTATTTGATGATTGGGGATTTACGAGGTGCTTTTTTTTTTAGGTTTTTAATTGAATTAAAGTGCTCAATTGAGATGACAAGAAGGGGTGGTAGAGACTCTCATTCTCGTTATGATGATCCTGCATGGCAATGGGATATTTATCTTGTGAGAGGGTGGTTAGTGGTGGAATTTTACGTTTGAAACACCATCTAGCAGGGACTAGAAAAGAAGTTGCTCCTTACACAAGTAGAGTTAGAAGTTTGACAGAAGGCATTAAATGGCAATGTCTTCAGATGATTGAGAGTATACAAGAGAGGAGACAACAGAAGGATGATTTGGAGATGTTTGAAGAAAATGATGATGCTATTGGATTTGGATTCACTAATAGTTTGCCTTTAGATGCAAAAACAAAGATTGGTAGTAGCAATTCACGACACCTAGTAGGGGAAAGAGGGTTGCTGAAGACTTTAGAGGTGGTAGAAGAAGAAGTTCAAGAAGGAGTAGAAGAGTTGCTTCTAGCATACATTCATTTTTTCCTCTTACCACTACACCTGGTTCTCAACCTAAAATTCGTGCTACTATGGTTTCAGAATAACTGCATGAGCATGCAAACCTTGCAGTTAGCAAATGGTTTTATAATGCATGCATTCCATTTAATAAAGCAAACAGTTTTTATTTTCAAGCAATGACAGATGTAATCGCTAACAAGGAGACAGGTTGCACTATCATGGTAGATGGATGGACAAATAGGCGAGAAAGGACCTTGCTAAACTTTCTTATCTACTGTCTTAAAGGACTTATGTTTTTGAGATCTCTAAATATGTTAGAGGAGAGGCACACTGTGGAGATCCTATGACAAGAATTTGATAAGGTGATATGCGATGTTGGGCTAGAGAATGTAGTCCAATTGATTACAGGTCATCAATTGCTAAGAAAGATGTCAATCATTGTTACAGGAAATGGGTGCGGTTACAAGTGCAGCTAGGAACTTGGCAAACAGAAAGAGCTAAAAAGAGTTTCTAGTGTATCTTTTTTATTTTAAACATGTGTCATAATAGTTTCAAATAGTGTTATCCGTATCAAGGAATACCACGATACGATACACCAATGTATCGTAAAACATAGATTATCGCTGTGTATCGTACGATACGGGCAATACGCCCAGGGACCCTTATATAAAGGGTTCCTGACCGAACTAAAACCCACGTTTTTACGGGTTTTCTTGGTTTGTTCAGAGCTCCCCAAGCTCTCCTAGTGTGGTTCTTGGCCTCCTTGGTATTCAAGGCTCAAAAAACGTGTTCTACGGTGTCTGTGCAAGCCTCCAAACTCGGATTTTGATATATTTTTAGTGTTTTTCTTTATTTTTTCCTTTGTATTTATTGTTTTTTTGTGTTATTTGTATTTTTTTTAATGACAAAATATGAAGTTATTAAGTGTGTGGATATAATTTTTATTGCATTCATGAAGTGGGAGACACTCTATTTGAGTGTTATTTGATGATTGGGGATTTACGAGGTGCTTTTTTTTTAGGTTTTTAATTGAATTAAAGTGCTCAATTGAGATGACAAGAAGGGGTGGTAGAGACTCTCATTCTCGTTATGATGATCCTGCATGGCAATGGGATATTTATCTTGTGAGAGGGTGGTTAGTGGTGGAATTTTACGTTTGAAACACCATCTAGCAGGGACTAGAAAAGAAGTTGCTCCTTACACAAGTAGAGTTAGAAGTTTGACAGAAGGCATTAAATGGCAATGTCTTCAGATGATTGAGAGTATACAAGAGAGGAGACAACAGAAGGATGATTTGGAGATGTTTGAAGAAAATGATGATGCTATTGGATTTGGATTCACTAATAGTTTGCCTTTAGATGCAAAAACAAAGATTGGTAGTAGCAATTCACGACACCTAGTAGGGGAAAGAGGGTTGCTGAAGACTTTAGAGGTGGTAGAAGAAGAAGTTCAAGAAGGAGTAGAAGAGTTGCTTCTAGCATACATTCATTTTTTCCTCTTACCACTACACCTGGTTCTCAACCTAAAATTCGTGCTACTATGGTTTCAGAATAACTGCATGAGCATGCAAACCTTGCAGTTAGCAAATGGTTTTATAATGCATGCATTCCATTTAATAAAGCAAACAGTTTTTATTTTCAAGCAATGACAGATGTAATCGCTAACAAGGAGACAGGTTGCACTATCATGGTAGATGGATGGACAAATAGGCGAGAAAGGACCTTGCTAAACTTTCTTATCTACTGTCTTAAAGGACTTATGTTTTTGAGATCTCTAAATATGTTAGAGGAGAGGCACACTGTGGAGATCCTATGACAAGAATTTGATAAGGTGATATGCGATGTTGGGCTAGAGAATGTAGTCCAATTGATTACAGGTCATCAATTGCTAAGAAAGATGTCAATCATTGTTACAGGAAATGGGTGCGGTTACAAGTGCAGCTAGGAACTTGGCAAACAGAAAGAGCTAAAAAGAGTTTCTAGTGTATCTTTTTTATTTTAAACATGTGTCATAATAGTTTCAAATAGTGTTATCCGTATCAAGGAATACCACGATACGATACACCAATGTATCGTAAAACATAGATTATCGCTGTGTATCGTACGATACGGGCAATACGCCCAGGGACCCTTATATAAAGGGTTCCTGACCGAACTAAAACCCACGTTTTTACGGGTTTTCTTGGTTTGTTCAGAGCTCCCCAAGCTCTCCTAGTGTGGTTCTTGGCCTCCTTGGTATTCAAGGCTCAAAAAACGTGTTCTACGGTGTCTGTGCAAGCCTCCAAACTCGGATTTTGATATATTTTTAGTGTTTTTCTTTATTTTTTCCTTTGTATTTATTGTTTTTTTGTGTTATTTGTATTTTTTTTAATGACAAAATATGAAGTTATTAAGTGTGTGGATATAATTTTTATTGCATTCATGAAGTGGGAGACACTCTATTTGAGTGTTATTTGATGATTGGGGATTTACGAGGTGCTTTTTTTTTAGGTTTTTAATTGAATTAAAGTGCTCAATTGAGATGACAAGAAGGGGTGGTAGAGACTCTCATTCTCGTTATGATGATCCTGCATGGCAATGGGATATTTATCTTGTGAGAGGGTGGTTAGTGGTGGAATTTTACGTTTGAAACACCATCTAGCAGGGACTAGAAAAGAAGTTGCTCCTTACACAAGTAGAGTTAGAAGTTTGACAGAAGGCATTAAATGGCAATGTCTTCAGATGATTGAGAGTATACAAGAGAGGAGACAACAGAAGGATGATTTGGAGATGTTTGAAGAAAATGATGATGCTATTGGATTTGGATTCACTAATAGTTTGCCTTTAGATGCAAAAACAAAGATTGGTAGTAGCAATTCACGACACCTAGTAGGGGAAAGAGGGTTGCTGAAGACTTTAGAGGTGGTAGAAGAAGAAGTTCAAGAAGGAGTAGAAGAGTTGCTTCTAGCATACATTCATTTTTTCCTCTTACCACTACACCTGGTTCTCAACCTAAAATTCGTGCTACTATGGTTTCAGAATAACTGCATGAGCATGCAAACCTTGCAGTTAGCAAATGGTTTTATAATGCATGCATTCCATTTAATAAAGCAAACAGTTTTTATTTTCAAGCAATGACAGATGTAATCGCTAACAAGGAGACAGGTTGCACTATCATGGTAGATGGATGGACAAATAGGCGAGAAAGGACCTTGCTAAACTTTCTTATCTACTGTCTTAAAGGACTTATGTTTTTGAGATCTCTAAATATGTTAGAGGAGAGGCACACTGTGGAGATCCTATGACAAGAATTTGATAAGGTGATATGCGATGTTGGGCTAGAGAATGTAGTCCAATTGATTACAGATAGTGCAGCTAACTACAAAGCAACTGGGAAGGAATTAGCTGATACTTATAGGACTTTCTTCTGGCCACCATATGCAGCCCATTGTTTAGATCTCATCCTTGAGGATATTGGTGAGATGGATGAAATAAAGGCAGCAACTAAGTGTTGCCAAGATATCACAAAATTCATTTATAACCATGCATTTGTTTTGTGTATGATGAGGAGATATACAGTAGGTGCAGAACTTCTTCGAACAGCTGCAACTCAGTTTGCAACAAGCTTCTTATCTGTACAGAGTATAGTGAGACAAAAGCAAGCATTGAAGAGAATGTTTTCCTCAATTGAGTGGCAACAATTTGCAGACTTACCTCAGAAAAGAAGAAACCAAAAGTTGAATGAGATTTTCAAGACAATCTTCAGTACATTTTGGAATGCATGTGTTAGACTATTGAGTATTACATGTCCATTAGTGAAAGTTTTGATATTGGCTGATAGCGAGGAGAAACCATCTATGGACTACCTTTATGAAGTCATAGATAGGGCAAAAGAAGCCATTAGAAATAATTTTAATGGAAAAAAGAGAGATTATGTGCCCGTGTGGAAAATTATTGATAATAGATGAAATAAACAGTTGCATCAGCTTATTCATGCAGTAACATATTATCTAAACCCATCATTCAAGTACTCAACAAGCTTCAAAAGGGACGGTGAGGTTAATCGAGGCATCATTAATTGTATAGATACATTAGTCCCTGATGAGAGAATAGCAGATGCTATACATCGAGAGATGGAGATCTATGCTAATGCTCTTCACTTGATGGGTTTGCTCATAGCAATTCGCAACTACACTAATATGCGTCCAAGTAAATTGTTTATCTTCGTATTTAAGTTTCTTAAATCAATACATCTTATATTATTGTGGATTATGTCTCTAATATTTGTCTTTTTTTACAGATGTTTGGTGAAATAGGTTTGAAACTGATTGCCCAAACTTTAAGGATTTGCAGTCAAACCTGTAGTGCAACTGATTGTGAAAGGAATTAGAGTGCCTTTGAACACATCCATACAAAAAAGCGCAACAGGTTGGAGCATAAGCGACTGAATGATTTAGTTTTTATTCGTTGTAACATGCGCCTTCGTGAAAGGTAATGTTGTATTACTTAGTACTTAAATGTTCAATTCAATAAATTGTTTGACTTCAATTGTTAATATTATTTACTAATTGCTTATCTTTTTTGTTGTAGGCAATTAAAAAGAGTAAATAGTAAAGAAAGTCAATTTGATCCAATAAGTTTGGATAATTTTGATACATTAGAAGACTCGATTATAGAAGATAGTGAAGAAAATGCCCTCCTAACTGAAGAAGACATTGCATGGATTAATTTGGAAGGAGCGCAACAACAGTACCAAGGAGATGAATTTCATTTCCAAGCAAAAGGTGCTGATGATGATGAGGATGAGGATCTTCAACAAGGAGAAGATGAAGATTATTTAGTTGACGATCCTGATTACAATTTGTAATTTTGTAAAATGTAAATGTATTTCATTTTTTTATTTAAAATGTGTAAATTTGGATGCAATTGGTTAATGTTGAATGCTCAATCTGTACTACACTTTGCATTATATGAATTTAAAGCAATTACCATATTTTTCTTGATTTTTCCAGATTTTTTTGGATTTTTACCAATTTTTCTTGATTTTTTAAATATTTTTCTATTTTTTTAATATTAAAGTACGATACACTACGATATGATACGCCCGTATCATGGAACCCAGCGATACGCGATACGATACGCGTCAGATAACACTGGTTTCAAGTTTTGGTGAAAAGAATTTCAATTGAAACTTGATAGTCTAAAAGAATTGCTACAAGCTTTCTAGGTATATGATACACAGAACATAACTTCATAAATACATTTAAATAGTTTAAAGAACATAGTTTACAAGGTGTATATTTTAAACCATTACACAAGGCATAATATATAAAAACTGAAACTATCAAAACACTGCAGAAAAATCAAGTTATTATTTGTAAGCAAAGATGTCAACTATGATGTTTCTTTATATTATTTTATATCAACATGCAAGTTCTACTTGATAATGGTAAGAACTTCCTTAGTAATTGAAATGTGTTGATTGACCGTTGCATACTTCACTTAGTGTTTTTGGTGACAGCTTCCTTACCAGATTCTCATACCAGCATGCTTGTCATGGGGAAAGCTAGAATGCTAGAGGGCATAGAGTTGCACTGCGACTATGGTGTTAGTTCTTATTCTACTTCTCACTTGCATTGATGTGATTCGATCATCCAATTATATGGTATTAACCAATAGGGATTAATCAGATCCATTTTCAGTTACAACAGATTCACGTGGATAGACTTAATAACAACTTAATGATGTGAAGGCATGATGGTGATGATACATTATGATCATGCTGAAACCATATGTGGCATCAACTATAGCAATACAACGGTGCCTTCTTAATGGTATGACCTTTTTAGAGAGTATAATCACACCGGACCCTGCAGCCATAGTCAAGCCATTAACCACATGATTGCATATTGATAGCAACAAAGCTACTCCGAAATTGAAGCTGTCTTGGGGCTAACCATAACCTACTTTATATACGCACTGCAACCACACTGACACTGTGCCATATAATTCGCTGGTTAGAAAGGGCTTGCTGCAGGTACGGAAAATTTTGTCCCAAAAAAAATACTCATAATGACTTAAGCAAGAAACAGGTGGGGTTACATGTTGAGCCAATGCGTATGCTCCAACAGAATAATAAAAAAAAGAAGTGGCGGGAAACTAATAGACACTTTGTGGGAGAATAATAAACCTGAGGATAATGGTTAGATACTCGGTAATCTACAGAAATGCCAAAAATAAACGCAAGGATGGAAGTTTCTTCACAAGAAACATATGCAACCCTAAGGAAGTTTACACGATAGACCGCCAAATAGGAATGCACAAGGATAAAATACATTGGTCAACAATGCTATAAACACTGACTCTCCTCCACTAACCAGCCAAACAATAGAAATATGCATGCCCATATAAGCCTCGGAATAGAAAAGATCATAACACAATACGAACCCTACCCCATCTCTTTGGAGAATAACGAAAGAAATAATATTTACGAGAGAGAGAGAGGATAGAATAGATACCTGTTGGCTTCTCCTTTCACCTGCTTGGAGAATTCATTGAAGACACTGAACCAGCGATGACCCTCTATAAAACGATTGGGTGCCTAAACAACAGCACTGCAAATTCATTAACAACCCAAAAACCCGTACCCTAATGGAACCATATTCAAAATTTCTCTTTGCAGACAGAGAGAGAGCTCTAGTTACCTGGTTAGCATGGTTGCGTATGAAAGATGTCTGCTTAACAAGGAAGAAAGCACGAAGCAGTTGCCTGCTACCCATCAAAAATGTGTTTGTGTGTGTATGCGCGCGCGTGTATGAGAGAGAGAGAGAGAGAGAAAAAGAGAGAATCAAAGGTTTGGGGAAGAAAGGGGCTGGGCGTTCAAAATAGAAAGTGAATAGAGACGAGACTGATCAAAGTATCCGGAACCCAGGAGCCAAAACAGGGTCGGCATGAACCAAACCGGAACCATGCCGGTTTCGGTTCGAGTTCGAAAATCTTAATTAAAAAAGAGGTTGAGCAGAGCAGACTGTTTGAAGCCACTGGTTCCGGTTCCATGGTGGGTCTTCGGGTTTTAGCCCGGTTCGGTTTAGGATGAAACCATCTCTCCATTTTCAAACCAGAGATGTCCTGCTGCCTCATCACATCCGCATCCATGACACAAGTAAATTTGGATCTTCGACTCGGGCCCAATTGGCATGTAGAATTTGTAGGGAGTCCTATTTTATTTAATAGATTTTTCAACAGACACACTTGACAATAATTCAAGAAACCGCTTAAAGAATTAAAACTTAAAATGCACCTAAAGAATTTGCATATGGAAAAATCATAACAAGAACAGATGTAGGATTTAAATACATGAAAAGCACTCGTATTTTGCAAAGACCATTCAAAATCAACCTTCCATCTTCAACTGTTAGTGTATAGAGTCTATCTTCCATCTAAAAAACACTTTCTAGTATTTACAAAGAGCACAAAGCTCACCTGGAGAACTTTTAGAATAGCAAAAATATACTTTTTCGTATATTTGAGGGAAAACTCCAAAAAGTTATACTCAATTCACCTCGTTAATTAGTATAGTCAAACTTAGGTGTCTACTTTTTTGTTGTTGCAAAGGGAGGCTGAAGCCTGACACGCACATGTGTGCACCCAATCCCCACCCTGGGAGTCGAACTTGCCACCTGCGAGTGGGCCTACCGGTAGGCTAATGCTCTGGGTAAATGTAGGTGTATTTTTTATATTGTAGAAATTTAGCTGCACTTGAAATTCATATTTAGAACTGGCAAGTCCACATGTGGCTATGTCAGCCCGTCGGACTCAGTGCGGGCTGTTGTTATGTTTGTATCCGACCAACTTCCAGGTTGTACAGGTCTTCCATGAAAAGGAAACCATACACGGAGCCCATTAGACAAGTACATAAAATATATTCATATCTCAACTCCGTGGCTTCTTCCAATATCCAAGCCACCTTACATTTATATCGGTGTTCCACAGTCTTCCCCCCCTGTCATCTTTTTATTTCTGTCATGGGCATCTCCCAAGTGTTTGATACATGAAATGTTCAACAGGCACTATCAAAATATTGCTAGTCTTTGTTGTATGATATCCATCTTCTTTTTGTTGTAAAAGGATACGAGTAATAGTTGCAAAAGAATAAGTGATTGCTTGAATCATAAATCAGTGGATTGACAGCTAGTCTATCAGTGCAGGCAGCTTGAACGAGAAAACCCAATATCATCTTTCATTTCTTCATCGAGAGACAAACAAACACGATAACTCATGGTTATGAATGATCATAAGGCCTTATTCGTAAGAGTCATTGCAATCAGGAAGGATAACCCCAGGTTTGGTATAAATTTTCTTCAACCATGCCCTACTCCATATATTACTGTCACGGTGGATAAAGCTATTGCTCTTCCAGAAGGCCGCTGGATGATATATGACCACACCAATGGAGGTTCGGTAAAGAGAACGCAGCTGCTGCTTTTCCATCTGTGACAATAGCCAATTAGGAATTAGCCATAGTTACTCTTAGTTTTGCAAGAAGGCGCTGCTCCACCACTGGTTGATCTGTCTCAGTTAGGCACCGCCAAGAGGACCAAAAAGAGAATGTAAAACTTTTTCGTATAGTTTTTACTCAGCACCAGTATATGTTCCATCTAGTTAAAAGTGGCATTGATTCTTTACAAGAGCCGATCAGTTAAGCTCCGAGTTTTGAAAGTTTGGTTTGAGCCTCGAAATCCATTCAATGCCATTGAAGGGTTTACAAGCATCCTCTCCATGGGTATATGGTATGATTTCCGCTTTATAGACAGTCTATGAATAAACGATTGCATGGATATGGCAATGTCTCTCTCTCGAGGCAACTCATGATTCCTGTTTTTGGCCTCTCCAATTAGTGAAAAATTAAGACTTTGCTTTTGAAAGGCAAAAATTAAAACTTTGTGTTAGTTTGCAGGCACCACAGAGAAAAGGGATGTGAGATGGTTAGGAGCAGTATGTGGCGATTCCTTTGCCTGATGCGGCTTTTTCTGAGCTTTAGGTTCGTTGTTGTTGAGCTCTTCCAAGTACGCCTGCAACGGAAGATAAGGTGATTTTGTTTTGGTTTCGAGGTTTTCTCACAGCGGATTTTTCTGAGAAAGTATTCAAATGTTTTTCTCTATGTATGTGTGTGTTGCTCTGTATTTATAGAGCAACATCTGATCCTCCTTTCCCGGTTTATCCTGCTGGGCTTTCCTCTTCAGTAGCTCCTCTATCCGGACAGTTACCGTGATCTCCGGTAACAATCCGACTGTTATGATATTGTTGTTGTTACGGCCATCTTTCGTGTAACGGTAAACACGGATAACAGTCGGATGGCCACAACCTAACATCTCACACTTGGTCATTCGAGCAAATGTACTAACATACTGGTTTTCCTCTCACTTTTGTAGGATTTTTCTATTAATGTCCTTTCATGATTGTTGTTATAATCACTACCCGTTGTGTGGTTATTTCCCTACACAACAATCAAACATATCTCAAACCCATGTTCACAACATGTTTTGAGAAAAGTTCCTCTGTTATGCCTTTAGTCAAGGGGTTTGGCACCATATCATTTGTTGGCATGTATGAGATGATATTTCTTTTATCATAACCATATCATGAACATAGTGGTATTTAACCATTATATGCTTACTTTTTGAGCAATCAGCTTCACTCTTGATAATAGTAATTGTTGTGTTGTTATCACAGTAAATGACAATTGGCTTGTCGGTTATTTCCAACTTTAAATCACACGTATAAAGCGACTTATCCAGACAACACTCATTGCAACCATATAGTAAGCCACAAACTCAGCTTCCTGTGTATGCAATGCTACACAACCATATTTCTTACATGCCCAAAAAATAACATCACCTCCAAATAAAAATATTTACCCTCAGGTAGATTTGTTATCATCTTTGCTTTCAGCAAAGTCACCATATGAGTATCCTACCACTTTCAGTTCTTCTGCTTGAAAACACAGTTTCAAGTTTCTTCTTCCTTTCAGATATCTTAAAATCTTTTTTACAGCTATCCAATGCTATAATTCATGATTACTTTGATATCTACTTACAAGACTAACAACAAAGCTGATAGTAGGTCTTGTACATAATATAACATACATCAAGCTACACACAGCTTGTGCATAAAGAACGTTAGGCTTATCGTCTTTTTCACCGGAATAATGTCATTATTAGTCAACAATATGTCATTTACATATAATGATAAGATGACAAAGTGACTCCTACTGTTTCAAATATACATTCAGTAGTTAAGATCATTAGCTATAAACCCAAGTTCAATAATAGCATTTTGAAAAGTTAAATATCATTGGTGAGGTAATTGTTTTAGGCCATATAAGGATTTTCTCAACCTATATACTTTATCTTCATGTACTTCAACTATAAATCCTTGAGGTTGCTGTATGTATATGATTTCATCTAAATCTCCATTTAGAAAAGATATCTTTAAATCTAATTGATATAAGTCCAAATCATAATATGGAGATATTGTCAGGATTATCCTTATTGATGCAAATTTCACAATTATAGAATATGTCTCAACATAATTTATCCCCTCTTTTTGCGAAAAATCATTTGCAATCAACCTCGCTTTAAACTTTTTGATTAAACCATCAACCTTGTATTTCTTTTTCATAACCTATTTACAACCTATAACTTTCATTTCTTTTGGTAAATCAGTCGATTCTCAGACTGGTTTTTCTCAATGGATTCAATTTCTTCATTCATAGCATTCCTTAGTCTGTTACTTCTGATGAGTTCATAGCTTGCTGATAAAGTTATCAGTCAACTCATCTAAATCCACCTAATTACACACTTCTTCTATAAGATAAGTATGATAATCCTTTAAGTAGGACGAATAAGGTTTCGGTTGTTTTACGAAGATCTTATATAGGTTCTAATGATGATTGATCTAGGTCTACTAGATCATCGATATATTCATCATTTTTTTTCAAGATGTCATTCTTAGTATCTTCTAAGAATTCAACATCTCTGCTTTATATCAGTCTGTGGTCCTTATAATAAAATTGATATCCCTTTGAACCTTTAGGATATCCAATGAATATACATCTTAATGACCTACTATCTAGTTTATCTCTAAACTGTTGAAGGATCTTTACATGTGCAATAGATCCCTACCTCCTGAGATTACTTAGGTTATGTTTTCTTCCAAACCACATCTCATATGGTGTAGTGAATATAGCTTTATATGGTACTTTGTTGAGTACGTATACGGTTATACTTAATGCTTCTCTCCAAAATACCATTGGTAGAGAGGCATAAATCAACATTGACTTTATCATATTTAGTAAGGTTCTGTTATATCTTTGAGCTAAACCATTTTATTAAGGTGTTTTGAGAATTGTATTTTGCTTTGCAATACCAAAGTCTTTATAGAATTAAAGAAATTCTGCAGAGGTATATTAACCCTCTCTATATGATTTTAAGACTTTGATTGAATGCCCTAGTTGGTTTTCAACTTCCTAGTTATATTCTTTAAAGGCTTCTAGTACCTCAAATTTATGTGTCAAGATATATAAATACGTATATCTTGAGTAATCATCGATAAAGGTTATAAAATAAATATTTTCATGATGTAACCTTACTTTAAATGGTCCACATAAATCCGTGTGAATGACTTCTAAAAGGGTTGTTGCCCTTGTTGACTCTTTGAGAAAAACTTTTTTTGTCATTTTTCTTTATATACAAGCTTCGCACTTATTGAAAGTATTTTCCTCAAATCTAAGCAGTAAGTTAAAGTTGGATAATTTTATCAAATTTTCTATACTTATATGCCCAAAGCGTTTATGCCACACATTTATATCAACATTAAAGGCACAGTCAATATAAGCGAAAGGATTTCCATTTTCATTATTATTTAATTTGAACAATCCATGTTCTACATCAAACTTCCTAGAGAATAATATTCTCCCATGTTTCCCCACAATCACCTTGTTAGGAATAAACTTGACCTCAAAACCTTTCTTTACTAAAGCAGGGACCGAGACCAGATTGCGCCTTATTGATGGCAAAATTAATACATCAATTAGTACAATTGGTTTGCCTTCTTTAAAGATTCTAAAAGACTCAGTACTCAAAACATCTGAGAAAGTATTGTTTCTCATGTACACCTGATGTTCTCCTCGTTTATATTCCTTTAAATCCATTGTCCCTTCCTTAGTCCTTGAGATATGTTTGTTAGCTCCAGAGTCGATCCACCAACCTGTCACCGGGCGGTCCATATACAGACATTCTGATATCACGTAGATTATGTCCTACTTCTCTGATTGTTCACGTTGTTGGTTGTTTCATCCACCTTTCTTGTTCCGACAATCCCTCTTTTAGTGTCCCATCTTTTCACAACTGAAACACTTGACCCGAGAAGTGGTTTCTTGCGTTTTCTTAAAATGTTGATCGCCCTTTTTGTTATTCTTGCTAAACCTTTTGTTTGGTTTATTTTTCTTTTGGTTGGGTTTCAAGTTATACCCTATCTCATCTTATACCACTAGTAACTTTTTTCTTGTTTTTGTTCATATGTTCTTTCTCTATTGTTAGTTTTAGAGGTTATTTAGAAAGGTTAATTTCTAGCCCTAACTTGAGGACAATGATTACCATGTTCCATGACGATGGTAGACTGTTCAAGATTGTTGATATTTGCATTTATTTTGGGATGACTCACTTTATCACAACTAGGTCCCTAGCCATTACTAATGTAATTTACATGTTCTACAACGTTGTCTCCTTCTTTCATTTTAAAGGAATTATATTTCTGTAGTAACAACTGTACATGCAGTTTGGGAGTTGTGTCATATTTGGCTGTTATTAAGTCGAACAACTCTTTTGCAATCTCGTATTCTTCGAAGACCCTTATCAAGTCATCCTCCATGTATGTTAACATGACAATTCTAGCTATTGTGTCATCTTTTAAAAATATTTTATACATTTCTATTTCTTTCTCAATTTCATCTGGTGGTGGCGGACGCACAGTTTCCTTTAATACGTACTCAACACCTAAAGTGTTAGAGAAAGTCAGATTATTCGCTTCCATGTTTGTAAGTTCAGACCATTTAGCTTTTCAGTTTTTGCCAATTCCAATACACATATTCTTGAATTCATTTTTATGTGTTTAGCAATTATAACAATTAGACGGTTTAAAAAAGAGTGGACAATAGCCAATTAGGGTCAAATCTGATTAGAACGATGTAGAATATAGTAAAAACACACACAATAGGAATCTGATTAGAATGATGCAGAATATAGTAAAAAGGAGTTGAAAATAACTCATTTCTAATATATAAACAACTTGGGATAAATTTGTAATTTTTCAAAAATTTCTTCCTTTAATAATTTCCAAAAAATACTAGGGGTAAAACTATAATTTTAACTATTTGTCAAATTCGTAATCGATTGGGGGTAAATTTGTAATTTTATGCCTCAATCTGAATCTAGAATTTTCTCAAAAGGATATGGACAAATATGTCTTTTGACACAATGGCAGTATTGTAATAACTTGAATCAGGAAAGATAGTAATGTAAAATAACAACCCGATATTTCATAATTTTTACAAACTATCGAAGGGTAAAACCGACTTTTCGCTTGATAAAGGCAAAACAGTCTTTTTACTCAAAAATATCTAAATACAACAACAACAACTAAGCCTTTTCCCAAACTAGACGGGGTCGGCTACATAGATTCTTTGTTTTCACAAATCCCTATCGTGTGCTATGTTAGCAGTTAACTCCCAATAAGCTAGATCATTCTTTATTGTTTCTTTCCAGCACTTTTGTGGTCGTCCTCTACCTCTTTTAATACTTTCCAAATTTAGTTTTTCTAACCTTCTTATAGGTTCTTCTTTTTATCTTCTTTCTATATGTCCAAACCATCTTAAACGATGTTCTCTCATTTTATCCTCTATTGGTGTCACTCCTAATTTGTTTCTAATAACCTCATTATGTATACGGTCTTTTCTTGTATTACCACTCATCCATCTCAACATCTTCATTTCTGTCACAGACATCTTTTGTACATGTTGATGAATAACTTCCCAACACTCAGAACCATAAAACATGGCAGGCCTAATTGATGCTCTATAATATTTACCTTTTAATTTTAATGGTATATTCTTATCACAAAGAATACCTGATGCTCCTCTCCATTTTAACCAACCAGCATTAATTCTATGTGTAACATCTCCATAAATTCTTCCATCACTCTCAAAAACTGACCCTAGGTATTTAAAACTTTCCTTTTGGAGAATGCAATGTGTGCCAATTTTAATTTCTATGTCCTCTAAAGTAACCAAATGATCAAACTTACATTCCATATATTCTGTCTTTATTCTACTAAGTCGGAGGCCTTTGCTTTCTAATGTTTCTCTCCATAGTTCCAATTTTCTATTAACTTTTTCCTTAAACTCCTCTACTAATACAATGTCATCTGCAAATAACATACACCAAGGTACTTCATTTTGAATATGTTTTGTTAACTCATCCATCACCATTATAAATAAGTATGGACTTAAAGTTGATCCTTGATGTAACCCAATATTAACTTCAAAGAAGTCTGTCGTTCCTTCATGAGTCCTCACACATGCTTTTGCACCATCATACATGTCTCTTATAAGGTTAATATATGTCAATGGGATACCTCTTTTTTCCAAAGTTCTCCAAAGAACCTCCCTCAGTACCCTATCATAAGCTTTTTCTAGATCAATAAATATCATGTGAAGGTCTTTATTTTTTGCTCTAAAATGTTCCATAAGACGTCTCAAAAGGTGAATCACTTCAATAGTAGATATTCCTGGCATGAATCCAAATTAGTTCTCTGTTGTACTTGATACTTGTCTTAACCTATGTTCGATAATTCTTTCCCATAATTTCATAGTATGACTCATTAATTTGATACCTCGATAATTCGCACAATTTTGAATGTCTCCCTTGTTCTAATATATGGGTATAAGTGTACTTGCTCTCCATTTCCCAGGCATATTTTGGTTTTACTCGAAAATATCTGAATGTTTTCATAATTTTGTCTGATGGCAGTTTCGTAATATCTGAAAACCGGTCAGGGTAGAACGTACTTTTTAGTTCGTTGCGCGAGGCGGTTTTTGAGAAACCGTTGATGGTTTTCCAAAACCAGGGGCGATTTCAAAAAACCACTAGTTTTAGCCCACGGTTTTATGAGACCGCCTAGCAATTTTTTGGGCGAATAAATCCCTGGAGGAGAGAGAGGGATACACAAACTAAGAGAGAGAGGCGACCAGAGATCTGCCTCCTGCCCTACGACCCTCTATGGTGGCCGACAACCTTTTGTAGCATTCCGCCTTTCGACCTATGACCTTTTGTGACGTTCCGTCTTTCGGCCTACGACCTTCTGTGGCTTTCTGTCTTTATGCCTATGGCCTTCTGTGACTTTCTGTCTTTTTCGGCCACCCGCGACATTTGTTGTAACTGTTCTTCCTCTCTCTATTCTTCTTTTTTTTATGTGTTGTGGCCAATCTCTGTCATGTCTTAACTCAAACAGGGTTTACCCTTTGCCATGTCATGACTTAGGCAGAGCTCCCAAAGAAAAAATAGGAAGCTCTTTGTTCTTCCATTTTTTTTTGTTTTTCGTAATACTAATCGCGTATATGTTTTGCAGGATCAAGAACAAGGCTCTAATACCAGATGTGGTGATTCCTTTGTCTGATTTGGCTTTTTTCGAGCTTCAGGTTCATTGTCGTTGAGCTCTTCCAAGTACGCCTGTAACAGAAGATGAAGATGATTTTGTTTTGGTTTTGAGGTTTTCTCATAACAGATTTTTCCTAAGAAAGTACTCAGATATTTTTTTGTGTGTATCTGTGTGTGTTGCTATATATTTATAGAGCAGCGCGTGCTCCTCCTTTCCCGGTTTATCCTACGCTGGGTTTTCTTCTTCAAGAGCTTCTATATCCGAATAGTTACCGTGATCTCTGGTAATAGTTCGACTGTTATGATATTATTGTTGTTACGAACATCTGTCCTGAACACAGGTAACTCAGGTAATCACTCTCTCTCACACACATACGAGAAACTGAGCTTTTATATACGAGCTAATTATACTTATATTTGCATTAGGAATCCCGTTGGAAGTTAGCACATGCATACGTGATGATAAGAGATAAAGAGGGTAGGCCAACCATATACAATATATGTATATCCATAGTGTTAAAAAAATGGTAACAGTGCATCCATGTACTTATTTTTTTATGTTATTAAGCCACATGCTCAAGTTCCCCGTTGGCTCTCAAGTCCAGCAGTTGACTCTAACCACTAGAAATCTAACCGTTCGAAAGAAACGGTGACTAGAAATCTAACCATTTAGAGCCAACTTCCTCTAAACGGTTGTCCTCATGCTTCTCTCAGAGAGAAACTTGGCTTCGAGCCACGATATGGGCATCGTGTCAATTAGTGTGTTTAAAATGCACATGAAGAAGGTGGTTCAGGTCATGGATCTGGATCCTTTTTGTGTTAGAGATGACCTCTAGGCCATTCAATTTGCCGGCGCCAGCTCATTGAGAAGAGCCTGCACGCCGTCGCTTCGCACTTGAGTTTGTGTCGATGAATCCACAACTTGGTTAGAGAGCGCTTACCACTATCAGGATCCCTTGGGCTTTCGGCTCTCCGTTTAACAAGTAATCTAGCTTATTGTGAGTTGACTGCTAATATGGCACACGATAAGGATCTGTGGAAACAAAAAATCCATGTACCCAACCTCATCTAGTATAAGAAAAGCCTTAGTTGTTGTTGTATTAGAGAATACTAATTATGTTATTAATGCCTTTGAAACTTTTTCTTATGTTTTTAACAATATATTTTAAAAACTTCTTTGAAATCTTAAGATCTTACTTCATGTTTTTAAGATTAAAAACTTCGTAAGTTTTAAGTTTTTATTTTATTTTTTGAACCTTAATTACTTTCATTAAAATTTTATTCATTAAAAAATATTACAAATTAGACGTAAACTTGAGTAAAAAAAGCAAAAAAAAATGTTAGAAGAGTTTAAGACCGAATATAAAAACTATATTATTAAATTGCAGATAATTTCACCAAGTTGTTAAGATTTCAATTTTTTATTAATAAACTCTTGATTAAGTCACTGTCCGTTCGAAGAGTGTTAAAAGAAATGAAATGTAACAATGAATGCACATGTTTGTATTTTTTATATGTATGTAATTAAGCGCAACATGCCCTCAAGCCCAAGCTATGCTGCTACCTCTCTAGCCCAATAGCATGCTCCAATGGCTAAAAATCTAACCGTTTAGCGGTTTAGAGGGAGCCTTGTCGTATATCCTCTTCTATAAAGTTTTTTTTGTTGATGTCCTTTATTGCTGTAAATACTATGCAAGTCTCATAGCTTGATTAAGAAATTCATTAAATAAAGATTAATGTATAACAACAACAAAGCCTTTCACATTCTACATGGGATTAGCTACATATATTCTTTATTTACACAAAACTCTATTATGACAAAGTTTTATATTGACGATAAAAGCCTAAGACTCCTCCTTTATCCGAGCTTGAATCTGGCCATGAAAAAGTGAACCCTTATATGGGCAGAGTTGTTCTTCTTCCCGGTACATTTAAACAAATACATCACATGCTATAATCGATACCAAAAGATATTGAATCACCACGATTTATGCAAAACATATAAACAAACATATACTAACCTTGACGAGTCGATCTAATGTCCAAATTCTTTAGGCATAACTTATTGCCTCTCTAGATAGTTGAGGTGATGTTATTTTTACATCAATCCACACGCATGACCAGCTGTCAGCTGTTTATTTATTTTTATTTATTTTCCTTACACATTAGAACATGTTCATAAGCCTTTTACTGTTTTTGCAGAGAAACACGGATAAGAACCATCTATTACATATAACATGCCAAGCACACAGCACCACAGCCTGCCTCAACAGGGACCTGCGACTTAATGCTGAAGAAATTGCTGCACATACAAAGAGAAGCTAAATTCATATTCGTTATCTACTAGTTACAGGACTGGGCAACTGGCAGATATGATCACCTGAATGCATGAAAGGGTATATTGAACATCAGTCTCTGAGATTTGATGGTGCAGAACGAGCCTGATGCTGTAAACCCCAAACAAAGAATCACATAAGGATGAGCGATGCACACACAGTTCTTAAAAAATCAAAGCATAAAGTACAATGACCGGTCGTAACATAAGACGATTGCTAGAAACAGATTCATGTGTCGTGCTCAAAGCAAAATCACCCGCAGAAATGGACGAACTGAACCACGACACGAATAAAGCGATAAAGTGAACCTGACGGAGCCCAAGGCCATCACAAGAACACCACGCTCTTTCAAGAATTTTATAACTTTTTCAACCGGACTTTCCATTATCTTAAAATATACCTGCTCACCAAGTGAAGAAAATTTTAGGTGCACGAAACAGATCAGACATATATAGAGAACGGCTGTTCTGCAAAAAAAATGGCCTAACCATGTTTGTTTGTACAGAAGCCAAGTCCACTTTCAGTCCTTTGATCTGACTAAGCCCCTCTGGAAGAGAATAACGCAACAAATTGCAACTTAAACATCAAAATATAACCGTTCCAGCACCATCTACCTGTTTGTCGTACTAAATCACTTATGATGGCATGAGATAATTTCTACGCTATTGATATCAAAAGGGCGAACACTGCCTGGCCAAATTGTGAATCTCATACTACATGTTTAATTTGTCAAGTTCCTAAAAGATCAGCTAAACCATCATGAAGATCTTCTTTGGGCATCAATTATTAAGTAAAACGATGAATGCCGAGGCAAATGGGAATCTATTATATGATACGTCCCAAACCTTCATGTACCAAATTGCACACAATCTCGACACCATATGGCTTGACAGCTTACCCAAACTAATAGTACATGTCACAGCTTAATGTCTGGCATCATATCAATAGTTTTCATCATATATAGGCAAACTGAAGATACGAAAATTAACCATACTTCAAGAAGAAGAAGAAGAAGACCTGCTAAAATCTTTGCCTTCCTGTGGTCTTCCGCAAGCTTACCCACATTATCTCGCAGGGCAACATGTGCTGCAGCACACAGGATTCCAATCTGCCTCATCCCACCACCTAGGGTTTTCCTAAGCCTTCTTGCCTATAAAAACAATAACATTAGTCGCAAATCAAATTACAACCATCTTCAATATGATATTTGGGAAAAGCAGACCTCAGCAGTGAACTTTTGGGGGATACCTTCGCAATGAAGTTTTGTGAGCCTACAATAACTGATCCAACTGGAGCCCCTAAACCTTTGGATAGGCAAACCTGTGCGATTTATGAAAGGGTTTCATAACAAAATTCAATAAGTAAACTACAACCACAAAAAGGTTATATGTAACATCTAACCTTTTAAGAAACAAAGCCTGGAAAATACTGTAGAATGTCAATGTTAATGTGTGCGCATGTGTTTGTGGGAGAGGGGGAGAGTGAGAATGGGAGCGATTACAGAGAAGAACCAAAAGCATATCTATGGTTCGGTTCATACCGACACAGAGTCTGCAGCTTGGACAAGCTTATCGACTGGAACTCCCAGTGCCTGGCATGACAACATCATTTGCATCAGACAACAACAGATATCTAACACACGCATACACACACACACGCGCAGAGAGACACATAGACTCATTTTTAGGGAAGCAATCACCTACTTTCTCTCTGAAAAGAACAGGCATGCGTGTCCCTTACATTAATAACAGAAAAGATAAAAAATTCAGCTGCCAGCATCAAAAGAAGTATCAATTACAAACAAAGTCACGTTTGAACCCTGGGAATTTGAATTGCCTCTGACAGAAAATTTGGAAGAAAACAATGATCACATTCAACTACATAGCACAAAAAGCATAAACTTCTAAAATAATGATTTATCTCGATAAAGTTGATAACTTACAATTGATGCATTAAAAATACGAGCCCCATCAATGTGGAGCTTCAATCCATGCTTCTTGGCGATCTCTCCAACCTTGTTCGTGTATTCCGCAGAAATGCATTTACCACCGGAACTGCAGTTTAGGAAGATAAAAGTAAGGCCGTTATTTAACTCAGAAACCTGCTAGGATTATGTTGTGATGTGTAGTCCAAACAATCTTCAGCACTTCAAGAGAAGCATGAACTCCTACAATATGAACCTAAGAGCACAATGGATCAGTGGCAGATTCCAGAAACTCCTGTTTCTCTTGTATATTTTCAATATTACAACTTTGACCGACACATACCTGGACTAGTAAATGTACTAAACGTGATTTTGCATAATATGAATCTAATAGCACAATGGACCAGTGGCAGATTCCTGCTGCTCCTGTTCTCTCCCACATGCCATATTTTCAATATTTCAAACTTTGACAGGCGCATATATTCACCATTATTTTACCATATCAAACCATGATGAGACACTATTCTATGGAAACAAAGAATCCATGTAGCCAAACCCATCTAGTATCGGGAAAAAGCTCTGTTGTTGTTGATGATGATCCTTGCACATTAACTAACTGCATGATCCCAAGCATGGGAAACATCAAATCTCCTTTTAATGGCAGAGACCTTATTTAAGTTTTTCATGGTATTTCTAGAACTGATCTAAAGGTCACCATATAACAAAAAAAATCAATTATATTTTCCATAGGAAAACAACAAAACAACTACTAAGCCTTTTCCCAAGACGGGATTGGCTACATGGATTTTTTGATCCTACACAGCCCTTAGATAAGTCTGACAAAGTTTTACTACGTTGGAGGCCTAACGCAACCCTCCTCCCCTTGGGACCGGCCATGCAAGGGTGATCCCTTACATGGTGTTCTTAGTTTTGGTCGACTAATGGTTTGTCTTATTGTAGCTGGCTAAAAATAACAAAATATGGCAGAACTGCAGGCAAACAGCCACAATTTACATAGGCTTTTCTCCCATCAGGATGATGCAACACTTTGGCAAGAGGAGTTTTAACAAAGGAATATGTCTATGAAGCAACAAGAAGCGAGCTGCGACCAGGAAATAATATTTAAGAACGCCTATGTTAGACGGACAGGAATAGTACAAAATAGACAAGATAGAAAAACATCTAAACTGGATAGCAAAGATGATCTAACATCTCCACCTTCCGTGACAACAAACTCTTAGGCAAGCACTGGAACCCAGCACGAAACTACAGATGACTTCAGCATCGACGTCTATGACAGTGACATAGCGCTACATTAACGGTAGAGATGTCAGATCACCTGGCACCATGATATGAACGATCATCTGATCTTTCCTAGGTGGGACCATAGAATAATTCTAATCTTTCGACGAAACCCAAGTTACTGAATCGGTGAAAGGTTATGCTGGCAGTAAGCTAACGTTGTTTAAAACAACACCAACGTGCAAAGAAGAAGGGTTCCTTTTCTTTCTAACACAGAAAAAGAAGGCTTAGATGCATCATATCACGAACTAGACTAGAAAACAGAAAGAAAGATAGAATCAAACGAGCCTCAATTAAACAATCAGCAAACTAATAAAGATAGATGAAATCCTTACTTTGCATGAGTGTTCTCCAAGCAGATAAGCCTTGTAGTTGGGTAATAAAGCTCTCCCTCAGGGTCTCTAATGCCCCCCTCAATCAAATCAAGATCCATGGTACCATCCGGATTGTTGGGGATAGTTCTAGAATGAACGCCTCCGATGGTGGAGATCCCACCATTCTCATAAACATTGATATGGCAGTTATCACCAAGAATAACTTCGCTTCCCCTGACCTCACAATGAACCATTACACTTATGAGGTTTCCCATCGTCCCTGACGGAACGAAAACGGCCGCTTCTTTTCCCATAATAGCTGCCATCTCTGCCTCAAATAGGATTGCTGTAGGGTCAGATCCTAAAAGGTCGTCATCTACATCCGCACTAGCCATTGCTGCCCTCATCGCCTCCGTAGGCTTTGTCACGGTATCAGACCTCAAGTCAACGGTTTTGGTCACCATTTTTTACCTTAAATCAGATACCCAGAAGGAAATCCGGATTCCTGATTCTATCAGAAACCTTTAAACCAAACTACCCAACAAAAAAAACAGTGATTTATAACTGCAAACGCTAAAAATTTTGTCTAAACTCCGAGAGACAGTTGAGGTCTGAACAGAGTAAATTCTTGTGTTTCTTGGTTTTGTGCCGATGTCTTCCGTTGCTTCCTGCTAAATTCTTCTTCAAATGAAACAAAATTGTATCAGAAACACTGAAATTGCATGTTTCTTGATTGCGGTATTTGCATTCAAGCAGAAACTAGGGAAGCAACACAAGAGGTGAGTAGAGGTACCTTTCCGTTCCTCCGTTCGTCGTTCGTTGAGAAGAATCAGAAAATTCTAATTCCACCAGAATCGCATGGCTCTTTCTCGACGAGGGAAAGACAGAGCACCATCACAGGCTCCCAAAGCGTATAATGGAGAACACTCAGATGCCTTGCTCACAGCTCTCGTGATGATACAGCGAGCGAGAGCTCATTTTATAGGCCGAGAGAGAGAGAAAGAGAGACGGTGACGCTTTCCTGCCCATCGTAGTGGCAGGACATGCAATTCGACGAAACGCTTTTCCTTTCCATGTCTTCCTAACCAACCTAAACATCAAGTCCCTCACAATAATACGACACGTTAATAGTTTAAACCTGGGCCTCCTTTCTCTCACGATCAAGATAGTGGGCTTGATTTATGGGCTTTTTACAGTTTCACCTTTGATTCCGACCTGATTACGACATGAGATTCTCCACGTTTGAGCTTGCATGGGTCGAATCGGATTCCAAGCGACTCCAGTCTTTACCAAAAGGTGAAAAAATGCGCTACGTTTTCCTGCCTATCGTAGTGATTATCACGAAACGCATAACATGCTTTTCCCTAATAAAGCTAAAGATTAAATCCTGTGCAAAATTCGCCACGTTAATAGTTCAAACCTGGGCCTCCTTTCTCTCTCAAGCAAGACAGCGGGCTTGATTTATGGGTTGTTTTCAGTTTCACCTTTGATTCTGACCTGATTATGACGTGAGATTCTCCACGTTTGAGCTTGCATGGGTCGGATCGGATTCTACCTGATTATGACGTTCACGTTTGAGCTTGCATGGATCGGACCGGATCGGATTCTAAGCGTTGAAACGAAGTCCTTAAGGAGTGTTTGATTCAGGGTACCAGGTGGATTAGACCCTGCTTTTTGGGGTCTTGTAGTACCAAACCCGGATGTGAATCAAACGGCGACCTTATTAGGTCCATAGAACTGCAGTTCCATGGCCGATTTTAAGCAACAAAACATGGCTCATATCAGGGAGTGGGGCACACGATTTAGGTCCTAGTCTCACTCAAAAATACTCCTATCGCACTCTCTCCTTCAGTTTCTTTGATTCACAGTTTCTTCAGATTATAGTGCTCTCTCATTCTTCATCGTTTGCTCTTGTGATCTCCATCTAATCTGAAGCTCGTGGAATCGTTGTCTCTCTACCACCAGGTACAAATCTCTCCTCTTCATCTTCTTTCCCTCTTCTCCATTCGTAAAAATGTTGCCTCTTCCTTATTCATGGATTTATAATCTTCCAATATCTTGTGTATATGCATCAAAGATGAATAAAGCAATAGCTATACTAATTACTTCTACAAATCTTCTTATATAGTTTTAAAGTTCACCTACTAATGAAAATATTTTGGTGCATTATTTCATTAACCAAATATTTTACTGCTCTCGTTGCCTTTTGTTTACCTTCAGTCACAGGGAAGCTCTGGCCCAAGCTCTACAAGATCAAGCTTCACCCACTGAAACAAGACTACAAAGACATTGTGAATATATGCCAATTGAGAGTTGGGTGCTGGAGATGATTAATTATCAATATACAAGCCACATTTTGAGTTAAACAGGTGCTGTAATAAGCATTTAACCACTTAAAAGTATACAATTTGGGTCACGAAGATGTCTGCTCTAATTATCAAGATCGACTATCATAAGGTATATAATTGGGGTCAAGAAGATGCCTGGTCAAATTATGAAGATCGACTATAAGGTGGCCAAATAACCATGGATCCCATTTTTGTAATTATGAATATTGTTTTGTAGTTCTAAGTGAAATAGTTAATTGGTCAATATATATATATATATATATATATACACACACATGTGAATCATATTTATAAAACGTGAAAGTAGTTATATGAAGTTGAAGCTTAAGTACCAAGTATAAGAGCAAACCAAACGTGGAACCATGGTTCCGAATGTCAGTTCTAAATGGAAATCAAATGGGAAACTATGGATGATCCTTAAACACACCCTGAATCAAACACACCCTAGAGATCATCTCACCTGCATTATAAAAATAAACAAAAGTGAAAGATATTGGTATCAAGGTTAGTGCAGCACAACGAGGTGATGAGACACACAACTAGTGAAGTACAGGATTTGAACATATTGAAGTTACCGAAACCTAAATAATCGTGTGCCATAATCGAGAACTTAAATAATCGTATACCATACATTCCAGTCCCGTTTAAAATTATTTCTCTAAGTTCGTTTTCACCACGTTTTATGAAGTGTAAAAGCATGAACTGCAACTCTTTAAAGATTGGAATTTCATCAAGAGATGAAGTTTCGTGAAAGGACGTTGGAATTAGGTAACAATTTGGCTGACAAAGAAAAAACTTAAAAAGTTTTAGAAGGAGCATTATCTTTCTTTTCTAAGTAAAATGTTAAATATAGGGGATGGAAGACATTACAATTATGAATAAAGATCTATATAGACGAGTTTTCGATTTAGTTGGAACTTAAATTGAGATATTCAAGATGTTAACGTGGATGAAACATTATTAAAAATCAAGAAGTTGCACGAACAGATAGTTGTATTTGAATCTGCTAGATAGTTTTTCCTCTCTTAATAGAACTCAATCAGGCCAGCGCGACCAAATTTAGAAAAGATAGCTGTACCCATCTGGATCCTACCCATCCAAAACAATTGCATGAGGATGGCGGTAGCTCCACGCTTGGCAATGCCATTAATGTGTTCTCCTTCAACGACTGAAAGGTAAGCTCAACATGGTGAAGAGCGCAATTGGCAATATATGTCATGGTCCCCTCGAAGAAGAATGAGGATGTTTGCTTTCTCCGATGGGGCGGTGGAAGTCATGTTGTAGCAGGTTTTCTCTAGAAGAAGGCAGTGTCTATATCCAATACCTTTTTTGTATTGTTTTGTTGTATATATATCTGGCTTTTTCTTCTTCCAAGTTTTTTTGCCTTTGCTTTCCTTTTAAAAAGCCATTTCATTTTTATTCAAGAGATGCCCAGGACTTTTTTAAAATTAAAAACAGTTTTAAATAAAGTTTGCCTTTTTGTAAAAAACAACTCATGAAATCTGAAAAGAGGGTCTTTCTTCCCACATTTCATGGTTGTCATTAATATTGGGGTTGATAGTGACCACTAACTACTTACATCTCTCATTTAGCCGCTATAACTAACCTATAATACATTGATTTTGCATCCCATTATTTTGGGGTTTACAAGTTCTATCATTTATCTACTTGCAAGTAAATTACAACTTTTATCTATTACGTGGTTTTCCCATAATCAATATGTTTTTCTTACATAACACACAACAAAGTGTATTTTCTAGGTGTATCTCAAACTCATGTGGGTTACATATTTAGTAAAAAGTTCTTCTGAGATAACTTTGTTAAGGGGTCAACCTACATATCATCAGTCGGCATATAACATATAGTTATTTCATTTCTTTTGAGCATATCATAAACATAGTGATATTTAACTATTATATGTTTGCTTCTTGAGCTATCAGTTCCACTCTTAATAAGAGTAATTATTCTATTGTTGTCACAATAAATGACAACTAGCTCGTTGGTTATGTCCAACTTCAAATTAGGTATAAAGCAGCTTATCCGAACGACAATCATAGCAGTCATATTGCAAAAATATAATCAGTTTCTTGTGTATGCAACATTACATAACTTTGTTTCTTGTAAGCCAAAAAAACGGTATCACCTCCAAATAAAAATATTTGATTAGAGGTTGATTTGTTGTTATCTTTACTTCCACCAAACTCAGCATCTCAGTATCCTATCACTTTCAGTTCATTTGCTTGAAAGCAAAGTTTCAAGTTTTTTGTTCATTTGAGATATCTTAGAATAATTTTCGCAGTTATTCAATGTTATCATCAATGATTACTTTGATATCTACTCACAAGACTAACAACAAAACTGATATCAGGTCTTGTACACAACATAGCATACATCAAGCTGCCTAGAGTTTGTTCATAAAAAACATTAGGCTTATCATCTCCCTTAATAGGGCAATCAGCCTTACTCAATTTGACTCCTTTCACAACAAGTATAGATGCAAACTTGCATTCACCTATTTTAAACTTTTTGAGGATAAAATCAATATCTCTCAACTAACTTAGGTATAAAAGTTTAGATTTTCTATCTTGAGAAATCTTTATACCTAGGATATAGGATACTTCCCACATATCATTTATTTTAAATCTTGAGTTTAACCATGACTTGGTTTTGACAATCATCTCATTGTTGTTCCTAGTCAACATTATGTCATCTACATATAATGATAAGATAACAAAGTGGCTCCTAATGTTTCCAATATATACAATAGTTAAGATCATTAGCTATAAACCCAAGTTCAATAATAGCATTTTGAAAAGTTAAATACCACTGACAAGGTGATTGTTTAAGGTTATATAGGGATTTTTTCAACCTATATACTTTATCTTTTTGGCCTTCACCTCTATATCATTCGGATTATTGCATATATGTGATTTTATCTAGATCTCCATTTAAAAAATCATTTTTTACTTCTAACTGATATAAGTTCAAATCATAATATACTGATATTGTCAGGATTATTCTTATGGATGCAAATTTCGTAACATATAAATATTTCTTAACATAATTTATTCTCTTCTTTTGAGAAAAATCCTTTACAACCAACGTTGCTTTAAACTTGTCAATTATTCTATCGACTTTATACTTCTTTTTGAGAACTCATTTTCATTTAGATGAGTTCATAGTTTGCTGATATGTTAAGTTATCAATCAATTCATCTAAGTCTATCAAATTACAAACTTCTTCTACAAGTGATAATCCTTTAAGTAGAATGGTGTGATCTTAGATCTTTTATGTCCACTTAAAGTTTTAGTTTGATCAGGAAGATTATCTATGGGTTCAAGTGATGATTGATCTAGTTTTACTACATTGACAACATACTCATTATCATTTTCAATAATATCATTCTTATTGATTTTCTGATACTATTTTAATACTTTCCTCTTTTTTTACGATTGGCGTACCTACCGAGGAATCACCGAAGCTTCAAGGAGACTCTAATACCAAAAAAGATGCATGAGGATGTTTGCACATTTGCTACAGAGGTGTCCAATGGGCGGAGGAGGTTGTATGTCTCAAAGGATTTTTTTTGGAAAAGGAATGTGTATATCCAATGTCTTTTTATATTTTTTTTGTTGTATATATATCTGTCTTTTTCTTCTTTCGAGTTTGTCACTCTAGGCTTTCCTTTTAAAAAGTCATTTCATGTTGATCCGAGAGATGTCTAGGACTTTTGCAAAAGTAAAAATAGTTTTAAATAAAGTTTGTCTTTTTGGTAAAAAATAACTCATAAAATGTGAGAATTGAGTCCTTCTTCCAGCATTTATTGGTTATTGTTAGTATTGGGGTCGATAGTAGCCACCAACTACTTACACCCCTATCAACTCTACTTGCAATATAAACAATCTTTTGTAAGACTCATCATCTTTATCAATTACAAGAGCACAACCTGTCTCAGGGAAGCGAAGGCCGAAAGAACTAGCTCAAGAAAGAAAAGAAGAAACTCTCCCTCTCTTGCACAACAAACTCACATTCAATTGCTACTGGTAGGATTCCTGAGTCTCATAAGAAGCTTCTGCTGATAAATACATTTTTTGGTATATACAAATGAATAAAAACATAGTTGTCTAATCAAGAAGTGATGTTTGGTACACAACACGCATAAAAGAGTAGCACATCAATTTTATAATTTTTTGAGGCACGTAAATTCACAATCAAAATTAAAAAGCACATTTAAGTGTGAATCCATGCAGAAGTGCAAAGGTCATGCATTCTCCTCAAATCTGTCTTGTGAAGAAAGCAAAAGTGCTCAAATTGAGTAGGCACAAACATGGAACCCAGGTGGTCTTAAAAGTGTGGAGAGTTTGGTCCCAACCTTTCAACTAAATGAGGTGTTATGACATGAATATGATGAATACCCAACGACTTACCAATTAGATGGCGATATATTTGGGCTCTTATTAATTTCTTGGCATTAAGTGTTCTCATACCAGCCACATGAATGAAAGATTTCATCACACATAGACTGAAACATAGAGAAAGACGTATGTGATGGACATAGTTTAATTATTTGAGAAAACAGACCAAATATCGACTCTTACAAGTTTTCGTTTGATTGGGAGCTTCGGTTAAGCATACTTTCAAGTTGAAGCAGGGAGGTTGTGGCTCCTTGTGCAATCTTACAATTCCCACATGGACAAGAACACTTCTAGCATACATTCATTTTTTCCTCCTACCATTACACCTGGTGCTCAACTTGGAATTCGTGTTGCTATGGCTTCAAAACAACTACATGATCAGGCAGACCTTGCAGTGAGGAGATAGTTTTATAATGCATGTATTCCATTTAATGCAACAAACAATTTTCATTTTCAAGCAATGGCAGATGCAATTGTTAACATTGGTCTAGGATACAAGATGCCCTCTTATCAGAAGTTGAGAGGAAATATATTAGATAAGACCGTCATTGAAGTGCAAGAGTATTGTTTGACTTTGAGAGAGTCATGGAGGAGACAGGTTGCACTATGATGGCAGATAGATGGACAGATAGGCGAGGAAGGACCTTTCTAAACTTTCTTTTTTATTATCCTAAAGGACTTATGTTTTTGAGATCTTTAGACATGTCAGAAGAGAGGCACGCTACGAAGATCCTACAAAAAGAATTTGATAAGGTGATATATGAGGTTGGGCGGTGTTTGTGCTGTGACTGGCCTAAACCACTAGGGCCTAGGGCCAGTCAACTAGCCGTTGGAGGCAACTGACCTCCAACAACTAGTCTTGTGGCAGTTGAGGCTGTGCTGTTATGCACAGCACAACAACTAGCTAGCCGTTGGAGGCACTAGTTGACTAGCTGTTAGACTGTGTTGTGCATAGTCCCAATGATTGTGTTGTACACAGCACAACACCCAGCCCTTTGGGCTGACCTTCTTCATCTCTTTTTATCTTCAAACATTGTATTGTGTCTTCTATAAATACCCTATTCTATCATCAATAAAAGTATGTTGTCATCGTACATCTTTTGCTTTATGTTTGACTTGCTTCTACTCTCTCGATTGCTATATTTGAGTTTGACACCCATACTCGGGTGACTTGGAATCTTGGTAATTTGTCGAAGTTGCATCGTGAGCATCAACTTTCGATCATCAAAATTAATTTACATGATATTAGAGACTCGACTTGAGGGAATCGAGTGCATTGGGAAGCATACTATTTGTACAAAATTTGAGAAAATATATCAAACTTGAGGTTAGTCTAAATCTTTTGATTTTACATGAAATGAAAAGCAAAAATGAGATGTTTAGATGTATCCTTGACCCAAAATATTTTTTGTCAAAAGATTTTTGAGATTACATTGATGGAACTATAAAAGAACCAATTTTGAATATTGATGGTTTGAACGATGATGAGATTATTAAAGCTAATGAAAAATATAAAGACTATGAAAAATGAATGCAAAAATTACTTGAATTATTTGTCAAAATGTAGATGACAAACTTAGAAATAGAATTAGTGCTTTCGAAAATGCATTTGAAACTTGGGAATATTTAAAGAAACTTCATTGTGAAGATGATTTTGTTTTTCAAATTGATTTGGTGGAAAGAATGATAATGCTTAAACAAGAAAATTTAAGCATTAGAGACTATTACAATGAGTTTTCAGAATTATAGACCAACTAAGGAGCTTTGATAAATTTGGAAATCTTCATAAATTAAATGAACTTCAAGAGTTTTTGGACAATTAATATTTCTTTTTGTTTATGTGTGGCTTAAGAGATAATTTGAAAATATTAGATCAAATTTAATATATAAAAAACCTAGACCTAGAACAGACTTGTTTTTTACTGGCCTTGTTATGCAAGAAACAATGTTGAAAAATATTAATGTTGCCAAAGAAGTTGTTCTTACCGCATCCAAACCGGGAGCTAACTTGAAAACTTACAAGCCTCCACATGCAAAAAATATTGAAGGAACATCAAAGAAGCCCATGGGTCTGTGGCCTAACAAGGACACCATTTGTCATTATTGCAAGGAAAGTAGGTATATCAAAACCACTTGTCCTCTTCTCCAAAAAAAGTTTGGAAATGTGAGAGTCGTGAAAGAAAAAGAAGGAGTCTTGCCCAACAACATTAAGGCATAGATAGAAGAAATATTTAAGAAAAAAACAAGCATCTCCAGGAATACTCTATCCACCTCTCAAGGTATGTCTTGGTTTTTAGATTCGAGTGCCTCTTTTTATATGACATATTGTGAAAAATCCTTCATTAAATCTCGTGAAACTGTTGGAAAACATGTGTTTACGGCTGATGGTACAAAACTTTAAATTAAGAAAATAAGAAATTTTGAAAAGAAAATTTTAAAATCCTTAGAAAATTTTGAATCTTCCATATCTCAAGATTTCTTTGATCTAGAAGAAGATGATGATTGTAACTCTTTAGATCATCAAGATAATTCTCTTGAGAGTAGTGATGTTCCGAATACAACCGTTGATTCCCAATCCATTATTGAACCCCCTTTATTACATTATACACGACATCATATGACACTTGTCTAGAACCTATGATCTCAAAACCTCTCCAACGTTTTGTTTTCTATGAATCTTTTGAACCTCAATGCAAAAACTTGATTGCAACTCTTCATCAAGTTAAAGAACCGAAGTTTTATCATCAAGCTAAAGGTATTTAAGAATGGGAAGATGCTATGAGGGATGAACTCAATACCCTAGACAAAGCTCAGACATGAACAGTTGCACCCATACCAAAGGATAAGAATGTTATTGGATGTCGATGGGTCTACAAAATCAAAACTCATAGCAATAGTTATATTGAGAGATATAAAGTCAGACTGGTTGCAAAGGGTTACGCCCAAGAATATGGAATTGATTATGATGAAACATTTGTCCCCATTGCTAGGATGACCACAATTAGAATTCTCATAACTCTTAGTGCCATTAGAAAATAGGATATATATCAACTTGATGTTAAAAATACCTTTTTGAATGTTTACTTGACTAAAGAAGTTTATATGACTCCTCCTCCTGATTTTAATGTTCCTCGTGGTCATGCTCTTAAATTGTAAAAAGCCTTGTATGATTTGAAACAAGCTCGTAAGGCATGGTTTGATCGATTCAAAAAATTCATGCATTTGCATAATTTTATAACTTGTTATATTGACACTAGGAGTGATAAAGCAGAGGTTAAACGTAATCTTCACCAAGAATTTGACATGAAAGACTTAGGCCTCCTTAACTATTTTTTGAGCATTGAAATTACTAAAAACAGCTGTGGGTATTTTATGTCTCGGACTAAATTTGCAAATGATATCATTGAAAGGTCTGGCCTTATAGATAACAAAATAGTAGACACACCAAAAGTTCTAGGTATCAAATTAATATCCATTGATGGTGAAAAATTAGTTGATCCCACCCCGTACAGACAACTCATAGGTGCTCTTACCTATCTCACTATTAACAGACTAGATATTTCTCATGTAGTTCATACAACAAGTCAATTTAAATAGGCATAAACTTTCGTTCATATGAGTATTGTTTTACGCATCATTCGATATATTAGAAATACTTCTAATAAGGGCATTCTCTTAACTTCCTCTTTGTCTTGTGATTTATCTGTATATACGGATGCTGATTGGGGTGGAGATGTCAACGACATATACTCTACAACTGATTTTTTTATTTTTTTAGGTGAATCACTTTTCTCTTGGAAGTGTAAAAAGTAACAGAAAGTGTCGCTCTCATCTACTGAAGCTGAATATCGAGCCATGGCTAATGCTGCAACGGAGATTTCTTTGATTACAGCTATTCTCGGAGACATAGGAGTTACTTTGCAACATCCTGTTATTATGTATTACAACAACAAAAGCATCATATACATTGCCTCCAACAACACCTTCCATGAAAGGACGAAGCATATTGAAATGGATTGCCATTTTGTTCGTGAAGAATGTCTGAACAAGAAAATCACATTATGTTATGTCACATCTGAGATGCAGCTAACGAATTTCTTCACCAAATCTCTCTCAGCCACTCGTTTTCAATTTTTATTAAACAAACCTTCGGTTTATACCCCATAAGTTTGAGGGGTGCTATTAATTGTAATAGGTAACTATATAAATCTTTTCTAAAGCTTCAACCTTGTGATCTATTTGAAGACATACCTAAAAACAAAATTTATAAAATTAATCTCCAATAAAAATATTAATATCCCATAACTACAAACTTGAAAATCTGTGTTTTAAAATAAGTTATTTAATAGAAAACATTGATCATCTAAGTGGGATTGTCTTCTTCTTTTTTGCCGTTGATTCCTTGTTAAATTGTGTTAGCAAGTATGGTTGTAATATCTCTTTAGAAAGTTGACATTATGATATTGTCTTCCATATAATGCTCACCACAAATTGGAAAATCCTATTCAATATTGAACATGTAAGTGGGTCCATATGAATTCTAGCTTCACTGTTGACAAATTTAATAATTTATGTTATCTCAAAACCTTTATTAAAGGACATATGATCTTTAATCGTTTAACACATGAATTCTAAAATGTACTACTAAATATTGTCTCTGAAATCTCATTCAATTTTCTATTCATTCTATTTTGAGGCGACTCTTTAACCGCTAATCTGAGAAAAATATTCTCTTGAAGACTTGCTTTTCTAATAATATTTTGTATTGATAAAAAATTAGTTGCAAACCGAATAGCAGATATACAAAGGAGCTATATACCATCTCTATCATATATAATATAAAATTATGCTTACAGATAATTTTTGTGATATCTTGATAATACTCAGTTGTTGCCTTTACTTCATTCATCTCTCCAATATCCTCAAGGATGAAATGTATATAATGAATTGCACATGTGTCCAATAAAAAGTCCCATAGGTTTCCTATATCTCTATACTAAATGTAGTCCTCTTAACTCAAAAGATCATTCTATCATGATGGATTGCGAGGATGCATCCACTACTGCTTACCTTGTCTTTTTTCACTAATGTTATCCCAAAGTTGGTCATTGATCTTCCCATATATATTGATTCCTCACAAGAGACCTTAGCTCAATTGAGTTAAGATGAGCTTACATCTTGATGATGAAGACCATGACGACTATCATCCTTCCACTCACTCATTTGGAGCACGCATTCCGAGTTTCATTCTCTCCTCCTTAGTCAATCATTATGTCTCAACAAACCGAGTCCTTTCCCTCTATACATATCTTCTCTCGTCATTCTCTACTCATAGAGTCTCCACCTCCTCATAGTCAACCATCTAGTATGATATCTCCCTCTCCTCCACTATCCTACCCACTAGGTTCCATGAGTATATTATCACCATGTGATAACATGGACCTATTACTCGAGTCTCGAGCATGTTTACCTTGACATATTCTCTATCCTTCTTCTTGGGGCAAACTGATCTCTCCTTTGCTCTCTGTTACTTTTTCTTCTAATGTCTCCAACCCTCAGACTCGAGTCTTAGATTTCACTCTCTCCTTAACATTGATCTCTCTCCTCAGGTGCTAGAACACATTGTACCATTAGTTGATCTTGTGTTGGTGTTATGGGTCAATAGTTACTTGGACCACCATTCTCTTAGTTTAGGGCATACATTTGGAGATGAGGTTCCTCAAGGATGCACTTCTTATTCTTTTAGACAACAAGGAAAAGTCATCGATGAGCTATCTTCATGAAGCCATAAATAAGACTAAAGAAGTTATTAGAAGTAATTTTAATAAAAAAAGAGATATTATGTATATGTGTAAAATATTATTGATAATATATGGAATAAACAGTTGAATCAGTTTATTCATGCAAAAACTTACCACTTAAATAAAGTATTTATGGTATTTTATAAGCTTTAAAAGTGACAATGAGGATTGAATGCATACACCGATTAGTCCCTGATGAGAGTAGAATAGATGTTATACATCGAAAGATGAAGATTTATAAGAATGCTCTTCACTTAATGGGTTTTCTTGTAAGCATTCGCAACTGTACTAATATGCGCTAAGGTAAACTGTTTATCTTAATATTTAAGTTTCTTAAATTTTATATTTATTGTGAAATAAATATTTATGTTTGTATTTTTCTATTAGGTGTTTGGTAGAATAGATTTTGGAAGTGATTGTCCGATCATAAGAGATTTTGCAATAGAGTTTTGAGCTTGTGAAAGGAATTGGAATGTATTTGAACATATATATATATATATAACTACATATATAACACAAAAGGTTGGAACATAAATTACTCAGTGACCTAGTTTTCATCTATTGCAACATGTGGTTTTGACAAAGGTAATAAAGACTAAATGGAGAAAGCTCAAGTGATAAGAAGATATATTTAAACAAAGTTGTTCAAGGAGATGCTTAGAATTACGTAGGTATACCTTATGATATGTAGAACAATAAGACTATATATTAGGAAAGCAACAAAAGATATGTTAGGTGAATTTAATGAATACATAGTGGCACAAAAGAAAGCTTGGTGGTGAAGTGGTGAAAGATAAAATTAAGGCAAAGAGGGTATGTTATAAATTGTATTATGCCAAGAAGATTAGTGAAACTTGTGAGGCTTATAAGAAAGAAAAGAAAGAAGCAAATAGGATGTTAGTGAAGTAAAATGCAGAATTTGAGAGGATTTATATAAAAAGCTTAACTCAAAAAAATGTGAAAAAATATTTTTAGGATAGCTAATGAGAAGCACAAATAGGCACCGCAGCAGTGTGTGCCTTAGGAGACACTAGTGCATCCCACTCGATCATTTCCACCTCTCTAGCCACACAATGGGGTTTACGACTAGAGTAGTCCGAGCATCGATTGAAGACGGTTAACACTAGTGCTTCTAGAGTGACTCAATTAGCCATAGCTTGCCGCCTCAAAGTTGGATAGTTTGGATTTCATCATCAACACTATAGATGATTTTGGAGTAGTCCTAGGCTGCGACTTCTTCCTGGCAGCGCGCATGATGGCAGCCCCACATCTTGGAGGTTTGGTGTGCATGGATCCTACCCAACCTGGATTCGTACCTCAATGCGACCCAAGTAAAGCTCCTGATCTTCTGACATGCGGAGCGATTTACTTGTCCGCAATGTAGCTTAAGAGCCATATTATGAAATTATAGGAAAGAATTATTGAACATAGATTAATACAAGTATCATATACAACATAGATCCAATTTGGATTCATGCGAAGGAAATCTACTATTAAAGCGATTCACCTATTGAGACATCTAATGGAACATTTTAGAGCAGAAAAAGAAGAATCTTCACACGGTGTTTATTGATGTATAAAAAGCTTATGATACTACTAGGGTTTGCGTTGACCTTTTAAGGAAATCAACCATCCTAGTACTATCTCTTACAAGGATGCAGTCTTAACTTTGGATTCCTTAATGGATAGAATCATTACAACCGAATAGATCATGCCTAAAAATATATTATCCAACAAAATTGTACTGACCACAGTTATTTCTTAGGCAATATATAGGTGACAATTTTCATCATGTTTGGAAAAGTTCAAGTATAATTACAAATAAAACTTAATTTTCTTAATGACTGACCATATTTGATATCGATATAGGCAGCCAGATTATGTAAAGATTAGGAATTCCTCAATGAGTTGAATCCACTACCGGCTACTCCTGAGAAATTTGTTATTGTGCTGGATCTTTCCATTTATCTTTTTCATTTTGAATATATTCTACACAGAGGTAGTACGTTCCTAAGCAGTGGCGAACCCACTTTAGCATGAGATAAGGCATGCTCCTCACATGAAATCTTAAAAATTTGTGGGTCTAATGTTCTTTTGTTTTAGAGTAGAACGGCACCCTGAGAGATCATTTGGCATACCTTCTTAGAGGAGGTTTCACAAGGTAGCTAAAAGACATAGCAGAGATATAGAATTTTTTAGCTGTAACTCTTTCTTTAGTATTTTATCTTTGTTCAACCAAGAGAAATGGCTCCTTGATTAGATTACCTCTTACATTTGATTTTTAAATGAAAAAAGGTTTTGTTTAAATTTATTTATTAAAAAAGAAATAAATCATGCAATATGAAAGAGGCCCTCCTTCCTATTGCATGACCATAATACATAGGCATTATAGCCATACAGTAACTAGGAGTCTCGGTGCAATCGGCTCATATTTTAGCCAAGAGTGAACAACGAAGAACGTACCTAATTATGGGGAGGCCCGATCCATATGCACCGGGGTATCGAACTCAGATATTCAATTTGAGGTTGACCCCATAACCAGTGAGTTATTGTTCTTTGTACATGAATCTCTGTAACTTTTATTGTTGTAACACGTTTAAGTCAAGGGATTATATTATGTTGAAATTACAAGTACCGATTTGCGAAACTTTGAAGAGGTAATTAACTCGTTTAACCTTGCATTTCAATGGATTATGGAACCCATCTTCACAAGTTTTATTCTAATCATGCAGGCACAAAGAGCGAGCAATAGCTCACCCGGCTAGGGGGCGACTCACGAGTTGAAGATCATGTGACTTCGATAACCGGGCCATGCATCTCGTGGCTTTGGCCTCCCCTTTGAGAAAAGAACAAGTAATCACACAATGTAAAATTTCTTTTGAAAAATCAAAGGAAAGAACAAAGGGCAGTTTCACCTACTGTCATTCCACACCATCGTTTTACATATAAATATAATAACATTGGAAATCAATTCCCTCGTCGACCAGGGACCAAATATTTACATCAAAGTCTCTTGGGAAAAGCTAAAAATTCCCAACCACTTTTCTACAATTGGGGGTTTTACCTAAAATATATCTCAAAACAAAATTTCAGTGATCTCATCATTGTCATTTAAGTTTAGGTTTCTAAAACTACAAACTTCTAAGTCAGGGTTTCCTTTCTTTTAATTAAAAAACAGATAAAGCAACAAAGAGAAGCAACGCAATGGGGTTGGTCTTGATACTTATATTTATTTATCATGTACTCTAACATTTTAAAATTTCCATTTCCAGAGATTCTTATTTATTTTTCTGCATTGGTCTTTATTGTTTGCCGCTCTATAGAACCCTATTGTATGTTGAATGAAGTTCCTAGCTTTGATTAGAAAAGAGAACACCTTTGAAACAAGAATCTCTCAAAATTACAACAAACAACAATAACAATAACTAAGGCTTCTTAGTCTAGTCGGTTATATGGATTTTTTGTCTTTACATAGTGTTATCACAACTCAATATGCTAGCAGTAAACACAATATAAACTAGATCAATCTTTTAAAATTAAAAATATAAATTTTATAATATTGTCAGAAGAACAAAATACCGACTACATTCTAAAGGTACCACATGTTTTTTTTAATGTACGTAATACTTGCCTTGATCCTTTTAGGAGGACAAAAGATCCCTCTATGTGTACAAAAATCACATCACAAGAATAAAAAAAAAAATTTAGGAGGTCAAATAATTATCGCTCCCTCTCATCATAAAAAAAAAACTCCTCTAGACTCAATGCTCACACTATCTTATCCTTAGAGAAAGGATATAATATCCAATAACAAGGCCTGTCAATCTCACTAACAAGTGACTGCAGACATAAATACAAAATAAGAGCAGCTAATAATTGAATAAACAATCTAACATATCAACCCATCCATCTCCAAAGAAATCCTAACGAATCATTTGTTCGAGGAAAGGAGGAAGAGCAGATGAAGCAAGGAGTGAATCAGAAACGAGCAAGAAGAGATCCAATGGAGAATCTGATAAACAGGTAAGAGGGAGAAAATAAAGATAAGCTTCTGAAAGATCTGATTTTTTCGGTCTACCATGAATACTGCATATGAATCTCAATCATCCACCACAAATAGCAGCACAATCACCAACATCACTCCCGACAATATAATCACAACTCCTCCAACTCTAAGCAGATATCAATCACAGAAAAGAAGAGATTGGAACACCTTTGGGCAGTATCTAAGGAATCACAGGCCACCATTATCGCTATCAAAATGCAGTGGCGCCCATGTTCTGGAGTTCTTGCGCTACCTGGACCAATTTGGCAAGACCAAGGTGCACGCCCAGATCTGCCCCTTCTTTGGCGACCCGAACCCGCCGTGCCCATGTCCATGCCCGCTGCGCCAGGCATGGGGCAGCCTCGATGCGCTTATCGGCCGGCTGCGAGCTGCCTATGAAGAGAATGGCGGTAAGCCGGAGTCGAACGTCTTTGCCGCTCGGGCAGTCCGTCTGTACCTGAGGGAGGTCAGGGAATTGCAGGCCAAGGCGAGGGGAATTGCCTATGAGAAGAAGAAGAAGAGAAAGCATCCTCCATCAACCCAGCAGTCGCCTGAAACAACAGCAGCAGCCTCCACCAACTTGACAGTAGAAGATTACGACTCAGCGGTGCCTGAACATGCCGGAACCAGCGCCGCCGGAGTCTCTACGGCCGTACTATCTCATATGGTGAAAATGGGGCCGGCCTAATAAATGGAATAAATCTCACCAGAGCTTTATCGTTCAGAAGATCATCTAATGTGAGTAGGCAACCTTCAAGTTGCACCCCCTATTTTACTAAATTGGACTGATGATCCATATATCACCTACGCTGTTTTTCAGCTTTTTCTGTTTTTCCTTACTTGCTTCTAGTTTTACCTTTTCCAGGCGACCTAATTGAGTTGTGTTAGGGGATAGTGCTAGCTGCGGTAGCTCTAGTGGCCATATATATAATATCGGCATTGATGATGGTAATCTATGTTGCATCGATACGAGTACGGTACTCAGTATGATAAGTAATTTAAAATAAAAACTAAGATACAGGTATGTCACTATTGGCAAATAAATATCAAAGTCATGAACGTAACCAAAGAATAATAGCTGCTGAAATGCATAAAGAACTCATCATGATTCAAAAATGTACATAAAGAACCTTTGATTAAGCTTGTTTTTGATGTCATATTGGTTTTAAGTATTGATCCATCTATATCGAGTATCACAAGATACAATTTTTATAACTATTGGCTTTTCTTTCTACTCCAACTTTAGTTTAGTTCTCCAAGACGATGGAAGTGAACCAATTTTTCTATGGAAGCACAAGATAGCTCTAGCCTGATGGTTGATTCAAGCAATTGCAAATGATATTTGGTGGTCCTAGAAATAGGCAGTGTCCCCAATACCTTTCATGCTAAAATTTGTTTAAAGCGTTTGAATATTTTGAGATGAATGTTCTATTTGAATATGTGCTTGACGATTAATGCATGCCGAGGGTTACAACTTTGTACCCAGAGAGATTGCAACCAAATTTTATTGCTTGGGACTGACCTGTTTTATGTCTTAAGCGAAGTTTTCACCCTTATGATTTGATTACCTAAAGATATCATGTAAAAAGATTCTAATCACATGCAGTAGATAAGCCCAAAGAACTCCCAAAAACTCCCATCCAAGACTGAGAACCTAACTCTTAGAGATAATGGCCATTCTCGGCTCAGGTAACAGCACTGGCCATCCAGTCCGTTACCTGAAGAGGATAAGGCCAGATCACTAACGGATGATCGTTACCAGGATTTTCGGTAACGGCTCTGTTATAGCTCTTGGATGAGGAAAGCCACAGGAGGATAAGCACGACGAAGGGGGAGCACCTGCCTATAAAAGGCAGGCATTACACGCACACACACATGGTGAAAGAAAACACAAAATACAGAAAAAATCAAGAGTGTGTGTACTGATCTTCGTCTGTGTGAGAACCTCATGTCCATCACATACATCCCATTATGCTGCATCAAAGGGCTGCTCACCATCAGATTGGCCATGACCAGAATCCGACGGAATAGAAGAAGGTACTGCTCTTCTTCAACATTGGTATCAGGGCCTTAGAACCCTGCAAAACAAGAAAAGATAACAGGTAAGAAAAAAAACAAAGCGGAAGAAAAAAAAATGAATCAGGGAGAAGCAGCGGCAGTCGGCAGAGTTACAACAAGCAAGTGAGGCAGGCCAAGGCCCGAACGGCCAAAGCCACAATAGCGAAGGCCCGAACGGCTAAAGCAAAAACAGCCAAGGCCCGAACGGCCAAAGCCAAAAAGGAAAACCCAGGACGGCAGGCCGGCAAAGCCTAGGGCAACAAACCAGCAAAGCCACGCAAAGCTAGAGCGGCAGGCCGGCGAAACCAAGAGCGACAGGCCGAACGGGCTAAGAGGTTGGAAAGAAGATGTTAGGGACGTTGACTGCCGAGGAGTGGCTGGAGAAACCCGTCGGGAACCCCCACCCTCTGGCCCCTTCCCTCTTCCTCTTCTCCCCTCTCTCTATGTTCTTTACTATTTTCCCTTTTCTCTCTCTATAACGCTGTAAAAGTGTTGTATCTGTATTGAAAAAAAAAATTTGAAATTCGCGGTTTCAGAAAACCACAAGAGGGAAAACCCCTCGGTTTCACGGAAACCTCCTCGGGGAATGGGGTAAAAAGACAGAACTGCCCTATCTAGATTCGTATATTACACAGTTGCCACTGGGAAAATTTACCCTTTTGTCCAGATATTTTCGAGTAAGAAGATTGGTTTGCCCTTATTGAGCGAAAAATCAGTTTTACCCTCTGGCCTTTTATGAAAATTACCAAATACTAGGCTATCAATTTACGGTTTTACCGTTCTCGGTTTGGATAATTTCAATTCTGCCATCTAGTTAAAAGACAGATTTACCCCTGTTCTTTTGAAAATTTATAGATTCACCCTGAGGGTTAAAATTGTAATTTTAACCCCGATCAGTTGTGAATTTTACAAGAATATCAAATAGTAAGTTTACAAGTTTATCCTCAAGGTTTTACAAAATTACAAAAAGAGGATAAATAGATAAAATTATAGTTTTGTCCCTTGGTATCCTTTTAGGGACACAGAGGCAGAAAACCCCTTAGAAAATTTTCAAAAGGATTACTTGCTATATATCATTCATCACTTTAACATGTTTCTTGCTATGTGTGCCTGTATTTTTGTGTTGGTTTCTTTTTTAGACCACTTAATTGTTATTTTTGTCAAACACATAAAAATAAGTTCTACGATATGTGTGTCAGAATTGGCAAAAATAGAAAAGCTGAACGGTCTCAACTTCTAGACATAGAAGAGAAGAATTCATTTGGCTCTAACACTGAAAGGTGTTGAGTACGTGCTAAATGAAACCATGCATCCTTCACCCCCAAACGCAAATGAGCAACAATTAGAAATATATAAAACATTTCTAAAGGACAATATCATAGCAAGGACGATCATGTTAACTTACATGGAGGATGACTTGATTAGGATCTTTGAAAAATATGAGACCACAAAAGAGTTGTTTGACTCCTTAAGAGCTAAATATGATACAACTGCAAAATTGAATGTGCAGTTGCTACTACAAAAGTACAACTCCTTCAGAATGAAAGAAGGAGAAAATGTAGTAGAGCATGTGAATCACATGCTAGTAATAGCTAGATACTTATCCATAGCAAAATCAGTCATCCCCGAACCGATGCAAATATCAACAATATTGAATAGTCTACTCCCGTCATGAAACATGGTCACCACTGCCCTAAGACTAGGGCCAAAAATCAATCTTTCTGAGTTGCCCCTTAAACTAGCAATAGAGAAAGAAAATATGCTCAAGAATAAGAAAAAAAAATTGTTAGTGGTTCGGGATGAGTTAGCGTCTAGCTCCAAGACCAACCAGAAAAAGAAACCAAATAAAAAGTTTGGCAAGAATAACAAGAAAGGCGGTCAAAATTTTAAGAAATTACAGGAAGCCGCTTCTCGGGTCAAGTGTTTTAACTGTACAAAGATGGGACACTACAAAAGAAATTGCTGCAACAAGAAAGGTGGAAGAAACAACCCACGGCACGGACAGTCAGAGAAGCAAGATATAATCTGCATAATTTCAGAATACCTGTATTTGGACCACCCAATAACAGGTTGGTGGATACACTCAGGAGCTACAAGACACATCTCGAAGACCAAGGAAGGAGCAATGGACCTGAAGGAATATCAACCTGGAGAATGTTGTGTGTATATGGGAAATAGTACTTTCTCAGATGTTCTGGGTATTGGATCCTTCAGGATATATGTACAAGGCAAACCAATTGTATTGACCGACGTGTTAATTATGTCATCTATAAGGCGCAATCTAGTCTCGATTCTTGCCTTAGTTAAGAAGGGTTTTGAAGTTAGATTTATTCCTAACAAGGTGACTGTAGGCAAACATGAGAGAATCTTGTTCTTAAGAGAATTTGATGTAGAACAAAGACTGCTCAAATTATCAGATAATGAAAGTCATCCATCTTCTACTTATATTGAGAGTGCCTTTTCTGTTGATGTGAATATGTGGCATAAACGCCTAGGGCATATAAGTCTGGAAAAGTTGAGGAAGTTATCCAACTTTGACTTATTACCTGGATTTGAGGAAAAGACTTTCAATAAGTGTGAAGCTTTTATACAAGGAAAAATGACAAGAAAAGTCTTTCCCAAGGAAACAACAAGGGCAACAACCCTATTGGAAATTATTCACACAGATTTATGTGGACCTTTTACAATAAAGACACATCGGGGAAAGGGTTACTTTATAATCTTTATCGATGATTACTCTAGATATATGTATATATATCTCTTGGCATATAAGTCGGAAGCACTTGAGGCATTTAAATAATATAAGCAAGAAGTGGAAAATCAATTAGGGCATTTGATCAAAGTCTTAAGATCAGACAGAGGAGGTGAATATACCTCGGCATAATTCTTGAAATTTTGCAAAGACTTTGGTATTGCTAAACAAAATACAATGTCCAAGACACCTCAGCAAAATGGTGTAGCTGAAAGATACAATAGAACCTTACTGAATATGATAAAGTCAATGTTGATTGATGCCTCTCTTCGAAGAGTATTTTGGGGAGAAGCAATAAGTATAACAGTTTACATACTCAACAGAGTACCGTGTAAAACTGTATTCACTACACCATATGAGATGTGGTTTGAAAGAAAACCCAACCTAGGTCATCTCAAGAGGTGGGGATCTATTGCACAAGTGAAGATCCTTGATCAGTCTAGAGATAAGTTAGATAGCAGGTCCTTGAGATGTATATTTATTGGATATCCAAAAGGTTCAATGGGATATCAGTTTTATCATAAGGACCACGGATTCATTGAAAGCAGAGATGTTGAATTCTTAGAAGATACTAAGAATGACATCCTGAAGAATGATGAGGAATGTATTGATGATTTGGTAGATTTAGACCAATCATCTTTTGAGCCCACAGAAGATCTTCCTGAAACTACCGATACCTTAAGTGGACATAAGAGGCCAAGAGTCACTCTGTCCTACTTAAAGGATTATCACACTTATCTTGCGGAAAAAGTGTATAATTTGGTAGATTTGGATGAGTTGACTGATAACTTGACTTATCAGCAAGCAATGAACTCATCGGAAGTTACAGACTTAGAGAAAGCCATGGATGAGAAAATTGAATCCATTGAGAAAAATCAAGTCTGGGAATTGGCTGATTTGCCAAAAGAAAGAAAAGTTATAAGTTGTAAATAGGTTCTGAAAAAGAAATACAATATTGATGGTATAATCGACAAGTTTAAAGCGACGTTGATTGCAAAGGGTTTTTCGCAGAAAGAGGGGATAGATTATGTTGAGATATATTCTCTAGTTGCGAAATTTGTATCCATATGGATAATCTTAGCAATATCTGCATACTATGATTTGGATTTACATCAGTTAGATGTAAAAACAGCTTTTCTAAATGGAGATTTAGAAGAAATCATATACATGCAGCAGCCCGAAGGATTTGTGGTTGAAGGCCAAGAAGATAAAGTATATAAGTTGAAAAAATCCTTCTATTGCCTGAAACAGACACCTCGCCAATGGTATTTGACTTTTCAAAATGCCATCATAGAACTTGGGTTTGTGGCTAACAAACTTGATCACTGTGTATATGTTTGAAACAGTGGGAGCCACTTTGTCATCTTGTCATTGTATGTTGATGACATATTATTGACTAGAAATGACAATGAGATGATTGTCAAAACGAAGTCATGGTTGAATTCTAAGTTCGAAATGAAGGATATAGGGGAAGCATCCTATATCTTGGATATAAAGATCTCTCGAGATAGAGGATCTAGACTCTTATGCTTGAGTCAGGAGAGATATATTGACTATATCCTCAAGAAGTTTAAAATAGGTGAATGCAAGTCTACAGATACACCTGTTGCAAAAGGGGTTAAATTAAGTAAGGTTGATTGTCTCAGTGAAGGAGACGATAAGCCTAATGTTCCTTATGCACAAGTTGTTGGCAGCTTGATGTATGCTATGTTGTGTACAAGACCTGATATCAGCTTTGTTGTTGGTCTTGTTAGTAGATATCAAAGTAATCCTGGTTGACAGCACTAGGTAGTTGTGAAAAGGATTCTAAGATATCTGAAATGAACAAAGGACTTGAAACTGTGTTTTTAAGGAAATGAACTGAAAGTGGTAGGATACTTAGATTCTGATTTTGCTGGGAGCAAAGATGACAGCAAATCAACCTCGGGACAGATATTCTTATTTGGAGATGGTGTTGTTTTTTGGGCATGTAAGAAACAGAGTTGTGTAGCATTGCATACATAGGAAGCTGAGTATGTTGCTTGCTGTATGACTGCAACAAGTGTTGTCTGGATAAGGCGCTTCATATGAGATTTGAAGTTGGAGATAACAGATGAGTTAATGGTTATCGATTGTGATAACAATGCAGCTATTACTCTTATTAAGAGTGGAGCAGATTGCTAAAAAAGCAAGCATATAATGGTAAAATATCACTATGTTCATGATATGGTTATGAGAAAGGAAATATCCATCTCATACATGCCAATGGAAGATATATTGGCAGACCCCCTGATAAAAGGCATAACAGAGGATCTCTTCTCAAAACATGTTACTAATATGGGTTTAAGATATGTTTGATTGTTGTATAGATAAATAACCATACAACGGATATATTGTTGTATAGGTAAATAACTATACAACGGATGATTTGTTGTGTAGGAAAATAACCACACAAGAGGTTCTGATTGCAATAGTAATCAGGAATTGACATAACTAGGAAAAAACCCAGAAAAATGGGAGGAAAACCAGTATGTTGATACACTTGGCTCGAATGGCCAAGTGGGAGATATTATAGATAATGGTCATTCTCGGCTCAGGTAACGGCTGGACTGGCCATCCAGTTCGTTACCTGAAGAGGATAAGACCAGATCGCTAACAGATGACCGTTATCGGGATTTCCAATAATGACTCTGTTACAACTCCCGAACGAGGGAAGTCACGGAAGGATAAGCACGACGAAGGGGGAGCACCTACCTATAAAAGGCTGGCATTAAAGGAGCACACATACGGTGAAAGAAAATACAGAATACAGAAAAAATCAAGAGTGTGTGTACTGATCTTCGTCTGTGTGGGAACCTCGTATCCATCACCCGCATCCCATTCCGCTACACCATGAGAGGGCTGCTCACCATCAGATTGGCCATCACCGGAATCCGATGGAACAGAAGAAGGTGCTCCTCTTCTTCAACACTAAGTGATTCCGTAAAGACTAGTGGCTTATATATGTATATAGAGAGAGATCATGAAAAAGCCATGCTTGTGGCTTTGTTGCAGTTCATCATCTGCCACCGCAGCTGCCTATTGCATACGTACCACGGCACATACTCACTTTCACATCTCTTACACTGTTGGAGATGGTAGCGCTCAATCACTCCATTGTCATTCTTAGAAATTCACGTATACATGATTTTTAGGCATGAAGTGGCATGCGTGTGGCTTTGTTGCAGTTCATCATCAGCCACTGCTGTAAGCCAAGCGGCTGCAACAGCTCAAATGAAGCACATGTATTGGTACGTACCACACATTATGATATGCATATCCATATCGGGTACGTACCTGACATACACGTAGAAATAAAGAGAGAGAGAGAGGGGCCTGACATACACGTAGAAATAAAGAGAGAGAGAGAGGGGAAGAGGATGATGATGGTGGTGGTGGAGGTGGAGGTTTCTAGGGCCTTTTCTCCACTTTACCGGATGTCAGGAGACCGCTTTGTCGCGATCCGTCTATCTTATATGCAAATATTGAAGGTAAATAGGATTTGCCAGCAGATTGTGGATGAATTTACTATCTCCGTCTTTCTCTAATTAATGTAGCAGATTATTTGGCCGTTCAAAGCAGGTCATTCGCTGTAGATTTCTACGGAGGATGGAAGGTGCTCTTTTAAGCGTGTGGTGCTGTTTTTTCACAATTTGTTCAAGCTATTGACACCTACAAGTTAATTTCTAACTCAAGCTTCAAACACAATCCTGTAATTCTTAGTGTTCTATTTCCTCATCTACATGATAGTGATACAACATACAGGATCCTTTTACTGCCGTCATCATCGCTGTTGCTGTTGCTGTGTTCTTCGTCTTCTCCTTTTCTTCTCCATCGTCTTCTTCTTGGTTGATCATATTCTTCTTGATTTAAATGGTAACTGAGAAACGTTCAAGCAGTGAAGACCATCAGTACAAATTAAGTAAACTGAACAAACTTGACATAAAACTATGAATCCCAAGGTTGCTTAAGAGAATGACCAGCTTCATTTTTAAAAGCGCGTAGCCATAAAGTATGACGAAACAGAAAGTAAGAAGAGAAAGGAATACCATTAATGTCCTTGGTCAAGTTTCATGTCACCTGTAGGCGAATAGCGGGCATTCGATTTCAAGCAGTAAACTTAGAAAAATGTAGCAGACCACTCGAGATTCTACTGAGAATGTTTAAATATTGGACTCAAATATCGTACCGATGTAAATATTATACCTCATTTGTCATAACGTTATACATACTATGGAGGAAAAAAAGGGTGGACGTTTTGCCATTATTCTTTCTGGCCGACAGTTTATCACACAAAGATGCCCACCATTGGGCATTCCTCTGCAAACCACCTCATATTTTATTAGCATGACGATGGAAAACATATAACTTTTTGTTTTTGCAGATATGTTCGAGGGCATGTTCTTTCTTGATATTCGAGGGCATGGTAGTAGCTAGCACCGCTTGATATTCGTGTTAGAACAAGCATAGTTATTTATTTTCGTAGAAAGTCTGTCTTTCTCCAATTATGTCTGCTGTGTGAGGGAAAAATAAAAAAGAGAATAAAGATTGAGACTTTCCAATGCTTAGTCAATCCTTCAGTAATGGTGTAGAAGAATCCCACTATATATTTTCTTTTGGTAAAAAATAGGTGCACTGTGATTTGGTGTGGCCTCCATTAGAGAGAGAGAGGTTTCATGATCCATCAATCAAGAAACATTAGAAAACTCAAATTTACAGTGTCAAAACATAAAGGATATTGCTTGTTACAAGCAAGACTAGTGACGATGATTTATAAGTGTATAAGGTTACTCTTTGTTTCCATTTTTCTGTCTATCAACGGTGGCTGCACTGATCAGTACGCAGTATCTAGTCATGAAAAGATAGGAGGAACATTAAGACACATACATTATGAGCACTACAAACCGTACTCATGGAAACCTAAAACTATGATCAAACAAATATAACACACAAAGTAACTACAAGATGCTTAATTCGAAGCACTTCGTATCAGATTTAAACTTGAAGATTAGCTTGGTGCTAACCTTGACTTGAATTGATGATAGTCATGTTCAATCGCATTAGAAAAAAAGATCAAGTGGATGCTTTAATATAGGATCAGAATTAGATTTCACATCCCTATTCTTTTTTATGTTGATTATATATTTCTGATTCACCTCGTCAATATTAGCAAAAAGACAGGTACTTTTACTCCACCCATCTTGTGTTTGTATTCGATAGATTGATTATAATGAACTGAACATCAAAATTTAGATAAAAGTCAGAAAACCAGAAAAGGAAAAGGAAACGATCTGTAATAAGTGGAAGGAAGGAGTAAGACTGATCTGATCCAAGTATAATAGGTTTGGACAGGTGGGCCAACAAAGCCCATTCCTTGCCATGTATATGAAGTAATCAAACACTAGAACTGTGATGCCACTCTCCCCCTCTCTTTTCACAAGTCGCCTCTGGAAGAGCTAACCAAACTCCTGTTATTAACAAGAACTCCAGTCTCTTCTGGCATAATGGATAATAAAATTACCGCCTCCAGTATATCAGCATATGCAACATTATAAACAACAGATCTTGATCCAAGTTTTTATAAATCAAATCACCATTTTTGTTTCTTAAAGTAGAGGAAGCTTATTACTATAACTACGAACCAATTGCGGACAAACCAGAATCCTTTGCCACCTGCGGAATCCCTGGATCACTCCCTCTTGATCCAAGCCTCCAGACATGCTAAACGCTAGTGGCACTCGATTATATATATATATATAAATATATATAATATAATATAATATAAAACCAATCCCCAAGATTTTGTATCATGCCTGAATGACATGCATTTTGGTGCAAGATGATGATCTCCAAATAACCAGAACCACCGTTCTTTTGACATAGACTACACTTGGGTGCCTTTCGATCATAAAGAGAAAACTAATTATCTTTCATGCTCCTCGCCCCTTCAAAGGAAAAAAAAGAAGAAGAAGATAAGTTGGACACGACAGAGAGGATCGTCATCCGTAGAATTGAAAAGGTCACTGAAACAAAACCCATTTAATTTAGTGGCACCAAGGTGGTTAGAATAGTGAGATGGGTAGTCAAGGGCTCAATTCGTAAGCACCTCACCCATCAGCACAAGCTGCATAAGAACCAGTTATAAATCCATCAATAAATAAATATAACACATTCTAAAGCATGGATTCAAGATGGACTCTAAAGCAATCATCAGCCTTGATACCTTGCATGCAAAGTGTTTGATCTTGACCATAGGCTCCATCCACGAGATAACTTTATGTGTTGTTTAGCAATGTTTCTTTTCCATCTCGTGGTAGATATAAATACATGTAATCCGTTAAAGTGCGAACTGTACATAGCCTTTTGGCTCCCTTATAAAAACTCTTATCTTTGAGGGAAGACACCCAATTAAGAAAACTCCGCGTGTTGGGTACACGTGCTCTCGTCTCTGCTATCAAAATTATCTTTGCCTTTAAGTTTTCTTGCTTTCAAGTATCCGTGCACTTCCGATTAAACCTCTTTCTTGCTTTTGCCGTTCGAGTGAGTGAGTCTATGAGTGTCAAGGCATCGGCACACTTTGCACTCGGGGAGGAACATCTCACGCGTCGTTTTGAGAAGTCGATGGCCAACCCCCAACACTCAGTGAAATCCGCTAAAGCTTGCTTGGTCCTAAGAACCGAATCACTCGTGACATATAAATTATGTATGTATGTGTGTAGGTAGGATTACATATGAAATGGCGGATGGGTATCTGTCTGTACACTCCTGATTCACTTTCTTTTCACTTGTAAAGTCTGTGTTAAGGCCAAACTGCTCGGGTGCCCTTTCATGTCCGACACCCCCACCCACCCGAGAAGAAAAAATCAACTTGAATGCGTGTCTTGATAATTGAAAAGAACCACGAAAGCGATGCATGGCACGGGTGTCAGTCTTTCTCTGCAATCTCGTGCAGGAAAAAGATCCGCCTTGACCAAAGATGCCTGTAACTCCCAAACCTCACCTTCATCTCTCTCTCTCTCTCTCACACACTCACAAACACACACAAAGTTAAGAGAGATAAGTACAAGAGAGACGCTTAATGTTTCCTTCATAATGTGCTAAAAGTTGGAAGAGCTTTCTTTCTCAATGGGTGGCCAGTGATCTGCCGTTTCGCATTTAGGAGTGTGCATGCATGCGTGCAGAGAATCTCAGTGGAGGACCGTATCTTGCTATTGGGAGAAAGATATGACGTATCCTACTGTTTGGCCCCAGAACTCACGTGGATACCCTGGTGACGCTCCGGCGGGCTCCATTCTCCCACGCTTTCCTGGCTTCAATAACATCTCACCTTCTTTCGTGGACGGATCGTCTGACCAAAGACGGTGGAATAGGTCACCCTGAGTCACCTTGATCTAAAGCCCTAAAACTTGTATCATCTTCCTCATGCACGTCATTAACTAGCTGGGCAGTCCATATTTTAGGTGAAGTTAGCCGTCCCCTTCACTTAAACATGGTCGGTTCCGGTTCGCCTGGTATGAATCGTAACTGAACCAGATCCGATCCGGTTTCAGTTGTGATTTCAAACAGTAAGTTTCGGTTTGTGTTCTGCAGCTTCTTGCATCATCTTGGACCTTGACAAAATTATGTCAAAACAGAAGTATGTGTGTGTGCGTTTGAGAGAGAGAGATGTTTCTGCTCATCCTCGTTTCAGGATATCAGTATTTCTTGTTGTACGTGGAGCATGTATTGACTTCAAAACGCGTCAAATGACTGGCCGGTGGTACTGTTGAAAGAGGTGTTAGTCAGATACTCTTCCAATATATATGTCATGTCATTACATGCATATAAATTACCAAAAGAGAATATATATATATATATATATATAGTGGGTAGTACAAGTACGACATTGCACTTTGTATTCTTAATGTTAAGTTCGGTCACAATGTCACATGCACGCAGAAATGGCATATATAGCTGTGTAGAAATCGTTTAAAAATTAGGGTTTCAGGTACAATTTTGCGCTTAACGCTGGCGGCTCCTTCTTGGTGTTTGTGAACACCCTTTGTGTGCTCAAGTAGGGTGCGAGTGACCCAAGATCCGCTAGCCCATAACTGAAACTCGACTCGCTTTTGTTGGGTTCGTGTCTGGCTTGAGTTAAATTTGATATGTTAAAAGGTCAAGCTACATCCACCAGTACTCAGCTGGAGCTTCTCACAAGCCTAATCATTTTACACATATAATTTAACTTGTACTGATGGTGACAAGAGAATTGAAGAGCACTTAAAAGAGGATGAAAGCCATGACAGAGAAAGCAGAACATTTAGGCCTTTTTATCTAAGATCAAGTGTTGTATCTTGATTGAGTCACGCTTTCTTCTATTTAAAATTAGTTGTTTACCAAATCCGGACTTGTTCATGAACTCAGCTGAGCACCACTTGATTGAGCTTGTTCACGAGATTAGTCAGGTTTGACTTAATCAAGCCCGTTCATGAGCTCGAACCATGCAGAAGTCCTTATATCAAACCTTGGAACATCTTGAGGTCGAATTCAAGCTGATCATTTCTTAAACAGAGCATGCGCCCCTTCGTAATAGATCAGTGTTGCCTCCCAAAGAAGTTTCTCTCTGAACATCATGAACTAATCCTAATCCCAGCACGTTAGACGATTCTGAGCCTTTCTCTCTGAACCATCCATGTAGCGGCAACTCTCATCTTCCTTCTCACTAGGTCCGAGAGAGTCGCTCTTTCTCACGTTGCTCGTCTGCTCCGGTGTCGCATCGCCCTGTTTCGCCGTCCCTTCCCATCTTCAGAAGGCCGACCAGGTTGACTGTATCATCATTCATGAAAGTAAGTACGAGCATAAATATGCATCTGGCACTGCTCAAAGTAGAAAAAATGTTGGCGTATCATAACAAACATAAGGGGGAGAGAACCTGAAATCAGAATCAATTTCTCCTTTTCCTACATTCTTATCTGTTCCAACGAACCCGAAAGAACACCCTAGAAGTAAAATCTTATAACCACTTCGGCTACAATTGGATATGCGTCACCCGGCTAATAAACAAAGAAAACAGAAAGAAAGACAACGCCAGATTTTTAATCTGAATCCCTGAAAGTCTCATCTGATTGCCACAGTTTCTTCCGGATCAAGAAAACTGCCTCATCTTCATCCGATTCTGTGTCAGGCTGGTGGTCAGACACAGCTTCCCAGTGCAATGCCACTAGGTACTTACTAATGAAATCGATGACAGGTCGTTTGTCGCGAACTATGATAAAGCCACGAGGACGAAGGATACGGTCCATCTCAAGGAGCAGATCCTCCATGCTGCATCCTTTCTTCTCAATGTCCGAAAACACAGTCCAAGCATGCAAGAGATCGTAGGTTCGTGGATACGTAGAAAATCCTTGACACCTGACGAAGAGAAATGATGTCATACTTTGATGAGGACTATTAAGGATGAGCCAGAAGATTAAAGTTGATTAAATGAACAGGAAAAGGGTATGAACATCATATCTCAAGATGATTGTCCCGACATTATTTCTTGAAATACAGATCATGCTGCATCCAGACGTTCTGAAAGTACAGATGCAATTTTTGCATGTAATAAATATATGTCTGGAAGAACTATAAACTAATAGATGGTATATGGTATAGTATGGCACTTAAGGTTCTGATGTCTATGTATAAAGGATATTGTACTCAAATTTTATAAGGAAAATCTACATGTCACATCTTTTGTCTGTTTACCACAAACTCTTTACCAGTTATGAGTGGTTCCAATCAATCCTCGGTCATATATTATCCTTAGTGTGCTCGGTGTATCTTCAGGCACCACATTCATGACCCAAACAGGCTTGTCTCTGAGAGACGCTGCAAAAGAGCCCATGTGCGCCTTCATGTCCATCAAGTTTCTTAGAGTATCATCTTTAATCTTCGGCCTTAACAAGTTCCAGTAATGCTCAACTCGCTGGTGCCAAAGCTCCTGCACATTTTCAAGGCTCGATCAATCAGTGAATACATACGAGTTAAAATGAAAATTTTCTCAAAGTTGTAGTGTTTAAGTAGTCACCGTGTCCTTCTCAAACGTACTAGGCAGGATATGGAGATCAGCAAGTCGAGGAGGAGGAGCAGTCAATCGGGCTGGCCAAGGAGCCAGTCCACTTCCCTTCTCACTGTGATCATCTGCAAATTTCGGTGCCATATATGCATGTAAATTAATCAACAATTTTTGACAAATGTAAGACAATCTTAACATGCAAGATGTTCTGAAATCTATCTATCGCCATCCTTCTAAGTCTTACCAACAATCACAGGATAGCTAAGATTTTAAAAAAGAGATGCTCTAAATCATGTGAAAAATGAGAACCAAGATTTAAACTGCATGAACAAAAGAAACATGAACAGTAAAAACATCTATGGGAGAAGAAACAAAGAGTTGCAACTTTTTTATTTAAAGAAAGAAGCTAGCTCCAAAATAGTTTGGCATAGACATTTGATTAGTCAGACAGAAACTACGATAGAAAAGATTGTATACGACATCTCAAATGACGCCACCAAGGAAAAAAGAACAAGACAATGATGAACTGCTTTCTGCAGCATGCAGGCCTATTTTCCCTGTTCGCAGTTACAAAATTTACAAATTGCATCAAGGATGTTGGCCATCATCTCCTATACCCATATCCTGGTCCACATACATGCAACACAGCACAGGATTTTTTCTGAAAATAATTGTTCTTTTTTTGACTCGGCAAGTTTGTGGGAAATAGTAGGATACTATCATATGCAGTTATCCACCAAAAGAAATAAGTAAGGAAACATCTCTGAGAAAAAACAAAAAGGACATGAAACAAACAAGAATAACTTTGAAAAGGAAAATTGTGGACATCAACTGCAACAGAACAGCACTGGTTCCTTAGGATTACCACATTAAATAAGTCCTTCATTAAATTTTGAAGTAAAAATGTATTTAATGCCCAAAACCCTGTTTAAATTTACTTGCTCTATAAAATGGAAGTGTTTGTAAGAACTTACAAATAAACATGAACAAAGTTGTAAAAGATTTTGGACACATTGTCGGTTGAGTCTTGGTTGGACCAAGTTGTTGCAGTGCAGTAATTGGGTTAAAAATTGACATCATCTATCTAATATGGTCTCTGGCCATGAGGATACGGGTGGAGACCACTCGTCAATGTCAAACTCCATATGAGGATATGTTGGATCCTATTTAACCGTATTTAGAACTAAATGTATTCGTGTTGCACTGATCTGATCTGGATTCTGATAACCTAACCCCATTTCAAGCCACCAACTATAGAACCAAACGTTGTGACAGTTAATCTCAGTTTCTATGCTTGTATCCTTCTGTAGAACCAAATCGTTGTGTCAGACTTGTGCTGACTGCTGATAGTAGAAAAGCAAACAAACACAACCATGAACAGGAAAAGAGAAATACCTCCGTGTGCATTCAAAAAATGCAGTACGTTTTGTTTGTGTTTCTTCAATGATCATCATCAGATTTGCAGAGTGGAGGCCGAGTACCAGGCTCTCTTTTAAGTAGCAATCATTTGTAAGAGGCTTGACCCATATAACAGTCTGGTTCTTCTTAGCAGCTATTTTCCAACACATCCGCCCTACAAGAGCATTCATTTCTCTCCATATTCTACGGTCCTCTTCATCCTGAGCATAGGCTTCAGGAGATGAGTAGGCGAAGTAGCCTCCTGGCCTAAGTAACCTATCCAGCTCAAGGAGAAGTATACCATCTCTTTGAAGCCAATCAATTCTACAGCGAGAACAATGAGCAAGTTCAAAAGATCTACTAGGGTAAGGGAGTCTTTTGTCCCTAAGACGCCAAGATATGCTGGAATTCCTCTTTCTAAAGCAAACTGAATTTGGTTTTCATGAACATCATTTGGGGCTAATGACATTGCTATTACATTAGAAGAAAGTAGATATCCTCCGAAACTTGCAACACCACAGCCAACATCAAGAACATTGCGGAGTCTTCCTCCATTGTTTATATTATTGTTTGGAAAGTTGAGCATCTGTAATATCAATCATGAATATGTAGTTATAACTTTTTCAGTTACGTAAAAGTTTTATGATTTGGTGATTATTTTAGTCCCAACCCAAATAGGAGTAACTAGCTTACATTGGCAAGTGAAGCAATATATTTATCAGCACCGTAATGGAAGTGGGTTCCTCCACCAGGAAAACTATCTTTTCACCTTTACAACCATCCAGTTCTGACCAAAAGCCCAATCTTACCTGGTAACCCTTTGGTGGTGGGATCAAACAATTGTATCGCCTATCAGCTGGAGGACAATGTCTCTCGTAATGCTCCATCAGATTCAGATCAAGCTTCAACCTCAACTGGTATATAAGATTTCTGTCTAAGCAAGGAATCAGCTCTGAGTGTCTATCATCACAAACCTTCACAAATACAAAAGAAACTACAACAGTAAGTTGGTCACAATGAAAACAGCAATCCATTCTCAAGAAACAATATGGGAGCAGAAGGAACCACTCACAGGAAAGCTTTTGGGGACAAAGTTAATATCGCCACCATCCATCTCAAGCCTGGAATCCTCTTCCAATCTTCCCTTATCACTTGAATCAGCCTCATCATCTCCACCAAAGTAGGATGATCCTAACTTTCCCAGAGATTGGCCATACTTAAAAGCTGATGTCCTATGGTTCCCTCCGGATCCAAAGAATGACCCATAGTATATGAAAAGGAAACAAAGGAGAACCCCCAGGGCACACATGGAAGTGACCAAATTCCTTTTTTGCACTCCATCTGCCCGACCCCTCATCATCCTTGCTTAAATTACTGTCAACCCAGCCTTCTTTCTCTTTCCTTTGAGGATTTGATGACTTCAAAGATTAATAAACATGGGTACAAGCTAAGCCTAATACAATTGCAAATGGAGTTCGACACCACAAAGACGAGCCCAAACGTTTAAAGATACAGCACAATTTCTACGTCTATTCTTCAAGTTCTACGTTCCATTGATTAGAAACGTGCAACCAATTTAGTGGCCGCAAAATTCAGACCGGACCTGCATAAATCAGACATAGAAGACCCAGATCAAGCTCGATCTTTCTGTCGGCAATACAAAAGTCTCGGATCGAATTGGTAGAAGAGTGAATACAATAAGCCAACTTCAAATAATTCGAAGCTGACACCACTCGAGTAAAATGATGGCGGGATGCCAATTAAGGATGCTTCTGTTACTTTTAAACCAGATCAGACACACATTTATCGGGTTTAATCAAAGTACCGAAATTAATACCCCAATGGCGTTCAGGCACAAAGGCTCTAAACTATTACCAAACGAACTTAACAATAGCACCGCCCATAACGCGCATACGGTGGAAATCCTTGCCAGCGGCCGGTTAAAGGAAAGATAAACTTATACAACAAAAGAAGGAGAATTTATTTCGAATATTTTCCTTTAATCCGGAAAGTTTTTCCAATCTAAAATAAATAATAGTGGGACAGAAAGTAAAGAAACTCGTTTTGCAAATAAACTTAAACGAAGATAGACGGATTCCAGTATCTAGGAACTGAGAAAATGAAGAAATAGTGAACTTGAACAAACTAGGACTCAAAGTGACAATATCGAGTAGAAACTGTAAAAGACTACGAACTAAAAATCAATATCCGCACACTGAGACCGTTAGAAAATGGAAGTGAACTCAAATGCAGATCGAATAATGAGCAAAAGATAAAGATCCACGACATCGCAGAAAAAATCCATATAAAGAAACCATTTCAACAATAGATTCATACTCTTGAGAAAACATCCTCAGGGAAATACTGAGACACAATAAGCACCATGGTTTCCCACATCTGACTCCAAACCGACACCGAATTTCCAAAGGAAACTCAAAAATTTGAATTACCGCTTTCAAAAGTCCATGCACCACAGATTTTGGCGAGAGACTTACGGGTGAATCCAGATCCGATCTCCTGCGAGCTAGAAGATCCTCCTAGTTCTACAGGAAACCCTCGATCTCATGGCGATCAACGAGCTCACTCAAGAAAGCTAGAGAGAGGGGGGGGGAGGCGGGGATGAGATCTGGTGAGTCGTCAACGGCGTGGATTTCCGCGATCCCCGTTTGTACGGTGGAGATCGGCTTACGAATGACGCCGTCTTCAATGAAAGCAAGCAAATAAAAATTCCTACATATTTATTATGAGCACTAACTTTTTTATAATAAAAATAAAAGAGTGAGCACTAGCTGAGTTCCAACTCTACATGGGCACGGAGAAAATCATGTACGATACGTCACCGACATGTAAATTTGTACCCTATAGTCCACCAAAAAGATCAATGTATCGCGTCCCTCCACATGGACATGGATGGTTAGATGGGTCGTGCACCAGATCTGGTCGGACCGGATCCAGTTTTAAGATTCTACTACCAAATATGGATCTGGATCCCTCTGATTCAATCATAGAAGCCATCATATACAAAGCTAGATCCAGATATATACAATACCCGTTAAACCCAAAACCAAGGCAGTTCCTATAGCTGCCTGGATTTTTTAGAGGCTCCATAACAAAAACAACCTAAATGAACGAAACAAGGTTTGCACGGCCGAGCAACAACTCACCTTGCAAGGTCAAGATCATGAGTTCGATACCCAGTGCATGCATGGCTTCAGCACCCCCATTGTACAGAAAAAGAAAAAAAGATCGAACGAGGTGTTGTATTATTAGCTATCTAATGTGAGCCTTTCTCCAATCAGGCTTGGTTGGAAAGGAAAATATATAACCTTGATTAGACATAATGAGAGGCTTGCCGATCTCATAAGTGAGACCACCTTCACGGGCTTCTTATTGGCACCCTCCTCACATATACCCCACCTACTATTGCACACAATCGGTTTTTGTTTGATCATGTTAGAACGAGGAAGAAGCGAAACATAACCGCACTCGGAAACTTATTGGAACACTTGATTTGGTTATGCACTTGGACAATGATCTTGAACCAAATCCGATTATATAACAGGGAACGCATCAATTTTATTTAACAAGTACAGCCAAATCGGCAATAGAACCTTCTGCAAGTAATGCGATTTACCAGATTTGATTATAGATTATGCAACCTTTTTCCTCACAGAATGCATAATTTTCTAGCAAATATAAAAAGTAATAAGTAACGACAGATGAAGGGGTTCTGAATCAAGAGTCAGTGAACACTTGCAGGCACTTTCAACAACCATGATGGGTTTGGTTATTCATATCGATCTCCGATAGTCTCAAACAAAGAGAAGTTCAGATCATCTCTTGTAGAGAGAGAAACAACTCCAAAAAAAGTCCACTTAAGATGATGAACAAATAGGGCCAGACGACAATCAGCAGTTTTCTCACCAAACCTCAGGACGAAGTTGGCCAGAAGAGGGCGGCATCCATTTCCCAGAGTGATAAACATTCTCACCGACCTTCCAGCCAGGAACGTCCTTCATGATTCTAGCCTCGTCTTCCAAATATTTCTTCCATTCTTTCACAAACCTGTTAAAAGGCCAGGCAGCATCAATAAGTTAAGTATCAAGTGAAGGTGCAGCAAAATCACATTGAAATATTGGTGGGGTACACTTTTATATACCTCTCGTCCTCTTCTGCTTGAAGAACAGGAACTAGAGCTCTTCGTGCAGCGTACTTTTCTTCTTTCAGCTCCCTGGTTATTTGAAGGATTTAGCATTTAGAAATACTCCACAAGTCCAGCATGTACAGATCATGTCCGCACCAAAAAAAGAGGGAAGAAATGCAGTTCATGAATTACACACACAAAGGGGAGGGTTCGTTCAGACATTTTTGACACTTTATGTGAGACCAATTGGTCAGACCCTGCGGATTCATCATGTTGTAAGCCATGTCAATCAAATCCAACTATACGGATAGACTTAGCATTGCTTAAATCAAGATCAACTTGCAAATAGTCAAAAACCAAGCTGTTTGTGTGGTTTTCTCCTGATGCAAAAGATCAAAAGCTGAAAAGCTCCAGTGCTTAATTTCGTTCTTCTTTTTCAAGAATATACCATTTAAAGTTTATTTCAATCAAATCAAGCATGCCAAAACTTTGAAATGGTTGGATTTAATTAAACGACTTGCAACATCAATGTGACATGAGCCCTAACGGATGCAAACGTACTTACAGCACACACAAGCACACAAGCCCAACAGTGAACAACATACAAGAATCATGGTAAGAGGCATCTGTTCAATACAAACACAATATGGCGCAACAGCCAAGAAAAGTTAACATCATCTGAATCATATTCTTAAGACATAAAAGCACAATTTCTCGAAACACTTACAAGTTTCGGTAAATTAGGAATCCCTTGATTTTTTGAAGCGGATGATAGCCCTGTGTGCATCACAATCAGATGACACAAAAGCCGTCAAACACTATTACCTAGATGAGATCTACATCGTACAAATGCGAACACTTGGTATAACCTGCCTTCTATAAGTTGCTACTTGTCTGACAAAGGGAGCATCCCATCACATTTGCCCGAAGTAAAACACAAGATACACTATGGACCACCATACTCATAGCCTACCCACAAGACACTATTTACTATTCAGATTAGTTTCTAGGTGACACACTTACACATGGCACTTCATCATGTATCCTTTATAGTTTTCATAGCCTCATCAACACCCTCATCCCCAGGGTACTGTCACCGATCTTGTTTCCCACAAGGGTACCATTTTATGATAGCACTAGAAACATGAAAATATACATGCACGTAATTTTGGAGATAAATGTCGTACATTCACAACTCCGCCCATGTAAGGGATTACCTTTACATTGCCGGTCTCAAGCCTGGGTAAAGGAGGAGGGTTATGTTAGACTTCCGACAACCAGCGTAAAACTTTGTCGGATTTTTATACCATGAATTACACAAATCTAATTCATACAGACACTTCTAAGGGGTGGAGTGTCGACCCCGACACTGGTGTGACACCGACACCGTGTCCGTGTGGCATGGCCAAAAAAATTTTGCAAAAAAAATATATATATATTTAACTCACGGATAAATGGGTCCGGATAATAAAGATTGATTTGTGTATTATGATGAAATTAGTAATTGTTTACCATTTATATGTTTTGCTTTAATATAAAGTTGTGTACTTGTTATTGTAGCTGTATAAAATATAAAGCTGATCGAATGATTTTGGGTGTGAACAATTAGTTTCTTATTACTCAATGGATTCTTGACTCCATCCTGTATGCCTTTGCACAGAATAATCTCTGTCACCAAACACATTTAAAGACCAGGAACATTGCCAGATCAATAGAACAGAAGAGTATGACATCACTAGTGGATCCTAGCATAAATACTAGTATATGTTATATCCTACAAAAGATCTCGAAACTCTTTGAATCCATAACTTGGTTGGATATTTTGCAGCTCGTAAAATCATTGTAAGTTTCAGATCATTATGAGAGAACTTGCTAATTGATACCTGCGTGCACCCAAAATTAGCAAATACTAGTTGTATTATGATTGATTTATGTAGCTTGAATATTATATATAATATATAATATTATATACCCTAATCGTGTCGTCGCACCCAAAATTTTTGAAATTTGCCGTATCCCACACCCGCACTCGCACCCGCACCCATGTGACATAGACACAAATTATGAGCATTACTTTAGGGCGTCTCCACCTAGCAACGCATTGTAGAACCCAAATGCAGTGATAAGTACGCAAGGGCCGCTATATTTTTGCCCAGATGTAGTGAATCAATTACGGAGAGAGTTCCCACATCATGAACGGGTGTGGGTAAAGAAGTTAGTCACGCTACATTGTCGCTCGAATTAGTGAATAATTTACAGAGAGGGTCTCCGCATTTTCAGTATGGGCATACGCAGGGGGTAAGGAACCTAGTCCTAGATAATAAGATTCATATTGGTTCTTGGAATATCAAAACATTATTTGGTAAGCTAATAGAGGTGGTAGATACTATGATTTGGAGAAAGATTCATATTCTATGTTTACAAGAGACAAAGTGGGTTGGAGAAAAAGTAACGGAGATAGAGGATAAATGTTTTAAATTAAGGTACTCAGGTAACAAAAAGGCTCGAAACGGAGTTGGTAACTTGGTATTATCATAAATAAAGATTTAAAGGATAGGATAGTAGACATACAACGATATGGTGACTGAATCATGACGTTGAAATTAGTGTTAGGAGCATATGTTTTGAATATAGTTTGTGCTTACGCACTCCAAATAGGACTCGAAGATAGTACAAACACAGTTTTTTGGGAAGAGTTAGATAAGGTGATTCAAAGGATTCCACAAAGGGAGATGATTTGTTTAGGAGGAGACTTAAATAGACATGTCGGTAAAGAGGCATTAGGATATCAAGGTATTCATGAAAACTTTGGTTTTGGGGATATAAATGAGGAAGGTAGGGAGATTTTAAATTTTTCTATGGTATTTGATCTCTTTATAGTCAATACAATCTTCAAAAAATGAGATGAACATTTAATTACTTATAAGAGTGGCTTATGACAAAAACAAATTGATTACTTTATTTGTATAAAAAAAATAGAGCGTGTTGTAAAGATTGCAAGGTAATTCCAGGAGAAAGCTTAACCACCCAATATCAACTTTTAGTTATGGATTTACAATTAAAAAAATGGACAAAGAACAAAAAAGTGCATTGAGCTATTCGGACTAAATGGTGGAACCTCAAAAGCGAGAAAGAAGATATATTTAACCAAAAAGTCCTTCAAGGAGATGTTTGGAATTATGTTGGTACACCCTGTGATATGTGGAACAATATGGCTATGCATATTAGGAAAGTGGCGAAAGATGTGTTAGGTTTATCTAAGGGAGATGTACCGGCACAAAAAGAAGCTTGGTGGTGGAGTGAAGTAGTGCAAAATAAAATAAAGGCAAAGAAGACATGTTACAAATTACATTAAGCTAAGAAAACTAGTGAAACTTTAGAGGCTTATAAGAAAACAAAGAAGGAAGCGAAAAAGGCCGTGAGTGAAGCAAAAGCTAAAATTTGGGAGGATTTATATAAAAAATTCAACTCAAAAGAGGGTGAAAGAGATATTTTTAGGATAGCTAAGGCTAGAGATAAGAAAACTAAAGATCTTAATTATGTTAGATGCATCAAGGACGAGGATGAAAAAATTCTAGTGCAAATTATGATATAAGAAATAGATGAAAAAACTATTTTTATAAGCTTTTTAATGAAAATAAAGATGTTAGTATTAGCTTAGGAGAGTTAGCCAAATCAGAAAAGTATATTAACCACAATTTCTACCAACGTATTCAAAAGAATGAAGTCAAAGAGGCTCTTAAACATATGAAGGGTAGTAAATCGGTAGGACCAGATAATATTCCTATAGAAGTTTGGAAAATACTAGGAGAAATAGGAATCACTTGGCTCACAAGACTATTTAACGAAATATGGAAAAACCAAAAGATGCCCGAGGAATGGAGAGCAAGTACACTTATACCCATATATAAGAACACGGGAGACATTCAAAATTGTGCGAATTATCGAGGTATCAAGTTAATGAGCCATACTATGAAATTATGGGAAAGAATTATCGAACGTAGGTTAAGACAAGTATCAAGTACAACAGAGAACCAATTTGGATTCATGCCAGGCAGATCTACAGTTGAAGCGATTCACCTTTTGAGACATCTTATGAAACATTTTAGAGCAAAAAAGAAAGACCTTCACATGATATTTATTGATCTAGAAAAAGCTTATGATAGAGTACCGAGGGAGGTTCTTTGGAGAACTTTGGAAAAAAGAGGTATCCCATTAACATACATTAACCTTATAAGAGACATGTATGATGGTGCAAAAAGGATTCATGAAGGAATGGCAGACTTCTTTGAAGTTAATATTGGGTTACATCAAGGATCAACTTTAAGTCCATACTTATTTATAATGGTGATTAATGAGTTAACAAAACATATTCAAGATGAAGTACCTTGGTGTATGTTATTTGCAGATGACATTGTATTAGTGGAGGAGTCTAAGGAAAAAGTTAATGGAAAATTGGAACTATGGAGAGAAACATTAGAAAGCAAAGGCCTCCGACTTAGTAGAACAAAGACATAATATATGAAATGTAAGTTTGATCATTTGGTTACCTCAGAGGACATAGAAATTAAAATTGGCACACATTGCATCCCCAAAAGGAAAGTCTTAAATACCTAGGGTCAATTTTTCAGAGTGATGGAAGAATTGATGGAGATGTTACACATAGAATTAATGCTGGTTGGTTAAAATGGAGAGGAGCATCAGGTATTCTTTGTGATAAGAAGATATATTAAAGTTAAAAGGTAAATATTATAGAGCAGCAATTAGGCCTGCCATGTTTTATGGTTCTGAGTGTTGGGCAGTTAATCATCAACATGTAGATGTGTGTGAGATAAATGAAGATGTTGAGATGGATGAGTGTCATACAGGAAAAGACCGTATACATAATGAGGTTATTATAAACAAATTATGAGTGGCACCAATAGAGGATAAAATGAGAGAATACCGTTTAAGATGGTTTGGACATATAGAAAAAAGATCAAAAGAAGAACCTGTAAGAAGGTATGAAAAACTAAATTTCGAAAGTATTAAAAAAGGTAGAGAACGACCACAAAAGTGTTGGAAAGAAGCAATAAAGAATGATCTAGCTTATTGTGAATTAACTGCTAATGTGGCACATGATAGGGCTCTGTGGAAACAAAGAATCCATGTAGCCGACCCCGTCTAATAGGGGAAAAGGCTTAGTTGATGTTGTTGTTGTAAATGTCGTACATTCACAATGAGAGACTTTGTCAGAAATTCCTTAGTAGACTTTCCTGCCTAATATATGGAAACCCTATCATCACCATCGATCCAACTCACATATCATTGTCTATCATAAATATACATTCAACAAGCTCATGCCAGAAGAAAATATATATGCTCATGTTTCTTTTGCCAAGTCCAATGTGCATACTTATGACATAGCTATGTCCCACCATTTCACCAACCGACATAGCTATGTCCCACCATTTCCATGAAAAACTACCAAGAGTATTATGAATGTCTGAGAACAATGAAACTATGACTAAGCTACATCATATACGCAACTAGCAGGTAAGAACTTGTAGAAGCATGAGCATATGAATACATGTTAAGAGGATATCGACAGACAACAAACAACACGTGATTATTTGATATAAAATTAACATTGGGCTCTTCACTTTTCATGCAATGGGAGGATCATGGGGTAGATGAAACAAGTCAGTCAGTTCTAGAACTGAATTTACCCACACCTAAAGCACCTACCAGCAAACTAGCACTGGAATTCATACACATCAAAGGAAGGAAAAGTGAAAAGGATGAAATGAAGCATTCAGACACCATAAATTGTGGATTAAGACAATAGGCATTTATTTCATATTTCATTAATGAAAAAAGCTGGACCCAACGTTGAGTACTTGAAGATGAGATGCAGGTGCTGCAATTACTAGTAAGGTTGTGAATCCTGAGATTGATGTGACAAGACCGCAATTTTGCATTTCCCTAATACACTAAAAGTAGGAAGGGCCAAATGATATAAATGACATAGATGCAACCCTTTGGCTTTTCCCAAGTGGAAGAGGACCTATTGATTGAGGACTATGTTTGCTTTCAGTTGGTTTCTAAAGTGTCCCTTGTTCCAGCAAGATATCACATGATTGTTTCGACTCATACATCACCTTAGAAAATATCAAGTGTCAAACTGTAATAGCCCTTGAATTCTGAGGATGAAACCATCTTGATATGCTTTTATATAAAAATTCAACAAGTTTCCCATTCAGAGCACCCAGAAACCCAAAACACAAACAAGCTTAGGAGAACATTTACCAAATACACTGCAGTCACTTACAGAAAATATAATTCATGATAGCAAATTGCTTCTACCAAAACTCCTTATTTTAGATGATCAACAACCCCATGAACTTGTACATATTCAATTCATCAGACGAAGATGGTGGTTCCATTGGAATTATTTCTTGTAATTTTAATTGTTTCCTTGTGCCAGTTTCAGCATGTGTCGGCTGATATTGATTCCATCAGAATATCTTTTTTAAACTGTAATTGGTTTATCTGCCCAGCTTCAACATATCCAAGTTCTACTTGTTAATTGAACTTCACGGAGAATTCAAATTTTGAAGATAAAAAGGCTCATTAGATCGATGATAAACAAAGTGGTACAAGGAGAAACCAAGATTATCATGTTCTCGTACCAAAAGAAGAAATACCGAAAAAGAACACAATGAGCATTTAGAATGTGTCTCTCTAAAGAATCATCGGAGTCATTGAGTTGGCCTACTTTCTTCACACAATTAAGACAGTATCAGTACTGTCAGAATAACAATTTCCAAGTGCTTCCCATAAAGGAAAACCAAACTAACAAACAAAATCGAAACTCGGAGAATAAGGAGAATCAATCGACGTAGAAGCAGCAGCATATCACCAATAAAATTGAATAACAAATACATAAATTCAACGACTCATAAACCGAACCCCGATACTAAACTAATAATACGATCGGAGATATCCGGCATTCGACGTACTTATAAGGCGATCAGGATCGGTAACATAATGGGTTGGACGTCACAAGGGGACACTAGAAAATCCAAATCACGAACCGAAACGCGCGATCATTAGAAGGAAACAAAGGAATTTTCACCTCCGGATCTTGTTCCCCTGGCCGATCTGATACATCCCCCAGGAGAACGCCCCAACAGCGGTGAGGAAGATCGCGACCGCGCTGGGGCCCTTGTTCGGAATCCGACGAGCGTATCGCACCGGAGCGAATCCTCCCGGCGGTGGGCCGTCCTGCAGGACGGGCATCTCCTTCACGCTCACCATCCCTGGTTTCTTCCTTATCATTGACTCCGTCATCTTCGCCGACCGACGGGAAACGTTCTGGAGACAAGGAACGGCAACGATCACCGGTGACCGGAAACCCAGACGGTGAAGACCTAGCCTATGAACTTAGTTCCCTTAGAGAGAGAGAAGAAAGGATAAAAAGCGGGGATTCTCTGTGCGAGCGTGTGAAGATGTGTCGCTAGTCATGAAACTGGAACCGGGTCGAAACAGCGGTTTCAACTTGGCCAAGAACCAATTGGAACCAGTCAAACCGGAAATGGAACCCCAAACCACCAAGTTTGATTTCAGCTTCACCTTCCATCAAACCAAAACAAGGTTGAAATATCGTTTTAATAAACATTTTTGGATTCTACCAGTTTAAGACTCGAACGGAAACTATAACAGGTTCAATCCCAGTTTGTTTCTTGTTCTTGGTTCCAAGAAAACTGGAACCAGTGATTTAGAACTACCTGTTCCAGTTGACTCGAAACCAGCCATTTTAACATGTCGCAACAGGGTGGAACGGCGTGGATGTAGACAATTCCACCTCTGACCTGAATGGATTTGGCGCAGAATCCAAATTAAAACAAGAACCAAAATCAGTGCAACAGGCAACAGCTCACCTGGCTAGGAGGTCGGGTCACAAGGTGAACGTCGTGACTTGGATACCGGGGCCATGCATCAGGCCTCAGCCACCAAAAGAAAAGGAAAACCAAATTCAAAAGGAATTTGGAGCAGAGTTCAAACCTACGTTTTTATGGACTTGATGAGGAAGATTCAGGCACATTGGCCTTGAAACTTCCTACAGGGATCAGAGTCTCCGAAATCGTCGGCAGCACTTTGCCATAACCTGAACTAACTACTCAAAGGTCTTCCAACGAAGGTTTTCTAGCATGGGGTGCTCGGTGATGATAGTGATACAATTTCTTTCTTTCCTGATATAACTGACATCCATCTTGCGGCGAATCATAATAGTAGATTATTGATGATATCGCTTTTCCCGGGGCTTGCTTAGAATGTTATTCACCGGGAATCATGTTTTCTTATACATATTTAAGTTCGATAATTGATTTACTTGTGCACAGGCACTGTTAGTACGAAAGCTAGATAGGGTACGTTGCTTGGCCTTTATCTTCAACGTATTATTAGATGTTCCGAAGTTCGGGTGAGAATTAACGAGAGAAGCCATAAATTGAGGATGCGTTAAGCTTTAAGCGTTTGAGAAACATAAAGTAAAGCGAGTGACGACGAGCAACGGTATTTTGAGGTTATGGAGATCATTAGCTAGATAAACTAGTGGAAGGAAGTGAGGCGAATTGTGATAAACTGATTTAACCGGCTTTATTTCGGGGAACGTACATTTTGAGAAAAATTGAATCAGGTTATCCATGAATCACATGTTATCAAACAGTATATGGATTTTGTCCTGTTGTAAATAACTTCCAAATGTCCAGATGAAGAGAATGGTGCTATGAAATGCTTGAGAGGTTGAAAAAGTACATTTTTAGATATCCTCTTTAAATTTCTATTTTTCCTGTTAGGCTGTTGCCATTTGATAAAAGAAACTGTTCTTCTCTAGCGATACTGACAAAGAGCCACAATAACCTGAATGACTTATTTTTTGTCATTGATATGCCTTATGAAAGCCTTGATATAATAAAGGGTATCCTTGAAGAAGGCAATGGGTTGGCCCAGACTGGACTAACCCACTTTAGGTAGCAACTGTAGCTTCATCAGGTAGAGCAAGAAATAAGAAATATCAGGATCTGTTTCTTAATGGATTGAAGCACCACGCAACTGATGCGAGGATCTCGCAGAAGATGGTGAACTTGCAATGGTTTTTAGCTTCATATAATGCTGCTTATAGCTTAAACATCTTTTATCTTTCTGAACACGTCCAAGATGCATTCCCATCTTGAAGCTTAACACCTCTCATTTCCCTTTGCTTGTTTTCCTTTATGCTGTCAGTAGTTACTGCATTTCATTTCCGAATCATGGTCATGGTAGATGAAGAATATGAAACTGTAGGCGTCTGTGCTTCTTTGGGCTGTGGATAACATTTAGCTTCTGCTTGAGAAGACTGGAACAGGGGATTGACATTTTCAGCCCTAATGAACTGCCTTTAAGAGAAACTTCTCTTATTTGAGTAGTCGATGGGGATAGGAGTGGAGCACCACTATTTCATCAGCTTATGCCCAAGTGCATCAGTAGTGCACCCAAATCCTCGATTTGCCAAAAAACACATTTTCCTATATGGGGAAGCCCAGTGCCACCAGTTTCTGTGAAGTGCAACACCCATCATAGGTCCCAAGGTTCATTGTCGTAGCCTTAGGTTTTAAGCACAAGAAGTTCGACAATTCGGCTAAGTCCCTCTTATTGGGTGTAGTTACCTTGTAGACGAACTTGCGTCATTCGGGCCATTGGAAAGTGGTGCCTTTTGCGGGTAAGGCGTAGGTGCTATCAAACATCATCTTCTGGACGTGTAGCTATGCATTTTGTCTGGAATGACCTGCAGTCGCCGTGCATGACATTTGTAATCATGAGAGAGTGTTGATGCCGTGGATGGGGTTCTGTTGTCACTGGTAAGCATGTGAAGCATTTAGAAGAGAGCAGGTTTACAGCCTTATAGTTAAGAGTGGAGCTTAGGATATCTCATTTCTATGGTATATAACAATCTAATGGAAGTGAACAATTGCAAATCTTTATAATGGTGATTGATGAGTTAACAAAATATATTTAAGATGAAGTACCTTGGTATATGTTATTTACTGATGACATTGTGTTAGTGGAGTCGTCTAAGAAAAAAATTAATAGAAAATTGGAATTATGGAGAGAAACATTAGAAAGTAAAGGCTTCCGACTTACTAGAACAAAGACATAATATATGAAATTTAAATTTGATCATTTAGTTATTTTAGAGGACATAGAAATTAAAATTGACACACATTGAATCCCCTAAAGGAAAGTTTTAAATACCTAGGGTCAATTTATTTGAGTGATGAAAGAATTGATGGAAATGTTAAGCATAGAATTAATGCAGGTTGATTAAAATGGAGAGGAGCATCCGGTATTCATTGTGATAAGAAGATACCATTAAAGTTAAAAGGTAAATATTATAGAGCAACAATTAGGCATGGCATGTTTTATGGTTTTGAGTGTTGGGCAACATGTACAAAAGATGTTTTTGACAGAAATGAAGATGTTGAGATAGATGAGTAGTCATACAAGGAAAGACCGTATACATAATGAGGTTATCAAAAACAAATTAGGAATGACATCAATAGAGGATAAAATGAGAGAATATCGTTTAAGATGGTTTGAATATATAGCAAGAAGATCAAAAGAAGCACCTGTAAGAAAGTATGAAAAACTAGATTTTGAAAGTATTAAAAGAGATAGAGGACGACTACAAAAGCATTGAAAAACAATAAAGAATGATCTAGCTTATTGTAAGTTAAGTGCTAACATGACACATGATAGGGGTATGTGGAAACAAAAAATTATGTAGCTGACCCCGTCTAGTATGGGAAAAGGCTTAGTTGTTGTTGTTGTATGAATAGTAACCGATTTTGGACTATAGTCTGGAGCAGATGTCTATTGCTGAAATGAGAAAGTTGATTGATGGTTATCATGCACACAAGGATTGTGGAATGCGTGGAATAGAATATATTTTAATAATGCAGCACCAGTGCCCAACAAGTCATGTATTGGGCAGATGGGGCATTTCTACAGTTCAAGACAACAATCACATTAAACAGCCCACTGAACAGTTGTGTCGACCAAGTGAAGTACGTAACGAAATGCAAAGACTTCATCAGTGGATACCGCCACCGGTTGGATGCTATTTAAAATAAACCCTGATTTCTCAGCTAAGGTTATGGAGAAAAACAGAGGCAGGCGCCTGTAATAGATTCACAAGGTTGGCTGCAGTGTGGCAGATTGAAGAAGTTAGAAGACGGTAAGTTGGTAGAGCTGCTGGCTATCAGACGGGTTTTGCTTTTGGATGGAGAGGCTCACATCGCAAAGATCATCGTATAGACAGATTTCAAGTAAGATGTCTTGGAACTTAAAGCCCATTGGCTACCAATACATTTTTCCAGGTATGGTTGCAGCAGACGATAGTATCATTGCTGCAGATTTTTCCTCTTGAACATGGCAGCACGCAAGCAGGAAAGCTAATGGAGTAGCGCAGCTACTTGCATCCATGGGACGTGAATTCCCAAACAGTAGCTGGAGGGAGAACTTGCCTCCACAAGTGAAGGAACTTGTAAATCAAGACGTTACTTTCTGTTCGTTTAGTAAACCTTAGTTTTCATTGCATTGTAAACTGATTGTTTATTAGGAGGGAGAAACAATCAGGATCCATGTGAAGAATAAGTCATCCACTGGAAATGGCATGCTATCGTCTGCTGGATTACATGGAGGGTGCCTTGCACCCCCACCAATTGATTCCCCTAAGATAAGAACTCCTCTTCCACCACCACCCAATGATCCTGCCGCTGCTCGCATGGCTCACATTGCCGGACGTCTTCATGTTCCAAAAGAAAATGCAACAAGTAGAGCTGAACCTTTGTCAGATTTCTCCAAGATTGAGGTTCTTTCTCTGTCTCTTTCTCTCTCCCTCCCCCCCCTCTCTCGTGCACACGGACAGATCACTAACTTTTTTTTTAGTGTTTTGAAATTAATAATGGGATTCATTGTAATTAATTTGGGATTGCAGAGAAGCCTTCCTCAGGTGAGTGGCTCAGGATCAATGAATGGCACTGCATCAGGATGGGCAGCCTTTTAGGAGTGTTAGCACACACACTAGGATGAAGAGAGAAAAGGAACACGATTTCAATGACTTATCAATAAAAGTTTTATTCGTCAACGGTGTATCTATTCCCTTACCAAAAGATTTGCAAATTCACTCTTCGTTTAGAAGTATACTCTTGTTGTTGTTTAATCCAATCCAAATATGATACTTCATTTTGTGTAGAAGTTCTATGATGACGCATGTAATTCAAGGTCTCTTCTCTTCTTATGGCATCGCTCTGCTGCTACCTTGTCTTGGCACCTTGCTTGATGGCAAACTTGCAAAGATTGGATGGTGAGCTCATAGAATTAGAAAGCCGGGTAACGCAGCGATATATTTCACCAACAATTTGGTTGGTAAGGCTATCATACAACTAATCTTATGAGTGTCATTTAATTGAAGCTGTCGCATGCAAAGAAGATGAACATGCTTGCTGCAACTTGGTGACTGAGAGAGAGAGAGAGACGCTACTGGATGAGCCACGCATTGGTGAAGCCACAAGCACTGCCTTCTCAGCCGAACCCCAAAATCATAAGTGCATACAAAAGATGCCTTTCCTGGTTCACATGTATCGGCCGATAAATTCTCGAGAATTTACCGGTAAGGATTCTCAGGAATTCAGTCTCATTAGTTCCAAACGTTCAGAATTTCATGTCTCAGATTCTCGCAAATAATATAGATGCTTAGTTGCCGCTTGCTTTAGTGCTTTGCATACCCATGGGAGAATCCGAACTTGGAAATGAGGCAGGAGATCTTAACAGAGCAGTTAAAAAGACCGAGAACTTAAATGGCAATTTTGATGACCAGATAGGGAGTTTGAGTTAGCATGCACTTGAATTCTCATTCCAACCCACACGCATTCTTGTATGCATTTTTATATTTTGCTTGTTGAATCACAATCTCTGTTCTTTGTCGAGGATGGGCGAACTTTGGGCGGTGCCAACTCTTGTTTCTTAGTGTATGGAGTGATGCAGGTAACGCTTGACAGCTTGCTAACCGGAGGACTAGTTTTGCTTCTCGTCAAGTTAAGGCATCTACTTCTTTCTTTTCTTGTTTTACTGAAGATTACTGTTGACATAATCAGTTGCCAATACCACCATCGGGGACGTCGAGCAGTTGGTAATAACCACCAAGTGTGCGTATATTTTTGCGTTGTTGCATCCGAACCGGACCCCACCCGTTGACGTCCATTGGATTAGGCTTGGTGCGGCGTGATCGTCACTCTCTACTTTCTTTTTCAAGTTATTCTTTTTCTCTTTCTTGACCTTCTAAAATCCGATTTTTCCTTGTATCCGAGGAAGGATCGTTAAGACGAGAAACGGGTATTTAAAATTTCAGATCGTGCGGGAAGATCTCTCTCTCTGCAAATTCGGTGGCGAAGAGGACGGAATCAGAGATTACCGGCGTCGGTCGTTTCAGTTCGTTCGATCTCCCGCGTTTCCTCCGAATCGTAACCCGTGAATTTCTTCCCGCGCCTACACTTTTCCCGATTATGTTGATTTTTCTCCCGGTTAGATTCGATCGGTGGTGGGAATTACGATTTCCGGGAATCACTCTGGGATCGGATTCTTCGGTGGTGTTCGAGATTTTCTTTTTTCTCTGATCGGCGTACCAGGTGTATGATGAATCGGTGTGCGGGATTACCCTGGTGGAATTCGGAAACGTTGCCTTAGATAGCATTTTGTTAGCAAATTAGGTGAATCTGTCAGTTGAATTGTTCGGTTCGCGATTTGGTCTGATTTGTTTTAAGCGAATTTCGTGATTTTGCTTGGATGCGAAGATTCTTCGTGGTGGTCTCGGAATATTGCCCTAAGTAGGACTTTATATTCTATGATTTGCGATTCATTAGGCTTAGTAGAAATTGAAGTTGAACACTAGCATTTTAGGAAACCCTTTCAGTGAACTTTCTTTTTTATTGAACTTATGCGTAATTTCACGTACAATTCTCTCCGGCGCATGGAGTAACAGTTGGGATCTTTATTCTATTTTCGGCAAGAAATTCCTGGTTTAGGGAGCACAAGGGTTTTATCTTGGTAGATTGGAGGTGTTCTTTTCTTCTTCTATGTTTGGAACTTATGAATGTGGTTTCCGTATCTGTAATTTATCGACGAATCATGAGATTTTGCACTAGGATTTGATGGTGTTCATCGTTTCTCTGTCGAAAAATGGATTCGATGAGGAGCTGGTTTAGCAAGTTTCAACCAAGAGATAAACTGCTGTGTGCAATTAAGAAAGAAGCAGGAAACATGAAGGAAGCGATGAAGCCCATCAATGAAGAGTCTCTCCAATGCCACAAAGCAGAGGGTTGCAGCTGCAAAGCAGTATATCGAGAATCACTACAAAGCCCAGATGAAAAACATTGCAAGAGCGGAAGGAACAGTATAAGTTCGGAATTCATGCTTGTAAATTGTTATTTAAATGGATGTGAATAATATTTTCTTTTTTCCTTTTGGTGATACATGCCTATTGATGTCAAATTGATTAGAAGAGTACCTAACAGTCCTAGTTACCTCATTCATCTTTTAGTTGTCCACGGGAATGCACAACTTGTATTTCCTTTTTCTCTATATTTAACTTCCCAAGGTCTTCAACTCCTTTGCGGTTTGCATCCATGCCTCTTTGGACCGTAAAACGATGCCAGTAGGGATAAGTCGGCTCTTATGCCTTTTTGGGGTGGATTTTGCTTCACATTTCAAGACGCGATTCATATCATGTTTACCTTTTCTTCTTCTTCTAGAAGCCAGTAAACAAAATTGGATAAATTATATATTGTTAATGGATCTATTCGAACTTATTATCAGTTAACTTCCTTTAAGTGGCATGTTTTGGGAGTTGTGGACTACCCAAAGATGCCTCCAAATATTATTGTGAAGCCCCTGGTGGGATTTTAAACTGCGGACCCCTTGATGAAGATGCTGTTGTAGGTGGTCCCGCTAATTCGATCTGTTATGTAACGTTGTATTGGGCTTTTTCAGAATACGACTTTTGATACTTCCTTTTGCTCTTCTTGGTGTATGAATCAGACGATGGACGTTGGAAAGAAAGTTGGCTGATGCTGATGTCTCGGCGGAAGAGCAAAACAATATTTTAAGATCTCTGGAGAAAAAGGAGACGGAGTATATGCATCTTCAGAGGCATAACATGGGTGCTGATGACATTGAACCTGTAACGATCATAGGAAGGGGTGCTTTTGTTCAAAGGACATAAACTTTGTTGGTTACACTTACAAGAACTTTAGATAGTGAGCGATCAAGTACCAGGAATTGGTCTCTCTCTCTCTCTCTCTCTCTCTCTCTCTCTCTCTCTCTCTCTCTCTCTCTCTCTCTCTCTCTCTCTCTCTCTCTCTCTCTCTCTCTCTCGCACGCGCGTGCGCACGTGTGTGTTTGTGCACTCATGCGTCTGCACAACCCATTAGAGAGAATTTAGTACACTTCGTGTTTTTCAGCTTATAGGAATATCAGCATTTCTAACAACCCAACCATCGGACGCATCCTTCTGGTTTCACACTTCATATTTCTTCTTTCACAAATTGATGAAGAGCTCTTGAATATCTCTCCTGCAGCTGAGTTGAAGAAGAAGACTAAAAGCAAGAGGCCATCGATCAAGACCCTCTTTGGTATCACATCAAAGAAAGATTTTGTGTTTATTTTCATCTTTCTCATTAAGGATCTTAAATTATGTTTTTCTCGTATTACAGAGTCAACAACTGCTTCTGATGAGTTCAAGGAAGCTTCTTGAATCTCTTGCTTCCTGAGCAACAAGTCCCAGCGACCAAGAAGCCATCATCGCCTTGAACATGGCCACCTGGTTTTGCCAACCTTTTGTTTATAAGATTCTCTTTTTTCTTTTGTTTTTTCCAACGTCATCTTTGATTTATACAACGTCTATAGCAAGAAATTGAAGCATCCTCTTGGTGCCCAACATAAAGGTATAAAACCTGTCGGAATCATGTGTATATACTTGATGACTTACTAGCCCTGTTCTCTTTTTCCTTGATTCGGGGCCGTGTAAAATTGATTGATTTTTCATAAATATTGATTCTTTTTCACTTTTTTCGGGCTTTGTTGTACATCCTTCTTCCTTTTTGCTGTTTCATTTAGACTCCGTTTGGGATCATTGAAATGACATTCTAACCATAAATGATTGTTCAGGAAAAAATAACATTGATTGGGAAATTGTGGATGGATATGGTAGTAGGGCACCACCATTTCATGAGTTTGGCCTAGGTCCATCAGCTGTGTACTCCGGTTCTTTTAGCCCCAAAGGGGCATAGCTCACTGGCTAGGAGGTTGCACACTGTAACACGTCAGGGGATCAATACCCGGGTGCACATCTTGTAGGGCTCTGCCCAATCCCAGCTTGCCTATCATAAAAGAAAAACTTGTAGCAGAAATTACATCTGTGATGAATGTTCAATATATCGACTTGGGCATCATTTTCCTGCCGCTCCAGTAACCATTTTCCAAACAAAAGTTTCTCCCAAACACAGCAATTGTGGATGGCCCCTCTTCTATGTAACTGCTCCCAAACGCAGCCTTAGTTCTGTCAAAGTGACTGGAAGCATCACCCTTACTGTGCTTAGCTCAACAGGTCAATGACCTAAGCGTATAGTTGTTTCTTTTGATGTTCATGCTGATCCATTCATGTAGAGCACTAGAGAGGTCAAACTCAACAACTGAAACGGAATTTGGAGGTCAAAATCTTAGAGGTGGCAGTCTTCATCACTGATTCCTGCAGTAATTATGAAAGCTTGAGTATTCTGAGAAGCAAGCTGCGGGATTGTCAACATGCTGAACTGGACGAATATGGCCTAGTCGAGCATTCAACTTTCAGATTGTATCAACCATGGTCCAGCTTGTGTGGTACACCCTTTCTTAGAGATGCTTTCAATGATACTATTGTTATCAACGTAATAGCAATAAGATATGGCAGAAAAGAATGCATGGCATGGAATCAAAACTTGGCTGGTCCTCGAAGACTTCCAGAAGGAAACCACGGATACCTCTTAAAATGCATGACCAATAGGCACGTGCAGAAAGCAAGTTAAGCCTTTAAATGGTCAGCAGCTTATGACGCGAAATTAATGTTAGACAATGTCTTCTTGCAAGATTTAACAATCTCGATTCTCCTTGACCGACATTGACTTACAAGTCTTTTCCTAAAACATAAATATCAGGGACATGAGAGCCGCATATTGAATCGGCTTGGTGGATAGCCCTTGATCTAAGCTATGTAAACACTACGCTTGGAGATTCATATGTTTTTGGATGCCAGAGATGCTGCAAACAATCCAAATTCGGTAATATTTGGGTATTCAACACACCTGCAAGAGTATCATTAAACCTGGTTTTAGGCTTGTACGTGCGCAACTATGATCCTCACAAATACAGCGTGTCAGCGTCCTGGGCATTTCTCAAACAACATCGTTGAAGCAAATCAGTGAAGCTTATCATTGGGAAACAACAGATATATATTTCATCAGCATAAGAAAAGCAGTCAATGGAAAAAAAAGGGTCCACCGCTGCTCTACATCGTCGACTAAACTAATATTGCTGCATCTAATTACCACAAAAGAAATGGCACAGAAGCTGACTAAAGTTCCTCTTGAATAATTCGTATTTGATTAAAATCAAGAAGAGAAAACGAATTGCATTTTGAACACCTCAGGAAAATACATTAAGAAATGAAAATCCTTTCGATCTATTGGCTTATTCTAATCATACGCTGAAGGGCTACCTTTGCATTCAAATGGGAGGTCATCCAACCATGAATCATCCAGAACAAGTGATGAAGATTCAGACTCTGAGGGCCATACAGAACTAACATCTATTTCATCAAAAACAACTGGCTTACACTTTTCATTTTTATTATGACAGATAACCTGTAGTCGGAGATTGCAATGCACAAAAACCAAGTCATTGAATTTCTCTTGCTCCAACCTGCTGCGTTTCTTGGTCTGAGCTCCGTCAAAGATGTTCCAGTTCCATGAGCACCAGTATGAGCTACAAGGCTGACTCAAGATCCGCATTGCAGCCCTTTGCAATATAGGAATCTCATAACCATAGCTAGCCCACCAATCACCTGGTTCCAAAGAATTTTCAATAAAAAAGACTTCTATTTCAACCAATCTATTCAAAGATATAGATTGACCATGATGATGTATGTGCGCATTTGTGTCTGTGTCAATTGACGTAACATACACAAATCATAAAACATACCAGGAGCATTTAGTGTCCTCCCCAACTTGGCGAAATCATTGCCCAAGGCACCCAGCGAATTTACGTACACTGGGATTTCCTTCGTCAATTCCATCTTGTCTCTGTCATCACTAACCATTTTCATCATTGCTTCATTGAAATGATTTCGAATTTTGGGATCAATTTTAAAGTTCACATTATAGAAGATGGATGGATTCAGAAAGGCTGCAGCTGCATACAGGGGAGAATGTTGATGCATTCTCCATCTTCTATCTATTATCTCCCAGATTGGCACATATTTTTCCTCGATTCCCTTGTAATATGCCTTGATTGATAGCTTTGCTCTTTCTATTCCTTCATATATGTATCCCATGGCAGGCATGTCTCCATCAACCACCCTCAACAGTTTCATAAGAGGTTCTACCAAATTTATAGCTTCATGTGCTGCTTTCCAAAATCGTTCCAGGTACAGCAGTGATTTGACATCTTGGACATCAGGCCTTCTACTATATATAGATGCCATCCAATCTGGATGAGAAAACATATGCTTCAAAGAGTCTTCATGAACCACCATTGCCCGCAAGGAAAGGAAGTTCGACGCGAATCTCGAAATCCTTGGTCTAACAAGATCCTTGCCCCCAGTTAATTTTCTCATCAGGCTGAGCACCCACGAATGACTATGTATGTACCTTGTGATGATTCTCGCCTCTTGTATAACTGCACTTACCCACTCCTGTTTGCTAATATCTTCCAACATCTTGTCAATACAATATGAAGCACAAGGAGACCAAAATAATGAAGGATACCTTGTAGTAAGAAGCCTCCCTGCATAAACATAACTCTCTGCACTATCTGTGATTACCTGCACAACATGTTCCACGCCAACCTCTAAAACCACTGACTCAAGCAACTCAAACAAATACTGAGCATCATCAGCATGTGATGACGCATCCACGCACTTCAGAAAGACAACTCCCTTAGGATAAGCAACTGAGAAAACGATCAGTGATTGGGCTTTTCCATCTGTCCAGCAATCCGATATAACAGTACAACCACAAGCCTTCCAATCATCCCTGAATTTCGTATATTTGTCAGTTATTTCAAGTTTAACTTTATCCAAGAGGGCGGTCCTTATTCGTTCATAAGTTGGGGCTTTATAGCCTGTACCACATTCTGCTATTGCATCCACCATCTCCTGGTAATAAATAGATTTGGAAGCACAAAAAGGAATTGCATTATGAAAGAAAAAGAGGCCAATCTTCTTATCAGCTTCTGCATGCTTTTGTTTTTGGTCATTATCGAGTGTCAGCTGTGCATTTGGTGAAGGCCGTGGAAATAACAGAGATGGACAAGAGCTTCCACGTTGCCCACTTGAATTGGCATTAGGATGAAAATCACCACTGGCAGAAGAACTGTTACATGGGCTATGTGGAGTCTCAATCTTCTGTCTTTTGGTAGTTTTTGGCTTTTTAGGAGTACTCAATATGCTTTTAATGAAGTCCCGCACATCATTGGGGACTTTCGTGCAAGGAACTATATCTTTGTTCTTGATCTGAGCAAGGTGAAACTTCATCCGGTACACCCCACCACTGAACTCCCGTTGACAATAGTTGCATCTGACTTTCTGCCTTGTTGCATCAACCAGAACACAGTGCTCCCAGCATGCATCTTTTCCTCTGACCATCGTCCTGTGACGCTAACGAGCTCCAAGCCTGGATACTGTCACCAAAGACACAACTATTCAACCAATACTGAAAAAGATTTTGACAACTCCGAAATCCTATCTCATAAAGGCTAGGCCTATTTTCGGACACAAGTATATGGTGTGCATGCAAAGACAAGCAGAGTTTCAACATTTTGATTTGGAAAGCTTTAATTCAACGGTTCACCGCAATGAGCAGGAGTGAAAACATGAATATGCATTTCTAGGCATCAAAAAGTGCCAAAAAGATTGAAGACAAAATCTTGAACTTCAGGCACATCAACAACGAATTCAAGTTTCCCAAACATGAGAATGCATAGAGATGAATCTAACAAGTTTACAAAAAAGCAAGTATTTGACCAAGAAGAAAACGGCCTGGCAGAGGCAATCTTTATAGGTCGAGATTGTTCCTCCATAGAAGTCAAATAGTGAACCATAAGTACGTAATAAATCTCAGCGGTTTGATTCACCGAAGTTCCATCTACAAAATATATCGTTGTTGCGATACCAAGCAGATCAAGGACTTTGAAACCCTTTATAGCCACATTGACATGATCATCTGATCGCTACACAGAAAAATTTGTCTACAAATGAAAACTGAAAAGTATTTGGTTGTTAAGCTTTCTATACAGGCCCTTCCACCCACAAGCTTTAGCCTTTGTTGCCTTGAGGAATCCTCACCGTAAGCTGGTAACCGGAGTTCCGCAAGTAAAAAACCAAAGAAGTTACGTTACCCGCGAAACTTCGCATGTAATCCACAATGCAAGTCATTTCACCACCCACTAAGAAACAATTGAGAAGAAAAACTAAGCAGGCTCGCCGTTAACATCAAGCAGAACTACGAATTTCACGGTATATAAAAGCTCTAGAACTAAACCACCCAGTAACAAAGCCAATTAAAGCCACACGAAGCTCAACTAGCCAATATTCCATATATCAGTGGCTACAGAGCAATAATAGACAGTAAACAGCTCATGCACATCCAAACACCAGGAAAAACCCCAAAATTTTAAACTGGCAGCTTAAACTTGAGAAAATTCTGAAAGAAAGAACTCAGTGATGGGAATCTCAGCAAACAAACGAAGGCATCAAATGAAAGAAGCAGATGTAGGAGAAGAGAATAAACTCACCTATTCGTTCCTCCTGATTCTCCGATAAACCCTAGATTTCACCGGCGAGCACCTCCCAATAGCGATCGGACGGAAGAGGTAGCGGAAAAAACCGAAATTTCGCGCCAAAATATGGCGGGGCAGCTCCGATCGCTTGCCGCCGAGGAATAATAGTCCGGAGCGGCGAGGAGAAGCAACGTCTTGAAGCGGCGTTTCTTTTTCCTCGTTGTCCAAGAGATCATCGGCGAGTTCTCGGCCGATGAGTTCCCAAAACTGAGAAGGCTGAGCACGGGTCGGGTAGTGGACGTGCGGATCTGGTCAAAATCTTATCCAAATCCGATTTACTTGTAAGTGGGTCGGGTCTTGCTTGGTATGGATACGAATATCCGGGGATTCCTCGAATCTAAAAGGCGATCTTACGTGAGGAAGACAACTCCATCAAGATCACAACCCAATCAAACTGGAAGTTGGACCTCACCGCTCCCTGAAACACATATATACGTGCGTACGCACACACAGCGGCGGATGCACATTGTGGTGGCGGGTGGGACACGAAATTTTGAAAATTGGTACTTTTGCATTAAAATTTTAAAAAATATTCAAAAGTTTTTAAAGCTCGCCCCACCCAAACCTGAAGTCTGCTCCACCTGAAACAAATTTCTGTATCCACCACTAGACACAGGTATGGTGTGGGTGTATACTCTCTCTCTCTCTCTCTCTCTCTCTCTCTCTCTCTCTCTCTCTCTCTCTCTCTATATATATATATATATATATATATATATATATATATATATATAATATATGAAAGAACCATAAAATTTGGGTGTTTACATATGTCTTTTTTTTTTATTAACACCCCTAAAAATTTTATTCCAAGATTTAGTTTAAGAGTATGAACTTTTCCCTTTTCTTAATAGAGGACTCATTTCTCTCCTAATTATGGTAGTGAGAGGACTTCGATTCAAAGGATACTCAACATGAATGGTAGTCAATCAGACCCTATACGAACAAGATCATTGTAGATGCACATGAGTATGAGGTGTGTGAGATGCAATGAATCAAATGTGTTGGAGACCTCTACGAAATATTTTGAGAGCTTGGTGAGATGGCCTTCATGCTCATTTGCTTGATGCCTCAGGTTTTGTAAAAACCGCTTTTAAAGGGTTCACAAATCCTCTTTGTTTATAGCGTTAATACATGGATTTTCTAGGTATCAATAGCATTTATATTTTGAAATATCAATGACATTCTTTATTTTGAGTTTGAGGTTCAGGTACAATACTTCTTCACAATAATCTTTGAATCATGGAACTCGCTCTATTTTTTTTTCTTTTTATTGGCAAGATAGGGTGTTAGGCAAGGGTACGTAATGTTTAAGATTGGCAACATACAAGAATACATTGAATCTACACTGACACAACCTGCGAATCCGTGTTTGTTAGGGAATATGTCGTATTGGCGTCCACCAAAGTAACATTCGAGTTGATTTGCTTGTTGTACCAACACAATTTATATGACACAATCATGATCCAAATACCAAACTCTAACCAAGGTGTAACACACTACATTGAAATTTGACATGGATACCATTTCGGGATTACATGTTTTCGGAAGGTGGTATGTGTTTTGTATTGTGCTTATGTTGACCCGACCCGAAGTAGCACGGAAAACAATAGGTAGAGTTCGGGTTCAAGCTGTTCATGACATGACCCAGATCATAACATTCTCGAACGTGTGTGTGTGAGAGAGAGAGAGAGAACTAAGCATTTCAAAGCACGTAAAAGATTAGTTGAAAACAAAATAAAAGTTAAACAACTAGTAGCTTTAGAATAATTACAAAATAATCTTATGCACATGGATAATGAATGAAGACAATGAAAAGTCCAATCTCTCTTCTTCTCTTTCTCTCTCTCCTGGTGAGAACATGCGTTCTGAAAAAAATTATTCAAAAAAAAAGGCTCGAAACAAAGTTAAAAACACTAAGGAATGATATAGATGATTTTTTTTTTTAAAAAGCTCTTAACGAGCTCTCATGACTGAACCGAGCGAAACATACCATGTTCATGTTCATGTCACATGCTTTAATGAACCGAACAAGAACGAGCCAGGATTGAATCTAACAAGCTGAACAAATTGGCTTGACTCACTTACCAGACCTAGTTGCAAACAGATCACTGGCCTACGACAAGATAAAGAATGGAGAGATGAAAATCTGGACCTAGTGATGCCTATCAGCCCGAACTCAGAAGTACCACAAAAGGGGGGCCTTTCACGCGGTTGGTCTAAATGAATGCGTTACTTAATTAACCTATTCACTGTGTGTGTTTTCTCACAATAGGGAGGCAACTTATTCATTGTTAATTACCCTTGAAAGATCCTGGATATTAATGAGAGCTTTATAACAGAGAACAGTATTGCTTCAATAACTGTCATTCACATTCAACGCCTGGCGATGTATATGTCACAGGGCTCTACGTAACCCCAGAAAATGATTCTCGTTACTTTTAATGTTTTATACAGCAAAAAATATATGTATTTTTTATAGGTGTATTCTATTCATAATTTTCTTTTATAAATATAAATTCCAATCATTCATTGACTTAAGATCAATGATTGGGATTTGTTTAGATATGATATCACTTAAGTCTATTAGTTAATACAAGTATTCATACATGTATATATTCATAGAAAAATTGGATCTTGTCCACCTAAGATATGTTCACTTAGGTTATAGATTTGTTTAGATATATTATAATCTAAGTGTGCTAGCATATACAAGTGTACATATATGTATATATGACTTGTTCACTCATTATTTTTTGGTAGTATGAATATAATTTAAAAATTATTAAAGAGTTTTAAAAAAATATGAAGAATATTGTTATTATACTCATGTTACCTAAAAGTAATGAGTTGATAAGTATCAATTTAATTACATCCAATCACTCTCTCTTCCATATATATATGTGTGTGTGTATATGTGAGAGGGAGAGAGAGAGAAAGAGAACACATGAATATATGCTTAAACTTTTTCAATGATTTGAACGACCTTGAATTCCAATTGATGGGATAGTTTAAATCTTTAACAATGTTTAAGCATTAAGGATATATATATTTATTTCTCTCTCCATATATATATAATATAAAGTGATTTACTCACAAGTCTCCGGTGTCAAAGACACAGAGGAGACTCTTTTGATCGGAGCCGTTGTCCCTAAATGCACCAAAAGGACGAGCTCTTTCCGATGCTTCTTTTGGAAAAGTCGGTAGCTTTTGTCCAAAGGACAAGAGCCCGCCAAGGGAAGGGACCCAGCAGCCCATGCGATTGCCTCCTGCCAGTCGGACCGCAAAATCAATTGATCACATTACTCTTTTGTTATGGCCAAAGAATTTAAGTCGTTCCAGCAGGCAGTTTAAAGCAACAATTGTGATGTACAACTCACCCATAACTTTGCTCATTAACTGTTCTTAACTTGCTCAATAATGGCTGGGCCGTTTCTTGTCTTCTTGAGCTCATTGCCAGTCTCCTCAAAGTCACAAGCCAAACAAACCTTTTAAGTTTTGTTTGTGTGTTGTGTATATATATAAAGAGAGAGGAGAGAGAATAGTTCATACTCAATTGAGCATGGTGCATAATCAAGTTGTTTGTATGGTTCCACCAATTCAACTCTTGGTTGTCATTCTCTATTACCTTTTACTATTCTTCTACTCTTAAAAACCATTTTTTGTTTGTCAAAATCATCATCACTACATCTATATATACACATTTATGTTTTCTAAATAATTTTGGTATTAACGACTATAGTTTTAATCAATAAAAATTAGTTTTAGAGAGCATAAGAGCAGTGAAAGGTGATGACTAGTGGTTGGATTGGTGGAATCATACAAACCACTCAATTGAACAATGTATTTCATCCATCAAAACCACTATGACCACTTTAAAAAAACTACAAATCCACCTATATATAAATATTTAGATTTTAACTGGTTTTATCTATGACGATGATTTTGACATGTAAAGATTTTTTTTAGAAAGTAGAAAAGTAGTAAAAGATGACGGAAGATAGTGATTGGATAATTGAAACCATACAAACCGCTTGATTGAGCACCGGGCTCATACCATCCTTGTATTTATCATGAATTTAGGTAAAGTAAGTAGCACTACAAAATGTAAATCTAGCCACTTTCACAATAGTCACACACACACACACACATATATATAGTGGTGCACACGATTCTAAATAAAAGGCACATTTAGATATGGAGTTGGCTGCTAACCATCAGGTTATTGGGTTTGGTGCTTCTGTGCATCTAATAAGGGTCTACCACCGTTAAAAAACAAAAGTAGGGCTAAATTTATGAGACCCACTTGGTGAATTGGATTAGGGAGAATTCAGGTATTGAATCCATGGCCTCCTTCAACAAGAACGCTTTTGAGCTGACCTACTAGCCAACTGACGGGTCATATTTGAAGATAATGCCGTCAAATTTGGTGCTTGAAAGACAAATAACACCAACAGCAAGAGAGACAGAACTGGCTAAATTGAAATCTAAAATTCACAATTTTTGTAAAATATATAACTATAGAATCCATCCTATTCAGCCATCAGTTGGTTGGATTCCGGCGATTTAATAAAAAAACAGGTAGATTGCGGTCAATCTTCTAACCAGGTTCACACAAGTTTTTCAAAATGAAACTTAAACAGTCGATTCACTTGTAGCAACTCTGATTGGAACTCAAGAAATTGGAAAAGACCCAATTAAACTCTGGTTGGCTTGAGCACTGAAGCAAGAAGAATCAATTGGTCATCACTAAGCTGAACTGGCCATACATTGTGTATGCAATGGGTGTCAAAAAATGTGGTTGGTATTCTTCTGCTAATAAAGCTTTTTATCACGGATAAGAATATTCACCAAATCCCACAGCCTCTGTGTGTAGAGAGAGAGAGAGATGGGTCTTCAAATGGCATGTGGATATTCACCATATATCACACTCAATTGTGTGTCTTTGAGTAAGTCTGCCATGTAACCAGGAAAAATTGTGTGTCTGTGTTAAGCAAGAAGTCTGGCACGTTGAAGGGACGGAGAAAGGGGGGTTTTTACAAGGGGGCGCGCTCAAAGGGTGCTTTACGTGTTCACCGGCTTTACCAAATTCGGAGATCCGAGAGCTTCACCCTTCTCTCTCTCTCTCTCATACGCATTCGTCATCATCTTTCAATCAACGATACAAAGAAGGAGAGAGAAAGAGAGAGAGAGAACGACTAGGGAGAAACAGCCGACCACAAGGGGACGAATTTAGAGAAACCCCCCTTCAACGCCCAACCAAACCCTCTCTCTCTCTCTCTCTCTCTCTCTCTGAGTTGGTCACAATACATCTACCCCTTTCTTTCTCCATCATTTTCCTTTTCTCTATATTTTTCTTGCTTTCTTGATAATTTTTTAGTTTCCCCAAATCGTCGCACGAACAGTGTGCGAGACACCAATTGAGTTTTACGGGAAGATCGTGCTTTTTCTTAGGAGTCTTCCTTCTCGATTACCTCTCATCTCTAATTTTCCATCTTCTTTCTTTTGGACTATCTTGTCGACAAATCATTCTCCTGCAAGGATCGATCGTCGGTATAGGGCTCCGATTGTGATGGTGTTTCATGGCGGGGATCTTCTGAAGGCAGCGGAGTTAGGGTTCCGGTCGTCCGGTGGGGGGACGTTTGTCTTCTGGGTGTGTCCCTGACGGGTCTCCTGTGTCTTGGAGAGATTTGGAGCATCCTTATCTGGGTCTTTGGTTTTCTTCTTTTGTGGACGTTACTTGCATCATCGGTGATATCGATGTGCAGAATTCGTTGACTTCTTCTGTGGGATGTGGATTTCTGTCTTATAGCGCAGAGAACTTGTTTTTCTAGCTGGAACTCAAAGGGAGAAGGCTTTGTTGCAAGTGGGATTTTGATTCTTGGAACCTTTTGGGTTAAGATCTCGTTCATTTGAGTGCGTATGGAGCACGTGATCGGCGGCAAATTTCGGCTTGGCAGGAAGATCGGAAGCGGATCTTTTGGGGAGCTTTACCTAGGTATATTTCGAATATGAGCTTGTGAGTTAACTCACAAATCCGTCATCTCTGTTGTTTGGGTGGTTATTTTGGGTTAGAATTTGATTTCAGGTTCTGTTCTTTTTGCTTGATTATATGGACTTTTTGTTGGAAATAATGTTACTGTGGAAAGGCAAATTGTTGAAAGATTTGAGATTTTTTATCGTTATGGGTTTTGGGTCTAATCCTTTCGGGAATTCGGGTTCATTATTGCAGGCCTTAACATTCAAACGGGAGAAGAAGTGGCTATTAAGCTGGTGAGTTACTCGATGTCTTATAAACTGTTTTGCTTTGAAATTTTGTTCCGTTTTCTTTTCTGAAAGGCTTTACCTTTTACCTTTTTGGGTTTCTGTCTTGAGATCTTCAATAACCTTTGCTTTCATATCGTGAATTTTGAAACGAAAATGGGTATTCTTATGTGCCAAATATCTGTAGATGGAGATATGTGCTGCTAAATATTTAAAAAAAAAGTTTTTAAGTAATTTTATGATCATAAAATAGGAGAAATTTTAAAAAAAGGAAAAGAAGAAGACTATTTAAATAACCCGTACCGCCATGAACTAGTCTTTCTAGATAAGGGCATCCTCTTTTCCTCATTGTCTCTTGTGAGAGGTTTGAAACGGCATTTTATTGCCCCTGGAATATCTCTTGGCAAAACCTCTATTATTATCGCTTATTAAACACCTTAAAAAGAGCCTTTAAATCCCTGTTACACATTCTGTTAATTTGGTTGGCTGATGGCCATAATGTATCTGTATCACGAATCTTTGCCCCCATGACGTTCTTTTCTAATTGAATATAAAATAATATATCGATTAGCGTGCCGCTCAAAAATCATGTTCTTGTACTGAATAACTGGTTATTACTATTTGACAAATAACTCTCTCATTTACACGTCACCTTGTCACTAAAGTTTCCATCTTGAGCTTATTTCTTTGCTCGCTGCATATCATACTGCGCTCAAGAAATCACTCTCTCAGCTATGATGCTTTCTGCTCTTTGTTTCTTCTGACAACTTTTGTTCTTTGTACCACGTAGGAATCTGTCAAGACTAAGCATCCACAGCTTCACTATGAGTCAAAGTTGTATATCCTTCTTCAAGGAGGAAGTAAGTATCCTTGTACGTTCATGAAATTGTTTCAGGAATTTATGTTCACATGGTCTGACTTTGTCATTTGAAAATGAAGCGGGTATTCCCAATCTGAAATGGTTCGGTGCGGAGGGTGAGTACAATGTAATGGTCATTGACCTTCTTGGACCAAGTCTTGAAGACTTGTTCAACTATTGCAACCGGAAATTCACATTGAAGAGCGTACTAATGCTGGCAGATCAGCTAGTAAGAAATTATTACGTGAAACTACGTGACTTGTTTTTATAATTCCTGACTTGTGAAATAACTATGATGTGAAACTTAGTCGTACTGATTGCTTGTACTTTTTTTTATTTAGATCAACCGAGTTGAGTATATTCATTCAAAAGGTTTCCTTCACCGGGATATCAAACCAGACAACTTCCTCATGGGTTTGGGGAGGAAAGCAAATCAGGTAAGTATCCTGATTCCTGGCAATCTTTTGACATATTTCATCTTCATGCCTGTGCTTCACCATTCTATTTTTCTTTATCTATCTGAAACTGGTCACCCTTATTTTTCTTTTCCGGATGGCTTATTGAATTGGTAACCCTATGCAATTTTGAGATGTTCTATGTTCTTTTGGTTGTAAGACAACCCAGCACATGGCCTAGTGCACGACACTCTGATGGTTCATTCAATATTCATGATAAAACAAGTCTGATCGGTTTGCCATGTTGCTGAATGCAGTTTCCAATTCTTTTCGTATGCACTTTTCAAGGAAAAGTTGTTTGAATTTCTCCTCCGTGTGTGAAGAATCATACTCACCACGTTTTATAATGAGAACACTTAGCAGGGGAGTATCTTGATAGCTGTTTGGTGAGTAGATATTGCCTAATCAAAATTGCAAACATGGATACAAAATAAAATATTTTTTGAAAATTGTCAAAATTTTGTATCAATTGTTAGTTGAACTTTCGAACAACGAGCATGTTGCTTTAAGATTCCCACACCTTCATGATATGGCCAGTGAACAGTACAAAGTTACATACTTTAGGAAACCTGTTGCTCTCTGTCATTTGCATGGAATTCAAGTTTCCTGAATCGTACAACTTTGGGACTTTACAGTAGTAGCGGAGTTTCCTTGTAATGAACTGCAGGAAGGTGACATCTGGCATTGTGTTGCAGGTATATGCGATAGATTTTGGCTTAGCCAAGAAATATAGGGACCTTGCAACTCACAAGCACATACCTTACCGGTATGTGTTTTTTGTTTCCTTTTCTTCCACCACTTTCCTCTCTCTCTCTCTCTCTCACTCACACACATGCACACACACGCAGACTGGTGGATCTAGAAAATCTTTTCAAGTGGGCGAAGATTATATTACACAAGCAACAGATAATAAGAAAAGATGTCAAGAAAATCACAAAATTAAGTGTGTATCCGTTAAGCATTTGCTGTGATTACACAACATGAATTGAATATCATCCACTGAGGTCAACACACGAAACATAAATTTTATCAATCCACATGCTGTATCATAACATGAAATATAAAATTATTGTACATGAAAATGTATGTAGTTGCAATCACAAAACATAGTACTGAAGAAAGTCAAAGGGAATCTCAGTGTACCTAATCACATGTTTCTTATCATTTTTATTGACAATCACAAACTCTTCAATAAAGAAGGATGCCTTACCATGGGCTACCCCTATCGTAGAATGCCTGCTCTCGTCTTTTTGGTTGACCTTTTACAAAGAATGAGTATGATGGAGATAAACTTGCTCAATTTCACCTTACACTAAGCACTATGAAGCAAAATAAATGCAGTAAATCTAAATAACATTTATGCAATTTTCTTTAGCTAGGAACAGAATAAAGTAGAGAACATGCCATCCTAGTAACTCTGAATCTAATCCTATTAAAAGAAGGTTTGATTCTCTTGAGTGCAATATATGTAGGACCAAACCAATTTTTTTAAGTTTCTAATTGCACCTAGTTAGCTACTTCCCAAGATTTAAAACAACAAAACAACAACAACAACTAAGCCTTTTCCCGTACTAGATGGGGTCGGCACTTCCCAAGATTTAAAAGAAAACTGAAAATTCCGAAGCAAAAGAAAATGGAAAAACTTTTGCCAGGACCATTCAAGATTCATTTACCTGCAAGTGAAAAAAGTCCATCATGAAAATATGGAATTACAGTTAGCACAAGAAAAATGAAAAAAGGGATACCAAGAAACTTGAGACCGAATTAAACAATCAAGACTTAATAAGATACGTGGGATGGTGCTTACTATATATCTTTGACCATGTAAAGTTTCTCTTGGTTTGTTTAAAAAAAAAGTCGAGTTTGGAAACACAGCACCACCAAAACCTAAAGAATGAAGTTGTGAGGAACACGGGGTACAAACAAAACGCTAAGTGGCTCATTTGGGAAGATGCAGCTGAAGTATGAAACCTTGAAACCAATTTGCGTGCAATTTTGAGATTGAGTTCAGAGGAAGCGAGAGAAGAGAGGAGGCTTAGCGATGGAGAACTGTCAGCAACTCAACAAGGAGAAGCATTGGGGCAAACGGTGAATCAACCAGAGAGGAGGGGGAGAGAGTGAGGGAAGAGAAAAGAAGCAGATCTGAACCCCTAACTATTTCTTTTGAAATTACAATCTGATGGCATAAATCACATTACCATTAAGTGATTCCAGTTTAAAATTTACTAGCCGCCTGTTAGTGTTTTAGAAATTTCAAGTGGGTCGGCCTTTAAAGTTTCTTCAAATTTCCTCGACCTGGTCAATGTTTTCAAAAAATTCAGGTGGGTTGGCCGCCCCACCTCTCCTGAATGTAGATCTGCTACTGCATACGCACAAACATGAGGACTCAATGTATTATTGGAAGCGGCAAGGGATGATTGTTGCTCGATATTTCTCCTGCCTATTTGTGTTCTCATTATATTTTATCTAAGGCTTGAAATCTCATTGCAGGGAAAACAAGAACCTCACTGGAACTGCTCGCTATGCCAGTGTTAACACTCACTTGGGAGTGGGTGAGTGCGAATATAGGTGTCCTTCCATTGTACTTCTATAGTTGTCTTCCATTGTACTTCTATAGTTGTCTGTATTCTAGTTCTTTGTTTCCCATGTCTCACGTTTTCCTTTTGTCTAGAGCAAAGTAGGCGAGATGATCTGGAGTCTCTTGGTTATGTGCTTATGTACTTCTTGAGGGGAAGGTCATTATTTAAACTTAGCTGCACATTAGACTTTATCATCTTGGTGCTTTTCCCATTGTTTTCTCTAAATGTATATATTTCCATGTCAGCCTCCCGTGGCAAGGTCTAAAAGCTGGAACTAAGAAGCAGAAATATGATAAAATAAGTGAGAAGAAGATGTTGACTCCTATAGAGGTATGCTTTTGGACATATCATGATTCACACATCCATTTAATCATTTTGAGAGTTGTGAGCGACTTGAGTTAAGAACTTAGACACAAACTCTGTCATTCTTTATGCCCTTGAAATTGGCCTGGCAAAGCATTTTGATCTATCAAACTCTAAGATAACTAGGATTCCTGGCTTTCAATTGCATAACTTTGTCTATCATGCTGTATAAGGCCTGTCTGCAACTAGGTGAACTTGCAGGCTCTTTTTCATTGCCAGTCAAGATCTGTTACACATTTGAGTCACTTGCTTGTTTCCCAAACAGGTTCTCTGTAAGTCCTACCCTTCGGAGTTTGTGTCATACTTCCATTACTGCCGCTCATTGCGTTTTGAAGACAAGCCAGACTACTCATATTTGAAGAGGCTTTTCCGTGATCTCTTTATTCGAGAAGGTAACTCTACTATGAGGTTGATGGCTTGATTCTGTTTGCATGATTGTAGTCTTGTATGGCATGCATAATCAGGTTACTGACACTACTTTTGTAATGTAGGGTTCCAATTTGATTATGTCTTTGACTGGACGATATTGAAGTACCCGCAAATTGGTTCAAATTCAAGAACACGAGTAACTGATTTCAACCTCTGATCTAGTGTTTTGTACATTTGTTGCGTATGCTCATGACTTTGCTAATTTTGTTTGTTTTTTTCTCAGCTATCACCAAATGTTGGAAAAAGTGGTGCAGCTGTTGGCACATCAGCTGAAAGAACAGAAAGGATTTCAGGTGGAATTTGGTTGAACGTGGGATTTCATGGTTGCTCTTTGGATGCTTCATATAGTGGTCTGATTGACTTGTATTTTGTTTCAGTTGGACAGGAAATTCGTGATAGGTTTTCAGGTGCAGTTGAGGCATTTGCCCGGAGAAACAATGGAGGCTTGAGTGGTGATCATTACAGGCTGAAAGGTATAGAAGCTGAAGCACCTCCAGGAGCCAAAGATGCGGTAAGAACTAAGAAACATTTAGGGAGGATTATATAAGTCATTCCCTCTTTTCACTATGGATTTAAGTGTAACATCTGAAGTTATTTGATGGTTTTCATCTAGTTGTAAGAGCAAGAAGTTGATGTTTGCAATACTTGTTCACATTGTTATGCATTTGTTCCTGATGTCCCACCATAGAAATTTGTACCTGTAGAAATGCAAAGCTGCCAAAATGCGTAGCAGGTGGCAGATAAAGTATTCTCATCTTATAACTATTCTTTCTTAAGACAAGCATGCAAAGGGCTAAAAAATAACTGTTAACTGTACTTGAATCCATTTGGTTATAACCCAATAACTGGGGCAAGCAATCTGAGATGGGAAAGTATGATCCTTTGTTCATGGGTCAAACTTGAATAAAGTTAATTGGACTCATTTGTTCGTGTTTGACAATTCCGTAGCGGTGACATCCCCCTGCCTAAAATGCTTCTATGATCAGGGGCAGTCAACTGCACATCAACCTGTCAACGTGCCTGTGGTAGTAGATGATTCTCTGTTTTATGTGCATACTGCATAGAAGACACCAACTTCCCAAACGTCTGCAGATTGGTTCAGTTTCAAATCAAATGCACATTAATCGAAATTCAGAATTGAGTTTGCCATCTATGTTTTAAGTCCTATACTGTGGTCAGGTTAATCTGATTAGAGAGTAGGATGGTTGCTGTTTCAAGTCCATTGATCCACTGTTCACTATCAAGTGGAAGCTGCAGTGAGCAGGCTCTGTTCTAGACTAGAATTTATTCTTCCTTTACATCGTGTACGATCACGTATTTTATCGGCACTGCATGTATTGTTTTTTTGTGGCATCATTTCTTCCCACGGGGAAACTGGCATTGACCATCTTATTAACTATTGGAATATCTGCACCTCTAGGTGTTAGATTCTGAAAAGGGTCGTGTGTCGTCCAAAACTGGCAGCACGTCAAGGAAGGTAGTTGCATCTAGCAGCAGCAAGCCCAGCTTATCAGGTGATCTTGGAGACCCGAGCCGAACAACAACCAGACCTAGTTCAGGTAATGGCCGTCCCTTAACAGCACAGCGAGTCCAACCAGGGTATGATGCAAAGCCATCAAGCCTCTCCCGAAATCTACCATCAAGACCTTCCAGGGATGAGCTGAGGAATTTTGAGCTCCTCTCTGTAGCCGACAAGAGAAAATGAGCGAGGGCAATAATGGTGGAGAGGAAATGCTACAGCCCGTGAAGTTGAAGGAGGTCCACCTCGTTTTTCTGTCTATAAGGTTTTTGATTAAGAATGCTGATTGATATGTATATGGAAACAATTGGAAAGATCCAATCGCTATACCTTTAACTGTCAACGTTCCCCAGTATTTTGACAGGTGGAATGAAAGGGTTTTAAGAGCATGACACCCTTTCTTTTTTCTCCTCTTGGGATAATTGTGATATACGAGACTTTCTATTACTAAATCATCTTTGTTGTAATGTTGATATCACTGTTGCCAGGGCATGCAACTACTTTCAGACGGTTAATGACACACTGAGGCGTATGTTTTCCTTATTTTGTTATTGTAATTTTAGCTCTGCTTTTAGAGAGGGGTGTGTGTGAGAGAGAGAAGGGAGGTTTGTCATTTGGGGCATTTCAATATGGCGCACGTCAATGTGTTGGAGCAGAAAGATTACACAAGGCGAGCAGTGACAAGATTTCACTGTGAGAGCTGGGCTATTGGTGCATGGGTTGCAGGTAAGAAGTGCAGTGCTGTCGAAGTTGCAAGTTATTTAATTGGTTGGGAATCTTCATCAGCCTAGAGCCTTGCCTATGGTGGTTGTGCAACTATCGGAGAAGTGTTCCAACCACCTACCTTTGGTTGCAGTGTGGCAAACTAAAGAAGGAATTGACATGACCGATACGAAGCTTTAAGTTTCTTTCTTGGTGCACACGAGCGCACACACGTGGGCACGTGCACACACAGAGGTTCTGTGGTGAACCTTTGACCTTTACGAACCCGGTTGGGTATCAACCTCGTGATCTTGAGGCTGCAAATTGTATCATTCAGGGGTTTCTGTGCCAAGAAGCGATGGGAACCATACGGCTGACATTGAAGTTGGGAAATCGGTTCACTATATATACATAGAGAGAAAGATAATGGCTTGTGTTGCATCTTTATCCATACTTAAATCTTTTCAAACATTTTTACCTTTTAATCAATATAATAAAAAATTTAAATATTAAAAAATAATATGATATCGATGTATTTTTCATATCATTTAAGGCACAACAGTACAATATATTTTTTATTTTAAATTTATTTGCCATCACACCATTCAAATGGTAAAAATATTTAAATATGTATATATATATATATATATATATATATATATATATATATATATGACTTAAGACTACTGACATGTTGTATCAGCACTAACTGAAATGAGCAAATTTTTGGAAGTTGGAGAGAGAGATAACGAGGCCATTAAGAAAACTGTTGCAAAGATCTAAGACTTGACGTCTGGTTTTCAGCAGTTGGTCAATTTTGTGGGAGTGAACGGCTTCAATTCTCTCATTCTTCCTCCCACACCTTCCTTTCACTCACACCACCTTTTTGGATTGTTTATTTCTTTTCTCTTCAGAATCCGCATCAATTTGCCTTGCCTTCATTAGTGGGGTGGCACGTCCGTTTTTTTGTTACGTTTACACCATTCTGTATTAGTTCTTCAAGTGAAATTTGAAACGGATTGTCTCTTGTAATAATTGCTGTATGCTCTTCCACAGAAATGCATATTTTTTCATCTTCATGCCAGTGCATGACGCACATGCGCACTCGTGTGCTCTTGCAAGTTCATGGTTAGATTTGTTTGATGATCTTTATGAAGCTTTAGGATCATATCCCTGACCGCGCGAAAGAATGGCAGATTTTAGAGTTCAAGCTCCTGCTTGTTTGTTCCGGCACTGGATGATGTGTTCTCACACGAGAAGAATTGGTAGTTCCGTTAATGGTAGATTCATTGCCTTTTGCATATGTTGTGTGTCTCTCCGTGTGTGTGTGTGAGAGAGAGAGGGGGTGGGGTGGGGTGGTGGTACAAAAAGCAACAGCATCGTGAGAAACGCACCAGTTTGGCTTGTCTTGGTGTTGAAGACGATATATAATGTTGTAAATAGGTGGACCTGAAGTCCTAATTTTCAACTTAAAATGATTTATTTAATTTAATAAAGCTTTTTTATTTAGTTCTTGTTGAGTTAACTGCTAACATGGCACATGATAGGGTTCTGTGAAAACAAAGAATTCATGTAGCAAAGGAAAAGGCTTAGTTGTTGTTGTAATAAAGCTTTTTTATTTCTAATATAACTTTTTTGTTTCTCAAAAAATTCTCTTAGTTCCGAGTATTTTTCTTAATTATCGAAAAAAATTCTCAAGTTTGAGCAATACATATCTATCGAGTGTGCAATATAAAAGTGTGTTCCTACCTAAAATTTTACACAACCAACTCTTCCAGTTCTATGAGGATTGAACATAAAGAAAACACTTTTGTTGGAAGGATCAACAACATAGCGTATCAAGATATCTCATACGGTTCAATGGGTCCTATTGTAGACACGGAAAATCCTCGACTCCGGGTTTCTTAGGCCTGGAGCGAATCTTTTCGCAATCTACGTTCGCTTTTAGGGCGTGCCAGCTAGCTTACTCAAACTAGCGAAGTAAGTTTTGAAAATATCTGACTTTTGAAAGGCGACTGTAGGCAAGCGAGATCTTTTCGTCGCAGACCTTCTTGCACCGACGCGCAAGGGTCAGTCTGTACGCTTTAGAGACTTCTTTTGAAACAAGTTAAATTCAAAAATTGATTTTTGAATAAACAGGTGTTTTGAAAATCTTGGAAATCATGCACTTGGCGAGTTTTTGATTTGGGCGACCCTAAGTCTTTCAATTTTGTCCACTTAGGCGTGTTTGCATGTTTTGTTCGGGTTTGTTCGATGCAGGTATGCACTCTAGCTCGAGTATGGCGAGTATGCAATGCAACTCACACAACTTGAATGTAAAACCCAAAATTTAAAGACTTAACAGAGGGGAAAACCCAAATTGAATGCAACTCACACGACTTGAATGTAAATTGCAGAAATTTAAATATATCTATATCTTAAGAGCGGAAAGGCTCAATGTGTGCTTGGGTGTTGTGGATAAATTGAAATGCAACCCACGCAACTGAACCGTAAAACGCAGCAGAAGGGAGATATAGATATATATGAGAGCGAGAAGGCTCAATGTGAGTGAGTGCTTTGAGTGTATAAATTGAAAGGCAACTCACGCAACTTGAATTTAAAACCCAGCTGGAAGGGAAATACGTATATATACGTAAGAGCGAAAAGGCTCAATGTGAGTGAGTGCTTTGAGTGTATAAAATGAAAGACAACTCACACGACTTGAACCTTAAAACCCAGCTGAATGTATATAAATAGGGCTATATCCTATGGGCTGTTGAGGCCCGTTTGTGTGCAAAAGTGTGCAGATAAGAGCGGAAAGGCTCGAGTGTACGTGTGTGTATTTTGCATCAAACACATATATTACATCCGGGGGGAGACAAGCTCCGTTATTACAACCCCATATCGAATTGAATTAAGTTTAAAGTAATGTAAGAGAGTCAAGTTCGAGCACTTACACGTCGCCTGCTTGGACTTCTTTTATCAGTGGGATCCGACCTTGGATATAACCGATGGATGGTCCTCTCGCTGCGAACCGATCCGATGCGTGGAGTTTTGGGTGAGATTCGATCGAGCCTAAGGCAAGGTGTAGGGGATCTAAGGTGAGGGGCTTAGGTAGGTTTGAGTCTAAGTCCTAAGGTGATGGACGACCAGCTAAGGTTCGAGTTTGGTGAGGATCCTAGTGTGGATTTAGGAAGGGTCCTAAAGGAATGCTCGGCCAAGTGGTGGCCGAGCTGGACAAGTTCTAGGTTAGGCCTTGGGGTGGGGTTGCTAAAAGAAATGGCTCGGCCAAGGGTGGCCGAGCTGGGCGGCTTGGGTTTAGTTTAGGTTGAGATTTTGGGATGAAATGGCTTAAAGGGAATGGCTCGGCCAAGGGTGGCCGAGCTGGGGCAATGTGGGTTTGATTTAGTTTGGTATTAGGGACTCACTAGGACCGACCTAGGGTGAGCTCGGCCAGCTATTGGCCGAGCTTGGTATGGGTTTGGGTGAGACGGTTTTGGGTAGAGTCTAGGTAGTTTTGCAAAATTCGGCCAGCATGTGTTTGGTCGAACCTTGTTGGGTTTTCTCAAGATAGTTAGGTGGTTTTAGAGGGGCAAAGGATATAATGGCTTTGATGGGTTCTAGGGACTCACCTTGGCCATGGTTTGGGTGATCTCCATGCACCTTCTCTTCACACCAAGTGGGCCATCCATGGCTGCCGGATCCACATGAGCTGCAGCAAGCTTCTTTGGCGTGAAATGGTGAAGCTTCTTGGCTTACAAAACCAGCCCACCTATTACAAAAAGCAAAGGGGAAAAGTAGCCCCCTTTGTTGACTTTTCCCTCTCTCTCTCTCTCTCCTACCCAAGCAAAGAGGCGTGAAAAAAATTTGCAGCCCCTTTCCACCAGCCCCTCACGTCCTTTTATAGGTTTCTTATGTGGATATTGGATCTTGGGTCTTGGATTTGGGTCTGGTTATCCGGATCCAATCCAAACTCAATGTGGATCTGGATCGCGGATCTCGAATATTTTGAGATCCAGATCCAAACTCTATCGGGCTTTTCTCCAAACGGGCTCTTTTTTCTTCCGTTTTTGAACAGGGGGTGGCTTCTGAAATTCTGGGCTCGAATCCTCTTCTTGCCTGGACTTTTCTTTTGCCTTCTGTACCTGTTTTCACATTTCAAAACAGGACGTCGTTTTGGCTCAAACGAGCTTTCTGGTGTTTTTGAGAGTTTTTGAAATATAGAAGATTTGGGGTGTTTACACCTATTAAACTAAAAATGAAAAAATAGGAAAACAATCTATTCCTTGTTTTCTTCAGTAAGGTTTTGTTGAATCAAAACTGTGGCTGAAAGGGAAGCTAAATGTCATTATCTCATTTATGTCTCGTTATACGCTGTTTCACCAAATCGTGAAATGGATTGGATCAGAGTCACAGTTGTCGGATCATCCCTAATGAAAAGGGAATTGGATTTCAACGATCTCTGAAGTAACAGGACACGAGAAGAAATGCCGGGCATGTGTCAGCAAGAACTGAACGCCAGTGCAGCAATTAGAACTAATTGGCTGATTCAAACTGAGTTTGATAACATTAATGACGAGTTTGTGGTTGACAATCTGGTTGGTCTTTTTGGACCGTAAATCCAATGGCATAATACATTGTATTCAGCAAAATCCTTAAATTAATAGAACAGTGTTTCAAAACCGAACCTGCGGTTTGGTTTGGTTCAGTTCTCGTCATAAACCAGTTTGGTTCGGTTCTCTAAAGTTTGAGAACCGAAACTAACGGATTGGTTCAAGATTAAAACTAGAACCGAATCAAATCAAACCCCAATTTGCCCTTTTGTAGTGAAATAAATGGATTGCTGACTAAAATTCCAGTGGAGCACCCAAAAGAAAGGAAAAGAGGAGCACTAAACAAGAAGGAATTCCCAAAACTAACAAAAAGAAGGCATGGCGACGTGAAAAAAAAACTGACCTCACTGATGAGTGCAATTGGGAAGAACATATCATATTTAGTCCATGAGCTAAACCAGGGATGCATGTGTTAGGTTGCGGCAACTTCAACACACCCTAAAAGATTTTTCAATAAAAGATCATAGCAAGTTTTTAATCGCATTCCAAAACAGCTAATTCACAGTTTCAATCACGGTTGGGTACATTTGAGGATTTTTTAAAGCATGATCGTATGAGTTCACTTTTTACTCAACTAATAAGATAGACCGTTAAAATTAGAGTTAAACTTTAGTACCACAATTCAGCCTCATAATCAAATGCCGTCTTTACATTTTCTCGTATTTTTCCATAATTTTGTCTTAACCTCTTTACGTCAAAAAGAAAATAAGAGGTACGCCGAAAGCATTAGCTCAATGACTTGAGCACTGTTGGTGCTGGTGGGGAGTTCGACTCTCACAGAGTACATGCCTGAGTGTGTGCTAGGTTTCGGCTTTCTCTTGTAAAAGAATATAAATAAATAAAAGTTTTTTTTTCTACACTTAAAGTCGCCCCAAATAGTCTTTATCAATCTCTTGAGAGTTGAATCATAAATTCCTTCTATAAAGGAAGAGTCAGAGATCCAGTGAGGCTCCACCCACCTCCAAGCCGTCCCTTGTGCAAATACCGGCATTTTACGTGGCTTGTGCAACCCTTGCTGGCTGGCTTTCCCCGTCGTATCACCCAGATTCCTCCACTCAGTCATACAAGCTCTTATGAAGGCATCACAGTATGTATATATATATATATATATATATATATATATATATATATATATATATATATATATATATATATATAAAGAGAGAGAGAGAGAGAGATTTACACGAAACCTTTCATTATTCATCGCTCGGAATGATGCATAATTAGCGATGGGTTCGTCATTCTTAATGGCAGCTTTTACTCCCACCTAAAAAAGAAGAAGCAAAACCAACCGTCTACTGGCCGATCAAGTGGTGCTGTTTGGTGCCCGTTTAAGAAGTCAAGGTTCGAGTGATGGTACTGAAAGAACCTAAAAAAGAAGGGCAAAAGAAACGCCACTAATGCTTCCCACCAAACCAAAAATTTAAGATCACGAGCTTTGAGTGAACTCACATGTCCGGTTTTAGGTAAATTAGAATCAACGGTTTTAACTCTCTAGTTTCAATTTGCCTAGAACTAGGAACCATAATCAAACTGGGACCAAGCCAGTTCGTTTAGGTTCAAAATTGATTTCATTTTAGGTCCTAAATCGTTTGGATTCAGAAAAGTATTAAAACAATTTGAATTTTTTTAAAAAAATATAAAACTGGTGGTTCTGAACTGTCGGTTTTGGTTCTGGCTCTATATCTAGTTTCAATTCCAATGGGTTCCTGTTAAAAATCCAAACCGGTTTGAAATGTGGATTTTGGGTGTCTATTCCATTGTGGAATCATCACAGGAAGGCCCAAGGAAATTTTTTGCCAGGTATATGGAAAATAGTCCCCAAAATATCTGGCTTGTCACATTTTGCATATTTATCCAACCTTTTCTCTATCTTTTTCATGATGCTTCAATAAGTAAATGCCTATATAACAAAGGTTATTTCAAAGTGAGAGATCTAGTTAGACCCCCAACCATAAAGGAGGACTTTAGTTCAAAGATATCCTCTTTGTTCCCTTTTCAATTTGGAAGAGGTGGAGAAAGGAAAACAATGATCTCCCTTTTTTTGAGTTAAATGCTTAACTGAACCCGGAATAAAGAAAAGTTCTTGAATGAGAATCTAGGTGCATTTTGCATAAACATTTTTATCAGTATAATCAGCTTGGTTGTTGTTGTTGATTAGTATGATCAATAATATAGATTTGAATTCAAAATACGTCATACTTTTGAACTTTACATTTAATGTATTATGTGTGTCAAATATTTTTATTTGATCATCTCAATCATTAATCTCAAAGACGGATTGAAAGCTATGCATTTATCACTATCTCTTTCTATATAAATACTCTCTCACTATATATATATATATATATATATATATATATATATATATATATATATGTGTGTGTGTGTGTGTGTGTGTTCGCGAAAGAGTATAGCAGATACAAAACTTATAAAGTTCAACTCCTTAACCTTGATTTTCAAGAAAGTTGGTTAATCTGATGTCCTTTGGGGATGGTGTACGGGTAGTCCTGTACCCAACTCGTTACCTGCAGGGAAAATGACCCGACCCCTTACCCGTTCATGCAGGGAAGATGGTGGGTGCGGGTCACAAATTCGAGGTCGGGTAGGGGCCAGGAATAGCTATACCCGTTCTAGACCCGACTCATTGCCGCCCCTGTCCGTTGAGACTGACGAGCCAGACTGTGAATCGGGTCCCGCGGAACGCGACACTCGCCTACCCGATCAGACACGTCACTTGTGGCGGGTATCTGAAAATTACGCAGTAATAAAAGGCTAATGGTTCGAAACCTGAAGGAAGTCCTATAATTCCTCGTTGCTGTTCAGTGAGAGAGGGAGAGATATCTCAAGAGTTTCGTTTTACGGCAGCCGGAACTCAAAGCCGGAGGCGCAATACGGTGCAGAAACACTCCAATGACTAATTTAGTTGTCATTTATTGCTCGTTTCTTTTTCAGTTGAAAGGCTTCGCCTTTAATGCAATTGTCTGCCTGAGTTCACCTCAGAGCTCTTTATGAATGCTGTCGTCGTTTCCTTCCTAAGGAGGAAGAGGACGCTTCCGTTACTTAATTGCTTTCACTGTCAATTCCTTTCTCTCTCTCCTTTCCGATTATTGTCGGTTTTTCTTCATTTCCTGTGAATATTTAGAGAATGATTCTTTTTTTTTTTTTTGTCTTAGATACATTCTGCTCTCTTTCTAGTGAGAGTGAAGAAACCGCTTCTTTTAGCGATCATTTGCGGTACTTGTATCGTGATGAGGTCGGAAACGAGGTTAGATTCGGCGGTATTTCAGCTTACGCCCACAAGAACGAGGTAACTACCAACAGAACATTTATTCATCATTTTTTTTGTTTTTTAATGATTGCCAGAAAAACGAGCTTACTTGACGACAATGTGTTGTTGTTTTTAGCGATACTCCTTTTAGGCGTTTCCTTGCTAACAGATCTTCGGATTTGATTCATTTCCCTTTTCCTCCGTCTATGTGAAATTTCTTGTGTTCATTTTACTTTTTTGAAGTTTGGGTGATTAACGATTTCATGTTTTCGTTAGACAGAGTTTTAGAATTACATCCTTTTATTTTTTTATTTAAGCGAACGTTTCACCACGAAAATGCCTGCTGATTGACTGCCAGGCTGTATTTCGCCGTTAATGATTTATTGGTTTCGCCTTGTGTTTCGTGTTCAAAAGTTCGAGAAATTTTCATTAACAAGTATAGCTTTGATGCTTTAGCGCCACATAACAGGAAAACAATCAGTTCGGATAAGACCTTTCGTTGTGAAAAACGTTCTTGTGTGTTTGTAATATACCCCTTTGAGTTATTATTTTTGTACTTCTAATTGTTAAAGCTGGGATATTTCCTCCATCTACGTTGATCGTAAGTCTCTTGATGCTTTTTCCAAGTTTTGTTCTATGCTGTTTCTTTTATTAATATCCATAGTCGGAAAAGAAGAAATTGTAATTTAGCAAAAACACCAACTAATTCGTTAACAATAGTCGACCGCAGATTATTTTCTATTAGTTTTCTTGCACTCAGTGAGGTTTTCTTCTTGGTGCTAAGGCTCCTGTGGCAAGAGAAGGGTTAACACGCGCACACAGTACAAAGCTTTGTCTAATATATGCCGTTCTTCCTATTTCCCGGATGGCATCGTAAATGAAGCTGCAAGTATCAAATCCAACACGTAGTATATGTTCAAATCGAAGTTTTTGATTTCTCGAGGATTAGAACTGCCAAGGAGGTGAAACGTTTCTTAAATGTAACCTAAATTTTAGCGGGACACGTGGTAAGGCTTTAGCTTGTTATTCAACTGTTCAGTGAATTGAAAGCATGCTTATAATTACAAACTGTAAGAAATATAGAATATGTTCACAATTTTGCTGTTTGAACAGGTGTGATTTGGTAATCATTGCAAATGGGGAAAAGGAGAAAATGGCGTCTGGTTTGTTAAACCCTTTTCTTGCACATTTGAAGACAGCACGGGATCAAGTTGAAAGAGGTGGATATTCAATAGTTCTGGAGCCTAGCCAGGAAAGCAAACATACTGCCTGTTGGTTTACAAAGGACACCATTGAAAGGTCTGTCTATGTGGGGAACTTATGCGGAGATTAGGTTCTTCATGTATCGCATTGTGATTCTAGGGTTGTTCATGCTTGAAATTGGACGTCTTCCTCTATTATGTAGGTTTGTTAGATTTGTGAGCACACCAGAAGTGTTGGAGCGTGTTAACACAATAGAGTCTGAGATAGTACAGATTGATGAAGCCATTGTAATTCAAGGCAACACGAACCTGGGGTTGAGCACTGTAAGCAGTCGTTTGGACAGAGAGTCCTGGCACTATGTATCCATGTAACTATTATTGACTTTTTCCTTAATTTGATTTCGTGGAACAGGTTGATGATCATCAGACAAAACAAAGAAGGTTCTTGAGAGTCTCTCTCTCTCTCACTCTCACATATGCATATTAATTGATTAGACGCCTTACTTTTTCATTTTCCGGAGTGAAACTGAAAACAAAACCATGTAGGAACATATGATACGAGGACATTTTAAATCTGAGATGTTATGTAAAATGTTATATCCAGGCACAGAGGTGTACCTGTGAAGTTGAAACACCTTAGGTCTACGTATGAGTAAAAGAAAAACTAAAACCTGTAAACTCATCAATGTGAGTAGGACAAGTTTCAATTATGATGGTGCAAAGAGGTCAGAAACAGGACTGTGATAGTTGAATCTTGGTTCTCTCAGGTAGACATAGTACACTAAGTTGACTTATCAGAGATTTGTTTGACCCACTGAAGGTAACTCAGCTGATACCTGGTGAGATCGTTCAAAGACACTTTTTGCACCACAGATGCATGTTTACTGGTGGTTCACTTGTAGACAGCGAAGCAGTACTATGCCTAAACCACCTTTGCTCAATATCCGATTGCTGCTTGCATGATGCACTGACTTATAGGCGCCGTCTCAACAACCATTTCTCTGCTAACACTTTTCCTTCTTCAGTGGTCCTTTCTTGTCACTCTGTGCCGAGCTTTATGGAATATGATTGTGCAACTAATTTGCAGCTTATAGGTATTCTAATGATGCTGAGGCAGAAAAGGCAATTGTCCTTTATAAGGTATGCACAAGACACTTGATGGTCATGTTAAATTTGGTTTCTTCAAAGAATTACTATTAATACCAGTCTTGATCACGGATTCACAGCCTGGAGATCAACACACTGAGTCAAATGGATCTGGCACACAAGGGGAGAACTCCAAGTAATGATAATCTTCTTGGCCATAAATTTCCTCACTGTATCTGCTCATTTCTCAGCATGTTACAGAGATGCTAATTACTCTTTCTGGTGGAAAGACCATAGATAACTTTGGACTTTCTTATCTTCTCACCATACTGGAGCTGTCAACTTTCTTCGACCTATGGTCCTCCAACCAATTTAATACAATTACCATCTTTACGAGAATTTTTTCATTGTGATCCTTCCAAACAAGCATAACTAATGTCTCTCTCCACCCTTTTTTTGAAGGGTTTGTTTCTCTCCTTTCTTTTTTTTTTTGAAAGGATTTTTCTCTCCATTTTGGTCATTGTCCTGAGTCAATTTTTTGTTTGTTTTTATTTTGCTATTACCTTAATCTTATCAAGTTTTATTGTGGATGGTGCATGCATTTAAGAGGTCGTATATTTGTGTATGTCTGCTTTTTTGCACTTGTGACATGTACATTGTGTTTATGGGTGCGTATATCTATATCTCTAGGATGCTAACATTTCTTGCACCGCATTTCACCAGGGTTAAGCTTTTGAGAGTATTGGAAACACGGAAAACAGTTTTGCAGAAAGAGCAAGGCATGGCCTTTGCTCGAGCTGTTGCTGCTGGCTTTGATATGGACCACATGACTGATTTAATATCTTTTGCCGATTGCTTTGGTGCTTCACGCTTAAGGTAAATTATTTCATAACCGTATGCTAGTAAACAGTTCCTTTAGCAGAGGAGTGCCTCATGGAAGAGCGTTGGAAGTCTTTTGTTTTATTAGAATGGGAAATGGATAAAGTTGCTCTGACTTTATTTATTCACTACAGGGAGGCCTGCTTAAATTTCGTGGATTTATGGAAGAGAAAGCATGATACAGCCCAGTGGCTTGAAGCAATGGAAATGCAAGCTGCAGAAGAAATTTCAGGCCAGCCAGACCTAAGGGTGCCATGGCCTGTTGCACATAGTGACATTTGCTTGGAAAATAGCGTTAGAAGTCAGAGAGAAGCTAGTTCGCCCAGTGATTTTGAGCATATCCTCGACACTAGCAGAGGTTAGACCAGATACAGAGGCCACTTGATTGGTTTTGCTTTTCCTTTTAGTTTTTTCTTTGAATATAATGTTTACAAACTTCACAACTTTAGACATCATGTTCCTGCAAAATTAATAAGTGTAAAATAATTAACTTGCAAGGATGAAAGACAAGACCCGTGCTGATAATTTACCATCTGAGAATTTTACAAGAAAGACTATTTTTAAGATTTTGTTTAATCATATTGAAGAAAAGAAACTTTCCATGCCAATACGTGACTGAATTTGTCCTTGTCGAAATGTGCTGATGCTGCTCAGCATCACATTCCTATATTTAATTGAAATTTTCAAAAGAAGGGAGAAAATAGAAGTAGAACGGAATGCACTGAAATCTGTTTAACACTATATTCTTGGTGCTGCTAACAGATCTTTTATCTCATAAGCTTTGTTCAGGGTGTTGTTGCCTTGCTGGGTTCTGATAAACATTGGACATACTCATCCGGAAGCTTACACCATAGGGGTTCCCTCATTCTTCGCCTGTGGTGCTCTTAGCAGCTTGTATAGGCCACAGCGTTTTGATTCTCATTTACCCAACCTAGCATGGAAAAGGCTTGGTTTCCGTTAGCCTACTTTCTTTCTTTTTTCTTGAAACTGATGGTTTTTCATCAATTAGTGAAGTTATTTTGTGCTTTTTTCATGCATCCTTTGTACCTTTTTAACTTCGTTCCTCTGCCCTCTTTTGTCAAAACAGTTCTGAAGCTTCTTAAACTCAATATTTTCATATGGCCCTGTGCAGATAAAAGGTCCCCTCCTGATCAGCAGATGCTATTGGGTCAAAATAACTATTTCCAAGGCCAGTTTCAGCACCCTATGTTCATGCAATGGCCTGGTCACCCTCCCCAAGGCGCTCCAGTTTTTCCTTCTTGTCCTTTGGCAGGCATGCCCTACTATCCGAACTATCCTGGAAATGGCCAGTTTTTCCAGCAACCTTATGGGCAAGCAGAAAATTCTAACTTTAGTCCATTTGACAGAACTACGTACAAAAGGCATTCCATGGATGGTAAATGTGGAGATGTTGGTTCTGATTATTTTAGTGATCAAAATGTGCATTCAGAGATAGACAGAGAAGAATCATGTAGTCATGAGTCACAAAGGAAGGTTGGTCGAGCAAGTAAAAGAGGTTCGGGGATGGTTGTCATTCGAAACATCAATTATATTACTTCGCAGAGAAAGAATGCTGGAGATGGTGAGTCTCAATCAGGTTCAAGTTCTGAGGCAGAAGAGGAAGTTCAAGAAGTAGCAAGCAGCTTTGAGAAAAGAACGCATAAAGGTTCTGTGAGGTCATCGAGAGAAGTGAAGCATCTGCAGCCTGATGATGAATTTGGTTCAGCATATGAAAGAGATGTGTCTAAAGGTACGGATGCTGACAATGAACACTGGAAGGCCTTCCAAAATTTCTTGTTGAGTAAAGATGAAGATGGTACTGATGGAGACATGTTTCCTCTTTCTGGTAATACTAATGTGAGGAGAGGGGGGGCTGGAAATGGTGCGGATACTCACCTGCCAGATCGAAGTTTTCTCACTAGTACTAATCAGAGGATGACTGATCATGATATTATCAATTCTAGTGTGTCTATGGGAAGTAAGAAGGGACCAAATGATGAATCAACCAACGGATTGCCTTATAATAGGGAGCTAAGAGACCACCAAGATGTACAATTTTCTGAAACAGAAGGAGGATTCAGGGGAGTTAAAAGGATGAGCAGTGATGACTTTGTGATGTATGGAAATCATAATTTGACAAGTGCAGTTGGCTCTAGGTCGGACCCCATCTCTGGAAATGAAAATTGGCATTCTGATTTTGCTGATAAAAGTTCAGTCCATGATCCAAGTGATGAGTCTTTTATTGTTCCTGTCAGGTCCAGTTCACATACCTTGACCAATAGTGGAACTGCCATTGAAATGGACTCAGAATTTTCATCTGACATAAAAACTATGGAGGATACAAATAAGCATAGGACAGGGAATGTTATTGGCTATGAACCAGATGACTTGAGCATGATGCCAGAGCGTGGGACAGAGAGGTCTTATGACATTGCTGTAGACTATGAAATGCAAGTTCAGGCAGATATGTCCTTCAGTGCCAACGGTGTCACCTTAGCCCAAAAAGTGAAGGATAAAAGCAAATTAGTTAATGAGCAAGGTAAAAGAACTGTGGATAAGGACAAAAAGTCAAAAGTAACACGTGATTCCATGGAGAAAAGGAAAGTAAATTCTGTTAGGAACACAAAAATGACAAAGTCAAGTACATTGGTTGAGGCACAAACAAGTGTGGAGAAGCTGCGTGCATACAAAGCTGATCTTCAGAAGGCAAAGATGGAGCAGGTATGCTATTTCCAATTTTCCGTTTTAATTGGATCTGAATAGTGATGAAAAGGTTATTTGACCTCAGAAATTCCAAAAGATTTCTTGAGATCAAGACCTAAAAGTGACAATACATTGTACCTCAGCTCCGTTGAGAGGTAATTGACTTGTAATAAAGTAACACTGCATTCTCAAGCTGCAAAGACAAAATTTGTCAAAAAATTTAACCTTCTTTGAGTGAACTAAAATCTTTGGTTTTACTTTGATATGCTAATCCTAAGGAACACGATGGATTTGACCATCTGTCGCCTAAGTCCTGATCCTGCTGCAAACTCTATTTGGGTTCTGCTTGGGAGCTGGTAATAGAAACTAAAAGGACAAATCCAGGATTTTCTGCATAAGAAAACCATAACCAAATTTTTTCACATGCCATTGATTAATCATTAGTACATGCATGGCATTAATCACAGTAGGTGGCAGAGAGAGAAGCTAGAGATGAAAATGGATTTGGCAACAATCTCCCGTCCAAAGTGGAGGCAGAAGAGGATTTGAGATCCCAAATTAATATGCAACTACATGCATTATTCAACTCCAAGGGTCGGAAACAGGACAGTCTACAATGGTAGCTTTGAGGGCTGACTCTGCACCAAATCCAAACTCCCAAACAGAGCCTTGTTGTAGTTGGCAATCATCATTTTCTTTGTCAACTTCTTGATTCTGGTTGATTGTTCGCTACTTGGTAATTCACTGAGAAATAGCCAACTCCATGCATTTACAAAGTGCCATTTGACAAATAGCTGTAAGTTATCTAATGGCGCTTATCACATTCTGAATAAAAAAGAATTCTTATATTCTGTACATATGGTTTCACTTTTTTTCCTAAGAATGGTATGCGTGTTGGTTTGCTTCTCATTTAGGCTGTTTGCTTTGGTCTTTCATCTCACTACTTTTATCTGGAAAACAATCACATGCAGGAAGAAGAGAAAATAAAAAAACTTGAAGCTCTGAAAAGAGAACGGGAAAAGAGGATTGCTGCTAGGTCTAACTCTATGCAGTCAGCCTTATCTTCTCAGCAGACTAAATCACGGTTATCTACAAAACTATCTCCCAGTCTACTGAAATCTTCAAAGTTTACTGATTCTGAAGGCAGTTCACCTTCTCCGATAACTAAAATAGGTGCCAGAAACAGCTCCCTGACTCCTCTTTCCTCTCTGAAAACTTCAAAATCAGGCACCTTAAGTGGTAATTGTGTTGTTCGAAATGGATTAACCCAATCTGCTCCATCATTACACAAGTACAAGAAAGCGAGTAGTGGTGTGTCAGTGCCTAGAATGTCCAATGATGCAAATGCAGCTGTAACGAGATTAAGAAGGCTCTCGGAGCCTAGAAACTTTAATAGTTACCGGTCTGATAGAAAAACAACTCTAAAGCAAAGACCAACAGATACACAGAGAAGCAAAATCGCTCCGGTGAGTAAAATTAACAGAATAACATCAGCAGCAGCTTCCAATCAAAGGATCAGTGCAAGATCTTCTCCAGGTTCTGTACGAGATAAAGTGAAGGTAAAGGAAATCGCTTCTGGAGCTTCAGAGGGGCAAGCCTTTTTGAGTTCTAGTATTGGGCAGAAGAAGAATAATGACGATAGCCTGAGACTAGGTCAAATGACTCAAACCAATGACACTCTGATCATTGACAAGCAGGTTTTGACTATTGAGCATGAGATGACAGTTGTTCCACTTGTCCAAGCATCTGAAAAGAGTAAAGAACTCAGAGGCAGATCACTTGATGGAGATACTGCAGAAGAGAAGGCTGAGGTGGTTCCCGAATATGCGGCAATCCGTGTCCCACCTTCTAATATGGTGATAGATGGTATTGCCACGACCGGAGAAACCAAGCAGGTGAAGCAACGTAATCATTACTGGGAGGTGCTGCATTTAAGTAGTAGCTGAAATCACTTTCAAGAGTTACATAATGTTTTATGATCTTTGAAACTCTTGGCTACTATTAATGTTCTCGAAGACTGGTTAGGCGTAGGGTCAGGTCTAAATGACACCTTTTATTCTCTTCAGATTTTACCTACCTGTCTTGTCTTTGCATTTGTTTCAAATCGATAAGTTTGATTGTGTATGAAGTTGTCCCATATTTTCCATCTGTTTCAATTGTTTACTATGTCATAGGAAGTTATGTCACAATAGATAAGGGTGTGGGTGTGGGTGTGAAACATGGCAATTTGAGAAATCAGGTATGGGTGTGTATATATGTATGTATGTATAATGATACATAATTTTATTAGACATGATTACTTATGATTATGAATCTACGTTCTCATGCCTAACCTATCAGATTTTAGTATTAAGAATTTAAGACATATTATACATAAAAGAAAATAATCAGTACTATATATACATATATATATATATAAGATGTACAGTTTATTTTATATATATGCTAAAGCTATGATAAACATCAATGTATTTGCACGTTTACACATACAGTCTGCAACGGTTGACACATTGTCTGATAAACAGCTATGCTAAAAGGCCGTATAGCTAAAACTGATTGTTTCAGTTGTGCTAGAGACTATGCCAGCTGCAGTTCTTATATATGTGCATATTGTTAAAAAGCTGCAGAGTTGCAGTTGATGCTTATTATATGTATTTGTTTGAAAAAGTGTCAGTTGCACTGTGACTGATTGATATGCAGTGCCAAAAAGTTCTCAAGCTGATGTTCACTGTCAGTACAGCTAGTTGATTATACAAGGAACATGAAAACTATTTACAGGGCAGGAGTTTTTCAAAATTCTAAACAAAGCAGCATCGACATGGGAAATTGAAAAAGATGCCACCAACTTGGTATCTGCATTGGTGTCGCACCAATTTCTTAGACGGCAAACTGTTGCTATGACATAGATAGGATGCTGTATAAGCTATAATGGAAATAGCTTGAAGTTAGGATATTGCTCTTGTGAAGTTGCTTTTCTGCAATTCCTGGAATTTTGTTTAAAGAACCAACATTAGACACTTCAATCTTAGCAAGTGTTAGAAGAGTGATGTTCGTTCGAAAGCCCTATATTTATTACTCTTTTTTATGGAAAGTGTGATTCTGAGGGATAGAAGTTTTTGATGCTCTATTTTGCCAGATATGTTGATGCTAGCTGATGTTTGTGGTTGATAGAAGGTGATACGCGTAGTTATTTTCTTACAGCTGGCCAATTCCCACATTTCTTTAGTTAAATGGTTTCCACACTCTGTGCCAAGGGTTGTTTTTGGACGCTTGATTATGTATTAAGCTTTCCTAAAAGTTAGAATGCCCCTTGAAAGGGAAAATTGGCTTCCAGCCTGCATTACTGAATATGACTTTTCATCCACCTAGATGGGACAAAAGACGATTGATTGTATTATCTGTTTGGTTTTGACGTTGTTCCTTTCTAATGCATGACTGGGCATGCAAATGGCTTAGATGACTGTAATAGATGATTAAAATGATGCAAATTGACTCCGCCCATGTAAGGGATCACCCTTGCATTGCCGGTCCCAAGCCCGGATAAAGGAGGAGGGTTGTGTTAGGCTTCCGACAGCCAGCGTAAAACTTCGTCGGATTTCTACAACATGGATTACAATGCTTTGGGGCGTCCCCACCTAGTGACGTGCTGCAGAGCCCGAATGCAGTAAGAAGTAAGCAAGGGCCACTACATTTTCGCCCGAATGTAGTGAATCAATTGCAGAGAGGGTTCCCACATCATGGACGGGTGTGGGTAAAGAAGTTAGTCCCGCTACATTGCCGCCCGAATGTAGTGAAAAATTTTCAAAGAGGGTCTCCGCATTTTGATTATGGACGGATGCGGGGGTAAGGAAGCTAGTCCTAGATAATAAGATTCGTATTGGTTCTTGGAATATCGGAACATTATCGGGTAAGCTAATGGAGGTGGTAGATCCTATGATTCAGAGAAAGATTCATATTCTATGTTTACAAGAGACAAAATGGGTTGGAGAAAAAGCAAAGGAGATAGAGGATACAAGTTTTAAATTATGGTACTCAGGTAAAGAAAAGGCCCGAAACGGAGTTGGTATTATCATAAATAAAGATTTAAAGGAGAGTGTAGTAGACATACAACGATATGGTGACCGAATCATGACATTGAAATTAGTGTTAGGAGTAGAGGTTTTGAATATAGTTTGTGCTTACGCACCCCAAGTAGGACTAGAAGATAGTATAAAGACAGTTTTTTGGGAAGAGTTAGATAAGGTGTTTCAAAAGATTCCACAAAGAGAGATGATTTGTTTAGGAGGAGATTTAAATGGACATGTCGGTAAAGAGGCATTAGGATATCAAGGGATTCATGGAAACTTTGGTTATGGGGATATAAACGAGGAAGGTAGGGAGATTTTAAATTTTGCTATGTCATTTGATCTCTTTATAGTCAATACAATCTTCAAAAAACGAGATGAATATTTAATTACTTATAAGAGTGGCTTATCACAAACACAAATTGATTACTTTATTTGTAGAAAAAAAGATAGAGCGTGTTGTAAAGATTGTAAGGTAATTCCACGAAAAAGCTTAACCACCCAACATCGACTTTTAGTTATGGATTTACAAATAAAAAAATGGACAAAGAAGAAAAGAGTGCATCGAGCTATTCGGACTAAATGGTGGAACCTCAAAAGCGAGAAAGAATATATATTTAAACAGAAAGTCCTTCAAGGAGATGTTTGGAATTATGTTGGCACACCCTCTGATATGTGGAACAATATGACTATACATATTAGGAAAGTGGCGAAAGATGTGTTAGGTGTATCTAAGGGAGGTGTACCGGCACAAAAAGAAGCTTGGTGGTGGAGTGAAGTAGTACAAAATAAAATCAAGGCAAAGAGGGCATGTTACAAATTACATTATGCTAAGAAAACTAGTGAAACTTTAGAAGCTTATAAGAAAGCAAAGAAGGAAGCAAAAAAGGTCGTTAGTGAAGCAAAAACTAAGATTTGGGAGAACTTATATAAAAAACTCAACTCAAAAGAGGGTGAAAGAGATATTTTTAGGATAGCTAGGGCTAGAGATAAGAAAACTAAAGATCTTAATTATGTTAGATGCATAAAAGACGAGGATGAAAAAATTCTAGTGGCAAATGATGATATAAGAAATAGATGGAAAAACTATTTTTATAATCTTTTTAATGAAAATAAAGATGTTAGTATTAGTTTAGGAGATTTAGAAGTCAGAAAAGTATATAAACCACAATTTCTACCGACGTATTCAAAAGAATGAAGTCAAAGAGGCTCTTAAATATATGAAGAGTGGTAAATCTGTAGGACCAGATAATATTCCTATAAAAGTTTGGAAAATACTAAGAGAAATAGGAATCACTTGGCTCACAAGACTATTTAATGAAATATGGAAAAACCAAAAGATGCCCGAGGAATGGAGAGTAAGTACACTTATACCCGTATATAAGAACAAGGGAGACATTCAAAATTGTGCGAATTATCGAGGTATCAAGTTAATGAGTCATACTATGAAATTATGGGAAAGAATTATCGAATGTAGGTTAAGACAAGTATCAAGTACAACAGAGAACCAATTTGGATTTATGCCAGGTAGATCTACTATTGAAGCGATTCACCTTTTGAGACGTCTTATGGAACATTTTAGAGCAAAAAAGAAAGACCTTCACATGATCTTTATTGATCTAGAAAAATCTTATGATAGGGTACCGAGGGAGGTTCTTTGGAGAACTTTGGAAAAAAGAGATATCCCATTGACATATATTAACCTTATAAGAGACATGTATGATGGTGCAAAAACATGTGTGAGGACTCATGAAGGAACGACAGACTTCTTTGAAGTTAATATTGGGTTATATCAAGGATCAACTTTAAGTCCATACTTATTTATAATGGTGATGGATGAGTTAACAAAACATATTCAAGATGAAGTACCTTGGTGTATGTTATTTACATATGACATTGTATTAGTGGAGGAGTTTAAGGAAAAAGTTAATAGAAAATTGGAACTATGGAGAGAAACATTAGAAAACAAAGGCCTCCGACTTAGTAGAACAAAGACAGAATATATGGAATGTAAGTTTGATCATTTGGCTACTTCAGAGGACATAAAAATTAAAATTGGCACACATTGCATTCCCCAAAGGAAAGTTTTAAATACCTAGGGTCAATTTTTCAAAGTGATGGAAGAATTGATGGAGATGTTACACATAGAATTAATGCTGGTTGGTTAAAATGGAGAGGAGCATCAGGTATTCTTTGTGATAAGAAGATACTATTAAAATTAAAAGGTAAATATTATAGAGCAGCAATTAGGCCTGCCATGTTTTATGGTTCTGAGTGTTGGGCAGTTAATCATCAACATGTACAAAAGATGTTTATGACAGAAATGAAGATGTTGAGATGGATGAGTGGTCATCCAAGAAAAGACCGTATACATAATGAGGTTATTAGAAACAAATTAGGAGTGGCACAAATAGAGGATAAAATGAGAGAACATCGTTTAAGATGGTTTGGACATATAGAAAGAAGATCAAAAGAAAAACTTGTAAGAAGGTTAGAAAAACTAAATTTGGAAAGTATTAAAAGAGGTAGAGGATGACCACAAAAGTGTTGGAAAGAAACAATAAAGAATGATCTAGCTTATTAGGAGTTAACTGCTAACATGGCACACGATAGGGATCTGTGGAAACAAAGAATCCATGTAGCCGACCCCGTCTAGTATGGGAAAAGGCTTAGTTGTTGTTGTAAATTGACATGTGAACCTGTACGCTTGCCCATGTGTGGACGCAGATGCATATGCTTGCTCTGTGAGATCTGAGTTTCCCCATCTGTTTGACTCACATGGGTATGTGCCTAGCTAGGATCTTGGTTATTTTGCTGAATACATTGGTATAACTGGATTTTTTTTCTGGATATGTAGAACCACTACACTTTATACTCAATGGTTCTTTTGTCTTCGGAGTGCAATGAGACTGATAGTAAATGTGGGATTTCTTTCTTGTTCATTCTTTTTTCTTTCTCCAAGCAAATGCAAAATTAACCTTGTTGGTTGATTTCTTTGACATGGATTTAATTGTTCTGACTTGTTCAAGTCTTTCCTGACTGCTAGGTTGCAGCAGATAGCGTTGTAGAGGTGACGTCAAATTTCTCCAGTGAACAACCATACCGAGCACCCCATGCGAGAAAACCTTGGTTGGAAGACCTTTGTGTGGTTACTTCAGGTTATGGCAAAGTGCTGCCGACGACTTCGGAGACTCTGATCCCTGTAGAAAGTTTCAAGGCCAATGTGCCTAAATCTTCCTCATCAAGTCCATCAAAACAGATTCTTGACGGATCAGAAAGATCTCCTAGGAAAGAATCAAAAGGCTTGAAGCACCTTTTGAAGTTTGGAAGAAAGAACGGTGGCTCTCCCTCCAGTGCAAAGGAAACTGACCAACAGAAGCTAGACGGTGTTGTTCCCGTTGCTGCTGCAAATGCCGACTCAGGTTATGAAGGTAACTCCCCATCATGTATGAGCCTTCTGTGTTGATTCTCATTGTCAATAAGTTCTATTGAAATAGAACATTCTGAGGCCTCCCTCACTCTTTCTTGTATTAAGGAAGGTGTTCATCGTCAGGGCCTTGACCACAAACTGATCAGAACTGATTTAGTTCTATTGTCATCCCCTATAATGTTAGAACATGTCTCTACTACGCTGAACTTTCATTCTAAATCTTATGTGGTCTATGATGGAATTCTTAAGAAATTTTGATTGGTAAAAGCATAAGAAACTAATTCTGCGGCCTACACGTTAGCCTGGGCGTATACCACATGCCACTGAAGTGACTCTTTGAAGTAAACTTGCAGTTGACAAGGCAGCATATGACTCCATCGGTCGGTACCAACTAACATCAATTACTGGTCCTCGTTATGCATTCATCTTAAAGTGCACTGATTTGTAGCTGGAAATACCGATTTACCAGTTTCAACATTCCCAAACATTGGCAGCCTCTGATTGATGCCTGATGCTGTTAGAGCTTGTCTTATTTTCATGTTTCTTCTTGCTGTTGAAGAAAGTCTATCTTCGGGTCATTTTTCTTCCTGTGCAGAGCAAACATTTATCATTAAGTAGACCAAACTTAACAGGCTTTCCTTGGAACATCTTAGCAACAGAAAGTAGCAAAAGAAAGAAGCAAGAGTAATTTCCGAAAATTCATGTGAAGCAATTTTAATGTAGAACTTGTGTGGAAGGAGATGCTAGTGCTAGAGTTGTAGGGAGTTGTGCTCTTGATTGATGGTTTGATCGCCAACAGATCTTTTGTAGTGTAACTGGTAGGGTTCTGCCCTTTTTAAAGCCCTACTCGGCATGTGAAAAGAAAAAAATGAATACAAGAGGGATCATCAAAAGCAATCTCTCTCTCTACGTTGCATTACTTGTCTGCTGACGCCTCAATAAAAACTTCACATTTCAGCCAATTCATTGAAGAATCTAATTTCTCAAGATGATAGCTACTCAGAAGGAAGCACGGTGCATAAGGGTGAGAGTACTGCTTCCATCAATTAATGCGATAAAGGTTGGTTTATGAGTTCTCGTCATTCTTAAGATGCTTTTTACCTTGTGACAGCACCCCGTTCCTTTTCTCTTCTATCACCTTTCCGAAGCAAGAAGCAAGGTTAGTTAGAAGGATGATGATGATGATGCCGGCAGACGGAGGCCAAGGGAATTCAGGTGCTGCTTGTTTCTCACTTGCATCGCCTCTTGCTGCATTGTACTTAAGTTTTGATCTAAGAGCTTTTGCAATTGAGCCTGTTCTGCGATTTTGTAATTGGCAGCATGCAGATACGTATTATACTATAGAGTTGTGCATTATTGAAAAGAAACCGGATAGACGTTGGAAAATGTTAGTGGTTCAATCCTGTGCTGTTTCTCATCTTGCAATTGTGGAAAAATTTGGTCTTGAAACTCATGCCTCAATTTGGCTCTCAAGAGAAAGCTTTCCTTATCTATCTCTAACAATTCTCTGCGTCAATTTAGCAATCAGGTGAACGTTCGATTTCCATTTCCGTGGAACATTGAGAATCAATCTATAATATTCCAGGTGAAGTGCCGAACTGGAGGAACTAAAGAAAAGTCTGTTCTGTTGGTATGCTAGCCACAGAAGCTTCATCAATTCATCATCAAATAAAGGATGTATAACCACAAATGTTTTGCTTGAGAGTGACGGATCCAAAAACTAACTTGCAAAAGGTTAGCACATAATATTAATTAATTATTTTAAGTATCATTGGAGAAGAGTCGCAAACAGTGCCCTAACCTTGGGTTGGTGGTTCATTGCAGATTTTAGCAAAACTCCTAGACTGCATTTAGGGTCCATGTGCACATCTGACATGGTTTCTTCAATCAAAACCAAATGAAATTGAAGACCCGGCCCCCACTAAATGGGGTCGTTTCGTGCCTTAAGGAAGGGGAAACCTTTGCCACAGGCTGAGTTAGGATCACATTCCTTTCCATCGTTGTAGAACAAAATCCATCTCATCTTTGTGCAACGCACTATTCCTCTGTGGATGTAGATGGAAAATATGGCAAATTTTTACGCAATTATTTTTTTTACTTTTTAGAATTCGACTTGAGATCTAGATCGCACTGACGACTAAAAATTCGTCTCTCTTATGCAATTTAATGCAAGATAGGCATGTTTATATTGTTTTCCAGTTTAGGTAGACGATTGGGTACAAGTAGGGATGTAATGGGGTGAGGATCTCCCGCTCTCCACGAGGCCCTGCCTCGGACGGGACTAGGGATGGGGAACTGGAAAAATCTTTGTGGACATCGGGACAAGAATGGGATAGCCGGTCTCTGTCTCGTGAACTGCTAAGGTTTGTCCTGATTGATTGAGGATTCAAATTAAGAGACAATTTTAATTTTTTTTCATCTTCCTGTCTTTAATACATATACTGAAAAATAACGAGAAAGAGACAATGAGGAAGGAAGAAAGGAGAAGTAAGAAGTTTTAAGGCTTCTTTGCAACATTAGAACTTTGATAGTAACGGTAATTGTGAAGATGTTCTTTAGGTTCGTTGTTAATAATTTTATTTTTTGTGTGCACTCTTTTCGTATAAGATTATTATGATAATGTGAAGAAGATTCATCGTTGTAAATATAAATGTTTATGAGATGGGATTCCTGCGCCTTGAGAGGCCCGACGTAGTTTGTAGAGATAGGGCCCGGCGAGACCTGCAGGAAATGCGGGAACAGGGGCGGGAGGACTTTTAGTCCCTGTCACGGAGATGGGAAGTGGGTTCTGTCACAGGACGGATTCCTGTGGCGCGCGCACCCGCGCACACCCATCCCATCCTTCGTCCGATGGCTTCAGAGAGCGCGAGCGCCAGGCGACGCATGAGGCGTGTGCACATGAGCTAATTGAGTGTGGGGAGTCTTAACCGATCCTTGCATGCTGTGAGATGGCCTTGATTCAAGCTGCGGTTACCTGCAAGACTTCAAGGTGCAGTCAGCACATTGGAGTCGGTTACAAGCGTTCTGCGGTTACCCCAAGAGCAGATTGGGCGGTTGCAGCTGGAGCAAAGAACCGCACGTTGGAGCTTTGGCGGGAACAGTTGCAGCGGTTCCATGCGTGAGCCTTAAGTGGCAGCATCACGACGGAAGTTGGGGCTGCAGGAGCAGATTCCCCCGTGAGGCTGGTGAGTTCCCGTGGAACAGAGGAAGGCTGGAAGCTGGAGAGTTCCCGCATGTTGGAGTTTCCCGTTGATCTGAAGTTCCGTTAGGAGACTTTCGTGGAGCGTTGAGGCTGGAGATGCAGAACGTTGAAGCTGCTCCTCCCATCCAGCCGAGTTCCACCGGATGGGCTTGAAGTGGAGCTGCGGACCGCACAGAGGGGAGACTGGAGTTGCTGAACGCGTTCCCGTGCAGGCTGAAGACCGAAGCTGATAAAGGATTGCAGAAGAGCAGCAACAGCGGCGGCCGGGCTTCCTTCGCGGATGTCTCTCTAGCAGCAACAACCTGACTCCTCTGCAGACGCAGCATTGGTGCGTTGGAATGCAGCAGAGTTCCACCACAGATAGCCGAGTTTCACTCGAGATTCCGTGGAGAAGAGAACGCTGGATTTGCGGTTCTCGTGGAGCCTTGAAGACTTTGTGAAGTCAAGCAGCAGCCAACCGAACCATCTGAAGTGCTTCTTGGGCAGTTGCTGAAGGTCGTCCGTTGCAGCTGAACCACTTGCAGAAGAGGGAGACACTGTTCCCTCGTGAAGCTGAAGAGAACCTGCAGCAGCAGGTTGCTCATTATGGTTGTTGCAGAAGCTTCATAGCAGTCGAGTGCTGTAGCAAGCCGGCGTTTGGGTCTGGCAGCAGGCTGCGACAGCAAGTGACAGGCGGACTAGGTGCAGCAGTGCAGCTGTGTGCTCCTTGGCAGCAGCTGGGCAGAGTGGAGTGCAGAAGCTTCAGGTATCAGCCGAGTTCCACAGCAGTGGTGCTGAACGTTGGGCAGCAGATGTATTGCCGTTGATCTTCCCTGTGGTGTGGGGAGTCTTGCACTATAGAACTTAGCTAATTGAGTGTGTGGGTTCAGTGTGGTTTGTGTGTGAACCATAAGTAGCTAGAATCTGTGCGGACATTAATGTTCTGTGGAAGTGTTCAGTTCATTTGAGTCCAGTTGATGTAAGTGTGTGTTGTGTGTGTGTTTTGTTCGGGTTTTGGAACATAGGTTCGTTATGTTCTTGGCATGGAGATCGGAGGAGCTGATCCAGACTCCCTACACTCTTGACTTGTGATTTGGGTGAGCCAACTAGTCAAGGGGAGTCATGAGCAGGGGCTGCTGAGCAACGTGTCCAGCGAAAAGAGAACACGTTCCAGATTGGGGCTGATAGAATCACTTGGTGAAGGCGACGAAAAAATTTGGTGTTAAAAATTGTCCCGTGACCCTAAATCTGCCCCCCGCCCTAGGTACAAGCCAATTCTCGTTGAAGGCTGAAAGGAGTTGCAGAAAGCTAATGCCTGCCGTCTCCTGGATTAGTAGCAAAATATTGGCCTTAACTGAAAGTTCTCTGGCAGAACCCATGTGGCAGACTCCATAAGTCTCTCCCGCTCTACCCTTAGGCGCGTGAATTCTTTCTCACATGATCCGCTTCCTCTTTCATATACGAATAGCAACATTCAGATTCCCACCAAGATCGTCTTCCCTTCTTCATTCTCGTTCGCTTCATCTCCGTCAGGAACCTGAACGAACTGCCAAATGCAGCTCCATCAACACTCATCCTGTGCTCGGCGTTCTGGAAAAATGCATCACCATGAACCATTTGAGGCAGACCCACGCTCAGTTGATCTCGACCGGCTTAATCTACGATGCTTTGGCAGCGGGCCAAATGGTTGCTTCCCTCGCTGCACTACAATTGACCGGTGGCTTTGCATACTGTCTCACTATTTTGGAAAGAGACGAGAGGCCGGTTACCGCAGTTTGGAACGCTGCAATCAGAGGGTTTTCTGAAAGTGATGATCCGAAGCAAGCGGTTTTAGTCTACAAGCACATGCTTCAGACGGACGTTCAGCCGGACAATTATACTTTCCCATTTGTTCTTAAGGGTTGCGGAAGGTTGCGGTTTGTGGGTAGGATCGGGCAAGAGATGCAAGGGCATGTTCTAAAGTTGGGGTTTCATTTGGATGTGTACGTGCAGAATGCTTTGATTCATGTGAGTTGTGCTTGTGGGAGGTTAGAGGATGCAAGGAATATATTCAACAAAATGCTTCAACGGGATTTGGTGTCATGGAACTCTATGATCGATGGGTGTGTTCGATGCGGCTGGCCCGAAGGAGCTCTTGAAGTGCTTAGAGAAATGGAGGCAGTGGGTATTGAGCCGGACACCGTCACAATGATCTGTCTAGCTTCTGCTTCTGCACAATTCAGAAGGCTGGACTTGGGTAATTGGGTTCATGATTTCACAATTCGGAAGGGAATCAAACTGACTACGAAGCTCCGTAATGCTTTGATGGATATGCATGTCAAGTGTGGAAATTTGGAAGCTGCACGGAAACTGTTTGTTGAAATGCCTAGTAGAACGGTTGTTTCCTGGACAACGATGGTGGTAGGCTATAGTAAGCACGGTTTGTTGTTTGAAGCACGAAGAGTATTTGACGAAATGCCTGAGAAAGATATCGTGCCATGGAATGCTATGCTTGCTGGCTATGTTCAGTGCAAGTGCTTCAAGGAGGCTCTATCTCTCTTCCATAAAATGCAATCAGCTTCTGTTAGACCTAATGAAGTCACCATGTCTATCTTGCTCTCATCTTGTGCGCAATTGGGAGCTCTAGACATGGGCAAGTGGGTCCATCACTTCATTGACAAGCACAAGTTGTGTTACACAGTCGAGCTTGGGACTGCTCTGGTTGACATGTACGCGAAGTGCGGAAACATAGAAAGATCTGTACGTGTTTTTCATGAAATCTCAGAGAAGAACGCTTTGACATGGACAGCAATGATAACTGGTTTAGCAAGCCATGGACATGGTCGGCGTGCCTTATCTCTCTTCTTGGAAATGATCGATAATGGGTTCCTGCCGGATGATGTTACCTTTCTTGGGGTCTTGGGTGCTTGTTGTCACAATGGCTTGGTTGATGAGGGTCGGGTTTACTTTGCTCAGATGTTATCGAGGTATAATCTCGTTCCTAAATCGAAGCATTGCGCTTGCATGGTGGACCTGCTAGGAAGAGCTGGGCTCTTGGGTGAAGCTCTTGAGTTGATAGAGCAAAGGCCAACCATGGCAGATGAAGTGGTATGGGGGGCCTTATTTTTTGCATGCAGGGCTCATCGGAACGTGGAGATGGGCGAGCTTGCTGCTAGTAGACTGCTTGAACTAGATCCTGATGATTGTGGGATCTATGTTTTGCTGGCTAATTTGTACGCAGATGCTGGTATGGTGAATAAGGCAAGGGAGGTCAGGAAGATGATGAAGGACAGAGGAATAGAGAAAACCCCTGGTTGTAGTTTGATTGAAGTGAATGGCATTGTCAATGAATTCACTGTGAGAGATAAATCACACCCAAGGACCGAAGAAATATACGCTTGTCTGAGTGCCATGGCTAAACGTATTCACATGGGTGGATGAGTTTTTCCGTCTATGACGTCTTCTTCTCTAATTTATGTCCGTCACGAACCGCCTTTTTAGCAAGCCAGGTTAGAGTTCATGGACATCATCCCCAGGTTTCTGCCCATCATTTTGCAGCCACTCATTTCAACTCAATCAGTTGATTTATTATACTGAGATGGATGGACCTTGGGGGGCTCTTCAATTGTGTATCATTCTTTCATGTCACATAATGTGGATCGGGAGATTATTTGTAGGTTGGAAGCTCCTGCGGACGTTGGTGAATTGGAGAAGCTCAGCCATCTACAGTCCGTCAGAGTTTGATTCATAAGCCGCAGTGCAGTACCGGCCCAGGATTAGAGTGTCCTCGGTGTTGGAGTTTTATGCTGTTAGTACTCCAATGGTTTCTCCTAGTTTGGTTCACCTTTCGATTTGACCTCAAGCTTGAATAGTTTCTGTCGATTTCTGATCATGGGGCAGCCGGAGGAAGCACAAGAAAGGAATCCACTCCTTGCGGTGGAAACAAAAGCAAAGCACTTATTAGCAGATAATATGATATGCAAAGTAAAGCCTTCAGCCATCCTTGTGTGATTGCTGAAGTAGCAGGCGTACTGAAAGCAGCACTCTGTGGTTTCAGAAAGAACGGGAGCATAAGAAGCCAGGATCCTCGTGAGTTTGATATACAAGAGGTTAGGAGTTCAAAGGCAAGGGAGGCTCTGAGAGCTATCTGTGTAAGTGAAACAGGCTTCCTTAACCAGCTTGTAACTGAAAAAACGGGAAAAAGACCGGTACGCAATGTTCGGTACAGGTTGGGTTCAGTCAAATCCAACCCCTTTATCCCTTGCCTTGCTAAGAGAGGGAGAAACCGGATCCTTCGGGTCCGCAGGTCGAATCAGCCAAGCATCGCAAACAAGAGGAATGGATGAAGAGTCTCTCTCTCTCTCTCTCTCTCTCTCTCTCTCTCTCTCTCTCTCTCTCTCTTTGTAACTATCCTCCACGCAACCACTCCAACTAATCGCGACACTTAATATGGGACTTTTCCTTCTACGCTTCCTCATGTCCATACTTGAGAGAGACTCTATTCTTTCGCTGTCTCTTTCCCTCCTTGATTTTCTTTTCCTTGACCATCCCACTCTCTCTATCTCTCTCTCTCTCTCTCTCTCTTGTTGAAGCTATCAACCACACGTTTGATTTAATGGAGTAGTTCTCCTTTTTTACATCTTCTGCAATACTTCGTTCACCTTGTCTGCTTTCTTTCAGAGAGAGAGAGAGACATGAGCATGGTGGCGACGGACTCATCTCCACCAGCAAGGGTGAGTGTCTGTTTCGCAATGGCTTGTATGGGTCCGGGTTTTTTTCTTGTGGACACGAGATGTTTTTGGAGCGTGTTCATTGTTTATCATCTATGTGCATCATAATAGCAAAAGGTGGGCTCCACGAAATTCAACATCTGGTGGCCTTGTGTCCACTGTTACTGGCACCAATCTTTGTATCTCATTAACTGGATCGGTTCTATTTGTTATCCATGTTTCCAGCGGCTGCTCTAAGGCCCAAGGGCGCGTTCGTACCACCAATTGGGATGAAATTATGCCAAACTATGTTGGTAGGAATTGGTTTCAATCTGATGTGAACTTTTCCTACATTCTTTTGTCAAAATGCATTGACATCCGTACAACCAAGTTTTTTTTCATGCTAAATGGGGTTGGTTATATGAAATCTTTGTTTTCACATATCTTAGAATTCATGATAGATAAGTCTGATAAAGTTTTACGTTCTGATGAAAGCTTAATGCAACACTCATCCTTTATTCGGGTTTAGGACTGACATGGATGGAGTTTGTTGGTAGTTTGACAAAAACAGAAAAATCAACGTGAAATAGAAGCATGACAAGGGAGCCATTCCACTGGAAAATGTTTTAAGGTGGGGTGCACAATGTACATACATATACATATAGGTTATATCACGATTCACTCTTATTCGAACACAATGTTTTTCTTCTGTTTGAAGGAAATCATGTTATCTACAAAGTTCGGCATGTCTACCATGTATTCTGGTGTTAGATCATGATCTCCTAGATCACTCGATCCGTGTTCGACAGATCCGAGCGAAATCTGCCCAAGTGCTTGCTATGGCAATGTGCCCCTCTTGTTTGAGAGAAAAAAAAGTCTCACTTGCAACATTCATTTGATGTCGGAGGACTAGATTCTTTCACAAGGACCAATAAACGAAATGTATTTTGAACAGTTGAAGCTGAGTGACTTGGAAATTGAGCTAACGTGTCATTAGCCTGATCACTGATCCACCCTATTTCGGGTCGAGTTCGTGCGGTGTGGTTTCATGTTTGTATCAATAACTGGAAAAGCCCGTCTTTTTCGTGTTACTTTGGGTGGACAGGAACCAGACTTTTGATTAGTCTGGATTTGCATGTCATGAATTACCAAGGCATGTTTTGACATTGTGTTTGATTTTCATGGTGATTTAGAGTTGGCAACTCGACAGCAGCCCGCCCGAGATAAAGCCATTCGACTGGTTGGGCCTTTTGCAACAGACAGAATGAATACCAAAATGAAGGGCCTCCTGAAAGGCTTGAGATATATTTCTCAAATTTTTGGTAAGTGGTTCTTCTTAAATCATCACATAATTCATATTCCAGCTTTTCTTTGCTTTCCCTTCATGCATTTCATAGATATCAATGTTGATTTGAGTTGTGGAGATAGTGGAGTTGATGTTCAATGTACTCATCAGAAGAAGTTAGTTTTTGCTTGCTTTTCTTCTAGGGAAGAAATTTTAATGCAAAACACGGTATGTCAATAATTAGTTTATTAATGTTAATTATTTATATAGTTGTGTTCATTAAACAGAGGTTAAGGAGGAAGAGGAAGAAGCTGAAATGGTGATTGGATACCCAACTGATGTCAAACACGTGGCTCACATAGGGTTGGATGGCCCTTCTTCAGGAAACACACCAAGCTGGGTATGGATTCTACTTTGTAGGAACTGTTTGCATTATTTTCATCTCAAAACCACAAACGTCTTAGTTTAACAATACTTCTCTTTCTCTTCGATGCAGATGAGCGGGTTCAAAAACCCATCTGGTCCCTTATCTCCTACTGCAACTGCGAGGGAATTAGCTGGATCTAAACCTGCATTTCAAGGTATTTGTGCAGTAATTAAAAACTAAATATTGATAAAAAAATTACGTGCAATTTGCTTATAAAATCTTGTTTCTTGTTTGGAAATATTGTTTCTTATTCAAGCTAAACGATTTGAGCATCAGCTAATTGTGTGGTTATAGAACTCAAGCAACTGGCATTCGTGTGCAGATTTACAGTCTCTCATGGAAGCTGAAAAGGAGTCGGTTCGCGGCTCCTCAAAAGCTCCAAGACATGCGCGGCGGCCATCCGATGAAGCACCACCGGATTCTCCATCACAAGATTCATCAGATCCTCAGAAACCACATAGGCGTCGTCACAGCAATAGCACTCTCTCATCTTCTACGAATCATGAGGCTTCTGAGGGGTCATCGAGACCATCACGACGTCGTGCGACTCGGGACTCGGGTGCAGTAGACTCTTCGAACCGAGACGCACCGGTGGTCCCGAGACAATCGCGCCACCGGAGGTCCAGGGGCGGCTCATCAGGTGGCTCTGGCGGTGGATCCACCACGTCCAGAGCTTCCAGATCCAAAGGGTCGCTGACATTGACCGAAAACGAGCCTAGCATTGCCTCAGAGGAGAATCATGTGCACGAGCCTAGCATCATCTTGGAGGAAAATCACGGAAACGAGCCTAGTATCGATTCAGAGGAGAATCAACCGGAAGGGACAGCATTATTCGTTGACATTGAATCAAAGGATTGATGAAGAGGAGCCATTTCCTATTCTCTCTCTTGTAAATCTGGTGAAATTTTTCCATCTACTCTTTGCTCTAATCGTTATTTTAGCAATCAGTCGTATTCAATGTCGTTCGACTTGGTTCTTGAATCAAAACATTTTTTGAAATGATTCAGAGAATGGGGCGGCTCAAATAACAAAAGAAAATGAAAGGGCAAGCTTCAATTCGAACGTAATTGGTTTGTAGTATAATTTCATCAGAGAATCAAGTGTCCTTGTCACACACACACACAAGAAAGTTGGTTCTGAATCATGGGAAATGAAAGTTTTTTCTGTCATTTTGATCCGAAACGGATGATTCAAGCAGATGATGATGATGACATTGGTCTTGTAATAGCATTGCGAGTCTATTGTTAGTTTGATCTTCTTTAACAAGGATCTGCTTTGCCAAGGTGAATGCTTCGAGCCCGAAGGAGTATGCACTTAACTTTGTTAGACTGGTTCCCCTTCTTGCTTGGGATCATCTGACTTGAAGTTTACCTTCCATTTTCTTGCTAGACTGCCATGTAAGTTTTATGTGGAATTGGATCAACTTCAGATGAGTTGAAAGATATATTATGGTGAAACGAAGCGGATTGACACAGATTCAGCAAACCTTTCTTTTGCTTGAATCCACCGTCCGGTCGGGTCGGGTCGGGTCAGGTCCACGGCACATCTAATCGAGGTTGGGTGTGCACCATCTGGATCCATGAATCGCAAATGGACCCAGTCAAGCAATAGTGGAAACTGCTCTGGATATGCAATCCAAATATATATATGGACCTGAAGATAAGCAAAAATTTGAACCAATAGTGTTGCTGTCAAAACTAACAACACAATTAGGATGGCAACTACAGGAACCAACTGGATGAGAGACGTGAATGTGGGGCATGCCAGAAAACTCCAATCCTCGTTCTCAAGGATAGTTCAGCTTTTGCATTTCTTTGGAGGCTTGGATTATATGGGTGGTTCCTTCTCTTGGTCATCCTCAAACAATGAAGAAATTGGGGAAATGGCCTGATCCAATATCAGACCCACACAATATCATACCAGACGGGTTAGGTGTTTTGAAAGCATGTCCGAATACTATTCTAGTTATATATTTAGATATATCCAACGAACATAGATGTCGGAATCTATTTTCAAGTTCTACCTTGGCCTTCCATGTCCATATCTGAATCCAACTTCGAACTCGTTCACATATTATATGAATAAGTTTGATTTGGTAAATCAACATCCAAACCATTTACATCCCCATGACCCAATAGTTCAAAAACTATTGACATATTCAGAGACAAAAGGAACTAGTCCCAGTTCCACTTGTAATAGAATGCGGGTTTCGGTGCGCAATGAAAAAGTAATGTCATATGATCCCAATTACAAGGCCCACCTCCACTGGAACTGCAGTTCCAGTTTTGTAGTCCCAACCTCATAATCAAACACCCCCTTGGGTTTGCAGAAAACACGTTAAACCTAAGAAAAATGACAATTACCATGAAACGCTTCGACAACAAAGTTACTTCTAGGTAGAGCCCTAAAAACTGTGTTCCCCAATCACAAAAGGAATAATTCTTAATGGTTTGAAATTTAACAGGAAGGGGTACGTTAGTGTCTAGCTACTCATGCACTTAATGTGGTTCATTTATTGTTATTTAATTATAAAGTTAAACTACTCTCTCAAATCATGAGTAAAATGTGTCGTTGGCTCATGGAGCAATAGTGCACCTAACTAGGTGGCCGACTCACAAGTTGAGGGTCATGAGTTCAAAACCGTGGAGAGCGTCTGCCGTTGCAAACATTTAGGGCACATTAGCTTCACCCCCCTAGAGATGGAACTGGGGTGGGGTGGGCTTGCATCCCGTTCGAGCTTTCACAAACACACTTTAGAACTCGCTTTATGTTATGGGTCGAGAGCAGCAGCCTGTTGGCACGCATGATGGAGCCGGCATTAGTGCCGGGAAGGTTTGAGCTTGAAGACTTGATTTGGGTCTAGCATTATTATGTATTTGTGTTTCTTGTGTGGGTTGCACCATTCAATAGGTCTCAACGTTGAGAACCTTCCTCTTGCAGGGTCGAGATTCGGGTACTCGTGGGTCGGTTGAGATTGCCATCCCCATATGAGGATGTTTTTTCTCCCATATGATATTTTTTTCTCCTTGTTAGGAGAGGACATGGACTTCTTTTCCCTCCTTGTTATTTCATCGCAAATTGCTTGCGCGGAAGCTGTTTATATTTGCTTTCGCTACGTACTTCGATAATTGTTTTTCTCAACAAGTGCTGAACAAGAGTTTGTGGCCGATCTCACCTAGTATGTGAAAATGCTTAGTTTAGGATCGACTTTTGGTAGTATTTCATTTGAATTTGTGACCAGCTTCAAGCTGTGTCCACGCTCTTCATTATTAAGAAAAGAATACTCGCTTCTACTTGGTCATTGAAAGCATCTTTGGCTTCGTTTAAAGGTTAATTATATATATATTAATAACTTCATCATTTAATCAACTTTTTCTAATAATCTCATTACTTATTCAAATATTCAATGATACAATTTACTTAACATCTTCATTGTTGCCACTGTTGCCTTTTTTCTCAGTTTAACTAGCGGCTAACACCATGCAATTATATAAGCATCTTTTTGTTGTACAATTGCTCACCAATATGACCTGTCACTTCGAGTAGTATCTTTATGATACTTGTATAAAAAAAATTACAAAGTTACACCGAGAGTTTTAGCTGAACGGCAAGACTCTCTAATGTCGTTGTTGTTGGGAGTTCGACTTTTAAAGAATGCATGTGTGGATGTGTGTTAGGCTTAGGCCTCCTTTTGTAATAAAAATAATAATAATAATTACAAAGTTAATTTTTCTCTGCTCTCCTAGTACTGTTGCAACATTGACTAGAGCTACCTAGAAGCTCCCGCTATCAATCTAAGAGAGATGAAAACTTCCTTAAATTCATCGAAGAAGGAAAATGCAAATGAAAGGAATTCTCTAAGTCCATGAACCATAAGGCAGCGAAGACCGAAAGCCTTAAAAGTACATATTAAACTGCACGGTAATAACCATAAATTTTGAAGTACTAAGTGCATATTTTTTTCGCTCAAGGAAAAGAGACTGCAAAGTTTTACAGGACATTTGAATTGTCAACTGAGTTTGACTGGTGTTTGTGGAAAAGGTGATTGTATAATATTAGTTAAGTTTTCAAAATAGTAGGTCCGGAAGGCTTCACATGTTTTAGGATGCGAAAAAGTGATTGGACGTTTGTCATGATGTTGCATCGTATCACTGAGAGGCATTTTTTTTTTGAAGTTATTGGAGTAGAGTACAATAATCACTTAACACGTACTGTGTCTTGTTCCAATCACTTCCTGCTCTGATTTGCACTAGCAAAAGAACTTGCAGATTTAGGGACGGACTTCAAATAACAAGTTATCTGATTTGTGGGCGTTGAATGTACTGTTGTCTGTTATTCAGTTACGTTGAAGTTCCAAACTCTGTCTCGTGGAATAGAACCTATATTCAACTTATGGATACCACTTATTAACATGAAAGTGGTTATGCTTATAATGAAATTGGAATGATTAAGATATTTTTGGAGAAATGGGTTCTTTGCAAGAAAGTGTTAGTTTTAGTGCATATAAAATATGTACAGATGCTACCTTTTTATTAGGATCATTAGATAGCAATTATTGGAATACCAAAAATTGTCTCTTATTGATGCTTGCATGCTCAGCAGCCCATAGACCATGTGCATGTGCATGTGTTTCAGCTCCCAGTTCAACATAACCTGAATTAATTGTGAGTGCAGTAATCATGTGATTCTTTTGCCCCTTCCTCCTTACTTTTTGGTTAAACTAAGTAAGTAGTTAGTTAAAATTGGGAGATTGCCTTAGAGTGCCTCAGACGGTATAAAGTACGGTTGGTTGCTTTCGATTTCTCCCGTCTCACGTAATCATGCTTGTTCTGTCAGATAGCAATGTGCAGCCTATATTAATTAAAACAACTGTAGGTTGCAAGTTGTTTGGCTTTCTATTAGTTTTTGGAGTCTTGCCCTCTGACCGAGTTTGTGGAGGGAAAAGGTGGAAGCATAGTTTGCTTTCTTACCTTTGGAGTTACCTAGCTTGATTTAGGCACTGCAAAGTGACAAGTTGAGACTAAAGAGTCGAAGTGGGTGCTAATTGCCAGCTGATAAGCATATCCTCAGCCATGTGCCATTTCAGTGAAATTTTGTTATCTTGATGCTTTCATGATTTCTATAACTTAAAGTCATGTTAATACACAATTCTTTGAATAGTTTTATTTGGTAGGAGATGCTATTGTATTATGGTTTTCTGAAATTAACAATATTCTGAAGTCAAATGGTTTACAGGGATGGATTTTGCTGCTGATTGATATTATTGGTTTTATCACAGACAGCTGCTGCAGACCAAATCTTGCGCGAGTTGCAGACTAACCCTGATACATGGCTACAACTAGTTCACATCCTGCAAAATTCAAAAAATCTTAATACCAAGTTTTTTGCGCTTCAGGCAAGTTATCTTATCACAGATTTGTTGAGGATGAAAAACCTGTGCTTAAAACTATCTAAACTGTTACTCACTAGTGCTGCTTAAGTGACGTCTGACTTGCTATATTAGTGCACTGCATTCTGTGATTTGATTGAATACATTATCTTTCTAAAGTTGAAAGGACTTAACTACAGTATTTATCTATGCATGTTGCTTTTGTATCCTGAGATGTTCTTACATGCATTTGAATAGTATTCCTTGCTATCTTTATTTCCTTTTTCCTTTTAACATATCATAACTTTGTGTCTTGCTTTAGGGTTGTGGGAGTTTGCATTATGTTCTATTTTATCAAGTTATATGTTGCTCATTCTCCTTTTTGTGGTCTCTGCCTTTGAAAGGAAATGGAATCGTCCAAAGAGTGTCACATGAATATGGTGGGTAGCAAAAGTTCTTGGATGATTCATGCATGTCCCTATCCAGCATGCTTGTTCTGTCTAGGAACTCAAAAACGTTCTTTTAGGAATGAAAGCGTCTTAAAATGCTAAATGTTCAAAACTTTCCTTCATATATCCACAGATAAATGTATGAGAAGGTAGAGTATGGTTTCTGCTTAGTCTGTGGACTCAACCCCTACATGTACGAGGCAGCTGTAGGTTTCCTTGAGGTATCTGCAAATATCAGAACTATGTTCCATTCCATGGAATCTTCCAGTGGAAAACAGAAAATATTATTCTCTGATGAGGAGTCTTCTAGTAACCTTTTTTCCGAATCAAGACTGGTGATGCATTACAACAGAAAGATGCTTAAAATTTAACAAGTTTGGGGATGAGATATACTTGGGGCTATATCTGTAGAAGGTTCCATCTGTAATTCTGTATCCATATTAGTAATGCTAAAGTAGTTACACTTAGGCTAAAATGACTAACAACTGAACAAGTCATCAAGCTCAAACATTATGAGTTGCCATAAGCTATATTCTTTCTGTTGATTCTTGACTTAATTTTTTGTAATCTTAGGCAGTGGAGCTAACTCTGCCCATGTAAGGAATCACCCTTGCATTGCCGGTCCCAAGCCCGGATAAAGGAGGAGGGTTGTGTTAGGCTTCCGACAGCCAGCGTAAAACTTCGTCGGATTTTTATAACATGGATTACAAAAATTATGAGCATTACTTTGGAGCGTCCCCTCCTAGCGACGTGCTGTATAGCCTAAATGCAGTAATAAGTAAGCAAGGGCCACTACATTTTCGCCCGAATATAATGAATCAATTATAGAGAGGGTTCCCACATTATGGACGGGTGTGGGTAAAGAAGTTAGTCCCTCTACATTGTCGCCCGAATGTAGTGAATAATTTTCAGAAAGGGTCTCTGCATTTTGATTATGGACGGATGCGGGGGGGTAAGGAAGTTAGTCCTAGATAATAAGATTCGTATTGGTTCTTGGAATATCATAACGTTATCCGGTAAGCTAATGGAGGCAGTGTTGTCCGTATCGCACCGTATCGTATCGTGGGCCACCACGATACGATACGGGCCCCCGTATCGCAGGTGCGGGCGTATCGCACCGTATCGTGCGATACGGCCCGTATCGCACGATACGCCCTGGGACCCTTATAAAGGGTCCCGGCCCGAGAGAAACCCGCGATTTTTCGCGGGTTTCCTCTCTCCTTTTGGGTTCTTCAAGCTCCCTAAGAGTCGGTTTTCGCTTCCTTGGTGTTCAAAGCTCTAAAATCGTGTCCTACGGTGTCCGTCCAAGCCTCCAAACTCGGATTTAGGTATATTTTTAATGTTTTTTTCCTTTTTTCCCTTTATATTTATTGTTTTTTGTGTTATTTCAGGGTTTTTTTTTGAATGACAAAATATGAAGTTATTAAGTGTGTGTATACGATTTTTATTGCATTCATGAAGTGGGAGACACTCGATTTGAGTGTTATTTAAAGATTGGGGGATTTACGAAGTGCTTTTATTTTCAGGTTTTTATTTGAATTAAAGTACTCCATTGAGATGGCAGGAAGGGGTGGTAGAGACTCTCATTCAAAGTCTGATGATTCGGCATGGCAGTGGGGTATACCAGTTGAGGGTTCAAGGTTAAAAATCAGATGTTTATTTTGTGAAAAGGTGGTTAGTGGTGGAATTTCAAGGTTGAAACACCACCTAGCAGGAACCAGGAAAGAAGTTGCTCCATACACAGGCAGAGTTAGAAGTGTGCCAGAAGGTATTAAATGGTAATGCTTGCAGATGATTGAGAGCATACAGGAAAGGAGACAACAAAAGGATGATTTCCAGATGTGTGAAGAAGCTGATGATGCTACTGCCACTAGAGTTGGATTCACTGATAGTTTGCCTTCAGATGCTAGAACAGATATTGATAGTAGCAGTTCGCGAGCACCTAGCAGAGGAAAGAGGGTTGCATCTGAAGACTTTGGAGGTGGCAGAAGAGGAAGTTCAGGAAGGAGTAGAGGAAGAGCTTCTTCTTCTAGCATACATTCGTTCTTTTCTCCTTCCACTACACCTAGTGCTCAGCCAGGAATTCGTGCTGCTATGGCTTCAGAACAACTGCACGATCAAGCAGACCTTGCAGTGGGCAGATGGTTTTATGATGCATGCATTCCATTTAATGCAGCAAACAGTTTTCATTTTCAAGCAATGGCAGATGCAATTGCTAACATTGGTCCAGGATACAGGATGCCCTCTTATCAGAAGTTGAGAGGGAAGATATTAGATCAAACCGTGATTGAAGTGCAGCAATACTGTTCGACTTTGAGACAATCGTGGAAGGAAACAGGATGTACTATCATGGCAGATGGATGGACCGATAGGCGAGGAAGGACATTGCTAAACTTTCTTGTATATTGTCCTAAAGGACTCATGTTTTTGAGATCTCTAGATATGTCAGAGGAGAGGCACACTGCAGAGATCCTACGAGAGGAATTTGATAAGGTTATACAAGAGGTTGGGCTAGAAAATGTAGTCCAATTGATTACAGATAATGCAGCTAACTACAAAGCAGCCGGAAAGGAGTTAGCTGATATTTATGGGACTTTCTACTGGACACCATGTGCAGCCCATTGTTTAGATCTCATCCTCGAGGACATCGGTGAGATGGATGAAATAAAGGCAGCAACTGAGTGTTGCCAAGATATTACAAAATTTATTTACAACCATGCATTTGTTTTATGTATGATGAGGAGATACACAGAAGGTGCAGAGCTTCTTCGCACAGCTGCAACTCGGTTCGCAACAAACTTCTTATCTGTACAGAGTATTATGAGACAGAAGCAAGCTTTAAAGAGAATGTTCTCCTCAGATGAGTGGCAACAATTTGCAGAGTTGCCACAAAATAGAAGGAACAGAAAGTTAAATGAGATTGCAGAAACGGTTTTTAGAAGTTCATTTTGGAATGCATGTATCAGATTATTGAAAATTACTTGTCCTTTAGTGAAAGTTTTGAGATTGGCTGACAGCGAGGAGAAACCATCTATGGGCTACCTTTATGAAGCTATGGACAGGGCAAAAGAAGCAATCAGAAATAACTTTAATGGAAAAAAAAGAGATTATGTGCCCGTGTGGAAAATAATTGATAGTAGATGGAATAAACAATTGCATCAGCCTATTCATGCAGCAGCCTACTATCTAAACCCATCATTGAGGTACTCAGCAACCTTCAAAAGGGACGGTGAGGTTAATCGAGGAATCATTGAATGCATCGACAGATTAGTCCCTGATGAGAGCATAGTAGATGCGATACATCGAGAGATGGAGATATATGATAATGCTCTTCACTTGATGGGTTTGCCTGTTGCAATTCGCAACCGCTCTACGATGCGTCCAGGTACATTGTTTATTTTCATATTTAAGTTTCATCTTACATTACTGTGGATTATTATGTCTCTAATGTTTATATTTTTTTTACACATGTTTGGTGGAACAGGTTTGGAAGTGATTGTCCAAACCTTAGAGATTTTGCAATTAGAGTCTTAAGCCAAACCTCTAGTGCAACAGGTTGTGAAAGAAATTGGAGTGTTTTTTAACACATCCATACAAAAAAGCGCAACAGGTTGGAACACAAAAGGCTTAATGATTTGGTTTATATTCGTTGTAACATGCGCCTTCGTGAAAGGTAATGTTGTATTACTTTCAAATTTTCAATTCGATATTATTTAACTTCAGTTTTCAATTGTTAATATTACTTACTAATTGTTTATCTTTGTTTGTGTCGTAGGCAATTAAAAAAAGTAAATAGAGAAGAAAGTCAGTTCGATCCAATAAGTTTGGATAATTTTGATATATTAGAAGATTGGGTTATGGAAGACACTGAAGAAAATGCCCTCCTAACAGAAGAAGACGTTGCTTGGATTAATTTGGAAGGAGCGCAACAACATTATGGAGATGAAGAATTTGATTTTGAAGAAGAAGGTGTGGGCGTGGCTGATGATGATGAGGATCTGCAACAAGGAGAAGATGAAGATTATTTAGTTGGTGATCCTGATTACAATTTGTAAAATGTAACATTATATGTAACTATAGTGTATTGTAAAGTGTAAACTATGTCTGTATTTTATTTTTTGGATTCAAAATATATAAATTTGGATGCAATTGTTCAATGTTGAATGCTCAATCTGTACTAAACTTACATTATATGAATTTAAAGCAATTATCAGATTTTTTCTGATTTTTTCCTGATTTTTTTTTATTTTTTACTATTTTTTATTAATTTTTAATTATTTTTACATTATTTTAATATTAAAGTACGATACGATACGATACGCCCGTATCGTGGAGCCCAGCGATACACGATACGATACGCGTCAGACAACACTGAATGAAGGTGGTAGATACTATGATTCAGAGAAAGATTCATATTCTATGTTTACAAGAGACAAAATGGGTTGGAGAAAAAGCAAAGGAGAAAGAGGATATAGGTTTTAAATTATGGTACTTAGGTAAAGAAAAGGCTCAAAATGGAGTTGGTATTATCATAAATAAAGATTTAAAGGATAGTGTAGTAGATATACAACGATATGGTGACCGAATCATGACGTTGAAATTAGTGTTAGGAGCAGAGGTTTTGAATATAGTTTGTGCTTATGCACCCCAAGTAGGACTACAAGATAGTATAAAGACAGCATTTTGGGAAGAGTTAGATAAGGTGATTCAAAAGATTTCACAAAGGGAGATGATTTGTTTAGGAGGAGACTTAAATGGACATATCGGTAAAGAGGCATTAGGATATCAAGGGATTCATAGAAACTTTGGTTTTGGGGATATAAATGAGGAAGGTAGGGAGATTTTAAATTTTGCTGTCATTTGATCTCTTTATAGTCAATACAATCTTCAAAAAATGAGATGAACATTTAATTACTTATAAGAGTGGCTTATCACAAACACAAATTGATTACTTTATTTGTAGAAAAAAAGATAGAGTGTGTTGTAAAGATTGCAAGGTAATTCTAGGAGAAAGCTTAACCACCCAACATCGACTTTTAGTTATGGATTTACAAATAAAAAAATAGACAAAGAAGAAAAGAGTGCATCGAGCTATTCGGACTAAATGGTGGAACCTCAAAAGCGACAAAGAAGATATATTTAAATAGAAAGTTCTTCAAGGAGATGTTTGGAATTATGTTGGTACACCCTGTAATGTGTGGAATAATATGGCTATACATATTAGAAAAGTGACAAAAGATGTGTTAGGTGTATCTAAAGGAGGTGTACTGGCACAAAAAGAAGCTTGGTGGTGGAGTGAAGTAGTGCAAAATAAAATCAAGGCAAAGAAGGCATGGTACAAATTACATTATGCTAAGAAAACTAGTGAAACTTTAGAGGCTTATAAGGAAGCAAAAAAGGCCGTGAGTGAAGCAAAAGCTAAAATTTGGGAGGATTTATATAAAAAACTCAACTCAAAAGAGGGTGAAAGAGATATTTTTAGGATAGCTAGGGCTAGAGATAAGAAACTAAAGATCTTAATTGTGTTAGATGCATCAAAGACGAGGATGAAAAAATTCTAGTGGCAAATGATGATATAAGAAATAGATGGAAAAACTATTTTTATAAGCTTTTTAATGAAAATAAAGATGTTAGTATTAGCTTAGGAGAGTTAACCAAATCAGAAAAGTATATAAACCATAATTTCTACCAACGTATTCAAAAGAATGAAGTTAAAGAGGCTCTGAAACATATGAAGGGAGGTAAATCGGTAGGACCAGATAACATTCCTATAGAAGTTTGGAAAATACTAGGAGACATAGGAATCACTTGGCTCACAAGACTATTTAATGAAATATGGAAAAACCAAAAGATGTCCAAGGAATGGAGAGCAAGTACACTTATACCCATATATAAGAAACAAGGGAGACATTCAAAATTGTGTGAATTATCGAGGTATCAAGTTAATGAGCCATACTATGAAATTATGAGAAAGAATTATCAAACGTAGGTTAAGACAAGTATCAAGTACAATAGAGAACCAATTTGGATTCATGCTAGGCAGATCTACTATTGAAGCGATTCACCTTTTGAGATATCTTATGGAACATTTTAGAACAAAAAAGAAAGACCTTTACATGATATTTATTGATCTAGAAAAAGCTTATGATAGGGTACCGAGGGAGGTTCTTTAGAGAACTTTGGAAAAAAGAGTTATCCCATTGATATACATTAACCTTATAAGAGACGTGTATGATGGTGCAAAAACATGTGTGAGGACTCATGAAGGAATGATAGACTTCTTTGAAGTTAATATTGGGTTACATCAAGGATCAACTTTAAGTCCATACTTATTTATAATGGTGATGGATGAGTTAACAAAATATATTCAAGATGACATACCTTGGTGTATGTTATTTGCAGATGACATTGTATTAGTGGAGGAGTCTAAGGAAAAAGTTCATAGAAAATTGGAACTATGGAGAGAAACATTAGAACGCAAAGGCCTCCGACTTAGTAGAACAAAGACAGAATATATGGAATGTAAGTTTGATCATTTGGTTAACTTAGAGGACATAGAAATTAAAATTGGCACACATTGCATCCCCCAAAAGAAAGTTTTAAATACCTAGTGTCAATTTTTCAGAGTCATGGAAGAATTGATGGAGATGTTACGCATAGAATTAATGCTGGTTGGTTAAAATGGAAAGGAGCATCAAGTATTCTTTGTGATAAGAAGATACCATTAAAGTTAAAAGGTAAATATTATAGAGCAACAATTAGGCCTGCCATGTTTTATGGTTATGAGTGTTGTGCAGTTAATCATCAACATGTACAAAAGATGTCTGTGAGAGAAATAAAGATGTTGAGATGGATGAGTGGTCATACAAGAAAAGACCGTATACATAATGAGGTTATTAGAAACAAATTAGGAGCGGCACCAATAGAGGATAAAATGAGAGAATATCGTTTAAGATGGTTTGGTCATATAGAAAGAAGATCAAAAGAAAACCCATAAGAAGGTTAGAAAAATTAAATTTGAAAAGTATTAAAAGAGCTAGAGGACAACCACAAAAGTGTTGGAAAGAAACAATAAAAAATGATCTAGCTTATTGTGAGTTATATGCTAACATGGTACATGATAGGGATCTGTGAAAACAAAGAATCCATGTAGCCGACCCTGTTTAGTATGGGAAAAGGCTTTGTTGTTGTTGTTGTTAGGCAGTGGAGCTATTATTGATGTGATAGACAGTACATTGGTTACCGCCTATGGAATACAGAGATATGATTGGAGGGTTTGGGAAGAAAAAAGTTAGGTGAGTGTCAGTAGTGCAGTTAAAAGGTGGGAGACATGAAAAAAAATTTCCTACACTTTCTGAAAGGTTGTTTTGATTGTAGCATTGGCTTACCCGTGACAAATAAACATCTCTGATTTGATGGAAAGTTTTTAAAACAGTCTACCATGGGCTTCCTGTTTCATGTAACATGCCTTTATTCCTGATTTTCTCTTCATAGATGTTTATCTTGACCTCAAGACACACTGTCTATCTTGCTTTTCCAACATCATTCCATGATTTTTAACTTGTTGATATGGAGAAATTATGGCATTCCCTGATGGTCATTTGATGTTTGCGGCGGCTTTCTGCATCTATGTCTTTGTAAATTAAGGAAGTAACTATTCTATGTAGAAGAGAGCACCAGTTTTTTGAGTTGCCTGTTTTTTAATTTCATATTGTCCTTTAGGTCGTTGATGTTTATCTCCTTAAGATTCTACCAGCTTGGGTTGCTTAACTCTCTTTCTCTCTCTCTCTCTCTCTCTGAAAGTTGCCCATGGCCTCATTTGTAATAAGGGTTCTGAAGTGCCTGAGATTAAATAAATCCTTGTTTTCCTTGAAATGTAGGTCCTGGAAGGTGTGAACAAGTACCGTTGGAATGCATTGCCTGTTGAACACCGTGACGGGATTAAAAATTACATTTCTGATCTCATTGTGCAAGTAAGTCATGACAAGCATATCTTTTCAGAGTTGAAAGATATGTCTCATCATGACGGTTGATTGATTGCTTTGGTAGTCTTAATCATTATGAGTTCCCTTTTGGGCTTATTGCTTTCTTTGATGGTTTCTGTCTTGAAATAGCTCTCCAGTAATGATGTCTCCTTCAGGAGGGAACGTCTTTATGTCAATAAACTTAACATTATACTTGTTCAGGTAAGAGCCTTTTTTCTTGTTATTTTCTTTTACTTTCCCATTTTTCTTTGGAGAATCTAGGGCAATTTTATTCACTAGTTTAATTAGGATCTGCATTCTGAGATGCATACATGCATACACTTCACACACATAGACAGGTGAATATTAATCCTAAACTTGCCCTTTGATCATTGAAGCGGTGTCAAATTTTAAGCATTAGAATTTGATTTTCACAAATGCTAACCATGGGGTCTTAAGGGTTGTTGATTTTTTCCGAACTTTGTTTCCTTGTCAGTGAACTTCAATTTCACCACTCTTTTGTATGTTGCAGGTTTTGAAGCATGAATGGCCTGCTAGGTGGCCTTCATTTATTTCTGATCTTGTTTCAGCTGCAAAGAGTAGTGAAACCATATGTGAGAATTGTATGGATGTTTTAAAGGTAATTCATTTCCAGGGAACCATCCGATCCTTTAATTTAGTCCTTCAATGTTATTCCAAAGAGGAAAAATTGATTAGACCCGAACAACACTTTCTCGGTTTTCTTGCTATATAATCTGGTTAGGATGTCTAACTAACACAGATATCTACTGCCAGCTTCTTAATGAGGAGGTATTGGATTTCTCAAGAGGAGAGATGACGCAACAAAAGATTAAAGAATTGAAACAATCTTTGAATAGGTAACCTCAATTGAAGTCCTTTATTGCAGATTTTGTTTATATTTTATCCCTTGTTTTCACCTTTTCTCTCTTTTTTAGTGCCAATAAGTATAGTATTCCATGTTAAGCATTTTGTGAAAGTGAGTTTCAGCTTATACATGAGTTGTGCTTATATGTGCTGTCTGTCTCACAAAGAAGTGAGCTTATGAGGGCTACCTTAACCACACTTCATGCATTTCTGTCGTGGATTCCTCCGGGCTATATTATCGAATCTGTGTTGGTTAGTTCTTTTGTAGCTTGGGGAGTGTTTTGAGTCTATTTTCAGGAAGATATACATTGTACTGTTAAGCTGAGATGATTTTTTGGTTCTCTTTGGGGAAATAGCTGGAGACACTTTTGAAATTCTTCCCTGTTGCGTCATACTGAAACCTAACGCTTCAGTGTTTAACGGAGGGAACTATTTTAAGTCCTCTGAAGTTCTTTTTTTATAGTTGATTATTGTGAGGTTATTTAAACTCACTTCCAAAGTTTTGGGGTTCTTTTGTTATTGCTGCATCATCTTCTTCTTTCTTTGTCTAAATGTTTTTTCTTAGGTGGCTGCCCTACGTTCCACAAACCTGGTTTCAAGCTGCATGTTTTAGTGCTGCAGCACTTGTTTTCACTGGTAGTTGCATGGTCTTCTCTTTTATCAGTCTATTCGCAATTCCTTGTGCAAAATTAGATACTCATATTCTGTTTTGGAAGGTTGACTCTGGTTCATTGACCGAACCATTGTGGGAGGTAGGTGTTGTTCCTTATTCCTATCCAAATAATACATTATTTGTTCGTGAGTACACTATAAAGCTGCTTGTTACATCGTTCCTTAACATGACAGAGACGGAGGTTAGAAACCTTTAATTGTCTCACGGATGGAATTAAGTTCTTTATGTTTTACATCTTTAACAGTCTTTTCCTTGTCCAGGTGACTCACTTTGTTGATGGACTTTTTGAGTCAAGGAATGATCTTCCGACCTTCAAAAATCACATCCGTGATTTTCTTGTTCAATCTAAAGAATTTTCAGCTCAGGTACTGTGTAGTTTATGATAAATTTAGCATACATAAATTAGTTATGTGCTTCTCAGCTGCTAACCCTTTTTCCTCTCTTGTTTCATATTGATGAATTTATGTCATTATAGTGAACATAACACGTTACTGTCAGATTTTCTGCCTCCAAGCCTTGTGTGAACGTTTATGGAGATGCTTAACAGTGTGAACGTTTATGGAGATGCCATACAGACTCGTGCTAGAAAACTTAGATGGTAAATAAAGAAGTCTCAAGATATTGTGAAGGAAACAATAAAATATGATATTGCTTGCTTGGAGTTAAAGTGAAATTTGACACGAGATCATGTATAATGGTCTAAGAATCGATGTATTCAACGCCATTTAGTGTGGGTGAAGTCTTGGGTATTGCTTGGTTTTGGTTGGTGTTTACAGATATGATGTTCTCTACATGCCTTTGCCCATGTTTTGTGTAGGTGCCCTCTATTCCACGATCATAATTTTAGTGTTCAGCTGGTTAGGGCACTTGTGAGTTTAGCTTCTTTAGTTTTCTTTTTTACATGTAAAACACCACAACCCAAAACCCGACCAACACCAAAACACAAACCCAACCAACACCGAAACCCCAACCCAGACACAATCAACGTCACAACTCACAACCAAACCCAAAACACAACATAATCCACAACTCAAACCTTACCACCAACCTGTGAGCCTTGGGTTTCTTTTAGTTTTCTCTTTTACATGTAAAATTCTGAGAAACTTCCATTGGAAAGGATTGGATCCACCTGGCACAAATTTCCGAGGGTAGGATCCTTTCTGGGGGTGACCATGTTAATTCTTTTCTTATGCCTTTACGCTTTTCTTCCCATTATACAAATGTTTTTAGGTTCAGAAACCGTGCTGCCTGAGCAATAAGAGAGCGAACCTTGTCCTCTAGTAACAAAATTATCAAAAAACCCTGAGCTATCTACATTTCTCCTGCTCTCTCTCCTGCTATACAGTAGGAAACAGGAGGTCTAGAAATAGGGGTGTCCTGTCCATGTGACAGGTCTCTGGGTTGCATATGTTTCAGTGTTTTTCCATGATAGTAAGAAGATGAACTACCTTTCAGGACAACAAAGATCTCTATGCAGAGGAAGAAAGGAAAGAGAAAGGAGGATGCTTTCAATTCCAGGTCTCATTGCTCCCAGGAAGTTAATGTTACAAGATAAGTGGCCATTATCGGCTCATGTAACGGGTGGAATGGCCATCTAGTCCGTTACTTGAACAGATGAGGCCAAACAGTAACGGATGACCGTTACCGGGATTTCCGGTAACGACTCCGTGATTTGCTTAAGATGAAGGAAGTCACAGGCGAAAGAATCATGGATGAGGGGGAGCAAGCTGCCTATAAAAGGCAGCCATTATAGGTCGTGGAATACACTGGAAAAACACAAGAGAAAAAACCACAAACACCTGGAAGCTCATCCCGTGAAAGCCCCTGTGTGGGAACCTCGCGTCCACTCCAAATCCGCTCCGTACAGAGGCGATCGGCAAGAGTAACACCAAGGAAGAAGACAGGCAGCCAGAAGTCGCCTGCCACCGACGCATCACCGGAATCCGTCGCCGCCACTGGAGGTAGATTCCAATATTGATATCAGGGCCTAAAAACCATGCAAAATTACCATTTTGTCCCAGCCAGTTTTCAGATATTACTCTATTGTCATTGGGCAAAATTACCATTTTGTCCAGATATTTTCAGGTAAAAAAACTATTTTGCCCTTACTGAGCGAAAAGTCTGATTTACCCTCTGGTTGTTTGTGGAAATTACCAACTAACGGGTTACTTTACAGTTTTACCCTTCCCAGTTTGGATAATTTCAATTCTACCATTTAATCAAAAGATAGGTTTACCCATGTTCTTTTAAAAAATTACAGATTCGCCCTGAGGGTTAAAATTATGATTTTAACCCCAATCAGTTGCGAATTTTACAGAAATACCAAAGAGTAATTTTACGAGTTTATCCTCAAGATTTTATAAAATTACAAAAAGGAGACAAATAGATAAAATTACAGTTTTGACCTTGGTATTCTTTTAGGGGTTCAGAGGTAGAAACCCCTTGGGAAAAATTTAAAAAAGAGCATTAGATTATTTTGATATCATGCATCATACTAACATATTTCTTGCTATGTATGTTTGTGATTTTATGTTGGTTTCTCTTTTAGACCACTTAATTGTTATTTTTGACAAACACATAAAAATGAGCTGTAGGATATGTGTATCTGAATTGGCAAAAACGGAAAAGTTGAATGGTCTCAACTTCCAAACATGGAAGAGAAGAATTCTTGTGTTTGCTTGTGTTTTTATGTTGGTTTCTCTTTTAGACCGCTTAATTGTTATTTTTGCCAAACACATAAAAATGAGCTCTAGGATATGTGTATCTGAATTGGCAAAAACGAAAAAGCTGAATGGTCTCAACTTCCAAACATGGAAGAGAAGAATTCTTGTGTTTGCTTGTGTTTTTATGTTGGTTTCTCTTTTAGACCGCTTAATTGTTATTTTTGCCAAACACATAAAAATGAGCTCTAGGATATGTGTATCTGAATTGGCAAAAACGAAAAAGCTGAATGGTCTCAACTTCCAAACATGGAAGAGAAGAATTCTTGTGGCTCTAACACTAGAAAGTATAGAGTATGTTCTAAGGGAAACCATGCGTCCGTAACCCCAGACGCAAATGAGTAACAATTAGAAATGTACAAAACATTTCTAAAAGATAATACCATAGCAAGAACGATCATGTTAACCTATATGGAGGATGACTTGATTGGGGTCTTTGAAGAATATGAAACCATAAAAGAGGTGATTGACTCATTAACAGCTAAATATGATACAACTCCAAAATTGCATGTGCAGTTGCTACTACAAAAATACAACTCCTTTAGAATGAAAGAATGAGATAATGTAGTAGAGCATGTAAATCACATGCTGGTAATGGCTAGAGACTTAGTCGTAGCAAAATCAGTCATCCCTGAGCCGATGCAGATATCAACAATATTGAACAGTCTACTCCCATCATGGAATATGATCACCACTACCCTAAGACTAGGGTCTGAAATTAACCTTTTTGAGTTGCCCCTTAAACTAGCAATAGAAGAAGAGCACATACTGAAGAACAAGAAAGAAAAATTGTTAGTGATTTATGATGAGTTAGCATGTAGCTCCAAATCCAACCAGCAGAAGAAACCAAATAAAGAGTTTGACAAGAATAACAAGAAAGACGGTAAAAATTTTAAGAAATCGGAGGAAGCTGCTTATCGGATCAAGTGTTTTAGATATGGAAAAATGAGACACTACAAAAGGGACTGCCGCAACAAGAAATGTAGAGGAAATAACCCACAGTGCGGACAGTCGGAGAAGCAGGATATAATCTGCGTGATTTCAAAATGTTTGTATTTTGACCACCCAGTGACAGGCTGGTGGATAGACTCAAGAGATACAAGACATATCTCAAAGACCAAGAAAGGGGCAATAGATCTAAAGGAATATCAACCTGGAGAACATCATGTGTATATAGAAAATAGTATTTTCTCATATGTTCTGGGTATTGGGTCCTTCAGGATACACGTACAAGGCAAACCAATTATATTGACTGACGTGTTAATTATGCCATCATTAAGGCTCAATCTGGTCTCGGTCCCTGCCTTAGTAAAGAAAGATTTTGAGGTTAGGTTTATTCCTAACAAGGTGACTGTGGGTAAGCATGGGAGAATTTTGTTCTCTGGAAAATTTGATGTAGAAAAAGGACTGTTCAAATTATGTGATAATGAAAATCATGAATCTTCTGCTTATATTGAGAGTGTCTTTACTGTTGATGTGAATATGTGGCATAAACGCCTAGGGCATATAAGTTTGGAAAAGTTGAGGAAATTATCCAACTTTGACTTATTGCTTGGATTTGAGGAAAAGACTTTCAACAAGTGTGAAGCTTGTATACAAGAGAAAATAACAAGGAAAGTTTTTCCCAAGGAAACAACAAGGGTAACAACCATGTTGGAAGTTATTCACATAGATTTATGTGAACCTTTTAAAGTAAAGATATATCGGGAAAAGGGTTATTTTATAACCTTTATCGATGATTACTCTAGATATATGTATATATATCTTTTGGCACATAAATCAGAGGCACTCGATGCTTTTAAAGAATATAAGCAAGAAGTGGAAAATCAATTAGGAAATTCAATCAAAGTCTTAAGATCAGACAGAGGAGATAAATATACCTTGAAAGAATTCTTGGAATTTTACAAAGACTTTGATATTACTAAACAAAATACAATGCCTAGGACAACTCAGCAAAATGGTGTAGCTGAAAGATACAATAGAACCTTGCTAAATATGACAAAGTCAATGTTGATTGATGCCTCTCTTCCAAGGATATTTTGGGGAGAAGCAGTAAGTAAAGCTGTTTACATACTCAATAGAGTATCGTGTAAAGTTGTATTCAGTACACTATATGAGATGTGGTTTGGAAAAAAACCCAACCTAAGTCATCTCAGGAGGTGGGGATCTGTTGCACATGTGAAGATCCTTCATCAGCCTAGAGATAAGCTAAACAGCAGATCCTTGAGATATATATTTATTAGATATCCAAAAGATTCAAAAGGATATCAGTTTTATCATAAGGATCATGGACTCATTGAAAGCAAAGATGTTAAATTCTTAGAAGATACTAAGAATGACATCTTAGAGAACGATGAGGAATGTGTTGATGATTTGATAGACTTAGACCAATCATCTTTTGAGCCCATAAAAGATCATCCTCAAACTACCGATACATTAAGTAGACATAAGAGGCCAAGAGCTGCTCCGTCCTACTTAAAGGATTATCACACTTATCTTACAGAAGAAGTATGCAATTCAGTAGATTTAGATGAGTTGACTGATAACTTGACTTATCAACAAACAATGAACTCATCAGAAGCGACATACTGGAAGAAAGCCATGGATGAGGAAATTGAATCAATTGAGAAAAACCAAGTCTGAAAATTGGCTGATTTACCAAAAAGAAGAAAAGCTATAGGCTGCAAATGGGTTTTGAAAAAGAAATACATGGTCGATAGTACAATCAAAAAGTTTAAAGCGAGGTTGGTTGAAAAGGATTTTTCGCAAAAAGAGTGATAGATTATGTTGAGACATATTCCCCAGTTACGATATTTGCATCCATACGGATAATCCTGGAAATATCTGTATACTATAATTTGGATTTACAAGAAATAGCTTAAAGACAACTTTTCTAAATGGAGATTTAGAAGAAATCATGTACATGCAGCAGCCCGAAGGATTTGTGGTTGAAGGCCAAGAAGATAAAGTATATAGGTTGAAAAAATCCCTATATGCCCTTAAACAGTCACCTCGCTAATGGTATTTGACTTTTCAAAATGCCATTATAGAACTTGGGTTTGTGGCTAACAAACTTGATCACTGTGTATATGTTTGAAACAGTGGGATCCACTTTATCATCTTGTCATTGTATGTAGATTTGTTGACTAGAAACGACAATGAGATGATTGTCAAAACCAAGTCATGGTTGAACTCCAAGTTTGAAATGAAGGATATGGGAGAAGCATCCTATATCCTGGGAAAAAAGATCTCTCGAGATAGAGGATCTAGACTCTTATGCCTGAGTCAGGAGAGAGAGATTGATTATATCCTCAAGAAGTTTAAAATGAGTGAATGCAAGTCTGCATATACACCTGTTACAAAAAGGGTTAAATTAAGTAAGGTTGATTGTCCTAGTGAAGGAGACGATAAGCCTAATATTCCTTATACACAAGCTATTGGCAGCTTGATGTATGCTATGCTGTGTACAAGACCTGATATCAGCTTTGTTGTTAGTCTTGTAAGTAGATATCAAAGTAATATTGGTTGGCAACATTGAGTAGTTGTGAAAAGGATTCTAAGATATCTGAAAGGAACAAATGACTTGAAACTGTGTTTTCAAGCAGATGAACTGAAAGTGGTAGGATACTCAGATACTGACTTTGCTGGGAGCAAAGATGACAGCAAATCAACCTCGGGACAAATATTCTTATTTGGAGGTGGTGTTGTTTCTTGGGCATGTAAGAAACAGGGTTGTGTAGCATTGCATACACAAAAAGCTGAGTATGTAGTATGTTGTACGGCTGCAACAAGTGCTGTCTAGATAAAGCCGCTTCATACGAGATTTAAAGTTAGAAATAACAGACGAGTCAGTAGTTATCTATTGTGATAACAATGCAACAATTACTCTTATTAAGAGTGGAGCAGATTGCTCGAAAAACAAGCTTATAATGGTAAAATACCACTATGTTCATGATATGGTTATGAGAAAGGAAATATCCATCTCATACATGCCAACGGAAGATATGTTGGCAGACCCCTTAACAAAAGGCATAACAGAGGATCTCTTTTCAAAACATGTTACTAACATGGATTTGAGATATGTTTTATTATTGTATAGGTAAATAACCGTACAACGGATAGATTGTTGTATAGGTAAATAACCATACAACAAATAAATTATTGTGTAGGAAAATAACCACACAACAGGTTCTGATTGCAATACTAATCAGAAATCGACATAACTAGGAAAAACCCTGAAAAGTGGGAGGAAAACCAATATGTCTATACACTTGGCTCGAATGGCCAAGTGGGAGATGTTACAAGATAAGTGGTCATTCTCGGCTCAGGTAACGGCTGGATTGGCCATCCAGTCTGTTACCTAAACAAATGAGGTCGAACAGTAACGGATGACTGTTACCGGGATTTTCGGTAACGACTCCATGATTTGCTCCAAACGAGAGAAGCCGTAGGTGAAAGAATCACGAATGAGGGGGAGCAGGCTGCCTATAAAAGGCAGCCATTATAGGTTGTGGAATACACTTAAATACACTAAAAAAGCCACAAACACCTAGAAGCTCATCCCGTTAAAGCTCCTACATGAGAACCTCGCGTCCACTCTAAATACGCTCCGTACAGAAGCGATCAGCAAGAGCAACACCAAGAAAGAAGACAAGCAGACAGAAGTCACCTGCTGCCAATGCATCAGTGGAATCCGCCGCCGCCACTGGAGGTAGATTCCAACAGTTACCAGATTAGATAGTCGAATCATAACCATTGATTGGAGCTCATGGATTTCCTCCACCACGGAGTGTGTCACAAGACTCAGACGAGGGGGTGCGCCCCTACGCGCCCCATGCCTAAGACCAGCACGCACGACCATGCGTCGCACATCCAGAGCTTCACCGCGACGTGTGTAAACCCATCTTAAGTGTATGTGTCTCTTGTACGTGTGTGTGCGCGTATGCATGTGTTTGGGTTTGATTTGTATTGAATCCTTGTAAGCTCAAGCAAGTGTTATAAGCTTGAGCGAGTCTAAGTCCTAGCATAGGTTGGTTTGAGTCAAATAAGGCTTAGGGTTAGTGGTTGGGTCAATTCAGACCAGGGACAATGGCATTCGAGTGGCAGTAGTGGCATTTGGGTGGCAGTAGTGGCAGCAGGCGAACAGGCGCGCAGGTGTTACGTCCTAGCGCCTGGCGCGGGTGTCACGCCTGGCGCATGGCGCGAGCGTTACGCTAGGGGCGGCGTGCGTGCGTTACGACCGTTACGAGTGCGCAAGTGGGCACACGGTGCTGCAGTGGAGCCGAACCGACCCTAAGAGCTATAAGGCCGCCCAGGGACGTTGCAGCTGAACCGGATGAGGGCTTTATAAGGGCCTCAAGGAGCACTTAGAGAAGGCTAGTCCCCGAACGAGAGAGGAGCTTCATCGACCGTGAGAGTGTGAAGATCCCAAGGAGCTTGTGGGCGCACCGTGACGTGACTAGGCGGGAGGTTTCTCGGCTTGGGCTTGGGTAGAGGTCCTTAGCTGGCTAAGGCGTTGGTGCGTGAGTCCAAGTCCTGTGTTCGTGGATGGTCCTACGTTGTATGGAGCCGATTGTAATTATTTGGCATTGAAATAAAGTAAGTGTGTCTGCTTCTCTTCCTACATCTATTGTATAGGTTTCCAAGGGAGAGTGGACGTGTAGAAGGTACCGCGTGGAAGAAGAGGTTCCGCTGGGCGTTGGTGTGTGGCTGAGTCAGGATTGTGCAGCAGCCCGGTGCACGCCAAAGGGAGGCTGAAAGGGACCTCGGGGAGGTTTCTTGCCATCACTGATAGGGAAATTTGAAAATTTTGGTTTCGAAATCTGACCTATGACAGTTTGGTATCAGAGCGCCATTACTTGATTTAGTGCTGATTTGATCCATAAAAACACTCAAACATTCGTTTCGGATCGAATCGAAATCATACAGAAAATTCTGATAGAAAATTTCTGCAGATTTTCCGATTCGATTGTGGACCGCTTAAGTTGGTTGAAAAGAAGTGAAATCTGTTTCAATCCAATGAGATTCTACCCAAGTGTGATAGGATACACTCACTTGGAAGAATCGCAGACGAAGCCATTCAGAATTCGTTGCTAAAGAGGACCGAAAAACCAGAAAATTCAAAAATAGAACTTCTGCGGTAATCTGTGAAGCACGTGTTGGTGTTGGAAAACTTTGGACTAACAAAGCTGTTTTTAGTGCCAAAACACCAAGTGCAAGGTTAGGAGCATACGGGACAGCAGTCTCTTGTCGGAAAAATCGAAGAAATCCACCGGAAAAAGCCATTTCCAGAAGTTGCAGCAGACGGTTATAGAAACTACAGAAATGGATTTTCGCCATTTGCGTTGCTGATTTGAAGGGTCAATTCTGGTCGGAATTATTTGAAAATTGGTGTGTGTGTTCTCTGTACATCCTAAAAGTTCACAGTGGGTTTGAATTTTGTAATCGGTATTTTTAAGGGTACTAAATCGTGTCTGTAATTTGGTCAAAAACTAGCTGTGCAGAATCTGTTTTTCTGCAACAGTTAGGCTCGGGTCCTTGTTTTCTGATTTTTGTTGGGACTGTTGTGCCCCAATCTTACGTTTGTAACTTGTAACAAGTCCAGCACAAGTGAAATATCGGGAAGAAATGGAAGAGAGCCGCGGAGGATGCCGGTTCCTCCCATCGAACGGAAGCCGAAGATGTCTTGGTGCAAATTCTACGGAGACTTGATTTGATACAAGTCACCCAGGTGGAAATGTAGCAAAACCAGGATTCTTTGAAGGACAGCCAAGCCCAACTAGCTGTGCAGGTGGCATGGTTGTAGAAGCAGCCCATGCATGTCTTCACCAAGCCGGAGGTCCGACAGCACGAGCCTAGTCCTGGTTCGTCGATTGGTTTGCGTGACACGGCACGCGATTCTAACTTTGCTTGCTCAAAACTGAAAGTTCCAGAACCAGCACCGTTTGGAGGGGTTCGAGATAGAAAAGCCATCAAAAATTTCCTATAGGACTTGGAGAGATACTTGAGCGTATCTCAGGTAGGTGAACATAGTCGTGTGCTTGTGGCTACCCTGTTTTTGAGAGACGACGCAAAGGTTTGGTGGCGCACCCGTGAGGTTGCTGCCGCTAAAGGTGGTGCAACTCTTCCATCTACATGGGAAGAATTTCGCAATGAACTAAGGAGTCAGTTCACTCCCATAAATAGCAACCACAGGACTTAGGAGCTTCTCATGAAGCTCAAGTGCACAGGTACTCTTCATGAGTACGTGCAACGGTTCAACTCATTGCTTCTAGACGTTCAAGACATGACCGAGGTGGATAAAATGTTCTACTTTGAACAAGGACTTCAACAGTGGGCTCAGGTTGAACTTAGGCGAAAAAGCCCTTCAACCATAATAGAAGTCATGGCAACAGTGGAGAAGATTGTAGACCTATGTTCCACAAGGAATGAAGATTCTAAGAAAAAAATAAGAAACACGAATCGAGAAAAGAGAAAAATAGGAAATGGAAGAAAAAGAAAGGTTCGCCCGAAGGTTCGAAGGAAGGTTCGGGGGGATCTAAGAAGGGTAAGAATGGCTCACGAAAAGAGGCTAAACCCCAAGGGACTTGTTTCATATGTCAAGGGCCTCACCTTATGAGGTTTTGTCCGAAAAAAGCTAAGATATCCACCATCACTACCGAAGAAGAGACGGCGGGCGCCAACCCTAGCTCTAGTGCCCAAGCCGCCTCCTTCCAACTCTTAGGAGCAGCGTGTGTAAGAGATGAACCACGACAGAGCTTGATATTTGTCGAGACACACATAGGCACCACTGTGGTACGTGCCCTAGCTGATATAGGGGCTTCCCATTCGATTATCTCCACCGAACTAGCCTCACAGTGGGGGTTAAGGCTAGAACATTCTGAACAAAAGTTGAAGACGGTCAATACGAACGCCAACAGAGTAGCTGGTGTAGCAAGAGCATGCCGAGTTCAAATTGGATGTTGGAACGGTAGCTTAGACTTCATAGTCAGCACGATGGATGACTTTGGAGTAGTGTTGGGCTGTGACTTCTTTCGTGCAGCCAAGATGATGGCCGCACCACACCTTGATGGATTGGTGTGTATGGATCCCTCGCAACCTGGGTTTGTACCTCAATGTGACCCAAGTAAGGCTCCCAAAAACCTGACCTGCGGAGCAATGTACTTATCAGTCATGCAACTCAAAACCGGACTACGAAAAGGTCACCCACGATACTTGCGGTTTTGAGAGAAGACGAATGGGAGCCAGGGGAGAATGAGATCCCACATGAGATCGAGCAAGTGTTGCTCTCATTCCAGGATGTTATGCCATCAGAACTCCCAAAAAGTTTACCTCCTAGGCGAAAGAACGACCATGAGATAGTATTGGAACCGGGGGCAAAGGTGTCGTCCCAAGCCGCATATTGGATGAGTCCTCAGGAGTTAGAGGAGCTAAAGAGACAATTGGGGGAGCTCCTGGAAACTGGTATGATACAACCTTCTAAGTCACCTTTTAGTTCACCAATATTATTTCAAAAGAAGACAGATTCCCTACGAATGTGCGTAGATTACCGGGCACTAAACAAAGTAACGGTAAAAGACCGTTACCCGATCCCTTTAGTAACTGATCTCTTCGATAGACTCGGAGGAGCGAATGGTTCACGAAATTAGACCTTAGGTCATGCTATTGGTAGGTAAGGATAGTACCTGGGGATGAGGCCAAGACGGCTATGGTGACACGGTATGAGGCGTATGAGTTCCTTGTGATGCCTTTTGGGCTCACGAATATGCCTACGACCTTTTGTAGACTGATGAATGAAGTGTTGGCTGTATTCCTTTATGAATTTGTGATTGTATACCTCGATGATATTGTGGTCTATAGTCGGAGATTAGAGGAGCACATCCGACACCTCACAGAAGTCTTCGAAAGACTCAGATCACACTCCTTATATGTGAAAAAGGAGAAAAGTGAATTGCTGGCAGTCGTACATTGCCTTTAGATCTGGAGAGTTTACCTCCTAGGAACCCGCTTCACCGTTTTTACTGATAATGTGGTAAATACCTTCTTTAAGACTCAAAAGAAGCTCAACATGCGACAGGCACGCTGGCTTGAGACCTTAGAAGAGTATGATTTCGACTGGGTGTATCAACCGGGCACGGAGAACGTCGTAGCTTATGCATTAAGTCAAAAGAGGGTAGAGACCCTTTGTGCCATTACTAGGGTACGTGGGGAGATGTGTGATCGAGTAAGGCTAGTCATCGACCAAGATACCTCGTATATGCAGCTAATGACTCAAGTAAAGAATGGTGTGACAGATAAGTATGATATCAGGGATGGCTTGGTTTGGACCAAGACTCGACGACTGTTCATACCTTAAGCAAGTGACTTGAGACAAAATGCAGAGTACGTTGGACATCCAGGGATAGATCGTACCATCGCCCTTCTTGCACGCGGGTATTATTGGCCCCGCATGGTGCATGATGTAGCTGATTATATAAGGATGTGTCCTATCTATTAGCAGGACAAAGTGGAGCATTGGCGACCCGTAGGGTTGCTCCAACCTCTTCTGATCCCAGAGAGGCCGTGGAAGTCAGTTTCCATGGACTTTATTTCAGGCTTACCTCAGGTAGACGACTTTGAGATGATCCTACTGGTGGTGGATCGTTTCTCGAAGTACGGTATATTTATGCCAGCACCTCGAGAGTGCAGTGCGAAGGAGATTGCACGCCTATTCTTCAAAAATATGGTAAAACATTTTGGAGTACCAGAAGAGATCATCAATGATCGTGATGCTCGCTTTACGAGTCGGTTTATGATTGAGTTATTCAGACTTATGGGAACCCGTCTCCTGTTCTCATCATCCCAGCATCCGCAGACCGACGGACAGACGGAACGACTCAATGCGATGCTCGAAGAATATCTAAGCTACTACGTTTCAGCGAGTCAGAGAAATTAGGTGTTACTCCTCGAAGTGGCGCAGTATAGCTACAATTCTCACAAGAGTTCAGTTACTAGGAAGAATCCCTTCAAGCTTACGTTGGGATGACAACCATTAGAACCCTTAGAGTTTGTACTTGAGGATGAGGCAGCGAGTTGTCTAGCAGTCGTGCGAGAGGTACGCGACCGGTAGATCCTGTACAAAGAAGCGAAGTTTTCACTTGAGAGAGCGAGGGCCCGAATGGTAAAACAGGCAAATAAGCATCGACGTGATGTTGAGTTCGAGATTGGAGACCATGTTTGACTTCGGATACCTGAGTATATCCAGAAGCAAGTGTACAAGGGCAGTCATATGGGTTGAAGCCGAAGTACGACGGACCGTTCAGAGTGGTGTAGCGGATAGGCCAAGTAGCTTACAAACTAGAGTTACCTGATAGATTGAAGATTCATCCGGTTATCCATGTATCACACCTGAAGAAGTACTTCGAAGATCCACAAAGGCTTGATCGCAAACCTCCATCACTGGTGAGACAGGACATTCCAGCTGTCGAAGTAATACTGGCGCACAGAGTGCAGGGTGCAGGACCACGATGGCAAACACAATACCTGGTGCTTTGGCAATACGAGCAGATGCTACGCGACTACCATGCGGCCTCGAGGACGAGTCCGGATTCAGTTGGGGGAGAATTGCCACAAGACTCATACGAGGGGGTGCGCCCCTACGCACCCCATACCTAAGACCAGCACGCACATCCAGAGCTTCACCGCGACGTGTGTAAACCCCTCTTCAGTGTATGTGTCTCTTGTACGTGTGTGTGCGTATGCATGTGTTTGAGTTTAATTTGTATTGAGTCCTTGTAAGCTCAAGCAAGTGTTGTAAGCTTGAGAGAGTCTAAGTCCTAGCCTAGGTTGGTTTGAGTCAAATAAGGCTTAGGGTTAGTGGTCGGGTCAGTTCAGACCAAGGACAGTGGCATTCGGGTGGCAGCAGGCGAACAGGCCCGCAGGCGTTACGCCCTGGCGCGTGGCGCGGGCGTTATGCCTACCGCGTGAGCGTTACGCTAGGGGCGGCGCGCGTGCGTTACGACCGTTACGAGTGCGCAGGTGGGCGCACGGTGCTGTAGTGGAGCCGAACCGACCCTAGGAGCAGGAAGGCCGCCCAGGGACGTTGCAACTGGACCGGATGGGGGCTTTATAAGGGCCTCAAAGAGCACTTGGAGAAGGCTAGTCCCCGAACGAGAGAGGAGCTTCATCGACCGTGAGAGTGTGAAGATTCCAAGGAGCTTGTAGGCGCACCGTGACATGGCTAGGCGGGAGGTTTCTCGGCTTGGGCCTGGGTAGAGGTCCTTAGCTAGCTAAGGAGTTGGTGCGTGAGTCCAAGTCCTGTGTTCGTGGATAGTCCTACGTTGTATGGAGTCGATTGTAATCGTTTGGTATTGAAATAAAGTAAGTGTCTGCTTCTCTTCCTACATCTCTTATATAAGTTTTCAAGGGAGCGTGGACGTGTGGAAGGTGCAGCATGGAAGAGGAGGTTCCGTTGGGCGTTGGTGTGCGGTTGAGCCAGGATTGTGCAGCAGCCCGATGCACATCAAAGGGAGGCTGAAAGGGACCTCGAGGAGGTTTCTTCCCATCACCGGTAGAGAAATTCGAAAATTTTGGTTTCGAAATCCGACCTGACCATCACCGGTAGAGAAATTTAAAAATTTTGATTTCGGAATCCGACCTCTGACAGAGTGCACCAAGGAGTTCTCTTGAAGATCGCCTGATTTCATTAATAGCTACGGGAGAATGTAAATCACATTTCTTCTGAACCCAAGTCGGTGTTCAACGTTCGCTACTGGTGATGTTTACAGGACAAATGTGGCTTTGCTGGCGGCTACAACAGTTATTTCCTGCTAGAGGTGCTTTTGCTCAATCCAGCCAGGTGCGTGTTCGGACAGAATGCCAATGGCGTATAAGCTCCCAGCTTTTATGGAAATGGTGTTGTTCTGGCAGGCTCATGTACCATTAGACGTTAGAGTTTTCAGGCTCATGTACCATTAGACGTTAGAGTTTGCAGGCTCTTGTACCATTAGAACGTTACAGTCGTCCAATTCTTTTGCATTTGGTTGTGGGTGGTGGCCTCTTTTTGACCATTTTGCTGCTCTGGTCCTTTTTGAGAGGTTTGGTGGACAAGACTGTCCGCCTAAGCACGACAGATAAGAGGAATTGTTTATATTTTTGTTCACTTCGCAAATTACTCAACGTTACAGTTTTTGTCACTCGCACTTGGTCAATTAGTGCGTGACATACTTCGTCACATTCTCCCAGGACACGCCCTGCCCCAAAAGGAGCGACTCGGCCAAATCAAGGGGAAGAAAAAGAAACCGCATTTATTAGAAACAAGTGTCATCAAACATTTCAAGAGAACGACGAACTGAAAATTATCCCGGCACCAAGCAAGAAAGATGATAGTGGTGACAAGCTTATAATGTCACCCGTGCACATCAAGCACTACGGAGCTCAGTGCTGGTACAACCAACCACAAACGAAAAAAACACAGCAGCTAAAACAGCGGTTGCCTTGTCCTGGATCTTAGCCTTCACATTGTCAATGGTGTCTGAGCTCTCAACCTCCAGGGTGATGGTCTTCCCCGTAAGAGTCTTGACGAAAATCTGCATGCCACCACGGAGACGAGTCGTAAGACAAGGTGAGAGTTGACTCCTTCTGAATGTTGTAATCCGAGAGGGTACGGCCGTCCTCGAGCTGCTTGCCGGCAAAGATCAATCGCTGCTGGTCTGGGGGAATGCCCTCCTTGTCTTGAATCTTGGCCTTGACGTTGTCAATGGTATCAGAGCTCTCCACCTCAAGGGTGATCGTCTTTCCAGTGAGGGTCTTAACAAAGATTTGCATGCCACCCCTGAGGCGGAGCACCAAATGGAGGGTAGACTCCTTCTGGATGTTATAGTCCGCAAGGGTGCGTCCATCCTCGAGCTGTTTTCCAGCAAAGATCAGCCTCTGTTGGTCTGGTGGGATACCCTTCTTTGTCCTGGATCTTAGCCTTCACGTTGTCGATGGTGTCCGAGCTCTCAACCTCAAGGGTGATGGTCTTTCCCGTAAGGGTCTTAACAAAGATTTGCATGCCACCACGGAGACGGAGCACCAAGTGGAGGGTGGACTCTTTTGTATATTGTAGTCAGCCAGGGTGCGCCCATCCTCAAGCTGCTTACCAGCAAAAATGAGACGCTGCTGGTCTGGAGGGATGCCCTCCTTGTCCTGGATCTTGGCCTTTACATTATCGATAGTATCTGAACTCTCCACCTCAAGGGTGATGGTTTTCCCTGTCAGTGTCTTAACGAAAATCTGCATCTGTATTACCAAAAGAGTACCCATCACCGTCACCACATAAGCCAGTTGACATCCAATTATTTTGCACAATTATACAGAAAAGGATGATCGCAATCTAACAGCGACGCAAACATCTTCACTGGTGAATCGCATAAACCGATTAGATGTATACACGGCATGTGAAGTAACAACAGATCCAGAAAAAAAGGATTATGGTTCCTTGTTCTTGCTCGTCTTAAACAAGTAGGGAAAACGCTTCTGCCAGTACAGACTAGAAATAACACATGATCAATTCACCACCGCCAACAGGTTTGAGAGGAGAACACAAAATAAGCACTTCAAAATACGAGTACCAAGAAGACAACTTGTCCAAAACCCAACAGTAATGGAATACAAACCTGCAACACACCTAACCTCGATAATATTCTCTCACGCAAGGACGTTGCAAAATACAAAGAACAACCAAAACTACTACGTCTACCTAACGGACGTTTGAAAACGAAACCCATATAAGAGATCTTCTCAACACCGAACTACACGGAAAATTTATAATAGAAATACCACTACGTCTACCCAACGGACGTATGGAAAACGAAAATCCAGCTAACAATAGCTTCAGTTTTCATCACAGAGAACATAACCGGGGGAGGGGGAGGGGGAAGAGAGAGAGAGAGAGAGAGAGAGAGAGAGAGAGAACAATCTTAACTACATTTCCCTAATCCAGCACAGGAGATCAGTAACCCTATTGGTTGGTTAAAGGAATCCAGACCCAAACAAATGAATCCATTCAAGAAATCGAAGACCTAACCCTTAGGATCGATCAAAGGAACCGAAACCCTAAAACCAAGATCCAAGAAAAGCTAAAACATGCATAAAGGGACAAGAAGAACACTAATATAAATAAAAAATCTGACTAACAAACGAAAAAAAAGGCAACAGAATAAGGAAACAGACCGATACCTTCAAGGGAACGAAGCGACGCCGAGAACGACAAAGAAACCACACAAATGAACGCTGAGCTAAAAACGAAATAGGGACCGGTATTTATAGATCGAAGCGCGAGGTTGACTCATCCTTCACGAAACAATCTACGGAGGCGATCGCTACGCGTGTCGTGGATGAGCTGTGCGCTCCACCGCACAAAAATATTCTATCTTATTCCTTCTCACGAGCAATTTGGCATAGCACTCGCCCGAAAATAGCCCGTATGACCTTTTCGGGTTTTCTAATTATATACATGGGTTAATTTATTGGTTGGTTCGGTTTCTTTTTCTTGTTTTTGTTACAGTGGGGAGGTATAGGCTAGGCATGCCCTCCTCCGTATGGAACTCATGACCTTCATCTTATGAGTGGAGCCCCCTGCCACAGGATGAACCAAGTTTTCAAAAGAGTTTTTTAAATGTCCTAATTAATTAAAATATATTTCACTCCTAACTTTAAGTATGGGAAGAGAAAAAGCAGTTAGGCAAGCTTTCATGCTTGGCTTCTCGACCCCTGCTTCTACCAACCTAGACATGTTTCTGGTTGGCTAGAAACCTTGAATTGTAATCAAACCGGTTTCGGTTTGGTTTCGAAACCGCTTGGAATCAGTAATGTTATAAAAAAATTATTAAAAAATCTAAAAATACTAGAACCGACAGTTTGAAACCGTGGGTTTTACTTTGGACCCGTTTCTGATTTCGTAAAAGGTGAGACCGAGACTGAACCAAGCGAACCCCAGTTTCTAGTCCAACTGATTCCTGGCCCAGTTGAGTTCCAATTGGAACTGCCGGACCGATTTGGATTCGGCCATGTCTAAACCAACCAACCAACACCTTATAGTTGTTTTTCTTTTTTTGTTTAGGTACACCTTGTAGTTTGTTGGTTGGTGGAGTGACACGCTTATAATATCATCGGTAGTTCGCACGAGGGCGGAGATATGTGCGAGCATGCGAGGAGGACCGAGTATGTCCAAATGGATTTATCCAAACAAGCCCCTCCACAGAGAATTATTTCTCCACTCCTAGTCTACCAAGAAAAAAGTCCTGAACTCGCACCGATCAAATATATCTTTTCCTCGGAGCACACATAGACTTGAAGTTCTTTACAGTGTGTTTAATTCATAATACCATGTGAGTTGGATCCTGCTTTTTTGGTCCTGTAGTCCCCAAAACAGACGTTAATCAAACAATGACCTTATTAGGCCCATGAAACTGCAATTCTATGAGTCAGTTTTAGGCAACAAAACATGGTTCATGGCCATACGATTTGGACCCAAGTCTCGATAAAAAAATGTCCCATGACACTCTCACCTCCGCTTTTCTGATTCATGGCTTTTACATATCATCATCATGCACTCTCATTCTTCATCGGTTTATGCAGTTCCTTGCCTACCTTGCTGCTCATCTAGGATGAGTTCAACTCCCAATAAGCAAGGAGACAAGACACAGCCCGTTTGGGCCATTGTGCAGCCTAATTTAAGTCGTTTAATCCGATTTAATCTCATTTGGTTGGATATGGCACGTACCCTCAACCATCATATGATCAGTGTGCAAAATATCAGAAAGGTTAACTACAAGAGTTGGGAGTTTAAAGGAAACCAGAGATTTTAATAAACAGGATTTCATCTCTCTCTCTCTCTCTCTCTCTCTCTCTCTCTCTCTCTCTCTCTCTCTCTCTCTCTCTCTCTCTCGGGCAGAAAAGGGGTTCTATGTCTTTGTGATTGGTACTCCTCCAGAGGATCTTCTCTCCTGCTGATAGATGGGTTAGATCAATCGATGAAGAGGAGAACATAAGTCGAAACCACGATTTTCTACCGACGCACAAACTTCAATTTATGTCAATCTTCACTGGGATTGGGATCCCAAGGAAGCACAGAGAGGAGAAAAGCAATGTTTAAGGCTGAGAAGAGAAAAAGAGACACAGAGGTATACCCATGAACAAGTAAAGTGGTACTCCCCAGGGATTCCAGATGTAACATTGTCTAATGACATCTGTAAGAAACCATTTTAAACCAAGAATGCTGCCACCAATCTTGCCTTGAAAAATGAAGTGAAGAAAAGAGCCAGATTCTGAATAAATGCCTGCATAGAACCCAAAAAAAAGTTAGACGCACGATGCGTAGCTTCAGCATTGGAAGATCCTATCGATAAGTGCTGCCAAGGTTACACGATGAACGATACTTGAAGCATCCCCACCGCAAAGGGAAAAGATGAACAATTACCCTTACCTGCTCTTCACTGGAACCACTAGCATATGCTTCCGGTATACTTGTTCGAGGTAGAAGAATTGACTGCAGATTACACCAGTACAAATATTAGACCATATGAAAAAGCTTTCAGAGCATAGAAGACTGTCAGCACAGAAACCAAGAAACTGAGAAAGATATAACCACCAAAGCAGAGGATACAATCATACAAAAGTGTAAAAATAATTTATCATAGTTTGTCATATTAGACCACTACTTGAAACCAGCTACACTACCTGCGACTGTACCACAAAAACAGTATACATCGTAATATATTGACCGTCATACAATGGATAAAATAGAAAAAAAATCTGCAATAAAGGACCTCAATTTAGCTACCTATTCAAAGATTGTTTCCATTCTTTAATCTTTTGTTGCAGCCTCTCTCCTCTTGAGAAATCAAAAACCTCCTCGCTAAGAAGCTGGCAGTAAATATCCGTGTTAGTCAGACATAATAACCAGATTATATAGCAAGAAAACTGAGGAACTGTTGTTTTGGTCTAATCAATTTTTCCTCTTTGGAGTAACATTGAAGGATTACAGGATAAGACGAGTCCCTGTAAATGATAGATGATACCTTTAAAATAGCCATACAATTTTCACATATGATTTCACTACTCTTTGCAGCTGAAACAAGATCAGAAACAAACGAAGGCCACCTAGCAGGCCATTCATGCTTCAAAACCTGCAACATACAAAAGTGTGGTGAATTGAAGTTCACTGACAAGGAAACAAAGTTGGAAAAATATCAACAACCCTTAAGACCCCATGGTTAGCATTTGTGAAAATCAAATTCTAATGCTTGAAATTTGACACTGCTTCAATGATCAAACGCCAAGTTTAGGATTGTTGTTCACCTGTCTATGTGTGTGTGCATCTCATAATGCAAATCCTAATTAAACGAGTGAAGAAAACTGCCCTAGATTCTCCAAAGAAAAATGGGAAAGTAAAAGATAATATCAACAAACACTCTTACCCGAACAAGTATAATATTAAGTTTCTTGACATAAAGTTGTTCCCTCATGAAGGAGACAATATCACTAGAGAGCTATTTCAAGACACAAACCATCAAACAGAGCACAAGCCCGAAAGCAGACTGTGTAACGATTAAGACTACCAAAGTAATTAATCAATCATCATAATGACATAGGAGCTTCGGTAGACAAATCCTTCAACTCTACAACAACAACAACAATAACTAAGGCTTTTTCCATACTAGATGGAGTCGGTTACGTGGATTCTTTCTTTCCACGGAGCCCTATCATGTGTCATGCTAGCAGTTAACTTAATATAAACTAGATCATTTTTTATAGTTTCTTTCCAACACTTTTGTGGTCATCCTCTTCTTCTTTTAACATTTTCACCATCTAGTTTTTCATTTCTTATGAGAGCATCCTCTGGTCGTCTTTCTACATGTCCAAACTATCTTAAACTATTTGTCCTCATTTTATCCTTTATTAGTGCTACTCCCAATTGGTTTCTAATAACCTCATTATGTATACGGTATTTTCTTATCTGACCACTCATCGATCTCAACATTTTCATTTATACTATGGACATCTTTTGTACATGTTAATGATTAACTGCCCAACACTAAGAACAATAAATATAGCTGGTCTAATTGTTGCTCTATAATATTTACCTTTTAACTTTAATGGTATTCTTATCACATAGAATATTTGATGCCCCTCACCATTTTAACCAACCAATATTAATTTTATACGTAATATCTCCATCAATGTTTTCACCACTTTGAAAAATTAACCTTAGGTATTTAAAACTTTCCTTATAAGAGATGTTATGTGTGTCAATCTTAATTTCTATGTCCTCTAAAGTACCCAAATGATCAAACATACATTCTATATATTTTGTCTTTATTTTACTAATTTGAAAGCCTTTACTTTCTAATGTTTCTCTCCATAGTTCCAATTTCCTATTAACTTTTCCTTATACTCATCCACTAATATAATGTCATTTGCAAATAACATACACCAAGGTATTTCATCTTGAATATGTTTTCTTAACTCATCAATAACCAATATAAATAAATATAGACTTAAGTGGATCCTTGATGTAACCCAATATTAACTTCAAAGGAATCTGTCATTACTTTATGAGTCCTTACACACGTTTTTGCACCATCGTACATGTCTCTTATAAGATTTATGAATATCAATAGGATACATTTCTTTTCCTCCAAAGAACATCTCTTAACACCTTATCATAAGCTTTTTCTAGATCAATAAATATCATGTGAAGGTTCTTCTTTTTTGCTCTAAAATGTTTCATAAGACGTCTCAATAGGTGAATCGTTCAATAGTAGATTTGTCGGGCATGAATCCAAATTGGTTCTCTTTTGTATTCGATACTTGTCTTAACCTGAGTTTGATAATTCTTTCCCATAATTTCATAGTATGACTCATTAACTTAATACCTCGATAATTCACACAATTCTAAATGTCTCCCTTGTTCTTATATATGGTTATAAGTGTACTCATTCTCATTCCCCGGGCATCTTTTGAGTTCTCGATATTGTCTAGTCCTACATATTTAACAACCTACATATATTTAAGAGTCTCTTTAACTTCATTCTTTTGAATACGCCAATAGAAATTGTGGTTTATATACTTTTCTGATTTGGCCTAACTCTCCTATGTTACTACTAACATTTGTATTTTCATTAAAAAACTTGTAGAAATAAATTTTCTATCTATTTTTTATATCAGCATTCCCCACTAGAATCTTATAATCCTCATCTTTGACTTTTAAGTTAAGCTTTTTAATAAATCCTCTCAAAATTTGGCTTTTGCTTCACTAACGGCCTTTTTTCGCTTATTTCCTTACTTTTTTATAAGCCTCCAAAGTTTCACTAGTCTTCTTTGCATAATGCAATTTGTAATATACCTTTCTTCCTAAGTTTTATCTTGTACCACTTCACTCCACCACCAAGTTTATTTGTGTGCCAATACACCTCTCTTAGATTCACCTAACACATCTTTTGTCACTTCCCTAATATGTATAGTCATATTGTTCCACATATCACAAGGTATACCTACATAATTCTAAGTAACTTCATGAGAAACTTTCTTTTTAAATATATCTTCTTTCTCACATTTGATGTTCCACTATATAGTATGAATATCTCTATGCACTTTATTCTTCTTTGTCCACTTTTTACCTGCAAAATCATTACTAAAAGTCGACGTTGAGTAGTTAAGCTTTCTTTTGTAATTATCTTGCAATATTTACAACACGATCTATCTTATTTCCTAGAAGAAAATAATCAATTTGTATTTTAAACAAGTCACCCTTATAAGTAATTAAATGTTCATCTCGTTTTTGTAAAATTGTATTTGCTATAAAGAGATCAAAAGCCAGCAAAATATAAAATCTCCCTACCCTTCTCATTTATATCCTCAAAACCATAGTTTTCATAAATGCCTTATATCCTAATCCATCTTTACCAACATGTCCATTTAAGTCTCCTAAACAAATCACAACATGTCCATTAAGTCTCCTCCTAAACAAATCATTTCTCTTCATGGAATTCTTTGAATTACCTTATCTTCTTTATACTATCTTCTAATTTTACTTGAGGTGCATAAGCACAAACTATATTCAAAGCCTCTGCTCCTAACACTAATTTCACCATCATAATTCAGTCACTATATCATTTATGTCTACTAGTACTACACTATCCTTTAAATCTTTATTTATAATAATACCAACTCCATTTCGAGCATTTTACTTTTTAGAGTACCATAATTTAAAACTTGTATTCTCAATCTCCTTTACTGTTTCTCCAACCCACTTTGTCTCTTTTAAACATAAAATGTGAATCTTTCTCCGAACCATAGTATCTACCACCTCTATTTAACTTCTCGGTCAATGTTATGATATTTCATGTACCAATACGAATCTTATTATACCCCACATCCGTTCTTTTTGAAAACGCATAGACCATGGTTGTAACTTGTTCATTACATTCAAGGGACAATATAGTGGGACTAACTTCTTTATCCATACTCGTCCATGTTGTGAGAACCCTCTCTGCAATTGATTCACTATATTTGGGCAAAGATGTAGAAGCCCTTCCTTACTTTTCACTACATTCGAGATCTTTAGTGCATCGCTAAGAGGGAACGCCTCCAATGCAATGCTCATAATTTGTAGAACCCATGGTAGATAAGTCCGATGAAGTTTTACGTTGACTATCGAAAGCCTAACGCAACCCTCCTCCTTTATCCGGACTTGGGACCGGCCATGCAAGAGTGATCCCTTATGTGGGTGGAGTTACAAATCTTTAATTATCATGATGTACTTCAGCAACAACAACAACAACTAAGCCTTTTCCCATACTAGACAGGGTCGGCTACATAGATTCTTTGTTTCCATAGATCCCTATCGTGTGCCATGTTAGCAATTAACTCCCAATAAGATAGATCATTCTTTATTGTTTCTTTCCAACACTTTTGTGGTCGTCCTCTACATCTTTTAATACTTTTCAAATTTAGTTTTTCTAACCTTCTTACAGGTTATTCTTTTGATCTTCTTTCTATATGTCCAAACCATCTTAAACAATGTTCTCTCATTTTATCCTCTATTGGTGCCACTCCTAATTTGTTTCTAATAATCTCATTATGTATACGGTCTTTTCTTGTATGACCACTCATCCATCTCAACATCTTCATTTCTGTCACAGACATCTTTTGTACATGTTGATGATTAACTGCCCAACACTCAGAACCATAAAACATGGCAGGCGCAATTGTTGCTCTATAATATTTACCTTTTAATTTTAATGGTATCTTCTTATCACAAAGAATACCCGATGCTCCTCTCCATTTTAACCAACCAGCATTAATTCTATGTGTAACATCTCCATCAATTCTTCCATCACTCTGAAAAATTGACCCTAGGTATTTAAAACTTTCCTTCTGGGGAATGCAATGTGTGCCAATTTTAATTTCTATGTCCTTTGAAGTAACCAAATGATCAAACTTACATTCCATATATTCTGTCTTTGTTCTACTAAGTCGGAGGCCTTTGCTTTCTAATGTTTCTCTCCATAGTTCCAATTTTTTATTAACTTTTTCCTTAGACTCCTCCACTAATACAATGTCATCTGCAAATAACATACACCAAGGTACTTCATCTTGAATACGTTTTGTTAACTCATCCATCACCATTATAAATAAGTATGGACTTAAAGTTGATCCTTGATCTAACCCAATATTAACTTCAAAAAAGTTTGTCGTTCCTTCATGAGTCCTCACACATGTTTTTGCACCATCATACATGTCTCTTATAAGGTTAATATATGTCAATGGGATACCTCTTTTTTCTAAAGTTCTCCAAAGAACCTCCCTCGGTACCCTATCATAAGCTTTTTCGAGATCAATAAATATCATGTGAAGGTCTTTCTTTTTCGCTCTAAAATGTTTCATAAGACGTCTCAAAAGGTGAATCGCTTCAATAGTAGATCTGCCTGGCATGAATCCAAATTGGTTCTCTGTTGTACTTGATACTTGTCTTAACCTACGTTCGATAATTTTTTCCTATAATTTCATAGTATGACTCATTAACTTAATACCTCGATAATTCGCACAATTTTGAATGTCTCGCTTGTTCTTATATATGGGCATAAGTATACTTGCTCTCCATTCCTCTGGCATCTTTTGGTTTTTCCATATTTCATTAAATAGTCTTATGAGCCAAGTGATTCCTATTTCTCCTAATATTTTCCAAACTTCTATAGGAATATTATCTGGTCCTACCGATTTACCACCCTTCATATGTTTAAGAGCCTCTTTAACTTCATTCTTTTGAATACGTCGGTAGAAATTGAGGTTTATATACTTTTCTGACTTGCTAAATCTCCTAAACTAATACTAACATCTTTATTTTCATTAAAAAATTTATAAAAATAGTTTTTCCATCTATTTCTTATATCATCATTTGCCACTAAAATTTTTTCATCCTCGTCTTTTATGCATCTAACATAATTAAGATCTTTAGTTTTCTTATCTCTAGCCCTAGCTATCCTAAAAATATCTCTTTCACCCTCTTTTGAGTTGAGTTTTTTATATAAGTCCTCCCAAATCTTAGCTTTTGCTTCACTAACGGCCTTTTTCGCTTCCTTCTTTGCTTTCTTATAAGCTTCTAAAGTTTCACTAGTTTTCTTAGCATAATGTAATTTGTAACATGCCCTCTTTGCCTTGATTTTATTTTGTACTACTTCACTCCACCACCAAGCTTCTTTTTGTGCCGGTATACCTCCCTTAGATACCCCTAACACATCTTTCGCCACTTTCCTAATATGTATAGCCATATTGTTCCACATATCACAAGGTGTGCCGACATAATTCAATACATCTCCTTGAAGGACTTTTTAAATATATCTTCTTTCTCGCTTTTGAGGTTCCACCATTTGGTCCGAATAGCTCGATGCACTCTTTTCTTCTTTGTCCATTTTCTTATTTGTAAATCCATAACTAAAAGTCGATGTTGGGTGGTTAAGCTTTCTCCTAGAATTACCTTACAATCTTTACAACACACTCTATCTTTTTTCTACAAATAAAGTAATCAATTTGTGTTTGTGATAAGCCACTCTTATAAGTAATTAAATGTTCATCTCATTTTTTGAAGATTGTATTGACTATAAAGAGATCAAATGACATAGCAAAATTTAAAATCTCCCTCCCTTCCTCGTTTATATCCCCAAAACCAAAGTTTTCATGAATCCCTTGATATCCTAATGCTTCTTTACCGACATGTCCATTTAAATCTCCTCCTAAACAAATCATCTCCCTTTACCTTCCTCATTTATATCCCCAAAACCAAAGTTTTCATGAATCCCTTGATATCCTAATGCCTCTTTACCGACATGTCCATTTAAATCTCCTCCTAAACAAATCATCTCCCTTTGTGGAATCTTTTAAAACACCTTATCTAACTCTTCCCAAAAAACTGTATTTATACTATCTTCTAATTCTACTTGGGGTGCGTAAGCACAAACTATATTCAAAATCTCTGCTCCTAACACTAATTTCAACGTCATGATTCAGTCACCATTTCGTTGTATGTCTACTACACTCCTTTAAATCTTTATTTATGATAATACCAACTCCGTTTCGAGCCTTTTCTTTACCTGAGTACCATAATTTAAAACCTGTATCCTCTATCTCCTTTGCTTTTCTCCAACCCATTTTGTCTCTTGTAAACATAGAATATGAATCTTTCTCCGAATCATAGTATCTACCACCTCCATTAGCTTACCCGATAATGTTCCGATATTCCAAGAATTAATACAAATCTTATTATCTAGTACTAGTTTCCTTACCCCTCGCATCCGTCCATAATGAAAATGCAGAGACCCTCTCTGAAAATTTTTCACTACATTCGGGCGGCAATGTAGCGGGACTAACTTCTTTACCCACACCCGTCCATAATGTGGGAACCCTCTCTACAATTGATTCACTACATTCGGGCGAAAATGTAGTGGCCCTTGCTTACTTCTTACTGCATTCGGGCTCTGCAGCACGTCGCTAGGCGGGGACGCCCCAAAGCAATGCTCATAATTTTTGTAATCCATGTTATAAAAATCCAACGAAGTTTTACGCTAGCTGTCGGAAGCCTAACACAACCCTCCTCCTTTATCCGGGCTTGGGACTGGCAATGCAAGGGTGATCCCTTACATGGGCGGAGTTAATTGTCATGACGTACTTGCACAATATAATTTTTTATCTCATCATCTTGTTCAATAGGCAATGCTTTCTAACGGTACTTGATCACACCTTCCAAACCTGCATTTCAAGGAAAACCAAGATTTATTTAAACTCAGGCACTTCAGAATCTTTATTACAAATGAGGCCATGGGCAACTTTTGGAGAGAGAAAGAGATAGAGAGTTAAGCGACACAAGTTGGTGGAATCTTAATGAGAAAAACACCAATGATCTAAAGGACAATATGAAATAAAAAAAACAGGAAACTCAAGCAACTGATGCTCACTACTACATAGAATAATTAACTTCCCCAATTTACAATGACCTAGATGCAGAAAATCCGCATAAACATCAAGTGCACATGAGGGAATGCCATAATTTCATAACATGCCTACCCATCAACAAGTTAAAAATCATGGCATGATTTTGGAAAAGCAAGATAGACAGTGTGCCTTAAGATCAAGACAAACATCAAACAACAGAAAATCAGGAATAATAACATGATGCATGGCACAGGAAGCCCATGGTAGACTGTTACAGAAAACTTTTCCATCACATCAGAGATATTTATTTGCTACGACTAAAACACCCATTCAGGAGCCTGGTTGGCTCGCAGCAAACAAAGTGTAGGAAGAACTCTGATGCCTCCTCCCTATTAACTGCACTACTGAGTACTGACACTCATCAAACTCTTTACCTCAGAAACCGTCCAATCATATCTCTGGAAGTCCCATGAGCGGTAACTGATGTACAGGCCCTCACATCAATCTTATCTCCACTTCCTAAGATCACAACAAATTAAGTCAAGACTCAACAGAAAGAATACAGCTGGACAGCCAACTTATCATGTTTGAGATTGATGACTTGCTTAATTGTTAGTCATGTACAGCCTGAGTGTAATGACTTTAGTGTTACCCATATGGATACAGAATTACAGATGGAACCCTCTACAGATATAGCCCCAAGTATTTCTCATCCCCAGACTTGTGAAGTTTTGAGCATCTTTCTGTTGTAATGCATCACCAATCTTGATTCAGAAAAAAGGTTAATTACTAGAAGACTCCTTGTCAAGGAATAATAGTTTTTGTTTTCCGCTGGAAGGTTCACTGGAATGACACATGGTTCCGATATCTCCAGTCTTTCTCAAGGAAAGCCTACGGCTGCCTTGTACTTGTAGGGGTTGAGTCCAAACCAAACTCTACCACAAGTCATAATAAGTGTTATCATACATTTATCTGTAGATATACGAAGGAAATTACTCCTGTATAGTTAAGTATGACCCCACTAAGATAATATTAATTTTAGAGATCACCGCATATTTCTTCAAGGGAGATGTGTCACTATCCTGCCCCTTATATGTTTCGCCTTATGACTATCCCAATAAAATTTAGCATTTTAAGACACTTACATTCCTAAAAGAACCTTTTTTTGGTTCTTAGGCAGAACAACTACGCTGGAGAGACATGCATGACGCATCCTAGAACTTTTGCTACCCACCATGCTCATATGACACACTTTGGACGATTCCATTTCCTTTCAAAGGCAGAGACAACAAGGAGAATAAACCACATATAACTTGATCAAAAAGAAACATAATTGCAAACTCCCACAACCCTAAAGCAAGACACTAAGTTAAAATATGTGAAAGGGAAAAAGGAAGAAGTAAACAAAGATAGCAAGGAATACTATTCAAGTGCATGTACGAACATCTCACGATACAAAAGAGTTCATGATGCAACATGCATGGACAAATACTGTAGAAACGTCCTTTCAACTTTAAAAAGATAATGTGTTCAACTAATCACCAAATGCAATGCGCTAATATAGCAAGTCAGGCATCTCTTAAGCAGCATCAGTGAGTAAGCACAGGTTTTTCATCCTCGAGAAATCTGTAGATAAGATAACTTGCCTGAAGCGCAAAAGAATTCTCAAAGTAACTATAGTCTAGTTATAAGACTTTGATCTTCATCAACTTTCCCTACAGCCTCAAGTATTGACGAATAGGTAATCAGATCATATTCAAAACCTTTTGAGTTCATCTCCTTCATTAACCTGGCAGCTTCCTCAAACATACCAGTCCGACTAAGAGACCCAAGAACTGTATTATAAGAAACTGCATCTGGTTTAACACTAGAATCCTTCATTCTTGACAACATATCCATTGCTTGGCTTGGACCACCAGTTCTTGCCAATCCATTTAGTATTATATTGTAAGAATTAATATCTGGATCACATCCCTTTTCCTGCATCTCTCGAAGCAATGAACAAGCCTCATTGAACATGCCCACCCTCACCATTCCAGACATAAGAGCATTGTAGGCGAAAACATCTGGAGTACATCCAAATTTCTTCATTTCATCGAAAAGGTTCATGGCACCATTAATGTCCCCAGATTTACCAAGATGCTTGATCATCACAGCATAAACCCTCGATGTAGTTAGCCCACAGTTCTCTTTCAATTCTTGAAACAGTTCTTTTGCAGTGTCATAGCGTTTTGCTTTTCCAAGTGCATCAATTACGCTGCAATAGGCAGCAGGACATGGGGGAAAACCTTTCTCATCCATCTCTTCCAGCAACAGCAATGCTTTTTCAAGATTATTTGTTTTGGAAAATCCATCAATGAGAATCGAATATGTAAATGCACTAGGAGCAATCCCCCTTTCCATCATTCTATCAAACCAAGAAATAGCTTCAGATACAGGAGCTTTCGATCTAAATGAGGCCTTTATCATACTATTATAGGACACCACATTTGGGATGCATCCTAAAGCTTCCATTTGCATGAATACACCATGAGCATCATTGTAGCGGCTTCTCTCACCTAGAATGTAGAGCAAGTTGTTCATGAGCACAACATCTGGCTTGAAACCTGAATCCCGCATACTGTGAAAGAGTTGGTAAGCGTCATCCACTCTGCCTGCCCTGCCCAGCCCTTTAATCAGTTCAGTATATGTATAAACGCTTGGAGTACAATGCCTGGCGTTCATTTGTTGAAGCAGATCTAATGCCTTATCTACCTTCTTTAATTTGAAAAACAAACCCATAAGATCGGTATATATCTTCTCATTGGGTTGCAGTCCATTCGCTTTCATTTCTTCAAAGATCCTAAGAGCAGAATCCTCACGACCAAGTTTACAAAAGGCACCAACAAGCATGCTATAAGTTATGGTATCAGGTAGGCAAATGCCGTCATTGCACATTTCATTATATAGCTCATGCACCTTTTCATACTGGTGTTCTTGCATCAAGGTGAGCATCAGCGTATTGTACGCAGAAATGCCTGGTCTACATCTTCGAGATTTTACCTGATAGAATATTGCACATGCCTTGCTCACCATCTTTGCCTTCCCGAGTATCTTAATTATCTCTGACAGGTCGTAAGAAGTAATCAAACAACTGCTCCTCACCATTTCCTGTACCGCCCTCCACAAGTCGCCAACCAATCGTGCCTCTTCTAAACAATGGATAAGGGCCATAAACGTCGTGGCATCATGCTCGAAATTCTTTCTTTTGCCAGCCCATTTGAAGAACTGAACCTTCACACCAATATCCACATCTGTATTCATCACCTCGCGAACGAGTCGATGGTCCACCTTCAACATTAAAACCTCCAATGCCCTCTCTGAATCAGGGCCCCACTTAAATATTTTGAGAATCCTAATGAACCGTTCATCCAGTGCACGAGCAGAACTCTCGCGTCTTGTGGGCCTACGATCTGCCGGCACCTTTGGGGGCTCGATTCTAAGGCTTGGGACTCGAAACATTTGAACAATGTCATTATCTGTGAAATAATCACATATTAGCCATTTGATACTAGTGAGATATCCCAAATTCGAATAGAAAAGGACTCTCTTTAAAACATGATCTGGATACACCCTCTCATCTACAGTGGATTCTGAATTATCCCGATTTTGTGGACAATAGAATTCAATCAACAAGCCCTAAAAGAACTTTTCGTAAGCATGAAAATCAGAAGTTTATCCAAGAAAATGACATAAGCAGTACAATGGCATGATATGCAAAGAGACAGAACGACCGTGTGGTCACGGAGAACGAAAAGATGCGTCCACACAAAGAATTGTACCATTCGAAAGACACATTAAGCATCACATCTCTAAGATGAGAAACATAAAAGGAAGAGAATAAATCCACTAATCATCACAAAAACTACAATCAAGGAATAACAAAAACGGGAGCAGCGTGGAGAGCTTAGAAGGGAGGAAAAGCTCAAACCTGACTGAGGAGAGTGACGGTGTAGAGCGGGAAAGGAAGCGATAGTCCTCCGCCACTCGCGCAATCTCAGCATCGTTATTCTCGATGAAAATTCCCACCTGGTTTAGGAGTGCATCATCTTAAAATTTCAATAGGATTTGCAGAAGTCGGGCAGTGTTACAAGACGGCTTCCGAACCATGACATTCTCGCGCACGGAAGCAGATTCGACAAACCGTTCGATTATGGCGTCAATCCTCACAATCGACCAACCCAACGAACAACAATTAACAGCAGCAAACGCCGATGTATATATCTCTGAATTCAGAACACAGCGATCCAACTCGGGACTCCTCGCGGCCTAAGGGAGTAATTGCACGATGGTCAGTCCTCTACCCGTGACGGGTATTCGTACACATCAAGGTAGAAGACGCCGACTCTACCTCTCTCAACCTTCCACTGTGCGTCCAATGGAGGTCGGCTGCTCTCCTAGTCGCTGCTAGCAGTGAAAGCTCACGTAACAAGAGAGCCGTCCACAATACAACCTAGTTGGGCCCAAACTGGATCCCAGCTCCAACAAAATCAGGCCCATAACACAAACATCAACACGCTGACCTAAGACATAATCAAACTACACAGAAACGACCCATGAGACTCCAACTACGACAAACACACACGCCTACTAGGCTGAACCCTGCGGGTCTGGGTCTGGTAAGGGTGTTTGATTATGAGCTCCAGGACTACGGACTCCAGTTCCAGTTCTCGTCCTAATGAAATGTGAGTCTCGCTGCACAATAAATTTATCCAACTACGAGACTCACTTTTTAAGGTGGACTAAAACTGTAGTTCTAGTTTCATAATCAGAGTCTAAGGATCAAATACCATACATATCACAGACATCCTTTCGGTGAATGCTAGCACCACACCGAGAGATGGTTTACTCGAGCACCCTCCATGGATAGAGAGACAAACAAAGGTTTGAAGATCCATGGGATCATAAGAGAATAAGAGGAAGACAAATCTAAAGCAAACTAAATGCAAGAAATTGCAATACTATGACGAAAGATGCCATTGGCTTTCTAACTTTGTTCTTTTTTCTGGAAAAAGTTTGAACAAAAACCAAAACTCCAGATATCAAAATAAGATTTTCCTCCATGTTTCCTTGATAGCAGCGAGGGGAAGCTTTTGAGTTGGAGTTTATTTATATTTTGAGTAAAATATACTTGTATTTCACGTTCATAAAGTACTTATATTTCTCTATATACATGAGTGGACCGAGAAAATTTATAGATTGCAGGTAAAGTGGGTCTACGACTGCTTGATAGTGTTGTGATTCATAAAACATACTTAGTTCCTTAAGTAAACCCTTTAAGTACCTTTGTCTCTTCCATCTGTTTCTCTTTTCTCATGTGAATAGCTGAAAATATCTGGGAATGCCCACAACTTAAACAACACAATCACAAATACATGTATGAACACATAATATACACACATACATATGGGATTCAGCTTGTACTGCAACAAGTATTTGAGAAAATAGACAATTCTTGCACGCCTTGATGTTCTTGAGAGTCTATGTTTTTCTTTGATGATCAATGAGTCTATCTACCCTTGATGAAAAAGAAATTATTAAGATAATCTATTCCTTCTTTTTACGAGGTTGACATATCCCAAAAATACAAAACAAATATATAAGTATCAAGGTGTTATCGAGAGTCTGTGTGATGTATGATGCACCATGGCATAGTCATAAGCTATTTCCATATATGGTACAGTACATGCTAAACCATCAGCATTCAAAAAGCAATAACTTATCTATCTGTCCAGTCGTTTGATTCACAGTTTGAACGTCATGAGTTTGATGCCCATGGTGTGCAGGTCTCCCCATTGAACAAAAAAAAAGCACACCTTCCTAACATGAGCTATCCCTTTTTTCAATTTAGCTCTAAATAAACAACACAAAAGGCCTTCGAAAAATGATGTTTTTTGTGAAATACACTAACATAATTGGAGAGGGTTACACTTTGATGGTAGGTCTGACTCCAACCCTGTAATGGGGAGTTCGATTTCTAGGTGGTGCATGCATGTGTAAGGTATTTAGCTTTGGCCTCCTTTTGTAATATATATATATATATATATATATATATATATATATATATATATATATATATATATATATATATATATATATATATATATAGTGAGAGAAATTCTTTCGTGTTCAAATTTCTTTAAAGATTTTAATTATTTGATCTATAACATCAATAATTGAGATTTAAAAAGAAACAAAATAGTACCAAATGCATTCACCATAAAAATATGAATGCATTTTTTAATTTTAAAATTTGAATTTCAAATGAACTCACCAATAGATAGTCTTTACAAATTTCTGTCTACATATGTATATATATTTACAATAACATATATCACATGATGTGCACCGAATTTATGTAGCAATGAATTTGAATGGAATTTTATGAGTAGGGCCAGGCTTTCTCGTAGGTAGACGGAGGAAAACGCTTGGGAATTCAAATTGCGACAATTGGACACCCAAAAATCAAGCCCAAGCACTGTATCCTTTAGGGAGGGAAAGGGTAAGACGCGGTTCTAACGTGGCAGCATTTCTCTGTGGAGACTTAAGTCTCCCTGCGTCTCCGAAGCACGCGAGTGCACTAAATAGATGAGAATTCAAATCTCCCGCTCGTTTTCCATCTCGGAACCTTAATATTCCCATTATCGGGGACCGTATTGATTCTATTCCTTCCAGAAAGCCTCGTCGGAAATCTCTATCCATCTTCCTTCTTGCTCTCCTGATCGGCAAAACCCCTAGAGCTCGACAGCCCGCATCATTATTCCGGCGGATCTGATCCCTAACAGAGGAGTGGATGTCCTCCTCCATGCGCAGATTCAAAGAGCGAGGCGGCGGCGGAGGCAAGGTGATGGCCGAGGTCCCTCTTCCCTCCTCTCTGTCGAGAACGAGGAGGATCTCGTCGGAGTATTCTTCATCCAAGGAGAATTTTCCCTATGCAAAGCCTGCTGGCAAGCCTGTTTCTGGCGGGGGTTCTAGAACGAGCAAGGATTCCGGCGTGAGGTCGATCAGCCGGAAGACGGCGAAATCGGGAGCTGTGAACGTGGATTCAGGTCGCGGGAGCGATAAGAGCGTCAGGTGGTCGACGTCTGCGCTGCCAAAGAGTAAGCCTTCTAGCGACCTGTCTGATTTTGCTCGTTTTCTCTCCGATCTTCGTAGGGAACGTATCGTTAGGGCTTCAAAGGACAAGGATCTAGCATCCGGCACCGATCTTGTGAAGAAGGCCCTGCAAGAATCCTCGTCTGCAGATACTCGAAACAAAGATAGCTCAAGTTTGTCATACGTGGAAGATGCAAAATTAGACCATTTGATTTCTTCAAAAGGTGAGAAATGTGGCGACCTTTCAGATCTTGATCTGAAGAATCGCGACGATGGGGATGATCTGCTGCTGAAAGGATCTCTGGTGAAAGAAAACCAGTTGAGCGATAGTTATCGGTATTCACACGATCTTTCTGATAGAAGAATGTCATCTAGAGATCCGGAGAGCTTGGATAATGGTTCTGCGTCAGCATTTGAGAACAGTAAGGAGGATGCAGATTTTGGCAATTTTATGAGATCTAATATGTCGAAATCTGATTTTGAGATTGTGTTTTTGAATAATGATTCCTTACGTGGTTCAGACAAGGGATTGAAAACCTCATGCACCGACCATGTTGTCCGTGATAATGATCACCTTCAAGGACGTAAATGCTCGGAAGTGATCCATGAACTAGCAGAACCATCGTCAGTAAAGTATCCCAGCAAGATCCGTGAGAAACTAGCTTCCTTAGAAGGAAGAGTCAAATCCATTGCATTGGAATTAAAGCGGACGAAGGAGATGTTGGATACCAATAATTCAGATGGCTCCAAATCTCTTCTTTTGGATATCCAGGGGAAGATTTCTGGGATCGAAAAAGCCATGGGATGCATCATAGAGGAAAAAGGGAAGTTGGGACTGCCAAAACTTGGTATCTTAACGGAGAAGAATGAACCAGTGACAGAAAGAAACACAACTATGTGTGAAAATCCTGCAAAAGACAAGGAAATCCCAATGAGAACTAGTACAACCAAAGAAATCATTGACGAGCAAGTAAGAGGTCAGTCGAAACCTTCCATCAAGTGTTTGAGTAGCGAGGAATTGGAAGCAAGGCTCTTTCCACATCATAAGTTACTTAGGACCCGCCATCCACTGGCCAATACGACACAGCCCTATAATTTTGTCGCCCAAAATAGTAGTTGCAGCCTTACAACTGCTAGTTACTTAGAACAAGGGGATGGGAAACGAAGCCCAGTGGAGGAAAACCCCATCGAACTAGAGTTTCTTGCTTCTCTGAAACATACAAGTGCTCCTCAACTGCATGAGGATGTTAAAATTCCAAAGCTCGGGGATTCTTCCATTCTGGAAATGTTATTAGTGAATGTGGGACGTTTCCTCTTTAGTTCCTCGTACTCTGTCACGTGTTTCTTGCGTTGGCAAAAGGGTTTCTGCTTTTCATATTCATAACACTGATGCTGAATTTGGTGGTGGTATTCAACAGAGGTATGCTGTAATTTTCTCGGTTTTATTTTTTATTTATTCATCAAATAATCTGATGTGAGTTGTGTATCAGTTTTTTTCCATTTATTTTGCAAGTTTTAATGACCATATCATATGAATTTAGTTGTGTAAATTAAGTTGCCATGGTAGACTTGTTCGAATAGAATTATAAGCACACTCATGCATATTGGAGAAAACAACAACCAAGCCTTTTCCCATGCTAGATGGGTTGGCTACATGGATTCTTTGTTTTCACATAGTTCATTAAGGTACGATGCTCGAGAATCCATAGGAGATAAGTCAGACAAAGTTTTATGCTTAATGCAACCCTCTTCTTTTATCCAGGCTTGAGACTGGCTGGAAGAGTTGTTTCTGTTGGAGAAAAAAATGAAAGAAAATTAAGGAGATTTTCTTTTAGGAGATTTTCTTTTAGAAAAATGCTGGAGATTTCTGATCACAGTTTAAAGCCTACAATTTGCTGATATAGTATTGATCTACGGTCATGTTGCTCATTGCCCCTTGAAGTCAAGTGCAAGCTCGTTCTTCCTTGAACTCACTTTTTTGCTTAGTGTACTCATGACCAGCATTCTATCCTGCACTTCTTGTGTTTGTTTTGAATATGCGAAACTGTACATTGTCTGTGACCTCATAAGAAACTAATTGTTTTATTTATTATACAAAGCTTTAATCTTTGCAAGTTTTTTTTTAATGGATGACTTCTTTCTTGGGGGCTTCTCCCTTGTCACCACACTCGCTTCGTAGACCATTCTTGCATACGAGCATAGAACACATTCACACAGACATGCGCAAAGGTACATTGTGTGTGGGCACACATGCACATGCACACAGACACGCCCAGAAGCAAGCAATAAAGGCTTCGATGTGTAGAAATGTTTTTGCTAAGGTCCGATATTTGTGCTTTATATTATGTTCCTAGCAGATAGAGCAGTGTGCTGAAAAGATTGTAAATCGTTTTCTTCCCCAGGGTAAGTTCTTCAGAAACAGAGGGAAATGATGGTGTCTTTTGCACCTCTGAAAATCTCAATATCTTTGATTTTCGTGTCCCATCTGGAATAGGACTTAAGATACCTAAACCTGGAGTCAATGGTCAGTCTGTTTTTGCTCGCGGGGATGCCATTTTTCTAGGCGCTCTCAATGGAAGATTGACCGTAAAAGGGATGGTTCTCCAATGGTTCAACAATTCTCCTTGCGCAAAGGAAGGATGATGAGCACATATTCCTTAACAGATGCTAGTTGTGACATCCAACATTCATCTTTGACGCAAGTTTGGGGATCATCTGAACTTGTTATGGCTGCTAGTGATCGCAGGCTGTTTGTTTTTGACACTTGCAAGGATGAAGGTTTGCAGTTTGTGCACAATGGTTTTGTCACTGTAGCAAATGCAAGAGAAGTGGTCGGCCCTGATAACTTGTGTTGCCCTTCTTTTGATTATGCTGCATCTCGTGTTCTGCTTATCTCCAGAGACCGTCCTGCTTGTTGGAGGTTTCTGTCATAGGTTATCTGAATACGTAAAAAATGCATATGTGCCATATATAAATAAAGGGCCAGTGTTAAACCTTCCTATCATCATCTGATGAATTGTTTGCCAGTGTTCAATGCTTTCTTTGTATATCTAGTATCGTTAGCCTGTGATAGAATGCTATTACATTGATGGTTATGTTTCTCATTATATGCACATTCACTTAATGGCTGAACATATTCACAAGTGGGCCTCATGGAATTGAATCTAAAGAGAAAACTTCCGGCTCGTAAGATCAACCATATACGAGAGAAAATTAGGTCTAAGGCATCAGTCAAGTGTGACAGCAAATTTGTTGGAACAAGTTTGAACTTTGAATCCAGTTCATGGCCCACCATTTTCATCTGTTCACAATTTGTCTAATGGCTTAATGCCTCTTTCATAAAACTAAGCTATTTATTCATTTGATTATAGTTCACCCATGCAACTTTCTGGTATAAAAGGTTGGATGCTTGAACTAGGGATGTTCATGAAGGGTGGTGTGCTGCCTCGGATGGGACAAATTTGGGGGCAGGGGGTGGAAATTGTAGTCTGGGAATGGGGATAGTGGGAGAATCCCCAACGAGGACTGGGGCAATAGGTCCCCATCCTGCAAATCTGTCCCCAACTCCATTACTTTCTTTAGTACTGTATAGTATATGGATGAAAATAAGAAGAGTATTAAGTACCGTATAGCATATGGATGAAAATAGGAAGAGTATTGGATATTATAAAAATGAATGTTCCCTTTGTGTTTGGCATGTAATCATGTTCTGCATCATGCAGTGTTAATCAGAGATGCAGGGTCATTTTTCCATGTTCTTGCATTTCGTAGAAGAGCGATTCTTATTCTGTGTATATAATCTGATTTTGGCAAAGTAAAAGATACAAGAGTTGGTTGAAACATTAGAGGAATCCCATTGTTTTTCAGGTGCAAAAATATAAAACTCATGTTATTGCAGTGTTGGCTAAAGGCAGCAGCATATCATAAACAGAGGCATATATTAGAGTCACGTTTAAAGATTTAACACTTACACAAGTGCATGGGGTATAAAAATCATGTGATTATATCTTTTCCGTTGCATACGTCACAGACGGTATAACCAAGGCCTTCACAATATGGGCACTTGCCTTCTTCTTCCACCCATTCAAGAAACTGCACAAGTTGGAGATCACAAATGAGAAACAGCAGTACATACAACCCAGACAAAAAAGAGAAAGAAAAGAGGAAACTCTTAGAAACTACTGAAAGCTCATTCCACAATCTGACCTGCGGTTCGATATTGGGCTCACCGGTACAATCACATTCTGCAAAGGAAGAAAAGTTATAAAACTACCGTTCTGGTTTTCTCACGTTATTTATATATTATAATAACAATTTAATGATTATTATTAATAAGAATAAACTAATCTGCTTTGGAGCTCAAGAGTTGAGTTGTATACATTGGCTTAAGGATTTCATGCATCTTCAAGCAATCAAATAGTGAAAACAAGTCCAAACACGATGAGTGTGAAAGGGAAACAGAGTAAATCACCTGTGCACATCAACCTGCCTTCACCACGACAAGTAAGGCACTTGGTTTGGTCTCTACCAGCTTTTTTCTTCACACCTGCAAGCCTTGATGGTTCTTCCCACCTGCAAGCCTTGATGGTTCTTCCCACCTGTTCTCACCAAGAAGAAAAACTTTCCGGTCTGCAATCTCAGTTTCCATGACATCACCATCTTTCAAAAGTATTTGCTTAATTTTGGAAACTTCAGTGACAGAAGTTGTGGAAGCTTGGGCAGACCCGTTGACTCCATCCTAACAACAGTAGTATGAATTCAGTCGCTTGAGAATGAATTGAAAGAGTAGGAATTGAAATCCATCAATGCATCTCAGTCACCAAGTTGAATTTCAGTCAATCGGAGATGAATCAAAGCCAGACCAACAAAAGCAACTAGGGAACAGCATATACAAGCAACTCTACCGATTTGAATTCCATTCTGCACAAACAGCTCTAGCCAAGCAAAATGCTACATTCAACAACTACAACAACTAAGCCTTTTCCCATACTAGATGGGGCCGGCTACATGGATTCTTTGTTTCCACAGAACCTTATCATAATTTGTAAAATTCATGATAGATAAATCTTATAGTTTTACGCTGGCTGTCGAAAGCCTAACACAACCCTCCTCCTTTATCCGGGCTTAGGATTGGCTATTATGCAATGGTGATCCCTTACATGAGCAGAGTTTAGGCAAAATTTGTCCAAACAAATTTTGTAGTCTGTTGTCTGTGTGTGCGTGCATGAGCATGTCTGTGTGTTCTGTCAAATTTAAATTCCATTCTGCACAAACAGCTTATTGCTTCAGCCTTCAGGATCAAAAGAATCCATGCAGTTATAGGTACACAACTCGTCGAGGTCATCATCCACAGCGACTGTGTATGGCGGACAGGTAAAAAGGAAATACTTTGACCCCACAGTTGGCATTTAAAGAAAAAATTTGATCACCGATTTTTGGTCTTTCATGTTTACAAAATTACAGTATCATTTGCATTTCATAAAATCTACAGACTAGATCTAGCAAATATTGCCACCTTACAGTTGTTGAACTTGTCAAAACCATTTCTCCAAGCTTGGAAATGACCACTAACAAATGCAAACTCAGAGCTCTTGTCAAGATAGTGGAACTTTATAATTCAATTAGCTAAAAAACCGTTTAGGAAAAAAGAGAGTATGGCTGAATACAGTCCAAAGCAATAGTGAACTATCAAGACCGCTGCTTCGCTACTATGATAGAACCAACGTACCTTTCTAGCAACCAATCCAGTGGTTCCTTCTATATCTGAATTCTCTTGCAGTTGCAATTCTCTATATAGTGCTTCCAATAGATCTGAATTCATAATTCCATCTTGAGTGAAACCAATGGATGCCTACAACAATAAGATGTCCAAATCAAGGACCAATTCTCCAGAACCAAGTTCTTGTACAAGTAAAAAACAGAAACACATTTTTTTGTTTGTAAAATGAAGCGTTTTATACATATACCAACCAAAATCTCAAGTACTAAATAGCAAGGATAGATATTTTCAGGATTTCCAACAGGAACATTTATAAGTCAGCATTAAGAACACAGAGCTTGTATTTAGCGCAATGTCTGTTTGTTCATCTTCAAATGAATATGTTCACATTCTTGGGTGACATTACTAGGTTCTGATCCCTTATCTCCCAGCTTGCATTTGCAACAGAAATATGCCAAGGAAATGCTTGATAAAGATTAACAGGTCCCATGCAAGTGATGAACAGCAAATGAGAATCTTGAGGAAAAATACACAAACAAGCTCAAAAGTCTATTGCTGATCCACCTTCAAGATGCTTGTTTTATTAAAACTCATGCATAAAAATGAAAGATCTAGTTTGCCAAAATCATAGAGGTAAAGTTACGAACAATTTATCAAGAAAAGAAAGAACAGAAGGGAAAAAACAAAAGTATCATCAATGATGCAAAACCCTAATATATGTCAAAAGAATTGAAGGCCTACATAGTCTACCTACCGATCTTATTTAGAACATGATTGCCCATGCGACAGTTTTATTCTGTTTAGAAGGTAGCTGGATGTAAAAAATAACTCTTCTTTTGGATGAAAATCATAACTGAAACAATCTATAGTTTGTATGTATGGTTCACCAAGAAGAATTTAGGGAAAGAAAATAGAGAATCTGATTTATACACAGAACAAATAGTTCATGATATTTTTCCTTCATGTAAGCTTCAGATTACAAGAAACAGAGATGCCTATCATGTGTATAGTTGAATCTAGAAATGATAGATGATGTACATATATCGCTATATACACATCTCTCTCTCTCTCTCTCTCTCTCTCTCTCTCTCTCTCTCTCTATATATATATATATATATATATATATATATATATATATATATATATACCCATAGACGTTGATAACATGATAGCTGCAGGTAATGGGAAACACATATACATATCGCTATGCTCACGATGGATTTACAGATTACATTTGATGATAACAGATTCAATAATATAGATCTTGAGATGTTCAACATTTGAATGTTTATACTTGCTCATTAGACCTGTTCTAGCCTCTGTTTCATTTTCTAATGAAATATCTATCGTCGGTGGAAAAAAAATGGGAAAAAAGAATCACAGGACCACAAGATTTCTTGGTTAATCACATCAACATTGTTTCTTTTCAACAGTATTATACATTCAGACAGATTCCTGTATAGTAGAAGATAAGAGGCAACTTTTTCACAGGAACGTCAGTAACTTCTACCAGAAGGAATCGGCTGCTGAATCTATCAAAATACATGAATGTCAAAAAAGTGAAAGTTTGTCACATTGAAAGAGAGATCATGCATTCCACAATTGTAGCCAGCATATAAGTATCTATTGCCACACTTCTCATGATGTTTCCATGAAAATTTAAGAAAAAAAACTAACAATTTGAATAAGTGGTTCTTATCAGGTAAAATATGAAATTATGGATTTAACATTCCAAAATCAGCATTAGTTTGAAAATTATCACATCAATATCATGATTATCTTGTATCCGAGTACTTTGTGTTGGTCGGCTACATCTGCGACATTAGATTAAACTTATAGTACAAAAATTAGGTTCACGGTACACTGGTTGGCAACCTGAAATTGGAAAATTAAAGTGGAATAGTAATCCATCAATCATACACCAGTCGACCAAGTGCCAGCCACATCACATGCAGGGAAACTACGTCGTTTGGTGAGATCATGGTTCCAGGCGTTCGATCATGGGAGTAAACATGACACATAAAAGGTAACCGATTATGGCAAACAACAAAAAAAAGGATAAGACAGCGTTTACTCACTTGCCAAGTCTTCACAGCACGCTCTGTTCCACTGCTGAAGGTTGAGAATTCCATGTCTTCTTCCCCTGAGTAGAAACCCAATCTTTGTAATGCTTCCTAGCAAAAAGAAACACGCACTATTCAAATAGAAGAATGAAAGGATCCCAAGTGGAGTTACCATATTACTAAGAAAGAAGTAGCGAAAGGAATCATCTCTCAAACAGAAGTCCCGACCAAATAGACGTAGATGAGACAGAATGCTATCGTTTAAGCCTAACCAAGATCTTGCAAAATGGTCTGGTTAATCTGGAAAACAAGCCAATAATTCTTTTTGCCGACAAGGCAGTGCTGATTCTGATTCTTACTGTTCCACAAGATCTTTAGATAATTACCGCGCAATTTAGTTCGACACGGAAGATGGAAAATCATGATAGTCCTCTCCGGTTCTACCATTTACAACATAGAAACTATAGATCTCTGAATTTGAGTCAATAGATAGAGACAATTAACGGAACAATTTAAACTCGCCTTCATTAAAATGCAACAAAAATCAACTTCTTCCATTGCAGACCTGCATCGCCCTAACGTCCTCTCCTTCAGACCCTTTTTTAAGCAATCCTTCTTGTCCTCCCTCCCTGCCTCCAAAATCCGAATTTCTTTGGACACGGGCCCTTTGTCTTTGATCTGAACGGGAATCTGGTTTGGAGATGAGCCAGCGAGGGGCTTCAAACCCACGACCTTAAGAGACTGCAAGAGACCCGACAGATTGGAGATCAGATCCATGACCGATGCTAACTGCGTCGATGGATCCTTCTTTAGAGCTTCGATGTAGATTTTTAGGGCTTCGATCTCCCGAAGGAGAGACTGTCGCTCGGAGTCCCACCGTTGCTCCTCCCGTAACCATCTCTGCTCTTCTCTGATCCAACGGGCCTCTTCTGTTTCCCACAAGGATACCTGTGACGATCGGACGTCGAACCGCCTCGAGAATTGCAGGGTTAGGATTTTCGCGACATTTCGAAAGGCGCGGGAAGAGGGAAGAAGGGAGGGGGCGGGAAGAGGGTTGGGCCGAAGAGATGCAGAAATCATCCTTTTTGAAGATTAAGGCCGTAAAGCGGTCCTCACTTAAAGAGATAAAGTTTCAAAAAGCCCTCGATGTTACGAAATATAACAGAAATGCCTCTACCTTAACGGTCAAGCGGAGAGTTCAGATCGGTTCAGAACGGTCTGATTTCCGGTCCAAATCTAAATTTTACTCGATGCAATGAATCCCTGCACGAATCTAGATCCAAATGGTATTGGATGAGTAGTCGGGTATGAACCTGATTCAAATGTTGATCCAACACGGCAACGGAACCCAAAAGCTGTTCCAGTTAGGCGACTTTGGTGCGACCTGAACGCCATTCACACCGCACTACAAGTAAGAAGGTGAAGCTTGATCTCCAATTCTTTTTTTGTTTTTTGTTGGTTAAACTGGCCTGAGCTCGGCTCGAGCTTTGGCCAACATTGACCTGAAAGTTCAGTTTTGGTTTGGGCTCGATAATTCTCTTCAGTTTTGACTTGCTTATCAATGAGTGAGTTCAAGATGAGCTTGACAAATGCAAGTGTAGAAGCATTCATTGTGCCCCCTTAGAGGAATACCCGACACAAACACGACTTGAAGAGTCCGTGTTCGTGTCCACCCAATATGACAATAAAATCACTGTGCTTTGGTTGAGCAATTTTGACATGAATACCAGACTGAACAATGCAAACATGATCAGGAAGAAAGACGGGATCATGGAACTCGAATCAAAAAGCACCCAGAAAGTCTGTGTTTTCATCCACAAACATGACACAAGAATCTGGGTCGTGCTCGGGTTGACCTGTTCTTACATGGACACGGATTACCTTAACAGGACCAGATACTATCACCCAGTCCCCGAGGCACTCATATGATAAAAGGAACAAAGGACATAAATAGATTTTAAAATGAAGAATCTCTATGGTGGTCAAGTGGCAACAACTTGGGTAGCAATTTGCTCATAAATAACAATCTCTGAGATCCCATGTTTTGGATTCCAGGTTCGGATCCCTGAAACCCAGACCAGATCAATCCAACTGATATTCGTCCAACGATACAAAAGTGAGCTTGTTATGTAGTTTGCAATATGATAAATTCGATTTGCTTGATAATATCTTAAGAAGAATAAAATGTCTGCCAATCGGAATAATATATGCAATACTCTATCCAACCCTGGATATAATTAGATTGATTCAATATCCAAATCCATATACGATACCAATCGGATTTGGATGCAGATTAATTTTAATCCATATATCTAACAGGATGCTCGAAGTATTCGATGGGGAGCTTCAATCCATGAGACATGAAAGGAACCAGGTCAACTTCAAACTGGCTGTTTTGAGAAAAAAAGTTGTGTCCAAGTTGAACTGTTTTAGACACTAATACAGTATGACACTGAAAAACAAGCAAAATCATGTTGTAACAGATTCCACGTGAGACGAAAGCCCAACATGAACACAACACAAACAATATATTTTAGTGTCTATACAAAGCGAAAATGACTTGGTTGTGTTGGTAGACCTATTTTGACACGAACACGAGATGTCATTACATGAACGCAAAATTGCCAAGATAGATTACAATGTAGACTTTTTGACCCGTATGATTGGATTCTGAACCTTGTTTCTCTGTCATCCAATTAGTGGCATTTGATAGAACCCGTTTTCCATCGATACTACCCGTTTTACCTCCCAAAAGAACAAAAGGCAAACCCGATACTTGAGGGGTCAACCTGAGGCACAACTGAAAAAGTCTTGTGTCCGTGTTCACCCAACATAACAAAATAATCGGGTCATGATTTGTTCGATGTTGATAAAAATACTAAGATGACACAATACTGACACGGAATCACTGCCCATTGTTAGATACAACATGAAAGCACAACGCAAGCACAAAAAGATAGGGCCGTGTGTGGTTTAACCTGCTCTTGACACAAACACGAAAAGACAAAAGTAGACGACCCAAAACACTGCCCTACAGATCCGAGAAGTTGCTCCACACCAAATAGTGTCGGTGTTCAGGTTGCGACCCATTCAGCCCAGACCCACAAAGCAACGGGATCCACAAAAGGTGAGCAAAAGATTCCCTCCGTTTCTCCCTCTTCCGTGTATTCCTTCCTCGTTTCGTGGTGTTGTCGGCATTCCCCCGACCTCACCCTTCTCTCGTTTCCACCACTGCCGAAGGAGGGAAAGAAACCCCAATGATCCGAACTCACCCATCTCATCTCAGTGCACATTTCCGGCGGTTTCCTCCCGTCCAAATCCGAAAATAATCCCGATACTTCCTCTCTCAGTCGCTCGTAGAAGCGCAGGGAAGAGAAAGCAGGGTTTTTGGTCCCTCATCGTCGTCTTTTCTGTCTTCATTCCCTCTTTCATGTGAGACGGATGCCCCATTTTTGTTAGTATTCGAGGTATGCTTTTAGAATTGTGACGCAAACCGATGTTATTTCTGACATGAATTCTTCGAATTTCATGTTTTCAGTAGTTTTTAGTCTTTTACGCTTTACCGCTCTTTGTTGGTTTCCTTAACATGCAACCCTAATCGTGATTCTTGGTTGGTGTGCGTCATTGTAGTTCATTGTTCTTTCTCTGTATGCGAGTGCACGGTGAGTGATGGTTTTTGGTCCCTCATCCACTAACACAATGTAATCTACAAATAACATACACCATACTTCATCTTGCATATGTTTTGTTAACTCATTAATCACTAATATAAATAAATATGGACTAAAAATTGATCAATGATGTAACCCAATATTAATTTTAAAGGAGTCTGTCATTCCTTTAGGAGGCCTCACACAAGTTCTTGCACCATCGTACATGTGTCAATGCCATATTTTTTTTCCAAGGTTCTCAAAAGAATATCTCTTAACATCCTATCGTAAGTTTTTCTAGATAAATAATATGAATGTGATACTTCTTTTTTCCAAGATTCTCGAAAGAATCCGAAGTTTTTTCTAAATAAATAATGTCAATGTGATACTTCTTTTTTCCAATGTTCTCAAAAGAACGTCTCTTGACACCCTATCATAAGTTTTTCTACATCAATAAATATCATGTGAAGTTTTTTATTTTTGCTTTAAAATGTTCAATAAGACATCTCAATAGGTGAATGAGTTCAATAGCAGATTTGTCGGGCATGAATCCGAATTGGTTCTCTATTATACTCGATACTTGTGTTAACCTACGTTCAATAATTTTTTTCCATAATTTTATAGAATGACTTGATACCTCTATAGTTCATATACTTCTGAATGTCTCTCTTATTCTTATATATGGGTATAAGCATAATTGTTTTCCATTCCTCGGACATTTTTTGAGTTCTCCATATTTCATTAAATAGTCTTGTGAGCCAAGTGAGCCCCATCTCCCCTAAGATTTTCCATACTTCTACAGGAATGTTATCCAGTCCTATAGATTTACCAACCTTAATATATTTAAAAGCCTCTTTGATTTTGTTCTTTTGAATATACCGATGGAAATTACGGTTTATATACATTTATGATTTGGCTAACTCTCCTAAGCTACTACTAACATCTATATTTTCATTAAAAAGCTTATAGAAATAATTTTCATCTATTTTTAATATCGTTATTCGCTACTAGAATCTTCTCATCCTCATCTTTGATGCATCTAACAAAAATAAGATCTTTAGTTTTCTTATCTCTAGCCTTAGCTATCCTAAAAATATCTCTTTCACCTTCTTTTGAGTTAAGCTTTTATATAAACCCTCACAATTTTTGGCTTTTGCCTCACTAACGGCCTTTTTCGCTTCTTTCTTTTCTTTCTTATAAGCCTTCAAAGTTCCACTAGTCTTCTTGGCATAGCGCAATTTGTAACATGTCTTCTTTGCCTTGATTTTATTTTGCACTTCACTCCACCACCAAGCTTCTTTTTGTGCTGGTACACCTCTCTTAGATTCGCCTAACACATCTTTTGCGACTTTTGTAATATGTATAACCATATTATTTCACATTTTATATGGTATACCTATATAATTTCAAGCATCTCCTTGAAGAACTTTATATTTAAATGTATCTTCTTTCTCACGTTTAAGGTTCCACCATCTAGTCCGAATAACTCTATGCACTCTATTCTTCTTTGTCCACCTTTTTGCATGCAAATCCATTACTAAAAGTCGATGCTTAGTACTTAAGCTTTCTCCTTTAATTACCTTGCAATCTTTACAACACGATCTATCTTTTTTCTTAAAAAAAAAGCAATTTGTGTTTATGACAAGTCACTCTTATAAGTAATTAAGAGATCAAAAACCATAGCAAAACTTAAAATCTTCATGCCCTCATTTAAATATCCAAAACCCTAGTTTCCATGAATACCTTGATATCCTAATGCATCTTTACCGATATGTTCATTTAAGTCTCCTCCTAAACAAATCATCTCCTTTTGTGGAATTCTTTAAATTACTTTATCTAACTCCTCCCAAAAAGCCTTCTTTATACTATTTTCTAATCCTACTTGGCGTGCATAATCACAAACTGTATTCAAAGCCTCTACTCCTAATACTAATTTTATCATTATAATTCGGTCACCATATCGTTGTATGTCTACTACAATATCCTTTAAATCTTTATTTATAATAATACTAACTCAATTTCGAGCATTTTTCTTTTGTGAGTATCATAATTTAAAACCTATATTCTCAATCTCATTTGTTTTTTCTCCAACCCACTCTGTCTCTTGTAAACATAAAATGTGATTCTTTCTCCGAATCATAGTAGCTACCACCTTCGTTAACTTGTTAGTCAATGTTTCAATATTCTAAGTATAATACGAATCTTATTATCTAGGACTAGCTTCCTTACCCCACACCTATTCATTCTTAAAATACGGAGACCATCACTGGAACTTGTTCACTACATTCGAAGGATAATGTAGTGGGACTAACTTCTTTACCCATACCTATCCATGATATGGAAACCCTCTCTACAATTGATTCACTATATCTGGGCGAAGATATAGAGGCCCTTGCTTATTTTTCACTGCATTTGAGCTCTGCAGTGCGTCACTAAGAGGGAACACCCCAATATAATGCTCATAATTTGTAAAATCCATAGTAAATAAGTTCGACAAAGTTTTACGCTGGCTGTCGGAAGCCTAACACAACCCTCTTCCTTTCCAGGCTTGGGACCGATCATATAAGGGTGATCCCTTACATGACGGAGTTATTATATATATATATATATATTGCCAACTTAGTTTATGTTTATGAAGTGTAGGGTACATATTTTTGTTAGATAATTCTATACAGTAATCTCTCTTTTAGGGTACTATTCGCAACCCACATATACATTTTTGGGCATGTAGCCTAGGGCATTTGATACGATAGATTATCCCATGCAAGGAGGCTACTTGATGTAAACCCACATTTTGTATTCAGTTCCATGGTTGGAGATCTTTGAAGGGTTGTTGATTTAGTTCTAAACTGAACCAATCGCCAGACCAAGTCAATTAGCTGACTCTAGTTTGGTGTAGTCAGAGTTGGTCGAGTCCCAGTGCATCTGGAACTCAGCCTGGGTTTGCGTGTTCGGTGATTTGTGGTCCCTTATCTGGGTTCATCCTGTTTTGGTTGCAGCCATGGTATATCAAATTATTGCATGACGAGTGTGCTTTTGTATTATAAGTGCTTCTAAGGAGGTTGCTGCTTTGTTCATTCTGGTTCTTCCTTTGAGATGAATGCAGATGGCAGACCATCCCTTGTCATCGTCTAAAAATTATGCTGAATATCATCATGGATGCCATATGTGTACTTTCTAGGGAGCATGCATATTGTCTCTACCTGTTTGTCCATATTTTAGCGTTAATTTTCCTTGACAGGTGAATAGGGTCTCTAAATGCCAAGTTATTTTCTTTTGCAGGTCGTATTATTCCACCTTATATCTGGAGTTGTTTGATATCGTGATGCCAATTATGAAAGTGGTTTTTGACAAGGTTAGCATTGCCATCTCTTTCTTTCTGGTTTGCTTGATTGATTGGTAGGTCTTTGGGTCTCATTCACAGGGGCATAAGGCAATCGTTGAGTTGTAAGTTAAGTTATGCGTTGCAGGGTTTATTTGTATCAGTTCGATCTTTCACCGTGCTTGTTATTTCTTATTTGCTTCCCATCTAGGAATCATTCTGTCTTCGACTAACCCAAAATCTGACAATTCCTCGAGGGTGCATTTGATGCCAGTGAGATTTTGAGTCAGAAAACAGCTCCGATGATAGAAATTACAAGATGTTTGTTTTTGCATGGACTTTCTTTTCTTGTGTTTCTGTGTGGCTGAGTCTTACAGTGGAAAGAGACATGCACCCCTAACAAGAAAGAAACCAATTCAAATTCAGATTCTCTCGGTTGTTGCATGCACTCTGTTGATGGAACTTGTGAATCTAGGTCTGGTAAATGGCCTAGACCAAATGGGAGCTGTTTTCCGGGTGTTTGTCAACATCCAGTGTTGTTATTTTCAGGGGAGCATGAATCATAAGCTAGTCGAGTTAGGCAAGCTCAATAGTTTGTGCTCCTTAAAGTTGAAACTTTTACTTTTAGTATACATTTCTATTTTTTAAATGAAAAGCAATAGCCCCCCACTCCCCTCACCCAACACCCCAACAAGCCCAAAACCCAACACCCACATAAAACAAGGAACCTTAACACTCCTGCCACCAAAACACCCTACCACCAACACCCACCCCGGCAATCCCAACAACCCCAAAACCCATTTATTTTTGTTTGCAGTTTTTAAATTAAAAAATTGCAGCATTCTTACTCGCCAAGTTAGTTTGTTTGACATGGTTTCCAAGTATCGTTCTCTGCACTAAAGAAGTTTATGTGAGGATTGTAACAAAACCTAAAGAACAGTGTATCTGTTAAGCTTTGAGATAATGAGAATTGTAACAAAAACGAGTTCGAATGGCATGATGAGCAGTTCATGCATGAAGAAAATAAGAAAACTCTGCATATGCTGAAAGCTTATCCCGTTCCAAGCTTCTATTAATGGGGTCTCTTTCAGTAGCATGTAGCCTTAAATAGTGTACAATTTTGTTGAATCTTTTATCTTTGGGAGCAAAAAGTTTCTGCATACAAATGCATCAGATTCAACCATTATTCGAAAAATAACAGTGTTGGGTTATCGTCTGAGAAGTCATCATATTGCATCCTCTAGCTGACCCACCTGGGTTGGGGAAAGGCTTGCATAAGGTCATATTAAGGCTCTTCATGAAGAAATTCATTGCAAATAATGGTGAGAAAGGGACCAGTACGTGCAGTGAAAGGGTTAGGTGGACACAGACTTTTCGGGAACAACTCAAAAATATCTTCTGAAGGAAGCATGATCGTTAAGCAGTGGCAGATGGAAAGGTGTATTTCACGTTCACAAAGCACTTGTTTCTCTATATACAGTGGCAGACCCCTGAATTTTTGAGATCTCAGGTGAGGCACCTCGTCCTATAATAAGTCTGCAAGTGCTAATGGATCTGCAAGTCCTAACGGGGTTCACCAACGTGTTCTTTCTTGAACTAGTCTTTCCTTCATGCGTATTTAATGTTATCCCATCTATCATGTTACGGTCAAATTATATACTCTAATAACAATGGAATTCATAAAAGCATTGAGCTTTATCACATCAGTTCCACAAAACACTTGTATTTCACTATACACACTCACAAATGTTTCATATTTGAAGTGAGGCGCCTTGCCTTATAATAGGTCCACCACTTAATGGACCAACATGTTCTTTCTTGAACTAGTCCTTGGTTCATCATCTCTCTGTGTATTTAATGATGCCGCGTCTATCATCTTATGGTCAAAACTCTAATAACTTAATGGTACCCCATCTATCATGTTATGGTCAAATTATATACTCTAATAACATTGGAATTCATAAAAACATCAATGCAACTTGCCTACACAAAGCTTTATCATATCAGTTTATAACATAGTTTCATTGAAATAAATTAAGAAAATGCCAACGGACTTAATTCTATCAAGCTTGATGAGCTGAGGTGAGCTGAACACGTGGCATTCAACTCGTGGAGTTCACAAACCGAACATTAACGAGTTGGATTCAAGCTGAACATAGCTGACTTATGAGAAGCTCGATCATTTACCAGCCTAATTCAGGTTCACTAATGCATCGTCCTCTAGTCTGAATCGAAAAACTTCCCTTCATACTGGTTTTCTTCATATGAATCCAGTTGTGCAATCCTCTGTAAACAGAGACACTGCATCTTTTTTCTTAGAGACAGTGAATTGATTTGGAGCGAATATCGCACTTATCCTAAACTTTTAGAGAAGATGGTGAGTGGTGACCGGTGACGATGCACATGATAGGATCTGTAGGCATCTGGGTCTGGGTCGCATCCATACCCACTCTGAAAAGGAACCACTTACGAATCAAAAACTGCATTTCTACGTGAAGGATTGGTGCGTGGTAACCACTAGGGAAAGGATCCTTCGTTCCCATGGGAACTCGCTTTGAATGAGGCAGATTTGAGGAGTGGAAACATGGATGGAGAGAGCAAATAAATCTTCGATGGGAATGGGATAGGATATCTCTGTTTCGTGAACCTTATACCGATCCTTCTTCTAATTGATCGTGGGTCTATTTAAAAATAAATAAAAGGTGTAATCTCTTTATTAATTCGTGAACTCATGTATTCTCTCAGATTTCGTGAGCAACAACTTTTGTTTGAGGATCTCTTTTTTTCTTAGTGTATTTTAGTGGGAATTTTTGGGATACGAATAAGGAAACGTTTTTGGCCTCCGGCACGGGGCGAAGATGGGGATAAAGTTCTCAAACGAGAATGAGCGGAGACTTTGATCGTGTTCCATGAACATCCCTAGTGACCACGTATTCTCGGACAGCTAGCATTGACCTAAGTCTTTTAGTGTATAGAGTATATTAATCGTTGAACCCCACCGAATTTACATTTTTGTGAAGTAGAGCGTCCTCTCACCTCAAATTCCTGAAAATTAAAGGAGAGATCACGGTTGAATTCGTGGGTCATGATGCAATTCCCCCCAGCTCTTGTGTACTTTATTCTAATCCTTCGTAAATTCGTGAGAAACGAAGTAGCTGTTTCAAGGAAGCTAGCTACCCTGGATAATGATCATCGACTTGGGAGCCTTTCCTCTATCGTCTGTTTAAAGTGAGAGAGGCATTTGTGCGGGCAAGGAACAAGAGGGAATGGCGAGCTCTTCCTCTCAGTCTCCGACGTCGATCTCCGACCTTCCGGAGAACTGCATCTCTCACATCCTGTCGCTGACGATGCCGAGGGACGTCTGCCGGGCGTCATTCGTATCGAAGGTCTTTCTATCGGCCGCGGACTCCGACTATGTTTGGGAAAGGATTCTCCCCTCTGATTATGAGGACATTCTGGCTAGATCGGTCTCTCCCATCGGATTCCATTCAAGCAAGGAACTATTCCGCCACCTCTCATCCTTTCCACTCATCATTGACGGTGGCCGAAGAGTGCGTCTCTCTCTCTCTCTCTCTCTCTCTCTCTCTCTCTCTCTCATGGGTCGGAATAGAAGAATTGGATTTTGCTTACGCGTTTTATCTCTCTTACGTAAAGATATGGTCATTCTCGGCGTCCTCATCCACGAAAAATGGTTAGACCCGCAGCCTCTTTTGAGATAGATACACCACCGCATTGAACTTGGAAAACGAAACATTTGTTATCTTTTGCTCTTCCGCTTGAGAAATATGCGACGAAGATGATGAGGACTCCATCACGACTGGTATTAGAGCTATGCGAACAAAAAGGAATGCTGTGTTAAGTTTTGTACAAATGAAAAAACAAAAAAAAAAGAGAACTTCTTCTTTGTCGAAAACAATATACAGTCTTTCCGAAACCATCAACCGTGGCCAGAGACATTCAACATGAAAAAAACGCCTAAAAGGCCGGCGGCTAAAGCGAAACCCTGCACAAGTAAAGAGGCCGCCGGCCCATAGGGAAAACGTATAGAGCTTAGAAAAGAACGGTCGGAATCTGTCGCCTAGAGGCAAGCTATAACCACTAAAAACCCTGGAGAGAGTAGAGAACAAACGGTGCCTTTCGGCGGTCGCCAAGAGGCGAACCATAAAAGAAAACCGGGAGAGAACAGCCAACAGGGCAAGCGGGCAGCCGACTAAAAAGCACGTTCTAACCTTAGTCGATTTTGAAAAATAAAGTACGTCACAAAGTAAAATTATTAAAATATCTATATATTTTCGAGTAAGAAGATTATTTTACAGAAATTAGTGAAAGGATAACTATGCTCTCCAGTTATTTATAAAAATTACGGTACGTTGAATTACGCTCTTGCCTCTGGATGAGTATATATTCACACTTTTGCTAATGTGTTAAAAGACATAATTACCCCTATTTTTGAAAATATTGATAGATTTGTATTAAAGTAAATTTAACATCATGCCCTCTTTCAATCATAGATTTTATTGAAAAATTAGATTTCACTTTACCATTATGTCCATGTTATCTGTATCGCACTCTATCGTATCGTGGGATATATGGTTATGTATCGCATATACCTTATCGTGTTGTATCGCTCATATTGTACGATACGGGCGATAGTCCAGTGTTGTCTGACTCGTATCATATCGTGTATCGTTAAGATCCACGATACAGGCGTATCGTATCTTAATTTAATATTAAGAAAATAGAAAATATATTTAAAAAATTAGTAAAAATAAAAAAAAATAGGAAAAATAGGAAAAATTAGAAAAAATCTTGTAATTGCTTTGAATTCATGTAATGCAAAGTTTAATACATATTGAGCATTCAACATTGAACAATTGCATCCAAATTTACATATTTTGAAACAAAAAATGAAATACATTTACATTTACATATTATAATCAGGATCATCAACTAAATAATCTTCATCTTCTCCTTGCTGAAAATCCTCATCATCATCACCATCTTCTGATTGAAAATCAAAATCTTCATCTCCTTGATAATGTTGTTGCGCTCCTTCCAAATTAATCCATACAATGTCTTCTTCAGTTAGGAGGGTATTTTCTTCGTTATCTTCCATAATCCGGTCTTCTAATATATCAAAATTGTCCAAACTTATTGGATCAAATTGACTTTCTTTTCTATTTATCTTTTTCAATTGCCTAAAAGAAAGAAAGATAAGAATTAGAAGTTAGTAAATCACATTAACAATTGAAGTCAAACAATATACTCAATTGAATTTTTCAGTACTAAGTACTAAGTAATACAAGATTACCTTTGGCGAAACCGTATGTTATAACAGATGAAATCTAAGTCATTGAGCCGCTTATGTTCCAACCTGTTGCGCTTTTTTGTATATATGTGTTCAAAGACACTCCAATTCCTTTCACAATCCGTTGCACTATAGGTTTGACTCATAACTCTGATTGCAAAATCCTTAAGGTTTGGGCAATCACTTCCAAACCTATTCCACCAAACATCTATAGAAAAAAGCAAACATTAGGGATATAATCCATAATAATATAAGATTTATTGATTTAAGAAGCTTAAATACGAAAAAAAAACAATTTACCTAGACGTATAGTAGTGCGATTGCGAATTGGTACAGGCAAACTCATTATGTGAAGAGCATTATCATATATCTCATCTCTCGATGTATAACATCTGCCCTACTCTCATTAGGGACTAATCTGTCTATACAATTAATGATGCCTCGATTAACCTCACTGTTCCTTTTGAAGCTTGTTGAGTACCTAAATGATGGGTTTAGATAATAGGCTGATGCAGTTGTTTGTTCCATCTATTATCTGTAAATCTCTCTTTTTCTATTAAAATTATTTTTAATGGATTCTTTTGCCCTATCCATGGCTTCATAAAGGTAGCCCATAAATGGTTTCTCATCGCTCTCAGCTAATCTCAAAATCTTCACCAAAGGTCATGTAATCCTCAACAATCTAACACATGCATTCCAAAATGTATTCTTGAAAACTGTCTTTAAAATCTCATTCAACTTTCTGTTTAAATTGTCCCTACTCATCTGAGGAGAATATTCTCTTCCATGCTTATTTTTGTTTGACAATACTCTGAACAGATAAGAAGTTAGTTGCAAGTCGAGTTACAGTTGTACGAAGAAGCTCTGCACTATCTGTATATCTCCTCATCATACACAATACAAATGCATGGTTGTAGATGAATTTGGTGATATCTTAGCAACACTAAGTTGCTGTTTTTATCTCATCGATCTCACCAATATCCTAAACAATGGGCTGCTCATGGTGTTAAATAAAAGGTCTCATAAGTATCTGCTAACTCCTTCCAAGCTACTTTATAGTTAGCTATATTATCTGTAATCAATTAGACTACATTATCTAGCCCAATCTCGCATATCACCTTATCAAACTCTTGTTGTAGGATCTTTGCAGTGTGCTTCTCCTCTGACATGTCTAGAGATCTAAAAAACATAAGTCCTTTATAAAGTTTAGCAAGGTCCTTCCTCGCCTATCTGTCAAACCGAATGCCATGATAGTGCATCCTATCTCCTTCCATGACTCTTTCAAAGTCAAACAATATTTTTGCACTTCAATGACGGTTTTATCTGATATCTTCCATCTCAACTTCTGATAAGAGGGCATCTTTTATCATTTTCAAACAATATTCTTGAAAATGAAAATTGTTTGCTGCATTAAATGGAATGCATGCATCATAAAACCATCTGCTCAATGCAAGGTCTGCCTGATTATGAAGTTGTTCTGAAGCAATAACAGCACGAAGTCTAGGTTGAGCACAAAGTATAGTGCTAGTCGAAAAAAATGAATGTATGCTAGAAGCAACTCTTCCTCAACCTTCTTCTACCACTTTCACTAGCAAAAATTTCAACTCTCTTTCCCATATTTGATGGATGAGGTCACGAGAGCTACTACTTCCAATCTCTGTTCTAGCATTTGAAGGAATATTATCTATTAATCCAATAGCATCATCATCTTACTGAAACATCTTCAAATCATCCTTTTGTTGTCTCCTCTCTTGTATGCTCTCAATCATTTGAAGACATTATCATTTAATGCCTTCTGACAAACTTCTAACTCTGCCCGTGCAAGGAGCTACTCATCTTCAAATCATCCTTTAGTTCCTTGTAGGTGGTGTTTCAATCGTGAAATTCCACTACTAACTACCCTCTCACAAAAAAAACATCTTTATCTTAAATCTAGAACCCTCAACTAGTGTACCCCACTGCCATGCCGGATCATCGGACCAAAATGAGAGTCTCTAATACCCCTTCCTGCCATCTCAATTGAGTACTTTAATTGAATCAATAACCTGAAAATAAAAACATTTCATAAATCCCCAATCTTCACGTAACACTTAAATAGAGTATCTCCCACTTAAGAATGCAATAAAAATTATATCCACGCACTTAATAATTTCATATTTTGTCATTCAAAAAAAGAAAAACATAAATAACACCAAAAAACAACAAATACAAAAAAAACTCAAAATATACAACAATCCGAGTTAGGAAGCTTGTACGAACACCGTAGAACACTTTTTTAGGAGGCTTGAACAATAAGGAGGGAGAGAACCACCGGAAGAGTGCGATACGATACGATAAATTGTTATTTGCGATACAATTAGCTGTATCGTGTCGTGGCACGATACGAATAACAGTGTGTGATACGACCAATTTTTTTTTTTTCGTGTTTTGACCTTTGTTCGCCTCTCGTCACTTCTCTTTAAGGCATCATCCGGTGGATCTCCCCCTTATTGATTGTATAGACAGTTTAGTCCCTATTGAGGGTAAAGTATATGCTATACATCGAGAGAAGATCTATGATAATGCTCTTCACTTGATGGGTTTGCGTGTAGTAATTCGTAACTGCACTAATATGGGCTTAGATAAATTGTTTATCTTTGTATTTAAGTTTCTTAAATCTTATATTTATTGTGCATTAAATAAAAAAGAAAGTCAATTTGATGTAATAAGTTTAGATAATTTTGATATATTAGAGGAGTGGATTATGGAAGATAACGAAGAAAATGCACTCCTAACCGAAGAAGACATTGCATGGATTAATTTAGGAGGAGCACAACAACATCATCAAGTAGAAGAAGATTTTGATTTTGAAGCAGAAGGTGGTGTGAAGATCTTCAGCAAGGAGAAGAAGATTATTTAGTTGATGATCGTGATTACAATTAGGTAAATGTAAATGTATTTCATTTTTTGCTTCAAAATATGTAATTCTTTTTCAATTATTGAAGGGTGAATGATAAATATGTACTAAACTTTACTTATATAATTTTTTTGTAATTATCAAAATTTTTCCTATTTTTTGAGATTTTTACTAATTTTTTAATATTAAATTACGATACACTACGATATGATACATATCATAGGCCAAAATGATACACGATATGATACATATCGAACGATTATGCCCCAAGCCTTTTTGAAAAATTACAAAATCGAATAGAAGGATAAATTCCTAGTTTGCCCTTAGAACAATGAACAATTAAGGTGACAGGAAAATAGGAAAAATTACAAATTTGTCCCTGATTTGGTTCTGAAAAATAAGAGAATCAAGTTATGAAAAACTCAAAAATGGTACTTAAAATATGTTTGAAATTATTTTTAAGTGCCATGAGTTATTTTAAATTGAGTAGATGGATATTCTATATTTGTTGTTTTAATAGTTGACTATCTATTATATGTTGCTTATTCAATGTTTTCTTATTGATATTTTTGTCAAACATATAAAAATAAACTGAAAATGTTTGTCAGAATTGATAAAAATAGAAAAATTAAACGGTCTTAATTTCCAAACATTGAAAAGAAGAATCCCGTTGGTACTTACATTACAAGGTGCAAAATATGTATTAAAGGAAACAATATATCCACCACCCCGTGACGCTACTGAGCAACAAAAGAAAATGTATAAAACATTGTTAAAGGATGACACGATAGCAATGACTATTATGTTAACATATATGGAAGATGACTTGATTAGGGTATTTGAAGAATATGAGACCGCAAAAAAGATGTTTGAATCAATAACAACCAAATATGATACAACAACTAAGTTACATGTTCAACAGTTGCTACAAAACTCGTATAAGACTAAAGAAAGAGATAATATAGTGGAACATGTGAATCACATATTGGTAATGATAAGAGACTTAGCTGTAGCCAAATCAGTCATCTCAAAACCTATACAGATATTCACAATACTAAATAGTCTTCTCCTATCATGAAACATGGTCGCTACTACCCTTATACTAGGGCCTGAGATAAGCATTTCTGAATTATCCCTTAAGCTAGCAATTGAACAAGAGCATATAAATAAAAACAAAAGAAAAAATTGCTAGTAGTTGAAGATAAGATAGGGTCTAGCTCTAAAGCCTATCAGAAGAGAAATAAACCAAACAAGAAGGTTGATAAAAATAACAAAAAGGGCGGTCAATCTTTTAAGAAAATGGTGAAAACTGTTTCTCAGTAAGTGCTTCGATTGCAAAAAAATAAGGCACTATGAGAGAGATTTCTGCAACAAAAAGAACGATGAAAACACTTAGCAATGCGGACAATCGAAGAAACATGATATAATCTACGTAATATTTGAATGTTTGTACCTAGATTGCCCCGTTACTGGTTGGTGGATTGACTCAAAGAGCGACTAGACATATCTCGGAAAGCAAGGAAGGGGTAATGGACCTAAAGGAATACAAATTATGATAACATTGGGTATATATGGAAAATAATACTTTCTGAAATGTTTTTCGAATTGGGTCCTTTAGAATTTATATATAAGGCACATCAGTTGTTCTAGCTTATGTATTGATTGCGCCAACTATAAGGTGCAATTTGGTTTCAGTTCGTGCCTTGGTTAAAAAGGACTTTGAGGTAAGGTTTATTCCTATAAAAGTGATTGTGGGAAAGAATGGGAGAGTAGTTTTCTCTTGATGTAGAACATGACTTATTCAAACTTAATGTTAATGTAAGTCAAGATTCTTTTGTTTATATTGATTGTGCTTTTAATGTTGTGAATGTATAGTATAAACGCCTAAGGTATATAAGCCTGAAAATGTTTGAGGAAATTATCCAATTTTGACTTATTGTTAAGATTTAAGGAAAACACTTTTAGTAAGTGTGAAACCTATATATAAGAAAAAATGACAAGATTTTTTTTTAAAGAAACAACAAGGGAAACAACCTTATTAGAAATTATTCATACTGATTTATGTAGACCTTTTAGAGTAAAATCACAGCAATAAAATGTTTATTTCACAATCTTAATCGATGATTACTCGATATATATATATATATATATATATATATATATATATGTCTTAACACATAAATTTGAGGTACTTGAAGTATTCAAATAATATAAACAAGAATTTTAAAATCAACTAGGGTATAAAATAATTTTGATATATAGAGGTACTGAGTATACCTCTACATAATTTATAAAATTTTGTAAAAACTTTGGTATTTTAAAGTAAAATACAATGCCCAAGATACCTCAACAGAATGGTATAACAGAAAGATATAACATGATCATACTGAATATAACAAGGTCAATGTTAATAGATGTCTCTCTATCAAGGTTATTTTAGGAAGAAGCGGTAAGTACAATTGTCTATATACTCAACAGAGTACCGTATAAAATTATATTCTCTACACCATATGAGATATGGTTTGAAAGAAAACTCAACCTAGGTTATCTAAGGAGGTGAAGATCTATCACCTATGTAAAAATCCTTGAGTGGTCTAGAAATAAGTTACACAATAGGTATTCTAAAGGCTCAAAGTGATATCAATTTTATCAAAGGACCATGAACTTATAGAGAGCAAAGATGTTGAATTCTTAGAAAATACTAAGAATGATATCCTTGAAAATGTTGATGAGTATGTTGACGAACTAGTAGATCTATATTAATCATCATTTAAACTTATAAATGATCTTTCTGATCAAACCAAAACTTTAAGTGTACATAAAATACCTAGTGTCACACTATCCTACTTAAAAGATTATCACACTTACTTTGTACACGAAGTGTGCAATTCGATAGATTTAGGTAAGCTGATTGATAACTTGACTTATCGGCAGACTATTGACTTATTTGAATCAGTAGACTGGGAAAAAATCATAGATTAGGAAATTGAATATATTGAGAAAAACTAAGTCTTGGAATTGACCGATTTGCCAAAAAGAAGGAAAACTATAGGTTGTAAATGAGTTATGAAAAGGAAATATAAAGTTAATGAGTTTATCGACAAGTTTAAGGCGAGATTGGTTGCAAAGTGTTTTTCGCAAAAAGAGGGGATATATTATATTGAGATATATTCTCCTATTGCAAAATTTGCATTCATAGGAATAATCCTGACGATATTAGTATATTATGATTGGATTTACATCAATTAGATATGAAACTGCTTTTCTAAATAGATATTTAGATGAAATCATATATATGCAACAACCCAAAGGATACAAAATTGAAGGTCACGAAGATAAAGTATATAGGTTGAAAAATACTTATATGGCCTTAAAAAGGCACCTCGTCAATGGTATTTGACTTTTTAAAATGTCATTATTGAACTTAGGTTTGTAGTTATGTCTATGTCTGCAACAGTGAGAGTCATTTTGTTATCTTATCATTATATGTAGATGATATATTGTTGGTGGAGAATGACAATGAGAGATTGTCAAAACCAAGTCATGGTTAAACTCAAGGTTTTAAATGAAGGATATGTGAGAAGCATCTTATATCTTGGGTATAAAGATTTCTCGAGATAGAGAATCTAAACTTCTATGTCTTAGTCAGTATATATATATATATATATATATTGATTATATCCTTAAGAAGTTTAAAATGGATGATTGAAAGTTTTCATCTATACTCATTGCAAAAGGGGTTAAACTAAATAAAGCAGATTGTTCCAATGAAGCTGACGATAAGCCCAATGTTCTTTATGCATAAGCTATGGATAGCTTGATGTATGTTATGTTATGGAAAAGACCTAATATCAGTTTCGTTGTTGGTTACGTGAGTAGATATCAAAGTAATCCTGGATAACAGTACTGGATAGCTGTAAAAAGGATTTTAAGATATCTTAAAGGAATAAAGACTTGAAATTGTGTTTTCAAGTAGATGAAGTAGAAGTGGTAGGATACTCATGCTTATTTTGCTGGGAGCAAAGATGACAACAAATAAATATCGAAACAAATATTCTTATTTGGATGTGAAGCTGGTATTTGGGCATATAAGAAACATGGTTTGTAGCGTTGCATACATTAGAGGCTGAGTATGTGGTTTGGTGTATGGTTGCAACTAGTGCCATTTGAATAAGCCATTTCATACATGACGAGGCAGTTGTCATTTATTGTGACAATAATGCAACAATTACTCCAATAAAGAGCGGAGCTGACAACTCCAAAAGCAAGCATATAATGTTTAAATATCACTATGTTCATGATAAGGTTACGAGAAAGGAAATATCTATGTCATATATGCCAACTGATGATATATTGGCAGAATGATTTCTCAAAACATGTTACAAACATGGGTTTGAGATATGGTTGAATCTTATGTAGGTAAGAAACTACACAATGGGTGATGATTGTAATTATAAAATGACATGATTAGGAAAACCCTACAAAAGTGGGAGGTAAAACTAGTACGTTAGACTATTTTGCTTAAATGTATGGCCATTTTCGACGTCCTTATCCACGAAAAACGGTTACACTAGCCGGCCATCTAACCACTTTTCGTGGGATAGTTACAACACAGAGATAAGGGCTCTCAACGAAAAACCCAACTAGGGAGTTTGAGAGGAAAGAGCCAAATACTGTTCTATAAATAAAGAACAATGCATTGAGTACGATAGAAAACAAACAAAAGTAGAAATTCGACTGTGAGAAACTGAAAACATACCTTCTTTCCTCTTTTGCTCCCTCTCTTCTTCTCTTCATTTATAGGTCATCCACTACGTATCTGGGCCATCCCTTGCTTATCTCACGAGGAATCTGGTGAAGCTGCTGAGGGACTCCATCATGCTAACGACCTCATATATGTACACGTATGCAAATGATAAAAATAAAAATAATATAGCTTAGCTACAACGAGGATTTGAAAAAAAAGCTCGCGAGCATCCTTAGCAAAAAACTATAAATACGTTATTAAAATTAGTTGCAGAGGTTTTATGTAAAGCATATTGATGTCCGCTGATATGTATCGTACGCATTTCGGGTTTGAGTGTCGTTTAGAAACCCATCGTAGATTCAGATTTCCTGCTTTCAGGATGTCAATGACTCGTTGATGTCAGTTTCTGTTTGAATTTTTGTTGGTTGATTTGAGCGCAGAGTTTCTCTATCGATAGATCAACAGGTAAGAAATGCTTCATGCTGTCTGCAAGGGAGTTGCATATCGCGTGGGGTGGAAATACTTCTTACTGGCGTTGGATTGCTCTTCCAGAATCAAGGTATGTGATACCCACTAGATTTTCCAGGTGTTTTCTCTGCGTTATCTGCCCGTTTGGCTTGCTCGTTAAAAGTCATATATAGTTGCGGCATGTAGCTTGAATTTGTGATGACTCAAACTATAACCCAATCCGAAAAGCCTGCCCTCCAACCCAAATTGCGCACAAAAATTAGCTGTTCGTTTTGAGAGAGCGCATACATAAAGGAATGTGCACAGGGATTAGTGTTAGAGTGATTGTAAGAGATCATTCTATTGTACCCATGAAACCAATCGTGGTGTTGATCATCAATGATTTCTTGTTTAATTAATTCGTACAGGTTTCCTGAAGTGGCTGAGCTCTTGGCTGTCTGTTGGCTGGAGATCCAGGGTTCGATCGCCGTCTCTGAGCTATCACCAAACACCAACTATGCAGCGTATTGCATCTTGAAACACAGAAGTCACTCCAATGGTTTCGATTCACATCCAGTCACGCTTTCTCTCTTCATGAGCAATGACCCTCATGTCTCTAGACGCTTGACCTTCATACATTCAGAAGACAACGTTATGCAGAATCATCTCCGGGGAAGAGAGGGTGGTGGCGAATGGATGGAGATTGAGTTCGGGGAGTTCTATACTGGTGAACACGGTGGAAGAGCAGAGTTCAGCTTGACAGAGGTGGAACGCCTTCACTGGAAGAGTGGTCTGGTGCTTGAGGGCATTGAAATAAGGCCCAGATAAATCAATGTTTAACCATTTCTAGTAACTGTTGATTGGCTCGCCCAACACCACCTGGCTTTCTGTTGTTCCTTTTCCTTTTCTTTTCTTTTTTCTATACAAGACGTTTGCATGAGAACACCTTGAGTCTCCACACCCATCCTTGCATTTGGGTTTTATTGCTGTGATACTATAGTTGTAGTTAAGTGCAATAAATTGGATTCATGTGTGATCATTTAGGAACGAGAGAATAGTATTAATGCATATGTATGTCGTTGAAGTGATAAGTTTCCAATACATAGTTTGGAATAACAGGGAACTATCGGGGATAAGTGGCTACCATATTCCTCTCTTGGTTAACTATTCTCTGGTCCTTTTGTTGTTTATACTTAACCTTAGGAATTTCAGGAGTCAAAGCGGCAGAATTTCTCCCATGATCCTGAATGGTGCTGAACTGTTTTTTCTTTTTTATGGTTCCTGCCTAAGGGTATCCGTATCACAGCAATAGACTGCCTCAGTCATTAGACCACCATTTTCAGATGCAAGTGAAATCCAAATATTTGTAGGTGGATGAGTTAACATGTTTTGGCTGGTAATGCTCTGCTTCCTTTATGTTAAAGATGCTAAGCTTCTTTACTGACAATTAATTTTTCTCCCTTTTTCAAAGTTACGTATATTGTCCAATATATCCTCTCTATCTACTAAATTAACCCAGCCCCACTATAGTATTTACCGTTTTGGCAGTGTTCAATGATGGTCAAAAGCTTTCACTATTTTTTGGCAAATCCTCCTTTCTTTTCCTTTTTGTCTTTTTTTTTTTTCTTGTCCTTCCTCTATTTTTTTTTAACTTTTGCCTCCATTTTGATCCCATTCCTCTTTCCCTCTCTTTCTTTTATTTTATTTTCTTCTCTTCTTCCCTCGGTTTCTTCCTCCTCTTCCTCCTTTCTTCTTATTTTTCCTCTTATCTTCTAATGCTCTTCCTTTTATTAGTCAATTTGCTCGTGCTCTATTTGGTCTTCTTTCTATGATGGGCTTTTTATTAGCTTATATGAAATGCATGATCTCTTTTAACAAATTGCAATGACTTTGTTAGTTTAGATTTATAATTAATCATGCTTTAATTATATATATATATATATATATATATATATATATATATATATATATATATATATATATATATATATATATATATGTATTCACAACTCCGCCCATATAAGGGATCACTCTTATATAGCTGGTCCCAAGCCTGAATAAATGAGGGTTGTGTTAGGCTTCCGACAACCTGTGTAAAACTTTGTCGGATTTCTCTACCATAGATTATGGAAATTATGATACGGTTATATGGAAACAAAGAATCTGTGTAGCTGACCTTTCTAATATGGGAAAAGGCTTAGTTGTTATACTAAATTTCATTGTTTACATCAAGAACGAGAAGAGTGGAGATTGTTGTTCGATCATGGATTTGAAGACAATCAGTAGGAACTGAATTGCAAACGAAAGGACTGGCGGTTCCTCAGTGCCGATCCGAGTTCACCAGACTTTCTATTGTTCATTTTGCTTTTAAAAAACTAAACTTCATTGCTTACATCAAGAGTGAGAAGAGTAGAGATTTGAGGTAGGAAATTCCTCGATCCACCCATTTAGCCTGAGCCTGGGCAGGTTTGTTGTTCGATCATAGAGTGAAAGACCATTGCCAGGAACTGAGTTGCAAACTAAAAGATTCACGGTAAGAATTATTCTGTCAGTAATGTTAGATACAATAGTTCATGAAAAACATAGGTAATCCTGATGTGATCAAGCAATCATTTCACATATCCTCAAGTGACCATATAGTCATTACATGTGGTTCTAAAAGTCATTCATGTTGTCAGTTGTTATTTCTGCAACTGAAGTTGTTGATGGTATCGAGTCTTCAAATGATTTGTTTGTCCAGTGTTTTTTTTTATGTAATTTGCATTTAGATGCTTTTATTTATATTTGTTGATACTTGTAATAGTGATCTAATATTCATCCACTGAGATTGTATACATACTTTTAACTTGTTAATATAAATTATATATAATGAAGTAGTGGTAAATGCTTAAATCTATTCTCCATCAATAATAAAGATTTGAATTAAAAATATCATTATACTTTTGTACTCATTAAATCATATTTGAAATGATAAAATAGGTTTGAAAAGAATTTGAGCATTTACCACTTCTTCCATGTATAACATGAGTTTTAGATACTAATAACACTAGTGGTGATGCTGCAATTAGAAGTGCCGCTTACATCAAATCAAATCAAGCTCTCCAACCATTGCTAGAAATTTAATACAAAATTATCTATATGTATTCTTTGTAGTAAGCAAGAAATAAAACACAATCCTTTTTCCAAGAAAACGAGGGGTAACCTATTTGCAGCCAACCGAACAAAAAATCTTAAGATCGACAAGGATACGAAACAATTCATTCAAACAATCGATGTTTGGTTGGTTCAAGTGGTTCGACACTTCCTCTCTTTAAGCAAAGGCATCTAAGTTCATGCCTTGTGAACAGAGAAAACCAGCGTTGGGGAGCTTTAACTCGATAGTCGGCCAACCCGGCTTGCGCTGGAACCAGGTTGGTCAGGGTCCTTTGGGCTTCTGGATACCGGTGGCATACTTCACAAAGAAACAAAAGCTACGAGCAATTACATGGTATCAACAACCGATTGAATACAGTACAACAACAACAACCACGAAGCCTTTTTCCATACTAAACGGGGTCGGCTATCCGATTGAATACACTACTGTTATAAAAATCGTATCATATGATATGTGTAAGTTTTGAAATTCATATTTTAAAAAATGATATGTATCGTATGGTATGCTGTAAGTTTTGAAATTTATATTTAAAAAATCATATTTAGTTGTATTTAAACTCTCTTAGGTTAGCTTTTTTTTTTGGCTCTTTTTGCATATCTATTCCTTCTCTTTTTCGAGGTCAACTCTTTTTTTCTCTAAAACTTCATGTACTCGACGTCCAATAGTCATGAATCTTCAGTTTGAAAATAAGACTCGAGAGTGGTTTATGCATCTAATTTAGTTTGTTTTTGATATTTTTCGTAGAATTTTTTTATGTTTTTAATTTTTTACATTTTTAATGATTTGTTTTTTTAAATCACCTTATATATATATATATATATGTACCGATGCTGAGAAACAATTTACAAATATATAGAAACCTAAAAAATAAAAAAACCACCTTATACAATATATATACAATATATAGATGCACCTAAACCTAAGTAATGCGTATTAACAATATCTACCACGTGTTGGCCGGATCATCGGCAACAGTTCGATTCTTTGAATGAGCAAGAGAAACGGATGCCAGAGAGGAGAACAAAACCGAACCGGGAGAGAGAGAAGGTAAGGCCGACCAAAAGGATCAAAGGCTCCGAGACGGCTGCGCAAAGGGAAGACAAGGGAAAAGAAACAAAGGCAATTCCTTTCTCCTTGTCTGCACTACTCTCAGACTGTTGTGGGATCGAGTCCCATCCTTCGAAATTATGAATCTTTTCTTGCCCACCGCGAGGAACTCCATTGCCGGGATATGTTCATTGGCGACACCGATGCTTCTGTGCCGACCGCCGACCGTGCAGTTCCTGAGGCATTTCATCTTGGAGACCGTCGTCTCCGACCCCGTCAAGACTCAGCGTCTCTCTGGCTCCGATTCCGGTCTCTCTCTCTCTCTCATTGTGATTCTTCATAGCGTCGGCAATTTGTTTGAGCTTTTATCTGATTATTCATGTTCATGTGAAACCTTTCAAGTTGACTTTGTGTTCAATTTATTTATTGCCATCACCATCACCACCACCATCGTCATCATCATCCATTATAACCATGAAGGCTTATCCCAACTCCCAATCTTCCGTCCATGAGGGAGTTCGGTGTCTTTGTAGCAGACGTTCTGTATCATCTTAATCTGCATAGTCTTTATGACAAAGATTCAAATTGGAAGAGGTTAAGATGCCAAATTGCGTAAATATGAGGATTTTGATACACCCATTTGATCATGGTAGATTAAAGAGTACACTTATGCTTAACCCTATAAGTTCCTGACTTGTTATGCTTTCTATGTAAGTAGGTAAATCTAAAACGCCCATCTGAGCTCTCCATTTCAAATACCGAACGGGGACCTTCTCTTGAAACGAACTATTATAGAGTCTCTTCTTTGGGACGCAATTCTTGCAGCAAAGAGTGAAGACAACTGATGTTTATTTGCAGGAATACTTGAAGTGAACTTGGATAGACCGGGGGCCAAGAACGCGATTGGTTATGACATGTTAAAAGGCCTACAGCGTACTGTTGAAGTCATCAATGGAGACTCGTCAGTGCGTGTTGTGTTGCTTTCAAGCTCGGTACAGAAAGTCTTCTGTGCTGGTGCGGATTTGAAGGTCCCTCTTCTTTTCCCCGCGTCTTTCTCTTACTCTTTTATATGTCGTTTGTGTGTCAAATTGGTGCTAAATTTGACGACTTAGCTGATGAAAAGATGATGCATCTTCTTGTATAGTTCTCCATGCACTTGCTATGTCAAAAGAACAATTAAACCTTTGCAACGTCAAACAGTGTCATGAGCTTAGTAGTTAGCTGTCTACTTGATTAAGTTTAGGTGCATCTCCATGCGACTGTCTCTGTACAGTCACATGCGTTTTTTTCGCTCCTTTAATGATCTAATTATTTTACATGGAAAGTTTGCGGAAACATGTTATTCAGGTCAAACATGGTGGAGGGTTGAAGGCTACTAACCAGTTGATGAATGGATACACCTCTTATTGTATGAGTTGAAAAAAAAGTGTACTATTCATATCTATTTGTTGATTATCCTGTTTATTGGATTCTGACAATTTTGTCTGTACAGCTAGTGCTGTATTGTCTCATTTATTTTCTGCATACTGAATACCGAATTTCTCTGCAGGAACGTAGGCTAATGAGCCCTGAAGAGGTAAAGCTCTTCGTGAACACCTTACGGTCCACTTTTCTAACTTGGGAGGTTAGTGCTCATGTACTTGTGTATGTAACATTGTTAATTGTAAACCAGACTTTATTGTCCATGCAATAAAAAATCACAGGATTGTGATATAAGCCAGTTTGGAGGGTTTTGGTTGCTTTCTTGATCTCATCTGTTGTAACGTAGTTATAGCCTGTGTCTTAATTAATCTATAAGAAAAGATATTTCTCATTCGTTGCCTGTTCAGTTGGGAAATAGTATTAGCAGGTTTGATTTTGTTCATGCACAGTAGGAATCCTAGCAGTCATGGCCTCTGATATTTCTGAGTCATCTAGTTGGGAAGCAGGCACCTTTTCAACATGTGCAGTTGTGCACTTTATCGATGCTAATGCCATCTATGCCTATGGTATCACATCTGGTGGACACCATGAAACATATTTTAATAAATCCCAAGCATCTAATCAGGGAGAGCGATCAAATCATATTGGAGGCCCCAGTTGGGCTGATCATGTTTGAGTTTGAGTTTGTGTGTGTGTAATTTCAAAATGTTCTTGGGGAGTCCATACCAGGATTGATATTGAAGTATTTTTTTCTGGTGTCGGGGACTGAACACATACACAATTCCCGAATTTTTGGGTGGGCAAGGTCTACATTGTACATTCACATTCTTCTTCTTTTTGTAGGACAACCTTTGTCCCACCTTGGTTGTGCAGTCCCTGTAGGAACTATTTGTTCAGGGATTTTATAGGATGTTGTATATGATTTATGCTCCATGTCTTTTCTCCTGCTTAACTGCTGAAAGAATTCCCCAATGGTTATCTGGGACAGAATTTGTCATGTTTCTGAAACAAACTTATTCAATCGTTTGACTAGTAGTCTTGACTCTTAATTACTACATTTTGGCTGCACATAAACTGCCAAAATTTGTTTTCATGATATTATGGCTGCAATCGCAATACAAGGAAAGCTTAATAGCTAATTCTTAGTGGTTTGATTTATAATAGGCACTACATGCTCCAACTATCGCTGTTGTTGAAGGAGCAGCATTAGGTGGTGGGATGGAATTGGCACTTGCTTGTGATCTACGGATATGTGGTATAACTTACTTGCAGCCAATTTTTGTTTGAATTCATGCAAGTCATTCAGGCGATTGAAAATCACAAGGAGCCCTGACAGGTTCCACCTGCTACATTGAAACATTCAGGAGGTGATGCTCTATTTTCCATGCCAGAGACTGGACTTGCCATAATCCCTGGGTCAGTGCTTTAACTCTGATATGCCATGCGCTGGAGAATAAATTAATTACAGCTGAAACTTCTTGAACTGTTGTAAGGGGTACCTTTGATAATATTGTTTAGTAGAATATTTTGATTACTACGTGAATTTGGTCTAACATTACATGATGCCAATGCTTGTGGTTGGTGATGGCTTTGGTTTCTCCTCGAGTATGTTGTAGACACATACCTGTGCATACATATAGGCACATACTTGTAGTGATCCTGATGGAGTGGGACAGAAGTCAAGCTGTCGATGTGCAATTCAAGCCTCAGTTCGTGTTCCTTTCAAGATCCTGCTTGCCTATGTGATAAAATATATCAGGTTCGGCACCACCAAACCAAACCCAAAACAAAACCAAGCCCTTTTCCCACATTGAGTAGGGTTGGTTACTTGGATTCTTAATCCCCATTGAGCTTGATCTTGCGTTTATATTAGCATTTAATTTCTAAAAGCAATATCAAGTTTTATTGTTTCCTTCCTATAACTCTTTTGATATGTACACGATCAAAATGCTTGCACCTTCTGATTGGAGCTTCATGTAGCCGTCTCTCTAAATGCCCTAACCACCTTAAGCTGGTAATAGTTTCTGACTATAGTAGAACCACCTTGTGTCTGGTGCTGCAATAGTAATAGTTTCAGACTGTAGTAGAACACCATTTCTGGAGAACTTTAGTATCTATTGCTCTAAGTATAGGTCGTAAGACTTCCAGCCTTTGAGATAATAAACACATACAGTCCCATTCTGTAGTAATTATGGAGGCCAACTACAATGGTCCTTGCTCTATTTTCTTTTAGCAAATACAATAATGAATAACATCTCTGTTTCCTCTCAGTAAACATAGAAAGATGCAACCCAAATAGTGATGATGCTTGTTAAAGGAGTTGGCTTGTAAATGCTTAAAATTGAAGGAGATAGTGAATCAATACCTGGGTGGACATCTCATGCCTTAAGGTCAAAGCTGTCTCTTAAGGGCCAGCCTGCCAGCCTCAGGATTATGCACCGCACAGTGAGGAGCAAAGTCTCCTGATCTTTGCTTGTCACAAATAAATTAAAGAAAACTATTGCAAATACACTTCAAAAGATCTGAAGAGGAGGTCTAGTGATCTCTCAAGTGAAACAACTCAATCATGATTTCTGTTCTGTAGTTTTCTAAATAGAACCTTTGCAGTCTGCCAGTTTAATAGGTTAGTTTACTTCCTGATGCATCCATATCTTCTGGTTTGAGTTACTATGCTTTTCCTGTATGGCAGGGCTGGTGGGACTCAACGGCTTCCTCGGCTAGTTGGAAAATCGTTAGCTAAAGAACTGATATTTACTGGACGCAAGATCAGTAGCGCAGATGCATTGGCAATGGGTAATGCTTTTGCATTTTATTCTACTTAAAATTTGTGCTCATGCAATGTAATGGTTCATTAAATAAATGCAGTGTTCTGAATGCCAGGTCTTGTGAATTACCATGTCCCTGCTGGAGAAGCTTATTCGAAAGCTCTTGAAATAGCCAGGGATATAAACCAGAAGGTTTGAATTATGCACGCCCTCAAAACTCTTATGTCTTACATAGTTCAGGCTTCCTCGCTCTCACTTTTTTACCTTATATCAATATGGACAGAGTCATTCTTTGGACCGTCACCTTATCGTCCTCTAGAGTTACTTCACCATTATTTTGAGGAAACACTCATGCAAGTAGCTTAAGTGTGTTACTACACTTGTTTATACTTTCTGTAACCCCATCAATATTTGGTGCCTTTTCATCACAATCTTATTTTGATTTACATGTTTGAGTGCATAATTTCATGACTAGAACGTTCTTACTTGTCAGCCAAATTTTTTGGTGAATTCCTTCTCAAGTCTATGCATTTATCCACATGAGGCCTAGATTCTTCCCGTTCACCTCCCTTCCTCTCTCTCTCTCTATATATATATATAATGCATCTTTTTACGTATATCCTAAGGAAGCTTTTGGTGTTGTGGCATTGACAGGGTCCATTGGCTGTAAGAATGGCAAAGTTAGCTATAAACCAGGGAATGGAAATGGAGTTGTCCACTGCGATGCAGGTAGAAGAGAAGTGCTATGAGCGGGTACTGAATTCAAAAGACAGGCTGGAAGGCTTAGCTGCATTTGCTGAAAAAAGAAAACCTGTGTACGATGGGGAATAGTGGATCATTTTACCGTTTATCTGGTCCTTGTGCAGATGTGGCAACAAGAAAGGTGAATTTTGATATTTAGACCTTTTTGGATGACGACCATAAAAAGCTAGTGGATTTAACTGTGATATAAATGCTTAAATTCATTAACACGTTGCGTAACAGCGTAACCTGGGGTATTGATCTTTGTATAGATTTAATCAAATCGTATGTCGAGTTCGTATCACCTCGTATTTTAAATTACCATTTTTTGTCATATCGAATCTGGTACAACGTTTGTGAGTCGCTTTAACCTCTTGTTGTACTATTTTCCAGGCAAGAGCAAGACTTGTGTTGATATAATTTTCTCAAACAATTGTTAGATGCACAAAGGGATCATGCTTTTGACGATTTCGTAAAGTGCGCAGGTGTGGTATTAGGTATGGCTTAGAACCCATACCTAATAATTAATTAGCTATGATACTATAATTTACAAATAAGAAATCTATAACAGTTCTATTTGATCGAGTTGTCGACATGAGCACGCACTGGCGAACTACACACGTGCATATGCAACTTAACGCACATATACATTCTACTTCTTGGGCATGCACTTGTAAGATGTTTCAAGCAAATGCTTCTTTGTATGACATGAATCATATTTCTCTTGAATGGATATTCTTTGACAAAGCTTGACCATGCCATAAGAGATGTATTTAAAAATCATACGAATTTATGCATTACAAACACAAATCCGGTGACCGTCGCTCGTAGTTGGGTATGGTTGTACATGGATTCTTTGTTTTCACATAATCACATCATGTGCCATAGTAGCAATTAACTCAATATAAACTATATCATTCTTTATAATTTTTTTTATGATTGTCCACTTCCTTTTTGAATATTTTCATAATCTAATTTTTTATATTTTCTTATGAGAGCAACCTTTAGTCATCTTTGTACGATGATAAGTTGAACTTCAAGTTGCCATTATAATAAAAGAAAAGAAAAGCTTGTCCATAAGCAAGACTTAAGGTTTGAGTCTTGTTAGCATAGTGGGCCAACCAGGCTCAAACAGATTAACTAAGATCCTTTGTGATAAAAAGCTTGTTTCGAGTGGGGGCAGACTTTAGGTTCGGGTGATAGGGGTTTCAAAAGCATTAACAACTTTTTTAATTTTTCAATAAAAAATACTAATTTTCAGAATTTTGGGTGGGTGGGTTGGAGTCACTCCACAGTCCACCCCCACCACAATGTGGATCCACCCATGCTTGTGGGGTTCGGATACCAATGGCTTAAAACCAAAAAAAAAAATCAATTTAACACCTTTTGAGCATTAAAGTATTAAATTCTTGTTTTTACAATATTTGCCCCCTTGAAGGTCACATCAGGTGTCGCTTATGAAAATGAGATTTAATTAAATGAACATCTAAAAATATCACAGCCAACCAAAACGCCAAACCTTTTACAGACAGGCTCGATGTTTGGAGTTCCTCTTTTCAATTTACTGCACACAAAAAGAGTCTCCAGGAGCACTTGTCACTCGCCACGTAGCAGAGAAGGTCCTACACACTCGACTCGACGCTCTCTATCTACACAGTTCAAGATATTTCCGGCCTTGCCGACGTGCAGAAATCTAGGTCTCTAATAGCTGCTCGCCGATTAAGAACGGGTGGGCCCCACTTTGAACGCCCGGGGAGTCCATATCGGCCTGGGCTGGAGCCTCGCCGGACGGGCTCTGCTTCCTGCGCCGCTTCGACGAAGAAGAAGAGGAAGAGGAAGAGGATGTTGATGAAGGTGATGCTGCTGCGGCAGAAGATCTCTTGGCCGGAGACACCGGCTCCGGCTCTACATTCAGCGATCCGATCTCTAGTGGGAAATTCAGCAGTGCTCGGCTTCCACGCATACGGTAAGCCGCACGATCATAAGCACGCGCAGCCGCCTCCGCGGTATCGTAAGTGCCGAGCCAAACCCTGGCGCCGTTCTTCGCCGGATCACGGATCTCCGAGGCGAATTTTCCCCACGGCCGCTGGCGCACTCCGCGGTAATGCTTCCTCCGCTCCGCAGCCGTCGGCTGAGAGGCCGGCTTCTCTGCAACGCCTTCGATCGGCGAGTGAATTTCCTCAAGGGGCTCAGCCTTCACTGCCACAGCATCAGTGAACGGCGCCCAACCGACGGTGACAGCGTCACGGAGGACATTGAAGAGGATCATGTCTTCGGAGTCATTCTCCTTGAGAGGAAGCTCGCCCCATCCCTCAGTTAGGCAGGGGGAAAGCGACGATCCGAAGCTCGGGCCACGAAGGAAGGTAGGCTCGGCCGATAGTACTGGTTCAGGGTCGTCGAGAAGGAGCTGCCGGATCCATTCCAGCGTCGCCGCCTGGTCCTCGTTGGCGCATGTTTCGTACATCATCATCTTTGATCCAATTGAGCACAGAGTGTGTTCGTCTGTTAGCGGAGAGAAGGCGAGAGCGAAAGGACGATGGATGGATATGGATTGAGTTAAAGCCGAGAAGACCTTTTTATAAAGGAAAGAACGGACGCAAGTAAAAGGGATAAAATGATAAAACGAGAAGCGGACTTCCGTGAACCTTCGCCAGTGCGAACAAAGGGTGACTTTTCCTTCACGTGTGTCAATTACAACAACGATCTCACACACTCTCTTTCTATAACGCATCGTCATTTTGCTGACGTATGTGAGTCTTTCGTCATCTACGGCCACGTCAGCGGGACCCGCCCTGGTTGCTTCCATGATTATCTGATCCCACCCGGATTGGTCATAGCTGGATCCCTTATCATGGGCCCTAAGGTACCGGGCCACCATCCGTCTTTTCTGTAGGCTCTCTTTCTCTCTCTCTCTCTCTCTCTCACACACACACACACACACACACACACAAAAAGAAACAGAAGCCTAACACACATCCTCCTCACCACCAACAACGATCTTAAAGCACCTTACAATTGAGCTAACCCTCTTGATGCTCTCTAGCCTTTATGATTTGAGCTTTTGATTCATATAAGTCCTTGTGATTGTCAAAATGATGTTGGGTCTTTTGATTCTCCAGTCTATACATGTTCACTTGAGCGATTTGAGTCGAAAACAAACCAAGCTAAAATCGGAACTGTAGAAACTAAGTTCAGAACGGAGGACAGTCGGATTCAGTTCCAGTTCCATTTTCCATGGATTCCAAACCGACCGTTTCAAATCTCTTTATTTTTTTCAACCTTTTTGAATTTTATTTTTTAAATGCTTTCTTGATTCCAAAGGGTATGAACTCGCGGTTCCAGATCAGAACTGAAACCAACCCAATCCCAACACAGTTTTGGGTAAACCGAAACCGACCATGTTTATTCCAACCTTTGATTAATTTCTATAAGAATTTAGCTGGTTTACTTTGTTTTATTCTAGTTTCCACCAAACTAAGAAATCCAAATTGTAAAAAAATGAGTCATTTAAACTCGTTTATACTTGCAAATGCAAAGAATCGAATTGAGCCGAGGTTGTGAATGATCTATCAAGTTCTGGTCATTTACCATTTGTCTCAAGTTTGTACTAAATTAACCGAAGTCGGAGGAAAAAAGAACGAATTGATCTTGGCAAAGTTTTGGCGGTGTGGCTAGTCCTACTTAGTGTGCGAGAAGGCTTGGTTTGGTTCAGGTTCAGGGTATCGGTGGCCCTCTCGTACCTACCAATCCCACTAAATCAAATCCCTACAATAGGGTAGGGAAATATAAGGGGATTCATGGGTCTTGCTCATGGGGCCACTCGAGCAAATAAATGTGACTTGCGTACTGGAGATGCAATCTGAAAAAACAACTACGATGGAGCCATGGTGGAGCCTGCCGGGCCCGGTGGTGGGACACAGAGACCCAGGTTCATGAATTCAAAACTTTCCTACGTATGCTTTTTTTCATATGGGTACAAAGCAACCGTCACCTTTGGCCCCGTTTCCATTTAGTATGTTCACATCCCAACTTGGGACTTGACCTTTCATGGCACTCTATTCTTGGAATTTTATGTTGAATGTTAGAGACTTGGTTGGTGTTCGAACCAAGTTGGCTGGTTACTTGACCAAACTAGGTTTTCCTTCCACGAACCAGAACCGACAGAATCCAGGTACGGGCAGGCGAAGCGCTTGGACCATGCTGAGTTCTAGGTTTCCCAGTCCCAAGAGTTCCACACAGTTTCACCAAAAATCCAGGCCACAATTTCACGAACTTGACAATCACTAGCAAGCTTTTCTCTAGTGCATCTTGATCATCTCCATGCTCCATGTATTCTAACTTGAATGAGGGGTCATCCTCATTTTAAAACTTGGTTCGAGCAAAATGTGAACCCAACCCACCCAAGCCCGAACCAAACCAACTTGTACCTGGCCTTTTCTCACACTAATTGGTTACATGGATTGTCATTGTACAGCCCGATCTTGTGCCATATTAGCTAGGGGTGTCCATGGTTTGGCTTGGTTCGATTCCAGTCTCAACCTCAAGCCAAACAACTGTCCGCAGTTCTTAACATTTAGAGAACTGAACCAAACCGTGGTATGATGAGAACCAAACCGATGGTTCCAATTTGGCTCGGTTCTGAACCAATGTTCTACTTATTTAGGATTTGGCTAAATATTGAATATCATGTAGTCTTATTATTTGAATCTACTGTCAATTTAATGTGTATATGAGGTTATAGAACTCATATATGTATAAAGCTTTATATATATATATGTTAGGTTATAAACTCATATATATAAACTTATAAACTAATCAAGATTTATATGTATATAAGCATATAAATATACAAACACGTATGTATGTAATGGTTCGTTCCAACAGTAGAATCATGAACCGACTGCCAATTATTTTGAACCAAACTGGAGCACTCGACATCTAGAACTGAACCAAATCGGCTTGGTTCGGTCCCTGTGGTTCCTTGAACTCCCCTAATATTATCATTTAACACACTGCCCTAAGCAAAAGGCAAATTACTCGCAGGGCCTTGTAGGAGCATGAACTCCGGTTCTTATTAGTTAGCATAGAACTTGAACGGTTGTGGTTTTTCTCGAATTTAATTCGTCGACGAAGAAAATTCAAGTTTTGGCGGTCTAATTGACCACATTGTTTATGATTACCAACTACTGAAAGTTCTTTAGGTTCCGCCGCAATTGGAAGATATGAATGCTCATACCAGTCAACAACGAATGAATACCTTGAAACGAATACCATTTTGCTGAAAATGTGTTTGGAAACCTTTTCCCATCCCGCTTCCCAAACAACCGTATTAATTAGAGCCATCCTTATCTCTTCTATAAACAGGTTTATTTATTATTATATAAAGAGAGATTAGATCCTTTCTACCTCTAATGCACACACATGAATCCTTTGAGAATCAAAATTCTCCACTAACAACAACGCTAAAGCACTCTGCCGTTGAGTTAACACTTTGGGTGTGCATATGGATCTTTAGACCTGATTCAGTAATGTGTATCTGATCCAAATCTAATCTGGTCGTTGACTCAACTTCAACTTTTGAGCCTTTAGTCAAGTCAAGTTCAAGATGAAGGGTCTGCAGAATTTCTTCAAATTGGACTTTTGCATTTGCACTCTCTCTGTCTTTATATAATAAGTAAAAGAAAGAGAGGATAAAGTAGGTGGTTTCATGTGGAAGAGTAAATATCGAGAAGCACGAAATGAAGATTATAATATATATATATATATATAATATGGGAAAGGAAGGAGATAGGATGCTTCACAGAAATTTAAAAGTACACCAAAAAGCCACTGTACCATCAATGGTGTTATCCGAATTAAATATGTGTGATCGTCATTAAATTAGTGGACGCCGTGTCAAACTTTATCGTCTTGTATTATAGGTCATGTGACCTCCCATTCTCCTCTGATCACTTCTGACAACTTATCCATGCGCTTTCATTGGAAAGAAACGAATCTTGATCTCCCTTTCTTTCTTTTATATATATATATATATATATATATATATATATATATATATATATATATATATATATATACACACACACGGGCAATTAGATCTTGTCCACAACATCGTTATTTACTCATTTTAGATCATTGTTTTTTATAGCACGAACACTTTTTTCATATATCTTAAATTTTTTTAAATTACCTTTATACAACCAAAAAAACAATGAGTTAATGAGTGGTCATGTTAGAAATAGGTAGGATCCGTTTTTTCATATATATATATAGAGAGAGAGAGGGAGAGAGAGAATATGTAAGAGTTTACTAAGAGCCGTTAGACACTCTCTCAGACTTTATTAGATTAATAACGCAGAATTGTTTGTCAATATAGATATGAGAATCGATGCCATTTAATGAGTACATTAAATGCAACACAGAATGGGTAAGTTGTCTAACAACTCTCCCTCTCTCTATATATTTATATATCACGTCTTTTCTTTTTGGGTTGAGAAAGCCCTAAAGAGTATTATGGCAGGCTATAGAGACTCCTTAAATTATCACGATAAAAATTTGTACAACAAGCTCTTTGAACAATCACAATGTGCAATTATGTCATCTTTTGTCTTCTAAGAGAGCCCACGTCACATGAAGAAATCCTACGTCATCTTTTTTCTTCTACCTCCATCAGCTGTGGTGCCCCATGACTCTTTCATTATTGAGGTAAACTCAAAGATATTACAGGAAGAACCCTGCTTATGAAAATATGAGTTCATTTTTAAAAACCAAAACCAATAAAACTGAAAAATGAGAGACACTCTTATTGTAGTTTGGATGCTTGGAGAGGCAATCACAACGATCTTTGTGTTAACTCATGTTGAGCTGGTAGAACCATAGTTTCTCATCAACGAAGGTTTCATATTTGATCTACAATGAAACTTGAAACTTTAAGCACAAAAATAATTGTTTATTTTTTCTAGAACGTTGTATTAAACAACAACAACTTCGCTCATGGAAGGGATCACCCTTGCATGGGCAGTCTCAAACCTGAATAAAGGAGGAGAGTTTTGTTAGGCTTCCGACAACCAACATAAAACTTTTTCGGACTTATTTACCATAATTCTACAAATTATGATAGGACTTTGTGAAAACAAAGAATTCATGTAGCGGACCCCTCTAATATGGGAAAAGGCTTAGGTTTTTTTGCCTCAGCAATACAAGGGGGCCTAAGCCGTGAAGAAGCTAAGGATTAGCACTTGCATAGAGCCCGAGAAATATGGCCTCAAGACAAGCCCCCTAATGCAAAGAGGGACAATGGTAAAATTAAAAATGTGTTCACCAAGCTCGGTGATGGATGAAGATGCATTGTATGCTGAAAGGGGCTAAGGGGTTGCATTCTCTGCTGAAAGGTCAGGAGTTCGATCGATACCCAGATGTGCAAACCCGCTTTCTTATCAAAAAAATAAAATAAAAGCACGTCACTAGAACAGTGCACGTCACTGTTTGTGGTGTTTGCTATATACTCCTTTCTCTGTCATCTGTCATTAAGGTAAGCTAAAGGGTGTTTGCTCGCGCAGGCCGGCTCCGGTTGTGTGGTTCTGCGCCCCATCGGGTGCAAACAGTGCCTTTCTGGTCCACGTGGGCCCGCAGATGCAAACAAGCCTTAAAGCTATTACAAGTGCACAACCCCGTTTTAAATATGAAAGCATGAGCCCCTCAATCATTAAGAACGATAAAGAATGCAGTCTCTAATTACTATTGTTGTTGATTGGAGTTCGACTCTCAGAGGGTGCATGTATGTGTTAGGCTTCGGCCTCCTCTTGTAAAAAAAAAAGAGCTAAAAGAAATAGTTATTAAGAGGCTGCCAACCTCTGTTAAGAGGTTGTTGTGTCAATTGAGGGGAGGGTTCACTGGTTATACTCTCTTTTCTTCAATCCCTATGCTGGTTGTTGCAACTGTCTTCCTCCTCTTGACTAGGCGGTCTCGCGCGAACCTTGTCAACTTTATTGGCGGACCAATTCTATCAGAACGGCTTGGTGGCTATATTGTCGGCCATGATGCTACAGTGCACTGGCAGACTAAGGAAAGAGGAGCTTGAGTCGGTGGGTTCGAGGCAATTTGGAATCACCGGTATGAACCGGTTTCGAGCAGTCAGTTTCGGTTTCGGTTTCGGTTCTAATGTGTGTTTTCAAACATCTAATCACAACCAAGCCGGACAGTTTCCGGTTCAGTTCGAATAGTTCCAGTTTGAACCGGTCATGTCTAAGTAGATAGAGCTCTATACGAGAGAAATGACTTTTTGTATATGTGGTTGGTTGGTTGGCGTGGGTCCATTCTTCATCGTCTCCTCTAAGGGCCATTTCATCTTCTCTCAACATCATGCCAACTACCCTTCAAGTTTCTAGAGGCGTTGAACTCTATAGTATGCTTTGGCTGAAGCCTGAAGGAAATAATTAAAGAAGGAGAGAGTGGCTTTCATATTTCTTCAATCTGATGATCACGTAAGGTGAATTCCGCTTTAGTCTTAGTCAATATTTTGAATTCTACACATACACATACTTATATATATTAATTTGAAAGAGATCATGCAAGTAACTTTTTTTTAATGGATATGATATTGATTGAAGAGATAATATATTAGTTTGAAAGAGATCATGCAAGTAATCTTTTTTGTAATGGATATGATATTGATTGAAGAGATAATATATATTAGTTTGAAAGAGATCATGCAAGTAATCTTTTTTTTAATGGATATGATATTGATTGAAGAAATAATATATATTAGTTTGAAAGAGATCATGCAAGTAATCTTTTTTTTCAATGGATATGATATTGATTGAAGTGATAAATAAATAAGCAATCCTTGGATTCAGTTCTGAAACCGAGTTCTGTTATTCAAAGTTCACGATGGCCGGCCCATCACTTTGAAACCACTCACAATTTAAAATCTGCAACAACAACTACTACAACAACAACTAAGCCTTTTCCCATAGTCGGCTACATGGATTCTTTGTTTCCACAAATCCCTATCGTGTGCCATGTTAGGAGTTAACTCACAATAAGCTAGATCATTCTTTATTGTTTCTTTCCAACACTTTTGTGCCAGGTGCACGATTTAAAATCTGTAATTAATTAAAATGATAATATCAAAAAAACCCTTAGCTCACAGGCCTCTCGATAACATCCCTCTCTCTCACACACATGCGCATGCGCACACACTCTTGCAAGTAAAAGGTTTGTTAATTTTAGCAAATAGGAAAAGTCCTTGTTTTTTTTTTGTTGAAAATCTTGGAATAAAATATTTCTTTTGTTCTTATTCCCCTTAAAACCATCATTAGTAAATGGGAGAAAACATAAAATATGATGTTTAATGAAAGATTCATTCTTCTCAGTTGGGTTTAGACAATATGATTGTCAAGCTTCAATGTCCCAACTCGGACTTCAACGAATATTTTATATGGAAGCTTAGAATCGTTCCTTGGCGAATCAAGCAGCAAGGAAGATGTGTTTGTTTAGAAAAAAAGAATTTGCTGACTCAATTCTAAGTAATTTATTTAGTTTAATTATCCAACCACTTCTTTTTTCGTATATATATATATATATATATATATATATATATGGGTGTAGGAAGCTCGATATGATTAGTATATTCAAACAAATCACAATGATCCAATTTGAAAGATGAATCATTGATATTTGAATTTAAAAGTAAAAAATATACTTATATTTTTTATAAATATAGTTAATTTAAAAATAACTTTTGCTTTTTTATTCAAATTTGAAGATTATCTAGCATATACAAGGAAAGTACTTACTCCTAAGATGCTAACGCTAGCTGTCGGATCACCCTTAATAGGCGATATTGACTTTCGAAAAAGGATGCCATCCCTCCGACGTGGTCACACCATCTAGTTCTTCCATCAACGGTCGTTAAACAGGTCAACGGTCGAAAAAGGATGCCATCTCTTATAATTCGAGTAGACACGAATTCAGGCTTTCCGAGTTGTGTTCCTTCAAGTATCATACTCCCGATCATTTAATGTTTTAGGTCGTGCTTCGTGTTATGTAAGAAACCGCTCAACATGTACACAGACTGTTTTTGTTTTTATGTTACTTTGAGTAAATTTTGAATTTTCAGATTCTTTTTGTTCGGGTTTTCGTGTTGTCTTGTGTGGTACCATCCCGAGCATGCACAGATTCGAACCTCACGGTAAAATACTTTTATCAGAAGATATTTTCTCGTGCTAGTATATTCTAATAGCATTATTTTGGTTGTTGGTTCTTTGACAAAATGTATTCCCCAATCTTACGGAATTGCATTCTGTTGACGCCGAAAATCTCACTTTTGACGCAACACATTCATACTAAGTTCTTCGTAGGGTGTTTACGGTTCGGTTTGGTTTGGTTATGAACCACGGTTCTGGACTTTATGTAAAATGAGAGAGAGGGTCGTCGACTATCTTATGCTCAACGGAGAGGGGAGTGGGTCATCGTCGGCGATTTGACGGAAAGGAGAAGTCCGGTTGGCCCTTTGGTCGACGATGATCTGAACGAGAAAGGGGAGTGGATTGTCCGTCGTCATCGTCAACCTGATGGAGAAAGGAGGAGGGTAGTAACGTGTGATCTTATGGAGTCTGGAATCCGGAGAGACGGATAAGGGGGAGAGTCTTGGGTTTGTTCATATGTATATTAATGGTTTGGTTCGGTTTCAATACTAAAATCGAGAACGGAATCATCATTTTTGTATTTTTATAGAACCGAACTGCTTGATATTTAGAACTCGGTTCTAGTGTTTGGTTCGGTTTCGGTGGTTCGATGAACATCCCTATTAAGCTGGTCGATTGACTGATTCAATCTGACTCGACTCGTTTTGCAGGTGGTCCGAATGCAGCATTGATGCAATCTGACCCAGCGCATCCGAACTAGCCCACTCTCTTTTTTCCCTGTTAAAAGAAGGAAGCAACATGTTGAGGTCGGACCACTCTAAACCGTTTGAAACTTTGAAGGGGGGACCTATACCATGTTATTGATTGAATCAACATGATTTCGACGCAAATTTTTCTAAATGTATCGTATTTCGGATATTGGATCTCTTATAGGACCTTGGTATGTTTTTTCTCCTAAAAGATTTGAGCAGACCCGAATCTAAGTCTAATGCTGGCATTCTAAAATGAGACCCAGACCTAAACTTACACGAATGAGCACCAAGTCTGAATCTGGGTTTAACACTGGCATTCCTCAAGTTTTTTCTTTTTTCCGGTATGATTGGGAGGCTGAAGCCAGATGCACCCCTACGTATCGAACTCATGACCTTCAACTTATGAGTTGACCTCCAAGCCAGGTGAGCCGTTGCTTCTTGTGCTATTCCTAAATGCAAACTTGACGTTCCACAGCCACAGAAGCCAATCAGTGGAAGGGTTCTTTAAGTACAACACCTACCACGTTATGGGAAATAATAATATTTTTTTATTCACTTTATTTGGTCAAAAATAGCGATCCGGGTCCACCCTTCCCTTTTCGGAAATAATTTTGGGTCTTGGACATCTTGGGTCCACATATCCATCTGCCTTTCTTTCTATGGCAACCGATTGCCGACTTGTCGATTTTGGATATATTCGATCCATTTAATCGGATTCAGTAAACAGAATCACATCCGATATCTCTTGCATATCCGATTTGGTTTATTCCAAATCCTTTTATTTATGTCCGATTTAAGTCGGGTAGGCAAACCTAGATCCGACCGAGTCGTCGCACCCGTTCTTCCGCCCTAGTCGGCAACCAAGTGGTTATGAGATCGACATGCACGATTGACTCTTCCTGACTCATTCGCTAGTCGGTAACCCACTAGTGGGACATGCATGGTCGTCTCTTACCTCAGAAGGATGGTCCCATATTTCATTTCAAGTACTAATTGGTTAGACCTTGGATGACTCTTATCCATGGTAGACCACACCCTTTTCTCAACGACATTCTAAGATGAATTTAACTTTGCTTACGGCTATCGTTCGCATCGGTCTTAAGTGGAGATAAAGGAGGAGGATCATGTTATGTTAAGTAGCTAACAATCATCATAAAACTTTGTTAGATCCTTTATAAGATAATACTATTTTTCTAACACTATTTATGCATGGTACATGAACCAAGCAGCCCGGTTCAACTCGTTACCTGCTTGTTCATGTTTGGCTTGTGATCTTGACTGAGCTGAACGTGAAGAGTGTGCGTTTGGCTCTAGGCTATTCATGAAGCTCACAAAAGTGCGATGCCACATTCTGCAACACAAAATTCCCTAATTTGGAGTTTTTTTGTATTGCTCAATTTTACATTGGTTAAGGTACATCGGTTTCACATTATATATATATGTATGTACAATGCTTATTTAGTGAATACCAAGATATTGTTTTGAAGATGACCTAAAAAGAAAACAAACGCGAGGGCAGATGAGCTCGAGCACGAACTTCTAAAGGGAATCGAACTCGGGATCTACCAGAGTACTATGATGCATCCAACCCCTGCAACGTACACGTTAGACGAATCCAAGACCGAACTGATCCAATCCGATTCGATCTATCAACCGTCTTACTTTCTTCCCCTCTTTTTCACAATTATTGTAACGTACTTTCTTGAAGGGACAATGAGTGAGAAGAGTCGTGGAAGGAGGAGACTCCTTGGCCTCGTGTGCAGCGAGCACGGCGAAGGAAGCTCCTCTCTCAGAAGAGTTTCTTACCTTCCCTTCTCTCCCTCTCCTATTTATACTCTTCGTCCCTCATTCCTTGCCTCAACCCTCCTCTCTTCCTCCCCTTCGTCTCCTACGCTGGACAGTCCCTTTCTTCTGCCTCTAATCGGAAAGCCCTTATTCATTTTGCGCTGTCGACAGAAGACTAGCGGCGAAATCTTTCTAATGGATACATCCACCTATAATAACTTGTTTCTTGAGAAGATAAGGAGACACCTGCTCGGCGATTCCTCTCCTCGCATAACGGTTTCAGTCGACGATCTGTTAGCTCACTGCAGTTCAGATCATAGCCAGAGTGTAGAAATCGAACTTCTCCATGATTTTCCAGGACTCAGTTACTCGGAGCCGACGGTGGTTGAGGAGGGAGTCGATAGTTCCAATGTTTGTGCTTTCGATCTGGAGGATCTTTTGGAAGAATACTGCCGCAGTGAAAGATCGAGCTGCGGATCGCAAGTTCAGATGCAGAAATCGAGTGAAATCATCGTGCCGAAAGCTGAGGTCTTGGACTCTTCTTTCGAAATCGATTCGTTTCTTGCTCCTTCCGGGATCAATTTCCCTATCTCCGATGAGAAGATCGTCATCTCCAGCGCATCTAGATCTGATATTACTCCTGGATTTACCGGTGAAAACTCTGGCAGTTCTCCCACCGGTGGTGCGGCAAAACGCCGGCGGCGACCTCCACCTCTGAACTTACCAACGACGTCTAATCAGACACATGGAATTAGTGTGAACCAGGCAAATGACGGAGGGGAGCGCTATCGGGGGGTGAGGCGGCGGCCCTGGGGGAAATTCGCGGCGGAGATCCGAGACCCAAGGCGAAATGGAGCTAGAGTTTGGCTTGGGACCTACGATACCGCAGCCAACGCGGCTCGTGCCTATGATCGCTCAGCCTTCCAGATGAGAGGCAGAAAGGCCATCCTCAACTTCCCCCTAGAGGCGGGCTGGTACCTGGAGGAGAGCGCATGCGGGCCTAGCAAGAAGAGAAAGAACGATGCCGTCGGCAGCAGCGGAGACGCCCAACACGTCACAGTGAAGGAGAGGTTCTCTTCATCAGAGAGCGACGGCGGTTCGAACGGGAACATTTCAGAAACCACGCCACTCACGCCGTCCACCTGGTCGAGCATCGACCTGCCGGCCGGAATCTTCTCCATTCCTCCGCTGTCTCCGTTGTCATCTCACCCCTTTTTTGGATTCCCACAGCTTATGGTGAGCTAGATTTCAGAGTCCTAATGTGATTCTCTTCAATCTCGCCGCGGCAGACAGCTTCAAGATGTTCATATAACAATTCATTCATTGAATTACTGGTTTTGTGTTTAAGATTGAGTTGAGTGTATTAAATATGTCTTGTTTTATCATCTCAGTTGCTCATATAAAAAAACCTAAGATTTGCTTCTCTTTGTCCAAACTGATTCAGAACTCTATCTGGATAACCAAAGATCGTTGATGTTCGTATCCTTGAGCGAAGCACACGACTACTGAAGTATAAAAAAAACACCCCGAGTCATGCTAGAACTGGATCTGGTCTTGCTTAGGGTGAAAAATATTGGATCCAGTATTGGTTTAACAATTCGGATTCGGAAACTATAGATATAAACGGTGGGAACTGAGTTGCCCATGCAGATTCGACCCGTTTAAGTCCAAAAGTGGCTGCAAAGGTTCCTTGTATCCAATGATGGTCTTCCTCTCTGGCAATTCTCGACCTCAATGGACAGCCTGAAGTCAAGAATCAAATTCTTTTTTGACAAGGATGGTTTGGCCCAAATATCAAGCCCCCCATCAAGCTTACTGCCACGTGTAGTTGCTTAAACGTGTCACCATGCTTCTTTAGGGCTTATTTTTGGCTTGGTTACGATGTTAAGATGCCTATTTTTCATATGGATATCATTCATTCAGTTTTTGGATTCCTTGCTTGCACTCGGGAAAGCTACATTATCAATACCAACAAGCCATACTCCTTTCGTCTACGCTTTCATACATGTGAGAAAGCAGTGAAGTTGCTTATTTTGGCTGAGAAATTAACTCTTGCACAGTTCTTCACAGTGTTGCATCAAAATGGGCATACCATTTGCTCTCCCGATTAAATGTAATGCAGTTCGATCTTATTCCTTTTCCTGATTAATAAGGATATGAGATAAAGATCCACTTAGTGTGTCACATTAAGAACTCTTGGTTTTGGTTTGGTTTTTCGCTCGTTGATTTGTAATGCAGATCTCTCTCTCTCTCTCTTGTATATCTTAAAAAGTTGTTTCTTATCTAGGTGACGAAATTAAGACCATTAGCAGCAGGCAATAAGAAAGGCAGATGGGTAGGTTGTACTAGCATAAGTAAGAGGTATTGAGTTCGAAAGGGTTAAAAGTATTCATCATCTAATTTCTTATACCTTCTTACTCGCCTCTATTAGTAGCCTCTCTAAGTGACAGTACCATCTTCTTTTGTTTGATTCTATCCTACCTTTTCTCTAACAACCTACTCCGAAGTTACATTTTCGCTACATTACGATAGTAGACAAGGTTTACGATAACATTGTTGCGAATTCTGAACACAAAGAAATGGATTTCGCAACGATTCACCTTGCTGTTACTCGGATACTAAAGTAAGAAAATGTCAGTTTCGTCGATGCAACTTTTGCTGTATGTATTGAGTAATGAATATCTTCTGTGAAGTCTTAATCTTAATTAGTGTGAATAACCTGATGATGCCTCTTTCATTTGTTATAATGATATAATCAGTGGAATCAATTCATGTTTGCCGGGCAGTCCCCCATCTCAGCAAGAAGTAAAGGTTAGTATGTATCTTTCTTTTCTTTTCTTTTTTGCAATGGGGAGGCTAGAGCCAGGTATGCATGCTCCCTGAGTATCGAGCATACGACATTCATCTTGTTGGTCAAGTTCCTCGCCAGGTGAGCTACCGATTGGCATGCTGTTAATGTAGGGTTTAATGATATTTTCACTTAAAAACAAGCAGAAAATTTTCATTAGCATTAGTGGTGTCAATGGGTTGACCCGAACCTCACCCTCACTTGTCTCGAGCATGTACCTTTTCCTCGAATGCCTGTTTTCTATCACAAGTCAAAACATGGCTGCATCATGCGTCTCGAATTTATATAAAATGATAATAGGAATCTCAGGGCATTTTTCAATGATAGTTGTCTATCATAGAAAGAGAACTCTCAATCTCTTATCGTTGGTACAAATCAATTACATTATCGTTTATTTGTTATATATATTTATATATATAGAGAGAGGAGAGAAGTAAATGCTCAAATCTCATTTATTTTCAAATCAACTCAAATATATTTACGGTTTGATTATCTATCTCAAATCTACTCAAATATATATAGAGAGAGGCGATGTTTAAATTAAAAGTTATAACATGAATGATTGAGATTTAAATTAAAAGTATTATTGTACTTTTGTGATTTACATTTAATATGTCATGCACATTAAATATTTTTTTACTTTATCACCTCAATCAGTCGTTTAAAAGATTAAACGATAAAGCATATTTCAAAGAACACATCCTCTCTCTCTCTCTCTCTCTCTATATATATATATATATATATATATATATATATATATATATATGAAGATAGGATCGTACTCACCTATGACATGTTCACTCATACCCACTTACTGTTTTTGGGTGAAGAGTATAATTTAAAATTTTTAAAAAGTATAAAAGATATTATTATTACTGTTATTATTATTATATGTCATCCAGTTTGCATTCTAATTCTGCTTTCTTTGGAAGGAGACACTAAAACATGATATTATAGTGTTGGGAGTAAAATTCTAATGTGACATGATATTCAACAATAGTCCACCCCACTTTGAGGAACTCAGAGGAAGTGTTCATTTGTATTTTGGTTTGAATTGGATTAAGAGCCAAACTGGTATCAAATCTATGTGATGTCAAAACCCAAATCTAAATTTGAATGTGCCGAATGCGGGTTCGTTAAAGCGTTAGCTCAATGGAAGCGTGCCTTGGCTGGTGGGGAGTTCGACTCCCAACGGGTGCGTGCGTGGTGTGTTAGGCTTCAGCCTCCTCTTGTAACCCTAAAAAAATATCAATGACTAGGATCCTGACACAAGGAAATGGCCACCGGTAGAAATTGCTTCCCAGGTCGGTGACGAGGTATGACTCCGAAACCTCGTTTGCATATTGGAAAGCCTCAGCCATATCCTGCATTTTCCTATGAAAACGAGTCTTAACTATGTCCTGCATTTTCCTATGAAAACGAGTCTTTCAAGGGTTTACGAACTCTGTCGTGTACTAGAGAGAGAAAGAGATAGAGGGTTTTGATGTGCAGGAGAGAGGGTTTCGGTTGATACATTGTTTTCCCTTTTCCTCCAACAGAGAGAGAGAGAGAGAGAGAGAGAGAGAGAGAGAGAGACGGTTGAATAACTCTCTGTTGTGCAAGTTGATTAATTGTTTTCTTTTCCCTCTTTTGCTTGAAGCATCGGATTTGATCGATTGCTATTGCTTTGATGCAGTAATATGCAGGAGAATGAACTCCGTATTCAAGAAAAAACTCCCAATCCCACCTCACAAATCGCTACCAAAATGCTATTATCTTATCCTCCCTTCGTCTTCTTCATCCCCCAAATCACCACCAACAGCAAAGCAATCGTCAATCTTTCCTTTCTTCATCCCTCAAAGAGAAGCTCGTGTCGCGTGTAATCGTCTTCGACTACCTCAAGGGTTTGGGAATCATCCCTGATGAACTTCAAGACCTAGAGCTTCCTTCCACCGTTGAAGTCATGAGGGAGCGCGTCGAGTTTCTTCAGAAATTAGGGTTAACCATTGACGACATCAACGATTACCCTTTGATGCTAGGATGCAGCGTAAGAAAGAACATGATTCCCGTTTTGGGGTACTTAGAAAAAATTGGGATTCCAAGGTCCAAAATTGGTGAATTTGTTAAGAACTACCCACAAGTGTTGCATGCTAGTGTGATTGTTGAGCTTGTTCCGGTTGTGAAGTTCCTTAGGGGGCTTGATGTGGAGAAGGAGGATATTGGGTATGTGTTGCAAAAGTACCCTGAACTTCTTGGTTTCAAGCTTGAGGGTACTATGAGTACTTCAGTGGCTTATCTTGTTAGTATTGGTGTGAATCCTAGAGATATTGGTCCCCGTGGAGTTTCTGAAAGGCCGGGGAATTCCCGTGGAGGATGTTGCTAAGATGGTGGTTGCTTGTCCGCAATTGGTTGCTCTCAGAGTTGAGTTGTTGAAGAACGGTTTCTATTTCTTTAAGAGTGAAATGAAGAGGCCGATACAGGAACTCGTAGGGTTTCCTGAGTATTTTACTTACAGTTTGGAGATGAGGATCAAGCCTCGGTACGAGAGAGCGTCCAGCAAAGGGATTCGGTTTAGCCTGAATTGGCTTCTGAATTGCAGTGATCAGCGGTTTGAGGAGCGGATGCGAGGTGATTTCATTGATTCGGACACGGCAGGGCCTTCATTTTGTATGGGTGGAGTGTTAGAACTGCCAGGGAATGAAGTTGTCTCTGAGAAAGAGGAAGAGGAAGAAGAAAGTGATGGAGAGACACTATATAGACGTACCGTTTCTCTGTAGTAAGTAACTTAAATCTTGTTTCGTCCAACAATCAAATCAAATGGAATAGAAATGCCGCAATCTGTTTATTTTGGTTCTGCAAAGAATTAGCAGCTACTGTTACTCTTTATTATCAATCAGCGCAATGAGGAACGCAAGGAGCAAGAATTAGCAGCTACTGTTATTCTTGATTATCTATCAGTACAATTTTGCAATATTGATAGAGTGGAACCTAATGAAACTGCTTCCCTTCTATGTCCAACTTGTGTTATGGCAATGTTAAAACTTTACTTAACCTTGGTGAATTCTTTAAGTCCCATTGTATTGAGCAGAGATGAACAAGCTTTTTCCAATGGCACTGACAAAATGGGACTACATCAAAGAAATGTAACTCATCTTATGATCAGTAGTTGCCTTCAAAAATTTCCAAATTCTGAATGATCCAAAGGGATAAACTCCCAAATATTATAATGATATCAATGGAGATCTTTTTCTTGGTTTGATCCATCATCTTATCCTGAGTCAACTTCTGATTACTCGTTTTTCTAAATGGATGAATAAGACCTAAACAACTGCTGCCTATGTGAGCAAAGGCTCCAATGCCAATTTAGGATTCTATATGTGCTCCTCTACTGATCTTTCTGATAGCTGTAAAATTCGTGAATCCTTTACGAAATGTCACGTACAACATTCAGATAATATTCCCTAGATTGTGTCCTGACATTTCTGCCGCAGGTTTTTAGGAGCGAAGTCAGCTGCAACCTGAAGCTATTTGATAGTAGAAAGACGCTTTTAAGCTTCCCATATGTCTATGCAGGTAGGATGTCTGTTCTTTCTAATGCTAGTTTATTATCAGTTTTTCTCTGATGTTCATTCATAGGAGGACATCAGTATTAGCACCCAAAGTGGTAGCTCAACGACAGGGTGCTCTGACACCCTCGCTGCAGGCAGGAGTTCGACCACTGGAGGGTGCAAGGCTTCAGCCTCCCGCCCTAACGAAAAATAGGACATTAGCATCAGGAAGATGTCCTTGCTGAACAAGTATCTGTATTTACAAGGAAAAGACAGACAAAACAAGGAAGAAAACTGTGATATACGAAGGGAAAAGAGAATGAACTCTTCTTTAAAGGTTTCTTAATTCAGATCCCTCTTCCTAACTGGGAGGGAAATCCTTGAACCATCCTTCTATTTAGTCCATATATTCTGTATTGGCGATGAGAACTGACCCATTATATGCAGTATGGGTTATGTTGCGCGTCATACAGCTGTTGCTTTATACAAGGATAACCTCAAGGAAATTCTGTAACTTTATTATCTTCTAATGTTGGTAATGGGCATCTTCATTTGTCAGTTTCATTTGAAAGATCAAGCACATTCCGATCAAACTTACCAGTATCTGGTCTCAAAGAGCGTAGGTGAAACCAACTAATACTAATAATTTTAAGCACCTCTTGTGTAATAAGCTGCACTCCGCATCGCCATGAACTCCAAGCATATCAGCAGTGAAAAGATTGAAGAATACACATCTATAGGCAATATAGAATGCACCCATAGTACACAGTGAATTATCGACATTATTGAAGCAATTAACAGGAAATGGATGTGGTATACATAATCTCATTATGAGACCACTGGCAGCATGGTGGCTCGGAACAGTTACAACGTTTGTGTGTGTGAGAGAGAGTTATTGCAGAGGAAAAGCTGTAAAGCACCAGCAATAGGAAACCAGTTCGAGGACTGGTCTTTCCATAAGTTGCTACACCTCTGCCTACGGAATGTGGCGGGTCCGTATCCCACTTTGCAGCTATTCTGCTGGTGTCTCTGCTAATGTAGTATCTTATACGAGTACATATATTCTATAATCTATTACAACTAGGGATGATAATATATTCTATTATCAATTACAACTAGAGATGATAATTTGGACCCGCCCCATGGGTACCCACTCTGACCCCCGCAGCAGGGTAGAGCAGGGGATGAGAGAGATGCGGGCTGTCAGGAACGGGTTTGCAACAGATTCAACACTATGGCTGCATAGTGGATCTGCTTGGCCGTGCTGACTAGAAGAGGCAGTAGAAGTGATAAAGAGTATGCAGATCGAGCCAAGTGATATGGGGTGCATTATTGAATGACTGCCGTATTCATGGAAACAGGAAATTGGTTGAACACTCTGCAACCGAATTGCTTGATCTGGATCCTCAAAATGAAGCATATTTGCTGCTGCTGGCTAATATGTGTAGTGAATACGGCAGATGGAAAGATGTAGGGAAGACCAGGAAGATGATCCATGAGAGGGGGTAGCAAAAACTCCGGGTTGCAGCTGGATCGAGATAGAAAACAGAGTTCATGAGTTCTACTCTGCCTATAAGCAGCACCCAAAAGCTAAGGAAATCTCAGAGGCATTGGATAGTCTGGTTCTATTATCGAAGGATCCTGATTTTCTCGTAGAACCATATGAATAGTTATTGCATGCAGACCAAGTTTCACATCTCAACAATCATGTCTTGAAAGAGATCAAATTTAATACTATGAAAAGGAGGTTAGAATAGCGCTATACTTCGAGGTGTGATTGTAATGAATACTAACCTTTAGGTTGATTTACTTCCACCGATATTAATAACCGAATACAATGGACTCGGACAAACACTTTAGGATACAACGAAAACCCCCAGTTCATCTTGCATGAATGCAATGAGTCATAAACAATCTGGCAAATTAAAGATGATGTTGCAAACCTAATTAGCACTACACTTGAACTTACAAACTCTATTGGAAAACTACGTAAAAAAGGACACACAGTGAATATCCTTCTAAAATTTAAGGACTTCCTTTCAAGTATCTTAATACTCGATGAACACCATGCTAATCATCATTACTTGGATTGCTTCTTCATCAACTCAATCTGCTTGCTTATCGCATATGCAATATCAGATAGAATACATGTTATAGCATACATCAAGCATCTAATAATTTTAACATATTCTAATTATACCACAATGCATACTTTGTTTGATAATAACAATCAAAATAATCAAATTTCTTTTAAACTTTTTCAATATAACGTGATTGTATAAGCCTTATATTGTTTCATTCTCTTATTATTCTAATACCTAAACTAACATCTCTTTTTCTTGTATTTTTAATATGAAAATTATTAAACAAAAACTTTTTGATATTTTCAACTTCTTCACTATACTCGGAATGTGTATATATAAATATTTTAGTAAATATTTTTTAATATAAACATAACCATATATACATAATAACTTTTAGTTTAATAATATAAAATATCATAAAATTATATTTTGTGTAAATTATGTAATATTCAATGTTTTAAAGATATTTTTATTGATTGAAGCAGGACGGGATGGGGCCAGGTTGTAACAAAAGTGTGGCGGAGGTGCGGGTTTTGATCTCCCAAGATCCGTGGGGCAGGGCAGGGCAGGGATAAACAAGATTATAGGGCGGTGCATGTGCGGGTGGAGTGAAAATCCGCCCCTAAAAAAAATAACTTCTGTGTCTCAAAATTGCCTTTTATGATACGCAATAATTATGTTTTTAGTATTCATCATACTGCTGCGGGGCATCACAGGAATCCATCAGGTTACACCTAAATGAATTCAGACAACAATGCACAAATTTTAACCATTCGAAACCAGAGAACATGCACGCCACTGTGCAGGTTATATCAACTGTAGAGGCACCGATTAATTGGAGGTCTGCGAAAAGAAAATGTATATTTTCTAGCTTACGAATAGAATCATATAACCATCGTTCATGACTTGATACAATTTTGCGCTGCCCGCGATCACATTGATTGCATCTGGTTAAGTTGCTATTTGAACCAAAAAAATTGCGGGTTGTATCTGAAGTTCAAGACCATCCAGCTCCAACGATACAGACTGTTAGTGTCTATGTGATGATGTTAGGCAACCCTCCTCCTACCTGCAGGCGAAGATCTTAACATCAATCAAAGCTTGAAAACTGTTTCAAGAAATTTTTTCAAATAGACGACAATATGAGCGTATTCCCTGTGAAATGCTTTTCAGAATTCCTCTAGGCGTGATTAAACACAAAAAGGTGGAAGCGTGCAGGAATTGTGCGCTTTTCCATCCTGGATGTGAATTGGATTCTGCATTTGCTAGAAGCCAGTTCGCGGTCGGGACATGGATTTCCTATTTGAGGTAGATAATATGGTTACACAGTAACTTGGCCCAAGACAACTAGGAGTACAATGTAGATCCAAAATTTTAACCAGTGCCCCTCTCAATCATGGAAAAACTTGAGCATATGCGAAATGGGCGTCGCTAGCTAAAAGTAATCGATATCGTATCAGAAAGTACCTGGCAAAAAGAAAGTGTAGGAGCGCTGCGGGTTTATTGAGATTTTCCTTTGTAGGCCACTTATATTGACTTGGCATGACATTTTGAGAGGGAGCCAATGTGCTCTTCTAACAAAGGAAATTATCGATCATGTGCAATATACAGTCAACCCCTTCTGAATGCACAAACGGATCCTTGACCTGCACATAAGTTTCAAAATACGACCACTAAATCAATCGATAAACTAGAATAACTTGACACAATGTGGAGAAAGAGCGCTTTTCTAGTATTATGTAACACCCTAGCATCAAGCGAGCAGTAGAAGACGTAAGGCAGTGCACGGTATGCCCATAACGAGGAGAAAGAAGATTGCCCAAAGCCAACCAGTTCTCGAACTTACTCGGAACTAGCAAGATTATCATAGAAGTACCACAAAAATCTGAGGAACTTGAATGAAATGGCACATAAACTACATCAAGGCATCTAACAGATTTATTTCTAAATTACTTGAAAAATAAATGAAAAGAAGCGACAAAGAAAACACATAATTTTGGGTTATCCAGTATTATTTATCACACGGGAAGCAGAAAATTGAGTCCATGAGCTACCTGTTCAAACTACCGGTTACCCCTCATAGAAAATAGGCTAAAAGTGTTCTGTAATTCCGTTTCATACAAACTAAGAAGCCGATCAGCATTAAGTAGAAACTGGTCCAATATTTGCTCTGTACCAACATGTATTTCAATCAGAAAAGACATTTTTCCCCACTAGCACCAGTAGTAATACAAAGTGAGAGTCTGTGTGTGTGCGTGTGAGAGAGAGAGACAGACCTGGATGAGACTGTGGGCAGCAAATCGCCTCTTGCTAGAGTGGAAACTAACATGAACCCGTTCCCAAGAAACACGGCAGAGCCCAGTTGCCAATTGTTCTGCAAATGAAAGGCTCAGCTATGTAACAGAACAACATAATTCTCCATCCTGATGTGACACCAATCTCCATAAGAAATAAAAGCACCAAACTTCATCTTTTTCATCTTGTAAAGATTTAAGTTGTCAATTGTTCTGCATGTCCCTATTAATGTTATAGTTGATGGATCATAGAGTCACAGACACAACAGCTCAAACCTTTGATCAAAGAGGTGCAGTTTCTTCACAGTTAAAGGTATAATCTACCAAGGAAACTTGCAAGGAAAAGTTTTCCAAGCGTGAGTCTCTACAATACCTACGAGAAAATTACCAAGCAAAGTTTTGCAAGCATTTCAATTTGCACTTGTTCAACAAGAAGGGGCTCTGGTATTCCAGCGGAAGCTGCCTTACAATTTTTATAAAGAATACAAACATCAATATCAATTGCAGTAACAATATGAACCTGCCATCGAGTTGTGAACTGATGAAACTATTAAAACCAATTAAGATAGCAAGCAGGCATTCAGTTTTCACATAACTCAATCCTATCATAAAATAACAGTCCTAAAGTCTAATTTAGCTATAGGATTAATTTTGAGTTTCGTGAACACACAGATCATGCTTTAGAATAACAATTTTTAGGTCCAAATTCAAAAGGATTAATTCCATATCATGCATGTCTACTCAACAGAGGTCGCACAACAAGATTATACTACATGCAGAGACCACCTTCCAGCATGTCAAGTCTTTCGTCCATAACTGAAGGCTGTTCAAGCTGCTCTGCCTCTGCCTCCTTTTCAACCTCCTCACACACAATATGTGGATATCTCTCACTTGGTGACTCCTCCCACTGATCCATCAAGTACAAATGACTGAGATATAAAACAGAATCAGATAAAAATATAAATCACAAGTTCTAGTATTGCAGATAACAGGAAACCTTAGGCAATTCACAGTCACGCCTAATTGATGCAGTTCTCCAACCTACAATATCTTAGTTGCATCATCAAGGAACAAAAGTAGTTCTAAGGAGTTGCCAAATGAAGAGAAATGTCAAAATGATGAGAAAGGATACGATCATAGCCCACATTAGCGTATACAACTCGCCGTCTAAAAGCCCGTAATGCTGATCTGCATTGTAAGTTAGCAAAGTTATTGTAAGCATCACTGGATACAAAGAACATTCAGAATATCCATATCTACTACAATCTCCACAGGAAAAGGCAGTTCATCCACAAACATGAAATAAAGGTCACCGCAGTCTGTTAACATCTGTTGGAGCAATGGTAGTTTCCCTTCTTCATTATCAGTAAGAAATAGATGCCTTCCAGTTCTCCTAAAGATCCAATGGATGACAAGACAAGCTGTTTTTTCAAGCACAGTGGAACCAAAAAGGAACGGTACCTGTGAACAACGGACAACAGAATAAAAAGCAGAGATGTTATAGATATGGCTGTAGAGCTCATTTAACACCATAGTCATAGGCAACTATGAAAAGAAACTGAGTAAAGGCAGTTGAGATCTGCACTCACAATCACCTCAACCAACTCAGCAGGAAGAATTAATTTAAAATAAACTATGTGCACATAATCATCTAAGATTCGATGAAACTATTTCTGTCCATGCTGTTATCCTTAAGTGCTTAAAGTTGAAGGCACATTGCAAGATGACAAGCCTTTTGATAGTTGAGACTAATCAGAAGAAGCTGAGTTGTACGGTGGTGGAGTGGATTATAAAACAATTTTATTATGAAGGTTGGAAACAAATGTTTTTGGGAAGGTACTAATGAAGAAAACACAAAACTGATCAATGTAAGTGGCAAGACAGCAGTCAGACTGGTGATAGAACAGAAAAATTTCACATAGCAGACATCGATGGCAGAGATGACATGCTGTGTTTTCATTAGTTGTTCTTTGAAGGCATACTGTCAATGTTTTCTTCAGATGCAATGCCTTAAGCAATGACAACTAGCTTCAGAAATTATGCTATAAATTACATAGTTTCAGAAAATAATAAACAGTGACATCAAATGCTCATGCAATATTTAATGAACAAGCACCAAGACATGACTGAAGAAACCAATCTCTAGACTGAACCCAAAATACTTGCAGCATATAAAGCGAATTATACCTGTTTGTTACCCCTTGAACCAAGATGAGGTGTTGCAACTGTAATAAAATTCATTGGTTCGAGGCCACAAATTATACCTCTTGAATCTTTATCTAGCGCACCATTAAGTAAAACATCTCCAGTTTCTTTCTCTGAACAGGAGGGCTTGTATAATCTACCAATAGCATATCTAGCAACTAGCCCTCCCACAGAATGTGCAATGAAGGAAATCTTCCGGAGATTTGGCATTTGCCTCTTCAGTTCTTTCACCTAACAATGACACACAGCCATTCACATCAAATACAAAATAAACCTCAAGTTACATGATACTTTAATTGCTACTTTATCAAGAACATTTACAAAAAGAGACCAACCTCTTCTGCTAAACGTTCCCCCATCACGTCAACACCATCTAAGGTCAATTTGGAAGCATTCCTTTCACTACCTGCATCAATTACATTTAGAGACATCTAAGGTCAGTATGGCCCGTGTCATGAAAGTATCATGGGCACTATCTATACGTATCTAATCATATAGGAGTCAGTATTTGTTAAAATACATCAGGCACAACGGCTGCTTTCAGGAGTCAGCAGCTGGCTGCCCACTACTACTCTCTCTCTTCTCCACTCTGTAAATACTTACCTTGTAAATAATAAATGTTAAGCCTTCTTGGTCAATTTATATACATTCTTTGAGTGTATTTGTTATGTTAGTGCATTTGCTATTATTCTAGTCTTTTCCAAGGCTCTTTATAGTCATCCTTTGGTGACTCACAATTGTTGTATGTGTATTGGATATCTGTTGCCCCATTCAACACGTTGAAGTATCATCTTCAATACAGTATTTGCATCATACTATATCAGGGTTAATGGGGTCAAGTAAATATGAGCATGGTCATGCAAATCATAAAGTAACACCAGTAACAAAAAAAAAATCAGGAAGTGCTAGTTTGATATCAAGAAGGGCAGGTAAACCACCTGCAGGCCCGCCTAATATCCTAATCAGAGAGACACCTGTTTTCAGTTTTTACAAGGGCAACCTCTTTAGAGTCTTACACTGAGTCAAGCCTAAGCCCTACTCAGACCAAGTGAGGTCTAAAAAAAAGAGAACCGAACCAGATATCTGACCGGCCCAATGCCAACACCATGTATTAACTGCATTAAAGTTTATTCCTCTCCAAAGAGAATGATAATCTCACAAAAGGAATAGTGCTTCAAAGGTACTAAAGCAAATATGACAAAATATATCCGATCTTAAACACCAAATTGCTTCTCTTATAATGGTTTCTTGACCTCTCAGACTCTGACATCTTGAACTGGCATGCTCTATTATACGGATATCCTCAATCCATAGTCAATTTTCAAGATTAAAACTTTTGCCACATTCAGTACGTCAGCTTTCAGTTCCTTCTGCTGCAGTCTGAAGTGTTTCAATCAGGTCAAAGAGAAACAAGAGCAGACAGAAATCAGAAATAGGAAAGGAACATGGGACTGCTTCAGTTATCTAGAGAAGCAGGGAGACATAATGGATCTTTTTATACAAAAGGATGGAAGTTTGAAAAACAATAAATAATCCATTTTTTTGCTAAAAGCTGATCATAGATAATTTTTGCTTTAAACATTTACAAGGAACATGACAATCAAATGCTCAACACTTACAGTGGACAACCACTTTATCTGGAAGCATCCGAACAAATTTCTCAGCAGCAAACTTCCAATCAGCTGCACTGCAATAAAGAACCCAAAAGGGTTTAAAACAGTAGCAACCCATCTTCATAGATGGAAAACAACGATCATCACAAAGATGGTAGTGTAGCAATTGCATGATAATTTCAAAGAATAAAGAGAAAGCCACAATTGATAAAGACAGGTATAACAAAGATGGTAGTGTAATTGAAGAAAGAAGTTCGTTACTTCAAAGACAAAAACTGGCAAATCACTTGAAATCTACCAGATATATTTAGCTAGTTGAAACAAATAGAAACAATCAAAGGGAACAGAGGACAAACACCAAAATATGATGTTGACTACTAGAAACAAAATTTTAGCATTCATCTCGCTCAATAATTAAGAATAAACCTTTTTTCTTTCGCATAAATAGATGAAGTTAAACAAAACCTTTTAAGTAACCTGGAGTTGCATGGATCCTCACAAAATAAACATTGAACAGTATCTCAACAATGAAAACAGAAAAACAATACTGAGAAATGTTCCAGTCTCTCGCTTCCTATTTTGGCACAGATATACCTCGGTTGGGCCAAGGACAGTTGCCACGATAGTTCAAAGTAACATGTATCTTTCTTGACAATTAGTACTCAACAGAATATAGTACCCAAAAAATACTGTTTATAACAGGGCAATCAACTCAAGTCCGTTAATTTTGACTGAAAACACTCAAGTGCATTGTTTACACATCATTAAGATATAGATAAATTCACATCTCACTTTCCGAACTAATTTTCTCCTTTAGTTCCAAGTTTCCAACAACCCCACCACCCAAATGCGGAACCTTCCACACACGATTCAAGTGAAAGATGAACATCTGCCATGTATTAATAACATCAGCACCAGAGAGTTTGTTCTTAGGTGGCTCCACTAAATTCAGGAACAGCTATGATCAAACACAGAATGGCCGCTGTACACAAAAAATTTAGTTCATTCCTTTGAATTTGAAGAGGTACACTGGTACCAATCTCAGAAGCAAATTTCATCTTCTCCACCGACGATCTCCTGTCTCAAACAAAACCGTCTCTATATATAATTAATTTTCAACCACATACCATTTTCTAACAGCCAACAATTTCGTCTGAATACAGTCCAGCGTCTAGAAACATATAAAACCAAATTCAAAACCATAACGTTTTCCAAATAGGCCTCCCGCTACCTAAAATCCCCAAATCCAATTGATTCTATTAAACGAAAAACTCAAACGCCTAATTCCGTACGTGCCGAAAGTAACACGAAAAATGTAACTCAGAAAGGAGAATAATTCGGGAGGAGATAATCCCATTTCTAGTGTCTCTTAACATCGGAAAATAAAAAGGAAAAGGACGATAATAATCAGAACCCTAATCCTGACACCAAATAAAATCATGGGAGGAAGCCTAATTCCACACAACACTACAACTGGACACCAGAGAGAAATCAATACGAAAGACAATTTCTGCAGCAGCGACAATCAGAACCACGTTCAGATCCAAAAAGGAAGGAACCAAAAACAAGAACAAAGAAACCAATTTAAGATCGAATCTCGTACTTCCCGAGGATCCCGTGGACCATCACGACAAGGTGATCTGGTGGACCCGTCGCTGATTCACCATTAACGACGTCGCCTTCGTTGTCTTCGGAGATCCGGCCAGGCATTTTCGAAATTCTCCAATTAGTCAACCACCTCAACCAAAATTCAACCAGAATAAGAACGAAGGAGACGAAGTAAATGAGATAAAGAGGGAAACAGTAACCGCGTGATCAGAGCTTTGCATAGGAGACGACGTGGCTTTTATAGGGAATGAGATCAGACGACCAAGGAAGAAGCCGATTTTTTTTATTCAGTTTTCACCTAAACTTCGTTGGTTGGCTTTTCAGAAAAAATTAATCAGTTCAAATTTTCGAAAATGATAAAAAACCGTCTTTTTCAGTTGTAAGCTTCGTTTCAACTCTCTTAGTTATGGTGTGCAGTATGGATGGCAATATGTGCTCCACCCGTGGGTACCCAAACCCGATCCAATCCGCCCTTGAAACCCAACCCGATGCAGGGCGAAATGGGTTGTATAATAGGGGATCACTATTTGCACACTCTAAATTGCTATACACATATTTTTTTCATCATCTTCAAGAATACTGTTACTTATTTTTTTTAAAATTTTGCACTACTCTCGATCTCACTTGTTCTTTTTTCTATCTCGTTTATTGCAAGCTCTCATTTTTTATTTGCTTTTATTGATACCAGAGTATTTTTTTATAATTAGACGATACTTAAATGGGCTCAGTTGGAGCTCCATCACCTTCTATGATAGAAAAACAAATTTGAGTGTTTGATTCGATAAAGTATTTTGTGTTTTTTATAAATATGTTTGTCGATTGTCTTACTTTATTTTTATTTTTTTTTAGGTATTTGATGCCGTCGAATCAACTCCGCCCATGTAAGGGATCACCCTTGCATTGCCGGTCCCAAGCCCGGATAAAGGAGGAGGGTTGTGTTAGGCTTCCGACAGCCAGCGTAAAACTTCGTCGGATTTCTACAACATGGATTACAAAAATTATGAGCATTACTTTGGGGCGTCCCCGCTTAGCGACGTGCTGCAGAGCCCGAATGCAGTAAGAAGTAAGCAAGGGCCACTACATTTTCGCCCGAATGTAGTGAATCAATTGCAGAGAGGGTTCCCACATCATGGACGGGTATGGGTAAAGAAGTTAGTCCCGCTACATTGCCGCCCGAATGTAGTGAAAAATTTTCAGAGAGGGTCTTCGCATTTTGATTATGGACGGATGCGGGGGGTAAGGAAGCTAGTCCTAGATAATAAGATTCGTATTGGTTCTTGGAATATCGGAACATTATCGGGTAAACTAATGGAGGTGGTAGATACTATGATTCGGAGAAAGATTCATATTCTATGTTTACAAGAGACAAAATGGGTTGGAGAAAAAGCAAAGGAGATAGAGGATACAGGTTTTAAATTATGGTACTCAGGTAAAGAAAAGGCCCGAAACGGAGTTGGTATTATCATAAATAAAGATTTAAAGGAGAGTGTAGTAGACATACAACGATATGGTGACCGAATCATGACATTGAAATTAGTGTTAGGAGTAGAGGTTTTGAATATAGTTTGTGCTTACGCACCCCAAGTAGGACTAGAGGATAGTATAAAGCCAGTTTTTTGGGAAGAGTTAGATAAGGTGTTTCAAAAGATTCCACAAAGGGAGATGATTTGTTTAGGAGGAGATTTAAATGGACATGTCGATAAAGAGGCATTAGGATATCAAGGGATTCATGGAAACTTTGGTTATGGGGATATAAACGAGGAAGGTAGGGAGATTTTAAATTTTGCTATGTCATTTGATCTCTTTATAGTCAATACAATCTTCAAAAAACGAGATGAACATTTAATTACTTATAAGAGTGGCTTATCACAAACACAAATTGATTACTTTATTTGTAGAAAAAAAGATAGAGCGTGTTGTAAAGATTGTAAGGTAATTCCAGGAGAAAGCTTAACCACCCAACATCGACTTTTAGTTATGGATTTACAAATAAAAAAATGGACAAAGAAGAAAAGAGTGCATCGAGCTATTCAGACTAAATGGTGGAACCTCAAAAGCGAGAAAGAAGATATATTTAAACAGAAAGTCCTTCAAGGAGATGTTTGGAATTATGTTGGCACACCTTGTGATATGTGGAACAATATGGCTATACATATTAGGAAAGTGGCGAAAGATGTGTTAGGAGTATCTAAGGGAGGTGTACCAGCACAAAAAGAAGCTTGGTGGTGGAGTGAAGTAGTACAAAATAAAATCAAGGCAAAGAGGGCATGTTACAAATTACATTATGCTAAGAAAACTAGTGAAACTTTAGAAGCTTATAAGAAAGCAAAGAAAGAAGCAAAAAAGGCCGTTAGTGAAGCAAAAACTAAGATTTGGGAGGATTTATATAAAAAACTCAACTCAAAAGAGGGTGAAAGAGATATTTTTAGGATAGCTAGGGCTAGAGATAAGAAAACTAAAGATCTTAATTATGTTAGATGCATAAAAGACGAGGATGAAAAAATTCTAGTGGCAAATGATGATATAAGAAATAGATGGAAAAACTATTTTTATAATCTTTTTAATGAAAATAAAGATGTTAGTATTAGTTTAGGAGATTTAGCCAAGTCAAAAAAGTATATAAACCACAATTTCTACCGACGTATTCAAAAGAATGAAGTCAAAGAGGCTCTTAAACATATGAAGAGTGGTAAATCGGTAGGACCAGATAATATTCCTATAGAAGTTTGGAAAATACTAGGAGAAATAGGAATCACTTGGCTCACAAGACTATTTAATGAAAAATGGAAAAACCAAAAGATGCCCGAGGAATGGAGAGCAAGTACACTTATACCCGTATATAAGAACAAGGGAGACATTCAAAATTGTATGAATTATCGAGGTATCAAGTTAATGAGTCATACTATGAAATTATGGGAAAGAATTATCGAACGTAGGTTAAGACAAGTATCAAGTACAACAGAGAACCAATTTGGATTTATGCCAGGTAGATCTATTATTGAAGCGATTCACCTTTTGAGACGTCTTATGGAACATTTTAGAGCAAAAAAGAAAGACCTTCACATGATATTTATTGATCTAGAAAAAGCTTATGATAGGGTACCGAGGGAGGTTCTTTGGAGAACTTTAGAAAAAAGAGGTATCCCATTGACATATATTAACCTTATAAGAGACATGTATGATGGTGCAAAAACATGTGTGAGGACTCATGAAGGAACGACAGACTTCTTTGAAGTTAATATTGGGTTACATCAAGGATCAACTTTAAGTCCATACTTATTTATAATGGTGATGGATGAGTTAACAAAACATATTTAAGATGAAGTACCTTGGTGTATGTTATTTGCAGATGACATTGTATTAGTGGAGGAGTCTAAGGAAAAAGTTAATAGAAAATTGGAACTATGGAGAGAAACATTAGAAAACAAAGGCCTCCGACTTAGTAGAATAAAGATAGAATATATGGAATGTAAGTTTGATCATTTGGCTACTTCAGAGGACATAGAAATTAAAATTGGCACACATTGCATTCCTCAAAAGGAAAGTTTTAAATACCTAGGGTCAATTTTTCAAAGTGATGGAAGAATTGGAGATATTACACATAGAATTAATGCTGGTTGGTTAAAATGGAGAGGAGCATCAGGTATTCTTTGTGATAAGAAGATACCATTAAAATTAAAAGGTAAATATTATAGAGCAGCAATTAGGCCTGCCATGTTTTATGGTTCTGAGTGTTGGGCAATTAATCATCAACATGTACAAAAGATGTCTGTGACAGAAATGAAGATGTTGAGATGGATGAGTGGTCATACAAGAAAAGACCGTATACATAACGAGGTTATTAGAAACAAATTAGGAGTGGCACCAATAGAGGATAAAATGGGAGAACATCGTTTAAGATGGTTTGGACATATAGAAAGAAGATCAAAAGAAGAACCTATAAGAAGGTTAGAAAAACTAAATTTGGAAAGTATTAAAAGAGGTAGAGGACGACCACAAAAGTGTTGGAAAGAAACAATAAAGAATGATCTAGCTTATTGGGAGTTAACTACTAACATGGCACACGATAGGGATCTGTGGAAACAAAGAATCCATGTAGCCGACCCCGTCTAGTATGGGAAAAGGCTTAGTTGTTGTTGTTTGTATTTGATGCCGTCGAATCAAAGCAGAAGAAGATTTTGATCACTTGTGGGCGGGATCAGGCTGAGGGTAAACCTACCCCTACCCCAATATGACCCATTGCCATCCCTAGTACCCAACTTGAGATCGGGTTGCTGGACTGTAACCCAAAATCAAGTTGAACTGAGCTCCCCAATACTCAGCTCAAGTTGCTTCGTCTAATCGACTAACTCAGCTCATCCAGTGAGAAAAAACAAGGCTATAGAAACAGATAAAAGGCGAAGAGGCAGCTGATCGAAATGTAGTACTGATGTTGTATTTGAATGCAAAGTTGTTATCTAATTTCTTCGGCTCAAACTCGAGGTCACTCACAAGCTCAGTTGAAACCGACTTAATATAGCTCATTGATGAGTAAGTCAATCTGGAAAAAGAAACAAACCGAGTTTAGGTTGCTCAAATATAGATTGAGCTGAGCTTCATCATAGAGCTTGAAGTTCAAGCAGACTCAAATTCAAGGTGAGCATTTCTTAAACAAGCCAAGTCGAGCTTGTTTGAACCCGTATTCGACTCCACTTGATTACACTCCTACAGGCTTCTCGACTCGGGTAAGTGGGTCTAACTCAGCCCTGGGTTTTTGCTGGGTTTAGGTTCCAATGTATAGAAGAAGGTCAATCTGATTATGGGTGCATGCAATCTTGTGGGAGAAGGCTTTTGGTTTTGGTCGCCTATGTGAACAAACGTGGTCATGCTCATCACCAATCTATCCGACCATGGGTGCATGCAATTCTGAAGACGGAAGTTCCCCATAACTTGATTCCTCGAAGCTTTCAGTTATCAGTTTTTAATTGGCAAGCTGAGGTCTGGCAAACTCCTACCATATACGCAGACAAAGCTCCCTCAATGTTTGAACTCCTGACCTCATGGCAAAAAGCCAAACCCCCTACTATTACTAAGACACCCTTGACTGATTTTTGAATCGCCATACTTGCTGCAGTACATTTTTTCTCCTTTTAACTGCTTTCAAATTCCACAGCTTCTAACAAATATCAAAAAGCACATTAAAAATTCTGAATTAGAGAACTAAGATATTGGCTGCTCGCAAGAAGTGACATTTGTACAATAAAAAGAAAAATAGAAATAAATAAATCAATAACAAGAACATGTCAGACATGTATATGATAACGGACGTGTCATAACTTGCAAACCTCTCACAAATAAGAGAGATTGCTCTCCAAAATTCCCATGACAGGAACTACCTGATTCCGGAAGAGGGAAGAAGAAAACCATGGAAATTATGGATCTGCATTAGTATACCTCCCTTTCGCATCTGATCATGGACAAAGCCTATCATCCCTTTTCTTTCTGTATTTTGCAATGCATAATCCATTTTTTCCATCGGTGGAAGAGAAATGTTAAATACGACCAACCTTGCGTTGCTATTCAAGTCGAGCTACAAGCTTCAACTGGATGATGTTCAAGATTCCGTAGGACAATCCTTGCGAAGACCTTGGCTTCAACCGGAGCTGTTGCAGCTGCTGCTGCAGCACGCAGTACACGAGGAGCACTTGCCTTGTGCAAGAGGCTTGCATGGTGTATAGCATGCCGGCTGCCAGGAATTGTGAACTGCAAGCAAGCAATAAATAACACGAGCTAATATATGTAAGATTTCTTTTGGTCAGCTGGGATTAGATAAACCCCAAACAGATGTGCAACCCAGACATCAAACTCCAAACCTCCCTCCCATATCTAACCAACACTCTAGCCAGTCGAGGTATGCCCCTTTGGGCATCTATGAGACTAATCTAGGTATTCAAGTTTACAAACTAAGAACTATATCATAGTCTTAAAATAAGCATTCAGGTTTTCAAGTACCAAATTGCAGTATTAAAGAAACCTAAGGCAATAAACAATAACTAGCAGAAGCACTTTACATAGGATAACTTAGTTAAAGCAGCTACTACTTTATGAACATCATAAACTGGAGTCTCCATATTTCTAGTGGATATAAGCATATGGACTTCAGAAATTCTCCGTGAATATCAATCACGGTCAACCCAATACCCAGAAAAGGCAACTGAGACCAACCAATAAACATGACATAATTCTGTTCGAATTACTGTCACAAAGATACTCAAAAGAGTTTTCCCAAGAACTGAAGCTCGAGAAAAACATAATGAAACTTGATCAAAAGCAGGGTCTCCAAAATCTTGAGACCTCATACCATCACAGGAGAAGAGAAAAACTGGTTTGGGGAGGTATCTCCAGATTAAAAAGAGTCCAAATTGATAGAAGTTGGAAACTTTAGTAACATAAATTGGTTCCAACTCTTTCTAAACAAAAAAAGTTTATAGTTCAAACAGAAAATCGAGTGTAGGCCTGCACAGGCTGGTGATCTCAATCAAAATGACTGGATACTCAAAAAGGTGAGTGGTGAATAAAGTAAAATACAGAAACGGTGGGTCCTTGCCCCTATCTGAAAACATCACTAAAAAGAAATGCTGGTGCAATGAGATAAAACATGAAACTATAGTGTTCAACAGGACACAAACAGTTTTTGGTAATGCCAATAACGGAAGATCTTCATTTTACAAGGATGCAAGATATGTACCTGGAGAAGAGCAAAAGCCGCACATGACCGCAGGATAGATGATGGATTTCGCAGCATGCTAATAAATCTCCCTATCTCTGCCCCACTGCCAAAGAATCACAGAAGGGTTATTAGCAAAGCAAAAACAAAGGAAATAAAATGAAAAAATGGAACGAGCAAAAAAACTGCCAGAAAAGAAAATATCACACACACAGATAGGAACAGATAACACGATATAGCTCTTAGGAGGCAACATTTATTTTTCATGTGGAAAACATAAATAGGTAACTTGGACTTTAGATGACACTGTCTTCAAACAGTTCTCTTCTTGGTACAGATGACTCCTGCTGCAGCACAAATAACTCATGGTATTATCAGGCTGTACAACAAACAGGCCATGCTGGTCGCTACGTGAATAGAGGAGGAAAACAGAGAAGAGAGGCAATGGGAGACCACAATGTAGATAAATACAAAAGAGCTTCTTTTAGTGATTTCAAAAAGAAGTAAAACCTTGATTTCTTGTTCTAAAAAATTGTGAAATAAATTAAGAAAATAAACAAGTTTTAAAAGTTTAAGTAAAAGTAAATAGCAATGGTTTCCAAGCACTTGACACAAGGATGACTGGGAAAGATACCCTGGTACCAACAGAGAAAGACAAGCAGCATCACTAACCCATCTAACTGTTTCAGAAGGAAGCAGCCAACTTGACTTTGTGCTTCAAACCTAAGGAGAACAACTTTAAAAGTCGCAAAGCCCAACTTTTCACCAGAAATTTACACTTAAAGCGTTCTTATTATATTCCTAAGCATTTGTTTATTTTGCAGTTAATGTTTGGTATCCATATTCTTCAGCCTGTTAGAAAAGGATGAAACAGAGTTTTTGTTTTTTCCAAGAAAGAATCTCAGAAGAATACCTGCATCTGAGATGCCCAGCTTCCCGTATCCTTACTGCCTCCACTACTTGAGCCAGGGATACAGGGGATGAGAATGCAACTGCAGTGGAGAATAGCTGTTGATGATAAAATGTCTGCACAAAAGCTTCAATATGTTTTAGTACCATTCTTCTACCACCATCTAAGCTTCCAGACTTTGAGAGACTCTCAGTTGAAGATCCAACTAAACCAACTTCATCCATTCTGTAACAAAAAGAATAAAAAGGAAAAGGTGGCAGTGGTTAAGGAATACGCTGATAAAATTGAACAGAAAAAAATAAGAGACGCACAAGGATCCGTAATAGAAGACACGGTTAATGAAAAAAGATAGTGCGAGGACATATTAGTCCTTCCATGTTAGCAACCGAAACAGCATAAAGCAGGATCAGAAAAATGCACACCCTATGCATAAATGTATACAGAAAAGCTTCCTAAGCTGTACGTTAAAGATGAATGGCAGGCATGAGTCGTAACCACAACTTTGCTTCATATTTATAAAGTGGCAACCACAAGGTCCCATGCGGTGTAAGACAAATAGCAAAGGAAGTCTTTTGACCACAGGGAACAGCTTGGAAACATACCATTTGCAAGTATGAAACCAGAGCTATAAGTTTTTACCGTCTGTTAAGGCAGCTGGAATAGTTACTTTCATACCTAACCTATATAACGTTCTCCTTGACATGTAACATTTAAGGCCAGGATATCATATTCCTGTATATTGATAAAACAGATCAGGCTTCACAATGATCCATCGAGATTAAATATCCAACACAGTTTTATATCATTTCATATCTCAACATGGATCCATGTGTGAAACAAAGAAACCAAATCCAAGCATTTACAAGCTGAGACACTACATATCCATGTTGGAAAGATACCCAAACCAAGTATCCCATTGTCTCTGATACATTAGTCACCTGATGCAAGAGCGAAGGAGGCGACACTCGGAGAGGTGAAGATAGAGTGACAAAGACGAGGGCAAGCACAAGATAGAGAAAGGAGGAGATAAAGGATGGTGGGGTGCAAGACGTGGGGAAAGGCACATGGAATGCTTTAGAGAGAGAAACATACTCTCTATATTGTGATAAATCAGGTAAAAAATCCTGAATTCATTTTATTGAAATTGAATGAACTTCTCAAGAGAGGATTTACAAGATTAAGCCATGAGAAGCTATATATCTTACAGGTACTGTTTTCAACAATTTATACAGCAAGAGAGAGATAGGGAGCCCTTAGGGTCTCCCCAATGGCTAGATTAACTAGCCATTGGTCCCCAATAGTTAGTAGGGGGAACCAATGGCCAGGGCCCTGCCATCCCAACCAAATGAGCCCTGGTGGCCCCGCCTGTTAATTGTAAAAGGACTGGCCCAAGCCACTAAGGCCTTGAGCCAGTTGGCCCCTGTTTGTAACAGGATTGGCCCAGGCCACTAGGGCTTGGGCCAGTCAACTAGCCGTTGGAGGCCCTCCAACGGCTAGTTAGTAGCCGTTACTATGCTGTGCACAGCACAGCAGCCAGCAACCCTTCTTCAAGGACTGCTCTCTCTCTCTTATTTTATGTCATATACACTTCTTGTAAAGTCTATAAATACATGGATCTATCATCAATAAAAGAATGCAGTCTTGCCACTGCATTTGACTTGTTTATGTATGCTTCCGCTCTCTTGTTTGTTGTATTTGAAGATCGACATTTATACTTAAATGCTATTTGACTCCTAGAGATTTGGTGGAATTGATTCGTGAAGTATCAATCTTCAATTATCGATAAATATTTACATGGTATCAGAGCCTCGAATTGAAGAAATCGAGTGCATTGGAAAACATGTCACCGGTGCAAAATTTGAAGAATTTCACCAAACTTGAGGTTAGTTCATAATTTTTGATTTTGCACAAAATGGAAGGTAAAAACGAATCGTTTAGATGTATCCTAGACCCAAAATGTTACCAAAGTTGGGCTAGGACCATGAAAAAGTATTTTTTGTTGAAAGATTTTTGAGATTACATTGATGGAACCATAAAGGAACCTACTTTGAACATTGATGGTTTAGACGATGATGAAATCGTCAAAACCCATGAAAGATACAAGTTAGATTTAAAATTGTGAGAAAAGATGAACGCAAAAATCACATGAATTATTTGTCAAAATGTGGATGAAAAGCTTAGAAATAGGATTAGTGCTTTTGAAAACGCTTTTGAAACTTGGGAATACTTGAAAAAACTTCATTCTCAAGATGACTTTGTTTTCGAAATTGATCTAATGGAAAGAATGGTTATGCTTAAACAAGGGAACCTAAGCATTAGAGACTACCATAATGAATTTTCGGAGTTATGGACTCAATTAAGGAGTTTTGATAAATTTGGAAATCTTCACAAATTAGATGAATTTCAAGAATTTCTAGACAACCAATACTTCTTCTTGTTTATGCGTGGGTTAAGAGATGAGTTTGAAAATATTAGATCAAACCTTATACATAGAAAACCTAGACCTAGAGGGGATTCCTTTTTGGCCGACCTTGTTATGGAGGAAATAATATTGAAGAATATAAATGTGGCCAAGGAAGTCGTGCTTGCTGCATCAAAGCCGAGTGCAAACTTTAAGACCTACAAGCCTCTGCATGCAAAGATTAATGAAGGCATGTCAAAGAAGCCCATGAGATCGTGGCCCAACAAAGACACTATTTACCACTATTGCAAGGAAAGTGAACACATCAAAACCACTTGTCCTCTACTTCAAAAAAGGAGTGGAAATGTGGGAGCCGTAGAAGAAAAAAGTGTCTTGCCTAACAACATCAAAGAGTACATAGAAGAAATCTTCAAGGAAAAAGCAAGCATCTTTGAGAATGCTTTATCTACTTCTCAAGGTATGTCTTGGTTTTTAGATTCCGGTGCATCTTTTCATATGACACATAGTGCAGATTCTTTGATTAATTCTTGTGAGACCATTGGAAAACATGTGTTTACGGCCGATGGAACAAAACTCCAAATCAAAAAAGTAGGAAACCTTGAAAAACAAAATTTTGAAATTCAAAATGTAAGTCTTATACCTAAACTTAATTTAAACCTACTTTCGGTTGCTCAAATATGTGATAACAATTGTATAGTCACTTTCTCATCCAAACATTGTGTGGTGCAGGATCACCTATCGAGGAAGGTGATTGGTCAAGGCCATAGAGAAAGTGGACTATACAAAATGAACTATCTTGTTATGCCAAATTCTGAGTTTTGTAACGTAGCCCAAGATGCTACGCTTTGGCATAAAAGACTTGGACACTTGGACTCTCAAAAATTATGTAATATTCCTTTGATGAAAACAATTAGAGAGAAAAAGTTTGAATGTAAAGATTGTATTCTTGGAAAAATGCATCATCTTCCTTTTGGAGAAAGAAACTATGTACCAAAGAAAACCTTTGATCTAATACATTTGGATGTTTGGGGCCCTGCGCCCGTTACTTCTAAAGGAGGAGTGCAATATTATGTGATTTTTGTGGATGACTTTACTCGTTTTACATGAATATATCTCTTGAAACACAAATCCGAAGTATTTGAAAAATTTATAGTCTTTTGTAATATGATCAAAAACCAATTTGGAGCTACTATTAAAATTTTTAGATCCGATTCGGGAGGAGAATACATATCTAATGAATTTCAAAAATTCATTGAAACAAATGGTATCTTTCATAAAAAATCATGAATTAAAACACCCCAACAAAATGGCCTAGCGGAAAGAAAACATAGACATATTATTGAAACTTATAGAACTATGCTAATTGCTAGTAGGGTTCCTAAATATTTATGGGCCGAAGTTACTCTTACCGCAGTATATCTTATAAATAGAATGCCTTCATCTAACCTTGAAAATACTTCACCTTTTGAAAAGTTGTACAACATCCCTCTATACTATGAACGACTTAGAGTTTTTGGATGTAGATGTTTTGTGTATACGGACAAGAATGATAAACTATCACCCAGAGCTATTGAATGTGTATTCCTTGGTTATGGTATTGACAAGAAGGGTTATAGGTGTTTTGATCTCATAGAAGACAAATTGTATGTGTCTAAGGATGTAAAATTTTTTGAGAATGATACTTATTATGAATCCAAACCCTTGGAAAATTCTGAACCTTTCATTCTTCAAGACTTTCTAGAAGAAGATAATGATTGTGACTTAGTAGATCATCAAGATCTTCAAGAAAATCCTGTTGAAGACAATGACACTTCACACACAACTGGTGATACCCAATCAATTGTCGAACCCTTCGGCCTTCCCCTCACATTATACAAGACGTACTAGAAAAACCAATGACACTTCACACACAACTAGTTCAGTAGCTATTGGGGGTTGGCTGTGACCAGCCCCCTTTCCCTCTTCTCCTCTCTTCCCCCTTCTCTCTTCTCTTCTCTTCTCTTCTTATTCTCATGTACTCTCTCCTATAAATATGACAATTGTGTAAGATATTCTCAAGCCTTTTGTGGCTAATCAATAAATATGATTTATTATTCGGTATGCTTTGTGTTCATTACTCTTTCGGTGTGCCCTCGTTGCACTCGGTTATAGACATTTCTAAGGCTTTGTGATAGGTACATTGTGGTGATATTTATTCATCGATCTTCCGCTGCTATATTGGAGCATCGTCTTCATTACACATAATTTAATCTTGAGGTTAATGTACTAACTGATAGAAGATTCATCGGTATGATTGCTTGCATATTTGATAGTGGTAGGTGTGCTAGCCTTTGATGCCATAGTATCACTTCTTCGTGCGTACGTGTAGAAGTTACTTATGTTGTCGACTCTCCAAAGTTGCTTTCATATAGATAGAGTTCTTAGTTCCTTGTACCATATCCAATGATCTTTTTCATCCATCACAATTAATCTTGAGGTCTGATAGAAGATTCATTTAAATATGAGGTACATATAACACATGATCAAGAAGTCCTAATATTGTCCACAATTTCTCTTTTCCTCCTACTGATATAAATGAGTTATGAGCGATTTTAACCTTGTCACTTAATTCATGATAATCGAGTAATCCTCTGAAACTCATATGTTCAATTATACCTGAATCAATAACCCAATATGTATTCGAGTATAAGTTAAAGAAATTACCACTCGTTCCTGCTTGATCACCCTGTGTTGTTGTTGTTGGAATTTGGGAGTAACGTTGAGGAAGATCAAACATAATAAACATTAAAAACATTCAACAACAACAACTAAGCCTTTTCCCATACTAGACGGGGTCGACTACATGGATTCTTTGTTCCCATACTCATAATAAGCTAGATCATTCTTTATTGTTTCTTTCCAACACTTTTGTGGTCGTCCTCTACCTCTTTTAATACTTTCCAAATTTAGTTTTTCTAACCTTCTTACAGGTTCTTCTTTTGATCTTCTTTCTATATATCCAAACCATCTTAAACGATATTCTCTCATTTTATCCCCTATTGGTGCCACTCCTAATTTATTTCTAATAACCTCATTATGTATACGGTCTTTTCTTGTATGACCACTCATCCATCTCAACATCTTCATTTCTGTCATAGACATCTTATGTACATGTTGATGATAACTGCCCAACACTCCCATAAAACATGGCAGGCCTAATTGCTGCTCTATAATATTTACCTTTTAACTTTAGTGGTATCTTCTTATCACAAAGAATACCTGATGCTCCTCTCCATTTTAACCAACCAGCATTAATTCTATGCGTAACATCTCTATCAATTCTTTCATCACTCTGAAAAAGTGACCCTAGGTATTTAAAACTTTCCTTTTGGGGGATGCAATGTGTGCCAATTTTAATTTCTATATCCTCTGAGGTAACCAAATGACCAAACTTACATTCCATATATTCTGTCTTTGTTCTACTAAGTCGTTGGCCTTTGCTTTCTAATGTTTCTCTCCATAGTTCCAATTTTCTATTAACTTTTTCCATAGACTCCTCCACTAATACGATGTCATCTGCAAATAACATACACCAAGGTACTTCATCTTGAATATGTTTTGTTAACTCATCCATCACCATTATAAATAAGTATGGACTTAAAGTTGATCCTTGATGTAACCCAATATTAACTTCAAAGAAGTCTGTCATTCCTTCATGAGTCCTCACACATGTTTTTGCACCATCATACACGTCTCTTATAAGGTTAATGTATGTCAATGGGATACCTCTTTTTTCCAAAGTTCTCTAAAGAACCTCCCTCGGTATCCTATCATAAGCTTTTTCTAGATCAATAAATATCATGTGAAGGTCTTTCTTTTTTGCTCTAAAATGTTCCATAAGATGTCTCAAAAGGTGAATCGCTTCAATAGTAGATCTGCCTAGCATGAATCCAAATTGGTTCACTGTTGTACTTGATATTTGTCTTAACCTACGTTCGATAATTCTTTCCCATAATTTCATAGTATGACTCATTAACTTGATACCTCGATAATTCACACAATTTTGAATATCTCCCTTGTTCTTATATATGGGTATAAGTGTACTTGCTCTCCATTCCTCGGACATCTTTTGGTTTTTCCATATTTCATTAAATAGTCTTGTGAGTAAGTGATTCCTATTTCTCCTAGTATTTTCCAAACTTCTATAGGAATATTATCTGGTCCTACCGATTTACCACCCTTCATATGTTTAAGAGCCTCTTTGACTTCATTCTTTTGAATACGTCGGTAGAAATTGTGGTTTTTATACTTTTTTGACTTGGCTAAATCTCCTAAACTAATACCAACATCTTTATTTTCATTAAAAGGATTATAAAAATAGTTTTCCATCTATTTCTTATATCATCATTTGCCACTAGAATTTTTCCTCCTCGTCTTTTATGCATCTAACATAATTAAGATCTTTAGTTTTCTTATCTCTGGCCCTAGCTATCCTAAAAATATCTCTTTCACCCTCTTTTGAGTTGAGTTTTTTATATAAGTCCTCCCAAATCTTAGCTTTTGCTTCACTAACAACCTTTTTCGCTTCCTTCTTTGCTTTCTTATAAGCTTCTAAAGTTTCACAAGTTTTCTGAGCATAATGTAATTTGTAACATCCCTCTTTGCCTTGATTTTATTTTGTACTACTTCACTCCACCACCAAGCTTCTTTTTGTGCCGGTACACATCCTTTAGATACCCCTAACACATCTTTCGCCACTTTCCTAATATGTATAGCCATCTTGTTCCACATATCACAGGGTGTGCCAACCTAATTCCAAACATCTCCTTGAAGGACTTACTGTTTAAATATATCTTCTTTCTCGCTTTGGAGGTTCCACCATTTAGTCTGAATAGCTCGATGCACTCTTTTCTTCTTTGTCCATTTTTTTATTTGTAAATCCATAACTAAAAGTCGATGTTGGGTGGTTAAGCTATCTCTTGGAATTACCTTACAATCTTTACAACACGCTCTATCTTTTTTTCTACAAATAAAGTAATCAATTTGTGTTTATGATAAGCCACTCTTATAAGTAATTAAATGTTCATCTCGTTTTTTGAAGATTGTATTGACTATAAAGAGATCAAATGCCATAGCAAAATTTAAAATCTCCCTACTTTCCTCATTTATATCCCTAAAACCAAAGTTTTCATGAATCCCTTGATATCCTAATGCCTCTTTACCGACATGTCCATTTAAGTCTCCTCCTAAACAAATCATCTCCCTTTGCGGAATCTTTTGAATCACCTTATCTAACTCTTCCCAAAAAGTTGTCTTTATACTATCTTCTAGTCCTACTTGGGGTGCGTAAGCACAAACTATATTCAAAACCTCTGCTCCTAACACTAATTTCAACATCATGATTCGATCACCATATCGTTGTATGTCTACTACACTATCCTTTAAATATTTATTTATGATAATATCAACTCCGTTTCGAGCCTTTTCTTTACATGAGTACCATAATTTAAAACATGTATCCTCTATCTCCTTTGCTTTTTCTCCAACCCATTTTGTCTCTTGTAAACATAGAATATGAATCTTTCTCCGAATTATAGTATCTACCACCTCCATTAGTTTACCAGATAATGTTTCGATATTCAAAGAACCAATACAAATCTTATTATCTAGGACTAGCTTCCTAACCCCCCGCATCCATCCATAATCAAAATGCGGAGACCCTCTCTGAAAATTTTTCATTACATTCGGGCGGTAATGTAGCGAGACTAACTTCTTTACCTACACCCGTCCATGAAGTGGGAACCCTCTCTGCAATTGATTCACTACATTCGGGCGAAAATGTAGTGGCCCTTGTTTACTTATTACTGCATTCAGGCTCTACAACACGTCGCTAGGCGGGGACGCCCCAAAGCAATGCTCATAATTTTTGTAATCCATGTTATAAAAATCCGATGAAGTTTTACGCTGACTGTCGGAAGCCTAACACAACCCTCCTCCTTTATCTGGGCTTGAGACCGGCAATGTAAGGGTGATCCCTTACATGGGCGGAGTTAAACATTAAGAACATTGAAGAGGGAAAATGGGAGATCGGAATAGGGGGCAGACCCCCAATGGTGGTTGCCCCCCCCCTCTCTTTCTCTCTTTCTTAATATCAACCTCTTAGCCCTAATACAAAACGTCCAGCCCTTATATAATGGGCTGTAAAATAGAAAATAACCAAAATGCCCTTAGTACTACAGGCAATTATAATAATACCTAAAACATCAAAGTTACTAAAACTGGCACTAAAAGCATATTCTTCAACACCTCCCTTAAGTTGGGAGTGAGATACTTCAAACTCCAAACTTGCCAAAAAACTTATTCTTTCTTCAATTTTTTTTCCGATTTTCTCAGCTCTCTTGGTTGTCCGTTTTTCAGCAACCTTCCTGGCTGCAACATTCTTCATCAGCCTTCATGGCTGTTCTTTAGCAGCTTCTTGGCTGCAACAACTTCAACTCAACCTTCAAGGCTTGTCATCTTCAGCAGCTTCTTTGGCTGCAACATCTTCAACTCAGTCTTCATGACTGGTTATCTTCAGCAGCTTCTTTGGCTGCAATATCTTTAACTCGGCCTTCATGGTTGGTCACCTTCAGCAGCTTCTTTGGCTGCAACATCTTTAACTCAGCCTTCATGGTTGGTAATCTTCAACAACTTCTTTGGCTGCAACATCTTTAACTCAGCCTTCGTGGTTGGTCATTTTCAGCAACTTCTTTGGCTACTACATTTTTAACTCAGCCTTCATGGTTGGTCATTTTCAGCACCTTCTTTGGTTGCAACATTTTTAGCAACCTCATGGCTGCAAAACACATTTCAGCAGTTCTTATCACTGCAATCTTCACCATAAAACAACAAATCGCTTAGCTGCACAATTTTAGCAGCTTTCTCTTAAAAAATTCTGCAGAGACATCAACCAATTCAGTCACCTTTGTACCAAGCATAACTGCATTTGTATTCCAATGAACTACAATTTTCTCTAGCATGCGCACTTAATGTTCCTAAAATGTGCACAAGCACTAAAAATGATCAACCATTATCTGCTACATTTGTTGGCCAACTAATAGCATTCTGGAAACAAGGTCCATGCTCTACTACAACTGCCCTCATCACTGACATCTAACATCAATGTTCATGCTTCCCCTACACATGTTGCTCTTCCTGCTCTCAACATATTCCACACTTATCAAGCATATTCTATGCAGCCCAAACCACAATACATATGGATCAATTCTGCACCAACATACACGTTCATGTCATACTACCAAATTGGACCGCGTTCTTCGTTGCCCAAACGTATACTCATTTGCGAACATTTTGGCTTGGTGAGCGCTTCAGAATCAGTCGAGAGCACACTCCGAGAGACCCTTATGAGTGTACCCATAAACCAATGAACTCCACAAAGCTGGTTCTGGCTGGGACATTTCGTCAAACAGGTTTTGTGCTTCTTCCATGCAGTTACATTTTGCATACAAATTGATCAAATGGTTGACCAAGAGGACCACAGAAAGCAACCCAGACTTGATCTAGTCTCCTTTTTCACTCTTTGGTCCCTCATAGCCTTCCTAGCCATTGTAGCTTCGCTCATCTGCTATATAGCTTCTTTAACTCTCCGTACAGTAGCTCCCTATGAGGGCTAGCAGTATCACCTACCACAAAGACATGAACTTGATTCTTGACCTCTATCCAACTTATGCCTGCCTCTTTCTTACGGGAATTATCTTTCATTAATCGTCTAGTGCAAGCGAGTGCACTCCATTTACTTGCATCAGCATAAATGTTGGACAATAATGTGTATAGAATGCTTTGGTCTCAAGCTTAGTATATTTTCTGCCGCCAGGCTTCCCAAACTTGGGTTGCAATTCACTCTACAGGCACCTAGAAGGGCATGTCATCACTACACTAGTAAAAGTGAAGCAGTTCAACCTAAGATCATATGTTTCCATCTCAAAAATACATGTCTAGAGATTGAGGCCAAATTTCTCATATATTGCAACCATGGTGTTCCAGGTCATCAAATCTCTCGTAGGCATTTCATCAAACAGTTAGTCTACACCGAACTTTAGGATTTAGGGACACAAGCTGAAGCTGGTAGAAATTAAAGGCACACATCCACTTGAAAAATATTTATGATTCCTTGGATGTGCATGTTGGACAATGAATGGCTGTCTTGGTCACAGCTGATCAGCCAACAAAGGATTATTACATCATTGCTTCTTCTTTATTCCAAGTTTAACGGAGCAACACACCCATGCAATCCTCAATCCTTCTAAGCTGAAAATCTCAGAGTTGTTCAGGAGATATTTGCAAAATTTTAAAAAGATTTTGCAATGCAGCATTTGCATAAGTACAGGCATCAGGGGCAGAAACCAGCAAACTTCACGAATCAGCCATTACGAAAAATCTCCACAAGAGCAACTACCACTCTACAAAAGAGTCGTTCCTATCTGATTGTACTGCTCGATATGCCATTATCCTATTCTTTATTTATTTTTCAGAGATTAGGTTTTTTAGATCAAACCTGTGACACAAGCTATTTGATGGAACGAAGGTCGAATGGTGATGGATTGGTTGTGCTTTCCCTTTCTCGTTGTATGACGATATTCGATTGCACATTTGCCTTCTTCGCTTCAATCTGCCCACTCTGATACCTTATTGATTGAATTGAATACGAAAATTATCAAACACTTTAATGAAAAAATATACGATGAAGTACAGATTTGGGTGCCCCCTTCTATGGGTGTCAACTGCCTCTTTTCTGTCTCTCCTTTCTTAACACTACTAACCTTAATCACTAACATCCCACTTAAATATAAAATGTTTTAACTTGAAAGACTAAACTACTACTACATATTTATTATAATAATATTAACACAAAATATGGTATTTTCATCATTCTTTCACAACTTTCAACTCCAATCTCAAGCCTGGACGTGAAAGGAAGAGGGTTGCATTAAACTTCCAGCATCCAGTGTCAATTTTATCAATTTTTAATATAGATTATAAGGCATTGCCTCTTAACCATCTGTTGTATATATACCCAGCTATAGGGAGGAATAACTAAGGGCCTCTATGTTTTCGCCAAGATCTAGTGGACCAACTATAGAGAGGGTTCTCACATAATGGATGGATTTGGGTAAAGAAGTTAGTCCTTTTATATTGACGCTTGGATGTATAGATACATGAAACATTTAGAAATTACGCATAAGTTGATGGAGGTGGTGGATACAATGATCTGGAGAAAGATTCATATTCTCTTCTTAAAGATACAAAGTAGGTTTGAAAGAAAAGCTAAAGTGATTGAAAATGCATACTTTAAATTATGGTATTCAGGTAAAGAGAAGGTTCCAAAATGGAGTATGCATTTTAATTAACAACAATTTGAAGGACGGTATAGTCATTAAGAAGCATGACAATTGGATTATGAGAGTGAAGTTAGTTTTAGCCTTTTAGGAGTAGAGATTTTCAAAATTGTATATGCTTATACCCTCTAAGTAGGATTAGAAGAAAGCATGAAAAAGGTATTATAGAAAGAGTTAGATAAGGTGATCAAAAGAATCTTACGAAAAGAAATGATCTATTTAGGAGGTGATTTAAATGGGCATATGGGGCAAAGCGGCATTGCAATCCTAAGATGTTTATGAAAACTATGGCTTCGTGATAGCAAAATAATAAAGGAAAGAGAACTCTTAATTTTTCTATAACATATGATCTCTTTATAGCAAAATACTTTCTCCATAATGCAAGAGCATTCCATTACTAAGTGGTTTGCATAGGAAACAAATTGACTATTTTGTTTGAAAGAGAAGAGATAGAGTGTGATGTAAGGATTGCTATGTCATCCCAAAAGAGATCTTAACTACTCAATATAGACTCTTGGTTATGGATTTACATTATAAAGAAATGGACAAGGAGGAGAAGAGTACATAGAGTCACTCGGACTAAATGGTAGAATTTTAAAATTGATGAAGAAGGTTAATTTAAAGAGAAAATTCTTCACTGAGATGCTTGAAATTTTGTTGGCACTGTTAATATAAAAAATGTAGCAAAAAAGGTGTTAGGTGAATCTAAAGGAGATGTACCACCAAACCATAAGTAGGCTTAGTCGTGAAGGGAAGCAGTACAAGATAAAATCAAGACAAAAAGAACATGTTATAAAATGCATTACAAAGAAAAGACTACTAAGATTTTGAGGATTATAAAAAAGTAAAAGAAGAATAAAAAACATTAGTGAAGCAAAAGCTAAATCTTGAGAAGATCTATATAAGTAGCTTGACTCAAAAGAAGGTGAAAGAGACTTTTTTAAGATAGCTAAGACTAGAAAAAGAAAAACTAAGGATCTTACTCATGTTAGATGTATCAAAGATAAGATGAGAGGGTTCTTGTCAGAAGCAAGGATATCAAAAACATATGGATGGAAGGGTTATTTCATAAGCTTATAGTGAGAGTACAAATACTAATATCAACTTAGGTGAGCTAAACAACTCAAGTCCATAGACACATTGTGATTTCTACCAAAATATTAACTAATGAAATCTCGTAAGTCGCTAGGACTAAATGATATGCCCATTGAAGTACATAGTGTTTTAGGGGACTCGGATATTAATTGGCTTACAAAATTAGTTAATGTCATTTGGATGGCAAGGAGATGCCCAAGGGATGGAGGAAGAGTAACTGATACACATTTATAAGAAGAAATGAAATATTCAAAATTGTGTAAATTATTAGATCATAAAGTTCTAATAATTTACACAATTTTGAATATTTCCTTTGTTTTTATAAATGTGTATCAGTTACTCTTCCTCCATTCCATGGGCATCTCCTTGCCATATAAGAGATCACCCTTGCATGGCTGGTCCCAAGCTTGGATAAAGGAGGAGGGTTGCGTTAGGCTTTCAACAGTCAACCTAAAGCTTTGTCGAACTTATCTACCATGGATTCGACAACATGACACGTGATAGAGCTCCGTGGAAACAAAGAATCCATGTAGCCGACCCCATCTAGTATGGGAAAAGGCTTAGTTGTTGTTGTACTAGATCGTAAAGTTGATGAGCCATAAATTGAAACTATGGGAAAGAGTTAGATTCACACTAAGGAGATCTAATACTAAGGCTATTTACTTATTGAGACATTTAATGAAACACTTCAAAGCCAAGAAGACAAATTTTCACATGATATTCAATGATTTAGAAAATGCCTTATCACGAGACGTTCTATGGAGAGTTTTAGAGAAGAAAGATGTCCCCTTAATGCACATAAAACTTACAAAATACATGTATCATAGTCCAAAAATATATGTCCTAAGATCAATGAAAGTATTATTGATTTTTTTATGTTAATAGTGGATGACATCAAGGATCAATACTAAGTACATACCTATTCATTTTGGTTATGGGGTAGAATTAACGATGCACTTTCAAGATGACGTAACTTGGTGTATCTTTTTTGCAAATAATCTTGTATTTATGGATGAAGGAAAGGAAAGAGTCTACAAGAAACTTAAATCATGAAGTGAAATATTGGAAACAAAGAGCTTTTAACTTGGTAAAATGAAGACAAAATGATATAGAAGTGAAAATTGGTACTCATGCAACCTTCAAAAGGATATTTTTTACGTACTTAGAGTCTGTCTTTCAAAGGGATGGAGAAATTGATGGAAATGTTATACAGAAGTCAACATAAGTTGACTAAAATAGTGATGTGCTTTATGTGTAATAGAAGGATACTGCTAAAGTTGAAATATAAATATGATAAAGCAACAGTAGGACCAACAATTTTGAGTGTTGGGCATCGACTATCAATATATGCAAAAGATGTTTGTGGCAAAAAAGAAAATGTTGAGGCAAATGTATGGACAAAGAAGGAAACAACACCACACCTGTAACGAGGTTATTATTATACAAGGTAGCACCGATAGAAGATAAGATGAGAGACACATTTAAGATGGTTTGGACATGTAGAGAGGCGACCAAATAAAGCCCTAGTAAGAAGGTAAGATTAGATATTGTTAGAAAATCTGACTACTACATTTTATATTGTGTTCATATCTAAAGTCTATCTACATAGTTTGTAAGTTTGTAATTCTGGTTTATTAGTAAGGGTGTATTAGTCATTTAAGTTAGATTAGACTTATTTATATCCACTAGGGTTTTGTTAAGAAAGAGTAAGAGAAGATCAAGAGTTGCAGCTGCCGGAGAGTTGCGTAACTTCTCCAAAGGGCTGCCGACGTAGATGTTTTGTCCATTCTATAAATTTATGATTAATATTCAATAAAGTTTATTAAGTTTTATCATGGTATCATAGCCAAAAAAGGAAAAAAAAATGTGAATAGTGATAGCCACTGAAGTGCGGAAGTCATGCAGATTTGCAATAAACTTATGGCAATCGATCTTTGATGGTATTCTCGTGGTACCCACTGTTTGAGCACTCCATCTTAGAGGCTTCATACATTGCAATTTGTGTTTTATGGCAAGATAGTGTTTCTGATCTTGGTGGAATTGTGTGCATGTTTCGGAAAGAAGTGAAGGAACATGACCTGTGGGAATATGGAAGAATTTATTGGCAAGTTTATCCCATCCATCAGCGCTCCACACACACAAAGAATTGTATGCAGTGTGCAGTTAAACCAGCGATTGGCTTGCCAATGAAAAGATTTATGGTGCTTACCATCAACATTACTTATCGGACAATAAAGAGCATGACAACCAACATCATGCTTGGCGAAGAGAGGATGCCGTAATCTCTTCATGGCTACTCCAATCAATGCAACCTGCCATTGTCAAAACCTTTATGTATCTTGAATCAACCACTGAAATATGAAATGTGATATTTGAAGCCTATTCCCGATATGAAATACTAAAAAAAAATCAGAAAATGCAAGCAAGACACAAGATCGATTAGCGAGTATTATGTTGATCTTAGGGGTAAGATCGATTAGCGAGTATTATGTTGATCTTAGGGGTCCGTGGGATGAACTCCACTTTTATACCACAATCAAATGTTTAACATGTTATTCAGAAAGATAGGCTGAATCAGAAAAGAAGAAAGTTTTCGATCTGTTATGGGGTATAAATTTTGATTATGAAACTATCAAAATAAATATCTTGGGCCATGAGGAACTACCCCCACTTGGGACTATTTATTCCTTACTTCTAAGAGAAGATCGCAGGAACTTAGAGAAAGATAATACTGATTCTACTGAACAATATGCTTACCATGGGAAAACAAACTTTCAACCCCATCGTGGTCGTGGTGGACAGCACATGCGTGGAAGAGGACATGATAGGTCTCACTCAGAAGCCAAAGATAATATTATATGCTCACATTATGGCAAACCATGACATACAAAAGAACAGTGTTGGGAATTAATCGGTAAACCATATTACATGTGTTCTCCTCTCACAACTGCTCATGTCACAGACAATGTAATACCCTCTTCAGAAAAAATATCAATGCGTTAACGCAGAGAAATGCAGATCTTGAGAGTAAACTATCTGCTAGTGATCATGCTTCTTCGTCACAAAATACAATGTCACAAGACACAAATTTGATGAAAGGTAATATTTTCTCCTCATTTCAGCCTAAAGCATGGATTATTGACTCGGGGGCTACTGACCATATGGTAGATAAGATATCATAATTTCTTGATTATCGCAAACTTCCAAGACAAGAACCTACCAAGTTGGCAGATGGATCTCAATCATACATGATTGGATAGGGAAGTGTACACTCAAGTTTAGCTCTCCTAAAATCAGTTTACCATCTTCTTAGTTTTCCCATAAATCTCCTTTCAGTTAGCTCTCTTATAAAATCTTTGAATTGTTGTGTAACCTTTTATCCTACTTGATGTATTTTTTTAGGATTTGAAGATGGGAAAAGTCTTTGAACGTGGTAATCTACGAAGAGGACTGTATATCCTTGAAGATGAATCTTAGCATGTTGCTTCCTATGGTATTTCTACCTTGACGACTCACCGTGATGACTTACGATTGTGGCACTCCCATCTAGACCATCTTCCTTTATCAAAGATCCCTCTTCCTAGTCTTCAAATTCAGTCCAATAAAGTGCATCTTGAATGTGAAGTGTGTCAGCTGGCCAAACACTGTCACGTCCCATATCCTTTGAGTGAATCTAGAAGTTCCACACCTTTTGAAATCCTTCATTCAGATGTATGGGGGCCTAGTCCTGTTCCCTCTATCCTTCTATCTTTGGTCAAAAGTATTTTGTTTCTTTTATTATACGTGTCTTTCTATTGTGTACTTAATAAAATACAAAGATAAGTCTCATATTCATAAGTTTATCTTCACTCAATTCAATGCTTTAGTGAAAATGCTATGTTCAGATAATGGGGGAAGTATGTGAATAGACAGTTAAAGCAATACCTAAACACAAATGGTATTCTTCACTAGACTTCTTGTGCACATAGACCTCAGCACAATGGTATTGCTGAGAGGAAAAATCGGCATATTTTAGATGTTGCTTGTACACTTCTCATTGAACATAATGTACCAAAAATCTATTGAGGAGAGGTTGTTCTTATTGTCGTCTACCTCATTAATCAAATGCCAAGTCCTATACTCAAAGGTGAAATAGTAAAGAATAAAAAATATTTCATGTCACTCCTCGCATATTTGGTTGCACTTGCTTTGTACATGTCTACCTTTCAAGCCAAGCCAATACATATTCGGTCTGAAGCTCAGCTAGCAGATATCCTTACCAAGCCAGTGTCTAAATGCAATCTAGAGAAGACTCTCACCAAGTTGGGTATTTCAAGTCTTCAAGACCCAACTTGAGGGGGCGTGTTGAAAGAAATAAATTAATATGTTTCTTTCTTGTGTCTTGTGTATGGTAGTCTTTGTTTAATTGTGTAGGACCGAATTGGATCAATAGTTGATCTAATTCGGATATTGTGTTTAGTCAGTGATTAGAGAGTCTAGTTAGGGGTATTTCTGTCTTTTAAGTTATAAACTTGTATAAATACAGATTCTCTGCATTAGGGTATGTGTAGTTGTAACTGCCATCAAGAGAGAGGGCGGCAGCCATAGGGGCGCTGATTCCAAGATTCTGTGCAGTTCTTTTTTTTTTCTTGTTTAATATTATTGATGTCTTCCATATTTGATGATTAAATTGAACAACAACAACAGTAGTTACTGTTTGTCGCTTTCAGTTCAACATTCTATAACTTTCTTGCTCAATGTCATTGCGCATGCATGCTTACTTTGGCTTCTTGAGAGATAAAACAAGTGCTAAATGACTTGGAAAATAGTCTTCAATAATTCCTCAATATATAAAGTGAAAGCTGTATAAAATTGATGAAATATAGAAAAAAAAACACATATAAGCAGCAATTCTGCTAGGTAATAGAATATAAAGGCAAGATAACAGTGTAGTAGCATACCTTCCATCAAACATGTAAGCTAGGGCAAGTGCAGACATAAAGCGTGCCATTTTTGAAACTGAAGAAGAACAGAGATGTACAAGGGCCGGAACACCACCTTCTTCTACAATCCTAAGAGCATTACCAGGATTGAAAGCAAGATTCCAAAGTGCACCTGCAGCAGTCTCATGGACATCCTGTAAAATGAAGCAATAAAAGCAACACTAAGCATAAAACACAGACTAAAACTTCCCATACCAGAGTATTCACTTGCAGCATAAAGATACAGATTGAAGATGAAAGGTTTCGGATAGACAGCCCATTAATCAAATAACAGAAACTTACTTCCGCATCAGACCGTGCCAACATGATGAGTGGTGCAACACCACCTTCCTGCCCAATAGCAATACTGACAGGAAAACAAAAGTTGTGTTAGCCACGGATGTAAAAGATTTTGTATATGAAAAGGGAGACAAGTGACACTTTCTTGTATCAATACATCCAAAATTCACGTTGGTGCAAGAACTTTGGTGATAGACTGACACAAACTACCCTTCGGAAAGAAGCAAAAAGAAAAGATGTTTCTAGCATAAAGCATAATGAATGACTCGATCCATAAAGAGTAGTGCACAAGTTATGGACCTATAAAAGGAGTACTCATGAAGCATCGGACGATGGAAACCATGCAATCCCAGCCAACTTACATATTAATAATCTACTGTAAAGGAAAAAAAATACTATCTAGGAAATGTTTAATCCTGGGGTACCACCTGCAATTAATGCTCTTGTATCCTTTGTTCACATGAAAGCATGCACTTTAGGTTCCAATTTCACTATGTGCGAAATTTAACACAATGAAGCTGCATCAATGGTCCTCGAGGTTCCTTCTCACTCTTTTACATGGTAGAGATTATCTTTTGCAGCTAAGTGGAAAACTGGAAAGGTACTCCAATTAGAGCATGTAGAATTCTGTTTTCCCTATTGTATCTGTTAGCCACCACAACCCTTTTGATACTGCATCCTACCACATGGCCTGACTAAACACGGTAATCTTTCTTTCTTACTATCCATTCAACATTCCTCAACCAAACCAGCCCTGCGCTACCACATAATTAATGAATATTGCCTACTCTTTACTCTGATATATGACCTGCCACATAAATAATGAGTCCTTCTCCTTAACCTCTGGAAAAATGCTTTAGCACATCATGAACTTGATTGGAGATAGAGAGAGGGGCCGGTACATTTACATTTTTTGGAAGCAGGGAAGGCAAAGTTTATCTTTTCGGAATTGAGAAACATGAGCACAACGTGATACCTATTCATTGTAGGAAAGATGGAAGGTTAGGCAGTGTGTGCATGTGTGTGAATGTGGAGAGAGACAGAGAGGTTCAAACCAGTTGTATATCGATTTAGACAGATGAATGGTTCATATTGAAAAAGGAAAAGGCTATTTGTTGCTTCTTGAGTGGATGTATTTGATTTCCTATTTTTCTCAAATAGTGAAAAGTAATTCTTCATTTTCAATATGGAAGGATGCGGGAGGTAAGGAAGCTAGTCCTAGATAATAAGATTTGTATTGGTTCTTGGAATATCGGAACATTATCCAGTAAGCTAATGGAGGTGGTAGGTACTATGACTCGGAGAAAGATTCATATTCTATGTTTACAAGAAACAAAATGGGTTGGAGAAAAAGCAAAGGAGATAGAAGATAAAAGTTTTAAATTATGGTACTTAGGTAAAGAAAAGGCTCAACTCTACCAATGTAAGGGATCACCCTTGCATTGTCGGTCCCAAGCCCAGATAAAGGAGGAGGGTTGTGTTAGGCATCCGACAGCCAGCATAAAACTTCGTCGGATTTTTACAACATGGATTACAAAAATTATTAGCATTGCTCTGGGGCGTCCCCGCCTAGCGACGTGCTGCAAAGCCCGAATACAATAATAAGTAAGCAAGGGCCACTATATTTTCGCCCGAATGTAGTGAATCAATTACAGAGAGGGTTCCCACATTATGGACGAGTGTGGGTAAAGACGTTAGTCCCGCTACATTGCTGCCCGAATGTAGTGAAAATTTTTCAGAGAGGGTCTCCGCATTTTGATTATGGATGGATACGGGGGGAAAGGAAGTTAATCCTAGATAATAAGATCCATATTGGTTCTTGGAATATCGGAACATTATCCGGTAAGCTAATAGAGGTGGAAGATACTAAGATTCGGATAAAGATTCATATGGGTTGGAGAAAAAGCAAATGAGATATAGGATACAAGTTTTAAATTATGGTACTCAGGTAAAAAAAAAGGCTCGAAACAGAGTTGGTATTATCATAAATAAAGATTTAAAGGATAGTGTAGTAGACATACAACGATACGGTGACTGAATCATGACGTTGAAATTAGTGTTAGGAGCAGAGGTTTTGAATATAGTTTGTGCTTACGCACCCCAAGTAGGACTAGAAGATAGTATAAAGACAACTTTTGGGGAAGAGTTAGATAAGGTGATTCAAAATATTTCGCAAAGGAAGATGATTTGTTTAGGAGGAGACTTAAATGGACATGTCGGTAAAGAGACATTAGGATATCAAGGGATTCATGGAAACTTTGGTTTTGGGGATATAAATGAGGAAGGTAGGGAGATTTTAAATTTTGCTATGGCATTTGATCTCTTTATAGTCAATACAATCTTCAAAAAACAGGATGAACATTTAATTACTTATAAGAGTGGCTTATCACAAACACAAATTGATTACTTTATTTGTAGAAAAAAAGATAGAGCGTGTTGTAAAGATTGTAAGGCAATTCCAGGAGAAAGCTTAACCACCCAACATCGACTTTTAGTTATGGATTTACAAATAAAAAAATGGACAAAGAAGAAAAGAGTGCATCGAGCTATTCAGACTAAATGGTGGAACCTCAAAAGTGAGAAAGAAGATATATTTGAACAGAAAGTTCTTCAAGGAGATCTTTGGAATTATGTTGGTACACCCTGTGATATATGGAACAATATGACTATACTGTAATGAAGGCGATGCTTCAATATAGTTGCGGAAGATTGATGAGTAGACAACACCATAAAGTAATAATCACGAAGCCTTAAAAAAGGCAATAGCCGAAAGCTAACAAGTGCATACGAAAAAGAGAATGAACACAACACAAACTTGAACAAATAATCTTTATTCATTAGCCACAAAAGGCTTGAATTTATAATGGTTTACAAGAGGTATTTATGGAGAAAAAGGAGAGAGAGAGTGAGAGTAAGGGAGAGATTAAAGAAGAAAGAAAGGGGGGCTGGCTCCCCCAATGGCTACAATACTAGCCGTTGGGGACTAGGCCCCAACGGCTAGTGGCCCCCCTGGCCTTAGTCCTGATGGCCTAGTGGGCTAGGGCCTGTCAGGCCAGGGCAGAGGTGCCTAGGCCCAGTTTTCTAACACCCCCCCTCAAACTGACAGCTCCATGACTTAAAGTTTGTCAATTAAAGATTAAAACTGAGGGGCAGGTAAGGACTTGGTGAACACATTTATAAGTTGATATTCTGATTTTACAAACTGTAATCTCAAGTTGCCTTGTAGATGCTCTTCGCGAACATAATGACAATCCATCTCTATGTGCTTTGTGCGCTCATGAAAGGTATGGTTGTTGGCTATATACATAACACTTTTATTGTCGCAAAACATTATTGGAGAAACTTCCAGTTGTATGCCCAAGTCTTGAAGTAGTCGTCGCAGCCAAGTTAGTTCTGTAGTAGTAGTGTTGGCCATTGCATGATACTTGGCTTCAGTGGACGAAAGAGACACCTTTTTGTTGTTTCTTGCATCTCCATGAAATGAGTGAGTTACCAAAGAATATGCAATATCCAGTAGTAGAGTGCCTGTCGTTCACATCACCACCCCAATCAGCATCAGTATATGCAAGCAATTGAAATAACGAAGTGGAAGATAGAAATACTCCCTTAGTTGAGGTTTGTCGAATATAACGAACAATCCTCATAACAACACTCATATGCACTGAGGTGGGTGCATGCTGAAACTGACTTAAAGTATGAACAACATGAGCAATACCAGGCCGTGTTATGGTGAGATATGTGAGTGCTCCAACCATCTGTCTATAAGGTGTGGGATCACTCAGAAGTTCACCATCAACTAGGCGCATCTTCTGGTTGATTACTTCTAGTGTCTCAACAACTTTGTCATTTGTAATACCTGATCTAAGAATAACATCATTAGTAAACTTAGTTTGTGATAAAAAGAAACCTCTATCATCACGGGTTACCTCAATACCAAGAAAATAGGAAAGTTGACCAAGATCCTTCATTTCAAACACATTACCAAGTTCTTGCTTGATTTGTTGGATACATGTGTCATCACTACCTGTCATAATCATATCATCGACGTAGAGCAAAAGGATAACAATACTTGCGGAGGATTTTCTTATAAATAAAGTTGTGTCAATATAATAGATAGTAAAGCCATGCAATGTCATGAATTCAGTCATTCTATCAAACCAAGACTTGGGAGCTTGTTTGATATCATATAAAGCTCTTTTGAGCTTTAAGACTTAGTTTCTAGGAAGATTGAGACCAGGAGGAGGCTCCATATATACTTATTCCTTCAACCAACCATTCAAAAAAGTATTTTTAACATCTAACTGATAGATATTCCAATGATGAATGGCACATACAGCTATAAATGTTCGAACAATTGTCATTCTAGCTACAGGAGCAAAGGTCTCTTCATAATCAATTCTATATTCTTGAGAATAACCCTTGACAACTAATCTAGCTTTATAACGATCTAATGAGCCATCACCATTAGTCTTGATTTTATAAACCCACCTACAACCTATAGTCTTTTTGTTTGATGGTCTAGAGACTATATCCCAAGTTTGGGCTCTAAATAAAGCATCCAACTCTTCATTCATTGCACGAGTACATTCTAATTGAGCTTCTTTAAATGTTCTAAGTTCCTTTATAACTGAAATATTTGTTACTAAAGCTCTATGTCTTGGTGAGAAACTATCATATGAGACAAATCTTTCAGGAGGTCTAGAATCACGATTTGACCTTCTACAAATAGACATAGATCTCCTATTGTAATGTTGATCAAAAGGAGTAATAGAATGTCTGGTAATCATAGGTTCATCAAGATCATTTTTTTCATGAATTACCTCTTCACCTAAAATATCATTCAAGGAGTAGGAGTCATTAATAGAACTATCATCATCCATGCTTTTAAAAACATATTCATTTTCAAAAAATCTAACATCTCGAGATCCATAAAGTTATCATTTTTACAATCATAACACCTATATCCCTTTTTGGTTATTCCATATTCTAGAAAGATACACTCTATGGCCCGAGATGATAATTTATCATCTTTATCAGTATAAACAAAGCATTTATATCCGAAAACACGCAATCTAGAATAGTTAGAAGAAACTTAAAAAGTTTTTCTATAGGAGACATATTTTGTAAAACCGAAGAGGGTATCCGATTAATTAAATAAACTGCAGTCATGCTAGCTTCTACCCAAAAAATTTTAGGAACGCACTTGACAAAAGCAAAGTTCTTGTGGTTTCCAAAATATGTCTATGCTTACGTTCGGAAACACCATTTTGTTGAGGAGTCTTAAAACAAGAAGTTTGATATATAATCCCAAACGTATTGAGATGGTTTTCAAAATCCTTTAGACATAAACTCTCCTCCTGAATCGGATCTAAAAATTTTGATTTTGGAATCAAATTGATTCCTTACAAGATTATGAAAAATAACAAAATTTTGAAAGACATCGGATTTTACTTTTAAAAGATATACCCATATATACCTAGTAAAGTCATCTACAAAAATAACATAATAGGAAATGCCTCCTTTAGACAAAACAGGTGTCGGACCCCATACATCCAAATGAATTATTTCGAAGGGTCTTGTTATAACATGTGTTTTGTTTGGAAATGGGAGATATTACATTTTACCAAGAACATAATCTTTGCAAGAAAAAGATTCCTTAAATTTCATTTCAAGAGGACAATGATACAATTTTTTAGCATTAAGATGTCCAAGTCTCTTATGTCATAAAAGGGCAACATTTGTCAAAACATTAACATATCCTATACTATGCAAATAGTCTATAATGTAAAGTCCACCCTCTTTATGGCCACACCCAATCACCTTCTTTGAGAGGCGGTCATGTACAATACATCCGATGGATGAAAAGGTTATAACATAATTTTTATCCGAAATTTGGGATACGAAAAGTAAGTTTAAATTTAGTTTTGAACAACACTAATTTTGGAAACTTCAAATTTCTTGTTTTACAAGTCACCAACTTTATCAATATTTAATTGTGTACCATCCGCCGTATAAACACATGATAAAGGGCTTATCTTCCAAAGAAGATTTGATGTTATTAAAAAAACGATTGAAACGGTAATCCAATAGGCAACCACATCTGCAACCAACAAATAACTCAACAAATATTATTGCCTATTGGTAAGGAATTGTAACTCAAACTCTATTATTCTAAGACAAGAAATATAGCAGAGACAATAGGTCGGCAGCCACAAACTGAATCCTTTCGACGTCAGCCAATGTTCTTGGAAATGTTCGGAACCCACAAACTGAATCCTTTCCTGCAATTTCTAGATCTTCCTTACCTTCTTGACAAAGCCAATGTTCTTGGAAATGTTAGATCAATGGGAACAGATCTGAACAGATCTGATTTGATTAATGATGGCGACAACTTATTTCCCACAAACTTGATAGTCTGATTTGATTTGAGGCAGCCAAGAGAATATAACGACTTCAAAACATCAACAGCCATTTGATTTTCCACAGATGTAATTGTCTGATTTAGATCTTCAAATCACATATACGAACCCTAATCTGATCAGTCAAGATCACCACGTTGGAGGTCTTCTATTTGCAGTTGTAATATGATCCAATATATAGCTCCCAGTGACCATCCAATAGTTATTAACAAACAGAAATTTCAATGGCTGATTTGAGGCTTCACTTTCACACACCAACTTTGATCTTCTAATGTCGAAATCGCAGCTTTTCAGACCTTATAGGCTCTGATACCATGATAAAAGAAAAGAATATGTATTAAACTAAAGAATACGACTTACAAGTTTCATGAGATTGGAGGTTTGAGGTTGTCGACCCCTTTCCCCCAATCTGTACAAGAACAGAAAAACGGCACTTTGAGGTTGTCGACCCCTTTCTTCTTAATGATAAAACCCTAAACACTCTTATTTATAATACTCTATCTAACTTGAATTCCTAAACTACCCCTGATTAGTACTAATTACTACTAAAGTACCATAATACACTAATACAGCTGAACACTTAAATAATGTGCACCTAAACACTTAAATAACGTAAATAGCACTAATACAAGACATTCTTTAACATTATCTTTGTTGAGTTCTTGTCATATGTCATTGCCGTGCATTCATCGTAGGTCAAGTATTTATTGCATATAGCTGTTGTGCATTCATTGCGAAGATAAAACATTTATTGCATATAACTGATGTGCATTCATCGTGAAGAGACAAAATTTATTGCATATAGCTGCTGTGAACTATTCGTATTTCCAAGAAAGTCTAAAGGAATCTAACAGTGAAGGCATATGGACCATTAAAGGGGCTCATCATTATGGCATTTTAGGGGGCGTGATCATTAAAGTTGCAGGTTGCAGCAAGCGATTATTAATGATTAATGATCATTAAAGCTGCAGGTTGTTCGAGGCTGAGGAAAATGTTGTGTAGCTGGATGCTCTGATTTCGTGTGAATGATGCTGATAAGACTGTTGTATTGGGAAAGCAAGGGAATCATTATAAGACCTAGATATGCCTTTAAGAGAAAGGAAGCACGCCCAGGAGAATTTCAGGCTATAGACGTTGATTTTTTTCCCAATACAACAGAAAGCTACAAGTTATACTGCCAGAGGGTCATTGCGAGTGACATCAAAGAATGTGTATGCAGGGCGCCAGATTCTGCTTATGATGAAAGTGGATATGCTAACATTCCCATGACACCCTATGAACTACCTGATGCAGAGGAGTTATTGAGCAGTTTGGTGGCTATTGGATATGGCTGCACGTTTATTACATATGGCTGTACTATTCGAATTTCCCTTCACCTTTGTTATCTGCTTGCGACTATATTGGCTTGGTGAAGCAAGAGAAAGATTTCTTTGATCTAATGCTTTGATTTAATAGAGATTATGGATGGTGCAGCCAAACTAGAGAGCTCCATATGTGTCTCAGGGGACCAGCTTGAGTTAAAGTTATATGGTTTCAATGATAAGCTGCCGATACTTCTCCACAAAATTTTATCAAAATCCAGAGATTTCCTGCCTTCTGCTGACTGATTCAAGGTTATTAAAGAGGATATGGAGAGGTCCTTTAGGAACACAAATATGAGACCTTTGCACCATTCTTCTTACTTAAGGATGGAAATCCTTCGTCAGAGTTTTTGGCATGTGGATGACAAACTTTCTTGTCTAAGGAAAATATGTCTTGCTGAAACTGAAGAACTCGAGAAAGCTGTACATAATTATCTTGGCCTGCGAAGAAGCGGTGTTTCTCCCAATGAATATATCTTCTCCAGCTAATTTAAAGCTTGTGCAGAATCCGTGGAGATATCAAAAGAGTAGAACAATGGGAGGATGTGAAAAGTGTAAGGAAGATGATGAGGATGTGGACGTTGATGTGGATGGAATCCATAACGATATGAATAATGAACGTGAAATCGAGATGTAGCTCCCATTGAATGGATAAGGAAGAGAAGAAAAACAAATGGTCAAATAGTTGCAGACTAATGATGATGAAGTCTTGTCGGAAACAAAGCTTGTGTTGAAAAGCGTGTGAGCAGATGAATAATGCATATGAAGTGTTTGATGAAATGTTTAAGAGAGAAGTTTAACTGCATGAAGTGTTTGATGAAATGCTCAAGAAGAGATGATTAACATGAACATGTCTTTGAGGAAATGTTTAAGAGCTGGAAAATTCACGAAAAGAGTACAGAGGATTAGTATTGTTGTAAAACAAGTTGACATAAAAGTCTTTAGAATTTAGTTTGATATTGTGTAAAGTCGGTATATTCAGTCCAAAGTTAGTCGTGTATGGTTTGGATCTCAATGGATCAGATTCTTATCCATTGGGACCCGAATCCTATTAGTAACTAACTAGGGGTAATTTAGTCTTTCAAGTTAGATTAATAGTATTTAAGTCATCTTGTAATTAGGGCTAGGTAGGCAGTAGAAATCGTGGGCAGCAATGGGCGGCTGTTGTGAATGCCGACCATGCACCCTTATTTCATCCTCACTTGTTTCAATCATTCTTTATGAATAAAATTCTGGTTTTTGGTGCTTAAATTCATCATGGTATCAGAGCCTATCTCGGCGATTTCTGGCCATGAACATCAAGAGTAGGCTGCGATGGAAATAGATTTATCAAGGACAATCGCAGGTGACAGTTTTTTGGTTATGTTTTTTCGTGATATTGTCTCTATAATCGTGGCATAAATTAGGCAGAGTTATTGTTTTATATGTGGAAGTACTCCTTTATTATTTGGGATAAGGATTCCACGTTGTGGCTGTGGAAACTTGGGTTAAGGTATAGGTTAACTGAGGCAGTTTATTGTTGAAGCACTGCAGATTTCTGGCAGTGAAATAACAGGTCTCGTGTGCAGCAAATTGGAAGTGCAATAAATTGGAGTCAAAGCTGAAACGTGATATGCACTTTAAGGAATTGCTTCTTTAGTATTTCAAAACTATTTTTCGAACCACAAGAGGCTGATTGATAGTGGGTTGATGTGTGAATTGACAGATTCAATCCATAAAGAAACGATATCTGAACATTCAGATTTCCAAAGGAACAGAATATAGGCATACGCACTTGTATTTGGACTTCAATACGTGATATCAAGAGATATTTTTTATCTAAAATGGAAAGAACAAAGATTGTTGATGGAAATGACCAAGGTACTACAGACAAAGGTGAATTATTTCAGATCACGAATTTGAAGTTGGATGGTAAAAATTATCTTCAGTGGGCTCGTTCAATTGAATTGGCAATCATGACCAAGGGGCGTTGGGATTATTTAACTGGTGAAGTAACCCAACCACCAATTACAGATCCTCTTTATCCTCGATGGCGAAAAGAAAATGTACTAGTGAGTGCTTGGTTGATTCAGTCTATGACACCTTCCATTGACAGTACTTTTATGTTCTTAGAAACAGCTAGAGATATATGTTTAGCAGTACAGGAAGCCTATGCCCAGAGGAAGAACATTGCTAAAAAATATGATCTTATAGAAAAAATTAGAAAATGTCGGCAAGGAGGAAGATCCATCAGCGAGTATTATGCAGAACTCAGAGGCTGTGGGAAGAATTACAACTCTACTCTAAAACCAAATGCTAGAGTTGCACACTTGAGCGTAATGAAGAATTTGAAGAAAGAAAAGTGTTTGATCTTCTATGAGGAATTTCTTCTCAATATGAAGCAGTTAAGAATAATATTCTCAGTAGAGAGGAGCTTTCATCCTTAAGTACAGTATACTCTCTTTTATTTCGTGAAGAGGACAGAAAGTAGTTAGAAAAGGAAACTAAAATTAATATATCAGAAACTTCTGCTTTTGTGGGAAGAGGTACATCTACTCCTAGTTACTCTAGGGGGAGAGGAGGTTATGGACGTGGCAGAGATAGATCTGCTCTTACTTCTGAAGAAAATGATAAGTTAACTTGTTCACACTATGGAAAATCTCGCCGTACTAAGGAAGCATGTTGGAAATTAGTTGGAATACATCGATCCAACAGGGCTTATTTCAGCAGTGATCAGACAGACAAACCAAAGAATGATGATCGTACGACTTCATTAGCAGATATGCAGAAGGAAATTGAACTCCTCAAAGCTAGATTAACTGATTCACAATATGCATCTACATCTTCTCATATTGACTCTCAGGCTACGATGGCATATCCTTTTTCTTTTTTGACTCAAGGTAATATTAGTACTTCTTATTCAAGAGTTTGGATTATTGATTCTGATGCCACAGATCACATGGTCAGTCGAAGAAAGTTCTTTGATAACTATGAATTGTCTCGAGACAGGATTAATATCAAACTTGCAGATGACTCCTATACTCCCATAGTTGGAAAATGAAGTATTACTACTTCATTTTGCATCTTAAAAAATGTCCTGCATGTTCCAAATATATGAGTCAACTTATTATATGTTTTTGCTATGACTAGAGATAAAAAATACAGTATAATGTTTGATTCAACTAGATGTTACTTTCAGGAAATGAAGACGGGGAGAATCTTTAGTCAGGGTAGTGTGAGGAGAGGCTTATATGTCTGTGAGGATCATAAAGGAGCAGCTCTACAATCAATTGTCATCACCAAAGAACAGAAGGAAGATATATCTCGCTAGCACCAAAGACTGAGACATTTATCATTATCTAAGCTAAGGATGTTACTACCAAAATTTAAGGATTGTAATAATTTGAATTTAAATTGTGAGACTTGCCAAAAGGCTAAACATCATCGTGTGTCTTTTCCTTTAAGTGAAGACAGATCTGTTATTCCATTTGAGATTTTCATTCAGATATTTGGGGTCCGTGTTCTACTCTATTTGTGCATGAATATAAGTACTTTGTTTCCTTTATTGATGATTGCACTCGATTCACAATGATATATCTTATGAAAACCAAGGATGAAGTGAGGAATATTCTTCCAATATACTGCAAATTTGTACATACTCAGTTTCAGCGAACTATAAGAATTTTTCGCAGTGATAATGGAGGTGAGTTTATGTCGCAATTTCTTGATTCATATTTTCTGCACATGGAATTTTACACCAGACCTCATGTGTATATTCGCCTCAACAAAATGGGGCTGCAGAAAGGAAAAATAGACATATATTAGAGGTTGCAAGGACACTCCTCATCGGATGTAATGCCCCTAAATACTATTGGGGTGAAGCGGTTTTGATTGCAGTTTTCCTAATAAATTGTATGCCTAGCAGAGTCCTCAGTGGAGATACTCCGTTTCATTTATTGTGCCCTTCTCAGAAAGGGTTTCATCTACTTCCAAAAGTGTTTGGTTGTTCATGTTTTGTTCATGTTCATCCTGTTTTTCGAGATAAGTTAGATGATCGATCGATTAAATGTATCTTTCTAGAAGGGTAAAGTGTTATGATCCACTTAAAAGAAAACTATATGTTACGATGGATGTTACCTTTCATGAAGATACTCCTTTTTATAATCCATCAGAAGTTGATCCCTTATATATGCAAACTCCTTATATCATGCCACTTCCACCAGCTATACATGATGAAGAAGAAGAAGAGACAACACCTCCTCGAGAAGAAAATATACAGGTATATACTAGAGGGAAAAGAAAGGTTGTTATTCGTGAGTTATCAACTACCCTGGATCATAATTCCTCTCCAGAATCAATTCCACATCAGATTCAGGAATTTTCTCAGTATTCTAATAATGAGTTGGATGACTTACCCATTGCTATCAAAAACGGGAAATGAAAAACAGCAAAATATTCTTTGGAGAAAATGGTATCTTACACTAATTATCCCAGAGAATATCAGGTGTTTGTTATGAATGCAGACTCAACTACTATACCGATGACATTTGAAGAAGCAAGACAACATCCAAAGTGGAAAACAGCAATGGAAGAGGAAATTGCAGTCCTGGTAAGAAACAACACGTGAGAACTGACAGATCTACCTGCAGGATGAAAAACAATAGGATGTAAGTGGGTATTTTCAGTAAAATATAAAGCTGATGGCAATATAGAGAGATATAAAGCTAGATTAGTAGCTAAAGGATATAGTCATTCATTTGGAATAGACTATACATAAACATTTGCTCCTGTTGCAAATATGAACACTATCAGAATTATTCTGAGCCTGGCAGTTAATAGAGGATGGCAATTATGGCAGCTAGATGTTAAGAATGTTTTTCTTAAGGGCGATCTTTTGGAAGATATTTATATGGACATACCTCCTGCGTATTGTATGCCCTTCTCAAAAACAGTTTCATCTACTTCCAAAAGTGTTTGGTTGTTCATGTTTTGTTCATGTTCATCCTGTTTTTCGAGATAAGTTAGATGATCGATCGATTAAATGTATCTTTCTAGAAGGGTAAAGTGTTATGATCCACTTAAAAGAAAACTATATGTTACGATGGATGTTACCTTTCATGAAGATACTCCTTTTTATAATCCATCAGAAGTTGATCCCTTATATATGCAAACTCCTTATATCATGCCACTTCCACCAGCTATACATGATGAAGAAGAAGAAGAGACAACACCTCCTCGAGAAGAAAATATACAGGTATATATTAGAGGGAAAAGAAAGGTTGTTATTCGTGAGTTATCAACTACCCTGGATCATAATTCCTCTCCAGAATCAATTCCACATCAGATTCAGGAATTTTCTCAGTATTCTAATAATGAGTTGGATGACTTACCCATTGCTATCAAAAACAGGAAATGAAAAACAGCAAAATATTCTTTGGAGAAAATGGTATCTTACACTAATTATCCCAGAGAATATCAGGTGTTTGTTATGAATGCAGACTCAACTACTATACCGAGGATATTTGAAGAAGCAAGACAACATCCAAAGTGGAAAACAGCAATGGAAGAGGAAATTGCAGTCCTGGTAAGAAACAACACGTGAGAACTGACAGATCTGCCTGCAGGATGAAAAACAATAGGATGTAAGTGGGTATTTTCAGTAAAATATAAAGCTGATGGCAATATAGAGAGATATAAAGCTAGATTAGTAGCTAAAGGATATAGTCATTCATTTGGAATAGACTATACATAAACATTTGCTCCTGTTGCAAAGATGAACACTATCAGAATTATTCTGAGCCTGGCAGTTAATAGAGGATGGCAATTATGGCAGCTAGATGTTAAGAATGTTTTTCTTAAGGGCGATCTTTTGGAAGATATTTATATGGACATACCTCCTGCGTATTGTAATGGACAGATGTATAACAAAGTTTGTAAGTTAAAGAAATCACTTTATGGGTTGAAACAATCTCCACGGGCCTGGTTTGAAAAGTTTAGTGATGGAGTCATGAAACTAGGTTTTAAGCAATGTGTTAGTGATCACACACTCTTCATCAAACAAGATCAGAAGACTATCGTATTACTAGTATATGTGGATGATATTATTATTACAGGAGACGACACTGAAGGCATAATCCATCTAAAGAAAAGGCTAAACACATTGTTTGATCTCAAAGATTTGGGGAGATTTACATTACTTCTTGGGAATAGAAGTAATTCATAAAGAAAATGGTTTATTTAAGTCAAAGGAAATACATCCTAGACTTACTGAAAGAAACGAAAATGGAAGATTGCCGAATATGCTCCACTCCTATGAAAATTCCTAAGGAAGAGAATTTTGAATCTGCAGAACCCTATGAAGATGTTGGTAAGTACCAAAGATTAGTAGGAAAGCTGATATATGTAACTATCACGAGACCAGATATCAGTTTTGTACTTGGATATGCAAGTAGGTGGATGCATAGTCATTCTAAACATATATCAGTACAGTGTTTCATATTATTAGATATTTGAAATCTTCAATCACATACGGCTTGCTATATACTCAACATCCACCACTGGATATAGAAATCTACTCAGATGTTGATTGGGCAGGTTCGAAGACTGATCGGAAGTCAACATCCGGATATGTGATACGTGTGGAAGGAAATATTGTATCCTGGAAAAGCAAGAAACAACATGTAGTAACCAGGTCCAATGTAGAGGCGGAATATCGGGTTATTGCCCTAGGTATGTGTGAGGGACAATGGATTATTTCACTCCTAAAAGAAATTGGATTTAAAGAAAATTCTCCAATTACATTCTTTACTGAGTAGAGTTGCCCTAAAGATAGCACAAAATCCAGTCTTCCATGAAAGGACCAAACACATTGAGATTGATTGTCACTTTATCAGAGAAAAGATCTCTAAAGGAATTTTCAATCTACTCCATGTCCGCTAAGAAGATCAATTGGCAGATATTTTCACCAAACCAGCATCAATAAACTGCCTTCAAAAAGCACTGTCACAGTTGAGAATCACGAGTCTTCAGGAGTCAACTTAAGGGGGCATGTTATGAAAAACAAGTTGACATTAAAGTCTTTAGAATTTAGTTTGATATTGTGTAAAGTTAGTATATTCAGTCCAAAGTTAGTCGTGTATGGTTTAGATCCCAATGGATCAGATTCTGATCCATTGGGACCTGAATCCTAATTAGTAACTAATTAGGGGTAATTTAGTCTTTCAAGTTAGATTAATAGTATTTAAGTCATCTTGTAATTAGGGTTAGGTAGGCAGTAGAAATCGTGGGTAGCAGTAGGCGGCTGCTCTGAATGCCAACCTACACCCGTATTTCATCCTCACTTGTTTCAATCATTCTTTATGAATAAAATTCTGGTTTTTGGTGCTTAAATTCATCAAGTATGTGTTGCAGAAGAATGAAATTGGATGGATTGTCATATTGATGAGTTAAGTAAGAAAGAGAGGTAGTCATGTGTAGGCACCGAAGTAGAGTTGTGGGTAGGTTGGTTGAAATGTCTCTAATCTGTTGATTCTTGTGAAGATTGCAGTCATGAGGATTGCTAAAATGTGTTTTGCAGCCATGATACTGTTTAAGATGATCATCCATAATGGCTAAGTTGAAGATATTGCAGTCAAAGATGCTGCTTAAATTGATTAGCCAGGAAGGTTGAGTTGATGTTGTTACAACCAAGAAGGTTGAATTGATCTTGTTACAGTCATGAAGGCTGAATTGATGTTGTTACAGCCAGGAAGGCTGAGTTGATGTTGTTATAGCCAGGAAGGCTGAGTTGATATCCAAAGATGTTGCTTAAGATGATCAACCAGGAAGGTTGAGTTGAGGTTGTCGCAGCCAAAGAAGTTATTGAAGATTAGATCAGTCATGAAGACAGATGAATAATGTTGCACACAGATGAAGAATTTTGGCAAGTTTGGAGTTCAAAGTATCTCACTCCCAACTTGAGGGGGGTGTTAAAGAATATGCATATTTAGTGTTCTTAGTGTTAGTTTTATAATTTCTGATGTTTTTAGGTATTATTGTAATTACTCGAAGTACTAAGGACATTTTGGTATGGAAAAAGGCTTAGTTGTAGTAGTACTAAGGACATTTTGGTAATTTTCTGTACTAAGGGCATTTTGGTCATTTTACGTTTTACAGCTCCTTATATAAGGGCTGGTAGGTTGTATTAGGGTTAAGTAGGTTAAGTGTAAGAAAGAGAGTGAAAGGGGGGGGGGGGGGGGGGGCCTCCATTGGAGGTCCACCTCTTCCTTTGATCTCTCGTATTGTTCCTCCTTAACATGAGTGATATTTCTTGTTTTAATCTTCCACAATGCCACTCCAAATTTCATCAGACAGCATTCAGCCAACCCAGGTTTTTGCCAGTTGAAATGACTTCTCTGTCAAATGTGGACCAGGCCAGTCAGTCTAGAGAGATTATTTGGCCCTAAGAAATCGGCCAAATCTCAGGCTGGTTTTTTCACTTTCCATCTACAGACATATAATACATACATACACAAATACCTATATGCATGCACACATACATATATATATGTGTATATATATATATATATACATCAGTCTGTGGACCATGATTTTTCAAATTGTTCTGACGTACCCCTTGTATATTTTCAGTACTTATAAACAACGGAAAGGAGTGTTTTGTGGAAATTATATTTGTTACAGTTAATCACACTAAAAAGATAGCACCTAAGTGAAACTTTTCCTCTTCACCACAATCAATCAAGTATTTATGCAAGTGCAAGAAAATAAAAAGTCTAAGCTATGGTTACTGACCTATTCGCTTCAGATACTGATAGTCCCCACAATGCACCAGCAGCCCTTTCCTGAAGGTCATGAGATCCATTTGAGCAAGTTTGTGCCAAGGCAACCTAGGTAACCAAATACATGTTAAACAGTATGGAACAAATGCTCTAGTTAGACAGCAAGCAGGACAAACGGCCCAAAATATAGGAAGAGAAAGCATACCAAGGCCTGAACTCCACCAGCAGCAGCAATTGCTTCTCGATTTATATCATCAAATGATAAGTTCCATAGTGCACCAGCAGCCTCTTGCCTGTGAGGATAGAAGCAAGTAAGCAACAAAGTCAAACCAAGTCCGTGCATTCCAGTTAAGCAAAAACAAGGGAACTGTCAAATACAGCATATAATCGAGAAACACGATGTACTAAAATAGAAGATAGAATAGGATTGCAGTCGGCAGTTCAAGGCTCTTTTTCTTTTTTTCTTCCACTAAAAATTATCAAGTTGTTGGTAGGGTTTCTCCTTTTTAAACACCAGCATTACACTAATCAAAATTACATAAGTGTCATTAATGAACCTAATTTACAGCAACCTTTAAAAACAACTAATTAAAAAAGTAAAGCAGAAACTATAAACTATAAAAAGTAACTATGCACTACAGCGTGTAGTGAGTATTATTCACGTGCACTCCTGCAGCTTTCTTCACATCTTCTAATACTCCCCCTCAAGTTGGATTAAATATTAATGTTATACCCAACTTGTCACATAATTTACGTAATAGATTTTTGTTAAGTATTTTAGTCAGCATTTCAACTCCGCCCATGTAAGGGATTACCCTTGCATTGCTGGTCCCAAGCCCAGATAAAGGAGGAGGGTTGTGTTAGGCTTTCGACAGCCAGCGTAAAACTTCGTCGGATTTTTACAACATGAATTACAAAAATTATGAGCATTGCTTTGGGGCGACCCCCCCTAGCGACGTGCTGCAGAACCCGAATGCAGTAAGAAGTAAGCAAGGGCCACTATATTTTCGCCCGAATGTAGTGAATCAATTGCAGAGAGGGTTCCCACATCATGAACGGGTGTGGGTAAAGAAGTTAGTCCCGCTACATTGCCGCTCGAATGTAGTGAAAATTTTTCAAAGAGGGTCTCCGCATTTTGATTATGGACGGATACGGGGGTAAGGAAACTAGTCCTAGATAATAAGATTCGTATTGGTTCTTGGAATATCGGAACATTATCGGGTAAGCTAATGGAGGTGGTAGATACTTGATTCGAAGAAAGATTCATATTCTATGTTTACAAGAGACAAAATGGGTTGGAGAAAAAGCAAAGGAGATAGAGGATACAGGTTTTAAATTATGGTACTCAGGTAAAGAAAAGGCTCGAAACGGAGTTGGTATTATCATAAATAAAAATTTAAAGAAGAGTGTAGTAGACATACAACGATATGGTGACCGAATCAACACGTTGAAATTAGTGTTAGGAGCAGAGGTTTTGAATATAGTTTGTGCTTACGCACCCCAAGTAGGACTAGAAGATAGTATAAATACGGTTTTTTGGGAAGAGTTAGATAAGGTGTTTCAAAAGAATCCAAGGGAGATGATTTGTTTAGGAGGAGATTTAAATGGACATGTCGGTAAAGAGGCATTAGGATATCAAGGGATTCATGGAAACTTTGGTTTTGGGGATATAAACGAAGAAGGTAGGGAGATTTTAAATTTTGTTATGTCATTTGATCTCTTTATAGTCAATACAATCTTCAAAAAACGAGATGAACATTTAATTACTTATAAGAGTGGCTTACCACAAACACAAATTGATTACTTTATTTGTAGAAAAAAAGATAGAGCGTGTTGTAAAGATTGTAAGGTAATTCCAGGAGAAAGCTTAAACACCCAACATCGACTTTTAGCTATGGATTTACAAATAAAAAAATAGACAAAGAAGAAAAGAGTGCATCGAGCTATTCAGACTAAATGGTGGAACCTCAAAAGCGAGAAAGAAGATATATTTAAACAGAAAGTCCTTCAAGGAGATGTTTGGAATTATATTGGCACACCCTGTGATATGTGGAACAATATGGCTATACATATTAGGAAAGTGGCAAAAGATGTGTTAGGGGTATCTAAGGGAGGTGTACCGGCACAAAAAGAAGCTTGGTGGTGGAGTGAAGTAGTACAAAATAAAATCAAGGCAAAGAGGGCATGTATTTGGGATGACTTATATAAAAAACTCAACTCAAAAGAGGGTGAAAGAGATATTTTTAGGATAGCTAGGGCTAGAGATAAGAAAACTAAAGATCTTAATTCTGTTAGATGCATCAAAGACGAGGATTGAACAAATTCTACAAGCAAATGATGATATAAGAAATAGATGGAAAAACTATTTTTATAATCTTTTTAATGAAAATAAAGATGTTAGTATTAGCTTAGGAGAGTTAGCCAAATCAGAAAAGTATATAAATCACAATTTCTAGTGACGTATTCAAAAGAATGAAGTCAAAGAGTCTCTTAGACATATAAATGATGGTAAATCGGTAGGACCAGACAATATTCCTATAGAAGTTTGGAAAATACTAGGAGAAATAGGAATCACTTGGCTCACAAGAATATTTAATGAAATATGGAAAAACCAAAAGATGTCCGAGGAATGGAGAGCGAGTACACTTATACTCATATATAAGAGCAAGGGAGACATTCAAAATTGTGTGAATTATCGAGGTATCAAGTTAATGAGTCATACTATGAAATTGTGGAAAAGAATTATCGAACGTAGGTTAAGACAAGTATCAAGTACAACAGAGAACCAATTTGTATTCATGTCAGGTAGATCTACTGTTGAAGCGATTCACCTTTTGAGACGTCTTATGAAACATTTTAGAGCAAAAAGGAAAGACCTTCACATGATATTTATTGATCTAGAAAAAGCTTATGATAGGGTACCGAGGGAGGTTCTTTGGAGAACTTTGGAAAAAAGAGGTATCCCATTCACATATATTAACCTTATAAGAGACACTTATGATCGTGCAAAAACATGTGTGAGGATCCATGAAGGAACGACGGACTTCTTTGAAGTTAATATTGGGTTACAACAAGGATCAACTTTAAGTCCATACTTATTTATAATGGTGATGGATGAGTTAACAAAACATATTCAAGATGAAGTACCTTGGTGTATGTTATTTGCAGATGACATTGTTATTAGTGGAGGAGTCTAAGGAAAAACTTAATAGAAAATTGGAACTATGGAGAGAAACATTAGAAAGCAAAGGCCTCCGACTTAGTAGAACAAAGACAGAATATATGGAATGTAAGTTTGATCATTTGGCTACTTCAGAGGACATAGAAATTAAAATTGGCACACATTGCATTCCCCAAAAGGAAAGTTTTAAATACCTAGGGTCAATTTTTTAAAGTGATGAAAGAATTGATGGAGATGTTACACATAGAATTAATGTTGGTTAAAATGGAGAGGAGCATCAGGTATTCTTTGTGATAAGAAGATACCATTAAAATTAAAAGGTAAATATTATAGAGCAGCAATTAGGCTGCCATGTTTTATGGTTCTGAGTGTTGGGCAGTTAATCATCAATATGTCTGTGGCAGAAATGAAGATGTTGAGATGGATGAGTGGTCATACAAGAAAAGACCTTATACATAATGAGGTTATTAGAAACAAATTAGGAGTGGCACCAATAGAGGATAAAATGAGAGAACATCGTTTAAGATGGTTTGGACATATAGAAAGAAGATCAAAAGAAGAACCTATAAGAAGGTTAGAAAAACTAAATTTGGAAAGTATTAAAAGAGCTAGAGGATGACCACAAAAGGGATGGAAAGAAACAATAAAGAATGATCTAGCTTATTGGGAGTTAACTGCTAACATGGCACACGATAGGGATCGGTGGAAACAAAGAATCCATGTAGTTGACCCCGTCTAGTATGGGAAAAGGCTTAGTTGTAGTCGTCGTTGTTGTTGTTTTAGTCAGCATTTCAGCACATTGATCTTCTAACCTCACATGTTCAAGTTTGAATTGTGATGTGCTCACACAGTCTTTTGATAAAATGACAATCAATTTTAGTATATTTGGTTCTTTCAAGATACACTGGATTAGAGGCAATCTGTATTGATGCCTTGCTATCACAATATACTGAAATAGTTTCTTCCATACGATATCCAATTTACATTAATAATGACTATAGCCACCTACCCTCACAAATGTCAGAAGCAATGGCCTTGTATTCATCTTCAGCTATAGATCTTGCCACAACTGATTATTTCTTGTTTTTTCAAGAGACAATGATGCCTCCCACTAAAGCCATATATCTTGAAGTGGATTTCCTATCTTCTCTAAAACATGCTCAATCTGCTTTTGTATAAATTTCAATTTTAGAGAAATCGTTTGCTTTGTATATTATTCCATGTCCAGGTGTACTTTTTAGATACCTTAGAATATGAAATATTACATCCATATGATTCTTAGAGGGAGCTTGCATAAAATTACTTACAATTCCCACTACATATGCAATATCGGGATGTGTAATTGTTAGATATATCAATTTGCCAAATAACTGTATCTCCTCCATCGTCAACCAGTAACTTCTGATTCACATCCATAGGTATATAAATCGGCTTACATTCCTACGTCTTAGTCTCTTGCAGTAGATCTAGTGTATATTTTCTTTGACTCAAGAAAATATCGGTACCTGAATATGCCACTTCGATTCTAAGAAACTAATGTAGCTTCCCGAGATCTTTAATGTCAATGCAATTCAAGCTAATCTTTGTATTTCTTCAATATCGTCTCATGTCACTAGTATATCATCAATATACACCAGCAATAATGTTAGTTTTTCTCCCCTTTTAATGAATAAAGTGTGATCACTTACACTCTTTTTGTAGCCCAAGTCAATAGTACTCTTGTTGAACTTTTCAAACCACACTCGAGACGATTATTTCAGTTCATAAATTACCTTTTTTAGTCTACAAACTATTTTTTAGATTTTGATAACCAGGTGGTAATTTCATATATATATTTCCTCCTTAAGCTCCCCCAGCAAGAATGCATTTTTTACATCAAGTTACCACATGGTCCACCTTCTTTGAGTAGCAATACTAATTATAATTCGTATAGATATAAGTTTAGCTACTAGTGCAAAAATCTCTTCATAGTCAATCCCATAGGATTGGCTATACCCACAAGCCACTATTTTGGACTTATACCTCTATAATGTCTCATTTGATCTAAACTTGATGGTATACACCCACTTGCAATTGATTGCCTTTCTTCCAACTGGTAAGTCACTGATAATCTATGTCTGGCTCTTTTCCAAAGCTTGCAATTCAGACTTCATCACATCTACCCGGTATGTATATTTTGATGCTTTCAAGAAGTTCTTAAGAATTTGTTAAGTTTCACCATTTAAAATAAAATTATGATAGTTTGAAGATAACTGATCAAATGACAAAAGTTGAGAAATGGGATACTTACTGCATAACCTTTTACCTTTCCTCAATGAAGTAGAAATATCTAGCTCATCTCCATAATGTTCTGTTGACTAATGACCCAAATGATAGAAAATCAAAAAATAGCAAAAGAATTGAAACTCAAGATCAGAATGAGGGTCGGCGCCTCTTTCTTTGTAGTCGTTCTCTCTCTCTCTCTCTTATTTTCTATTCTTACCTTTCAGCATTACGGTTAGAGTATTAACTTAAAGGTTTATAACTTGAAAGACAAAAATACTCTTAATAAGTAATTAAGAGAAAAATCGGCTCGTATTGGATAAGATCAATAGGAGCTAATCTATCCAATACACAAAATTAAACACAAAAATATAAATTTTAGCTAGTCTTTGACATGCCCCTCAAGTTGGGTCTTTAATGCTGAAAATACCCAACTTCACAAGAGCCCTCTTTAGGCTATTTGCTGCTACTGGCTTAGTAAGAATATATTCCAATTGGTTTTCTGAACGAACATGGATGAGGTTGAAAATTCTTTGATACACCTTCTCTCGAATAAAATGACAATCCACTTCAATGTGTTTTGTTCTCTCACGAAATACAAGGATTAAAAGCTATTTGAAGAACAGCCTCGCTATCAGTGAAGAAATTTATTATAGAGTTTTTCCCACAGCCAATTTCTTCCATTAATGATAGTATTCATAAACCCTCACACGTACCAAGGGCAATAACACGGTATTCAACTTCTATACTTGATCTAGCTACCACAAATTATTTCTTACTCTTCCATGAAACAACATTACCTCCCAGGCATACAATATAGCCTGAAGTTGATCTCCTATAAGTGATGAATGTGGAGAGTATAGTAAATTGTGGGTAATGGATGATTTCAGATATCTAATGATATAAAAAACAGTATTATGTGGTGTTTAGATGGTAAATGTATCCATCTATTAACATAGCTTACTGCAAAGCATATATCAAGTCTTATAATTGTGAGATATATAAGTTTTCTCACTAATCTTTGATATTTGCCTACATCTTCATAGGATTCATTAGAATTTTCAAAAGTTTCCTTTTGAATTTCAATAGGGATAGAGCATACATGACAATCTTCCATTTTTGTCTCCTTCAAGAAATCGATGATATATTTTCTTTGGCTTAGAAATAAACCGCCCTTGCTTCGAATAATTTCAATCCCCAAAAAATAGTTTTCTCAAATCTTTTAAATCAAATAACTCAAGTAACTATTTTTTTAAGGAAGCAATTCCTTCCACATCATTGCCAGTAATAATGATGTTATCGACATACACGATTAAGAGAATGATCTTCTTATCTTCTTTAATGAATAATGTTTGATCACTAATAGAACGTTTGAAACCCAAACCAAGAATACCACCACTAAATTTTTCAAACAAGGCTCTAGGTGATTTTTTCAAACCATAAATAGAATTTTTTAGTTTGCAGACCTTTTGTGATATCTTCCCTTGATCATAGCTTGGAGGTAAGTCCATGTAAATATCATCAGTAAGGTCTCCTTGAACAAATGCACTTTTTATATCCAATTGTCATAGTTTCCATCTTGATTAACTGCCACACTTAGAAGAATTCTAATGGTGTTCATTTTAGCAATCGGTGCAAATGTTTCTGTATAGTCAATATCATATGATTGACTATAGCCCTTAGCTACCAACCTACCCTTGTATCTTTTGATATTTTCATCAACCTTGTATTTTACTATATATAACCATCTGCAACCCATAGTTTTTCTCTTTGGTTGTAGATCAGTAAGTTTCGAGGTTTGATTCTTTTCTAATGCTGCAATTTATTCTTTCATTGTTGCTCTCCAATATAAATTTTGTTTGACCTCTTTAAATGTTTTGGGAATACACGTATTATCTGCATTCATCACAAACAACTGATACTCATTTGGATAGTTAGTATATGAAACCATTTTCTGTATAGGATATTTTGCAGCTTCACGCTTTCACTTCCAAAGAGTGATAGGTAAATCATTATTATCACTAGAAGAGATCAAAGGAGTTACTTGGTTTGAATAGGTTTGCAAATTTATTAATACCCAATTTCAATTACCTATTAAAATCATTCGTAGCGATAATGGAGGTGAATTTATGTCTCAATCACTACATTCTTATTTTATAAGTCATGGTATCCTCTACCAAATGTCCTTTGCTCATTCCCCACAACAAAATGTTGTTTCGAAAAAAAACAGACACATATTAGAAGTTGCTAGACCCTTGCTCATTGGGTATAATGTTCCTAAATTTTATTGGGGTAAAGTTATCCTAACTGTAGTATTTCTTATAAACCGAATGCATAGCCGAGTCCTTAATGGCAATTCTCTCTTTCATTCCTTATGTCCTATAAAAAGACAATTTCACGTGCTTTTAAGGGTGTTTGGATGTACCTGTTTCGTACACATATACAATAGTTCTAGAGATAAACTTGATGCTAGAATTATTAAGTGTATCTTCTTGGGTTATTCTTCTACTAAAAAAGGGTATAAATATTATGATCTCGAAAAGAGAAAATCATATGTTACTATAGATGTGACCGAAGATATGTTGTCTTATAGTGGTAATGACAACCATTTATCAAATCAACCTACACCAATTATATTGCCGAATCTACTTTTGGAAGAGAATCAAAAGATTGACATAGAAGAAGAGGCTATCGTACCTATATAGGCAGAATATCTTTCACTTCATCTTTGGTTTTCATAAGATAGTCCAGAGTAAATCTAGTGTAGTCATCAATAAATTAAACAAAGTATTATACCTATGCAATGAAGTAATGGAACATGGGCCCCAAATATCACAAGGGATAATTTCAAATGGTTTAGAAGGTCTAGTTTCATTCAAAGAAAATGACACACGATGATGTTTGGCTTTTTGACAAGTTTCACATTATAAAATTAAATCACTGCAACTGAAAAATTCAGACAATAACATCCTAATTTTAGAAATGGGTAGGTGGCCCAATTGTTGATGCCATAATGTCAGTTCTTCTTTCTTCTTTTCTGTAGTGAGAGTAGACTACATAGTTGTCATGTTGGTTTCCTCATAAAAATAAAGTCCTCTCCTCAAGCTACCCTGACCAAAGATCCTCTCCATCCTCAGTTCCTGAAAATTGCAGCAAGTAGATTTAAAGGTTACAATGCAATCCAAGTCTTGTGTTAAGGCATAAATTGATAAGAGATTGACTGAAATATTTGGAATAATGTAAAACACTTTTAAAAGTTCCAAATGAAGTAATTATACTTCCTTTTCTCACAGTGTAAGTATTAGAACCATCGGCCAACTTAATGTCAATCCCTTTCTAAATCAACTGATAATCATAGAAAAATTCTCGGCGACCAACCATATGATCGATGGTGCCTGAATCAACTACCTATATCCTGAAATTAGGTGTAAGTTAATTATCCAAAGCCATGAACGAAAAAGGCTACGTTATGGTGTCTTGGGAATCAACAGCTTAAGAAGTTGAAGAAGCTTGTGATTCGGACGGTCTAGCTTTGAGCTCTTTAATTTCCCTCTTCATATCAGCCAATGAATTCAACCCAGTTTTCATATTATGTTTTTCAATTTTATCACTGAAATATACTCTATTCAGTTTGTTCTGATTAAAGTTAGGCCTCCCCACTAATTTCCAACAATTCTCTTTTGTATATCGGGTTTTTTCATAAAGTCAACTTATCCTTTTCATTTGGAGTAAATTGAGATCTACCTCTATCACGACTTTCATACCCTCTTCTATCGTAGGATCCTGAAGAATTAGTTGCATTCCTGCCGATAAATGCAGTCGTTTCTTGTCTGATTTTGCCTTTTTCTCTACATGTTTTTTTATCATCTTCCCGTGAGAGCAAAGAGTATATCGTGCTCAACGATGGAAGTTCTTCTCGGCTCAAGATATTGTTTTTGACAACTCCATACCTTGAGGAGATACTCTATAAAAGATCAAACACTTTTTGTTCTTCAAACTCATTATTTTGTTCTTTCGTACAACTTTGACATTTGGTTTTAGAGTAAAACTGAACTTCTTCCCATAAACCACGAAGTTCAGGGTGGTACTCACTCACTGACCTTCCTCCTTATCTGCATTTTTTAATCTTTTCAATAATCTCATATTTCTTGACTATGTTATTTCATTGGGCATAAACATCATGGATAACCAATCAAATATCTTTGACAGACTCTAGAAACATGAATGTACTCCTGATAGATGGTGTCATGGATTGGATGAGTCACACAATGACTAGGGCATTTTTCCTACCCTATTTGTGGTATAAAGGATCCGATACGGGAATATAAGAATGTCTCTAGTCAAACAATCACATCGCCCTCTCACCATTACTGCTAGTTCGATAGATTTAGCCCATTGAAGGTAATTTTTGCCATCTAACTTCAAATTCATGATCTGAAATCTTTCTCCCTTGTCTGACATAATGTTTTCGCCACTGTTTACCATTTTCCCTTTATTTGACATGACAAATGCCCCCTTTCTCTAAGGTGATGTATTTCTCTACTTCTTTTTGGTGAAATTCTTTTTTGTAACGAATATATATTGAAGTACCACAAAATAATAAAAAATCAAAAAATAGCAAAGAAAGTGAAACTCAAGATCAAAATGAGGACAGACACCTCTTTCTCTAAAGTCATCCTCTCTCTTTTTTTTTTTAACTTTCAACATTATAATTAAGGTATTAATTTGTAGGTTTATAACTTGAAAGACAAAAATGCCCTTAATAAGTAATTAAGAGGATAACTGACTCCTATTGGATCAGATTCCTGATCCAATAGGAGTTGATCTATCTAATACACAAAATTAAAGAAGATGGAATAGGATTGACTCGAGACTTAATACCATGTCAAATACAGCATATAATTATTAAGTTGATTAATTGTATATAATCGAGAAAAAAGACACACTCGTGAATAATGCTGAGAAATCATAGGCAGACCAACATATAATCGAGAAAGGGAATCAACCTTTAAGGCTTTGATACCATGTCAAATAGAGCATATAATCGAGAAATGTGATTTAGTAAAATAGAAGATGGAATAGGATTGCAGTCGACAGTTCAAGCAGGTCAAGGAGTCGCCGCACCCTCTCTCTCTTTCTTTTTTTCTTCTACTAAAATTATTAAGTTGTTGGTAGGATTTCTCCTTTTTAAACACCAGCATTACACTAATCAAAATTACATAAGTGACATTAATGAACCTAATTTACAGCTACCTTTAAAAACAACTACTTAAGAAAGTAAAGCAGAAACTATAAACTATAGAAAATATCTATGCATTGCTACGTGTTGCGAGTATTCTTCATGTGCAGTGTTGCAGCTTTCTTCACATCCTCTAACAGGAACCACAAGGAATTGTTGCATTTTTCCCGTCAACCTTAAATGAACTTTTTGGGTGACCTCATCTGGGGAACGAAGCATTAAAGTAGACATCTATGCACCACTATCATGCCATTTTGTTGGTACTTTCTATAACATGCCTATGCATAAAAGAGGTTCATTTGATTAACACTGATAAACATGTCTTTGCCTTCGTAGGAAAACCCTCCTCGTGGGCAACACGTATATGCCGAAGGCTTAGTCAATTCTTGACAGGGATTGGACAGCAAAAATGGTACCAAATGTGAGTGGATACATGTGATTGTAAATGACAAACATGAAAACAACATCAGACATGAAAATAGGATCCTTACACGCAGGTTACGTAGCCAGCATGATAATATTAAGTGTTTCTCGGTCCAAACAAACAACAACAATTAAGCCTTTTCCCATACTAGATGGGGTCGGCTACATGGATTCTTTGTTTCCACATATCATGTGCCATGTTAGCAGTTAACTCATAATAAGCTAGATTATTCTTTATTGTTTCTTTCCAACACTTTTGTGATCGTCCTCTACTTCTTTTAATACTTCAATAATCTAGTTTCTCGGTTCAAAACAGGGATAAATTTAAAGCCCATAGAATATGGCATTGAGTTAATGTGGTCACACACAATGTAAATAATAAAAAATATCAATCAATTTCCGAAAATCATGGAGTTACAAGGAATTGAGTCAACGCCACTTGCTTGGCAGTTGCCCTCTCTCTCTCCTTTCTTTTACTTTAGTCACCTAATGGTGTAACATTTTATTTTATAATATTTTTTAACTTGAATTTCTAATATGCCCCTACTTAGTAAATGTTACACCATGCGGCTCCTATTGGATCAGATATGGATCCAATAGGAGCGGAGACCAATTCCTATGCTGTTCTTCAACACGCCCCCTCAAGTTGGGACTTGAATAGTCATAACTCTCAACTTGTCTAAAGTCCTCTTTAAGAGACAAACTGTATCAAGCTTAGTTAGCATATCAGCTAAGTGTTATTCTAACCACACGTGTAAGGTTGAAAGTAGATAATTTCTCTCGAATAAAATGATAATTGACTTTAATATGCTTAGTTCTTTCGTGAAATACATGATTAGATGCAATCTACAAAGATGCCCTACTGTTTGTAAAACACTTCACTGAAAGAACCTTTCTAAACCCAATTTCTTGCATAAGAGATAGTAGTACCCACAAGCCTTCGCACATCTAAAGTGCAATAGCTCTATATTCTGCCTAAGTGTTTGATCTAGCAACAACTGATTGCTTCTTGCTTTTGTATGACACTACACTTCCTCCAACACATAGTAAATAACCTGATGTAGATCTTCTATCTTCAGCAACACCAACCCAATCAGCATCCAATCAACATCAATATGAATTTTGATTCCTAGGCTATGGTTTTGTAAATACAACAAACCGTGAGTAATTGAGGATTTCAGGTATCTTATGATATGGAATATTGAATTCATATGATGTCTTGTAGCGGAATGCATCTATTTGCTTACATAGCTCACTATGAAGTTGATATCTGGCCCGGTAATAGTGAGATATATAAGTTTTCCCACTATCCTGTAATACCTGCCCGCATCTTCATATAGTTCTCCAGTTATACTTATTAGCAAAGAAACTTCATTAATCAAATAGGAAAAGACTTACAAAGTACCGCAGATTGGAGATATTCCTCCAATATGCCCAGAGTCAGAAATCGGCCTTCTTTATACAACCGCCCTCCTTTTATGCTTATTAAAGAAACCCTAATCACTACTACTTATAATACCCTATCTAACTTGAATTCCTAACCTACCCCTGATTAGTATTAATTATTACTAAAGAAACATAACACAAAAGTACACTTAAAACATGAAATATAAAACGACATCCTCTAACACTCCCCCTCAAGTTGGGTGAAGGATGTTTATAACACCCAACTTGGATAGTGTCTCCTTTAGTTGTCTGCTAGTAGTAGCTTTGGTTAGGAAATCAGCCCTCTGTTTAATTGATTGAACATACTCCAGTTGGAATTCTTGATTGGTTATTTTCTCTCTGATGAAGTGACAGTCAATCTCTATATGTTTGGTTCTTTCATGATACACTGGATTGAAAGCCATCTGAATTGTTGCACTACTGACACAATATAGTGGTATAGAATGAGTAGATGGAAATCCCAGTTCACTAATCAATGAAGATACCCATTTTCCTTCACACATGGCTTATGCTATGGCCCTGTATTTTACTTCTGTTGTAGATCTGACAACCACTGTCTGTTTTTTACTCTTCCAAGTAGTTGATTTTCGATCATCACGTGAACCTGCCCAGTCAGCATCAGAATAAAGTTCAATGTGCAAATTGGATGATTTAGAGTAAAGTAAACACATTCCTGATGTCGACTTTAGATATCGAAGAATTCTATACACTGCATCCATATGATTCTTGGTAGGGAAATGCATATATCTGCTCATAATACCAACTGCATAAGTAATATCTGGAGGAGTAATAGTCAAATATATGAGCTTGCCTACCAACTTTTGATATTTGTGAGTGTCTCTGAATTCTTCACTATCACCACCGAATAATTTCTGATTTACTTCAATAGGAATGTCACTCAATTTACATTCTAGCATATGTGTTTCTTCAAGGAGATCCATCAAATATTTCAGTTAAAAAGATACCTTTGTTAGAATAGAGGACTTCTATTTCCAAGAAATAGTGGAGCCTACCCAAATCCTTAATATCAAATAATCTATGAAGATTCATTTTCATCTTTGATATTTCTTCAAGGTCATCTCCTGTAACAATAATGTCATCAACATACACAGTAAGAATCAATATTTTTGTCCCTTACTTAAAGAATATTGTATGATAATTGAGACTTCTGCTGTATCCCAGACTACACACTGCTTTGCTGAATTTATCAAACCAAGCTCTTAGAGACTGTTTCAACCTATATATTGCTTTATTGAGTTTATATACTCTATTAGGGGATAACAAATTTCTGGTGATTCCTGAAGGTAGTACCATGTACACTTCTTCATTTAATTCTCCCAGTAAGAAAGCATTTTTAACATCCAATTGCCATAAATTCCATCTTAAGTTTGCTGCCATGCTGAGAAGTATTCTGATTGATGTAAGTTTAGCCACGGGTGCAAGTGTTTCTGTATAATCAATGCCATATGATTGACTGTATCCTTTAGCAACCAATCTGGCTTTATATCTCTCTACTGTTCCATCTGCCTTATATTTAATAGTCCATGTATTGTTTTTTACCAGTGCATTCAATTCTTCTTCAATTGCAGCTTTCCATAAGGGGCACTTGATTGCTTCTTCAAACTTTGAAGGGATCTTATGTTTTTCAGCATTCATAATGAAGTTTTGATAACTCTGAGAAGTGTTGGCATATGAAACATAATTAGAAATTGGATATCTTTCACATGAACGCTTACCTTTGCGAACAGCAATAGGAATCTCAAGGTCACAGTCCACTTGTACTTGAGGATCTGATTTAGGGGAAATCTCTTCAACACATGGTTCTTCTTGAGAGTACACAATCTTCCACTGTTCTTTCTTGTATGTCAAAGTCTCTTTTGATTGTTGTGTGGTCTCACTTTGATGTTCAACTGTTTCATTATATTCCCCCTCACTAGGAACTAGTGGGAGGACAAAAGATGGAGTTGTAGTGGACTCCGTGGGATGAGAGTAATAAGGAATAAATTCAAAGAAAGTAACATCCATGGAAACATATAGTTTTTTAAGCAGTGGGTCATAGCATTTGTATCCTTTTTGAGATGTCGAATAGCCAAGAAAGATAATTTATTGGACTTGGCATTATAAGATAAACTGCAGTAAGGAAAGCATCTCCTTAATAGAATTTTGGAACATTACTTTGAAGTATAAGAGTTTTGGCTACTTCCATAATATGATGATTCTTCCGTTCAGTAATACCATTCTGCTGAGGTGTATAAGGACATGTAGTCTGATGAATGATTCCCTGTGCTTGTAAATAATGTTCTAACTGAGAGAAGATTTATCGAAAAACTTGGAACATGATATACTGATGGTAAATTTGAAATACAGGTAGGTACACTTCCCTGTCCAATCATATAAGTGAAAGAACCATCTGCCAATTTAATTGGTTCCTGATCTTTTAAGAGTCTTTTAAGCTGAAAAGTATGATAACTCTCCTACCATATGATCTATAGTCCCGGAGTCAATTATCCAAGTTTTAAAATGAGGAGAGAAATGATTACCCTTTCCTGTATGTACAGCTTGAGCCACTGTAGCTTGGGTGGAAGAAACAGAGAGTTTTTCAGAGAGTCTCTGTTTAAGACCTTCCATTCTTTTTATAATCTCTTGAATACCATTGGTGCTGGGAGTTGAACTTTCTGCAGAATGAACTGAAGTATTACGATACTAACTCGATCCTTTTTTGTTTCAATTGGTATGGTACACGCGACCATCTTGGCCCCTCTTAATAAGTCCAAGATATACTTTCTTTGGCTTAAAAACATACTGCTATCTTTTCTAATGATCTCAATCCTTAGAAAGTAATGCAACTTCTCCTAATGCAATTTCTTCTTTAAAGAGATGATTCCATATTATCATCCCCTGTAATGATTATATCGTTCACATATATAACCAATAAAATAGTTCTCTCGCCCTGTTTTATGAATAAGGTATGATCACTTACACTTCTTTTGAATCCCAAGCCAATAGCCCCTTTGTTAAATTTTTCAAACCATGCTCTAGGAGACTGTTTTAACTCATAGATAGATTTCTTTAATTTGCATACCTTGTTCAATGAGACTTCCTCATTGTATCCCGATGATAGATCCATATAAATATCTTCATTAAGATTCCCTTGAAGGAATATATTTTTGACATCGATTCACAACTATACTTAGAAGAATTTGAATAGTATTCATTTTTGCTACTAGAGTAAATGTCTCATTATAGTTGATTACATATGATTGAGTGTAACCTTTAGCAACCAGTCAAGTTTTATACCTCTTTATACTCTCATCTCCATTAAATTTAATAGTGTATACCCACTTCCAACCCACAGTTTTCTTTTTTGGTGGAAGGTTTAAAATAACTCAAGTTTTGTTTTATTCTAATGCTTTGATTTCCTCATCCATGGAAGCACGTCATGTGGGATTCTAATTTGCATATTCAAAACTCTTAGGAACGCGAGTACTTTTGCATTCATCACAAATAATTAATATTTTTTTGGAAAATTAATATATGATATCATCTTATGCAATGGATATATAGCAATCCCACGTTTTTCTTTTCTTCATGCAATAGGTAAATCATCAAAAGTATTATATGTTACTTGAGGAGGTTAAGAACTGTTTCAGGGTGAGAATCTTGATCCAAAGTAGCATCTTGGTTTTGCATGACGACTTTCCTTTTTCTTATAGAATAAGTTTTTCATTCACCTCCTTTTTGCGGCATAATTTCCAGTATGTCCATCTCATTTACTTGAACTTCACCTAAAGGCATTATCGGCAACACCATAGGAGGATGGTTATTGGTTGATTGACTATCCTTGTTCTCATAAAATGGAACTTCCTCATGAAATATCACATCCATAGTAACATAGCATCTTCTATGTTCTATGTCATAACATTTGTATCCTTTTTGGGTGGAACAATATCTCAGGAAGATTCATTTAATAGCTCTACGCATTTTTATATCCATGTATAAAACAAGTGCAACCAAAGATTTTTAAAGGAACATCAAACTGGTTTTGGTGTGAACATAGTAGGTGAAATGGGGAGTTTCTATTAAGAACAACACTAGGCATACGATTTATAAAATAGACAGTTGTTAATACAGCTTCTCCCCAATAAAATTTGGGCACATTATATCCAATCAATAATATTCTAGTCACTTCTAAGATATGTATATTCTTCTTTTCAGAAACTCTGTTATGCTTTGGAGAATATGAACATGAAGTTTAATGATGTAAAATACCTTTACTGAGAAAGAATGAGTTCAAAGAATTACTCATATACTCTCCCCCGTTATCGTCGTGTATAGTTTTTATGAGTAGTTGAAACTATGTTTGAATAAATTTACAATACGCTAGCAAAATATTTATGATTTCATCTCTAGATCTCATGAGATAAACCATAAAAAATCTGGTGCAATAATCTATAAATGAAACAAAGTATTTATAGCCATATAAGGCAGTAATAGAGCATGGTCTCCAAATATCTGGATGTGCAATCTCAAAGGGTTTTACAGATCAAGTTTTATTTACGAGAAAGGAGGCACGGTGATGTTTTTCCTTCTAATAAGTTCCACATCTCAAAATAAAGTTATTACAATTCTTAAGTTCTGGTAACAAAAATTTGATTCTAGAGAGTGGTAAATGTCCCAATTGTTGGTGCCACAAAATAAGATCAGTTTTTTGTTTTTTAGCAATTAGGGTTGATCCATTTTTAGTAATAGTAGTCTCCTCATAGAAGTATAATCCTCTCTTCATGCTACCCTGATCACAAATCATCTCTGTCCTCAATTCCTAAAAGATACAGTGAGTAGCATCAAATGTCACTCAACAATGTAAATCTCTAGTCAATGCATGTATAGAAAGTAAATTGACTGAGAGGGTAAGAACATGTAGGACATTCTTCATTTTTTTCTTTTTCTAAACGTTTTTTGTTTTCCTCCCTTAAATGGGAGAATAAATTATACTAAGTGAGGGAAGTTCTTCCCTACTTAAGATATTATTCTTCATAGCTTCATAATCATCAGAGATATCCCACAATAAGTCGAAAATTTTTCTTTCTTTAAGTTCTTCGTGTCTTTCTTTCATATAATTTTGACATTTGTCTTGGAATATAATGATAACTCTTCCAATAATCTGCGAAGTTCAACATAGTATTCACTTACTGATCGGCTACTTTGTCTATATTTCCTAACTTTTTTAATGATTTCATACTCCGAAACTAGTCCTACATAATAAGATTTGTATTGGTTCTTGGAATATCGAAACATTATCCGATAAGCTAATGGAGGTGGTAGATCCTATGATTCGGAGAAAGATTCATATTCTATGTTTGCAAGAGACAAAGTGGGTTGGAGAAAAAGCAAAAGAGATAGAGGATACAGGTTTTAAATTATGGTACTCAAGTAAGAAAAAGGCTTGAAACGGAGTTCGTATTATTATAAGTAAAGATTTAAAGGATAGTGTAGTAGACATACAATGATATGGTGATCGAATCATGACGTTGAAATTAGTGTTAGGAGCAGAGGTTTTGAATTTAGTTTGTGCTTACACACCCTAAGTAGGACTAGAAGATAGTATAAAGACAACTTTTTGGGAAGAGTGTGATGCAAAGGATTACACAAAGGGAGATGATTTGTTTAGCTGGAGACTTAAATGGACATGTCGGTAAAGAGGCCTCAGGATATCAAGGTATTCATGGAAACTTTAGTTTGAGAGATATGAATGAGGAAGGTAGAGAGATTTTAAATTTTGCTATGGCATTTGATCTCTTTATAGTCAATACAATCTTCAAAAAACGAGATGAACATTTAATTACTTATAAGAGTGGTTTATCACAAACACAAATTGATTACTATATTTGTAGAAAAAAAGATAAAGCGTGATGTAAAGATTGCAAGGTAATTCCAGAAGAAAGCTTAACCACCCAACATCGACTTTTAATTATTGATTTATAAATAAAAAAATGGACGAAGAAGAAAAGAGTGCATCGAGCTATTAGGACTAAATGGTGGAACCTCAAAAGCGAGAAAGAAGATATATTTAAACAGAAAGTCCTTCAAGGAGATGCTTGGAATTATGTTGGTATACCTTGTAATATGTGGAATAATATGGCTATACATATTAGAAAAGTGGTGAAAGATGTGTTAAGTGAATCTAAGGGAGGTGTACCAGCACAAAAAGAAGCTTGGTGGTGGAGTGACGTAGTGCAAAATAAAATCAAGGCAAAGAGTGCATGTTTCAAATTACATTATACTAAGAAAATGAGTGAAACTTTAGAAGCTTATAAGAAAGCTGAAGAAGATGCAAAAAAGGCTGACAGTGAAGCAAAAGCTAAAATTTGGGAGGATTTATATAAAAAAAACTCAACTCAAAAGAGGGTGAAAGAGATATTTTTAGGATAGCTAGGGCTAGAGATAAGAAAACTAAAGATCTTAATTCTGTTAGATGCATCAAAGAAGAGGATTGAACAAATTCTACAAGCAAATGATGATATAAGAAATAGATGGAAAACTATTTTTATAATCTTTTTAATGAAAATAAAGATGTTAGTATTAGCTTAGGAGAGTTAGCCAAATCAGAAAAGTATATAAATCACAATTTCTAGTGACGTATTCAAAAGAATGAAGTCAAAGAGTCTCTTAGACATATAAATGATGGGAAATCGATAGGACCAGACAATATTCCTATAGAAGTTTGGAAAATACTAGGAGAAATAGGAATCACTTGGCTCACAAGACTATTTAATGAAATATGGAAAAACCAAAAGATGTCCGAGGAATGGAGAGCGAGTACACTTATACTCATATATAAGAGCAAGAGAGACATTCAAAATTGTGTGAATTATTGAGGTATCAAGTTAATGAGTCATACTATGAAATTGTGGAAAAGAATTATCGAACGTAGGTTAAGACAAGTATCAAGTACAACAGAGAACCAATTTGTATTCATGTCAGGTAGATCTACTGTTAAAGCGATTCACCTTTTGAGACGTCTTATGGAACATTTTAGAGCAAAAAAGAAAGACCTTCACATGATATTTATTGATCTAGAAAAAGCTTATGATAGGGTACCGAGGGAGGTTCTTTGGAAAACTTTGGAAAAAAGAGGTATCCCATTGACATATATTAACCTTATAAGAGACATTTATGATGGTGCAAAAACATGTGTGAGGACCCATGAAGGAACGACGGACTTCTTTGAAGTTAATATTGGGTTACATCAAGGATCTTATTTATAATGGTGATTGATGAGTTAACAAAACATATTCAAGATGAAGTGCCTTGGTGTATGTTATTTGCAGATGACATTGTGTTAGTGGAAGAGTCTAAGGAAAAAGTTAATAGAAAATTGGAACTATGGAGAGAAGCATTAGAAAGCAAAGGCCTCCGACTTAGTAGAAAAAGACAGAATATATGGAATTTAAGTTTGATCATTTGGTTACTTCAGAGGACATATAAATTAAAATTGGCACACATTGGATCCCCCAAAAGGAAAGTTTTAAATACCTAGGGTCAATTTTTCAGAGTGATGGAAGAATTGATGGAGATGTTACGCATAGAATTAATGTTGGTTGGTTAAAATGGAGAGGAGCATCAGATATTCTTTGTGATAAGAAGATATCATTAAAGTTAAAAGGTAAATATTATAGCGCAGCAATTAAACCTGCCATGTTTTATGGTTCTGAGTATTGGGTAGTTAACCATCAACATGTACAAAAGATGTTTGTGACAGAAATGAAGATGTTGAGATGGATGAGTGGTCATACAAGAAAAGACCGTATAGATAATGAGGTTATTAGAAACAAATTAGGAGTGGCGCCAATAGAGGATAAAATGAGAGAACATCGTGTAAGAAGGTATGAAAAACTAAATTTGGAAAGTATTAAAAGAGGTAGAGGACGACCACAAAAGTATTGGAAAGAAACAATAAAGAATGATCTAGCTTGTTGTGAGTTAACTGCTAACATGGCACATGATAGAGCTATGTGGAAACAAAGAATCCATGTAGCCGACCCCATATAGTATGGAAAAAGGCTTAGTTGTTGTTGTTTGTTTAATTTCTAATATGCCCCTACTTAGTAAATGTTACACCATGTAGCTCCTATTAGACCATATATGGATCCAATAGAAGCGGAGACCAATTCCTTTGCTATTCTTCAACAAAAAAGACAGTGAAAGACATTAAGCCAACAAGCAAGATTCTGGCTTACCTGACCTGGTAAAACCGTAAAACACTTAACAATAACGATGAATAAGACTAACACAAGGATTTTCCTATAATGCACAAGATCACATAGGAAGATCAAATAATCTTCTACAAATTCCATATTTTGCTTACAACAACAACAACAACTAAGCCTTTTCCCATACTAGACGGGGTCGGCTACATGGATTCTTTGTTTCCATAGATCCCTATCGTGTGCCATGTTAGCAGTTAACTCCCAATAAGCTAGATCATTCTTTATTGTTTCTTTCCAACACTTTTGTGGTCGTCCTCTACCTCTTTTAATACTTTCCAAATTTAGTTTTTCTAACCTTCTTACAGGTTCTTCTTTTGATCTTCTTTCTATATGTCCAAACCATCTTAAACGATGTTCTCTCATTTTATCCTCTATTTGTGCCACTCCTAATTTGTTTCTAATAACCTCATTACGTATATGGTCTTTTCTTGTATGACCACTCATCCATCTCAACATCTTCATTTCTGTCACAGACATCTTTTGTACATGTTGATGATTAACTGCCCAACACTCAGAACCATAAAACATGGCAGGCCTAATTGCTGCTCTATAATATTTACCTTTTAATTTTAATGGTATCTTCTTATCACAAAGAATACCTGATGCTCCTCTCCATTTTAACCAACCAGCATTAATTCTACGTGTAACATCTCCATCAACTCTTCCATCACTTTGAAAAATTGACCCTAGGTATTTAAAACTTTCCTTTTGGGGAATGCAATGTGTGCCAATTTTAATTTCTATGTCCTCTGAAGTAGCCAAATGATCAAACTTACATTCCATATATTCTGTCTTTGTTCTACTAAGTCGGAGGCCTTTGTTTTCTAATGTTTCTCTCTATAGTTCCAATTTTCTATTAACTTTTTCCTTAGACTCCTCCATTAATACAATGTCATCTGCAAATAACATACACCAAGGTACTTCATCTTGAATATGTTTTGTTAACTCATCCATCACCATTATAAATAAGTATGGACTTAAAGTTGATCCTTGATGTAACCCAATATTAACTTCAAAGAAGTCTGTCGTTCCTTCATGAGTCCTCACACATGTTTTTGCACCATCATACATGTCTCTTATAAGGTTAATATATGTCAATGGGATACCTCTTTTTTCCAAAGTTCTCCAAAGAACCTCCCTCGGTACCCTATCATAAGCTTTTTCTAGATCAATAAATATCATGTGAAGGTCTTTCTTTTTTGCTCTAAAATGTTCCATAAGACGTCTCAAAAGGTGAATCGCTTCAATAGTAGATCTACCTGGCATAAATCCAAATTGGTTCTCTGTTGTACTTGATACTTATCTTAACCTACATTCGATAATTCTTTCCCATAATTTCATAGTATGACTCATTAACTTGATACCTCGATAATTCGCACAATTTTGAATGTCTCCCTTGTTCTTATATACGGGTATAAGTGTACTTGCTCTCCATTCCTCGGGCATCTTTTGGTTTTTCCATATTTCATTAAATAGTCTTGTGAGCCAAGTGATTCCTATTTCTCCTAGTATTTTCCAAACTTCTATAGAAATATTATCTGATCCTACCGATTTACCACTCTTCATATGTTTAAGAGCCTCTTTGACTTCATTCTTTTGAATACGTTGGTAGAAATTGTGGTTTATATACTTTTCTGTCTTGGCTAAATCTCCTAAACTAATACTAACATCTTTATTTTCATTAAAAAGATTATAAAAATAGTTTTCCATCTATTTCTTATATCATCATTTGCCACTAGAATTTTTTCATCCTCGTCTTTTATGCATCTAACATAATTAAGATCTTTAGTTTTCTTATCTCTAGCCCTAGCTATCCTAAAAATATCTCTTTCACCCTCTTTTGAGTTGAGTTTTTTATATAAGTCCTCCCAAATCTTAGCTTTTGCTTCACTAACGGCCTTTTTTGCTTCCTTCTTTGCTTTCTTATAAGCTTCTAAAGTTTCACTAGTTTTCTTAGCATAATGTAATTTGTAACATGCCCTCTTTGCCTTGATTTTATTTTGTAGTACTTCACTCCACCACCAAGCTTCTTTTTGTGCCGGTACACCTCCCTTAGATACCCCTAACACATCTTTCGCCACTTTCCTAATATGTATAGCCATATTGTTCTACATATCAGAGGGTGTGCCAACATAATTCCAAACATCTCCTTGAAGGACTTTCTGTTTAAATATATCTTCTTTCTCACTTTTGAGGTTCCACCATTTAGTCCGAATAGCTCGATGCACTCTTTTCTTCTTTGTCCATTTTTTTATTTGTAAATCCATAACTAAAAGTCGATGTTGGGTAGTTAAGCTTTCTTCTGGAATTACCTTACAATCTTTACAACACGCTCTATCTTTTTTTCTACAAATAAAGTAATCAATTTGTGTTTGTGATAAGCCACTCTTATAAGTAATTAAATGTTCATCTCGTTTTTTGAAGATTGTATTGACTATAAAGAGATCAAATGATATAGCAAAATTTAAAATCTCCCTACCTTCCTCGTTTATATCCCCATAACCAAAGTTTCCATGAATCCCTTGATATCCTAATGCCTCTTTACCGACATGTCCATTTAAATCTCCTCCTAAACAAATCATCTCCTTTTGTGGAATCTTTTGAAACACCTTATCTAACTCTTCCCAAAAAACTGTATTTATACTATGGGGTGCATAAGCACAAACTATATTCAAAACCTCTGCTCCTAACACTAATTTCAATGTCATTATTCGGTCACCATATCGTTGTATGTCTACTACACTCTCCTTTAAATCTTTATTTATGATAATACCAACTCTGTTTCGGGCCTTTTCTTTACCTGAGTACCATAATTTAAAACCTGTATCCTCTATCTCCTTTGCTTTTTCTCCAACCCATTTTGTCTCTTGTAAACATAGAATATGAATCTTTCTCCGAATCATAGTATCTACCACCTCCATTAGCTTACCCGATAATGTTTCGATATTCCAAGAACCAATACGAATCTTATTATCTAGGACTAGCTTCCTTACCCCCCGCATCCGTCCATAATAAAAATGCGGAGACCCTCTCTGAAATTTTTTCACTACATTCGGGCGGCAATATAGCGGGACTAACTTCTTTACCCACACCCGTCCATGATGTGGGAACCCTATCTGCAATTGATTCACTACATTCGGGCGAAAATGTAGTGGCCCTTGCTTACTTCTTACTGCATTCGGGCTCTGTAGCACGTCGCTAGGCGAGGACGCCCCAAAGCAATGCTCATAATTTTTGTAATCCATGTTATATAAATCCGACAAAGTTTTACACTGGCTGTCGGAAGCCTAACACAACCCTCCTCCTTTATCCGGGCTTGGGACCGGCAATGCAAGGGTGATCCCTTACAACAATAAAAAGGAGTTCCTAAATAGAAAAGTATAGTTAGCTCGTTACCTTACACCTTCATGATTGGAACAAGTGAGCTGCACCAATGCTTCAAGAGCACCTGCCTCCTGTCCAACAGCTGCATTGTTTCCATTGCTGTCTCCATGTGCAGCCAAATTAGCCAAAGCGCGAGCAGCCTGACAATTAATTTCCGATATCAACAAGGACCAAGAGAAATTGAATTATAAAAGGCAAGCGGCATGCTGTATCCCATGCAATCAATTCCGAATGTCAACAACAGAAAAGGGAAGATAGAAAGACAAGTAATACATATACGAAGTTTGTAGACCACAATGAGGATCTTCTTTATTACTTTAAACACTGCATAGCAAGTACCTAACTCCACATGCTAACTACAACAAAACATGGATGAGGGACAAATATAAGCAACAACAACTAAGCCTTTTCCCATACTAAATGGGGCCTACATGGATTCTTTGTTTCCACATAGCCCTATCATGTGCTTTAAGACCGAGGGACAACTATAAGCATTTTACAAAAAGTGAAAAGAAAACAATTTACTGTGTAGAAGTGGAATTTTTTACTTCAATGGCAGAATATTGTAAAAGTATGTGATGATGAAATGGAAAATAAGCCAATGCAGATAGTAGATACAACAATAATAGATGGGGTCAGCTACATGGATTCTTTGTTTCCACAAAGCCCTATCACGTGTCATGCTAGTAATTAACTCAATATAAACTATATCGTTCTTTATAGTTTATTTCCAACACTTTTGTGGCCATTCTCATCGTTTTTTAACATTTTCACAATATAGTTTTTCATATAGTCTTATGAGAGCATCCTTTGGTCATCTTTCTACATGTACAAATGATTTTTCCTCATTTTATCCTCTATTGGTGCTACTCCCAATTGGTTTCTAATAACCTCATTATGTATACAGTCTTTCCTTGTGTGATCACTCATCCATCTCAACATCTACATTTTCGTAGTTCCAATTTCCTATTAACTTTTCTTATTCTCATCCACGAACACAATATAATATGCAAATAAACTACACCAAGGTACTTCATCTTGAATATATTTTGTTAACTCATTATAACCAATATAAATAAATGCAGACTTAAAGTTGATCCCTCATGTAGCCTAATATTAACTTCAAAGATGTATGTTAATCCTTCATGAGTCCTCACACAAGTTTTTGCACCATCGTACATGTCTCTTATAAGCTTTATTTATACCAATAGCATACATCCCTTTTTCAAGGTTCTCCAATGAACATCTCTTGGCACCCTATTGTAAGTTTTTTCTAGATAAATAAATATCATGTGAAAGTTCATTTTTTTCTCTAAAATGTTTTATAACACGTCTCACTAGGCAAATCGCTTCAATAGTAGATCCATTGGGCATGAATATGAATTAGTTCTCTGTTGTACTCGATACTTTTATTAACCTACGTTAGATAATTCTTTCCTATAATTTCATAGTTTGGCTTATTAACTTTATACCTCGATAATTAGGACAATTCTCAATGTTTCTCTTATTCTAATATATGGATATAAGTGTACTCGCTATCCATTCCTCAGGCATCTTTTAGGTTCTCCATATTTTATTAAATAGTATTCTAAGCCAAGTGAGTCCCATCTCTCCTAGGTTTTTTCGTACTTGTATTAGTGATATTGTTTGATCCTACAAATTTACCGACCTTCATATATTTAAGAGCCTCTTTGACTTTATTCTTTTGAATACGTCGATAAAAATTACGATTTATATACTTTTCTGATTTAGCTAACTCACCTAAACTAATACTACCATGTGTATTTTCACTAAAAAGCTTATAGAAATAATTTTTTCAACTATTTTTTATATCATCATTCCCTACTAGAATCTTCTCATCCTTATCTTTGATGCATCTAACAAAAGATCTTTTGTTTTCTTATCTCTATCCTTATCTGTACAACAGAGAACCAATTTAGATTCATGCCAGACAGATCTACTGTTGAAGTGATTCACCTTTTGAGACATCTTATGGAACATTTTAGAGCAAAAAAGAAAGACCTTCACATGATATTTATTGATCTAGAAAAAGCTTATGATAGAGTACCAAGGGAGGTTCTTTGGAGAACTTTGGAAAAAAGAGGTATCCCGTTGACATACATTAACCTTATAAGAGACATGTATGATGGTGCAAAAACATGTGTGAGGACTCATGAAGGAATGGCACACTTCTTTGAAGTTAATATTGGTTACATCAAGGATCAACTTTAAGTCCATACTTATTTATAATGGTGATTGATGAGTTAACAAAACATATTCAAGATGAAGTACCTTGGTGTATGTTATTTGCAGATGACATTGTATTAGAGGAGGAGTCTAAGGAAAAAGTTGATAGAAAATTGGAACTATGGAGAGAAACATTAGAAAGCAAAGGCCTCCGACTTAGTAGAACAAAGACACAATATATGGAATGTAAGTTTGACCAATTTGACCAATTTAAATAAGTTTGTAATTTCTTTTTGATCTTTAATCTGTTGGGTATATGTTTCTCCTTTGAGTTGCATCCTTGTGATTTGAGATCATGTAAAGTTAAGTCAGAATCACTTTTTTTACTTATGACAAGTTGATTATGATTAATGTTTGTGAAGCGCAAGATATAATCTTTGATTTCAGGTGCTTGAGCACATAAATATTATGTTTAATGATGATTTTCTTATCCATTTTGTTAAACATGTACATAAGTTTCCTTGAATTATTTTTGGGGATTGAGATGAAGTAAGTTTTCATTCAAGAAAAGACCTTATACATAATGAGGTTATTAGAAACAAATTAGGAGTGACACCAATAGAGGATAAAATGAGAGAATATCGTTTAAGATGGTTTGGACATATAGAAAGAAGATCAAAAGAACATGTAAGAAGGTATGAAAAACTAAATTTGGAAAGTATTAAAAGAGGTAGAGGACGACCACAAAAGTGTTGGAAAGAAACAATAAAGAATGATCTAGCTTATTGTGAGTTAACTGCTAACATGGCACACGATAGGAATCTGTGGAAACAAAGAATACATGTAGCCGACCCCGTCTAGTATGGGAAAAGGCTTAGTTGTTGTTGTTGTTTGTTATCTCTACCCTTATCTATCCTTAAAAATATCTCTTTCACCTTCTTTTGAGTTAAGGTTTTTATATAAATCCTCTCAAATCTTAGCTTTTGCTTCACTAATGGCCTTTTTCGCTTCTTTCTTTCCTTTCTTATAAGCCTCCAACGTTTCACTAGTGTTCTTGGCATAATACAATTTGTAACATGTTTTCTTTGCCTTGATTTTATCTTGCACCATTTCACTCCACCACCAAGCTTCTTTTTATATCGGTACACCTCTCTTAGATTCACATAACACATCTTTTATCACTTCCCTAATATTTATAGCCACATTGTTTCACATTATCATAAGGTGTACCTACATATTTTAAAGCATCTCCTTTTAAGAACTTTCTTTTTAAATATATCTTCTCATATTTTAAGTTTCACCATCTAGTATGAATATTATTCTTTGTCTACTTTTTTATCTACAAATCTATTACTAAAAGTTGATGTTGAATAGTTAGGCTTTCTATCTTTTTTCTTACAAAGAAAATAATCAATTTGTGGTTGTGACAAGCCACTCTTATAAGTAATTAAATGTTCATCTCACTTTTTTGAAAATTGTATTGGCTATAAAGAGATCAAAAGTCATACCAAAATTTAAAATCTTCCTACCCTCCTCATTTATATCCCAAAACCATAGTTTTCATGAATACCTTGATATCCTAATGCATCTTTAACGACATGTCCATTTAAGTCTTCTCCTAAACAAATCATCTCCCTTGTGAAATTCTTTGAATTACCTTATCTTACTCCTCCCAAAAAGCCTTCTTTATACTATCTTCTAATGCTACTTGTGGTGCATAAGCACAAACTATATTCAAAGCCTCACTCCTAACACTAATTTCACCATCATAATTTGACCACCATATCATTGTATATCTACTACACTATCCTTTAAATCTTTATTTATAATAATATCAACTCTATTTTGATAATTTTCCTTTCTTGAGTAACATAACTCAAAACATGTATTCTCAATCTCTTTTCCTTTTTCTCCAACTCACTTTGTCTCTTGTAAACATAAAATGTGAATCTTTCTCTTAATCATAATATCTACCAGTTCTGATTCCAAGTATCAATAAGAATCTTATTATGTACAACTAGTTTCCTTACCCCCGCATCCATCCATTCTGAAAAATACCAAAACCCTAGCTGTAACTTATTCACTACATTTGGGTGACAATGTATTCGGGTGACAATGTAGTAACTTGAAAATACCAATGCAAGCAGTAGATACATAGTATAAACTATAAAGCACTTGAAGCTGGATGAAAGAATAATCTAGTAAATTGACAATATTACATTAAAAAGAATGCCTTGGAGGTTGAGAAAAGGTTTGGGACAAAAGAGGTAACTTCATTAATCCCACAACGCTAGCTAGTTCAGTGTTGTTAACTTGGGGAAATAAGCACATGTAACTCTAAACAAATGAAGCAATTCACTGTACCTGTTCCTGAACTCCTTCAGATTTGCAAGAACGTGCAAGTGTCACAAGAGCATGCACACCACCAGAAACAGCAACTTCCATGCTACACTTGTCATCTGCTGCCAAATTTGCAAGTGCACCAGCAGCACGCTCCTATTTTAAATGACAAGCAGAAGAAAAATTAAGAACTCCACATATTCAATGGTCTACCTTAAATATTAAAAGCAGATGCAGAATACAATCACATACAAGGACTCCATCACCACTAGAGGGCCACTTGAAAATGAGGTCAACCAGGGCTTTTATTCCACCTGCTTCAGCAATGGCTTCCTGGTAAACCAAAAAGAAGGGTCCATACAAAATTAACACACACATGACCCTGCATGCACACACACATACATATATATATATATATATATATATATGTGTGTGAATATATGGAGAGAGAGAGAGAGAGAGAGACCTTGTGCTCCTCTCCCACAGAAAGGTTCCAAAGTCCCCCAGCTGCCTCTTCAGCAACCAGCCTGTTTGGGGACTTCGCAAGGGCAGCAAGAATGTGTATTCCTCCTTCTAGAGCGACAGCCTTGGCAACTTCAGCATTCACAGACAGGTTTGCTATAGCCTGCACAGTTAAAACTTCCTGCACTAAGCTTCAGAAGACATGATAAAGGAGGAAAAAGAAAAACTGAAAGTACAGAATATAGCTGAAACATCCTCACGGATTTTAAGACCTATGCTCCATAAGTTCAACCTTCTAAAGTACAGAAACTTCACCAAACATAAAGAGGTACAAAATACATACTACTAAACGAAACTGAAAGCTAACAAACGCACTTTTGCTGCCTCTGACTGGACACCCTCCCGAGAAGATCTTGCAAGGTTGAGAAGAAGCAGAATACCACCCTGTGACATCACTGCTTTAGCTCTAGCAGGATCAACTGTCGCATTTTCATCATCAATGACCACAAAAGTTGCCAGCCCGGTAGCAGCTCTCTCCTGAACATCATCTTGCAAACTCTGAACTAAACTCATAAGTAATGTTGCGCCTTGTCCTACCCAGAAGCCATCCAGTACAGGAGGAATAGTCTCTGCAATGCGGAGAAGAGAATGTGAAAGGACCCATTCCATCCAATCTATAACATCTTTGGCACTATCATCACAAACTACTTGATTTCTCTGGTTCCACAATACTTTTTTATCGGTTTTCGGGAATTCCTCTGGCTGGACCAAACCACTGACCAAGGAAGGGAGCTCTTTGAGAATATCGGTGTTTAGAGTGAGAAGAACCTTTGACTTAACATCATATGTCGTGTAATTACTGCTGTCTTCAAGAAGTGAACAACTAAGAGCACAGACAACCTTTAAACATTGTGAAGATAACAATCTAAACACAGCACTGGGGGAGACATCAGTTCGAGAAACATCTAAACCAACCAAATTTGGTAACTTGCTCCAAAGTTGTGAGGCTAAACTCCAGTTTATGTGCCTCGACCCCGAAAGAGAGAGGAACTTAACTGAGGTGGCATCTCCAAGGGAAGATCCATCAACCCTCAAGCAATCCATAAATCCGATCTCAACAAGCTGTTTACAGTTTCTTACCAGCGAGTGGACCGCTTCTCCATCAATATCTCTCACTCCTGATAAGCGTAATCTCTTCAACTTTGGGCAGCACATGGAAACTTTCTGAATCGCATCACTAGTGATCTTACCACAGAAATCAGGTCCAATTTGAATACTCTCAAGTGCTTCATGTCGTGCAGCCATCACAGATAGAGTTGCATCAGTGATATCCCTACAAAAATCACAAATTATCTCCTGAAGATCTCGTGCCCTAAGAAACATTACTGCGTTGGCTGCCTCAGACCCACGAAACCTCAGTTTTTGCAGATTGCTGCACCGACTAGCTAAGGAAGCTGCAGTCCCAACATCACACTTACGTGCACGCAAATCCAATGAAGTCCACAAACATGGAGAAAATCCCAGTGCTCTAAACGTCTTGCAAGTAGAAGATAAGCTTGCTCTGTCTCTATAATTCAAGCAAGAAAATAACTGAATAACCGTATCGTCTGGCAAGCCCGTCCAATCGACATCTATTGAGCTAGTTTCTGAAATATGGATTTCTTCACAAACATTGTTGACACAAGAACTCGAGACTACAATATTCTCTTTCTCCTCTATCACAATCACTTTGCGCCGCAATCTCCGGCTCATTGCCAAAGAAATTCCAAATCCCACCAATCAATTTTTCATTTGAATGAAAAACCCACTAAAAGGGTTAAACCTCCAATTGTTTCACTTCTTGTTGACCAGGCGGTAATGATCCAGACAAAATCGTCCTATGTTTTACGGTAGAACAAGACACACTTATTTGTAAATACCAGTTCAATTGACAACCTATTCTTTGTGGAGCCAACGAACTTTTTCACAAAATTCACTCCAATTACACTCAATTGTACGAAGCTAGCTCGCTAACAGTCCTTAAAGTTGCCTTTCCTACCTGTCGCGAAAAAAGCGAAAAGGTGCATAAATCAAGCCGGAATCAAACAGTTAATGAATCACCCAAAACGCAACTCGTGATTATGTGGACAAGAAAGAAAAGCATCCAGACTACGGTACTTTGTGCAGGCTTTCTACGTTATATTGAGTACATAAGCAACCCGCCCAGCAATGAAAAGCCCAACTGAAAACTACAGAAAGAATTACGTGCTTAATTCATACCTGTGGCTGAAACCATCAATCACAGATTCCTTCACTGAGCATTGAACCAATAACAAGAGATTGGCAAAAGCAGCGATTCTGCTCATGAAACTCTGCAAAACCCTCGATAAATCGGCGCTCCCTCGAGAGGGAATGAAGAGAACGGGGGTCAACGCCAGAGGTGAGGAGGGTAAAATCATCTGATATATGAGAGAGAGAGAGAGAGATTTGAAATGTAACAAGATAGTAATAGCTCCAGCATTTTAAACTGTAACCTTGAAAATATATGAGCAAGTTGCTAATTGATAATGGGCTCTTATAGTTTGAGTTTTACTTGAAATTGCTTGAGCAACAAACTAAATTCAGTAATTCGGCTCTTGCATACTTAGCTTTATATCATATAAGGTCGGCAGCTGAATAATTTAGGTAAATTCTCTGTAGTTTGAGTCTTTATGATTTATATCATATAAGCATTGAAATTGCATGATCAGTAAGCTAATTAAGCCATCAGCTCATTTCTGGGTAAATCACAACCGTGAACTATAACCGAACCGGGTTCCACCTGTTTCATGTTTTGGTCTTGGTTTGAAAGAACAAGGCAAAAGTGAAATGTGACCGAACCCACTAGTGGCTTGAACCATTGGTTCCAGCTCGACGAAAGGAGGAACAGTAACCTAACCGCAGACCCTTTGAGTTTGGTTACAGTTTTGGATCCGGTTTGTTGGTTCTGGTTACGATAATGAGACTCGTTTGGTTTCAGTTGAAACCTGTGGGCTGGTTCTGAACCAGTCATGTCTAGCTTAAGCTTTATATGAGCTCGAAATTATGTGATTTAGACCTACGGATTAAGCTCTTCAGTTGGAGTTGTTGAAAGCATTTATCAAACAAAATAATCAAACACGATAAACAATGACATAAACCACAAGAAAATATCTATACGGTACAAAGAGAGGAATTCTAAACCATGGCCTTCATCGACACAATTCTAATGTTCAATGATCCCCAACACTGAAATAGTGTTTTCAGGGGAAAAGTTCAGGGATGCCTCTATGAGTCAGATCGGATATACTCGGTAATATGGAAGAGTGAGTCTAGTCTGGCTCCACACCATAATCAAACATGAGCTTTGTATCATATAAGCTCATGTTTTAAACCATAGTTGTTGTTTGTGCAAAGTACTTGCGATTTAACTGCATCGCGTTCTTTTAAAAAAACACAGAACTTCTTTGAACATCCTGTTGGTGCCGAACTCCGTGCCATTTCAAGGTGTCCCATTTCGGCAAACAACAAATCTGTACACTGCAAAGGTACTAAGTGAAGTTCCAGCGGGGTTTAGGCTTAGGCAGACACCTAGTTGCAGTCCCTCAAGTATTGACCTTGTGACCTTTAATTCGAAGGTTCTTTTTCTTGTGAAAATATATATGGTTGACAGTTAAATCAAAAGGAGGAGGTCAGGAGATTGATATCTTGTGTTTTTACCTCAAAGGGGCTTTGTAAACTCATATTCTCATCTTTTTAAGTGTTGTGTGAAGTATTGGGTAGTGAGGGTACGACAATGGTCAAAATGAAGATGTTGGGATGAATGTGTAGTAAATTTTTTTCTTTTAAGGTTTTTAGAAAAGGCTTAGTTGTGTTCGTTGCTATTAGAGTAAAAGATGTGCTGATAGTGGATAAAGTGGGAGGAACCCTCAAAGATAGTTCGAATATTTGAAGGGATAGGTGAATTGAGCTCATATGGAAAGGGATGAGAAATTAGATAGTGACACTTTGCAATGACATAAGAATGCCTAAAAAGCGTTAGAAGCAATGACATAAGAATGCCTAAAAAGTGTTAGAAAGAGGATGAAACAACATGATCTAAGCCTTTTTTGAGTTAAATGACGATGGAGCATAATAACAACTAAGAGTTCACCTATCCAACCTCACTCAGTGTGGGATAAAGCTTGGTGTTGGTTTCAGTTTGCTTCTGTTTTACTCTCTCGAAGCATCTTCTCTTTGTTTTCATCTTGATCATACATCGGTTCCCAGTACTTAACATATTTTGGATTGAATGATTTTGACATAAAAGATCAATTCATTAATTATTGTACATGCTGCTCGCCAAAAATCACAATGAACTGATTTCTGCATGTTACTGAAGAGTTACATATTATTCGATTTTACAAAGAAAAAGCAAAAAGTAACACCCAAAACTAAGACATAAGTGAGATTGGCTTCAAATCACAATTGTGTTCGATTCTTTAGCTTATTAACCTTCAACTCCTACAATGCAAGATCATATTTTATTATTTCATTGCAATACTTGTAAGGTCTGCTTCCTCTTCTTTAAAAATGTTCACCATCTAATTTTTATTAAGCTTCATCTAACACGAAGTTCCAACAAAATAACTGCATGACAACTGCAGCGTGCGTAACTGTTGTGATCCTCATATACTGCTGCCGATGACACAGAAGATTGCATTGTTCTTTTATCATGTCTATTCGTGTATCATTTCTCATAATCTGCACACAAGTGATGTATCTCATGTCGATTCCACCATTCCCATGTGAGACATTACGGCCAATATTCCCAACGTCGTGAAATAAAGGGTAAACTTTCAAAGATCAAAGCCAATTGAACTTGAACCAGTGGAGTTCACTACTCAGTACTTGAGAACCAAAAACAGCGGGTGAGCTACAATACAAGTCAACGATTCTTCGAACGCCTAAACTAAAGAACACCAATTAGTCACCATCCCATGCATATCACTCTTCAAATGCATGATCATCCTAGCAATACAAGGGAGTCGGATATGCCCAGAAGTGCAAATTTTCATTGATCGGCCACAGTTCTGAGAAGTACTTTTTCTGCCTTGTAGACTCCTGACTTCACAGTCGGCATCAGAAATACGGAGATCAAATTCCTCACTAAAGAGATGATATAGCTATCATCCATCAGAGCTCTCCTCATCGGTTTCCAGCAACATGGGAACAGCAGCACAGGAAAAGGACTCGCGATCCTTGAGGAGAAGGCAACTACCATCTGAATTCCATTTCAGATCAGTGATCATGAACTGAGGCAGGGGAATATTTACACAGCATGCACCAGATGGAGTCCACATATACAAGTGAGAGCTTCCAGTGCATAAAACCAGGCGGGAGCATGATGGGTCCCAGGCTGCAGCCCTGATTGGTTCCTTCTGAATTAAGATTGCAGCCACCTCAAGATGGTGTATGTCCCATATCCAGAGGACAGTTGGCATGCTATCATTACGAGTGAATAGATATCGACTATCTTTGCTCCATGATAATAAGCCTGAAAATAGAAAACCATGAACATGGGAGAGAGAGAGAGAGAGAGGCACTTAAAGAACTACAAACAGGGGGCTCAACTTGAAACGATACAAAGCCAGTAAAAGACTACAGATGATGCAGTACGCTTAGCAGTTATGAAGCTTGTTTGCACACTAAAGTTTCAAAAATATGGAAGCAACTCAAGAAATAATTAATGCTACCATAGTACTCTTGCTTCAAATTTTTATCTAAAATGTGCTTCACATCTCTCACCATTTGGTGTGAAATGCAAGGCTCATTCTGTTTCAATCCTGGCAGTTAAAATCAACACTTAGATTGTAAGAGACTCACCAACGCCTTGCTTTGGATTTGGTTTATCTTGTGGGGGCTTTTGGTGAGGTAATGCAATTGGAAGCTCCATTACTTTGTACCTAACTCGGATTTGACCTTCACAAGCATTCTCTGAAAACCAAAAGAAGTACAACACTTAGTAGCAAGAAATCATGGCGATATTAACCAAATGAGCAAGAAATCATGGCGATATTAACCAAATGACAGTTGAAGTTCCTCAAACTATACCTGTTAAATGCACATAGGATTGATCATAATAGAATATCCAACATATCGAGATTTTTCAAATAAAGATGTAAAAGGAACAGTTAATATCCTAACAGTAATGTACTATCTAGTAAAAAGAAAAGTCACTGCAAGCAATCAACCTCTTCGATGAAACAGAGAAACCCACCTGTAACAGGAAACTAGTAAGAAGTTCAATAAACAATTAAACCAAAGAATCAGTAAGATGACATGCAGAATTTAGAGATGCCACATGTCACCTTTTCTAAAACTTTATCGCTAGGACCTTCAACCCCAGGGCCTAAACTGGCATTGTCTCGCATATTGGGGTTGTGCCTATGGAAATCGAACCCCTGACTGCCTCTCTAGCAAACAGGGTCCCTTTTCTTACTATCCTAATCCCCATCAGTTCTGCACGTGATACCTTTATTAGGAAGAGATAGAAGAAATACTACACTTTTTTCCTCATCGACATGAAAGCCACAGTACATGACAAAGTGGCCTATTTACCAATCAGATATCTTGCAGCGATGGTTCTTGCATTGTTGGGATACAGATCAAGCATTCCCAGCAGAAAGTGAGAAATTATTAATAGATATTAAGAGAGAGAGGGAGAGAGATTACCTGGACTGCTTGATATATTATGAGGAAAATCACCATCAAGAGAAAGTTCTGACATATCAAGTTGCCAAGGTTCGTCCACCTCCTGAATAGTATGCAAGTATACATTCTTCAGTTCCAATGGTAACAATCCATGCCAAAAGAAAAGGACCATTTATGCAGTCATTTCAACCTTGAAAACAGTAGCATTGCAAGGCCCTCGGACTGTGGATACGTGCATAAATTCCGCAAAGATTTTCCACGTAAGGTGATTCAAGGTTCTTAACACTTGATCGTAACTGCCAACTGCTAAAAATTGACCACATGGGGACCAGGCAACGGTTTTGACACCAAGAGCACTTTCATATGCTTGATATTTAAATAAGCATCTCCCATCTGGGGAATAAACAAGTACCTGAATCAATGCACAAAAAGGTTCACTTAAATAGGACCAAATTCAAACAGAAAGAATAGCACATGATAAATCTTAGTAAATCTAGGATAATTTGAATCACGCTGGAACACTAGGCCTTTATGAGACAGCTGGGGAAAGAAAATGCTCCCAACAGTTTGCACGCAAAAGTTGGTGAAAGGTCTAATGTGCTAAAATAGCGATTACCTTATAGTCAAGAGGACAATCCCATGCTACAATTGCACTATCATTAGGTGACCATTCAATGTCGGCTAGATCCAGAGTGTCTACAGAGAAAACGCCCATTATTTCCCATGTGTGGCAAGACAGCAGGTTTATGTAATCTTTGCAATCTTGTCTCGTGCAAATTGCAGCAAACTTTCCATCTTGAGTGAATGAAACTCCTTTTGAAGCATGCTTTGGCCATTGCACATGCACACAAGCCGTATTCACCAAGGACCAGACAGTTAGTCGCAACTGGAAGTCTGATGTTGTGAGAATATGACGACTATCTGGGCTCCACCTAGCATATGCAATACCAGCAGAACCTTCATCTATTTTGCATGTCCACTCAGGCTGCGTCAATGACCATGCTTGTACCATTGGTCTCTTATAAAGTCCACAAAGGATATATTCAGAGTCAAGAGCCCATTCGATGTAGCTTATCTTGTCCACACAGGAATATAGTTGAACAACCTGCAATAATTAGATTTTGATACAAATATAACAAATAATTTTGCTTCAGGAACTTGACAGAACCATATTCTTTTATGGAGCAAAACTAACGTAACTTGGAAGAATAAATTGGCATACCCCACAGCACAAAGTTGATCAAAGAAAAGAAGTCCAGAAAGAGAAGGACTGGATCATTGCAAAGGATAAGGTAAGCCACCAAAACCGAAACCAAAGCCTCTTTGGCACTAAATGGGGTTGGAGATGTGGGTTCTTAGTTTCCATTGTGATCTACATTGGATCATGACATATTTAACTCCAAAAGAGCACAAGGTAGGAGATTCGAGAACTAGAAAGAGGAACTTGTTATGCCCTTATGAGTTTTTTCTTTTCTACCTAAGAGAGAAGTTCAAAGGTTTGAATGATCAACCAACGACAAAATACCATACCATGACAATGGGCATTCATTTTAGCCCGGTAAAGAAACCTTGATGATGTATATACTACTAGGTTGCTAATATGAATGTCTTCGACATCATTATAAATTCACAACATTAGCTCCTACTTGAATGCAGATTTTTATACGAATTTTGTCATTTTCTGCTGATAAACTTCTCGGAGGCTTAAATAATGAGAAATTTGTAATGTTCTAGAAAGGATCTGGATCTGGTCAATCCATGGTGTTTGAGTTAGATATTGATGATAGTTGATGGTAATTCAGATGTACTCCAGACTCCAGAGTCAACAACCATGAACACCCCAAAAACCAAAAAATAGAAGTTTGCATAAGAAAGAAGTGGTCGGTAATAAAATGAGAGGGATACGTTCAAAGGTGGTTTTAACATTTGGAAAGGATGCCACGTGAAGCTCCACTGAGTCACTGACAGGATGTGAGAATTTGGATGGTGAAAACTTTAAAAAAAGGGAGAAGAGGACCGTTTCTGAAGTGTTGGATATGAAGTGGTCGAAGGAAAAAACATGATCTTGCTTTTTCGGAATTAAATGATGATATGATATAAGATCAAGCTCTCCGTGTAGCCAATCCCACTTAGTATGGGAAAGGGCTTGATTTGGTTTTGGTAAAGAAGTGACCAGTACACAACCAAAAAGAATTTATCACAAACAGCAGTAAACTTGAGTCTGATAATTTAGACAAGTGTACTAAAAAGCTGATTTGCTTCGCTTCTAATTTTCTGGTCCTTAGAGACATTGACAAGTAAGTCGATTACTCAGTAAGCAAATCCCAGTATGTTTTTCTACTAATAGGAATAATGCACCGATGGTGACTGTGAGCAAAAAGTGAACTCTTCAACACGTCATTAAAGTTCAAAAGTCCCCCATTTGATGCTAAAATGCCAAAACTACTAATCCAGTGACTTGGGTAGTCGCTCAACACGTCACTTACTAGTCCCCCATCTGTGGCACGTTAGGATTCACCGAAGAAAACTGTCAAACAGCAAAAAACAAAAATGGGTACCTTGAGAGAGAGAACATCGCGGATGACAAGCCGGTAATCGACAGCAATGGCGAGGAATCGCGAATCGGGGGAGAAACAACAAGGGCCGGTTTGTTTATAGGCTTCTGTGAATTCCATAAAATCCAAACAGAGGATTTGTTTCAGTTACGTGATTTCTCAACAACCCAACTCTGCATTCCTGAGATCTTAAGTCAGCGAGGTCGATCCTAAAAGGCAAATGAAGAAGCCGAAGCTGATCGCAACATATGTGAGAAATATCGAGAAAAGGTATCTGTTTGAGAATCAAAAGCGTCAGGGTGGGCGACTTTCCCCTGAATGAATATCCAGAGAACCGATCCAAACCAGCAAGATGGTATTGAACGTTAAATCACATGATTAGAATGTATGTATTAGCCTAGTAGAAACTCTATTAAGATGATAAAGAATAGTACAACTATCACGGAAATGTGAGTGAAAACATGAAAGTTCACGGAAATGTAAGTGAAAACATGAAAGTTTTCTTTTGGAAAAAATGAGATGGCTGAAGCCAGATGCAAGCCTGAACTCATGACCTCAAACCTGTGACTGGATCCTCTAGCCGGGTGAGCTATGCTCATTGTGCTCGAAGAGTTATTTCTTGTGTCAGCACATGGTTGGCTCTCTCTTTAAGACTGGTTTACAAGTATTAACAAGGTTTTGATATGGTAGTATTTAACAAGTAAACAGGTTTATTTAGCATGGGATTGATTATATATGATAACCCACGGTTTGAAACCGAACCAAACAGAAATCTGTGGTATGGTTTAGTTTTAGACACGTAGGGGTTCAATTTGGTTTCCCGAAATTGAGAAATTGTAGGGATAGAGGTTGAGTCTAGAGGTCAAACCAACCCTTACCATGAACACCTAGACATGACCAGTTTGGAACCAGATGGCAGTTTTAACAGGAGGCCAAAAATTGGAACCAATCAAACCGGATGCCACACTGGAGACCATCTGTTCAGTTTCGATCTTTCATGAAACTGAAACCGATTAAGAACCGAAACAGGTAGTTTTATTTTTTTTCAAACCTTCAAGATTTTTATTGATTTTGACATGTTCTGAGCAGTTTAGGATTGAAATCGAAACCGTAACCAACAACATCTACAAAAGAAATGTTATTACATTAAGATCCAATCACTCTCCGGCACAAGAATTGATAGATTCTTTATAATATGTATCATCCATCTCTTTATGAAAAGTCTAAAAGAGTAAAAAGTATATAAGCAACTTTTTAAAATACAACTACATCTATCCCATTTCCCATACTAGATGGGGTAGGCTACATGAATTCTTTGTTTCTACAAAGTCCAATAATGTATCATGCTAGCAGTTAACTCAATATAAACTAGATCATTGGGTAACGGATGGACTGGCCATCCAACCATTAGCAAGAGAAGAGGCCTGATAAGTAACGGATAGCCGTTATCGGAAAATCCGTTACCTCTCCCAGACGAGAGAAGCCGCGAGAGGAAAATGCCAGACGACAGGGGAGCGGATGCCTATAAAAGAACATCCATTCACAGAGATCAAAAGAAGAAAAATACAGATCTTCTTACAGAAGTGATATACATAATACAATCGTCTGAGAAAACCCTCATGAGGAAACCTCGTGACGACGTCATCAACATCCGCTGCGAAACCTCCGGCGATCAGAGTACCGGAAAGGTAAGACTCGATTCTTCACAACGTCAGTGGTATCAGGGACTAGTTCCCTACAAAAAAAAAAAACACAGAGAGAAGAGGGTCAGAATTTTTTAAAAAAAAGAAAAAAGAAAAAAAAGAAAGAGATCAGTCGGACAGGGAAGCAGAGGCAAGCCGGATCGGCAGTCGGACAGGGAAGCAGAGACAAGCCGACGGGAAGCCTTAAAGACAAACCAGAGGTAAGCCGACGGGAAACCCCAAAGGCAAACCATAGGCTAGCCGACGGATAAAAGCCCCAAAAACAAACCAGAGGCAAGCCAGCGGAAAGCCCCAAAGGCAAACCAGAGGCTAGCCGACGGAAAAGCCCCAAAAGCAAACCAGAGGCAAGCCGTCGGAAAAGCCCTAAAAACAAATTAGAGGCAAGCCTCAAAAGGCAAAACAACGGCAAGTCAGAAAATGCCCGAAGGCGAGACAGAAAAGAAAAACAAAGAACCTGGTTGAAGCAGAAAAACCACCGACGCCGACGACCGAAACCCCTCCCTCTCTCTCTCTCTCTGGAAAAATCCAGATATTGTACATTTTTTTTCGCTTTTATAGCAATAATAAAAAAAAAACCCGCGGTTTTCAGAAAACCGCGGCGGGAAAACCAGCGGTTTTCAAAACCGCCGACGGTTTCCCGAAAACCAACAGCGGTTTCCTGAAACCGCCAGTGGTTTCAGAAAATCGCCTCGGGTATTGAGAGAGAAAGACAAAATTGTCCCTGTCGTTTTTTTATTATTTCAAAATTGCCACTGCAAAAGGACAGGTTTACCCCTTGGCCGTTTTTGAAAATTACAAAATACCAGGGGCTGCTAATTTACGGTATTATCCAACCCGGTTTGGAAAATATCAGTTCTACCATTTAGTCAAAAGACAGGTTTACCCCTGTTCCTTTTGAAAAAAAATACAGATTCGCCCTGAAAGTTAAAATTAAAATTTTAACCCCGATCAGTTGCGAATTTTACAAGACTATCAAATAGTGATTTTACGAGTTTGTCCTTGTAATTTTTCAAAAATTACAAAAAGGGACAAATAAATAAAATTATAGATTTATCCTTTGGTATTGGTTTAGAGGCAGAAAAACCCTTAAAATTATTAGATTTTCTGCATCAAGTTAACGTGTTTCTTGCTTTGTGTTTTTCTTTGTTTCTTTTAGAAAGAATAAGACCGCTTGCTTGATATTTTTGACAAACAAAAATGAGTTCTAGGATATGTGTATATGAACTGGCAAAAACAGAAAAATTAAACGGTCTGAACTTCCAGACATGGAAGAGAAGAATCCCGTTAGCTCTAACACTAGAAGGTATAGAGTATGTGTTAAAGGAAATAGAGCGTCCTCCATCATCAGACGCAAGTCAACAACAGTTAGAAATGTATAAAACATTTCTAAAAGACGATACCATAGCAAGAACTGTAATGTTAACTTATAGGGTCTTTGAGGAATATGAGACTGTAAAAGAGCTGTTTTACTCTTTAACAGCTAAGTATGATACAACTGCAAAGTTGTATGTGCAGTTGCTACTACAAAAATACAACTCCTTTAGAATGAAAGAAGGGAAAAATGTAGTAGAACATGTAAATCATATGTTGGTAATGGCTAGGGATTTAGCTGTAGCAAAATCAGTCATCCCCGAACCAATGCAGATATCAACTATAGTGAACAGTCTACCTCCATCATGGAATATGGTCACCACTGCCTTAAGGTTAGGGCCTGAAATCAACCTTTCAGAATTGCCCTTAAAGCTAGCAATTGAGCAAGAAAACATGCTCAAAAACAAAAGGGAAAAACTGCTAGTAGTTCAGGATGAGTTGGCATCTAGCTCCAAAACCAACCAGAAAAAGAAACCAAATAAAAAGTTTGGCAAGAATAACAAGAAAGACGGTCAAGCTTTTAAGAAATCACAGGAAACCACTTCCCGGATCAAGTGCTTCAACTGTGAAAAGATGGGGCACTACAAAAGGGATTGTCGCAATAAGAAAGGTGGAGGAAACAACCCACAACGAGGACAATCAGAGAAGCATGACATAATCTGTGTAATTTCAGAATGCCTATACTTGGATCGCCCAGTTAAAGGTTGGTGGATCGACTCAGGAGCTACGAGACACATCTCAAAAACCAAGGAAGGGGCAATTGATCTAAAGGAATATCAACCCGGACAACATCGTGTGTACATGGGAAACAATACTTTCTCAGATGTTATGGGTATTGGATCCTTTAGGATATTTGTACAAGGCAAACCAATTGTACTGACCGATGTGTTAATTATGCCATCTATAAGGCGCAATCTGGTCTCGGTCCCTGCCATAGTAAAGAAAGGTTTTGAAGTAAGATTTGTACCTAACAAGGTGACTGTGGGAAAACATGAGAGAATCTTGTTCTCGGGAGAATTTGATGTAGAACATGGACTGTTCAAGTTATCCGATAATGAAAATCATCAATCTTTTGTTTATATTGAAAGTGTCTTTTCTGTTGATGTAAATATGTGGCATAAACGCCTAGGGCATATAAGTCTGAAAAAGTTGAGGAAATTATCCAACTTTGACTTATTACTCGAATTTGAGGAAAATACTTTCAACAAATGTGAAGCTTGTATACAAGGAAAAATGACAAGGAAAGTCTTTCCCAAGAAAACAAAAAGGGCAACAACCCTTTTAGAGATTATTCACACAGATTTATGTGAACCTTTTAGAGTAAAGACGCATCGAGGAAATGGTTACTTTATAACCTTTATCGATGACTACTCTAGATATATGTATATATATCTTTTAGCACATAAATCAGAGGCACTTGAAGCATTTAAAGAATATAAACAAGAAGTGGAAAATCAATTGGGGCATACTATCAAAGTCTTGAGGTCAGATAGAGGAGGTGAGTATACCTCAGTAGAATTTTTAGAATTCTGTAAAGACTTTGATATTACTAAACAAAATACAATGCCTAGAACACCTCAACAAAATGGTGTAGCTGAAAGGTACAATAGAACCTTATTAAATATGACAAGGTTTATGATTATTGATGCCTCTCTACCAAGGGTATTTTGGAGAGAAGCGGTAAGCACAGCTGTTTACGTGCTCAATAGAATACCATGTAAAGTTGTGTTCACTACACCATATGAGATGTGGTTTGGGAGAAAACCCAACCTAGTTCATCTCAGGAGATGGGGATCAATTGCACATGTCAAGATCCTTGATCAGTCTAGAGATAAACTAGACAGTAGGTTCTTGAGGTGTATATTTATTGGATATCCAAAGGGTTCAAAAGGATATCGGTTCTATCATAAGGACCAAGGACTCATTGAAAGCAGAGATGTTGAATTCTTAGAAGATTTTAAGAATGACATCCTAGAAAACAATGAAGAGTATGTTGATGATTTGGTAGATTTTGACCAATCATCTTTTGAGCCCATAGAAGAACTTCCTGAAACTACTGATACCTTAATTGGACATAAGAGGCCAAGAGTCATTCCATCCTATTTAAAGGATTATCACACTTACCTTTCAGAAGAAGTGTGTAATTCGGTAGATTTAGATGAATTGACTGATAACTTGACTTATCAGCGAGCAATGAATTCATCGGAAGCAACAAACTGGAAGAAAGCCATGGATGAGGAAATTGAATCCATTGAGAAAAACAAGTCTGGGAATTGGCTGATTTGCCAAAAGGAAGAAAAGTCATAGGCTGTAAATGGGTTCTGAAAAAGAAATATAAGGTTGATGGTACAATCGACAAGTTTAAAGCGAGGTTGGTTGCAAAGGGTTTTTCGCAAAAGGAAGGGATAGACTATGTTGAGACATATTCTCCAGTTGCGAAATTTGCATCCATACGTATAATCCTGGCAATATCTGCATATTATAATTTGAATTTACATCAGTTAGATGTGAAGACCGCCTTTCTAAATGGCGATCTAGAAGAAATCATATACATGCAGCAACCCGAAGGATTTGTGATTTAAGGCCAAGAAGATAAAGTGTATAGGTTGAAAAAATCCCTATATGGCCTAAAACAGTCACCTCGCCAATGGTATTTGACTTTTCAAAATGTCATTATAGAACTTGGGTTTGTGGCTAACAAACTTGATCACTGTGTTTATGTTTGGAACAGTGGGAGCCACTTTGTCATCTTATCTTTGTATGTCGATGACATATTGTTAACTAGAAATGACAATGAAATGATTATCAAAACCAAGTCATGGTTGAACTCCAAGTTCGAAATGAAAGATATGGGAGAAGCATCCTATATCCTGGGTATAAAGATCTCTCAAGATAGAGGATCTAGACTCTTATGCCTGAGTCAAGAGAGATATATAGACTATATCCTCAAGAAATTCAAAATGGGTGAATGCAAGTCTGCAGATACACCTGTTGCAAAAGGGGTGAAACTAAGTAAGGCTGATTGTCCTGGTGAAGGAGACGATAAGCCTAATGTTCCTTATGCTCAAGCTGTTGGCAGCTTGATGTATGTTATGTTGTGTACAAGACCTGATATCAGCTTTGCTGTTGGTCTTGTCAGTAGATATCAAAGTAATCCAGGTTGACAGCATTGGATAGCTGTAAAAAGGATTCTAAGATATCTGAAAGGAACAAAGGACTTGAAATTATGTTTTCAAGCAAATGAATTAGAAGTGGTAGGATACTCAGACGCTGACTTTGCTGGGAGCAAAGATGACAGCAAATCAACCTCAGAACAAATATTCTTATTTGGAGGTGGTGTTGTTTCTTGGGCATGTAAGAAACAGGGTTGTGTAGCATTGCATACACAGGAAGCTAAGTATATTGCTTGTTGTATGGCTGCAACAAGTGCTGTCTGGATAAGCCGCTTCATACGTGATTTGAAGCTGGAAATAACAGATGAGCCGATAGTTATCTATTGTGATAACAATGCAGCAATTACTCTTATTAAGAGTGGAGCAGATTGCTCAAAAAGCAAGCATATAATGGTAAAATACCACTATGTTCATGATATGGTTATGAGAAAGGAAATATCCATCTCATACATGCCAACAGAAGATATGTTGGCAGACCCCTTAACCAAAGGCATAACGAAAGAACTCTTCTCATTTTCTGATTTGGCTAACTCTCATAAACTAATACTACCATATGTATTTTCATTAAAAATCTTATAGAAATAATTTTTTCATATATTTTTCATATCATCATTCTCCACTATAATCTTCTCATCCTGATCTTTGATGTATCTAACAAAAGTAAGATCTTTAGTTTTCTTATCTCTAGCCTTCTCTATCCTAAAAATATCTCTTTCACATTCTTTTGAGTTAAGCTTTTATATAAATCATCTCAAATCTTGGTTTTTGCTTTACTAACGGCTTTTTTCACTTTTGTTTCCTTTCTAATAAGTATTTAAAGTTTTACTAGTGTTCTTGATATAATGCAATTTGTAACATACTTTTTTTGCCTTGATTTTATCTTGCACCACTTCACTTCACCACTAAGTTCCTTTTTGTATCGGTACACCTCCATTAGATTCACATAACACATCTTTTATCACTTCCCTAATATATATAGCCACATTGTTCCACATATTAGAAGGTGTACCTACATATTTTAAAGCATCTCCTTTTAAGAACTTTCTTTTTAAATATATCTTATTTATCATATTTTAAGTTTCACCATTTAGTCTAAATAGCTTTATGCACTCTATTATTCTTTGTCCACTTTTTTATCTACAAATCCATTACTAAAAATCGATGTTGAACAGTTAGGCTTTCTATCTTTTTTCCTACAAAAAATAATCAATTTGTATATGTGACAAACCACTCTTATAAGTAATTAAATGTTCATCTCACTTTTTTTAAAATTGTATTGGCTATAAAGAGATCAAAAGTCACCAAAATTTAAAATCTTCTTACCCTCCTCATTTATATCCCAAAACCATAGTTTCCATGAATACCTTGATATCCTAATGCATCTTTAACGACATGTCAATTTAAATATTTTCCTAAACAAATCATCTCCCTTGTAGAATTCTTTGAATTATCTTATCTAACTCCTCTCAAAAAGCCTTCTTTATACTATCTTCTAATCCTACTTATGGTGCATAAGCACAAACTATATTCAAAGCCTCTACTCCTAACACTAATTTCATCATCATAATTCGATCACCATATCGTTGTATATCTACTACACTATCATTTAAACCTTTATTTATAATAATACCAACACTATTTTGTATATTTTACTTTCCTGAGTATCATAATTCAAAACATGTATTCTCAATCTCTTTTGCTTTTTTTTCAACCCACTTTATCTCTTTTAAACATAAAATGTGAATCTTTCTCTAAATCATAATATCTACCACCTCCATTAAGTTGTCAATTAATGTTCCGATATTTCAAGTACCAATATGAATCTTATTATCTACGACTAGCTTCCTTACCTCCCGAATCTATCTATTCTAAAAAATACAGACCCTAGTTGTAACCTGTTCATTACATTCGAGCGACAATGTAGTAACTTGAAAATACCAATGCAAGCAATAGATGCATAGTATAAACTATAAAGAACTTGGAGCTGGATGAAAGAATAATCTAGTAAATTGACAATATTACATTAAAAAGAATGCCTTGGAGGTTGAGAAAAGATTTGGGAGAAAAGAGGTAACTTCATTAATCTCACAACCCTAGCTAGTTCAGTGTTGTCAACTTGAGGAAATAAGCACATGCAACACTAAACAAATGAAGCAATTCATTGTACCTGTTCCTGAACTCCTTCACATTTGCAAGAACGTGCAAGTGTCACAAGAGCATGGACAATACCAAAAACATCTGTCCGTTCTAAAAAATGCGAAGACCCTCACTACTTCTTCACTACATTCAGTCAACAATATAACGGGATTAACTTCTTTACTCACACCCGTCAATGATGCAAGAACCCTCTCTGTAATTGAGCCACTACATCCAACAAAGATGGAGAAACCCTTGCTTACTTTTCACTGCATTCGAGATTTGAAGTGTGTCGTTAAGAGGGAACACCCCCACACAACACTCATATTTTTTAGAATTCAAGGTAGATAAGCTCAATAAAGTTTTAAGCTAGTTGTCGAAAACCTAAAGCAGCCCACCTTTATTCAGGCTTGGGACCAACCATGCAGATGATCCCTTACATGGACAGTCAAATAATAATAAAAATATATTTTATACTTTATACTTTATCTTTTTAATGTGAACCTTCCGATCAAAGGGATGGATAGTCCACATTATTAAGAAGAGTTTGACATAAATGACAGGCTACCAACTCCCATTCTCTCTCTCTCTCTCTCTCTCTCTCTCTCTCTCTCTCTATATATATATATATATATATATATATATATATATTGCATCATATGAAAGAGGGTAGAATAAAAAGTTGAACAATTGCGCTGCAAGCAATACGTTTTCTCAATCAACAAAATTCATTCTTTGGAATCTACATTCAGCTAAATCCCATAGACATGTTTTTACTTTTCAGCAATTCGCTTTTTAAACGTGCAACTCATGTTTGGCTAATTTAGCTCAGATTCTTTATGCGTTTGAACTAGGCTCAACTCGACATGAACTCGAGCTTAAGACAACGGAGATTAGAACAGATTAGGGAAAAGACAAAATAAGAACTACAGGCAGAAATTTCTTCCTTGGATCCATTGCGGAGGAGCCATAAATCTGAAGTGAAACCAGAAAATTGTCATCTTCTCCATCCCTTCAATGCACTGCCACCAGAAAAGGGTAGTGCTAACAGTAAAAGCATACTGCAAATCAAGCACCTTAAAATGCTTTCTGCAATAAATGTTTGTACAAGAGGATAGTCATTTTCTTGGCTTACATAAGACATGAGTTCTAGCTAGAGACCAAGGAAGTGATGACATAAATGGTGTATATTTTCTTAATACATTGAGATGGCTTCATCAAATCAACGGACAATTATATCTCGCCCAATTCACAGACTGAATACGTTTCATCAATTCCTTCATGCACTATTGAGAAAAGTAATCACCTCTGTGTTTTTCCTCGAAATCTTTCAGAAACCCTCTTTGTGCAGATCCTCTCTCTGAACAACAGAATTTTGTCTCAGCACGCATGATTGCAATCTGTTATTCAATACCTTAAAATGTTTGAGTCTGCAGAGAAGTAGAAAACTCTAGTAATGATGATAAGTGTGATCTTCTTAGTAGATTTTTCATCATAAAGATGTTTTTGCTGGCAAGTGCACATGCATGACTATGCATGTTTATGTACGTGAATTCATGCATGCATGCGTGCAAATGCAGTATGCGTCTCTGTTACCTCAATTGCATACAAGGTCCGAGTAGAATCCTATTGTCCTCCTCTGACAGGTTTGAACACTAAGTAGCTCTATATCAAATACCTCGAACTGTTTCGAACTAAAGAACGTAGATGGGCCCACCTGACAAAAGCCAATCATGAAAACTTTGCTCAGTCAACAATATCTCATCAACTTGTACGAAATTGAGAAAATAAAGTTGCCACCTTTTCCTGAATGAATAGGTTTAGGCAGAGGTTAATACAGTTTTTATGTTGCGCTTCCATCATGAGAATGCAAGTGAATAAGGCAAGTCCAAACCATGCTTGCAAATATCAGCCTCCGTCGCATGGGTGTGGGTGCATGACAGCAATTTTCAGGAACTTTTATGCTAGAACACGGCTATATATAACTATAAGTAGGATCCATATATATTATTCCATACAATTAATAATGTTTCACAAAGTTATTGGTTACTGTCAAATAAATAAGAAAATATTAAGATGTAATCCATCTATATTACCATTTTCAGAAGTTAACTCAGTAAGAAACTAATAATCGGCCAATATTCATGAAGTGGCTTAGTGGCATAGCATTAAGAAATATTTAAAATAGATAGTGCTAGAGTGGACATAGGAGAAGTATAGGCATCGAGTGTTGGTGTGCCCGACGTCAGTGCACCCTGGTAGAAATATCTGCGTGACATAGATGTCATCCAACAGCAAACCTAGTATATGGATCATACTGCCGTTTTGATCACATGTGGAAACCGTGGAAATAGGAAGGGGAAACAAAGTTAAGAAAAGAACATTCTCAAGAAAATAAAACATGTTGCTTAATCCTTAATATGGTTCTTTTGTCTCCCCCAAATTTGTGAAGTCATGATCCCGTTTGAAGAATGTGACTCAGTGCTTATCGCACAATAATCTGTGGGAAGAATAGAAACTTTTGACGATGATTATTTATGATAATGGAATATGACGATCATGGATGAACTGTACCCAAAAGCAGAGTTATGTGAATCCATGCAGATGTCTTTGCATGCATTAGAGAAATGTGTTCTCCCAATCGTTAGATATCTAATAAAACAGTAGCTCGATCTCAGACCTTGTTCAAAGAGACAGATATCAAATATCCGGAGTTTCTTTATGGATCATATATGGATGATCAGATCTGCAAGGACTAGGGTCAGGGGATTGTTTCATTGTGTTTCTCATGCTTTCTCAGGGAAAGTAATCCGAGGACCACCACCAAAGGCTGGTGTCTTGGAGAATGCAATGAAATCACAAGGGGATCAATGCCCTTACATTTACTGTTGATGCATGCACGTCAACTTGTGCATGTTTCCTAGAAAAGACATGCGAAAGAAGAAGATAGATACAAGTAAACGACTACCACAAATTTTATTATAGATATCCAGCTCACAGGATGCATTTGGGGTTCCTTGTGCATCAGACAGCTTATAGTCTCGTGGAAATATTGATATCACAATAAACTCTCTAATTGAATGATTTCCATCAGTTAAAGGGACAGATCAGAGAAAGTGGTTGACTACCGGAGAAATTGTGGCATCATCTTTAAGAAGCTATCTATGGTACATGTTCCCATTGGAACGTCAAACAATGACCTACAAATTGTATTTGATATCAGTACAGAAAGCAGCGGCCAGAAAGGGAAAGAAAGCACACTGGTAAGAACTTACTGGAGGACCAAGTTCTGGAGGTATGATTATCCTGCGCTTCCCACCAGGCCTCATAGATCTTATGCCTTCCTCAAATCCTATCAATTAGATGTCAAGTTCATAAGAGTTCTGCAAATAGCATCTCAAACGTAACAAGATGGTCTGGACATATATATCTGGGACCATTGCCATGTCTAACCTGGAACGAGTGCATTAGTGGCTATCCGGATTCTAGCTGGAGACCCCTGAGCATAACTGCTATCAATTCGACGTCCTGATTCATTGTAGCCAATGTAATGAAAGGTCACCTGCTGTGAAAACCATGTTAACATAGTTTCAAATCTTAAAGAAATAATTATATACTTAATTCACCCATCATTAAATCTTACATGACTATGAAAAAGCAAAGTTAAACAGGCTCCATTCCCATAAAATAGCCATGCACATCCACTTCTATTTATAATCAACAAAAGAAGGCAGAGTTTGCAAGAAAATAATTACAATTCTCATGCACGGTCAAATATAGTTTTGCAGCATACTTTATCAAAAGAGAAGTGCATGCAGTAGATAATAAACAGAATATGCAAATGTGGACCTGCTGGCCGGGCTGTGGAGAATCACCTTTCCCAACTACTAAGTCCAGGTAAATCAATCCTGAATCACTCGTTATATATTGCTCAGGGGTCACCACGTTGACCTGAAAACCTGAACGATGACACATCCAAAATCAACTAGGTCGCAAATGAACACGATAATAAAAACCCGTTCAAAACGCATTGTTGAAGTGCGGAAGCAGAGATTGTTGCAACATAAACACTATTTCTAGGGCTGTGAAGCAAGTCGAAGTAGCCAACTTTGCCATGTTCATGACTAGTCTCATTAGATTGTTCAAAATTCATGGCTTGTCTCATTTGCTTATTTAAGATGAGACAATTTCGAGATAGATGAGCCGGACATGAGCTTGCTATCAGATAGACGATTCTCTATTGAACATTTCCTTCCAACACTTCTTAGAGGCTTTCTTTGGCCTCCTTCATGTTGCCGCATAGGCAATTCAACAAACACCTTTTGAGCGTTTCTCTCTACCTCTTTTTCCAATTGCTACATACTTAATTAGAAATGTCTAATGAAGCTAAAAGGGAATGCGGCAAACACGGGAAAGAAATAACTTAGATGATAGAAGTCCACCTTCTCTGATGAAATTGGGAAAGTCTGGAGGTGCATTATTAGCTTCTTGTATACGCCTATTTTGCTCCAGCAACCGTTTCTCGTCAAATATAGTCTTAGTCTTGTTCACCTTCCCGTAAGCAGCAGAGCATCCAGGAAAAGAACCAAATGCTACCAATGAGAGCAAAATCAATTCCTTCCGACTGACATTGACTTTCACATCGCTGTGCTCCCTTTCAACACACAAAATTGTTGGTAGTCTCCGTTTGAAGCCATCTCTCAGTAATGAACCATGAAATCCGTTGCCACGATTCTGCCCTGCAAAGGAACCAACAAGATACTGCACCTTCCTTAACATCTAGGCTCGTCTACCATATGCTAAATATACATAAATTAGCAAAAAAACTTAATCTAGCAAAGTGCAACAAGAAACAGCGTATTCATTCCTTCTCTTTGTGGGTTCGTTCCATGGTTGGTCGTGGAGAAACCAGTTGCGTTGCAAACTTGTGAACGTGTGTGTGTGTGTGTGTGTGTGTGTGTGTGTGAGAGAGAGAGAGAGAGAGAGAGAGAGAGAGAGAGAGAGAGAGAGAGAGAGAGAGAGAGAGAGAGAGAGAGAGAGAGATTTACATGGGAGTGAAGAAGGCGGAGGATTGGGAGATAGGAGAGAGGAAGAAGCAAACGGGATGGATGGCAGTGCCATCAGGATCGACCCCTCGTTCGCTGAAAGGGATATCTCTTCACTCTTTCCTTCGGTCACTTCATCTACGCCACTGAGACACAAATGAAGTGTTCGGGTGACCCAAATCCCCGGTATTTCTCCAAGCAATTCTTCGAATTACTGCTGCACAAGTGTAGGTATTCCAATTGTGGCATCGTTCAAATAATTTCTTAGTCACCGTTGTACTCATTCTTATATTTTGTTGATTTTGTGAGCTCTGGTTTTTAAGCAATGTATTCTCGAATATTAAATAATTTTGTTACCAAAATAATAAAAGAATTACAGTTTTGACTTGAAATTTTCAAACTAGAGCTCCCGTGGAACTTGGACTCGGTCGATGGTCATATCTTGACTCAATTTTTGGTTGAATGACCAGTGCCAATTAGGGGTGAGCATTATTCGATTTTAATCGAATAATCAAACTGGACCGAAATGAAATTTTTTATTTGGTAGTCTTTTAAAAAAAATTGGTTTGGTTTTGATTTATAATTTGATGACATTTTAGTTTATGGGTTTGATTTGGTTCCAATGAATCCAAAACTAAATAAACCGAACTCATAATATAAGCGCCTTGGTTATAATACCTCTTGGTCCTACATAATCGTAGTTCAAGGGTATTGTGTATCTCTCAATAGATCTAATCATATTTAGAGACATCAAAATGAATTAAGAGACGATGAATCACACGAACAGGTCCACTTGAATTATGTGAATCCTTATTACTGAGTGTGGTTCAATGACCTTTTGGCGTAGAAAATGCATACAAATATGAGTACATATATATGTTTTGCATATATATATATATAATATTAGGGTTCAGCTATGGAGCCAAAAGTGAATAATCAAACTAATTCGGTTTGGTTACCTATACAATTCGGTTCAGTTTCAGTTTTGCCAAAGGGCAATATCGGAGTTGTCCTATAACATTATTGAGTCTGTCTGTTTTGATACAATCTTTCATTATCCAATTCGTAAGCGAACTTGTAACAGTGACTTGGACCCATTTGATCGGGATTGGTTGCGATGTCATTAAACGAATCGGGTTTCAATTCAGATTCCGATGCACAAAATTTGTTAAGGGAATCTTGATCTGGATCCAGAATCTGTGGATCGAATCGAATACTAATCGGATCCTGATGCAAAAGTAGCTGTTAAACTTGACTTGGTTGCCAATCCAACCAAACGTTACTGCCTCGTTGAAAACGCTAAAAAGGTTAAAATGAAATTTAATTTTAAAAGTTTATGTGAACAACTCAAAAATACTTTATCTTATATCTTTCTCAAAAGACCTAAATTTGTTTGTCATTTCTAAATGATACCTCTTTGACTGATAATGGCAAGAAACTCCTCACTTTTCCTCGAGTTAGCCAAATACTACAAACCCATTCATTTAGTAGCGGCTGATTGTAGTTATATTATGACCTAGTTTATGCCAAGCTAATTGCTTTCAGACTCTATAGAAACAAAGAATCCATGTAACCTACTCCATATAGTATGAGAAAAGGCTTAATTGTTGTTCTTGTTGTTAGTTATATGAACCAATTGTGTATGTTTTATCGTCTTAAATTCATTTAAACGAGTGGCAGCTTTGACATTTATAAGCATGTAATGTATATTAAAAACATCTTGAGTTAGTGGAAGCTTTAAGATTTTCCTTCTCATACTTAGTTTATCTCCATTTCTTTCACCAACCTAACCCAAGTGCTATCCAGCCAACTGTCGTGGGAGTCATCTATTTTCTTACACAAAAACTCCTCTTTTGTTTAGGAACGAGTTTGGAATCGCTTGAAACTAGAAAATAATATTAAAATACTTTGAATTTCATGGAAAATTTAGAAAAAATACCGTAACTGGCGGTTTGGAACCACCACTGGCTCTCATTCTAGTTGATTTCTGGTCTAGTTCGATTTCGGTTGAAACTATTGGACCGGTTTGGAACCGGCCATTTCTAGGGTTGAAACTTGGTAAACTCTTAAGATGGTCTGAGTCCCTTTATTTACTTCTTTTCATTTTTCCGTATAAACCACCATATCCGAAAGCCCACAAAGACCCACCAATGCGGTTCAAACCAGGTTGGCCCATTATGGGGTAAAGTTTTATTTTAGTATTGTGGTTACAAATTTTATATACATATGCTAATCTAGTTTGTCACAATACAGCTAAAAGAATTTAAAGTGCTTCCCTAAAGATGTTCATGTGAAAAAATAATTGAGTTGTTTTGATTTATCAAATCGATCCGGATACCATTTTAGAATTTTCTAGGGCTTAAGTCCCATCCGGAATTACTTGTAAAGTAGACTTAAAAAATTTCCCAAAAGATAAAAAAACTCGAATTGTTATCTAAAGGTCCACGATATATTCAACTCCGACCACTTAAAAGGCGCCACGTAAGTACTATGACGCGGCGCTCATGGCTGACTTGGCAGTTGTTTATTGGAGGCTTGTCTTTAAGGTGGTTACCCAAACGATGACTCATCAAAATAAACTGTAAATGACGTTGACGAGAATGCCACCGTTTCCTTCTTCTCAACGGCTGCGCATTTCTTTTTTCTTTCTAAATCTCTCTCTCTCTCTCTCTCTCTCTCTCTCTCTCTCTCCTGCGTAGGGTTTCTTTGAGTTTGGGATTGAGGGGGAGAGACAAAGATTGGGAGAATGTCAAAGAATATCCGTTCATGAAGCTCTCGCTCAATCCCCCTCTTTCGTTTCTCTGCGAGTCTCGACGCCATTAACCCGCCAAAATCCGCGTATTCTCTCCTTCATAGCCACTCTTTCTCTATCTCTCCATATCCGCCTTTTCTTCAATTTACATTGTCAACCATCTACAGAAATTCACTTTTCTTCGCGATTTTCGACTATCCATCTCTTGCAATTCTCACATTTGTAGTAACGATATCCTGAAACTCGTTCGTTCTTCATGATTTTTGACTTCCCATCGTACAAATTTTGCTGGTCGTTTCAGTAAAATCTACCAACCAACCCACCATGAATCCTCTGCAGTCTCTCGTTTTCATTTGTCTCTTTTCTTGTGCTGCTTCCCTCGATATGCCAGACTCTTCATATCTTCCGAGGCCTCTGATTGTTGACACTCCCCAGGATTTCATCATCAGGGTGGACGATGTGGAGCATTCTAGTGGGGAGGACGATCTCCGAATGCATTGCACGAGTTGGAGGTTCGGCGTGGAGACGAACAATATCCGGTCGTGGAAGATGATCCCGGCGGATTGTGCGGATTATGTGATAGACTATATGATGAAGAGGGGATACGCCTATGATCTGGAGATGGTTGCGAAGGAGGCTGAGGCTTATGCCAGAAGCGTTCAATTGGTGGGGGATGGAAACGATATTTGGGTTTTTGATATTGACGAGACGCTTCTGTCTAATCTTCCTTACTATGTTGACCATGGATTTGGGTGAGCGCTTTCTTCCATGTTCGTCTCGATCTTTTCTTTTTCAATGTCTTGGCTGAAAATCTGACGGGAAAAGGATGTATGATGCCTTTCTTGCCGGGATTATTGGTGTGAATGTCTTAACCCATAAATAACTTTGCAGTGGGATCCGTTACTTTGACTTTGTAGAGGATTTCTGAGATGGGGGGTTCGGTTGTTGGTTGTGGTACATGAGCTTATTGAAGTTAACTGTGTGCACGTGTGTTGCTGATTCACCACTAAGTCCTAGAGTTATATGCATTCAATTGATATCATTTAATTTCTAGCGAACTTTGAAGACGTGTCTGCTAAAATCAGTGGCTGCATGTTAAAAGCGTTTCTTTGGAGAACTGCATGCTATGGATTAACATGCGGGAATCTTTTATCTTTATTCATGAATTAACTGCTTATTTAGGTTTGGTTAGGGTGGGATTTCGTGTGATGTTTTTGTTAGCATTTCAACTAAAAGTAGCTTCCATGTTTCCTTCTTTGGGGATGAAGTGTATTGTATTGGTGATTGATATTTCTAGTGGTTTCATATTACCAGATTTCTTGTGTTGGCCTAGTTTCTTCTGTTTCACAGTAAAGTATAGTTAGACTGCTTAATGCATGTTGTAGACATGCTTATTGGTGATTGTCAAAGTTTCTCTGGTAATTGATTAACCTCGTATCTTGTCAAACTCAGATTAGAGGTTTTTGACGGGTTAAAGTTTGACAAATGGGTGGAGATAAGCACTGCACCGGCCATTCATTCCAGCTTGAAGTTGTACAAGGAGATCAGAGATCTTGGGTTCAAGGTGTTTCTGTTGACAGGAAGGAGTGAAGAGCAGAGAGGTGTTACAGAGGAAAATTTGAGAAATTCCGGGTTTGAAGGATGGGATCGCCTAATATTAAGGTATACATCTTACATTCCCTGCGTCTGGGTTTTTGCAGAGTTTCTCTCTTTGCAAGTTGCCTTTAGAAGTTTGAGTTATCTAAATGACTTAATCAAAGACAATTTTCAATGTGTTATTAATATGTGATAACTTTTTATCGTCAAGAACTGCACTTTGTTTATTTGCTTTCCATTTGTTTCCTATGATCATGTTCTTCTTTTCCATTCTGACAATCTCAAACTAACCTTTATTATGTTGATCGAGTATGAAAGAATGACGAGACATTGCACTATGTAGTGATTGAGAGCATGAAACACAGAAACCAGTGCCGAAACCAAAACCTAAATAAGCCACAAACAAATACTTGGTGCTATCTACATTTATTTGCTATCCTCAACCACCTGATGTTTGAAAGATGCCTAAAAATCAGAATCCTCCTTGTGTATAAGTGCTTTTGTTTGATTGTAAGTTGCAAGGTCCCCTTTTTTCCTGCTTGCCACATTCTGGTTGCATAGGAAACCTTGCATGAACTCAGAAGCTATATCGTGTGACCTTATGGTTTATTCTTGAACCATGACATCCAACTAGAGAATGAAAGAATATGCACAAAAGAGGGAAATCGGTAGGTTGTGATAGGAATCCAAGAGCAAGCTGAGTCAAGCTGGACGAAGCCAATAAGGATTGTAGTCTATAGATTGATCAGGTACCAACTGGTCCAACTCATTACTTTGGATCAATCCATTTACCCCAACTCGGAACTAGATTCGAGGAGATCTAAGCATCAATTATTATTAGCCAACCTATTGAATTAAAAACAAGAGTTAATTTCCCAACTTTCTAAGAAGGATTAGATTCCCTTGGATTCAAAAGCAAGTATTGTCCTAGCTTCATTCGTGACTATAGATTGGGACTATTTAGCAGGCCAAATCATCACAACCTATTGCATTACTTCTGCTTCCAGACTCAACATTCAGTTCCTTCTCTGTGTGTTGCGACTTTCTACAGATGATGTGATAGCTTCTAGCTTTATTGTTCTTAATGAGAAAAGTAAACTAATTAAGAAATTCATTACTGATGTGATCTCTCTGTGGACTACTTAATAAAATGATTAATCTGTGACCTCCCTGTGAACTAGTTAATAAAAGATTATTGTGCGGTCTCTCTGTGAAGTGTGAACTAAATAATAAAACTTAATCTGAGGCCTCTCTCTCTCTCTCTCTATATATATATATATATATCACACATTTGGTGTATGTCTGGGCCCATTGTGCTTTGTATCTTCAAACCCATTATGGACCTGTTGTACTTTTCTTAATGGCCGTAACCATTTTACTGAAATTATTGAAGACCCTCAGTCTTGCGACCTAATCATGTTGTTTTTCTTTCTTCAGTTGGCAAATGACTTTAATTGATAGGTTGGCTCTTTCATGCAGGGGAACAAGTGATCATGGAAAGCCAGCAATTACATACAAGTCAGAGAAAAGACTGCAGTTTGAAGAGGAGGGATTCCGAATTCGTGGGAACTCTGGCGATCAATGGAGTGATTTGCTTGGTTTATCGGTGGCAAATCGCTCGTTTAAGCTTCCAAACCCAATGTACTATATTGATTGAAAACCTAAGTTCTACAAAAATTAGATTGAAAATCCCCTCACTATTGAAGACTTTCATGTTTTTATAATCATATATTTAAAAGGAAAAGGATCATATTATGTTGTACATTGATCATAATGTTCAAAAGAACATCTCATAGTGCAGAAGACCCTCAATAAACCGGTTGCACTTCCAAAATAGTAATGCTAGAATACTCTCTCTGAATGTCAAACTTGTGAACCTCTCTCTCTCTCTCTCTCTCTCTATATATATATATATATATATATATATATATAGAGAGAGAGAGAGAGAGAGAGAGAGAGAGAGAGAGAGAGTATCCTGCCTCTAACGCATGCCCGCTTTTTCAAACAAACTTGTACCTTTCTAAATGGCAGTCATGCCGCCGGTAATTGGATCCTCACTTCTCATTGATGCCCATGTATTCCTTTTGGGTAGCATAATAATAATAATAATAATATTTGTAATAAATATCTTTAATACTTTTTGAAACATTTCAAAATATAAATTACATTCATACCATCCATAAGCAATAAGTAGGGTGCACAGGATAAGTTCCCCTATACGGTGGCTTTCTTTGTCGATCAGGTCATCGCAAATTCTCTGCCATGCTTCTTGGTCTTCAATACTGAGACATAGCTTCCTACATCTTTGTTTGATAAGGCAGGTTGGTCCATAAGTGGTCCGATCCACTCCTCTTTTCTACTGCAAGCTAGTTTCTGAAATCTCATCAGTTCGGGTTGGGCTGCCTCAAAATTAGGTCCGGTACCTGCTGTGGCGTGAAATCCAACCTAGTAGCTCAGGTTTCATGAGCAAGATCTTTGTGTCCAATCTACATGAAGGCTAACATACATTTTGAGTACCGCTTCGTGGTGAGTCTGAATGAAGCCTATCTCAATAAACCCGGTTCCAGTTCCACCAGGTTCCACAACGCAAACAGGCCCGAAGCAGACAAACAACTATCCATCTCAGGTCAGGTCAGGTCGGGTCGGAAACTTGTGCGGATCGACTACATTATGTCCACCTTACTTGCACTGTGGGGCTTAAGTTTCTGTGATCGGTTGTCCTGGAGCAAATGCTGAAGGGATGGGCCTGTTGGTTTTAGAACTGTGTTGGGAAACCGGTCCGGATTGAGTCGTCATTTTCAGGCTCAAGTTGATGACTGCGGATCAGTGCAAGAGCACAAGTTGCCAAGGGACAGGTCCAAGTCGAAGTCATGACATCGTTAAATGCAAGCAAGCATAGCCACACATGAGACTTTTAAGTCCTACCCCCTCATCATATTTTTTGCAGGACTAAATGACATAAGAAGTCGATATGGTCCCAGAATAGACTCTTCGGGTCGTGTTCGTGTCATGTTTTAAGATTGCTACCCTTATTCTCTCTTTTTTTTGTTACACCCCATGATCCCCCTCTGGGTGTTGAACTCTCCACCAACGACACAAGCGTCAATACGCCCTACCGGTTGAGCTAACACTATGGGTACTGCTAGCCCTACTCACTTGTCAAATTATTGAATATTTTTGGAAAAGGCATATAACGTTTGAAGACGTACTTGTTGGGTCCTGTTCGTGTCAGGCATTCTTGTTATGTCTGATATTGCAGACTGTACTGTGTCATCTATGTAATAGCATGAGATGCCCATGTCAGGATAAGACAAAGATAAGACAAGCCGAAAATCAGATTGAACGAGGATCTAGCAAGTCAGCCAATTCAAATTGGAAAGTGCCAATTATCAAATCCAAACAATCAGGATACAACAGCATAATCGGGTGATGAGGGACCAAATCTATAATGTATGTAAAATGACAGTGAATCCGAATCCGATTAGTATTTGGATACCAAATCAAACTAACAGGGTCTGGATCTAGATATGGATATTGAACTCATCCCTATCCCTTGACATCCCTAAGTAGGGAAAAACAAAATCCTTTCCATAGACATATGATAGTCAATAACTCGGTCTACATAAGATGACTATATTCAGCTTGGCCAACTCTCGGAATCCTTTTGAAAGAACGGTATTGATTCGAGAACCACTTGATTGGAAGTCATCACCGATCCGGTCCATCTCCTTTCTCATGCTCAAAGTTTTGAGTTTAGGATTGATATCAATTGAGTTTTGAATCTTGACAGACAAAAACCAAGTTCTTTTTGTGGTAGTTCATGAAGTTGAGATTTCTGCCGAGGAAAGAAAAAAACATGTACAAGCTCATGAAGTATGAGAGTTCAAATGGGAACTTGAGTTTTCAAGAGGAGATGGTTCCGTTGAAAGATTTTAATTTCAAAAGGGTGATTAGGTCGTTTACGCTAACAATTTCCTAGATTCGCGTTTGGGGTGGAAGGAGTTCCAAAATCCGGAAGTTGAAAATTCAGGAAAAGAGAATCCAACAGTTCTGGATTTACCCGAATTCGGAGGTGAACGTGTCGACGTCGACGCGTATAAAACACCTCTCTCTCTCTCTCTCTCTCTCTCTCTCCGGAACCGCAACGGTTACCGACCTGACGAAGTTTTCTTCGGTGTCCGCTTCTTCTTCGTCTTCGCTCCTGGAAGGCAGAGTGTCTAGGGACTAAGGCGTCTTCCAGACGGAGAAGTGCAGTTTCTTCCTTGCTTTGTTAGTGCCTACTTTTAGATTTTCCACTCTCTGCTTTATTCGGCCAATCTGCTTGCATAAATCGATTCATTTGCTGCTGAGATCTACGGCTTTTTGTTAGTGCACCTTTGGAGATTTCAGTAGATAGCATTCATGCGTGTTGGTGATCGTTAAGTTTTTCTGAAAACGGATTTCAATGAGTAGGCGGTTTCTTAACGTTAGTTAGTTCCTTTTTCGTCTGTAGTTGGATTCTGATTCGTGCAACGTAGTAGAGTAAGCTGCTAACTCGGTGCCGACTTGTCATGGCGGGAACTTGGATCATAGTGTATGGAAGGTCTCGTAATGGAGGATAAATGTGGTGAAGTGCTGCACCTCTGAGAGAGTTTCGCGCTTTTTTTTGTGCGGGTCTATACTAAACGTCTACAGCTTTTCTTCGTCCGCCTTTTCATAATCTTGCAGAAAAAGGTATCTCTTTGGCAGAATGTGAGAAGAACTTCGATCAAATTTGCTAAGGATGTCACTGAAGATGGATACAAGAATATGCATTTTGTCATTTAATCAATTCTCTTTTATGAAACTCTTGGTTGCTTTATGTTCTGTTCATTTCCATCTCTTCGATAGTTTACGACTAGTTGAGACTAAAATGGAATTCAATCAACAAAATAGTCACAATACAAAAAGGATATTCTTAGAGCCAATGCTTTAATCATCCTAAGAAGAGGTGAATGTTTGCATCGTTTATTCTGAAGTAATAGTTCCAATGGCAATTGGTCATCAGTCTCGAATTTGGTAGTCAAGATGCAAACAATTTCTATTGAAAAGTTACTAAATTCTTTCCCAGCTTCAAAGAACATAGTGGTCAGTCACCAGGTGAATGTGCCGTGAGATAGTGTCACTTGTAGATGCTCCAAAGCTCAACTGGAATCTAATGGGATTTCAGAAACAGTGGTTTCAAGCTTTTGAATAGAAATTGTTTCCATCTGGATGATCCAGATTCAAGACTGATTTGTGAGTCCATTGCTATGGGTGTGATGTTTTTGAGTCAGGCGTTTTCCAATGTTTATTTCTCCCTTTTTGTTGTTATGTTATCATCGGTTGCCAGTTAATAGCATACTGATGAGGATTTACCATTTCTGATTATACCATTCTCTTGTCATCTTTCAGGTGCCTAAACTGCCTCTAAAGATGGTGACTATAGAAGGTTCACTTGATGTGATTTATTAAATATTTGTTCTGTCAAAGTTAATTCCAGATTCTACTTGGAAAAAGAAACTGGCAGGAGAAATAATCACACTTTCAAGGACTTTCTAATTCAGAACATCTATGTATGACCCTTGCTGAAAGTGGTTTCAGAAGTTGGAAGTATTTAGTCACTGATTTCAATGGTCCAGTCCCAGCTCCAGCTTCACGCATTTGGAATTGAAATCTACCATGAAGTAACTGAAACAGTACGAGACCTGGTGCCTTCTTTTGGACAACCTATTTGGGATGGAAGTTACCAGAAGTACTGTTATGGAATCATTCTTTCATCTTTGCAACATGATGTGACATGGAAAAACATTACTTAATTTCAATCGTGTCTCTCTCTGCCGGCCTTGTTGTCTTAGTTTTGTTTATAATTTATACTTGCTGCAAGATATCATCACAGAGAGGATCTAAATATATTGAAGGCAGTCCTGAAGAAGAAAAACTTGAAACTGAAAAGCTGATTAATTTTCCTGATGGGGAGAACCTATCCATTAGTGATATCTTGGATGCTAATGGAGAAGTTGTGGGGAAGTCTGTTTATGGTACAGTTTACATGGCCAGTCTGCCAGGAGATAGTGGTTCATTGATGCTGCTTCGATTTCTTCGCCCCGCTTACACAAAAAGCTGGAAAGACATTCTTCCAGAGATTGAGATTCTAGGTTATATCAGACAGCCTAATTTGATTCCTCTCCAAGCTTTCTATGCAGGCCCCAGGGGAGAGAGACTGCTCGTTCATCCATTTTTTCCTAGAGGAACACTGTCTCAGTTCATTCAAAGTAACTTGCCCTTTTCCTAATCCTCATGTAGTTTCATATCATCTTGTTCACTGCATATGCCTGTTCGATGTTATACCTCTGTTCATGTAGTGGGTGTGTGCCCCATGGACCTTGCATGCTTAATCTAAGGATGCTAGTGTGTGTATGTGCGCATGCATTCATGAGTCTAAGGATGCAAGATGTAGTTCGGCTGTTGAACATTAAATTTAATGATTACATGTCATGGGAAGATTGTATGGTTGATCAGGGTTGAATCTGCTCAGTTTCTCTTCGTATTAGGTCTCTTTTCATGTTCTTTTAGAATTGAGAAAACTGAACTAATGTTACCTTCTTTTGTTTATGTTGTTGTTAATGTTAAGTACATCTTTTAATGAAGTCGATGCTTCAATGTAGCAGCGGAAAATCGGTGAATATCACCTCAAAATGTCAATAATAAAGCCTTAGAAAAGGCTATAATAAAGCATATGCAACAAAGGCACAATATAATGGAAATCGATATTATTTAGCCACAAAAGGCTTGAGAAAATATATACATGAGTAAGGTATTTATAGAAGATAACAAGAGGAAGAAGAGTGGAAGAGAGAGGAAGGGGGCAGCCAGCCCCCAACGGCTAGGGGCCTGGCCCCTGTGGCCCTGGCGGCCTTACGGCCAGGCCTTGAGGGCAGGGCCCAATGAGCCAGGCCCATGTACATTTTCTAACAAACCAGTGGTGTGTGTATATGACACATTGTTGCAGGCTCTATTGCAAAGGGTCTCACTATATGATAACCAGTTTCCCTCAACATCTGATCGCATCCCTTTGCGATTTTCTCTTGATCATCATGCTTTCACCTCTCCGTTTCCTTCTACATGTTCGTTTGATGTTCACATTAACCTGGATCTATTGGTGTTATTTCGTGCAATTAATTTCTTATTTTTCAATTGAACAAGCAAAAAGAATCGGGTGGCAAGACAGGCAAATTTTTACAGTATCTCCATTGGCATCGCCAAAGGATTGGAATACATCAACACTGGATTAGCAAGGCCTTTGGTTCATGGCAACCTCAAATCAAAGAACATATTGCTTGATGTGAATTGCGAACTTTGGCTTTCTGACTATGGTATTCACTTACTGCTTAATCCAGCCGCAAACCAAGAGATGCTTGAAGTCTCAGCAAAGGTTACAAAGCCCCTGAGCTGCTCAAGATGAAGGAAGCAAGCACCGAGAGCGACATATACAGTCTGGGGATAATCTTACTTGAATTGGTCACAGGGAAGGAGCCTGTTATAAGGAATTCGCCATCCGGTGAAGATATCCATCTGCTGACCGTAATGAGAAATGCAATTATCAACCATGGGGTGTCAGAGACATTTGATCCTACGCTTCTGAGCAAAGATCAGAGTCTGATTATAGAGGAAGGACTACTCTTGTATGTTCAGTTAGCCATAAGCTGTTGTGCTTCGTCATCGTCATTTAGACCTGACATTCAGCCAGTCCGAAGACAGCTCGAACTGATTGCATCCTGAAATTTGTGATCGTTTTCTCCACTTGGAATTGGGACTCAAAAAGAGTTCCGGTATACTGATGTTTCTCTGCTCTATTGATTGTGTTGTGACTACTGTTTTTGCATTGAATATTTGAAACAAAGGCGAAGGAGATGATGATGAAGGGAATCAAATCTGCGGAGGTCTGGGAAAAATTCCAGACTCCAAAAATTGTACATAGAAAACACATGATTCCATGGTTTGAGATAATGGGTTCAGAATTAGGGGTGCCCCCCCCACCCCCCCCCCCCTCTCTCTCTCTCACACACAAACACACACCATGTATTGTTAACCAAGCATCCAACTGTCACCTGTGGTTCTTCTCATTGATATTTCATATTTCAGGTGGGGCAGCCGCTGCACCTCGCCTCTTTGGATCCCCGCCACTGCCGTGGGGTCCTATCCGTGAAAGTGGTTGCTGGCTGAAGCAGACACCTTGAAATTGAACTTGAGCTGTAACATTATCTCTTGAGAACTACATTTATCAAACAAACTTGAACGAGCCTCTCCATTTGAAGCAGACAACCGTGGAAGTGGTGGATGTAGCAGACTTGCACAAATCGGTTTTCTTCGTCAGAAGCAACCGCTTCGTTCGGGTAGTTGGCTCGCTTATCTTTTTCCTTTCAAGAACTTGGTGGAATGTGAATTATGAACGGACCCTCTGCTCACCTCATTCTAGCCGGTATTAGAAATTACTTCCATACATTGATGAGCATGTTATGCGCTAGCCTATCATGGGTTCGAACGAGTTGCCAGTTACACAAGCCCAGCATGATCTTTCCGTCAGTGGTGAAACGAGCCTATCATAGCTTATGATCTTCATTACAATTGAAAGTCATGCTCATTTGTCTATGTAATTTGCGGTAAAATTATTTCTTAACCATTTGACTATATCAGTAACTAGTAGGATTTCCAACATAACTTGTATATCACAGACATTTATATATCTATACTAAACTGAATGATGCCATACGAGCCAAGCCGAACCGAACCGAACCATTGGTACACTCGGTTTGGGTGGCTAACCCATGAGTAGTTAGTCTCGTTTATCAGGCCGTAGTTTTCACGGGGGTCAATGATTCGATCCTTCGGAACATCCTGGTCGAAATATGCATTAGAGTTCTTGAACGGTACCAACATTTCACGCAAAAATATATAAACCCGGCGCCCTTTCATTTCTACACTCGTTTTGAGCGGGGGACTCTGATTGAACCATTCTCATTGAACAAGGATGACTTTGTCATAGACATGACTTTCCCGGTAAACCGGAATCAAAACCCAAACCACTGGTTTCGGTTCCACGGAAGGTGAAACTATAAGGGTGTATTTGATTCGTGGTTGCTGGACTAATACTACAAACTTAGACCTACATGAGCTTGTCATCCTGGTTTTGTATATTTGATTGGCAAGTGGCACTGATGCTTACTTTTGTACAATGCCGGATAACAACACGGGAGAGAAGGGGGTATTTGGATTTTACCTGCAATGCTCATGAGTCCAACGGCCCACCTCCTCTATGGTGCCAATGTGTTTTATGAATACCGAAACTTGGAACAGCAAACATCAAAAATCAAGGTCCAATGACCCTAGAACAACAAATCGAAAACAGCTTAATCAAACCGGGTGATCCATGCTCCGCATCCGATTCCAAGTCTGGTTTGACTCATTCCTGTTTCAATTGATTCTTGGCCCAGTTTGGTTCTGTTTGGAAGCACTGAGCCCGCTCCAAACCGATCATGTCTACTGAGAGCCCAAAGCCACCACAAATACCTCATCAAATACCACCTGCAAGCAGCACTGGCCAAGGGATTCGCTCACAATTTGTCGATACCTGGGGCGTGATACCTAACTCTTTTTTCGATAGGCAACTTGGACTGCAGGTTGTGTCATATCCTGACAGTGCATACCTAGCTCCGTCCTTCCCGTTGTAACAAGGAAGAAAGAATTCCACCTATAAGAAAAACTCTTGCAAAATTAGTGCACATCAGAATTTCAAAGTTAAGCAGGGTGACCTAGGAAGTCACCCTGTTTCGTCTCTAGCAGATCCACTTGGTTCAAAGTGGTTAAAGTACAAAAACATCAAACCCTCCATTTTCCTCCAGCAATTATGTGCACATGAAGCTTTAGAACACATAATTTACACATATATCCAACCTTTTATCTTGTATAAAAAAATACCACTTTTATCATTCAAGTACAAAAGAACTCTAAAAGAGAAACAACATTACCGAAAGAAGTCCATTAGGGATAACTTGGCCGTAACCTACATAACTCGACAACAGTGAGGACTGAACCGCTTGTTTTGTTTGGTGCCTTGAAAAATCAAGGGCTACTAAAAGGAGGCAGCAGCTCAAAGTCTCTTCTCAGAAGACGGGAATGTCCACGCCCCTCCCACTTAGCTGGTCAGTGCCGCCACCAGCACAAATACCCTCGATGCTTTTGATTGAACCCACCTGGGGCAACTGGACCTTAGAGGAAACCAACTTTGCTCCTGAGTGAGTCCGAAGCCACATGCAGGAGAGCCTCGCCAATGCTGCTTGACCAGCAAACTGAACCCTACAAACAAAGCTCACATCTGTGTACTTGTCATTCCCAACGAGTCCTACCCCACCATCATCGGTGCCATTATAACCGTCGAGGTCGGATTCTGTGACCATGACCATTGACCCATCATCTACCGGCACCAAACGATCTGTGGGGAACTTTGGCACGACTTGAAGTGAATTTTCATGAGGAAGCCCTGGTTGCTCGTCAGGAATTTTCTTCTCCACCACCACCATCCTGTAATAATCCTGAACAGCCTGCAATTGACACACTAGTGAATGGCAACGATGAAGAGCAGTGGAGTATCGCACGAGTTGCTGGTAAAAAATTTATATCAAAGCCCAGAAATATATACAACGATCAAACAACTCTAGCTGCAATTGTCTTCTTGAAATTGTAATATTTCTCATGTCTCAACAGACTTGCAACTTTGTGAGCCTCTAAGAAACAAATAATGACATTGCCTACATATAGATGCCACACGCCATCTAGTGGTTTATAACTTATTTTCTCTGAAGATGGGAAAATGAGTACCTGCCATTGACAAGAAGCTAAAAGAACCCGGGGCCTGATTGATCGCACATGTTCGTATGCCTGTCTAGGAGCCATGTGTTTATGTTGAACCTGTAAACATCATGTTAGAAAAATGGGAAACTCTATTCCTCCATAATGTTCATCCCTTTCTTCCTGAGGAAAGTAAAAGCTTCATGTCACGTACCAAGTAACATAGAACAATGGTGGTACTTCTCCCTCGACCAGCTTTACAGTGGACATATGTCATTTTTCCGCGAGATGCATTTCCTTCATGGCAGAACAGTAAAAGGATCCGTTAAAATCGATGTTATACCCATGAGATGTGAAGAACCAATTCACTCCACGTGAAAACTTCAAAAACTAGTTTCTAAGGAATAGGAGACCAGACAAAGTAATAACAAACTTCTACAATTAGACTTTTCTCACATAACAAATCTTTTGTATTAGACTTCAGAAAACACAGGAACCAGATGGTCTCACATAACAATCTTTTGTATCACTGCAAGAACAATGATATACTACAGTAGTCTAAACTATTGGGCCAATTTCAACATAACAGTTATTTCTCATATTTCAGCACGATCAAGAGGATGCTTCGTAAAAACATTCTACCATAAAGCATGAGCTAAATGTCCTTACAATGTGCAGACATTTTATATCATGTCTCAGGAAATTGAGCTTGATTTTTCACAAGAAACAAAATATATGCTTCTTCGGAAGGATAATATAAACTAGGAAGCATATTTTACCAACGTCCATTTAGGAAACACCTTTGATGCTTCTTACAATTTGTTGGTTCAAGTGACAAAACTTGGCAACGCACTGAAGGAGATATTTCATGTAAAAGCTGTATATGCAAGAGAAGTACTTAGTGCGAATAAAGTCCACAGCTCGTTGTATGTCAGTAAAAGATGGAGCAAAAAGATAATCTCTTGTGGAAATTGAGCCTGATTTTTCACAAGAAACAAAATATATGCTTCTTCGGAAGGATAATATAAACTAGGAAGCATATTTTACCAACGTCCATTTAGGAAACACCTTTGATGCTTCTTACAATTTGTTGGTTCAAGTGACAAAACTTGGCAACGCACTGAAGGAGATATTTCATGTAAAAGCTGTATATGCAAGAGAAGTACTTACTGCGAATAAAGTCCACAGCTCGTTGTATGTCAGTAAAAGATGGAGCAAAAAGATAATCTCTTGTGGGAATCTTTAGGTGGTCAATGCCATGAATCTGAAATTTGAAGTACACGGGAACTCGATTTAAATATACAAACTACCTCTAAGCAGTGACATGCATATAAATCACATAACATGACCAATTCTCATATTGATTGCATATAAGTGTATCCAAGAAGATGCACACAAATATTTATTGTATAATCTACATGTAGCATATGGCCAAGCGGACTAATCTAACTCACTTGATATAAGGAGGTAGGAACTAGGGTTTCATAAGGTTCATTGAGTGTGATCACGCCCTGAACGCCCAGTTGCTTCAAACAAGGAACATCCTGAGGAAATGGAACAGCACCTAAAAGTACAAACTGAAAATTTAACTGTTAGATGGAGGTATACATATCTGATGCAGTACGTACCAAGAATCTAGCGATTCTAGCCCAAGCAGAGAAATATACAACATCATTACTGAGGAATGGATCTCAACCAGGTTCTGTCCCATACAAATTAACGACACTAATAAACCACAATAACAAGATGACCAACTGATATTGACACGTGATAAAGTAGTTTTACAGACACTTACACCAAAGAGAGGCAGCAGCTATACAATAAGAAGAGTACTCCAGAAGGATAGTATGAGCATCCAACTAACATACAGGAGCTACATTGAAATTTTAAAACATTTAGAGACCGTTCACACTAAAGGCTCTGTTTGGGAACAGGCAGCAAAAGCCAGCATAATAAATAACTTGGAGAAAACCACTATCAAGGATTTGCAGCTTCCATCACAGAGGTGGTAATAACAAACCCATGTTGCCGCAAACAAAATAAAGAAAAACTTGCAATTCCTTTCCTAAAGTACCTCCTCAAGGATGTTTCATAAACAACCACCAGAATGGTAGTTTGGTTGGACATATATCAAGTCCACAAAATCTTATCCCAGCTAACAAAGCCTGATTTTTACACGGAACCCTTGCACTGTCTCTATATGGGTTCAGCCAGCAGGTGCTATGCCAATATGAAATACTATGTTGGCAATTATCTTTTCCTAGACATAAACAAAAAAAAAGTTCACTATGAAGTGCACACCAACATACATAAATATTAATCTCAATGTCTCAAAAATCCTGAAATTGTTGAAAGGTAATGGAAACAGTTATACTAGAACAGACCTTAAAGGTAATGGAAACAGTTATACTAGAACAGACCTTATCAACCTCATCCCACCACCGGAACTCTGGTTGAATCTTATTCCGGAAAATGTTATACAAGAGAGTTGGGTAGAATAGAACACGGGCACCAGCACCAATCAAGACCCTTTTGGTGCTTGATTGAGTAACAACTTCATTTGGAGCATCTTGCACTGGCTTTCCATCACAATGGTCTGGCACATTCTCCTCCTCCAATTCCTCGATGTACATGCCTCCAGTTAGAAGGAACACTTTTTGAATTCGAAACCCTCAATGTTATGGCTTTCTATCATCACATGTTTGAACAACATCCAAGTTAACATCATACAAAATTACCAAAGATAAACTCTACACTGAAAAAACATAATGGATATATGATAGATATATTGAAATACGGTAAAGTTGATCCAATTCTAAAGGCACCTAATCTGCATATTATCTAGAGAAACAACCAACTAATACATATCAATTTTCTTTATTTTGTTTCCAAAACCAACTTATAGCCACTCCAAGAAACCAATGGATTGAAATCCACATTTGATAAGCTATAGAAGAAGTATTTGATATTCCGTGTAATGTTTCTAATTCTGTGTGAGATATTCATTCAGATGCAAGAAATTCAAGGTTCACTCTTTTGATTGCCTAAATGTTTCACCATCAGAGGAATGCAGTCGTTAAAGTTTTACTCCATGTCGATGCAGATAGGAATTAACAACATGGTCTCATAACCTGACTTTGCCATCGACATATTTGATACTTCTCCCCTTGCATTTTCAAAATATAAACCAGGAGGCTAAGAACTGGAGTTCTCAGGAAATGGGAGTTCTTCACTACATAGAAATCATCTTTAAGATAATGGAAAACTGGATCCGCATTTACCTTATACAATGCTAGCTCCAACATCAACAACTACTACTAGTCAGCGCCCTGGTCATATTTGCCGTGCACGTCCTCTCTAACAGGCAGTCTTCTAATTCCTCAACACAAAAACCTAGAAGAAAGGAACCAAAACAAGGCTTTGAACCTTTTCTAAGTTCAACATATGAGGAAGCAATATAAACAGAAAATAGAAGTTCTCGTTCCTCCAGGACACCACAAGAAAATTCAAATAAGAGCATCGCACCAGAAATATGATGATCCGAGAGACATGCCAGAAAAGTAAACAGATTGCACATACCTAAATAGAAATAAGGAAAATTCTATTAAATAAGGGGAAAAAACAAAACAAAAACTTTTAAAAAGATCGTGCCAATGCATTTGGAACTCTGGGAAGATTGGGATGAACAAAAAGGCCATGAAGAATCCGGGATACGTACCAAGACAATAATTACAAAATGAAAAGTACATCTCAACTCTTGAAAGGATTATACATATTCATGAAGTGATCCAATTATCAGCAAGCCCAAACCAGATAATAAAAAATCCTTAACGGCGTTCGACAAACCAAAGATCTATACGTCACAAAAACAGCGAAATTAGAAACTAACTACAAGATTCCGAAGCATGAATCGGAGAAACCCGCGAATCCCTCACGAACTAGGGTTCAGGTACAAGGAAAAAAAACTCGATCACATCGCCGATTTGATAAAGAACGCCGCTGATTCTAGAGTTTCCACATTTTCAAAAGGAAAGCAAGAGATGAAACAACACGCACAACGTACCATAGGGGCTCCTCGGATCGAGAGAAAGCGAGATATAAGCCGATCGAAAGAGAAGAACAATGTCGTTGGACCCGATACATCTTCCTCGGGATGATCGGCAAAGATGGGAACCAATGAACCGATCTCAATAACTTCGTTGCACCGCACCCTCCTTTCCACAAACCCCTAGAATCCCGTGGAATGGTCTCTCCCTCTCTCTCAACCACCCACCGAAAATTTGTAGCTTTTTCTTTTTCATTTTCAAGAAAATAAAAAAGAATTCGGGGAAAGAGCAATAAAGCCGCCTGCTGATCCAAATTGAAAGCTATCAAAAGGTTCGGGTATATTCCGTTTTCCAGGGCGGTCCAAAAGCCGGTGATCCATGGATCTCTGGATCTGGGTCAAAGACCCAACGTCGCTTTCTGTGGATTTGGATCCACCAAATTGAATCCCTTTGGGTAAGTTGTGCCCACAACGTGATAAACATGGCGTTCTGGATTTGGATCCATATGCATAGATATGATTGCATTAAGTTAAGCCGGTAATGTCTCCGGTCTGGGTCCAATTAGCTGGTTCCTTTTTCGCCTGGTTTCTGACCTGGTTCGGTTCTAATTCATTGCCTTAATTATTTAACAAGCCATAAATAATAAAATATCTGTTATGTTTAACGCCAGGACACCTAAAACCTAGCATTATTTTGCAATAAGTGGGGTCTGCCATATAGATTTTTTTTCAAGATAAGCTCTATATACACACATACATGCACAACACAAAGATTTTTTGTGTACATTTGGAAAGAATATAAGGCAACAACTCAAAATGTTTGTATTTTTAAGTCTAAGTTATGGGAAAAGTGGAATTCATTCATACTCAAATTCATTTAAATATTTTCATTGTTTTGATTGATATAATATTGATGAAAATTTGAATTTAAAAAGTAAAAAGAATTAATATATACTTTTTGGTATGTTATATTTAATGTTTTTATTTTATCACTTTAACAATTCATCTCAAACACGAGTTTTATTGTTTCCTTTCTCCTCCTCAAAGTCACCTAATTTTCTATGGCTCCTTATTGAAGCCCCTTGGCTGCATCTCCAAATGTTTAAACCCCCTTATGCTTCACTACATTTTATCTTTGATTGATGAGACACCAACTCTTTTCCTGTACCTCATTGAGCGAGGAAGGAGAGATTTAACAAGAGGTGATCCATCATTTTTTTTTTGCTTTATTGGAGTTCTTTTTTTCGTTGGGTACAGTGGGGAGCCAAAGCCAGATTCATCCCCAGGTATCGAGCTATGACCTTCAACTTGTGAGTCGACCCCCTAACTAGGTGATCTATTACTCATTGTGGTGTTCGCTGGTTTTGTACGCGACACTAGATTGAAAACAATGATGGCCTAAGAATTCATTTCTAGCCTCATTTAATAGGAAAGAATGTTTGATTGTCATTTGCTCATTAAGATATGTTAATGAAGGTAAGGTAATAATACATAGGTGTGGAACTATGGCTGATCCTAGATTCCAATGAAAAATGGTACGTGAGTAATTCCAATATCGAACTTGGGCACGGTGGGTAGTGAGGCCTTCTCACATTTCATTCCTCTTTTGGTGGGCCTACGCTCGCGTTTTGGGGTGGGGGTAAACTTTACATAGTTTTTTGTGAACGCTTTTCCTCTTCGGATCTTGCTTTGAATTAAAATGTTCTGTGTGATGTTTGGATGTGATTAAGAATCACGCACACCCAGGAATTAAGATCTATGTACACTTGTCTTTTTAATTTCTTCCACCGGTTTGCAGTAAGAAATAACTATGCCTGTGGTGAAGGTCTAGTGGAAAAGGTTTCAATAATATATATATATATATATATATAGGGAGAGAGAAACTGACAGCGGCTAAGCATCCCCTCGTTCCAAACTTCACTATACCATTTGTGCCGTTTGTACCATCACACATATGGTGCAAATCGATATTTACATCACGTGAAGATCAATAATATTTAATGGACATACATAATATACATTAAATGTGACGTAAGATAGGCAACTTTATCACCACCATCCAATTCATCGTACGAGCAATAGTGACGAAATGGTGTCTAGCACCTCCCACAGAGCAAGTCGAGAGAAATATGGAGAAAGTTGGATTTTGCTAGACATCTACAATGAGCTTCATTTGCTCAGGTGGCACACCACTGGACGCTAAGAGTTACAAATAAATGAAAGATAAGATAAAATGCCGATAGAACAAACAACTAAGCAATGTTACCAATTAATACAACATGCTTATAAATCTAAACCGCATAATGGTAGATATCCCCTGCCACCCTCTGATTATCTACAAAGTTATTTATAGAATGTCCTCTTGTTAATTAGGAGTTAGAAGATCAGTTTCTTCTGTTGTTGCACTTCCACTCTGAAATCGCAGATGCAAGAGTGTGGTTCGGAATAAGGTTCTTGTTTGGCAAAGGCAAATTTGTCATCGGTGACGTATCATGTGTGGTGATCCATGTCTCTATGGCTCTCCGCTCATACGTGTAGCCATCTGATGCGACCCATGGGTCTTCCATTATGTCCTGCATTCCAAAGACGAGAAATATTAGTTTCTTTTACTATGAAGAACAAATTCTGCAATGTTTCGGAGGGGATTGCTCAGATGAACTAAGGGCTACAGCATATGATGAAGCTATGATCACGAACTCAGTACATTGCAAAGGAGAGGTTTCAACCTGAAGTATTGGGCACATGAAATGGCTGGGAGGCATATGCGCTTTGGATGTTGAGCTTTTCTCATTCTCAGCAACCTCCTTCAACCTCGACAATAATGGGAGAACTTCATCTTTTAGATCAGGCCTATCTTTGTGCTTGAATTCAGCACAACGTAATCCAAGGCATGCTAGTTCCAGGGCCTCTTTCTTCGGCCACTCTCCTGCAGAATCATCCACGATTTCATTGAGATGACATTCTTCGATAGCCTTTTCCACAAAGTGAGCGATCCCCATCGGAGGTTGGCCAGTCAACAATTGCAAAATTACGATGCCAAAAGCATATAAATCTGACTTTGGTGAGACTAAACCAGTTCTTTGATACTCTGGATCGACATAACAGTATGTGCCCACAAGAGCAGTATTCTTGTAAGCTGTAGTAACCATAGTAGAATTATCCATAGGAATGAGTGTACAGAGACCTACATCTCCAATTTTGCTGACCAGATTGTGATCAAGCAATATGTTTGCAGGCTTTAGATCACGATGAACGACTGGCCGTGGCTTAGAACCATGGAGGAAAAGCATAGCAGAAGCCAACTCCCAAGCTATTCGGACACGATCAAACCAAGAAAGTGTTGGAGTACCATTCTTTCTGCGTAGCCTGTCTTCAAGACTACCATTTTCCATGTATTCATAAACCAAGCAACCACGATCGGGACAAGCGCCGATAAGTAGTAGTAAATGGGGATGGCGAATTCGACTGAGTATCTCCAGCTGAAAATCAGGTACAGGTTAAACACTAGAAATGCTCTTCTAACTTGGAAATACTGAAAAAAAATCCACAGCTTTAGCTTGCAAAAGACAAACGTCATGTCAGATATCCCCTAAAACAAAAACCAAATGTTATAAATGGCACCAGAGAGCCAAACTCAAGATTGAATATGAAAATCGTGATCATGGATAGGAAACTTGGCAATTGGCAACAGCCTTCTGACTTTATCATGGCCTCATGAAACTGACAAACCCCAGTAGGATAAATTCAACCTGGTCACTCCCGTTGAATCTGATGCAAGCTCAATGCGAACTATATGAGACAGCTGACCAGTCAAGTCCCTTGTTTTCACAAGGATATGAAACCAAACAATTGCTAACTAATCAATTGAATACGGCTTCAAATCAATAAATTCCTCATTAATACTTAGAAGTTAAAAAGCATTTATATCACGATTAGATGACTTTGACAATCATACCTCCCGTTGGAATTGTTTGTCCTTCTTCACTTCAACAGACTTCAAAACTTTCACAGCTACTGTGATGTGTCGCAAAGTGCACTTGTAAACAGCTCCATATGCCCCTTCCCCAATCCGAAGAGAATCAGAGAAATTCGAAGTTGCAGACACTATCTCTTCCCATTCAAACTTCTCAAATCGCTGCTCCACATAATTAAGCGTGCTTTCCAGCTTCTGTTTCTCTTTTACTTCATGTTTAGCGATAACCTCAGCTGCTTTCCTCTGAATGACCTCTCTCTCGACACATTCCTTTGCAAAGGCAGCTTCTCTTTCAGCAGCTTCACGCTTTTGCTTCTCATACTTCGCAAGTTCCATAGCCTTCTCTTCTTCTGTGCTCACAACTTTGAGTTTATTTGCTTCTTTCATCTTGAGGCTGCTTAATTCAGCTACCTATGGCGAAGGAGTCAATTAACAGTCTTTAGTTGGGATAATCATGACACAAGATTGGAACAACATAACAGTTTGGATGGACAAACTTTGATGACTATAGTTTAAGAAAAGTGATTTGTCTGCATAACTGGGCCTTTCAGTTTGGATCTTAGCATGATCGTCCTTTCCCTCCGTTTGTGTGGTCCTTGCCTTTGTTGATTTAAGCTAAATAGAGTGGGAAAACAGCAAAAATAACTCCCAGACTCAAGCATATAAACAACAAGACATACAGGCACCATAAGGCACTCACGGTTCAACTAGCATAGGCATTCGGTCCATGACTCCACCCAAAAACTGAACATAAGTATAGGTCCTCAGGGCAAGGGTCCTAGCCTTGAAGTTTTAAGCCTGGTGGCATCAATGGCGTGCCCTCCCAAGGCGGTTTCTTCAAATTATAGATTTCTTTATATGCAACTGTGTGCGTTTCCAGTTTGCCCGACAACAGAAGGGAACATTTTGCAAAAGAAGATTGTAATTACCTTGCGAGAAGTATCTGCTGACTCATCTACAGCCATCTTAAACATCTCTTGGACATGACGAAGCTCAATTTTCAGTTTTTCAAGCTCATCAGTGATCTACGTTAAAAAGTTACAAATATTACTGCAAAAGTACGTCCCAAAGCTGAAATTAATTACGATAAAGACTACAAATGTAGGGATTGTTACCTGGCTATATAACAACGATGAATCTGTTGTGGTACTTGATGCAGCAGGACTCTGGACAATAGTCCCTGAACTGCTACCCGTTTGAAAGGTTTGAGTATCAGATCCCCGACTGCTCCCACTAAGTTGTACCGCAGAGCCACAACCAACAGAGACAAATTCTTCCTCATTATGACATCGGGGAGTTCTAGGGGTTTTAGGACGTGCCGCATTGACAGCATTAATTACTCCACTGTGAGTTTGCTGACATACAGTTGAAAAAAACTTATATCCCCGATCCTTGGTGGACGGACTAAGTTGTTCTGCAGACAAGCCCGGATCTGACCATCCTGATCAAAACAATGTAAAACTGAACCATGTCAAGCACTTAATGTCATTGTAGATATTTCTAAACATTCTCGCATTATAACTATGTACCCCATTCACAGCCAGCACAATAGCATCACAGCATATTCTGCATATGTTGCACATATTTCCTCTCCTACACGTTTTACGGTTCAATCTCCAAATCTATACTGGTGGTGGTAGTAAGATAGTGTGGTCATCCAACTACATCATTTAACCCCCAAAAGTTTCCTTTGTTCTAAGTATAGAACTGCTGGCTTCACATCAGTTGTTCCAACAGAATATGCCATGACCAGCTCCCCTTTTATCTGAAACCATATTCTGTGAAGGTTTCACCAATACTACGTCTCTTGCTACTCATGGTTTGTCAGCATGCGCACATAAATGTGACTGTTTATGCAGGCACGAACATTCTATATTTTTTGTTTATTATGTTGTAAATCATGCTAGCCTTGGCTATATTTTGCTATCCAAGCACATTTCCTAGTGTGCATGGACAGAATAAAAGGATAGCTTGCTATAGAGTTCACCAAACAAAGACTAAAACGCTCTGTAACCTTTACCAAATAAAGGTTAAGTACAATGTCAGGTTGAAGGCACAAGGGCTTGAAGCCGTACAGAATCCAAACGGACCAAAAACAAACATATAAAGATGAAACATTTAGTTGCTCAAAAGCCAAAACAAATCATTCTTTGGCAGTGGAACTAGGTTCAAACCCAATCAGATGAAAGCTCAGCCAGAGCAAGAAGGAACAACAATTTAGAGTCTTACACAAACACACACACACACACATATATATATATATATATATATATCAGATTCACATTTATTCAAAGCATTCGCACAAGTGGAAGTGAAGATTTATTTATAGAAACGCTTACACACACAGCAAATAATTGAAAAACAATCACTCGTAACAACAACAACAACAACAACTAAGCCTTTTCTCATACTACCGAACAACAATCACTCATATTATAAAAAATCAAAGTTACAAAGGGTTGAGGGTCGGCGCCACATCCTTGGCAGCCGCCCCCTCTCTCTCGTATCTTTCACGTTTTTTATTAGGGTGTAAGGTTTTTCTCTATGTTGCACGGGTATGCCCTTTTGGATGACGTACCCTATCTGGTACGTACCATACGCATAATGGCATATCGGTACACGTATGCATATACCGGTACGCGTACCCAGGTTTGGGTATGTCATGTACCGGTACCGGGTACTAAATGTATCGGGTTGACCCATTCAACCCGATCCAAAACTACAAGTATAAAAGGTTGGTGTACCCTAATCCCCAACCTTGCGTGCATCTCTCTCTTGTTCTCACCTATTCTGCTGGTCCTTCTTCTAAAAGTTCAGCACCTTCGGTTGCACCATTGCCTTCATTGGAGACGACAAAGACGTCGACACATAATAGCCCTAGTTCGCAAGCCCTACATTTGATCCAGGGAAGATTATTTTCTTCTACTTCTTGTTTCGGTTTCGGTGCTTGTGATTCACTAACGTTGGTCAATGCCAAATCAATGTGTTTCACTTCCGCATAGTTCTGTCACTCGCCTGTCTTAAGGTAACCCACGTTTTTTCCTATGTCACATGGGTGCGGGTGCAGGTGCGGGTGCTGGATACGGCAAATTTCAAAAATTTTGGGTGCAGCGACATGGCTAGGGTATATAATATTATATATTATATATAATATTCAAGCTACATAAATCAATCATAATACAACTAGTATTTGCTAATTTTGGGTGCACGTAGGTATCAATTAGCAAGTTCTCTCATAATGATTTGAAACTTACAATGATTTTACGATCTGCAAAATATCCATGTTATGGATTCAAAGAGTTTCGAGATCTTTGTAGGATATAACATATACTAGTATTTGTGCTAGGATCCACTAGTGATGTCATACTCTTCTGTTCTATTGATCTGACAATGTTCCTCGTCTTTAAATGTGTTTGGTTAGAGAGATTATTCAGTGCAAAAGCATACAGTATGGAGTCCAATTGTTTGCACCCAAAATCATTCAAGCAGTTTATATTGTATAAAGCTACAATAGTAAGTACACAACTTTATATTAAAGCAAAACATATAAATAGTAAACAACTACTAATTTCATCATAATACACAAATCAATTTTCATTATCCGGACCCATTTATCCGTGAGTTACAATTTTTTTTTTTTTTGCAAATTTTTTTTTGGACATGCTGCATCGACACGATGTCGGTGTCGGTATCGCACCAGTGTTGGGGTCGACACTCCACCCCTTAGAAGTGTCCGTGTGACTTAGGTTTTTTCTTCTTAATATTGTCTATTCTCTCTCCTTGTTTTCGCAGACCCCTTTTTGATCGGCCATGTTTGAATAAACCCTTCATTCTGTGGCTGATCACATTGAGCAGTGGTATCCGCTCGACCCAAAATTTTGAAAAACAATAGAAAAGAATAAAACACATGGCTGAAACCATGAGCTCTACATAGAGCCCCTCAATAGTTCCATTGCTATTCACCCGAGCTAAAAGGATTTCTAGATCCGCAACTGCATCTATTTATCATTAGTTATCAAAGAAAAAAACACTCTTTGCTTAAACAGAATAATCCATGTAGTTATAAATAGAGATGGGGCTATATACATAACAACTGTGTTGTCTGACGCGTATCGTTGGGCTCCACGATACGGGCGTATCGTATTGTATCGTATAGTACTTTAATATTAAAATAATATAAAAAGTAATTAAAAAATCAATAAAAATTAGTAAAAATTGAAAAAAATAAAAAAAATCAGGCAAAAATCAGGAAAAATCTAGTAATTACTTTAAATTCATATAATGTAAGTTTAGTATAGATTGAGTATTCAACATTAAACAATTGCATCCAAATTTACATATTTTGAATCCAAAAAATGAAATACAGACACAATTTACAGTTACAATGTTACATTTTACAAATTGTAATCAGGATCATCAACTAAATAATCTTCATCTTCTCCTTGTTGCAGATCCTTATAATCATCATCAGCCACGCCCACACCTTCTTCAAAATCAAATTCTTCATCTCCATAATGTTGTTGCGCTCCTTCCAAATTAATCCAAGCAACGTCTTCTTCTGTTAGGATGGCATTTTCCTCAGTGTCTTCTATAACCCAATCTTCTAATATATCAAAATTATGCAAACTTATTGGATCAAACTGACTTTCTTCTCTATTTACTTTTTTTAATTGCCTACGACACAAACAAAGATAAACAATTAGTAAGTAACATTAACAATTGAAAACTGAAGTTAAACAGTATTGAATTGAAAATTTGAAAGTAATACAACATTACCTTTCACGAAGGCGCATGTTACAACGAATATAAACCAAATCATTAAGCATTTTGTGTTCCAACCTGTTGCGCTTTTTTGTATGGATATGTTCAAAAACACTCCAATTTTTTTCACAACCTATTGCACTACGGGTTTGAATTAAGACTCTCGCTGCAAAATCTCTAAGGTTTGGACAATCACTTCCAAACCTGTTCCGCCAAACATCTGTAAAAAAGGACAAACATTAGAGACATAATAATCCACAGTAATGTAAGATGAAACTTAAATATGAAAATAAACAATTTACCTTGAAGCATCGTAGTGCGGTTGCAAATTGCAACAGGCAAACCCATCAAGTGAAGAGCATTATCATATATCTCCATCTCTCGATGTATCGCATCTACTATGCTCTCATCAGGGACAAATCTGTCGATACAATCAATGATTCCTCGATTAACCTCACCGTCCCTTTTGAAGGTTGCTGAGTACCTGAATGATGGGTTTAGATAATATGCTGCTTCATGAATAGGCTGATGCAATTGTTTATTCTATCTACTATCAATTATTTTCCACACGGGCACATAATTTCTCTTTTTTCCATTAAAATTATTCCACATGGTTTCTCCTCGCTATCAACCAATCTCAAAACTTTCACTAAAGGACAAGTAATTTTCAATAATCTCACACAAGCATTCCAAAATGAACTTCTAAAAACTGTTTCTGCAATCTCATTCAACTTTCTATTTCTTCTATTTTGAGACAACTGTGCAAATTGTTGCTACTCATCTGAGGAGAACATTCTCTTCAAAGCTTGCTTCTGTCTCACAATACTCTGTACAGATAAAATTTTTATTGCGAACTGAGTTGCAGAAGTGCGAAGAAGCTCTGCACCTTCTGTATATCTCCTCATCATACACAAAACAAATGCATGGTTGTAAATGAATTTTGTAATATCTTGGCAACACTCAGTTACCGCCTTTATTTCATCCATCTCACCAATGTCCTCGAGGATGAGATCTAAACAATGGGCTGCACATGGTGTCCAGTAGAAAGTCCAATAAATATCAGCTAACTCCTTCCCAACTGCTTTATAGTTAGCTGCATTATCTGTAATCAATTGGACCACATTCTCTAGCCCAACCTCTTGAATAATCTTATCAAATTCTTTTCGTAAGATCTCTGCAGTGTACCTCTCCTCTAACATGTCTAGAGATCTAAAAAACATGAGTCCTTTAGGATAATATACAAGAAAGTTTAGCAATGTCCTTCCTCGCCTATCGATTCATCAATCTGCCATAATAGTACATTCTGTTTCCTTCCATGACTGTCTCAAAGTCGAACAGTATTGGTGCACTTCAATAATGGTCTGATATAATATCTTCCCTCTCAACTTCTGATAAGAGGACATCTTGTATCCTGGACCAATGTTTGCAATTGCATCTGCCATTGCTTGAAAATAAAAACTGTTTGCTACATTAAATGGAATGCATGCATCATAAAACCATCTTCCCACTGCAAGGTCTGCTTGATCATGTAGTTGTTTTGAAGCCATAGCAGCACGAATTCCTAGCTGAGCACCAGGTGTAGTGGAAGGAGGAAAGAACGAATGTATGCTAGAAGAAGAAGCTCTTCCTCTACTCCTTCCTGAACTTCCTCTTCTGCCACCTCTAAAGTCTTCAGCTGCAACCCTCTTTCCTCTGCTAGGTGCTCGTGAACTGCTACTACCAATATTTGTTCTAGCATCTGAAGGCAGACTATCAGTGAATCCAAATCCAGTGGCAGTAGCATCATCAGCTTCTTCATACATCTGAAAATCATCCTTTTGTTGTTTCCGTTCTTGTATGCTCTCAATCATCTGCTGGCATTGCCATTTAATATCTTTTGGTAAAACCTGTGCATGGAGCAACTTCGTTCCTAGTTCCTGCTAGGTGGTGTTTCAACCTCGAAATTCCACCACTAACCACCTTTTCACAAAATAAGCATATGATCTTTAACCTAGAACCCTCAACTGGTATACCCCACTGTCATACTGGATCATCAGACCGATAATGGGAGTCTCTACCACCCCTTCCTGCCATCTCAATCGAGTACTTTAATTCAAACAAAAACCTGAAAATAAAAGCACTTCGTAAATCCCTCAATCTTCAAATAACACTGAAATCGAGTGTCTCCCACTTCTTGAATGCAATAAAAATCGCATACACACACTTAATAACTTCATATTTTGTCATTAAAAAAAAATTGAAATAACACAAAAAACAACAAATATAAAGGAAAAAAATGGAAAAAACATTAAAAATATACCTAAATCTGAGTTTGGAGGCTTGCACAGACACCGTAGGGCACGATTTTTGAGCTTTAAACACTAAGGAAGCGAAAATCAGCTCTTAGGAAGCTTGAGGAACCCAAGAGGAGAGAGGAAACCCACAAAAAATTGCGGGTTTCGATCGATCGGGGACCCTTTATAAGGGTCCCAGGGCGTATCGCCCGTATCGTACGACACGGGTGATACACACCGTATCGTGCATCATTTACTATACAGGCCCCCGTATCATATCGTGGTGGCCCACGATATGATACGTATCACACTATATCGTACGATACGGTGCGATACGGATAATACTGCATAACACACTACAATAAAGGGGAGTAACTGTGACGTTCTTTAGATTTATCTATGTTGTTCAGTTTTCTGAATATTGCTTTGCTTATAGTGATGCTAAAAAAAATCATTGACAAGATGTTCGCTGGTCACTATAGAGTGCGGATGTTTTCTTTTCTTTTCTCGGTGGTGATACGCCATGGATGAATAGTTTTCAGAGCACCATAATTATCTAGGTAATTTCTCTTTTTATCAAAATGGACTCCTATTAATTTTTCATCGACGAAATGGCCCTTGCTCCATCAGTTTTGATTGTAGATGGGGTCGACGGCAATGAGAAGGAATGATGTCTCTTTAAAGTTTCTTGTTCCAGTATTTGGGATTAATTTTTGTTGATTGGTCTTTAGTATATGGTGACTCGGCTGGTTACAATACAATGCTACCATCCTATGCGTATTGTTCTTTTGTGCTTGAGTTTGGGACTACTTACTCTTTTTCTTGGTTGACGCCGCTGGTGTGAACTATATGGTGATATGTGATCCAAGCTATAAATAAGCGAGAATGCGACTATGAATCTGCGTGTTCTAAAGTTTTGAAATTTCATTTTTTAACATATGCCACGTTACACCTTCCTTGATCAATGTAAAACAAATGAAGTGCATGAATTGCATAAGTGAATGAATGGAAGTTACGCACTAGTTTGGCGTATGAATTTGTTCGTCTTCTTTATATCTAGCAAGGGTATTTCCAAAATGTGGTATGCAATTTGTTGTATAATCGCCTTGACCATTATTTTGTTATTCTACTTCTTGTTTCAGCTCGAAATTACGTTGGCTTCCTTGTTCGGTTCCTTCATTTTTTTTACCCTTATTGAACTCAAACTTCAGATCTTGTGTGTGATCTAGCGGCAAGTGACAGTGTAATCTTCCTATGTAGAATGCTCTTTAAAATAATAGAATGCTCTTTAAATTTACGTAACTTAGAGTTAACATTATTCTCAAACACTAGAATGCTCTTTAAAATATAGAATGCTCTATATAATTGTCTATATATATATATTTATGTAAATTTATTTTTTTATTATGTTTTTTAATAGTGGCATACCCATATCTTAGTTTTAACAAAAAATTACGTATCCCGTACCCATATCCATGCAACATAGGTTTTTCTCTTTATACAGGTTTCTAACTTGAATTCATAATATGTCCCTATTAAGTAAAAGTTACACCGTGGAGCTCCTATTGGATCAAATATGGATCAAATAGGAGCAGAGATCCGTTTCTTCCTTTTCCTCCAATACGCCCCTCAAGTTGGGACCTGAATACTCATAACTCCCAACTTGTCCAAAGTTCTCTTCAAGCAGCAAGCTGTAACAAGCTTAGTCAATATATCAATTAACTATTGTTATGACTGCACATGTGTAATATAAAAAATCCTTATAGATAATTTCTCTCGAATAAAATGACAGTCGACTTCAATATACTTGGTTCTTTCATGAAATACAAGATTAGATGCAATCTACAAAGTTGTCCTGCTGTCTGTAAAACATTTCACTTGATGATTCCTTCCAAATCTAATTTATTCCATGAGAGATAGGGCCCATAACTCTTTACACATCCCAAGTGCAATATCCCTATATTTTGCCTCAGCACTAGATCTAGCAACAACTGATTGCTTCTTACTTTTTCATGATACTATATTTCCTTCCACACTTAGTTAATAGCCTGATGTAGATATTTTATTTTCAGCAACACCAGCTCAAGCAGCATCAGTATAAATTTCGATTCCTAGAGAATGATTCAGTGAATACAACAAACCATGAGTGATAGAAAATTTAAAATATCTTATGATATAAAATACAAAATTCATATGATGTCTTGTAGGAGAATGCATCCATCTGCTTATGTAACTCATTGCGAAGCTAATATCTGGCATGGTAATGGTGAGATATATAAGTTTTCCCACTATTCTTTGGTACCTGCCCACATCTCATATGAGTCATCCTTTGTACCTACTGGATCCTTTTTTATTTTAATTGGTGTGGTATACATACGACAATCTTCCATCTTGGTCTTTGTTAATAAATCCAAGACATACTTTCTTTGGCATAAGAATAAGTTCTCTTTTCTAATGATCTCAATCCCTAGAAAGTAATGCAAAATTTTCAAGTTGAATAAACTGAATAGTTTCTTCTTTAGAGATGTAATTCCTTCAATATCATCATCGGTAATAACTATATCATCCACATATACAAGCACAACGAATAAGATAGTTCTCTTACCCTATTTTATGAATAAGGTATGATCACTTATACTTCTTTTGAATCCCAAGCCAAGAACCCCTTCACTGAATTTTTCAAACCAAGCCCGGGAAAACTGTTTTAACCCATTGAGTGATTTCTTCAATTTGCATATCTTGTTCATTGAGACTTCCTGATTGTATCCTGGTGGTAAATCTATATAAATGTCTTCACTAAGATCCCCTTGAAGAAATACATTCTTGACATCAAGCTAGCTCCCACTTCTGATTCACAGCTATACTTAGAAGAATTCGTATAGTATTCATTTTTGCTACTGGAGCAAATGTTTCATTATAGTCAATTCCATATGATTGACTATAACCTTTAGCAACCAGTCGAGCTTTGTACCTCTCTATGCTTCCATCTGCATTGAACTTGATAGTGTATACCCACTTACAGCCCATGATTTTTCTGTTTGGTGGAAGGTCTGAAATAATCCACGTTTTGTTTTGTTCTAATGCTTTGATTTATTCATCCATTGCAGCCCGCCATGTGGGATTCTGGTTTACTTCTTCAAAACTCTTGGGCACATAAGTGTTCTCTGCATTCATCACAAATAACTAGTATTCTTTTGGAAAATTAGTATATGATACCATTTGATGTAATGGATATGTAACAGTCTCACGTTTTCCTTTTCTAAATGCAATAAGTAAATCATCAGAAATGTTAGAAGTGTTAGATGTTACCTGAGCAGGTGGAGGAACTATTTCAGGGTGAGGATCTTGATTCAAGGTAGCATTTTAGCTCTTCATTACGACTTTCTTTTCTCTTCTAGAATAAGTTTTCCATTCAACCCTTTTTTGCGGCATGTTTTCCTGAATGTCCACCTAATTTGTTGGAACTTCACCTGAAGGTATGATCGACAACACTATAGAAGAATGGCTACTAATTGATTGGTTGTCCTTGTTCTCATAAAATGGAACTTTCTCATGAAATGTCACATCTATGGTAACATAGCATCTTCTATTATCTGTGTTATAACATTTGTATCCTTTTTGGGTAGAAGAATAACCTAGAAAAATACATTTAATTGCTCTACCATCAAGCTTGTCTCTGATATTTATATATATATATACATATATATATACAAAACAAGTACAACCAAAGATTTTTAAAGGAACATGAAATTGTTTTTGATTTGGACATAAAAGGTCAAATAGAAAATTTCCATTAAGAACAACACTAGGCATACGATTTATAAGATACACAACAGTTAATACAACTTCTCCCCCAAAGGATTTTGGCATGATATATCCAATCAACAATGTTCGTACCACTTCTAAGATATGTCTATTCTTTCTTTTAGAAACTCCATTCTGTTGTGGAGAATATGAGCATGAAGTTTGGTGTAAAATACCTTTATTGAGGAAGAACGTGTTCAAAGCAGTGTTATTCGTATCGCACCGTATCGTATGATATGATACACTAGAGTGTATCGTTTTAGTAAGTGTATCGTACCATACCGTGCGATACGGGCCGTACGATACGGGCGATATGCCCTGGGACCCTTATAAAGGGTCCCGGCCGAATGAAACTCGCGATTTTTTGTGGGTTTTCTCTCTCTTTTTGGGTTTCTCAAACTCCTTAAGAGCCGGTTTTTGCCTCTTTGGTGTTCAAAGCTCCAAAATCGTGCCCTACGATGTCCGTGCAAGCCTCCTAACTCGGATTTAGGTATATTTTTTTCGTTTTTTCTATTTTTTTCCTTTATATTTGTTGTTTTTTGTGTTATTTCGTTTATTTTTTTTTGAATGACAAAATATGAAGTTATTAAGTGTGTGTATACGATTTTTATTGCATTTATGAAGTGGGAGACACTCCATTTGAGTGTTATTTCAAGATTGAGGATTTACGAAGTGCTTTTATTTTCAGGTTTTTGTTTGAATTAAAGTACTCCATTGAGATGGCAAGAAGGAGTGGTAGAGACTCCCATTCTCGGTCAGATGATCCGGCATAGCAGTGGGGTATACCATTTGAGGGTTATAGGTTAAAGATCAAATGCTTATTTTGTAAAAATGTGGTTAGTGGTAGAATTTAAAAGTTGAAACACCACCTAGTACGGACCAAGAAAGAAGTTGCTCTATGCATAGGCAGAGTTAGACGTTTGCCAGAAGATATTAAATGGCAATGCCTACAGATGATTGAGAGTATATAGGAAAGGGCTAGATAACAAAAGGATGATTTCCAGATGTTTGAAGAAATTGATGATGCTAGGAGTTAAGATTCACTGATAGTTTGCCTTCAGATGCTAGAACAGAGATTGGTAGTAGCAGTTCACGAGCACCTAGCAAGGCAAAGAGGGTTGCTAAAGACTTCAGGGGTGGCAGAAGAGGAAGTTCAGGAAGGAGTAGAGGAAGATCTTCTTCTAGCATACATTCATTCTTTCCTCCTTCCACTACACCTAGTGCTCAACCTGGAATTCGTGTTGCTATGGCTTCAAAACAATTGCATGATCAGATAGACCTTATAGTGGGGAGATGGTTTTATGATACATACATTATATTTAATGCAGCAAACAGTTTTCATTTTCAAGCAATAGCAGATGCAATTGCTAACATTGGCTAACATTGGTCCAGGATACAGGATAACCTCTTATCAGAAGTTGAGAGGGAAGATATTAGATCAGACCGTCATTGAAGTGCAACAATACTGTTCGACTTTGAGACGGTCGTGGAAGGAAACGGGATGCATTGTCATGGCAGATGGATGAACCGATAGGCGAGGAATGACATTGGTAAACTTTCTTGTATACTGTCTTAAAGGACCCATGTTTTTAAGATCTCTAGATATGTCAGAGGAGAGGCACACTACAGAGATCTTACGACAAGAATTTGATAAGGTGATATGCGAGGTTAGGATAGAGAATGTGGTTCAATTTATTACAGATAATACAACCAACTACAAAGCAGCTGGGAAGGAGTTAGCTGATATTTATGGGACTTTCTACTGGACACCATATGCAACCCATTGTTTAGATCTCATCCTCGAGGACATTGGTGAGATGGATGAAATAAAGGCGGCAACTGAGTGTTGCTAAGATATTACAAAATTCATTTACAACCATGCATTTGTTTTGTGTATGATAAGGAGATATACAGAAGGTGCAGAGCTTCTCCGCACTACTGCAACTCGGTTCACAACAAACTTTTTATCTATACAGAGTATTATAAGACAGAAGCAAGCTTTGAAGAGAATGTTCTCCTCAGATGAGTGACAATAATTTGCAGAGTTGCCTCAAAACAGAAGAAATAGAAAGTTGAATGAGATTGCAGAAACAGTTTTTAGAAGTTCATTTTATAATGCATGTGTGAGATTATTGAAAATTACTTGTCCTTTAGTGAAAGTTTTGAGATTGGCTGACAGCGAGGAGAAACCATCTATGAGCTACCTTTATGAAGCAATGGACATGACAAAAGAAGCTATCAGAAATAACTTTAATGGAAAAAAGAGAGATTACGTGCTCGTGTGGAAAATAATTGATAGTAGATGGAATAAACAATTGCATCAGCCTATTCATACAGTAGCCTACTATCTAAACCCATCATTCAGGTACTGAGCAACCTTCAAAAGGGACGGTGAGGTTAATCAAGGAATCATTGATTGTATCGACAGATTAGTCCCTGATGAGAGCATAGCAGATGCAATACATCAAGAGATGGAGATATATGATAATGCTCTTCACTTGATGGGTTTGCCTGTTGCAATTCGCTACCGCACTACGATGCGTTTAGGTAAATTGTTTATTTTCATATTTAAGTTTCATCTTACATTACTGTGGATTATTATGTCTCTAATGTTTGTCCTTTTTTACAGATGTTTGGTGAGACATGTTTGGAAATAATTGTCCAAACCTTAGAGATTTTGCAGTGAGAGTCTTAAGCCAAACCTGTAGTGCAATAGGTTGTGAAAGAAATTGGAGTGTTTTTGAACACATCCATACAAAAAAGCGTAACAGGTTGGAACACAAAAGGCTTAATGATTTGGTTTATATTCGTTATAACATGCACCTTCGCGAAAGGTAATGTTGTATTACTTTCAAATTTTCAATTCAATATTGTTTAACTTCAGTCTTCAATTGTATTATTTACTAATTATTTATCTTTGTTTGTTGTAGGCAATTAAAAAAGTAAATAGAGAAGAAAGTCAGTTCGATCCAATAAGTTTGGATAATTTTGATGTATTAGAAGATTGGGTTATGGAAGACACTGAAGAAAATGCCCTCCTAACTGAAGAAGACGTTGCTTGGATTAATTTGGAAGGAGCGCAACAACAACATTAAGGAGATGAAGAATTTGATTTCCAAGAAGAAGGTGTCGCTGATGATGATGATGAGGATCTGCAACAAGGAGAAGATGAAGATTATTTAGTTGATGAACCTTATTATAATTTGTAAAATGTATGTGTCTGTAATCTGTATTTCATTTTTTGGATTCAAAATATATAAATTTGGATGCAATTGTTCAATGTTGAATGCTCAATCTATACTAAACTTACAGTATATGAATTTAAAGCAATTACCAGATTTTTCTTGAAATTTTTTTATTAGTTTTTTTGGATTTTTTTCAAATTTTTATTGATTTTTAATTAGTTTTTGCATTATTTTAATATTAAAGTATGATACGATACACCCGTATCGTGGAGCCGAGCGATACACGATACGATACGCGTCAGACAACACTGGTTCAAAGAGTTACTAATATACTCTCCCCCATTATCACTGCGTATAGTTTTTATGGGCAACTGAAACTGTGTATGAATAAATTTATAATACGCTGACAGAATATTTATAACTTCATCTCTAGATCTCATGAGATAATCCATAGTAAATCTGGTACAATCATCTATAAATGAAACAAAGTATTTATATCCATGTAAAGCAATAATAGAGTATGACCCCAATGCATAATCTCAAAAGGTTTTAAATATCGAGTTTCATTGATAGAAAAGGAGACACGATGATGTTTTGCCTTTTGGCAAGTTTCGCATCTCAAAATAAAATCATTACAATTTTTAAATTCTGGTAACAAAAATATGATTCTAGAGAGTGGTCAATGTCCCAATCGTTGGTGCCACAAAGTAAGTTCTGCTTTATGTTTTTTGTGATAAGAGCCAACCCATCTCGAATGATGCTAGTCTCCTCGTAGAAGTACAATCGTCTCTTCATACTACCCTGACCACAGATCATTCTCATCTTTAATTCATAAAAGACACAATGAGTAGCATCAAAGATCACTGAACAATGTAGAGAGGGTAGGAACATGTAGGACATTATGTAGAACTCCCAGAGATGTAACTATACTCCCTTTCCCAATAATAGGATTGTTAGACCCATCAGCCATCTTGATTCCAATATTTTTTTGGATTGTGTAGTAATTTTTAAAACATAATCTGGTTCCTACCATATGATCTGTGACACCTGAATCAATAACCCAAACTCTGGAATTAGACATAGAATGATTACCCGTCGTCATAAAAGAGAATGGATATGCCATGGTAGCATGGGAATTTGTGGGCCTTCTGAGATTCTGCAAGTCGAGACTCTAACTCATCTATCCTCTTTTGCATTTCAATCATTAAGTTCTAATTATTAAAGAATATGAGTTTTAGAGTTAGTTTTAGTAATGTTGATGTCTTAGGACAACAAATTTGATATTTTAGGTATTATTGTAATTATTCGAAGTTTGTGGGTATTTTAGTAATTTTCTGTACTAGGGGTATTTTTGTCATTTTATATTTTACAGCTCCTTATATAAGGGTTGATAGGTTGTATTAGGGTTTAAGTTGCTGAGATTAAGAAAGAGAGAGAAAGAGGGGGGGCGGACCTCCAATCTCCTCTGATCTTCTGTTTTTTCTCTTCATCTTGTGTTCATCTTTTCTATTATTGTTTATCCGTTGCGCAACCACATTTACAACACTAATCACCCTCTGTTGTACTCTTCTCATGTTGGTCACCAAAGAGAGCTTTAGTTGGCAGATTTTGATTATATGTTGGTCGACCAATCAACTGCCAACAGGTTTCACGCGTATGCCTTGTTCTTTTATAATGGGTGCATGAAAGTTTATCCTTATCGTCCGATGACTACTGAATTCTTTCTCTTCCTCTTCCTCTAAAGCTAGAAGTAGAATTTTGATTCTTTCCTACGAAACCTGTAGTTTCAAAATTTTTGATTTTTTCTTCTCTTTTTCCAAATGCTTTCTGTCTTCTTTCCTTAATAGATATAAGTTGTACTTAGTGAGGGAAGTTCTTATCTACTTAGGATATTATTCTTTACAGTTTCATAATTAAGTGAGATACTTCATAGTAAGTTAAAGACTTTCCTTTCTTCAAATTCTTCATGTCTTTCCTTCATGCAATTTTGACATTTGGTCTTAGAATAAATTGATAACTCTTCCCACAATCTCCGAAGTTCACCATAATATTCACTGACTGATCGGTTGCCTTATCTGCATTTCCTAACTCTTTCAATGATTTCATATTTCTTTGCTATATTCTTTTGTTGTGCATATGCATCTTGTACTGCCAACCACATTTCATGGGCTGTCTCTAAAAACATGAAAGTGCAGCCGACATAAATAATCATAGATTATATTAACCACACACTTATAAGAGTGTTTTATCTACGCCATCTAGAGTATGTTAAATCAGTAGGGTTTAGTGCTGAAATCTTCCCCATAAGATATTCCCATCTTCCTCTTGCCAATATTGTAAGTTCAATACATCGTATCCACTGTAGATAGTTTTTTCATCCAATTTGATGCTTGTAATTTTAAATATTTTGCTCTTGTCAATACTGGATATTTTTTCACTTTTCAATATTTTCTCCTTTTCAGCCATGATTGTGCCCCCTTGCTCTAGGTCATGATCTCAAGTTTTACTTTTCTTTTTCAAATCTTTGTTGGATTTGATGTAGAATAACTTTCACCTGTTTTCTTAATTATTTCTTGGGTAAACTTCAACCCTTACGGCATAACCACTGTTGCTGACTAACTGCAAAGCCCTAATCTCACGGATTAGGCTCTGATACCATGTAGAAACATTTACATACAAAGCAAATAATGAAGAACAATCACTCATCACAAAAAAAATCAAAGTTAGAAAGGGTCGAGGGTCTGCGCCACATCCTTGGGCAGCCGCCCCCTCTCTCTGTCCTCTCTTTCACGTTTTTTATTAGGGTATAGGGTTTTTCTCTTTATAGTGGTTTCTAACTTGAATTCTTAATATGCCCTTACTAAATAAAAGTTACACCATGGAGCTCTTATTGGATCACATATGGATCCAATAGAAGCAGAGATCTGTTTCTTTCTTTTCTTTTAACATTATTAACAAAAATTAGGTTTAAAATGCAACAACAGAAAGCAATGCAGATAATTCTAGATGTCATAGCAAGTATACTGCTTTTTATATTGTGCAGATGGCTCTATGTGCTTACATGAATCCACAGCTTCAAAAGAATCAAAACCCATGTTGATAACAAACCACTAAATAAATACTTTGAACAGTTCAGTGAAGACAAAAGCCTAACTTTCCTAGGACAAAAGTCCTAGAGTAGTGAATGTCTGACATGATTTCTACCAGGCCGGGTTTTGTAAATGACAATGCATCCCTGCCCCAAAGACTTTGGTTATCCCTGTGTCACCGAGAAACTTAACATTCCTGAAGACATTTCTGCACATTCCACTTTTCAGCTGATGGAGTATTAAGGGGCATCTTTTGACAAATAATACTACAATTTTGTCGCCTATAGAGATCAACTTAACCTTCATGAATTTAACTTAGGGCTTCACTGTTTTAATTGCCAATCTTGAAAATCTTTATGCATCATAGCGGCATGGTTTCAAGGTCCTACATCTATCATCCATGCACAAGGCAAGAACCATGGAGAACTACCTTTGCAGGCAACCACTTGTCTTTTCTGATATTCTTCAAGGTTCAGACATTAATTAACTTTTATAGACATTGGTTGTAAATTTTAATGAATAATTCACTTCTTTGGCTCTTAATGACGAAATTTCACGGTGGATTTTTACAACTTCCTTGCCTTTCAGGGAATACTGATGCATCTAAGAGCTTCACACTGAATACAACAACAACAACTAAGGCTTTTCCCATACTAGACGGGGTTGGCTACATAGATTCTTTGTTTCCACAAAGCCCTATCATGTGCCATGTTAGCAGTTAACTCACAATAAGCTAGATCATTCTTTATTATTTCTTTCCAACACCTTTTTGGTCGTCCTCTATCTCTTTTAATACTTTCAAAATCTAGTTTTTCATACATTCTTAGAGGTTCTTCTTTTGATCTTCTTTCTATATATTCAAACCACCTTAAACGATATTCTATCATTTTATCCTCTATTGGTAACACACATAATTTATTTCTAATAACCTCATTATCTATATAGTCTTTTCTTGTATGACCACTCATCCATCTCACCATCTTCATTTATGTCACACACATCTTTTGTACATGTTGATAATTAACAACCCAACACTCATAACCATAAAACATGACAGGTCTTGTTGAAGAATATGAATATTTGCTATTTTTAGTGTTAGTTTTGTAATTTTCTGATATTTGAGTATTATTGTAATTGCCTGTAGTATAAAGGGCATTTTGTGTCTAGCAACCCATTATATAAGGGCTGAACATGATGTATTAGGGTTAAGAGACTAAGATTAAGAGAGAGAAAGGGGGGGCCTCCATTGGAGGGCTTGCACCCTCCTTCGATCTCTACGTTGTCTTTTCATTTGTTCTCTTGTGTTTGTGATATTCGATTTTCGCTGCGCTACCCATGTTTTCCCAACAGGTCTAATTATTGCTCTATAATATTTATCTTTTAACTTTAATGGTATCTTCTTATCACAAAAAATACTTGACGCTCCTCTCCATTTTAACCGGCCAACATTAATTCTATGCGTAACATCTCCAATTCTTCCATCACTCTAAAAAATTGACCTTAGGTATTTAAAACTTTCCTTTTGGGTAATGCAATGTGTGCCAATTTTAATTTCTATGTCCTTTAAAGTAACTAAATGATCAAACTTACATTCCATATATTTGTCTTTCTTCTACTAAGTTGGAAGCCTTTACTTTCTAATGTTTCTCTCCATAGTTCCAATTTTCTATTAACTTTTTCCTTAGACTCCTCCACTAGTACAATGTCATTCACAAATAATATACACCAAGGTACTTCATCTTGAATATGTTTTGTTAACTCATCCATCACCATTATAAATAAGTATGGACTTAAAGTTGATCCTTGATGTAACCCAATATTAACTTCAAAGAAGTCAGTCATTCCTTGATGAGTCCTCACATGTTTTTACATCATCGTACATGTCTCTTATAAGGTTTATGTATGTCAATGGGATACCTCTTTTTTCCAAAGTTCTCCAAAGAACCTCCCTCGGTACCCTATCATAAGCTTTTTCTAGATCAATAAATATCATGTGAAGGTCTTTCTTTTTTGCTCTAAAATGTTCCATAAGACATCTCAAAAGGTGAATCGCTTCAATAGTAGATCTACCTGGCATAAATCCAAATTGGTTCTCTGTTGTACTTGATACTTGTCTTAACCTACGTTCGATAATTCTTTCCCATAATTTCATAGTATGACTCATTAACTTGATACCTCGATAATTCGCACAATTTTGATTGTCTCCCTTGTTCTTATATACGGGTATAAGTGTCCTCGCTCTCCATTCCTTGGGCATCTTTTGGTTTCTCCATATTTCATTAAATAGTCTTGTGAGCCAAGTGATTCATGTTTCTCCTAGGATTTTCCAAACTTCTATAGGAATATTGTCTGGTCCTACCGATTTACCACCCTTCATATGTTTAAGAGCCTCTTTGACTTCATTCTTTTGAATATGCCTTGAAATTTCTCATGCACTTTCATATAATTATTTTGTTAGAATTGGTTTAAGATGATCTAAGGAAAGAAAATCGAATAAATCAATGCAACTCCAATAGAGATTGCACCCATTAACATAGCCTAGTAAACATCAATGGGTAAATGAGGTAGGACCAGGTCACATGAATAATGCCAGATTCTTGATAAACCATTCTCATTACTAACAGTGATGCCAAGCATGTATCAACATTTGCTAAAGGCACTCCAATCTGAACTCAGCCAACAGGGAAAAGGACAGGCAACAGAGAATAAGACAATAATGGTAGAGCCAAGAATATAGCCTGCCAGGATGATTAAGGAGCATAATAAAACTTGACACTCAGTCAACAGGGAAAAGGACAGACAACAAAGTATATGACAATCATGGTAGACCCAAGAGTATAGCCTTCCAGGATGATTAAGGAGCAGAATAAAACTTGACACTCAGCCAACGGGGAAAAGGACAGACAACAAAGTATAAGACAATCACGGCAGACCCAAGAATATAGCCTGCCAAGATGAATTAGGAGGAGAACAAAAAATGAAGGAATCATAGGCAAAAGAATAAATTGCAAACAACATGCCTCATAATCTTTATCCGACAGCTCCAAAATATGAGCTCATGACCAATGCAAAGAAGAATTTGGTGTACCTGTCTGTATGGCTGAAGTATAACTAGAAAAACTACTATGAGAGGAACTTGTCAGATTGGTGACGTCAGAACCTTTATTTATCTCCAAACTTGTAGTATGCACTGATGATAGTTTTCCTTTCGAAACAAAATATACAACACAGAAGTGTGGGTCCCATCTCATAGCAGTATATGATGTATCATTTTCAACGAATTTCCTTCATATAAAAGAAGTGTTGTTAGTGAATGATTGCCATGTAAGACAAACAAATAGCTCTCACAAATCATAGGACACAAACATGAAAAGAAAATATGATGGCACAATATCACTTTTTCTAATTAATTATAATGACATGATCAAATGCGCCCATTTCATGAAAATCTAATGCATAAATTGTCAAATTGTCAAGGTCTTCCAAACATTGGAATGGAATAGATTATGCCATGTATACCTTAAATATACAAGATAATTCTTTATTGCTCATCTCAATGCACGCAACTCACAACTATTATTCTCTCTCTAATCCCTATTGAAATTGAAAATGACACATGCTTCATGTAGTCATGCAATACACTTCGTATGTTCATATCCAAGTACAGTCCACAGGCTCCATAAGTGTGTGCCTGTATGTGCGTGGATGCACACAGATGGCATTTCTTTCACACAGTATATGAAGACCATCTCCTAATAAGCAATCAGCATCCCTTCGTGCTTGGAACTCAATGAATTGGACGAGACTAGGATGTTACATGTAAATAGGATTTAAGAGTTCAACTTAACTGACACAATTCTACAAGCAGATGTAGACATGACCTTCATACTGGTTTGGTTTTTGAACTGACCAAGCTCAGGGCTGGGCACCTAGAACCCTACCAAAACATGGGCCTCCATAAACAAATCTGTGCCACATAAAAAGTCCTGCACTGCCATGTTCTGCACGTTGAGGCTTTTTGAGAATGAGTCTCATAAGGGCTTTCCTAGAACAAATGTGAATAAGAACCAATGGAACTTGTTGAGCTGAATCTACCCAAACTTGGCTGTTCACTTGGGAGTCCGTGCTGTGTAAGATCTAAGACTAACCACTAACAAACCTGTCTTTAAATATCTCAAGTACACCAAAGCCTTTTCCCACACTAAGTGGGGTTGGCTAGAGTGTGCAACACAAAAACTTCCTAGAGGGTGCATTCATACTCAAAAGTTTGAAACATCTCACCCTCTGAGACATGGTTGTCAGCTACCTAATGCAACCCCCCTTTATCCGGGCTTGGGACTGGGCCCCACCAAGACCCAAACCCAACCTACAGTAGCTAGATAGGGAAGTAAAATCAATCTTTGTTCATACATAGGTTTCTCGATGATGAAAATAGCCACTTCAAATAGGTTCACTGATACAGCTCAGAATACGATCTATCCAGCATGGGCCATGTGAGCTCCGAGTAATTCACTGGACAGATCAATAAGTCGGGAATTCCCCATCCATCAAGCAAAACCAGTGGTTTCTTGGTCACGACGAGCTAAAGCTAAAGTTCCATTAAAGAGTGTTTCCACGGGGTAGAACTTCTTCATGGAAACATAAGGTTTTCATGACCCTTATATGGGTGGAGTTCTTTAAATATATCAAGCCATGTGAACAAACATGTCAACACATCATGTTAATGGAAGCACAATTTTAACTAAATGACAAAACATAACATTGGCCAAATCATCTCTTGTGAAAATTTAAACCATGTAGAACACAAAAGGACACTCACATGCACATTTTCACAGGTCCAACAAGCTTTAAATTACTGCATTTATAATGCTATACTCATGAAATGTGTCCTGCTGAATGCACATGAAAACATGCATACAACCTTTTTGATTAGTAGTACCTTGAGAGAGCATTACGAGGGGATGATCCTAAGACGAGCTTGCTAATTTCACATTTGGCAACTTCTGAAGAAATCGCAGCCACTATATCATCTGCTTCAAGCACCAAAGTCTCTGATTCTACCTACACATACAAAATGAACAAATAAGCTCCTCAACGAAGAAATGAAAATGATATTAGATACAAGAAAAAAGTGCAAGGTACGACTAATAGTCTATATGTGAATACACATTGTAAAAGTCTCTTCTGACCAGCAAATGTTAACAGATCTACTTTATTGGCATCTAAACAAAGTTTGGTCTCATAAGTCAGATGTAAAGAAAGTTGTATTAGTAATAAAATACTATGACTTACAAAGCATAACAAACAGTCAAGCCACCAAAGGACTTGCAGACTCTCTAATCTAGCAAAACTCCTGGAAAAGGTCCCATCCCATGTAAAAACTAAGTTTTAACTATGTAGCTTACACTTGTGGGCCCCAGTGTTATCCATATCACATTGTGGGATTCTATGATACGATACACCATGTTGTATTGCACGACAAAACTTATCATTTCGTATTGTACGACACGTGGCGTATTGCTTGTATCGTACGATACGGATGATATGCCCTGGACTTTATAAAACCCTCGGTCCGAACATAACCCCACGTTTTTACTGGATTTTTAGCTTCCGTCTGTTGGTTCCGAATGCACGAAGGTGACTTTCAACTTGCGTGAGGCATCTCCAACGGTTTCGCAAGGGTCTCCAATGTCAAAATCACTCCAACAGTGACAACACCGATGATATGGTGATTGTGGTATAGCTTTTTTTTGCTTTTTCTCCGTGTATTTGGTATTTTCTTTTGTAATTTGTTTTTCCTTTTTTGAATGACAATATATGAAGGGGATGAACATCTTTTCATTGTATTTGTGAAGTAGGAGACATTGTATTTGAGTGTTTTGGTGATTTATAAAGTGAAGATTGAGGATTTTTGAAGTGTTTTATTTTCAGGTTTATTAAGATTAAAGTATTAAATTAAGATAATAGAAAGGGGTGATAGGGACTTTCAATCTCAGTCTGATGATTCAGCATGAGAGTGGGGTGCTCTAGTTGATAAAAATAGATTAAAAATAAAATGTATTTTTTTGTGAGAAGGTGACTAATGGTAGAATTTCTCGTTTGAAACATCATCTAAAAGGGACTAGAAAAGAGGTTGCTCCTTACACGGGCAAAGTTAGGAGTGCCAGAAGCAATTAAATGATAGTGTCTACATATGATTGAAAGTATAATTTAGAACAACAACAACAACAACTAAGCCTTTTCCCATACTAGACGGGATCGGCTACATGGATTCTTTGTTTCCACATATCCCTATCTTATGTCACGTTAGCAGTTAACTCCCAATAAGCTAGATCGTTCTTTATTGTTTCTTTCCAACACTTTTGTGGTCGTCTTCTACCTCTTTTAATACTTTCCAAATTTAGTTTTTCTAACCTTCTTACAGGTTCTTCTTTCTATATGTCCAAACCATCTTAAACGATGTTCTCTCATTTTATCCTCTATTGGTGCCACTCCTACTTTGTTTCTAATAACCTCATTATGTATACGGTCTTTTCTTGTATGACCACTCATCCATCTCAACATCTTCATTTCTGTCACAAACATCTTTTATACATGTTGATAATTAACTGCCCAACACTCATAACCATAAAACATGAAAGGCCTAATTGCTGCTCTATAATATTTACCTTTTATTTTTAATGGTATCTTCTTATCACAAAGAATACCTGATGCTCCTCTCCATTTTAACCAACCAACATTAATTCTATGCGTAACATCTCCATCAATTCTTCCATCACTCTCAAAAATTGACCTTAGGTATTTAAAACTTTCCTTCTCAGGAATGCAATATGTGCCTATTTTAATATACGTTCGATAATTCTTTCCCATAATTTCATAGTATGACTCATTAACTTGATACCTCAATAATTCGCACAATTTTGAATGTCTCCCTTGTTCTTATATATGGGTATAAGTGTACTTGCTCTCCATTCCTCGAGCATCTTTTGGTTTTTCCATATTTCATTAAATAGTCTTGTGAGCCAAGTGATTCCTATTTCTCCTAGTTTTTTCCAAACTTCTATACGAATATTATCTAATCCTACCGATTTACCACCCTTCATATGTTTAAGAGCCTCTTTGACTTCATTCTTTTGAATACGTCGGTAGAAATTGTGGTTTATGCACTTTTCTGACTTGGCTAAATCTCCTAAACTAATACTAACATCTTTATTTTCATTAAAAAGATTATAAAAATAGTTTTTTCATCTATTTCTTATATCATCATTTGCCACTAGAATTTTTTCATCATCATCTTTTATGCATCTAACATAATTAAGATCTTTAGTTTTATTATCTCTAGCCCTAGCTATCCCAAAAATATCTCTTTCACCCTCTTTTGAGTTGAGTTTTTTATATAAGTCCTCCCAAATCTTAGCTTTTGCTTCACTAACGGCCTTTTTTGCTTCCTTTTTTTGCTTTCTTATAAGCTTCTAAAGTTTCACTAGTTTTCTTAGCATAATGTAATTTGTAACATGCCCTCTTTGCCTTGATTTTATTTTGTACTATTTCACTCCACCACCAAGCTTCTTTTTGTGCCGGTACACCTCCCTTAGATACCCTTAACACATCTTTCGCAACTTTCCTAATATGTATAGCCATATTGTTCCACATATCACAGGGTGTGCCAACATAATTCCAAACATCTCCTTACAGGATTTTCTGTTTAAATATATCTTCTTTCTCGCTTTTGAGGTTCCACCATTTAGTCCGAATAGCTCGATGCACTCTTTTCTTCTTTGTCCACTTTTTTATTTGTAAATCCATAACTAAAAGTCGATGTTGGGTTGTTAAGCTTTCTCCTAGAATTACCTTACAATCTTTACAACACGCTCTATCTTTTTTCTACAAATAAAGTAATCAATTTGTGTTTGTGATAAGCCACTCTTATAAGTAATTAAATGTTCATCTCGTTTTTTGAAGATTGTATTGACTATAAAGAGATCAAATGCCATAGCAAAATTTAAAATCTCCCTACCTTCCTCATTTATATCCCCAAAACCAAAGTTTCCATGAATCCCTTGATATCCTAATGCCTCTTTACCGACATGTCCATTTGAATCTCCTCCTAAACAAATCATCTCCCTTTGTAGAATCTTTTGAAACACCTTATCTAACTCTTCCCAAAAAACTGTCTTTATACTATCTTCTAGTCTTACTTGGGGTGCGTAAGCACAAACTATATTCAAAACCTTTGCTCCTAACACTAATTTCAACGTTATGATTCGGTCACCATATCGTTGTATGTCTACTACACTCTCCTTTAAATCTTTATTTATGATAATACCAACTCCGTTTCGAGCCTTTTCTTTACCTGAGTACCATAATTTAAAACCTGTATCCTCTATCTCCTTTGCTTTTTCTCCAACCCATTTTGTCTCTTGTAAACATAGAATATGAATCTTTCTCCGAATCATAGTATCTACCACCTCCATTAGCTTACCGGATAATGTTCCGATATTTCAAGAACCAATACGAATCTTATTATCTAGGACTAGCTTTCTTACCCCCCGCATCCGTCCATAATCAAAATACGGAGACCCTCTCTGAAAATTTTTCACTACATTCGGGCGGCAATGTAGCGGGACTAACTTCTTTACCCACACCCGTCCATGATGTGGGAACCCTCTCTGTAATTGATTCACTACATTCGAGCGAAAATGTAGTGGAACTTGCTTACTTCTTATTGCATTCGGGCTCTGCAGCACGTCGCTAGGCGGGGACGCGCCAAAGCAATGCTCGTAATTTTTGTAATCCATGTTATAAAAATCCGACGAAGTTTTACGCTGGCTGTCGGAAGCCTAACACAACCCTCCTCCTTTATCTGGGCTTGGGATCGGCAATGCAAGGGTAATCCTTACATGGGCAGAGTTTGAAAGTATAATTTACAAGAGGTAAGAAAAAGAAGATACACACATGTTTGAGGAAGAGGATGTTAGACTTGGTGGTGGTGATGATAGCATCCCTTTTGATGGTAGGACGAAGATTAGTAGTAGTTCTCGACCACCAACCAGGAGAAAGAGGGTTGTTTAAGAGATTGCAAATGATAGAAGAGGAAGAGCTAGAGGAAGATCTTATTCTTGCATGAAGTCTTTTTTTTCTCCTAGTACTACACCTAATGCTTAACCTGGAATTCATGCTGCTATGACTTCTAAGCAATTCATAAGCAGGCATACCTTACAGTGGGAGATGGTTTTATAATGTGTGCATTCCATTTAATGAAATAAATTATTTTTATTTTCAAGCAATGACCAGGGTATAAGATATCATCTTATCAAAATTTGAGAGAAACTATTAGATAAGACTATCTTTGAAGTGTAAGAATATTGTTCGACTTTGACAGAATCATGAAAAGAGATAGGATGCACTATCATGGCAGACGAATGGATAGATAGGTAAGGAAGGACTTTATTAAACTTTATAATCTATTGTCGTAAAGGACTTATGTTTTTGAGATCTCTATACATGTCATAAGAACGACATACGACAAAGGTTTTAAGGCATGAATTTGATAAGTGATATTCGAGGTTGGGCTTAAGAATATAGTCTAATTAATTATATATAATACAACTGACTATAAAGCAATTTAGAAGGAGTTAGCTAATATTTATGGGATTTTTATTGGACACCATGTGCAACCCATTGTATAGATCTTATAATGAACGATATTAGAGAGATGGATGAGGTGAAGGCAACAACTGAGTGATGACAAGATATCACAAAATTCATCAATAATCATGTTTTTTTTATTATGTATGATGAGGAGATATATAGATGGTGCAAAGCTCATTCGTAAAGCCGTTATTCGATTTAAAACTAATTTCTTATTAGTACAGTGTATTGTGAAACAAAAGCAAGCCTTAAAGAGAATATTTTCCTCAGATGAGTGGCAGTAGTTTGAAGTCTTGCCTCAAAATAAAAGAAATAAAAAATTGAATGAGATTTCAGAGACAGTCTTTAGGAATACATTTTGGAACTCTGTGTTAGCTATTAGGATCACATTTTCTTTAGTAAAAGTTTTGAGATTGACTGACAGTGAGAAAAAGTTATCTTTGGGTTATCTTTATGAAGCTATGGATAGGACTAAAGAAGCTTTAGAAACAACTTTAATGGAAGAAAGACATATTATAAGGCTATATGCTTGTGTGGAATATTATCGATAGCAGATGAAATAAACAGTCGCATTAACCTATTCATGCACCATCTTACTATCTAAATCCAACATTTAGGTATTCTTTAAGCTTTAAAAGAGACAGTGAGGTTAATTGAAGCATCGTTGATTGCATAAACAACTTGGTTCCTGATGAGAGTAGAGCAAATGCTATACATTGAGATATGGAGATCTATGATAATGCCCTTCACTTGATCGGCTTGCCTGTAGCAATTTGCAATTGTAATAATATGCGTCAAGGTAAACTGTTTATCTTAATATTTAAGTTTTTTACATCTTATATTTATTGTGAAATAATTCTTTATGTTTGTTGTTGTTGTTGTAACTCTTTATGTTTGTCTTTTTCTATTAGATGTTTGGTGGAATAGGTTTGAAAGTGATTAACCAAACTTGAGAGATTTTGCAATAAGAGTTCTGAGTCAAACGTGCAGTGCAACTGGGTGTGAAAGAATTAGAGTGTTTTCGAACATATCTACACAGAAAAGTGCAACAGGTTGAAACATAAGTGGCTCAATGACCTAGTTTTAATCTGTTGTAATGTGTGGCTCCAACAAAGGTAATAAAAAAATAGTTACTGATTAAGTATGCAATTCAATGTTTCATTTTATTTAATTGTTAATGTTATTTACTTGTCTTTCTTGTAGACAATTAATAAAGTTAAATAGAAAGGAGAACCAATTTGATCCAATAAGTCTGGACAATTTTGATATCTTAGAGGAGTGAATTATGGAACTCCGCCCATGTAAGGGATCACCCTTGCATGGCCAGTCTCAAGCTCGAATAAAGGAGGAGGGTTGTGTTAGGCTTCCGACAGAGAGCGTAAAACTTTATCAGATTTTTATACCATGGATTATACAAATTATGAGCATTGCATTGCGGTGTCTCCTCTTATCAATGCACTTCAGAGCCCGAATGCAGTGAAAAGTAAGCAAGGGAATCTAAATTTTTGCTCAGATACAATGAATCAATTGCAAATAAAGTTTCCACATCAGTATGTAAAGAAGTTAGTCCTGCTACATTGCCACCCGAATGTAGTGAATAAATTACAGAGAGGGTCTCCGTATTTTCAGTATGAACGGATGCAGGGGTAAGGAAGCTAGTCTTAGATAATAAGATTCATATTGGTTCTTGAAATATCGAAATATTGTTTGGTAAGCTAATGGAGGTAGTAGATACTATGATTTGGAGAAAGATTCATATCCTATGTTTACAAGAGACAAAGTGGGTTGGAGAAAAAGCAAAGGAGATTGAAGATATAGGTTTTAAATTATAGTACCGGAGTTGATATTATCATAAATAAAGATTTAAAGGATAGTACAGTAGACATACAATGATATTGTGACCGAATCATGACATTGAAATTAGTGCCAGGAGCAGAAGTTTTGAATATAGTTTGTGCTTACACACCCCAAGTAAGACTAGAAGATAGTATAAAGACAGCGTTTTGGGAGGAGTTAGATAAGGTGATTCAAAGAATTCTACAAAGGAAGATGATTTGTTTGGGAGGAAACTTAAATTGACATGTCAGTAAAGAGACATTAGGATATCAAGGTATCCATGAAAACTTTGGTTTTGTGGATATAAATGAGGAAGGTAGGGAGATTTTAAATTTTGCTATGGCATTTGATTTATTTATAGTCAATATAATCTTCAAAAAACGAGATGAACATTTAATTACTTATAAGAGTGGCTTATCACAAACACAAATTTATTATTTTGTTTGTAGGAAAAAAGATAGATCGTGTTATAAAGATTGCAAGGTAATTCTAGGAGAAAGTTTAACCACCCAACATTGACTTTTAGTTATAGATTTAGAGGTGAAAAAGTGGATAAAGAATAAAAGAGTAAATCAAGCTATTCACACTAAATGGTGGAACCTCAAAAGCAAGAAATGTATATTTAAAGAGAAAGTCCTTCAAGGACATGCTTGGAATTATGTTGGTATACCTTGTGACATGTGAAACAATATGGCTATACATATTAAGAAAGTTATAAAAGATGTGTTAGGTGAATCTAAGGGAGGTGTACCGGCACAAAAAGAAGCTTGGTGGTAGAGCGAAGTGGTACAAAATAAAATCAAGGCAAAGGGCATATTACAAATTAGATTATGCTAAGAAGACTAGTGAAACTTAAGAGGCTTATAAGAAAGCAAAGAAAAAAGTGAAAAAGGCCGTTAGTGAAGCCAAAGCTAAATTTTGAGAGGATTTATATAAAAAAACTCAACTCAAAAGAGGGTGAAAGAGATATTTTTAGGATAGCTAGGGCTAGAGATAAGAAAACTAAAGATTTTAATTTTGTTAGATGCATAAAAGACGAGGATGAGAAAATTCTAATGGCAATTGATGATATAGAAAATAGATGAAAAAACTATTTTTATAATCTTTTTAATGGAAATAAGGATGTTAGTATTAGCTTAGGAGAGTCACCCAAATCAGAAAAGTATATAAACCACAATTTCTACCGACGTATTCAAAAGAATGAAGTCAAAGAGGCTCTTAAACATGTGAAGAGTAGTAAATTGGTAGAACGAGACAATATTCCTATACAAGTTTCGAAAATCCAAGGAGAGACAGGAATCACTTGGCTCATAAGACTATTTAATAAAATATGGAGAAACCAAAAGATGCTCGAGGAATGGAGAGCGAGTAGACTTATACCCATATACAAGAACAAGGGAGACATTCACAATTATGCAAATTATCCAGGTATCAAGTTAATAAGCCATACTATAAAATTATGAGAAAGAATTATCGAACGTAGGTTAAGACAAGTATCGAGTACAACAGAGAACCAATTTGGATTTATGCTAGGCAGATCTACCGTTGAAGCGATTCACCTTTTGAGACGTCTTATGGAACATTTTAGAGTAAAAAAAGACCTTCACATGATATTTATTGATCTAGAAAAAGCTTTTGATAGAATACTAGGGGATGTTCTTTGAAGAACCTTGGAAAAAAGAGGTATCCCATTGGCATACATAAACCTTATAAGAGACATGCATGATGGTGCAAAAACATATGTGATGACTCATGAAGGAATGACACTTCTTTGAAGTTATTGAAGTTCGTGGGAAGAGTGCAGCTGATAATCGATAATACAAACAATAAGAAAAATGAAGAATAAAATAGGAGATCGAAGGAGGGAGCAGGCCCTCCAATGGAGGTCACTCCCCTCTTTCTCTCTTTCTATTAATCAAACCCTTAAGCCTAATACAAAACGCCAACCTTTATATAATGGGTTGTAAAACATAAAATGACTAAAATACCTTTAGTACTACGAGTAATTAAAATAACAACTAAATATCAAAAATTACAAAATTAACACTAAAAATAATAGATACATTTATTCTTCAACACCCCCTCAAGTTGTGAGTAAGATACTTCGAACTCCAAACTTGTCAAAAAAATAGTTCTTTCTTTATCACACGTACACCAATTATCTCTATGAGACTTCTTTAAATCAACTTGAACAATCAAGAACACATGAGGTAGCACACAACTCCTCTATGGGTGTCAGTTGTTCTCTCTCTTTCTTCTTCTCCATGAAGTGAATGACAATTATACTTCAAAAGTCTTTTTTTTACTCTTCAGAAAGTTAATCTTTTATAGTAGGAGGTACTATCTCCACCATACATACTTCACACGACTTTTCCTGCGCTCCTTCACATGGTGGCTGTTATCGATGTGTTGGTTGGGTCTCCTCTCTCTACCACTCAAATAGCAGAATACACACATATGCTCATAATAGTCGGTTATATGCTTCTTCACATGGTGACTGCAACAACTTTTCCAACCCTCCTGGATATTCACTTTAGCAATGTTGAAGCATTCAAATAGATAAAAAAGCATCAAGAGACGATAACTTCACATGTTTTATTTGTTATTTATCTTCTGTATTATGTTCTGTTGTATTTTATTTTTAAAGTTAATTTTAAATAAGCCTCATTAATGGCATTTAAGTAAATTAGGCTATCATTGTAAAGCTGATATTTAAGGGCATAAAACCCTATCAGCCGATTGTAATTTTCAGTGAGAAAGAAAGAGAATAGGAGCGGTGACTGCACATAGACAACCCGCTACTTTGTCATCTTCTCAACTAAGTTGAATCATATGTTTATTTGTATCTGATTATTCTTCTGTTTGCACATGGTATCAGAGCATTGCACTAGCATTATAGATACAAACTGCATTGAAGAAAGTTGCTGCTGAATTGAATCAACCCATCGTTGGATGGACATGGCAAAATTTGGCATATAATGCCACTCTGAATTGAATCAACCCATCATTGAATGGAAAGGGCAGCATTTGGCATATAACAGGCCAAGTATTTATTTCTGCTGAATTGAATCAAGAATCTGGCATATAATAGGCCATGTATTTGGCTCCTCTGGATTGGAAAGACAGAATCTGGCACATAACAGGCCAAATATCTGTCTCATCTTAACCAAGAAATCAACCACATAGAATTTACTGCATATTAAGGTACAAACTGCATCTGGTGTATGTTAAACTGATTTCAACACATAGTGTCAGATCGACAAAACATACTGTATGAGTAACATATATTAAAGGATCGGCAAGGCAAGGTATGCGTTTTTTTGTTTTGCCTAAACAGTAGTTGCATATCATATCATGTGACATCAACTGCCGACTGCATCTTATCTATATTGAAGTGAAGTAATAATCGGTATACTAGCAACTGGAATTGCATAATATTTCCAGTCAGAGACAAATACATTTATATTAGTTCACATACTTAACGTATACAAATAATGGAAAGAAGGATGAAAGAGGAACAACAATCAACTATAGGTGGTAATGAACATAAACTAAAGCCATTCCAAATCACAAATATTCGTTTGGAAGGAAGAAATTACAGAGAATGGGCAAGATCAATTGAGCTAGTCTTACGTGTACGTGGAAAACTATCAATGATTAAACCAAGTCAGCCACAACTAGATGAAGACAATAAAGATTTTGAGCAGTGGTCCAAAGATGATGCTTTAGTTAGTTCATGGCTTCTCTAATAAATGAATCAGTTTATTAGTAAAATGTTTATGTATTTAGAATCAACTGCAGAGATATGGACAACGGTTGAAGAAGCATTTTCAAGACAAAACAATATTGACAAAGAATATGAGATTATTGAGAAAATAAGGAGATGTCGTCAAGGCACTAGATCAGTTAGTGAGTATTACGGAGAATTACAGGAATTATGGAATGAACAGAAATACTTTGTAGAAAACAAATGCAGTCACTGTGTAAAAGAAAGAACAACAGAAAGTGACATTCGAAAAGTATTTGATTTACTCTGGGAAATCTCACCAGAATATGACTCAATCAAGTTAAATATTCTCAACAAAGAAGATATGCCATCACTGGGAACACTATATTCACTCTTATTGAGAGAGGAAGATCGGAAAAACTTAGATAAAGGAGAACATACTCAAACTAAAAAATCTGCATTTGCGGGTAGAGGTAATATGAATTACCAGAGATCTAGAGATTCAGGGAGAGGCTGTGGAAGAGGAAGATTTCAGAATTATGAAGATAATACTCATTATGGAAAAAGAAGACACACAAGAGAACATTGTTGGGAAATTATTAGGAAACCTGCTGAGTACAAAAACTATGGCAGTCATGTGGCTGCTACATCTGAAAAATAAAAAGCAGAACCAAATCCTATAGATGAAATGGCTGAATTGAAAAGGCAACATATAGAAATAGAAAGTCGACTTCGTGATCAACCTTCAACTTGATCATCAAAAATTGAAATGAGCTAGCCTACTTCCTATAGTATCAGTGGTAACTTCTCTGGAAATTTTTTTATATGTTCAAATTATTGGGTGATTGACTCAGGGGCTACAGATCATATGGTAGGAGATAAATCTAACTTTAAAGAATATAAAGTTACTCCTACACCTCAATATGTAAAGATGGCAAATGGTTCCTTAATTCCAATGAAAGGAACGGGAGAAATTGAAGGGAAGAATTTTAAACTTAATTTAGTGATATACATTCCCAAATTTTCAGTAAATTTATTTTCTGTAAGCTCTTTGGTTAGAGATATGAATTGCTCAATCACTTTTTCTCTATCTGGCTGTGTTTTTCAAGATCTGAGGATGGGAAGAACCTTTGGACGTGGTGAATTGAAGAATGAGTTGTATATACTTCCTGATCCACATCCTACAATACAGAGAAGAGCATTGGCAATTACTCCTATAGAAGAAGAAATAAGACTTTGGCATAGTAGATTAGGACATTTACCTGTGTCTAAGATTCATGAGTTTGTTCCTTTTGTAATCCCAAAAGACCTAGTTATTCAATGTGATGTATGTCAGAGAGCTAAATATCATAGAGCCTCGTTTTCTAGTAGTGATTCTAAGTCATCAGTTCTATTTGAGTTAATACATTCTGATGTATGGGGTCGATGTTTGATACCTTCCTTGGGAAATTTTAAATACTTTGTTACTTTCATTTATGACTATTCCAGGCTCACATTTGTTTATCTTATGAAATCGAAATGAGAAATATCATCTATTTTCCCTATGGTTCACAGTCTAATTAAGACTCAGTTTGGGTACACCATTAAAATCCTTAGATCTGATAATGGTGGTGAATTTTGTAATTCTACTTTGAAATCATATCTTCAAAGTCATGGGATTCTTCATCAAACTTCCTGTGTGTACACCCCATAACAAAATGGAGTTGCTTAAAGGAAAAACAAACACATTTTGGAAATTGCACGAACCCTCTTGCTTGAACACAATGTTTCAAAATATTTTTGACCAGAAGCGATACTTACAACTATACTTCCCTTTGTGGTCCTTGGTGGAAAATCTCCATTTAACATACCAAACCTGATGTTAATCCATTTCACCTTATCCCTAGAGTGTTTAGATGTGTATGTTATGTTCATGTTCACAGTCAATTTCGAGATAAACTTGATCCAAGAGTTGTCAAATGTGTCTTTATTGGATATTCTTGCGAAAAAAGGGATATGTTTGTTATCACACCAATTCACATAGAAAGTACATCTCCATGGATGTAACATTCTTTGAAACTTCTTCCTTTTTCAACAATTCTACTGACTTGTCAAACTCTACCATCGAAGAGACCGTTCTCCCGATCCACATTACTAGTGATGAAGCTGATGAAGATTGCTCTGTTGCAGAAAATGATCGACCACACGAAAAAAAGGAGACTCAAGTGTATAAAAAGGGGAAGAGAAATATAATTATGCCCAATTCTACAGACATCACGAACCAAGGGGGAGTACCTACCTCAGATTTAATTGAAACATTTGAAGAAGATGATTTGGATGTTCCCATAGCTCATATAAAAGGGAAAAGACTATGTGGTAAGTATCCAATTTCAAAATTTATTTCTTAAGATCAACTATCTCCCAATTAACATAACTTTGTGTTAAAGGTTGAATTATATCAAATCCCAAAGAATTTTTATGAAGCATCTCAGCAAAAACACTGGGTAGAAGCTATGAAATCTGAGCTTCAAGCACTTGAAAAGAATCAGACATGGAAAGTCAGTGATCTACCACTAGGAAGAAAAGCAGTAAGTTGTAAATGGGTGTATACTATAAAATTCAAAGTTGATGGGACATTAGAGAGATATAAAGCACGATTAGTGGCTCGTGGTTACAGTCAGTCATATGGGATTGACTATGAAGAAACATTTGCACCTGTAGCAAAACTCACATCTATACGAGTCATTATCAGCATTGCAGCCCAAAGGAATTGGACTATGTAGCAGCTGGATATGAAAAATGTGTTTTTACAAGGAGAACTCAAAGAAGAAGTCTATATGGAATTGCCACCTGGCTATGCAAATTTAGAGAATAAAGTCTGTAGGTTAAAGAAGGCAATCTATGGACTAAAACAATCTCCTAGAGCATAGTTTGAAAAATTTAGTAAAAGCATCATCAATCTTGGATATCAAAAGAATATGAGTGATCACACATTATTCTTTAAAAAGGGAGAGAGACTGATAATATTATTAGTATATGTTGATGATATTATTGTGACAGGAGATGACATTGAAGCAATTCAAAATTAAAACAGGATCTACATCGGTTGTTCGATATCAAGGATTTAGGAAGATTACATTATTTTCTGGGTATTGAAGTGGCTTACTCAAGTACTAATATCTTCTTAAACCAAAGAAAGTATACGTTGGACTTACTACAAGAGGTTAAATTAGAAAATTGAAAACCAATATATACTCCCATGGATGTTAATCATAAACTCAGAATGGATGATGGAACTGATAAGGTGGATATAACCAGATATCAACAACTTGTTGGAAAACCTATATATTTGACCATCACACGTCCAGACATTGCATATGCAGTAAGCATCGTCAGCAGATTCATGCAGTCACCATCAAAGTCCCATATGGATGTCGTCTTTCATATTCTAAGATATTTAAAGGCAACACCTGGACAAGGAATTTTATATAATGACAATGGTCATACAAAAATTGAAGTCTATATGCAGGCTCTACAGATAGAAAATCAACTACAAAATATATAACTCTTGTTGGAGGTAATATAACATCATGAAAAAGTAAGAAACAGTTAGTTGTGGCAAGGTCAACAATATAAGCTGAATATAGAGCAATTGTATCTGGCATATGTGAAGGAAAGTGGTTGCGTTCTCTACTAATGGAGATAGGTCTACATTCAGATGACTCTATTCATATATTTCGTGACAGTAAAGCAACAATTCAGATAGCCTCTAATCTAGTCTATCATGAGAGGATAAAATATATTGTAATTGATTGTCACTTTATACGAGACAGCATACGTACTAAAGAATTTCAGCTAGAATATGTGAGGTCAGGAAGTCAATGTATAAGGCACTTAACATAAACCTCTTGATGAGATTATGTAGCAAGTTCGGTGTAACATCCATCTTTCACCCAACTTGAGGGGGAGTGTTGAAGCATTTAAATAGATAAAAAAGCATAAAGAGACGACAACTTCACATGTTTTATTTGTTATTTATCTTCTGTATTATGTTCTGCTGTATTTTGTTTTTAAAGTTAGTTTTAAATAAGCCTTATTAATGGCATTTAGGTAAATTAGGCTATCATTGTAAAGTTGATATTTAAGGGCGTGAAACCCTATCAGCCGATTGTAATTTTCAGTGAGAAAGAAAGAGAACAGGAGCGGCGACTCCACAGAGATAGCTCGCTACTTTGCCATCTTCTCAGCTAAGTTGAATCTTATGTTTATTTGTATCTGATTATTCTTCTGTTTGCACAAGCACTCAAGGTCTTAATCTTCATGCTTCTTGGTGATATTGCCACATTTCATAAGAAACAATGTATCTGCCTCTTCTATGATTTGATTTTCAACATATGTGGTGACAAAAGACTGATTTTCTGTAATCTATCTTTTTCTTCTATGTGCATTTCTATTGCTTGACCAAATAAGAAAACATTCACCACATACTATTTCATATTTTATGCATTTCTGAATTTTTAAACCCTCTTGACTATCCATTTTCAAGCAACCTTCTTAACTGCAACACTTTTTCAACAACCTTCATGGCTGCAATATTCTTAACTCAGCCTTTATAGTTGTTCATCTTCTACAACTTCTTGACTGCAACAACTCTTGAATTCAACCTTCATGACTGCAATAATTTTTTAGCAGCTTCATGACTGCAACAAACTTTTATCAGCTTTCATGGCTATTTTTTTTAGCAAGCTTCATAGCTACAAATTCCTACAACCTCACTGGCTGCAACTAAAAACATTTCTACAATCTTCAGCGATCCTTATCATTGATTGTTGCATTACATATGACTGTGCAGAGTAGTCTTCAACTAGCATTCACGGCATCCTTTTGGAACATATTAACAGCAAACGAATTGGACTGCACCCTTTTTCACAGTCATCCATGACCACCATCAATTCTCCACGTGCATCACCATTGACACAACCTGCATCTTTGGAATCTGCATACATTAGCAAGATCAGTTGTGTTTTTATGCATCTCAATAATGCAACCATCTCTTTCTTGACACTGATCTTTTGAAGTCCTTTAATGCCTTTCTCTGTAGCGCTGCAAGAACGGCAACGACAACTTCCTTCACTGTAACCATAACCTCTCTACTGCAACATTATTCATTTGTGGCAGCTACCTTCCTTGCAGCAATATCCTACTCTTGTTTGATCACATATGAGTAGCATCAACACAACAACACATAGATCTTCTCACTAAGGCCTTTAATCCTTGTGCTATAGTCATCTTGATCAATAAAGCACAATAAACTAATAAGGAAAACCGAGATAATCCTCACTTCTGGAGAGGAAGTGACAGTGAGATCCACAAAAAGGATCCCCACATTTGCCATTCACAATACTGCCAATGGAGGACACAACCAACTGGGCCTACTCCTGTTTCAACAACATATCCTTGTGACATTTTGAGCACATGTTCACCATTGCTGCACTTCTAAAAAAATCCACAAGGTATCCAACACATAGTTTGCCTTCCAGATACAAGTAAAAGAGGATATCAAAGCTTACACAGACCACCCATGAGGTTTCACCTTAAGCTAGAAGTATAAAATTCAAGACTGCAAATACACTACACGGTATGCAACCTTTAAACATTTAGATACCATACAGTTCATTGACATGACTCTTCTCTCGTCTCTCATTGACAAAGGTCCGATCAATCTCTTTTACACCTTCCTTTTTCAGCATATTACAATTTATTTGGGAAGGATGGGCCCACTAGGCAACTAACCACCTTGTTTTTTCATCCTTCCTTTTTCTGTAGCCTCTTTCTTTATGTGTATGATGGGCAACAGTTAATAATTTGCTTTCCTAAAATCGTGGGGATAATCCTTCCATTTTTTATCTTATCATTTTCACCAAATCAGGAAGAAGATTTTTCATAACTATTTTTTTATTTCCTTCCCCATAAAATCAGGAATGTAACTATCCATAGTTAGCTTTCTAGTTTGCTTTCCTACAAAATCAAGAAAGTGACTTTCCATAACTACCTTTCTAGTTTACTTTCCCACAAAATCAGGAAAGTAATTGTAACTTACTTTTCCAGTATTTGATATTCAAAAAATTGAAATTACCTTTCTAACTTTTCAGATTTTGTGTAACCACTTTCAAAAATGATGGCTCATTCACTTTAGGCAACCAATAGCCTTCCTTTTTTGTTATCTTCTTCTCCCTTTTACATTTGCTCTCCATTCACTATAGCTTTGCAACTGGATTCATATCAGATCAATAACATGCATATGTGGTGATCAAAACACATCATCCAAGTGATGAAATGCTGACTTGACTAATTATAGCTACATTAATCTCTCGGGATCAGTCTCTAATATCTTCAGAAGTCATTTTAACAATCACTTAGATTTCTTCTTTAAAAAAAATGAATACAAGTGAGCCACTTCATCTAGTCTTTGCTCGATCTCATAAACTTTTATGACCATTTCATCCATCCACTCGTTGCTTAAGAATCTCCTCTTCACTGCTAGCATTACATTCACTGTCCAACTTCTCCCACTACATATGTTTCTGCTGTAACATTAGCTATTGTAGGGGCATTGCATTGACCATATTTGTCCATGAAGAAGTTGAGCCCTTAAGACTTCAACATCTCTACCAACAAATCTTCCTTATTGCTTGCTTCCTTGCCTGTGATGTTTCCATGTCCATCATTCTTCTTAGTAGACGTTTCTTCTCTGGCATTTCTTTTTTTCTTCTTCCTTGCATCTTGCTTTCCATTTGGCCTTTTTCTTTTCTTCCTAACTGCTGGTCGACCAGAGTTCAAAGCATCCCCATCATGGTCTCATTCACTTCCATGCTCACTCTCGAAATGCAACAGTCACCATGACTGCCACTTGAAACCACATGTTTTGGTGGTTGCCGGACCTTCCACAAGTTGTCTCTAATCTACTGTCACCTTCTACTGCTCCGAGTGATCAAAATAGGCTATGATATCATGTTGAAGTTTGTGGGAAGAGTACAACGGATAATCGATAATGCAAACAATAAGAAGAATGAAGAGTAAAATGGGAGATCGGAGGAGGGGCCAGGCCCTCTAACAGAGGCCCCCACCTCTCTTTCTCTCTTTCTATTAATTAAACTCTTAACCTTAATACAAAATGTCCAGCCTTTATATAATGGGTTATAAAACATAATGACCAAAATGCCCTTACTACTACGGGCAATTACAATAATACTCAAATATTAGAAATTACAAAACTAACACTAAAAACAACATATACATATATTCTTCAACATAAGTTAATATTGGGTTACATGATACATCAATGATCAACTTTAAGTCCATACTTGTTTATAATGGTGATTAATGAGTTAATAAAACATATTCAAGATTAAGTACCTTGGTATATATTATTTGCGGATGACATAGTATTAGTGGATGAGTCTAAGGAAAAAGTTAATAGAAAATTGGAACTATGGAGAGAAACATTAGAAAGTAAAGGCTTCCAACTTAGTAGAACAGAGACAAAATATATGAAATTTAAGTTTAATCATTTGGTTACTTCACAGGACATAAAAATTAAAATTGGCACACATTGCATCTCCCAAAAGGAAAGTTTTAAATACCTAGGGTCAATTTTTTAGAGTGATAGAAGAATTGATTGAGATGTTACGCTTAGAATTAATGGAGGTTGGTTAAAATGGAGAGGAGCATCGGGGATTCTTTGTGACAAGAAGATACTATTAAAGTTGAAAGGTAAATATTATAGAGCAATAATTAGTCCTATCATGTTTTATGGTTCTAAGTGTTGGGCAGTTAATCATCAACATATACAAAAGATGTCAGTGACAGAAATGAAGATATTGAGATGATAAGTGGTCATACAAGGAAAGACAATATACATAATGAGGTTATTAAAAACAAATTAGGAGTGGCACCAATAGAGGATAAAATGAGAGAATATCATTTAAGATGGTTTGGACATATAGAAAGAAGATCAAAAGAGATTTTGAAAGTATTAAAAGAGGTAGAGGATGACTACAAAAGTGTTAGAAAGAAACAATAAAGAATGATCTAGCTTATGTTGAGTTAACTGCTAACATAGCACATGATAGGGCTCCGTGGAACAAATAATCTATGTAGTTGACCCCGTCTGGTATGAAAAAGGCTTAGTTATTGTTGTTGTAGAGGAGTGGATTATGGAAGATAACAGAGCAAATACACTCCTAATTGAAGAAGACATTTAATGGATTAATTTGGAAGGAGCGCAACAACATCAAGGGGATAATGATTTTGATTTTGAAGTTGAAGGTGGTGATGGTCTTGAACAAGGAGGAAAGATACAAATTATTTAGTTGATCCTAATTACAATATGAATTCTTTTTTAAATTATAAAAGTTGTAATTTTTTTTGCTAAAGATGTACATTGAAAATTGAATAGTAATTGATGAATATGTACTCAATTTATGCATTATATGAATTGTTTTCAATTTATGTTATTTTTTCTGATTTTTCTGATTTTTTAAAATTTTTTAGTATTAAATAATGATACGATACGATACGTATCGTGAACCAAAATGATACACGATATGATATACATCGAATAACACTTGTGGCAACCCCTGAACCAGCATGTTTGATGATTAGCTAGGACTGGAGAAGTACAGTACACGCAATTGCAAATGGTAAATAGCTTGAAGCCCATCAAGTTAAGGTATGGCTTAACTATTTAAATAAACAAAACCGGCACATGGATGAAACAAGGAAAAAGAAAAGATGACATGATGCAATGAACTAAGAACTACAGGCAGGTGCATGATCCATCAGGCAACATTACTTGGCACTGATCAAAATGTGGAAGAGAATTCATGCAGAAATATGATTCACATTTTTACGTTCATGTTATAAAGATCATTTGCTCATAATATAAAAGTAGGCATTTAGACCTTTCTTAGAGCACATAATCGTTGGTAAGGAGCTAGCATCTGACTTGTCTTTCTTTCAATGCCATTGATATATGCAGAAGCCATGTCCTTGCGCACTGCAGAAATTGGAAGGTCTCCAACTGAAAGTACAAGAAACGGATCATTGATCACTAGAAATTAAAGAAAGACTACTCCCACAATGAAAACATTTAGTGGCTAATGCAAAGTCTTGTATTCATCCAATTTCTTCTTTCAGTATATCTTCTCATCTGTCAAGAGTAGTTTTTTTTCATACATCCACCAATGAAGTGGTCTGTGCGAGTATACATAGTACACACATATATACACACAAAACACACACACATATGTATATGTATATGTATATGTGTATGTATGTATGTATGTCTGTCTATGTGTGCAAATTCATCATTCACTTATTGAATGGTATTGCACAATATGTTGGCTTTGTAGTAGCAAAAATTTGATATAATATTCACCAATGAGTTTCTGTTAATCATATATTGTTCTGACAATGAATCCAGGATAAAAGCTACATGATATTAACTCTAACAGAAAAAGTTCATCAAATCATTTTCAGGATCTGAAATGTATTCTGGAAAATAGATGGGTGACAATTATTTACATATTAGAAGTAACAGAAAGTGTCAGTTTCAGTCACATTTCATACTATTGACTTCCACTAGAAACATTCACATCATAATTAAATCACCGTCTAGTATGGGAAAAGGCTTAGTTGTTGTTGTTATTCACCAATGAGTTTCCGTTAATCATATATTGTTCTGACAATGAATCCAGGATAAAAGCTACATGATATTAACTCTAACAGAAAAAGTTCATCAAATCATTTTCAGGATCTGAAATGTATTCTGGAAAATAGATGGGTGACAATTATTTACGTATTAGAAGTAACAGAAAGTGTCAGCTTCAGTCACATTTCATACTATTGACTTCCACTAGAAACATTCACATCATAATTAAATCATATTTACTAATTGAACTCAATACAACAAATTCAAGTAATAAGTCAAAATACAAAACCATCTTACATTTGAAACCTTGACTGGATGCATGAATTCAACTCACAAGTAAATTAGCTATCACAAGGGGATTAAAGAATCACTCTTTAAATAAAAAAGGTTTTCCATATTATTAAACACCCAATATTAGCGTATTTGTTAACCTACCTACAATTGACTGTCTTTTTATGTTTCCTATCAATCACAATTGCTGATCATATTTTTCATAAGAAAGAACAGAACCCGTATTATCAGATTTGAATAGACATGAATAGCCGTAATGCCTCCAAATTGTGCTTCCAAGAGGAAAGTTGACATACTTGGGCTGGGAATCGTTGTAATTGCTGGTCGTACATGTATGATCTTGAAAACAACTTTTCTTTCACCAGAAACAAAGTTATCCAGTGCCCATTTAAGTGCAAGTTGGCTGCTCTTCTTTCCACTAGCAGCAATAGCGACCTTCATAGGTTCAGGCAATGGAGATTTTGGCTCTTTCTCGGTGCTACCGACTTCCATTGGCACCTCTTAGCTAGAAAATCAAATCCTCCTCTGAGAAACATTAATTAATGCAGAATCCAATATCAGTATAATAATCCAATATACCACTTCAATGAAGCAACAGATTTGGACAATCATTAGAAAACATGATGACCAACGGATTTGAGTTGTCAACACTAGAAATGCTTATGGACCAACCTAAAGACAAGCACCAATTTTTTGATTTACCGGAACTGGTAATTGGAAAACATGCCCGAATACAAATTGGTACCACACGGTGCATTCATTCCATAGTTGCAAACTTTTGACTAGCGCAAGAAATTTCAGAGGCAGCTACAAACCCGGAAATCTGGACAGAGAAGACCAAATTCTTTAAATAACTTATCTAAATGGATAGGATTAAACTAGTAACTTGGTAGTATGGTGAAATAAGTAACAAAAACATAATACAAGGACATTTCATAGAGAATCAAATACGGCATTCCCTTCCTTTCGCTGTTATGGAAATTAAGTGCAGAAGTCATTCTATTTAAAGAATTGAGCCACAATCAAAATGATTATTTTAATTAATTTGGCCAGAGAAATGATCTAAAGAATATGTCGTACAGAAAAGCTCACATATTAAAAAACAAGCTTGTTTTTCGACTGATGGTATTAAACTGATCATGAATAGCAGGTGTTATTTACAAAAACATCCCATTCAAACCTGTAAAACCGAAAAAGCGTTTCAAAACAAGAAAACAAAGCATCATTGTTGATTCATCACCCTGACACACAGAGTAATTCGGAAACCAAAATACGCATTCAGAATCTTTCTTTCAGAGACAAAAGTTCGATCACCAACGAGATAGAACCTTGGAAATGACATGAACAACGTGAGCAACCACCATTACCAGAAACCTCTCGCGGCGACAAAGGGAAGAAACTCCCCCGCAGAAACGACTCATTCTCCAAACAAACAACTCGTCTCTTTCGAAACCAGGAACAGGAACTCTTCTATCGAACATACGATAAGATCTGTCCCCCACCAACGCTGAAAACAAAGACACCCGTCTTCCCTTTAATAAGATTAATGGTGATGGAAAACAAGCCAGCACGTTCAGTTCATCCACCTCTCTCTCTCTCTCTCCAAAGTCCACCGATCGCTTTCCCGCTCTCTAAATAAATACCATCGTTTAAAACGCAGTGCCCGAATCGATCATGTCGGGACAAAGGGGAGCAAACAAAACAGAGAGCAGGTCAGGCGGTTTGACAATCCACCGACTCTCGGTGTTTTCGACATCCAACCGTCCATTTTGGTGATCAACGGCATATAGACACAGTGGTGCTGGGGCCCGCAACTTGCTCAAAGTGTCAACTATCGCCGACGATCCGATGCAAGTGAAACCGAACTGTCATAACGGACAGTTGGATGTATGATACAGAGTTCGGAGTTGTTTACCAGATAGCCTGATCTATCCTGTGTTGGACATCGACCCATTTATAACCCAACTCAACTCGACCCACATTGGTCATTAAAAAACATCTATTTTAAAAAAATTGATTGAATATCATCTAAGCATAGGCCGCATGATACTAAATCAATATGGCATTAAATTAAATGGTATTAACCTGCGTACACCTCTTGGTGGGTTGGGTTTAGGTATGGATGGCAATATTGACTTGACCCGAGTGAGGCGAGGAAAACCCAACCATATCATGTTTGGTTTCAGATTCAGGGATAAGGTGCCCCAACCATACTAGATCCTGTACCCATCCCACCTCAAAATTCAAAAAGCCAGTGAAAAAGTTACAGGGCACACTTGAATCCGTGGCTGCTATACATAATTCCCTCACCTTAAATGGTCGAACAGGCACTTTGCCCCACTCCACATAAAATTCTAGATGCACGTTCAACAAGCAACAACTTGATCATAAAGGGTGGAAACGAGCAGCCCAATTGGATCTCGAACCAAACCCAGTCAGTTGCGCTTTCTCACATGGATATGAACATGAATGAGCAAAATGCCACGCTTTACATTTACAATTCACATGCACTACGATAAATGACTCGTTTCTAAGAAGTGGGAGGGCATAGAAGAGGCCCTTAATTGGGCACCTCAGCATCACGCGGAATATCCCATGCAACAACATTTTCTATTGAGATATGTTCTCCCAATGACATCGTCAAGTAGGGAAGTTTTTTTTGTCAACCAATCTACCAGAAAGTACAAACCAAACACTTCAAAGTCAAAACTGAAGATTTTTGGTTTTGTCAACCAATATCCTAACGAATACAAACAAATCACTTAAAACCAAAAATTTGGACAGCTAGCATTGTGATCCAACAGATCTACACCAACTCCAGCTCAAACAACAGCAGCAAACAAACTTCTGCGGGTTAAAGTGCCGTAGAAAATACAGATGTTGTCTACCAAGAAGCACTCACCTTGTTAATATATATAAATAAGTACATGCATGCGTGTATGTGTGTGTGTGTGGTTGGGGAGTAAAACATGAAGATCATTAGTAGGTAGGACATCTTGGAAGATATTAACTACATGTATAAAACCTTGATCACTCAACCTTAGCTGTTTGGCTGGAGATCTCAGGAATTGAGTTTGAAGCTTTTAAACTCTTCGACACGGACTTGGCTGAAGATATTTAACTATATGTATCAGACCTTGATGACTCAACTGCAGCTGTTTGGCTGGAGAAATCAGGAATTGAGTTTGAACCTTTTACAACCATTTGGCATGGACTTGATTAGATCGGATTAGGCAATATGCATAACCAGTGCAATATTGACTATTACTTCCATAGCCACATTCACTTCTGCTATTTGTCCAGCAATAGAAAGCATAAATTTCAGAGATCGTTGCAAAGAGAAGCATATAGCAGTTGAACTCGCCACCACCTCAACAAACTATCAAAATGTAGATCATGCCACTGGGCCTATTCAACAAGGATTGTATTATAGAGGTGCAATGACATACGGAAATCATAAAAGTGAAGGTAAATTTATGGAGGGATCAACATACAAAATTATAAATGACACAAGGGCATGGAAATTCTGGGTTTGCACGAATCATTTCAAAGAGAAAACAGTGAACACTTCCACATCTTGCATGTTTGGACCCCTCACGGCATATTGGAATGTCCATCCATAGCAAGCACCTGCATGAACGCCATTCTTGTTCACAGCGAACACAGCTCCAACAAAATCTGGGTATTTTCGTGCTATTCTTAAGATTGCATCTTCTGCCGCTTTCTTCGGCTCCATGCCCAGTCTCATGCTTTCCACAACTTGATAACTATCAAGTCATGAATTAAGTTCAGTGGAATAAGAATTAGCTTTTTCCCATTTCAGTCGAATATGAATCAACTTCCAAGCAAATTCAAGATAGAAAGCTACACACAGGATCAGCAGGAAAGCGAACAAGTTTTTTATCAGCAAATAAGAGATGGTAGTTCTTTTCTGACATTCTCGAAGCAGAAGTAATGCATTTCTTTAGGAAGTACATGCAGAATACCATATGACCACTGACAAGATGGATGATCCAACTAATATAGATTGCACAAGGAAACCAGAGTTTACCAAGGAAGGAAGCGCATCATGATGTCTCCATCGCCTGTTGCTCCACAAGCGCCAACTTCATCATTGGCATAAGATGAGGAGCCAGCAATTGGTCCATCACCGACCCTGATGAGGACAGAACCACTTATGGGAATTTCAGAAATAGATTATGGAAGCAGCAACATCCAAATCACCGTCAGGAGTCATAAGACAAATAAAATCTAAGAAACGACCAGTTAATTCTATAGATTATTTAACCTGCATTATCTAGGGAAAGAAAATACTACCCTGCAATAACGAGTGGCAACTGATGACTATCTCTTTGTTTTCATAAGAAAAATTAAAAAATGCATTGACAAATAGACAGAACTGGCAAAGAAAAGCTGTGGACAGTGGTAGAACAAAACAAAAGCATCACTAAAAATCCTTCCTAGTGCTTGATTTACTGGCGGACCAAATGGGAACAATGTTCCCTAGGGGCTTCTGAGAGCTTTCCAATACGCCAGGGCTCTGACCCCTTTGTTGTATTGAAAGAAAAACATTGCTAACAAAATAAAAGTTCAACAAGAAATTTGACCTGAAGTTTTCAATATTTTCACAGAAATATCACAGGTGACGTTCATGTGGGATTATTGAAGTACTCCAACTCATAAAATTTACCCAGTTTTGTTATCTCTGAACCATCAGCCAAGTTCATGGAATGTGTTGCTTGAATCAGATCAGCATGGTTAAGAAAGTACAAATAGCTGCAATCTTCATTTAGGATAGGATGACAATAAAACATGTACAAGCTATATAACTTAACGGGCAAAGTTGCCATTTTGATTTTCTAAAATGTGATAACATTAAAATGTTGGACCAACCCTTTCACATAGCTGCTTCATCCTAAAATTTCTTGGGAAAAGGAAAAAAATTCAAGGCAACAACGAATTGATCCAATGGGTTACCTGCCAGGAATTTTGAAAGTAGCTCCATTTGTTGATGTACCAACAGCTATATGCCCCATCTAAGCAAAACCAAAAAAGAATAAGTTCAAGGAGACAAATGGAAATTTTAGTCATCATAATCACAACTTACTCTATCAATGACCGCCATGGAGATTGTATCATGGCTGTAACGATTGACCTGGCAGGAATCTCTTAAGGACGACATTGAAATGTTGAGTCCATTGGCCGTGGTTAATGTTTCATCAACAGGAAGATAAGGTCCACATTCATGAACAGGAAGAACATTTTTCCAGAAATTAGGTTGGCATGAATTCTCCTTCCATTTAGCCCATTTGTTCTTGGAATCTAGAGAGCTAAGATCGGTAGGTCCTGGCAAACCCATGGAAATTGCAAATCTTGATGCCATCTCTCCAACAAGCAAGGTATGCTTAGTGTGTCTCATAACCATGTTTGCAGCTTTAATACCATCTTTTACATGCCTCATAGCAGCAACTGCCCCAACTTCCATAGTTGCCTATCGATATCCTTGGACAAGAAATCAGAAATGGCTGCTTAGAATTTGGCAACATATTAAGTGCACAATACAACGACAAGGTACACAAACATGAACAGGACTCTGTAAAAAAGCGATTACCCCATCCATGAGCAAAGCATCAATTGTAGTCTCCCCATTTTCATCAGGACTGCCTCCAGGCCCAACTACAAGCATCTTCGATCATGTTAGATTCCTACAAAATGGGTATACAAAAAAATCCCTAATTACTAATTGGCACCTCTCCCCCCTCCCCCTATTCTTGATAGCAGATTCTGATGCTTATAAGAAACGTAACAGACAAAAAGAAGCTTCCCACAGATAAGCCTTCATGTTTTCACATGGACATACACACATCTTGAACAAAAATGACATTTACTCAGTTTTGATACTAAAACCAACACCAAAACTAAGCATTTTCCAATACTAATTGGGTCTGCTACATGGATTCCAAGTCGCCATTGTGCTCAATCGTGTATGATATTAGCATTTAATTCACAAAAAAAGCAAGATAATTTTTTATAGTTTCCTTCCAACGTTTTAGAGGCTTTCTGAAAGTGTTCATTGTCCAAATTCACACACGTTTTCACTCAAGCTTTGTGAAGAATTGTACCAATCTAGATATCAGTTTGTCAGCAGGGGCAGGAAAAGCAGATCACAAAATACAATACAAGCTCATTTAAACAGAGAAGCATCATATTGTTACAGATTTCAGAAGCATCTAATCTAACAAACTCCACAAAACCGCTACTCAAGAAGCTTACAAGCCCTTCCAAACAGAAAACCAATCATCAACAAATATTTGCTAACTGTTAATGTATAAATAAATAAAACAGAAATAGAAAAACAACAATTCATCATTATCTTTACAAGCCCTTCGAAATTGACTACCCATCATCAAGAAATATATGCTACTTGATCTAAATGAATAATTAAATACAATAGAAATAGAAGAAAAACAATCCATCAGTAGCACCAGTCCTTTCCCGGATAAATCCGCATATATAATATATAAGAAGCTAGCTCCAATTAGATGGGAACGGATCAAGTAAATTTCAATCTAGGAACCACCATAGGCATAAATGACATACCGGTGCCGTCGCATCTCAATTCCTCGCATGCAGAACATCCTTCAACTACAGCGTCAACGGCGGAATACCCCTTAACGATCGCTTTCCACGCTTCCCTTACTGCCTCAACAAAGGGCCATGTGCTCACCACCATTGGGTAGCCCTTAATTTCACCTCTCACAATTCCATCATCCTCCACCGGAACCCGGTTTTTATGCAAAGCGAGAATGCCAGCGTGCTCTTGACCATCAACATGACCTCCCATCTGATCAATACAACAGATATTTGTTTAAAAGAAGATTGTGGTATCGACGATGGCGTTGAGAGAGAGAGAGAGAGAGATGGGCGTTCTTACAAATGAGGTTAAGAGGACGACGGCGAAGAGAAAGGCTTCGTTCGAAGCACTCGCCATGGCTGCATCAACCAAACGGGGAGGCCGAGAGCCAAAATCCCGTTTGCATCGATCGTCCTTCTGGTTGACGAAGATTACAAAATCGAACCTATAATTGTTACTGCATCCACTGTCGGCCGCGTCACTGTCAAGGAATTGAAACTTCACCCTTCAGCACCGAAGGCATCAAAGCGCCCAGCCTGTTGAGCTACGAGACAACACTGGGTAAATATAGTGAAATTTTAATATTTTTTTTTACTTCTCCAGGTGCGCTATCTTGTTACTGCATTCTTCCGGACTGGTCTTATATTTTTTTCTTAAGTACAATAACCAAAACCGCCCCTTTCCCCACACTAAAGTGGGCTAGAAGTCTAGTCGAATTTGTGTCATATTAACATTTAACTCCAAAAACAAGGTGATGTATTTCCTTCCAACATTCTAGGGGTCTCTCGCTCCCCTTTCAAGAGGGGTACAATAGAGAGGCTGAAGGCATATGCACGCTCCGTATATCAAACTTATGACGTCCAACTCATGAGTGGACCTCCTAGCCAGGTTAGCTATTGCTCTTTGTCCTTTACTCCCTCTTGTTTAAGTCTCACCAAGGGCGAGGTCGTAACATGGCAGAATTGGTTAATTTTGCCGACCTCTTGAATGGTGGTTTCATTGTGCTACCAATATGAAGATGAGATTGAGCACAGACATACACACACACACACACACAGAGAGAGAGAGAGAGAGAGAGAGAGAGAGAGAGAGAGAGAGTTCTCTTAAAATACTTGCATGTTCTTTTCTTCTCTCCCCGTTATTGTTGACGAAGTGAACCGAGTGCAAATTTATTTATGGTTTAAAATTTCAACCATCCCTTCACCAAGCATCTATAGGATATACATCTACACAAAAGACTTGACAGCATTTTACTTCCAAATTGTTTCATTTGCCTCCGTGAAAATCGCACTATGATGCTCAATCAGGCACTGGATCACCTCGATCACACCAAAGTCAGCTTGCCATTCATCGTCCAACGGAACAGGTGATGATGCATCATCTTCCTCTGCAAAGATTTTAGTGTGAGCATTGTTATCAGTGAATGTAGATAATCAAACTACAGTTATAGAACAGTAAATTCTTAAACTATCAACAACGGTGCCGGTTATGAATCTGCAACTCTTCACCAAAACACGAAATTTATTTGCTCGAGCGTGTGTCCATGGTGCAAATGTATGCACATAGAGCTAAAGCAATCACTTGTCCCAAGTCGGTTTTTGGTAGAATTACTTGAAACAGATAGGAAAAGAAGCCTATTACAGAGACGACTGATTCACCTGAAAGATCGTCCCATGGACCATACTGAGATTGCAAATTCTTGGACTCGGATGGCTCTTTTGAGAAGCGCATGAAGGATGCATATGTCCTAAAGCGCGTTCCTGCATTTCCCTTCATCTTATCTGCGGAGCAATAAAAGTCTGGCCTTTGATCTCCCCTTTGCCACATCATAGCTGGTGCTAATTCCACAGCAAGGCTGCGTGCATCCATCTATACAGACAGGTGAAAAGTTAAGAAACATGAAATGACACAAGATAGCTCATACGTCGAATTAATAGAGCCTAATCTTCAGTATAGGAATCAATAACATTACAGAAATTGCAGGAAAACAACAAAAATTATTATATTTCCTTCATCTCAACAGGAATTCTTGCCTAAAATGAAGATTCATTTGTGTACTTATTCATAGCTAGCAGGATTGCAGCTTAAGGCGTGCAAGCCTCATGTTCAAATACTTGCATATTCATCCAGATTTTAGGTCCTTTCTGAACAAATTGGTGAACAAACTAACAAAAGAAACAGGGATATACCTTGTTTAGAGATGATTTCCGGCTCACTTGAAGAAGAAGGGCAGTAACATATTCCAGTGTTGAATAGTTTGCATTTGGTAGTTTCTTTAGGACATTGCTCAAGGCCTCAATATTGCTTCTGGCGCCTCTGATTTCGTGGAAAAGGTCAAATGTGGTGAGTGGCTCTGGAAGGCTCAGGAGGAAGCAGTTTATGACAGCCGCCACGTCAATTGGGTTTGTGCCTTCCGGCAATGTTGCATTCCAGTCTGCTTGTTCATATGGAGACGGGAGGATTGTAACTTCAATATTGGAACCTGAGGATCATACATACAAAACTTTGAGTTTTGAGGGTCATTACCTTCATTGAACATCGAAATCAGCTGCTGCATAACTCTCCTATCTCCATCTGATTTGAAGAGATATTCCGTTTGTAATCCTGGAAAAACAACCGTAAGGTGCGGATGTTCATAGATGATAAACAAATATATAAGCTGAAAGGGAATTCATCTGCATAAAGTCTGCAAGTACCAAAGAGTGTACAGAAGATGGACATGTTCTTGTCTCTTTGCATCTTTGAATCATTTAAAAAGATCAAACCAGTACCATAAGACGATTTTCTATAAAATCAAAACTCCAAAAGTAAACGTAGCTATTAGGTTTAAAGTTGAGTAAACTATCTTCATGATTTATTTTGCTCGACTCACCTGACAATATAAGGTAATCGGCACATCTGACCAATATCTGAGGAATAGGACCGCCAGAGTGCTGACGTTGAACAGTAATCTCAAGTGGAACTCCGAATACTGGTCAATACAAATTAAAAACATAAATAAAGCATGATGTTAGACTGTGATGCATGTACGTTTCCGTATGTGTTTTTCTATGAGACTATATTTGAGGGAATCTTTTTCTTTTATCCAGCTTCAAATTGATGTGAAACTATCAGAAGAAATGAATATATAAATCTTTGAAAAGTAACAAGAAAATTGTCAGAGTTAATTCAATCCTGGTTATAACTCTTCTGTTTTTTTTTTCCAATATTTGGGTGGATGAAATCCGACTACTGTGCGAGGCTTCTCTTTAGGTGAAAATCCAAAACATGGTTTTGCTACCAAAAAATGACTGAAGAACTCAATAAAGAAAGATGATTGAAGAAAGAAAAGTTTAAGAAAAGAACTAAAGAAGTACTCACCATCATTACTTGCTACACCCTGCAAAACATAAAAAGTACTGATAAGAATCGAAAACATGTACAGCTCATGTGAAGACGTGGAATAGGCATTAACAGGGGAATACCTTATGCCACCGTTCAATATTTGACAAGATAGACTTGCTTTTAGTTGTAGTCTTCTTTGCTACCTGAAAGAAGCACAACCAATAATCTTGTATGTGCAAAACTGAGAATCAACCAAAACTTGGAAAACATAATGCTGATTTTACTTTTGACTCAAGGCCGGTTGTAATGCTCATGGAACTGAATTTACAGACCAATGCTTGTGGATGTGCATTTTTATCTGCCTATCAATGTGCATCCTTTTTCCTAGTATTTTCCATATCTGACCATATAAATGTTGTTAAAAATCAGTTAAAAATTCCTGAATTCATTTTATTCAATACTCACACAAGAATTAGCCATTAGCTTGTGAAGGGCTGGCCCAACGGCTAGTTTGGGTAATGCTGGTTGGGCACTATTGGCCAGGCCCTGCTGCTGGTTGGACTTTGTTGGTCTTTGGTTCAAGTGGCTCTCGTGGCCTAACCTTATTATATTTTAATAGCCTCTGTCAAACTTATGGGAAGTATCCTCGAAGTTTGTTTCAATTCTTCATGTGTGACAATTGCACTCCTTATTTCAAAAAGAGAATGTTTAACTATAGAAATCTTTTCTGAAGCTTTAGTTTGGTTTTTGTTTAATATTTTTCTGTGTATGCATGCATTTTAACTCATCCTTGTGATCGACGTTACCACATACCTACTACAACACTTATAGAATTAATCCTCAATGAAAGTATTAAGATCTCATAACTACAAACTTGAAAACGTGTGTTTTCAAGTAAGTTCTTTAATGAAAAACATTAATCATCTAAATAGGATTGTCAAATATAACAAATAAGTTCATCAATCACCACAAACTCGTGATATTACAAAAAGGCATTGGTATACAAAATAAACTTTGAGGTTAAGCTCAAACCTCAGTGGACAAATTTGAACTCAAATAAACTTTAAAGCTAAGCTCAAACCTGAGTTTTAAGAACAAACTCGAATTTAAATAAGCTTTAAAGCTAAGCTCAAACCAACCAAAAAAATTAAATGCCAAGGTCCTCAAATAACTCACAATCTCAAACGTGATTCTATGATTCAAAGGATAAGAGAATCCACAAAGATGATTAAAATAGGTTTTAAATATATACGAAAAGATTTATAATTAACTTAATATCTTTCAAGAATCTTTTCAATATAAAAGGTTTGTCTAAAAACAAGAATTATTTAAATGCAATTCTTATCACTCGCACAAAATGTTCAAAATATATCAAATGAAGTCAATGTTAAGACTCTTTTTATGCATTATTTTCAAACACTTATATCAAGCATAAAGTTATCAAGATAACATTAAGTGCATTTTCAACATTGACTCATCTCCAAGAATAGTCAACAACATGAAACACCTTAACACAAAAGTCTTCAATAAAAGACCAACAAACGTAACATATAGCCACAACACGAAGATCTTAATCACATGAAAATACAACTTAAAAGTTATAGAGATCACAAAATATCAAATAACAATAAGTGCATCTTCAAACATGTACTAATCTCCAATCAATAACCAACAACATGAAGCACCTTAATACAAAGGTCTTTAACAAAAGACCAACAAAAGTGGTATATAGCCACAACACAAAGATCTTTAAGTATACAAAGAGATGCAACTTATTGACTAACTAACAACAAACAAACCATATTGTCTTATAAATAAGACACCAAACAATAGATCCAACAAATATTAAAAAAAACAAGTTGGAAAGATCACACATGGTTTGCTTTTGTTTCAATGCTAAAAGTAGAGCAAAACAAAATCAAATCGAATCCAGACATAGGATAAGTTCAAAATTTGAAAATCCACCAATAATCATATGTTTGGATCATAGATCCAACAAAGATCTCATATCTAATACAAAACAGTCTTGATCTAAGACCATATCCATGACCGACTGCATATAAACACATCTCCTTTTCCTTCATTAACTATCCCTTTTCAGTGTGAAATCGCCCTTCCCAGGTTCATCGTCGACCGCCAGCGACCTTCCATCATCACGGCCACCACCAATAACCCTCCTTCACTGCCCTGCCACTGACATCCCAACTCGCTGGTCCCACTCACTAGCACACATCACGCTCAGCTTCTTCCCCTGATCTTCCAATTGCCACTGGATCCATCGACCCTCTTCTCTACATCCTCCCCTCCTCTCTTGTTAAGAAATGTACTTTTCTATTTTATGTATTTTTATTTTTTCTAAAAATGTAATTTTATTTATTATTCAAATTATGAAAGGACCCCTGAGACACCAGGCCATTCGGGTCTTGTCTAAGAGCTCTGGTCAAATGGCCCCTAGCACCATGCCCCAACAGTTAGTCCAACTAGCCATTGGGGGCTAGCTGGCCTCCTTTACTCCTCTCTCTGTCCCCTATATAAAGTCTCTTCATGTACATATTTAATAAGGCCTTTAGTGGCTAATCAATAAAAGTATTTTTATTCATTTGTTGTGCTTTTGTTGTACTTGGCTATAGCCTTTTCTAAGCCTTTGTGTTTGTTATATGTTTAGTGTGCCTTCGTTGCACTTGGCTATAGCCTTTTTTAAGGCTTTGTGTTCATTAATCTTTCGGTGTGCCTTTGTTGCACTTGACTATAGCCTTTTTGTAAGGCTTTATGTTTATTACTCTTTCGGTGTGCACTCATTGCACTTGGCTATAGCTTTTTCTAAGGCTTTTAGATGGTTGAACCCACATCTTTATTATATCTCCCTCTTTCAATGTGTGCGAGTGTTATGTTGAAAAACACCAAGAACCTCCATTGCCTAGCCATAGCACTCAACCATCAACACCGTTGCCAAATCAATGCCATAGTTTTCTTTCTCCATTTTCCCCTTTATTGGCCAAAATCTCTCCTACCCACCAAATCCAATCACCCTATTCCTAGCTTCCATTGTCGCTTTCGCCACCCAAAACTTTGGTCGGCCACAACTTGCTAACTACCATCGTAGTCCATTGACCTCACCTCATCACTAGCCACCAGCACCATCGGTGACCCTTCTTCTCCCATCCACCAAGTCTTAATTCTATGCGTAACATCTCCATCAATTCTTCCATCACTCTAAAAAATTGACCCTAGGTATTTAAAACTTTCCTTTTGGGGGATGCAATGTGTGCCAATTTTAATTTCTATGTCCTCTTAGTTGACCAAATGATCAAACTTACATATTCTGTCTTTGTTCTACTAAGTCGGAGGCCTTTTCTTTCTAATGTTTCTCTCCATAGTTCCAATTTTCTATTAACTTTTTCCTTAGACTCCTCCACTAATACAATGTCATCTGCAAATAACATACACCAAGGTACTTCATCTTGGATATGTTTTGTTAACTCATCAATCACCATTATAAATAGGTATGGACTTAAAGTTGATCCTTGATGTAACCCAATATTAACTTCAAAGAAGTCAGTCATTCCTTCATGAGTCATCACATATGTTTTTGCACCATCATACATGTCTCTTATAAGGTTAATGTACGTAAATAGGATACCTCTTTTTTCCAAAGTTCTCCAAAGAACCTCCCTCAATACTCTATCATAAGTTTTTTCTAGATCAATAAATATTATGTGAAGGTCTTTCTTTTTTGCCCTAAAATGTTCCATAAGACGTCTGAAAAGGTGAATCACTTCAACAGTAGATCTGCCTGGCATGAATCCAAATTGGTTCTCTGTTGTACTTGATACTTGTCTTAACCTACGTTCAATAATTCTTTCCCACAATTTTATAATATAGCTCATTAACTTGATACCTCGATAATTCACACAATTTTGAATGTCTCCCTTGTTCTTATATATGGGTATAAGTGTACTTGCTCTCCATTCCTTGGGCATCTTTTTGTTTTTTCATATTTCATTAAATAGTCTTGTGAGCCAAGTGATTCCTATTTCTCCTAGTATTTTCCAAACTTCTATAGGAATATTATCTGGTTCTACCGATTTACCACCCTTCATATGTTTAAGAGCCACTTTCACTTCATTCTTTTGAATACGTCGCTAGAAATTGTGGTTTATATACTTTTCTAATTTGGCTAACTCTCCTAAACTAATATTAACATCTTTATTTTCATTAAAAAGCTTATAAACATACGAAGGGTTCATATGTTTTTGCACCATTGTATATGTCCCTTATAAGATTTATGTACGTCAATGGGATACCTCTCTTTTCAAAAGTTCACCAAAGAACATCTCTTTGCACCCTATCGTAAACTTTTTCTACATCAATAATATAATGTGAAGTTTCTTATTTTTTGCTCTAAAATGTTTTATAAGATGTCTCAATAGGTGAATCACTTGAATCTATTCTTCTTTGTCCACATTTTTACTTGCAAAACCATTACTAAAAGTCGATGTTGAGTAGTTAAGTTTTCTCTTAGAATTACCTTGCAATCTTTACAGCACGATCTGTCTTTTTTCCTATAAAAAAAATAATCAATTTGTGTTTGTGACAAGCCACTCTCATACAACAACAACAACAACTAAGCCTTTTCCCATACTAGACGGGGTCGGCTACATGGATTCTTTGTTTCCACAGATCTCTATCGTGTGCCATGTTAGCAGTTAACTCCCAATAAGCTAGATCATTCTTTATTGTTTCTTTCCAACACTTTTGTGGTCGTCCTCTACCTCTTTTAATACTTTCCAAATTTAGGTTTTCTAACCTTCTTACAGGTTCTTCTTTTGATCTTCTTTCTATATGTCCAAACCATCTTAAACGATGTTCTCTCATTTTATCCTCTATTGGTGCCACTCCTAATTTGTTTCTAATAACCTCATTATGTATACGGTCTTTTCTTGTATGACCACTCATCCATCTCAACATCTTCATTTCTGTCACAGACATCTTTTGTACATGTTGATGATTAACTGCCCAACACTCAGAACCATAAAACATGGCAGGCCTAACTGCTGCTCTATAATATTTACCTTTTAATTTTAATGGTATCTTCTTGTCACAAAGAATACCTGATGCTCCTCTCCATTTTAACCAACCAGCATTAATTCTATGTGTAACATCTCCATCAATTCTTCCATCACTTTGAAAAATTGACCCTAGGTATTTAAAACTTTCCTTTTGGGGAATGCAATGCGTGCCAATTTTAATTTCTATGTCCTCTGAAGTAGCCAAATGATCAAACTTACATTCCATATATTCTGTCTTTGTTCTACTAAGTCGGAGGCCTTTGTTTTCTAATGTTTCTCTCCATAGTTCCAATTTTCTATTAACTTTTTCCTTAGACTCCTCCACTAATACAATGTCATCTGCAAATAACATACACCAAGGTACTTCATCTTGAATATGTTTTGTTAACTCATCCATCACCATTATAAATAAGTATGGACTTAAAGTTGATCCTTGATGTAACCCAATATTAACTTCAAAGAAGTCTGTCGTTCCTTCATGAGTCCTCACACATGTTTTTGCACCATCATACATGTCTCTTATAAGGTTAATATATGTCAATGGGATACCTCTTTTTTCCAAAGTTCTCTAAAGAACCTCCCTCGGTACCCTATCATAAGCTTTTTCTAGATCAATAAATATCATGTGAAGGTCTTTCTTTTTTGCTCTAAAATGTTCCATAAGACGTCTCAAAAGGTGAATCGCTTCAATAGTAGATCTACCAGGCATAAATCCAAATTGGTTCTCTGTTGTACTTGATACTTGTCTTAACCTACGTTCAATAATTCTTTCCCATAATTTCATAGTATGACTCATTAACTTGATACCTCGATAATTCGCACAATTTTGAATGTCTCCCTTGTTTTTATATATGGGTATAAGTGTACTTGCTCTCCATTCCTCGGGCATCTTTTGGTTTTTCCATATTTCATTAAATAGTCTTGTGAGCCAAGTGATTCCTATTTCTCCTAGTATTTTCCAAACTTCTATAGGAATATTATCTGGTCCTACCGATTTACCACTCTTCATATGTTTAAGAGCCTCTTTGACTTCATTCTTTTGAATACGTCGGTAGAAATTGTGGTTTATATACTTTTCTGACTTGGCTAAATCTCCTAAACTAATACTAACATCTTTATTTTCATTAAAAAGATTATAAAAATAGTTTTTCCATCTATTTCTTATATCATCATTTGCCACTAGAATTTTTTCATCCTCGTCTTTTATGCATCTAACATAATTAAGATCTTTAGTTTTCTTATCTCTAGCCCTAGCTATCCTAAAAATGTCTCTTTCACCCTCTTTTGAGTTGAGTTTTTTATATAAGTCCTCCCAAATCTTAGCTTTTGCTTCACTAACGGCCTTTTTTGCTTCCTTCTTTGCTTTCTTATAAGCTTCTAAAGTTTCACTAGTTTTCTTAGCATAATGTAATTTGTAACATGCCCTCTTTGCCTTGATTTTGTTTTGTACTACTTCACTCCACCACCAAGCTTCTTTTTGTGCCGGTACACCTCCCTTAGATACCCCTAACACATCTTTCGCCACTTTCCTAATATGTATAGCCATATTGTTCCACATATCAAAGGGTGTGCCAACATAATTCCAAACATCTCCTTGAAGGGCTTTTTGTTTAAATATATCTTCTTTCTCACTTTTGAGGTTCCACCATTTAGTCCGAATAGCTCGATGCACTCTTTTCTTCTTTGTCCATTTTTTTATTTGTAAATCCATAACTAAAAGTCGATGTTGGGTGGTTAAGCTTTCTCCTGGAATTACCTTACAATCTTTACAACACGCTCTATCTTTTTTTCTACAAATAAAGTAATCAATTTGTGTTTGTGATAAGCCACTCTTATAAGTAATTAAATGTTCATCTCGTTTTTTGAAGATTGTATTGACTATAAAGAGATCAAATGACATAGCAAAATTTAAAATCTCCCTACCTTCCTCGTTTATATCCCCATAACCAAAGTTTCCATGAATCCCTTGATATCCTAATGCCTCTTTACCGACATGTCCATTTAAATCTCCTCCTAAACAAATCATCTCCCTTTGTGGAATCTTTTGAAACACCTTATCTAACTCTTCCCAAAAAACTGTCTTTATACTATCTTCTAGTCCTACTTGGGGTGCGTAAGCACAAACTATATTCAAAACCTCTACTCCTAACACTAATTTCAATGTCATGATTCGGTCACCATATCGTTGTATGTCTACTACACTCTCCTTTAAATCTTTATTTATGATAATACCAACTCCGTTTCGGGCCTTTTCTTTACCTGAGTACCATAATTTAAAACCTGTATCCTCTATCTCCTTTGCTTTTTCTCCAACCCATTTTGCCTCTTGTAAACATAGAATATGAATCTTTCTCCGAATCATAGTATCTACCACCTCTATTAGCTTACCCGATAATGTTCCGATATTCCAAGAACCAATACGAATCTTATTTTCTAGGACTAGCTTCCTTATCCCCCGCATCCGTCCATAATCAAAATGCGGAGACCCTCTCTGAAAATTTTTCACTACATTCGGGCGGCAATGTAGCGGGACTAACTTCTTTACCCACACCCGTCCATGATGTGGGAACCCTCTCTGCAATTGATTCACTACATTCGGGCGAAAATGTAGTGGCCCTTGCTTACTTCTTACTGCATTCGGGCTCTGCAGCACGTCGCTAGGCAGGGACGCCCCAAAGCAATGCTCATAATTTTTGTAATCCATGTTGTAGAAATCCGACGAAGTTTTACGCTGGCTGTCGGAAGCCTAACACAACCCTCCTCCTTTATCCGGGCTTGGGACCGGCAATGCAAGGGTGATCCCTTACATGGGCGGAGTTGACAAGCCACTCTCATAAGTAATTAAATATTTATCTCATTTTTTAAAAATTATATTGGCTATAAAGAGACCAAAAGCCATAGTAAAATTTAAAATCTTTCTACTCACCTCATTTATATCCCAAAACCACAGCTTCTATAAATACCTTCATATCCTAATGCATCTTTTCCATCATATATATATATATATATATATATATATATATAGAGAGAGAGAGAGAGACCTCGCCAACTTTTATCTTGCCAATAGAGACCTTGCCCTTTGTCTCTGATAGGCTTCTCTTTAGCAGATCACTGGTTGAAGTGGCAGCAGAACGTAAGCGTTCTTGAATAGATTCATTTGATGCTTGCTGCGGCCTGTCTTGCTGAAAGAGAGACCATCGCTTCTTGACCAAAGACCCAAACCTTTCTGCTGCTTCAGCAACATTTTCACCTACATCCTTTGCAACTTCACCCACTGACTGTCCAGCTTTCTTCAACTTGACCCCTGCATTAATCAAGTAAATGTATCACTGCATAACACTCCAAAAGCTGCATAAAGCTGAGATCCACCAGTACAAGCAAATTAGTACATCCACTTATGGTAAAGATTAAATTACTGATAATATGGCATTAAATTCAGTGGCATGCATCAAAATGACAGCAAGTTTTCCAAGTATGTGTCATATTGTGAAACTGAACCTGGAGTTGACAAGTAACAGAAGGAAAACTCTCACCTGAAGATGAAATGAGACCGTTTGCTTTCTCCTGCCATGGAGAGGGGGAATTCAAAGACATCGGGTATACCAGAGGGGGAACTCAAAATTGCCGCAAAGTTGAAACAATCTTCAATGATTGACACTCAAAACTGAAATGGAGCCCAGACGAACTTTATGAACCTGCACTCTCTTAATCAGGAGTAGAATCAGTACACAAAAATTGCAAGACGTGATTGAGACAGGCAGTTTTGATGATACAAGCAAAAACTTGGTTGCAGGATCACAAACATTTGATATTTCAAGTCACCGAGAGGCTAATTATATCAATTGCATTTCACTGCTTCCTAATAACAAAGGCTTTATCTTATAGAGACCATAGATTTTCAAGTTGCAGTAACATACAAAAAGTAGGAAGGTGAAGGCACACTCAGTTTCCATGCTCAAGTAATTGAGCCTGTTAAAAGTGTTGCAGAGCAGCAAAACCTCTAAGGCTATTGTCCCCTGCAAAGATTCAGAAGTAATAGCCTAGTCGAGGACACAACTTAAAGCTCTGATAGTAATGAGATACAGCTGCTAAGAATGGGCAGCTCTTGCGGTGGAGAATTTGTAGGACTTGGCAAGATTATTGGGAAAGCAACCCACAACATTGAATATAAGCCGTTCCTAACTGTAGGCTTCAAATGGCTTGTTGCAATATCAGTTGTTTTTCGTGATATCAGGCCTAACAAATCAAAAGCACTCAGAAAGGTCCATTAGAAGCAGCTAGGAGACTTTAAACGGTGGATTGGTGAGTGGTTGGCTGGCACCAAATCCTTTCTGTTCCCATGGTTTATCACTTACTTTCGGTTCAATATGTTGAGTTGTACAATATTTATAAAACAGAAGCTCATGCCACTTTCTACATTTTAAGTCTGAGCATGATGTAAATTATAGGTTCAAAGCAGAGAAAAGCTACAGTAGTACCCATATTCAATGATAACCATACCAAGAGAAATTTGTACGTTTCATCCATAAAGATTCCATTAAAATGTAAATAGTGCATTCTTCCACAAAGGAACATCAATGTTCAGTTCAAATGTGTGTGTCATCCTTAGGTGCAGCGCCAGTCTCAATTTTCAATTTCCACCTAAACCATCAAACAAAATCCACGATTGCAAAGAACAGGAGAAGTTAAACTAATCATTGTTTGAAACGGAAATAATTAGAGACCTGAAGAATGCTGCTTGCAACTTTACCAGTAGGAGTTTGACGGGCATGTAGTCTCTAAAAGAACCATAGTTCTGATACTTTGCAAGATTAGACTCTAAAACCCTTCATCTTACGATACGACTGAAGACCACGACGAGGTTCAACATCCTAAGCTCATGTTGTCGAGTGTTGACTATATGTCACTATATGGTGAACATCCTTTCCTTTTTCTAATATATTAGTAAAAGTTGAAAACATGTGACTCCTCCAAAAGAACAAGAAGTTGTTGCCTCTGCAACATTTCTAGGAGAAATTAAACCTAATAATTCAAGTGGGCACTGAGTAAGGTTTCTTTTCTATCAGAATCAACTACGCCACGCATATTTATTTAATGAATGTTTGTTTCTTAGCTCGGTGTATAATTTTATACACCCAACATCATCAACGCAATCTTCAGCATGGTTTCTTATGCCACCTACAAGACAAATGCCTTAATAACATTCAAGTTTACAAATAGTGATTTTTATGTACTAAAGCTACGATAAAGGTTTCTGAAGTTGATTTTGATAAAACCAACTCAATACGCTTGATCGCTATAGAGTTCTCTGTTTCTCTAATAGTATCTTGAAATGCTTAGTCATTTGGTTAGTACCATGAATAGCCTAAATGCCCAGTCGTTGAACTATCCGTACTGTTCCTCATGATTTAATTCCAAACTCTCCCTAATTAAATGCATTTACAACATCAAGTATAAGCATCAAATCAAATTGTAAAAGAGATTCCAACTTGAACACCGGCGCTGAAACCGCCTAAATTTCAATTGAAGGAAGAGCAAGAACAATTGAACTTCTAGAGAATGAATAACAGATGAATTATACTTGTACTCTCTTGGATATTTTCATAAAACACTAAAAGTATCAAAAGAATGTCAATCATTTCAGGCAAGCAACAGTAAAAGTCGAGAGAAGAATCAATCAAAACTTTAAACCCCTGCGCGCACGCAACAGAGATGATGCTTCGACTGGCGCGCCAAACCAGGCAACGCAATCAGCAGAATTCGATTACTGCAACAAAATTCGAAAACCTGAATTTCCAGTAAGCAGCGGGTCTCCAACAAAGTCGATCGAAGAATTCAACAAATTCCAACACCTAAACCACCTTATTCCCGCCCATACGATCACACGCACACAACCACACAGAGAGGGGGAGAGGAAATGGTACCGGGCGAAGGAGATCGAGATCGTCGGCGATGACGGGAAAGGATTTGAAGAGAAAGGAAGAGGAAAGAAAACCACGGGATTCGTCGACCCTTTCGTGCTCGCCGTGACCGTCCGACGCTCGTTGCCGCTTCCACTCGCTCCTCTCGTTTGACTCCAACCGAATCGCGAGAAGCCGCGTGGAGCGCAATTATTGTGCCAAGAAAAAACGCGTTCGGTTCGAAAAGGAGGGCTTCTTTGTTCCTCCTATTTTTAGGTCTGCGCAACGGTTCGAACGCATTGAATCCAGATGGGTTCAGATCCGGATCTGACTTTGGAATACTAATCAGTAATTACTACAATACCTGGATATGAGTCTCATGGCAACCCCATAACCCACAGCCTTCCACTGGGGACCTCAACCTGACCCAACCCGACAACTCGAGAATCCAAACTCTCTTGCAAAAACTCGATCCTACAACTCAACAACCCAAACTTAAAACCACCCGACCCTAAACGACTATCCACAAAATTGTTCATTTTTTTAAATGATTTACAATCTTAATAAAGCTTGAGTTCGGCTGGAATTTGGTAATTGGTATAGAAGTTTCATAAACCACACCCAGCTCCATACATTCGTGGAACCTCACGCGCCGAGCCAAATAAAATTATGAACTTATTGTTTCCATGTCAGGTGATCCCAAGGAGAAGGGGTGCATTTGGGCATAGGAAGAACAACACATTATTTTCCTCCATGAGATGAGTGAGCCCTTTGGATCAAACCAACCAATACAACCACCATAACAACTAAGCATTTTTTGATACTGATCAAAGGAGCAGGGTTGTGTTAGGCTTCCGACAGCCAGCGTAAAACTTTGTCAAATTTTTATACCATGAATTACACATATTATGATCAAACCAACCAATAGCAGAACAAATATTACTGTGTTTACAAAGTACCCTTGAACTAGAAAGGCTTTGGTTGAGGTGGTTTGGCACTTGCTCTCCTTAAGCAAAGGTCTCGAGTTTGAACCTTGTGAATGGAGAAAACCAGCACTTGCAGAGCTTAACCCCATACTGGGCCAACCTTACACGAACTAGATTAGTTGGGGTCCTTACGGCTTTCGGATACCATTGATATACTTCATCATTATCCTTCCTTTAAACGAAAATCATTTGTTCCCTTAATTTTTGTTATCGCAACAAATCATAACGGTTCGAGAACCACCGAAAGAGAACGGTTGAGTTGTTCCCGACGATAACAATTTCATATAGAACCACCGACCACCATCTATTTCAATTTATCGAGTCATTCATCGACCAATTTCCATTACATTTAATCCATATGCATCACATTCAGCTTGCTTGTTATGCATTTAACCATGAACCTGATGGGTTGGGAAAATGCCAGGTTTGGACCTATGGACGAATGAAGGGCACATGACGACCCTAACGCAAACAATCTAATAGACCAATGAGACACTGGAGGGAAGGACAAATGAAAATATACAGGATTCGATGCCATTTCTCAAGCAATGATATAAACACACATGGTTATATAAGCGTCCTTGTAAAAGTTTTTAGAACCAGCAGAGTAAAAATGTTAAGAACAAATCAATATTTGATATATTAAAAGAATGAAAATTAAAGAGGGTTTACAAGATAGGCCCAAAAGATGCACACTCTCGATCACTATATGTTAATGATACTACTAGGATCTGCTTATGTTATTTTTGCTTACGTTATTTTACATGAAAAAGTATGACGAACGCTGGTCGAAAAGTGTGAACTAAATTAACACCTGAACAAAGACAACCGCTGTTACAACGGGCATTGAGGATTTTTTTTAAGAGAAAAATGAGTTGTTATGGTTAGAATTTTCCAGTCTGACAACAGTGACAGAAAACACCACAATACAATTAACAAAATCAGGTAACACAATAGAAGCAGATAATGTAATTAATATAATGTTCACCATAACATACAAAGTAAGGGACATGTATCACGATGCACAAACATGTGTGAGGACCCATGTTGGATTAGATTAATGATTAGCTTTAAGTTCATATTTATTTATATTGGTCATTAACGAGTTATTGACACACATTATCTTTTTCATTAGGAATGCATAAGTTCATCTACTTATGCTTTCAACTTTTGGCCCTTTTTTCTATTTTGGGAGTGGCTACACCTTTGCAATATGAATGAGATCTTGATATTCAGGTTGTTCCTGTGGAGCATCACACTCTTGCTCTACTTTACATGTTTGATTTCAGATCGCCTGTTGTTGCATGTATTTGTTTGGAAAGATTCAGAAAAAGCTCCATAACAAGGAGATTAACTCTTGTCTAACTTGGTATACTTCAATTTATCTGGTCTGTCAATCTTACCTGTTTCTCTAGTTATTCTGCTATTTTTCCAGTTGTTTGCAGCAAGAAATTCCGAATCATGATTTTGTGACCTTTTCAATTTGTAAATCGAGGAAACCAACTCCACCTAGTGCGGGAAAAAGCTTAGTTGTGGTTGTGGTTTACTAGGCGTGAGGATATTTCCTATCACTAATACATCGCATCCCATTAGAATGGAACTCTGAAATGTGCTTAGGTGACAATTTCAGTTTCAGTTTGAGGCTGGTTTCGGTTATGATTTTGGAAACGCTGATTTGGGGACAGTTTCAGTTTGAGTATGGAATCAGTAATTTTATTATAATTCTAAGATTTTTTTTAAACACCGGAACCAAACCAGAAGTTTTATGGTTCTAAGTGTTGGGCAGTTAACCATCAACATGTACAAAAGATGTCTGTGACAGAAATGAAGATGTTGAGATGGATGAGTGGTCATACAAGAAAAGACCGTATATATAATGAGGTTATTAGAAAGAAATTAGGAGTGGCACCAATTCGGGATAAAATGAGAGAATATCGTTTAAGATGGTTTGGACATATAGAAAGAAGATCAAAAGAAGAACCTTTAAGAAGGTATGAAAAACTAAATTTGGAAAGTATTAAAAGAGCTAGAGGACGACCACAAAAGTGTTGGAAAGAAACAATAAAGAATGATCTAGCTTATTGTGAGTTAACTGCTAACATGGCATACGATAGGGATATGTGGAAACAAAGAATCCATATAGCCGACCCCATCTAACATGGAAAAAGGCTTAATTGTTGTTGTTGTATTTTTTTTTTTTGAAAGCAACTGAGTTCCATTCGTAGTGTTTGTTTGCACGGGCGACCTGCTTTCACCCCGTAAGTTAATCTTTACCGTTTAAATCACTTTAACCCTTTGTTGGGTGTAGAATTTCAATCCACTTTAACTCTTTGATGGGTGTAGAGTTTCAGATAATGTTATCTGTATTGCACCATATATCATATCATGGGAAGCCACGATACGATACGCATGATACGCAAAAAAAAAAAATTCAAAAAAAAAATTCAAAATTTTATTTTTCAATTTTTTTTGTAGGTTTCTGGCCTCTCTTCACTTCTCTCTAAGGCATCCTTCCATATGTTTGTAATTTGGGTTTATAATTTCATTTATTGAATAAGAATAATTTATGAACAAATAAAAATTGTGACAAAATCATTTTACTTTCTGTTGTCAACTTTTAGGTATATTTCTGCTAGCAGTTTCTAATTTCATGAGATGACAAATAATTAAAAACATTTGGTTGTCTCGGTTCATTGAGTGGACATTTCACAACTTCACTATTTTAGGGTTCACCTTACATGACTTCCATTGAGTTGAACATGATCAACGTGTGTGAGGCGTAACTCAGTCTGTGAAGTGAGAAATGGAGCTCAAGCATTAGTTAAAAAGCTAGTCTCCAGTAAAAGAAAAAGGGGATATCATCAAGCAATAATATCACATCACTGAGGTGTCATAGACTCAATAATCAAAGAAATGGAGCTCATTGTTTTGCTCACATATGAAAATTAGCAAATATGACAACTACATGTATAAAGATAGCAGTTTGTTAATTTTGATATATTAGATGAGTGGATTATAGAAGATAACGAAGAAAATGCACTCCTAACCGAAGAAGACATTGCATGAATTAATTTGAAGTGCAACAACATCATGAAGGAGATGAAGATTTTCATTTTAAAGCAGAAGGTGATGAGAAACTTTGAATCTTTATCAAGGAGAAGATGAGGATTATTTAGTTAATGATCCTGATACAAATTTACAATATATAAAATGTAAATGTATTTCATTTTTTGCTTCAAAATATGTAATTTTTGATGCAATTGTTCAATATTGAATGTTCAATCTGTGCTAAACTTTACATTATATAAATTTAAAGTAATTACCAGATTTTTTAGGATTTTTACTATTTTTTCTTAATTTTTTAAAATATTTTTTGTATTATTTTAATATTAAAGTACAATACGGGCGATATGATACGATACGGCCGTATCGTGGAGCCCAGCGATATGCCTCCGGTGTTCCACCAACTTATAGGTAAAACCAAAAGCCATGGTGCAGCACACAGGCTGATCAGATTTTAGCTGTGGTTAAGGGGGAAAAGCCATGGTGCTCCATTAACAAAAGAATTGTTCGAACTGTTCTTTCAGATATGCAACCTGCCGCGTGCTGAACTGGTGGTCTGCCATAAGTGGACTATCCCACACGAGTGCGTAGGGATGGGGTCTGACGGGTTTTCACTCCAGCACCCATTCCTGTATGACAAACTTCTTTGTACACCCCACCCCAATCCCATCCCGTGGGTCTTGGGGATCCCGTCCTGCCCAGTCTCACTTCAAAGTGTGTTTTTAGAAAAAAAACAGTTAATATTATATACTTAACAAAATACAATATCTTCTTTGTGACATTTATATTATTAAAATAGAAGTTATTATATGTATATATACATTTATATTTATATATAAATACTTATAAACATATATAAATATATTATATATGTATATTTTATACTATATATATATAGAGAGAAACTGGTAAATGCTAGCATTTAAGACCCTTAGATGTTAGTAAATTCAACTAGATTTGAATCTTAAAAAGTACCTATGTATTTTTTTGTAGGTTGAGTATTTTTGCTTTTTAAATTTCAAATATCAATCATTACCAAAGATTAATGATTGAGATTTGTTTCAATTTATTAGCACTTAAAATTACTAGTATATACTAATGTCTCTCTTTATATATATTTATTTATTTATATCGGGATTGGTTTTCCCTCTTAAATGCCTTCCCTCCATTGCCCCCTCTCCTGCAGCGGCCCGGATGGGAATTGCCATCTCTAAGTGAGCGATTAGCATACGAAGCAGTCAAAGATGTAAGAAATTTCGTGTGGAAGGTAAACCAACCCGACGGGTTCTGGTAAAATGCATGTTTCAATCCAAACCAGAACCATGCCTTTCACTCGCAATTAAGCTTACAAGTTATTATTTTGGTGGGCATGGTCTGTTTGGCAGGCCCAAGTACGGCCTTTGCTATAATGGGACATGTCGAGCCCACACAGATAAGGTTCAATTTAAAGTCATGTGCTTTTGGACACACTCGTACAAGTGCGCAAAACTATTCAAGGGGCATAGTGATGCATGGTACGGAACTGCATTATGTTCCTCCAATTAATTGGAAGGATTGCACTATTAATGCAATAACCTTGGAAGTTTAGTCTGTCCAGGATTCCCTTCTAACGTTTTCTTTATATATATATATAGAGAGAGATTGGATCTTACCCATCACATACACTTTTAATTCATGTCTATCAATTATTTCTTGAGATATGAGTATAATAATAATATTTTTTAATAATATTTTGAAGATTTTTATAAATTTTAAATTATACTCGAACCCTTTTCAAACTCTTAAAAAAAAAGTAACAAGCGAATATTCCACAAGTAAAAACTGATTATATATATGTGCACACATCCCAACTCATAAGAAAAGATAGTATCTTGTGAAGACGTCATGATCATGATAGGTAGAATAGTTTTTTCGATGTGATCCAGTCATGAACAACTTTTCGATGGTTTAATATCCAAACTTTTAATGGTTAGCAATGCATCAAATTTGATGGTTGATAAGAATACTTTATGCTCAATCCACTTGAATCCTACTAAATTGACTATTTGAAGCACGAACACACACATGCATGTGCACGCCCACACACAGACTTCTCGATCGTCGAAACACCAATGTGGGATGTTTGCCTAAAGTCACATCGGCCAAAAATGCTCGGGAGCCACCGAGTTCCAGTTTCAAGAAGGAAGCAGAGCAGATCTTTGCGAGCCCTGATAGCATCACTATCCACCGCATATTTATAGAAAAGCACAGCTTATTTGATGACCTTAATGATTATGAGTTCCAAGTAATACAAAATCCAAAACCACTCCAAAGCTCAGTGAGGTGGACTACCTCGATTCCTACTTGTCATGGTTCTCCATTTTTCGTGATGTGAGTATTTAATTTAAAAAAGTTATAAAATTATGTATTTTAGTTCTTTTTGAGGGTTTTTTAGGCTTGCCTTTGCTTCTTTTAAAATATTATCATCTACCATCAAACATTTTATCTTTTTTCCAACAAGTATAAAGTCAAGAAAATAAGAAAAAATTGCTCAAGATGATTTAAACACATAAAAAGACAACCAAATGGAACTCTAATAAGAAGATATAATAAATTATATATATAATTGGATCATGCCCACCACTGAGTTGGGTAAGCGTTAGATCCAAGTTGACCTACCTACAACCCCATATAATGTATATGATATAATCATATGTATATATGTATTAAGTATATTATAATATATATAATTGGATCATGCCCACTACTGACAAGCTCACTCATATTCATCCATTACTTTCAGTAGTATTAATATAATTTAAAAAAATTTAAAAGTAAAACAATGTTATTGGACTTATACTGTAAAAAAGTAACGGTACTCACATGAGTGAACAATGTGACTGATAAGCATAATCCAATCACTCTCGATATATAAACCACATGTTGCACACATACATACTATATTAATAATGTATTATATATAACTCTTAGAGAAAATAGAAATATATATGATATATTATTTTATATACATACGAGTTGGCTCTGGGTCAAGCCAAACATGATGCAATCTTTTATCATCTCAGTTTTGAATGACACGAACTCGAACCGGGGTTCCTAACACCCAACCCGGAGACAAATTTTTCTTGTCATGTTTGTGTCTGTTGTAAATTTGCCACCCTACATGATTTCCCTAACCCGAGAATACCTATAACCTGATGGGTAATAACACTGCAAAATTAATATGTGAACTTTGGAAAGGATGCTACGTCCTCTTCCAGGTACAGATCGTGCTTGGTTTTTCTCATAATTGTACCATATTCAGGAATATAGAACCGTATGAATTGTATTTATTCATCAGCCTTAGTCCTTTGCTATTCAAGTAAAGACAATGTCCTTCCCATAAATACTTCTATTTTCTCAAAATATGTAAATAAAAAAAAAGAGTTCAATTACCTATCCATATTTTTGAAATTTCATGTAATAATACTAGGGTTTCATTTTGGCTGAAGGAATTCATAGTTGTCCATTTCTTTCTGATAATTAAGCTGTCACGTTTCTGAATATTCCCTTAAGCAAATATTTCAAAATTTTCCTCCACTTGCCTGAGGGGTATAGATAGACATGGCGGGTTCCGGTTTGTCTGGAACCAAAAACCGGGATCAGGCCGGTTTGAAACCACCAGTTTCGGTGTTGGTTCCTGTTTAAGTTCTAAACTATCTGGAACTGAAAAAATATTGATTTTTTTGAATGTTGACAAAATAATATTAAAAAATATGGAACCAGTGATTCCAAATCACTGGTTTTGGTTCCGCAAAAGCTGGAACAGGAACAAAATCGGGTTCTTCGAGGTTCCGGATCCAGTTCTGGCAGTTCCAGTTCTAGTTTGTTCCTGACCTGGTTTTGTTTCGATTGGATCTGCCAGTCGCCTAGGTATAGTCTATAGAGATACTTGTGATATTTGCTCCAAACTTAGTAAAAAATCATTTATGAAATGTCTAAATTTCCAGAAAAAACTATAGAGATACTTGTGATATTTGCACCAGGCGATGAGGCTCCTAGCTAGTGTATGTGCTCACCTAGTTCATCATTCCACAAGCCAAGCACAAGCTGTCTCTTCAAGCCGTCCAAGCTGAACAAAATGGCTCGAGTCCGATCAGCTTGTTGGGTCAAGTAATATAATAATTTCTTGTATTTTTGTTCTAGTTGGTACATGTCAAATGGCTGAAAGCTTCAAAATCTTTCTCATATATAAAAGTTTGCTCATTTAAAATTTCACTTTTAATGAAAACCATATAATTAATACTAAATCTAATGACCAACTTACTCGGCTTATCTGATTAAGCTCATGTTCTTTCCATTCTCAGCCTATCTGAAGGGTGTGTATGAGCAGAAAACAAACAACATTTCGAGTTGGTGCACTGGTATAAATTTGATTTTTTGTGTCCAATAATGGAACAATTTGGGTGGTTCAAACTGTCAAAATATATCGGAAAACAATTCGGACAGTGAAAGAGAAGAAACTGAGAATAGCCCATATGAAGATCATTCACCTTGTTTGCCTGTCTTGTCTTAGTTATAAATCCTCTTTTAAACACCGAATAGGCAAAGTTCAGATCACTGATAGCACACACAAACATATTTAATGGGTACTAAGGGGCCAGACGTAAAATGTCATATCTGAACTTTTAATGCTTTAAGTACCCAACCTACTAGCACTAGCAGGAACCAAGTCCTATCTCTCCACTAACACATATGCATGCGTGCGAGTGAATGTGTGCATGCATGCGCACACACATGCATACACACACTCTAAATTTGCACATATGCATGTGTGCAACGTGTGCATACATATGTGTGTGCATCCATACATACACTCTAAATTTGCACACACATGTATGAGGATGGTGTCATAGGCCTCTCATGCACAATATTGTGCGAATTAGTCATTTTTAAAGTGGAGAATGCACACAAATGATTATGTGCTTATATATATATATATATATATATATATATATATATATATATATATATATATATATAGAGAGAGAGAGAGAGAGAGAGAGAGTAGTATATGTTAACACTCTTAGGTGCTAGTAAATCGATAATGATGGATGATTTAATTTGAATCTATAAAATAAAAAAGTAGATGTAATTTTTATAGATATATTTTATTTAAATAGATATTTTATTTTTTAAATTTCAAATCTCAATTATTCATCATCAATGAATAGGTGAGATTTGTTTGGATTTACTAATACTTAAGGATGTATATTCCAGTTTTTTTTTTCTCTCTCTCTCTCTCTCTATATATATTGTTAGACCATCATTCACGATAAACTCTTTTTGACAATTTAAATTGTTCATCTTTTTGATCGGATGAGTGAAGTTAAAATAATAATAATAAGTGCAAAGTTTTTTTAAGAAGCCAAGAAGTATAAAGTACATTATGTAAATTTTTTTGTTTTTTAAAACAGTTTCATCAGAGAGATGGACTCTCTCTTTATATATATATATATATATACTAAATAAATAACTTATAAAAAAAAAGTATCTTTAACCTTTACTGGATAGATTGCTGCCTCACTCAGGCACTGACCTTCGGCTCGACTCACGATCGTACCACAGTGGAGAACCTAAAGTCGTATAGAATTGGATATATCTAGCGACTCATACTGCCAGACTCTTCGGTTGTCGTTGTGTGCCACCTTTCTTTTGTAACCTTCTAAAGCGTTGCTTTCGTGCACAAACTCTTTTGACGCTACCCGTCACAATCCTCATTTTAACCTTTTGGACGGGAAGCATCAACTCTTCTCTTACTTACTATGATATCGTCCTATGCACTTCAACAGAAACAAAATACACTACTTTGCGATACATCTATCTATCTGTACAACTTAGTTAATCTGTCACATCTTGACGTGGGGAAAAGTTTGAAAATTTGAAGAGAAAAAAAAGAGAGGGTGTTATGAGATCCTGACCGTCCAGATTTATAGGGAGAAAATCTTGATTAGGCCCTCTCTACACCATACATCACAAATGGGGTCGATGGGGTGAATCACATTGAGTTCGGATCAAAGGGAGGTCGACATTAACACGAACTGTTTTCCTTTTTTGTTCCTTTTCAAAACCCAAACTTCATTGTTTTTGCATGACATGAGTATAATAAAAATATCTTCATAATTTTATAAATAAAAGTCATTTTATTTCACGTTTTTCCTTGTGCTTGGGATGAAGAAAAGCCGAGGGATAAGAATCTTGGGTAATGCATATAACTAAAAAAATAGTCATTTAATTTATTGAACATTCAGATTTTTTTTAGAAAAAATAAGTTTTTTATATAATAGAGAGGGTGGTTGTTTTTTTCTTTTTGATTACAAGTGCACCACACACATGCACCTCTTGAGAGTCAAACTCCCCACCAGCAGCAAGAGCATCAAAGAGACTTGCCAGTTGAGCTAATGCTCTCGGTGCTTTTTAAGTTTTAATTGTTGAAAGATCATACTTAGTTGTTACCTGGCTTAGACGGGGCCAAGTCCAAAAGACAAGAAATACGAAGGTCAGAAGTTCAATGAAGGGGGCATACCTCTGGCTGCGGTCGGCTTAATTCAAGCTTCTAAGTTTGGAGAATATATATATATATATATATATATATATATATATATTGATTAGTTTTGTTACTAACACATTGTAACAATCACCATCGTTCATCATAATCATGCTACTTTGGTAAGATGACAGGTGCATTTTTAAAACTTTTAGTTGCTTCTTTTTCATTCAATTCTTAATGCATTCCCATTCAGCCAAATACATATGTTAAGTGAGCATGTTTGGTAACGTGAGAAGACGTCAAGAGACCGTTCTCTCTCTCTCTCTCTCTCTCTCTCTCTCTCATTTTTGGGGTCCCATTCACTTGTTTTTTTAAAGCACCCATCTGTTTTAGGAATCATAAAAGCATTGCTACATCACACATTGATATTCAACACATACAGCAACTCCTGAATGATGGAAGAGCCACAGAATAGTCTCCAGGAAGAGAGCTCTTCTTCTTCCACGCTCTCTTCCTCCTCTTCTTATTCTTCCTTGGCTACTGCTGCTACTCTGGCCTGCACCACCAACACAATTGCCACAGTTTCGACCTCTACAGCCTCAACTCAGCAAGAATGCGGCCAGGCTAGCCCATGCAATGCCACAAAAAGGGTGGAGATACAGGAGATCAGCATAGATAAAGGACGGAAGCGGCGAAGAGTGGCCGGTAGTGACGGGAAGCATCCGACATACCGGGGAGTCAGGATGAGGAGCTGGGGCAAATGGGTATCGGAGATCCGTGAGCCACGCAAGAAGTCGAGGATCTGGCTCGGCACCTTTCCGACGCCGGAGATGGCTGCACGGGCGCACGACGTCGCCGCTTTCACCATCAAAGGCCGATCAGCTTATCTCAATTTCCCGGAGCTCGCGCAGGATCTGCCGAGGCCTGCTACGACATCACCGAGGGACATTCAGGCGGCCGCAGCCAAGGCTGCGGCTCTCATGGTCGACGAGCCGAAGCCACATCGGGTCCAACCCACCGTCGAGCCCATTGCTGGATCACCGGCTCACCATAGTACTGATCCGGACTCATACTCGAATGAGGATGAGCTGCTCTTCAATCTGCCGGATCTCTTCCTCGATGTCTCGTCGTCCGAAAATCTCTATCTCTTCCCGACGTGGCTTCCAGCCGGAATTGAGACCGGATTCCGGCAAGAGGAGTTCCCTGTATGGGATGATTACTAGCTTTTTTCCCGAGTGTCTGTACATTATTCCACTAGAATGTGAATTGGTGGGTGGAAGCCCTTCAAAAACAAGAGGGGACTTTATTTTCTTATAGATTTAGTTAGTGCTTGTGTGTCGCCTTTTCGTTCAACGGTAGACAAGCTTTGCAAATTTGCAGACAGATCGTGGATCTTCTTCTCTTTGTCTACCATCTTGCTCATTGTTGATAGCAATAAAAGAGCTTTGATTGCTTTGCAAATCATAAACAGAGAGCGGAAATAATGCTCAACAAAGGAGAAGTCTCAGAACATCAACAGCCTTCTAACAATGACACGTGAAGATAATTTATTGCAGAGACAGTGAGTAACTTCTTTTAGAGAGAGTCTGTAATCAAGACGGTCTTAATCAAAGTGAGGAAAACCATGGATTGATGCCTTTCAGCTAGCTATCTGGGCACAGGAGTCTTAAACTTTGCCAAATGTGGAACCCTAAAACCACCATGGAGAAAAGTTCAAAAGAGTCCATAATATCGTTGACAGCAACGATCTTTTGTGAGGGTATCCAACTGAGCTGTCAGGGGCAGAAGCACAGTGCACTGTCACAACTCAGAGAGAAACCATAGCAGAATTTTGTTGGCATGCCGTGTGTATGTATGTATGTACCATCATGCCACTCTTATCATGGCAATGTCTATTTCGGCAAATCTAAGCACTACCATTGTGTTATTATGCATCTGTAAACGTGACGTTAGCATCACATATGCAGCCATGACCACCGCTCAATCATGCATAAGTATTTGCCATGTGTCAAGCATGTGAGATGTGAAGACACTCTTCGGCTGTGCTTGAGTTCGCCAATTTTGTGATTGCCGAAGTTTGGAGCAGAAAGTGGCTCAAGACTGGGTGAGAAAGTGGGTGATTGTACATGATTTCTCTACGTAGGGAAGATGTTCTCTTTATTTTTTTAAATATTTTTTTTATTGTTTTCATTCTACAATATTTATAGCCGGCTTCATCTTCATGATTTTCACGGTGGTTATGTATTTTAAGTATTCATTCTACCATATTTATAGAAGGGAAATAAATTAAACAAAAACATTATAGAAATACATAACAACTTGGAACAGAAAGCCACACCATACAATCATAGAAGTTTAGATTCTCTTTCTTAAGAAATCTTTATACCCACAATATAACATACTTTCCAATATCCTTCATTTCAAATATTGAGTTTAAACATGACTTCGTTTTCACAATCATCTCATTGTCATTCCGAGTCAACAATATATCATCTACATATAATGATAAGATGACAAAGTGGCTTTCACTGTTCTAAACATATACACAATGGTGAAGTTCATTACCCACAAACTCAAGTTCATAATGACATTTTGAAAAGTCAAATATCATTGATGAGTTGACCCTTTACGGTTATAAAGAGATTTTTTCAACCTATATACTATCTTCTTGGCCTTCAACTTTGTATCCTTCTGGCTATTGCAAATATATGATTTTATCTAAATCTTTATTTAGAAAAGCATTCTTTACATTTAATTAATGTAAATCTAAATTATAATATGCTGATATCGCTAAGATTATTCTTATGGATACAAATTTCGCAACTAGAGAATAATCTCAACATAATTTATCCTCTCATTTTGCAAAAAACCATTTGCAACCAACATCGTTTTAAACATATCGATTGTTCCATCAACCTTATATTTCTTTTTGAGAACTTATTTATAGCTTATAACTTTCCTTCCTTTAAGCAAATCAATCAATTCTCGGACTTGGTTTTTCTCATGGATTCAATTTTCACTTTTTCTCAGTCTGATGATTCATATGAGTAAATAGTATATGTTAAGTTATCGGTCAACTCATTTAAATCCATTGAATTACAAACTTTCTTTGAAAGGCTAGTATGATAATCCTTTAAGTAGGATGGTGTGAGCTTAGGTCTTTTATATACACTTAAAGTTTTGGTTTGTCTAGGGAGATCATGTATGAGTTCAATTACAAACTTTCTTTGCAAGATAAGTATGATAATCCTTTAAGTAGGATGATGTGACCTTAGATCTTTTATGTTCACTTAAAGTTTCGGTTTGTTTAGGAAGATCATGTATAGGTTCAAATGATGATTGATCTAGATCTACTAGATCATCAAATATACTCATCATTATTTTCAAGGATGTCATTATTGGTATCTTCTAGAAATTCAATATCCTTGCTCTCTATAAATCCATTATCCTTATGATAAAACTGATATCTTTTAAATCCTTTTGGATATTAAATAAATAAATATCTTAAGGACCAACAGTCTAACTTTTCTCTAGATTGGTCAATGATCTTTACATGAACAATAAATCCCCACCCCTTAAAATATATACAAGGTATTCTATTTACACCATAATACAACTTTATAAGGTATTCTATTTAAAATACATACAACTATACTTATTTTATCTCTCCAAAATACCCTTTGACGAGATGCATCTAATAACATGAACGTTATCATATTTAATAAGGTCCTATTATATCTTTATGTTGCACCATTCTGTTAAGGTGTCGTGTGCATTATTTTTCACTTTAAAATACCAAAGTCTTTATAAAATTCTAAAACTTTTGTAGAGGTATACTCACTACCTATATCTATCTAAAGACTTTAATTATATATCTCAATTGGTTCTCAACTTTTTGCTTATATTTATGTATTAAGATATATATATATATATCGAGTAATCACCGATAAAAATTATGAAATATATATTCCCATGATGAGATCTTACCCTAAAAATCTACATAAATCAGTGTGAATGATTTCTAATAGGGTTGTTGCCCTTGTTATTTTCTTGAGAAATATTTTTCTTGTGTTTACTTGTAATACAGGCAATAAGTCAAAGTTAGATAACTTTCTTAACTTTTTCAGACTTATATACTCTAGGGATTTATGTCATACATTCACATCAGCATTAAAGACACAATCAATATAAGAAAAAGATCCTTCTCTTTCATTTAATTTGAACAAACCTTATTTATCATCGAATAATTCAAAGAAGGTTATCCTTCCATGCTTCCCTATGGTTATCTTGCAAGGGACAAACCTGACTTCAAAACCCTACTTTTACGTCATTCTCCATATAGGTTAGTATTATAATTATGGTTATAGTATAATATCTAAGAAATGTTTTGTAGGCTTCCTTTTCTTCTTCTATTGCGGTTGGAGTGGGTGGTAGAAATGTATTCTTTAAAACATAGTTTACACCTAAGTGTTAACAGGATAATCTTTTCCATACATGAAAATATATACCATTTAATTTTTCTGTTTTTGTCAACTCCGATATACAAATCCTAAGTTTATTTAGTCTGTTTGGTAAAAAATAATAAAAAGATGGTATAAAAGAAATAAAACAACTAACCACGTGTGTTAGTAGACTGCAAAAGTTCATAACAATATATAAGTATTATTTTGAAGATATTCCCAATTAATTGTGAGTAATTTCAGTTGATACTTAGATATCAACTAGAAAAACTCTTAACTTAATTCTGCTATTTCAAAACCAGCCAATAGATGAAATTATAATTTTTTTTTATTCTGTGCCACTATAATTTTTTGAAAACCTCAGGGACAAACCAAGAATTTTACCCTTCTGTTGTGTTTTGAAATTTTTCAATAAGAATTGAGGCAAAATAGTAAAAAGGTACTTGGTTTTTCTGTAAGATTCTCAACTGATCGAGGATAGATGCATAATTATATCCCTCATCCTATTTTTTTATTTTCTTAAAAAGATAGAGGCAATATTGTCTTTTCTTACAGTAGCAAAACTGTGAGTTTCAATCATACAAGGGTAACTTTGTATTTTCATAGTCTCGTATTTCATAATTTTCAAAAATAGCCAAAGGACAAATTTGTCTTTTCACCATTAGGGAAAAAATTGTATTTTACTTATAATATCTGGTATTTTCTTAATTTCACCTAATGATAGTTTTATAAAATAAAAAATCAGGTTTCTGAAAAACTACCGATGATTTTTCAGAAACCAGGTAGTTTCAGCCACGATGATTTGAGAAGAGAGGGAAAATAGAGAGGGAGAGAAAGAAGGCAAGGTGACGGGAAAAGCGAGGGGGAGGCAATGCATAAGAGAGTTACAGTGAGAGGGAGAGAGCGAGGGAAAATACAGCTTGGGAAGAGAGAGAAAGAGAGAGGGAGAAGAAGGGGTTGTCCCTCTTCGCCAGTATGCATGGTCTTGGTCGCTTTGCCTTTCGGTTGAATCAAGTTGCTCCGCCTTGTCTTTTGGCTGATGTCACTCCGTCTCGCCACTTCCCTTCTATTTTCCCTTTTTGCTCTACCTTCCGATCGAGTCTCACCTCTGTTTTGTTTTATTTTTCTTTGCTATGCCTATTGGCCGAGTGTAGCCTTTGTTCTCTTTTTTTTTTTTTGCTCTACCTTTCCAACCAAGTGTCGCCTCTGTTCATTTTTCTCTACCTTTCTGCCAAGATATCGCCTTTGTTTTCCTTTTTTGTCAGAAAGAATGTCTGGTAGGGTTACTTTTTTTTATTATCTACACCGTAAGTAAGTTTCCGACAATCATGCTCTGATACCAATGAAGGTCAGTGTCCGGTCATGCTTAAGCTCGTCACCTTTGTGATTGTCGAAGTTTGTTGTAGAAAGTGATTTGGCTTGGTAACACCTATAGAGAAAGAAGGAAAAGAAGAAATGGGTGATTGTACACGATTTCTCTTACATGGGTTATCCATGGAAGATGTCCTGTGTATTTTTTCAGTATTTTTCATTGTATTCACTCTACAATATTTATAGACGGCGTTATCTTCCTGGTTTTTATATGGGTTTTTCATTACAAGTTATTTTGTAATTTTGTAATGTTTTGTTAGATTTCTGTAACGTTATCGTTTCTTTTTTCTCATGTAACATTTTATTGTCTGAGAATGACCATTTTTCATTACAAGATGATCACTCAATAATGGCAAGTATGCTTGCAAAGATTTTTTTATTATAAATCGAATTATGTATTCAATAAGCATGAATTGGAAAGTGAATTCCTCCTAAAAGTTGTCTAATCTTGACCTAATATGTTTCCTCATTAATTTTTCCTTTTCTTTTCTTATTCGCAGACACACACAAGGAAGCTTCTTTCATTTCCCTATCTTGTGGTGGACTGCAATTTAAGAAGCAAGAGCTCAGTACTAGCTTGTCAATATTTGAATCTCATATCGATGTCGTGCATCTTTTTCACTACTTAATGTGCCTTTAGAAATAAAGAATATAGTTGCATTTAATGCAAGAAGTCACCAAGACGCATTACAGAAGTACTTTATTTCTCCTATAAGTCAAAAGTGTCGAGTGAATCTATAGCATTGGGTTCGGAAGCATTAGTACGTAGTATATATGCCTACTTGATAATGATGTCTCTATATGTGATTCCTCTTTCAAAGAGAGAATACATATGAGTTAATTTGTGATGGAAAAGTAAGTTACACCATTAATGGCCACTTGAGGCATTTGTTACCATAAAATTTGGAAAACCTTATGCAGGAAACCGTTCAAACACCCCATCTCTCTTCTTCTTTCTTATGATGTATTTTCGGGTCATCCTTTGGCTCCTTTCTTCTCTACATTACACATCTATTTTTGAAACTCTGGTGAGATTACGTATAAGAAAAAAAAAGAGAATAGTAACGGGACAATACTCCCTTCTCTTTAAAAAAATGAGAGACAGCCGAAAGCCACCCATTTAGGTAGCCTGACACTGTCAAAGAAGAGGCAAGAACTGCCAGCAAAGAGAAAACCCCATAAAGGTGAAGGTCTGATAGATCGAACAGAGCATAGGGTCGATGAGAGAGGTTTCACTTCCACTCACAAATTAGAGGCCTGAAGAGGAGGCGAACGGAGGCTAGTGATGATGAGCCGCCTCTCCCTCCCTCTCTCTCCCCCGAACTCCCCTTCTTCTTTGTCTCTCTCCCCCTCTCTCTTCCTTGGAGGTTTAAACTAAAATTGCTGCGATTTTTGAAAAATCGGGGGCAGTAAAATCGGTCCGAGCAATGATTTCTAAGAAATTGCCTTGGGTATCAAACTGAACAATATGTTTTGCTCTCGATACTTTTTAAAAGTAATGACCTATCATAAGACAAAATTATCAAAAAGTCTAGATATGTTAAAGTAAAAAGATGGTTTTGTCCTAAATAGACAAAAGGATGTTTGAATTAGGCATTGCCCCTCAACATTTAGGATATTTACAGCTCTACCACTGAATGAAAAGAGGTTTTTAACCCTCTATGTTTTGGTAAAATTATACATTTGAACTAAAGGATAAAATTACTATTCTATCCCTAATCGGTTTTGAAAATCACTAAAAAATTGGATGCAATTTTTATAATTCTATCCTTTGTCCTTTTCGATAATTAACAAACTTACAAAAAAACAATGGATTGTCTTTCCATCTTTAGGGTAATTACAGTGGTAGTTAATAAGGGAGAATTTATAGATTTGTCCCCAGACTGGTTTTGAAATACCCTAATCAAATTAAAGTTTATTCCAAAACGGTATCTTGACTTTATTTGAAATTACTTTTTGGAACCTGAAATTATTTATAGTTCAGTGCATTGATATTTAGCAAATTACTTTTTGATGGTTGACTATTAGATATTTTATTTATTATATTTGGCATGTTGAATATTTCCCTTCTATATCGTCTTATTATTATTTCTGTCAAACAATTAAAAATGACTTCCATAATTTACGTATTTGAATTGACAAAAATTGATAGATTAAACGGTGTAAACCTTCAAACATGAAAAAGATGTATCATGTTGGCCCTTACACTAGATGGCATGAATTATGTACTTGGAAAAACAATTTTTCCTCTGCTCCCAATACAACTGAACAAGAAAAAGAAATGTAGAAAACATTCCTTAAAGATAACACAATATCCATAACCATAATGTTGACATATATGGAGGATGACCTGATTAGTGTTTCTAAGAAATTTGAGATCGCTAAGGAGTTGTTCGACTATATAACACTATAAAAAGTCACATGTCTAACTACTACTACAGAAATATAAATCCTACAAAATAAAAGAATGAAATAATATAGTAAAACATGTGAACTAAATATTAGTAATGACAAGAGATCTAACTGTAGCAAAATTCGTCATCTTTGAATCTATGCAAATATTTACTATCCTAAATAGTCTTCTCTTATTATGGAATGTTGTTGCCACTGCTCTTAGATTAAGGATTGAAATAAATTAATATAAACTACTCCATAAACTAGTAATTAAACAAGAACATATGAACAAAAAGAAAAATTACTAGTAGCTCAAGATGAAATATAGTCTAGCTCTAAACCCAATGAGAAGAATAAACCAAACAAGAAGTTTGGCAAGAATAATAAGAAAAGTGGACAATCTTTTAAGAAATCATAGGAAACTGTTTCTCGAGTCAAATGCTTCAACTGTAGCAAAATGAGGTACTAAAAAATAGTTTATCGTAACAAAAAGACCAACAGTGGAAACACTCAGAGTCACGGCCAAATGGAGAAGCATGATATAATTTGCATTGTTTCAAAGTACTTTTATATTACCACATAGTAACTGATTGGTAGATTGATTTGAGTAGTAACTCAATGTATCTCTAAGAGTAAAGAAAGGGTTATGGACTTAAAGGAATATAAACTAGGAGAACATTAAGTATATACAGGAAATAATATTTTCTCAAGGAGTTGGGTTCTTTAGAATATATGTACAAGACATACCGATAGTGTTGGTGTCCTTTATCAAGTGCAATTTAGTTTATGTCTCTTTCTTGGTTAAGAAAGGTTTTCAAGTAAGGTTTATCCTTAGTAAGTTAACTCTGAAGAAGCATAATTGGATAGCCTTTACTGGACTATTTGATGCTAAACAAGCATTGTTCAAACTAAATTTCAATGAAAATTATGGTTCTTCTGCTTATAATGATTGTGCCTTTAATGTTGATGTGAATGTATGACATAAATGCATAAGGCATATAAGCTTGAAAAAGTTAAGGAAATTATAACTATGACTTTATACCTTGATTTTAGGAAAAGACTTTTAATAAGTATTAGCTTGCATACAAGAAAAAATGACAAAAAAACATTTCTAAAGACACAACTAAGGCAATAACCTTATTAAAACAACAACCCTATTAAAGATCATTAACACTGATTTATGTAGATCCTTTAGGGTGAGATCACATTGAGGTAAGGTTTACTTCATAACTTTTATTGATGATTATTTGATATATATATATATATATATATATATAGCACATAAATCTGATGCACTTTAAATATTCAAATAATATAATCAGGAAGTTGAGAACCAACTAGGGCATATAATGAAAGTTTTAAGGTCTAATCGAGGTGGAGAATACACCTTTATAAAATTCTTAAAAAACTATAGACTTTTGTATTTCAAAACAAAATACAATGCCCAGGACACCTTAATAAAATGGTATAGTAGAAAGATATAATAAGACCTTACTAAATATGACAAGGTCCATGTTAATAAATGTTTCTCTATCAAAGGTATTTTGGAGACAAGTGGTAAGTATAGCCGTGTATATACTAAACAAAGTATTTTGTAAAGTTATATTCTCTATACCATACGAGATCTGGTTTGTAAGAAAACCAAATTTAGGTCATCTCAAGCGATGGAGATTTATCGTACATGTTAAGATCCTTAACCAGTATAGAGATAAGCTAGACAACATGTCCTTTAGATGTGTTTTCATTGGATATTCTAAAGGTTTTAAAGGATTTCAGTTTTATCACACGGACCATGGATTAATATAAAGCAAGAATATTGAATTCTTAGAAGAGACTAAAAATGACATCCTTACCTATGATCATACCATTCTACTTAAATGATCATCACACGTACCTCACAAAAGAAGTATATAATTTAGTGGATTTAGATAAGTTGATTGTTAACTTGACATATCAACATGCTATTGACTAATCTGAATCTTTAGATAGAGAAAAAGTCATAGATGAGGAAATTAAATCTATTAAGAAAAACAAAGAATAAGAGTTGGTTAATTTGACGAAATGAAAGAAAGCTATTGATTGTAAATGAGTTCTTAAAAAGAAATATAAAGTTGATGGATTTATCGACAAATTTAAGGTGATGGTGATTACAAAGGAATTCTCGAAAATGGAGGGGATAAATTATATTGAAACATATTATCCTGTTGCAAAATTTGCATCTATAAATATAATTTTCATAATTTCAGTATATTATAATTTGAATTTATAGTAATTAGATGTAAAAATTATTTTTCTAAATGGCGATTTAGATAAACTCATATATATACAACAACTAGAAGAGTGTATCATTAAAGGCCAAGAGGATAAAGTACATAGGTTGAAAAAAATCCCTATATGGTACTAAACAGTTATCTCGTAAATAATATTTAATTTTTTAAAATGCCATAATTGAACTTGAATTTACGGGTAATGAGCTTGACTACTGTGTATATGTGTAAAACAAAGGGAATCACTTTATCATTTTATCCTTGTATGTAGATGACATATTGTTGATTGAAAATGAAGGATATGGGAGAGACACTATATTTTAGAAATATAGATTTGTTGTGATAGAGAATCTAAACTCTTATGCTTAAGTCAAAAAAGAGATATAAATTATATCCTCACGAAATTTAAAATGGGTGAGTGAAAGCCTTTAACTACACCCGTTGCAAAAAGGGTTAAACTGAGGAAGACTGATGTCAGAGTGAGTAAAATAACAAGCCTAATATTCCTTATGCAAAAGTTGTGGGTAACTTGATGTATGCTTTGTTGTGTATAAGACGTGATGTCAACTTTGTTGTTGGTCTTTTGAGTAGATATAAAAGTATTTTTGATTGGCAATATTGGATAACTATGAAAAATATTTAACAATGCAACATTTACTCTAATTAAGAGTAGAATTGGTAGCTCGAGAAGAAAGCGTATAATGATTAAATACCACTATCATAAAATATGTCAACTAATGATATATTAGCTAACCCCTTGACCAAAGGCATAATAGAGGATCTTTTCTCAAAGCATGTTACGAACATGAGCTTGAGATTTATTTAAAGTTTACTTAGTGTAGGAAAGGATGTATTAAATATGAAAAACCATACAACAAGTATAGTTTGCGTTTATATGTGTAACTATTTAAGGCACAACCTGAAAAACCTTCTAAAGTGGGAGGTAAAACCGGTGTGTCATACTTGTATGTCTCAAGTGGCTAAGTGGGAGATGTAAGTTACACTAGTAATATATGGCCACTTGAGGCATATGTTACTCTAAAATTTGTAAAAAGATCCCTTACCAAATTTCATGAGATTTGTATTTATCAAAAAAATAAAAAACATATCTTTAATTAAAAGCATGGTACATTACATCCAGAATAATAACAAACGGACGATAACGAAAAACCCAACATGGTAAGACCGGGAAGACGAGGCCGGACATTAATGAAAATTTTTTCATCATAAATATGACTCAAATGAAAGGAAGATGTATTGTGAATTTAGTGAAAAGAAAAAGAGATCTTCCCTTGGAAAACCTTGTGCAAAAAACTATTGTTTTCTTCTCATATCTCTCCCTCCTTTTTCTCCTATGTTCACGGGTCATCCTTCGGCCCCTTTCTTCTCTGTTGCGCAATTGTTTTTGGAACTCCAGCGAGGATCCTCCACAAGAATCACAGCGAGGGATTGATTTGCTAAATCTTTGATTTTAATATGTATATACTATTTGCAGGTATTTAGTTTAATGAAAATAATAAGCTAATGGTTATAAGTATTTAGTTTAATGAAAATAATATGCTAATGGCCATATAGTGGTGGTTCGAATGCCTCTCCAGGCCATCAGATGGATGAAATGGATAGGTGAGCTGCACCCACAGCGTTAGCTCACCGACCAGTAGGGCTCTCTCACGCCCACTCGCAGGTGGTGGAGTTTGATTCCTGGAGGGTTTGTGTGTGTTGTTTTAGGTTTCAGACAACGTTTACGACAGTTTGGAGAATTATCAAAAATACATTTTTTCCGACGGTTCCGACTTAGTAAACTATTTCTGGCAGTACCTCATGTATTTACGAGGGGGGTTGGTATTTTTTTTCAATCATCTTATTTTTGGTGGACTTTTTTCGGGGTTGTGACCTATTTTTGACTGTTGAAATCGTTAAAAATGGGTTTTCCGATAATTTTAACTGGCAGAAATAATAATTTCAAAACATGAAAAAAATCCAATTTGTGCTAGTGTAAATTCTCTCATGGATAGTTGAGCTGCGCCCAGAGTATTATCTCACCGGCCGGTAGGGCTCTCTAATGCCCACTCGCAGATGGTGGAGTTTGATTCCGGCAGCGTATGCGTGTGTGTGAGGCTTCAGCCGACGTTTACTACCTCGTAGTAAGGATAAAAGCACAAGGCAAACAAATTGCTCATTGTTCAAAGGCAAGTAGAACGGTAAAGTTTCAGGGGGCATGTTCGGTTGCTTCATGTAATTCGCTTGTTTCATCCTCAACGGTAACGTGAAGATCTGTGCAAAAGTCTGTCAATATGAATATGTAAAAGATCATAAGAAGTGGAAGTCCAACTTCTTAATAATCAATCCTAGGGTCGACCTTTAGACGCACGTAGGGGTCGGGATGGCAATAATTCGGGTTGTTGACTGTCATACCTCTACCCATATCCATAACCGGACCATTTTGGGCACCAATACTTGTAGCCGTATCTGACGGGTCGGGTTCAGATGTGGGTTGGATTGCCTCGTATAGTTTTCTAAAATTAAAAGTCGATCAAAATTGAACCGTTTGGAAATTTAATTTATATAATTGTAACATTTTAAAGGTTAGCTACTTTAAACATTGAAATTCAAGGTTAAATTGTGTTTTATATATATATAAAGAAAACCAAATCCTTCTCATCAAAACCAATTTCTTTTCATCTTTGTTTTTTAGTGTTATGAGTGTAATTTTAAAGAAATTAAGTTTTTTCAAAAGATGAAAGACAATATTATTATAATCATATATACTCGATCAAATCAGTTTGCAAAATAGTGTCTGCGTCCTAAACGAGGAGTAATTGAAAATTGGCATGCCCATGTGACTCATGGCGCCACAGACATGATTTTTAGGTATCCAAAGCGAAGCTGATTATGGTGAGGGCCACAGTAAAAAAACGAAGAAGCAAGATTCACATACAATTATCCCTTCTTCTTCAGTACAATAGTGAGGGAGGCTGACGCCAGATGCACACCCGGCCGATCGAACTCACTATCTTCAATTTGTGGGTCGACCCATTAGCCGGCGAGCTATTATTTTTGGTGCAAAATTATCTTAAATTTAGTGAAGCTCTTCTCTTGGAGAACCTGCCCTCATATCTAAACTGTGGGATACAAGATTCATCTGATGGATCAGGTTAGATTGATTTCTTTCATAGAAAAAGAACTTTTTTGCAATTAACAATATTTCCTTAAATGCATTCACATAAATACGGTAACAAAATCTTTGATTATTTGGCACTCAGACGCAATAACTCACCGTTAAAGGTCATGAGTTTGATATGTTTACGACGCTGGATTCCGACCGTGAATTAGTTTCCGATAAATTCTGGTGGCTTGAATCGGTTGAATTATTCCGTCATTCGTCGCGAAAAAACGGACTTGTACTAGTGTCAAGGGGTGCATACCTTGCTCCCCGCCAGCAGTATCGGCACTAGAGCGCCCTGCCGTTGATCTAATGCTCCCCTTTCTTTATATTTAATGTTGATGTAAGCTTTAACACTTTATCTCCAATACTTGATATATAATACATGTTTCTTGATTCGTCACAGGACTTCATGTAAATATCTTGTGATCTTTTTGCTATTATCGGTTCATCATAAAGTTTCATGAAAATGTTCTGTGATTTGTTTCATCTCATATACGTAAAAATTAATCACCCTTTCCCGATCTATATGGCATAAGTGTATGCGTGCATGCACGCGTCTGTGCGTGTGTGTGTGTGTGCAGGAACGCCTTATTGCTTGACAGGTACCTTTATGGAAATAATCCACGTGAGCTTCATCTAGGAACATGGTCAAGTGTATGAGTCTGATGTATTTGTCTTTTGCAGCAATAGCACGTTGCCCCAGCTGGCTGTTTTCAATAACGAGATCTTTTTCTTTTCATTTAAGACCTTTCAGAGTCCATGTAGGCTGCTATATTTAAAGCTCTCTCTCTCTCTCTCTATATATATATATATGTGTGTGTGTGTGTGTGTGTGTTATGTGTATATTATATATACCGATTTTGTATGTCTAATATGTGTGTACGAAAGAGAGAGTGTGTGTGTGTGTGGGGGGGGGGGGGGGGGGATGGGTTCGTTAGTCAAAGCTATTAAATCACTTGAGTGAAATGTATGAATAGGTTGTTTTAAAAGGAATCTAAGAACGAAGTCTTACACAATTAATTCAGCTAATTTAGCGAAAAAGCAACCTAAACTCCATTTCTTTGCTAGTGTGCACACAAACAAATGCTAGATCGATGTGCCATGTCAATGTATTTTCTATCGTTAATTTAGCATGATAGGAAGCATAAAGTTTATCATGGTCCCTCTCTCTCTCTCACACACATATTATATAGAGAGAGAGAAGGTAGAGGATGCAAATTATGAATACGCATACTTTACATCCGATTGAGGAATATGAATGATTGAGATTGAAAAATAAAAGTTAAAAGTACATTTAGGAGTAATTAAGTACCCTACAAAAAGTAACTATATATTTTTATTTTATTTGAACCACTAATGGCTCTTGATAAGATGTTGAGATTGGTTTGATAAAAGTTTGCAAGTGGGTTGTTTTCATTCGTATGTTTATCTTAAGAAATAAATAGTTGAGTTCAAAAGCGATACACATATAAATTAACTGCTTTTTTTCACTCTTAAACTCAACCATTTATCTCTTCGGTTTGAATGAATTAAGAATTTCAAGAATATGATAAATATATAACAATTAGACTTTATGTATCCCATTTGTACGTTTTACTATTTGAAATTCATATAAGGAAACTAATTTTTCTAAATCATAGAAGCTAAAATTGTGAGTGGTAGATTGTACTAATCGTATTGTGGGACTCATCGTAGTAGATACCTATGATTGAAGAGAATCAATGGGGATTTGTGATACTGATGCTGTTTGAGCTTTCAATAATTGTTGTAATTCCTTGGGTTAAACAATCCGTTAGTATATCGTAACCAGTACCAGTGAAATTTCAACGGATCTTCACTCGTATGAAAATAAATACAGTAATGGAGTTGTCAACAAGTTTTTTCAGTATAAAATATGGTTTCTGTAGATCTTATACGCTAAGAAATTCTTTAGGGCCTTGTTGGGGAGCAGAAGGGGCACACTCTAGGCATGTGATGATGATCGTTTGAAGTTTCCTAATGTATTTAAATCTTATTTTTATACTGTTTTTAGTTGGAAATTAGAAGATCTATCTTCTAGCTACTAGATAAGGGTGTTAAGTAAGCCGAGCTGGTCACGAGCTACTCGTACTCGCTCGGCTTGAGATAAACTCTAACTTGACTTTATCATTTTGAGCCTGATCCAAGCTCGAATGGCTCGCAACTCCAACTTGCTATTACTTGGCTTGACTATTTTGCAGACCTAATTAAGCTTTACAATATAAATTATACTTTAGAAGTTTCATGTACTTCGGTCAACCCACATTTATTTGAGCCAATTCATGAGCTTTGTCTAGCTTGATATTATGTTGAGCTTAATCAAGTCAATCCTGCTTCCACTGATCTCAAATAAGCCTAATGAGTCGAGCTGGAGTTGTTCAAACATAACTCGAGTTTGAGCTTCAAGATCAAAGCTCGTTTGAGCTCGAGCTTAAGCCGAGCCTTAACTGAAGGAGTCGAGTTCAACTTGGCTTGATTACACTCCTATTCGTAGATGATATATCATGCACTATACACTTTGCAATAACTTGTACCTTCTCATTTTTGAGAGAGAACATGACTAAACATGGTACTAAGTTCCTCTTTAGCACGCACGGTTCTATACTACAAAGTTTTATGTTGGCTATCGAAAAACTAGTGTAACCTTCCTCTTTTATCCGGACTTGAACCGTCCATGCTTGGTCTCTTATGGGCTATGGGAAAAAATTTAATTATTATTGTTGTATGTACAATGTGCATGTACAGAATGCTACCAATGCTGCCCACTTCCACTAAATAATTGTGATTTCTAGAAAAGGTTTGTTCTGCAACAGGAAAAGGTTTGATACCACAAAATAATCGATGGAGCAAATTGCTTGTGATGACAATCAGTGCAACTTAGTTTGAACCATAACATTCTCTGTATAGTGTTGCTGGGATCGAATAAAATCGAACCGGGTAGAAGATTGAGATTTCTCAAGCTGATTCGTGCGTTTACCTTCGTTTTCTTTGTAGTTCATATTTAAGAGTTTCAGATTTTAGCAGATTGTTCTGCTCCACAGATTTCTTTAGTAAGAAGTCTTCGATTCTAACCTTCTGCCAAGACATACGGGCCAATGAACAATCTCAAGCAAGCAGTATCTATGGCACAAGTCTCCCAAAAGATAATGGAGGCCTAAAAAGGTTTCCTAAGGCTGGACTGAGATTGATCCTTGGCCCTTGAGGCAAAGGCAGAAGGGAGCTTGACTGCAAGACCCACTTGTCGAGCAGGAACGAAAGTCGGCCTCGGTAATCCGACGGTGCAGAGTGGAAGGGTCATTGCTCTACTCCTATCTTAGGAATAACAGACTGATCTTTTCTAAGAGTTGACATTGATGAGAAGATTTGATACCTCAATGTGGGTTCTTCACTGGGGTTGTAGTATGTCCCAAGGATTGGATTGTTCGCCATTAAAGCGGTACATGAGTGGGGTTTAGAATGCCGTGAGACAGTTTGGTCCATATAAGGTGTGAACCACTTGAGCATTGAGAGAACCTTTCTCTAATACAAGAGGATTGTGTATCGAGCTCATGACATTTCACTTGTGAGTCTACTCCTTAGCAAGGTGAGCTATTCTCGTTGTGCCCATAACTATAGGGTTTCATTCCCTAGTGGCAAAGTCTACATCCTTAGCTTGGTTTCCCCAAGTTACAAACTAAAAAAAAGAAAAGGAATAAAGAACAAAATTTTTAGTGCATATTTTCTAAGCCGCATCTGTAAAACGATTCTGATTCTCCTTGGAATTTTATTCCAGACATCCTGAGCTGGGAATCTATTTACCACAAGCTACCAAGAAAATAAGGTGCCAATGTCACATCACCGTCGGATCTCATTATTCGCGTTCTCTTTGAGAGATGGAACTTTCACACGGCCAAAAAAGTGAGGCAACCATTGTCACATCATGATGGGACTTTATTTCTCACGTTTGCATTAAGAGATTGCCATTGCACTGCAATTTAGGGAGGACACAAGTTCCATTTTCATGAATACCTTAGAAAACGAGTCCTAGATCATCCTCTCTCTATAAGGCTTTAAGGGTCAAATATAATATAGACAATCTTTTACAAAATATTTTGTTTGGTATATACATTTTAAAACTATGAAAATATTCTCAAAACAGTGCATTTGTTAATATCACCTAAGGTTGGCTGAATGTTGTAGAACCTCGGGAGCGGATCTTTGGGGTAAATAAATGAAACACGACATCCAATCTTTTGAAATATATCGTTTCATTTCAGATTTCTGCGCAAGAAACCTTTTCTTAGGATGATTTAAAATTCTCTGAGCTCGAAAATTTGATATATGTTTGTCTAGTTCTAACCCACCCAGTTGCCTTTGCACAAGGTATCAAACTCATGACCTTTCACTTGTGCACTCAAACCCATAGCCAGGCGAAATATTGCTCCTTTCCATTTTAGTTACAATGGACGGGGGGGTGAAGACTAACACACCCACACATGCATGCACCTCCCTGCCCCCCAAGAATCGAATTTGCCACTACAACAAGGGAATAGAGAACCTGCTGGTGAGTGAACGCTATGGGTGGAGAGAGCTATTGTCCTTCACGACAACGAGCTCATTTTAGATGTGATTAATTCGTGGTGTCAGGTCCCCGGTACTAGAACTATAAGGGTAGACAGTATGAGCTTGTAACTATGGTTTCAAGTTGTGTTTGATCCACGAGTAGAATTAATGCTTAGATTTACATGCAAAGTGGGGTTAGCAACACAAGAAAGAAGAAAATGCTTGAGTTTTCATGTAAAATCCTTGAGTTCCAATTCCTGTAGCGTATCTCTGTCTTGTCCTAACATTTTTTATTGAAATTAGGTCTATGGAACCATAAGTCCATGCCAACAATGAGTTCATCTGATGCACAACAATTCTTCAAACTATGAGGAAAAAATATAGATCTAATTCCCATGGAACGACGAATTAAACACATCCTTTTGTATTAGGAAGCATAGTGAAGGCAGACCCCATATCCTAATTTCACGATCAAGAATTAAAAGATGTTCATACAATAAGCAACATTAGATATATAAAGGGACATTATATATATAAAGGGATGTCATGATGTGAACATATCAAAGTGTCCAACCATTGAACATGAGAACCATTCAGCAACGTCACCAATATCAAAGGTAAATCTTTGCATTTATACGTGTCACCACTGGCCACTTCAATTAAAAAAAGGAGTAGGGATCCACACACCACCAACTTGCTTTGTTCAATTCTAAAACAACCCTTAAGCGAGAGTAATCATGCTAAAGAAGGAGCCAAAGCGAGGTGACCACACCTTCCTTCCATTTAATACAAGAATTTGGGACCGCAATAATACTTTGTATAGTCTCTCTCTCTCTCTCTTCCTTTACATGTTTGTCATTTGGCAACACGATGGTTTCTCTTCCAATTACTAAGTATTGTTTGTCATGGAAATTCTAGAATGCGGTTCCCAATTGGATTCATTGGTCACCTACATAAAGCGACAACTTTTATACGAATTATTGGAAGTAAAGATTGAGAATATTCTTCTTTCCGATCATATTATCTGTTCATCCTGATTAAATTATCCAAGTCCTAGAATGCAAAGAAGATATTATAAGATCACCTGCAGGTCAATGAGATTGATGTTCCAGAATGATCGATGAGGAGGAAGAGGATGTGGAAGCTCTATCACCAACTTTTACTTCGAGCTTTACCATCGTTGGCATCATTAACTTAGTGTCTAATGTATCTTCATTGGTGCTATCATCTATGGCAGTCGTATGCTTTGTTGCTCGTAATTGTGGGCTTCACCAAGTCTCAACACAACAAGGGGGAGGATTTCTGTCAATCTTATGGATTCAATGTCGGCCAATTGGATCAACTTGTTGGGCGATTGGTTTAAGTTCAGACAATACGATCCGCCACTGCTGACCTCCCTTTAATGTAACACCTTCTTAATTTAGTACATTTGATATGAATTACAACCCTCAACATCTTTATTATAAAAAAAATGGGAGATTTTTGTACACTTCTTACTAGGGATGGCAATCTCTATCACCTACCCATCCCATCCCGATATGTGTGTATTTGTATAAAATATATGCGCATCACGTAATCATATGTTTTTTTACATGTACCAAGTTTATATTTTATATATTTAGAGAATTTATATAAATATAAATGTACATATATATATATATAATCACTTTAATCTGTATGAAATACCATAGAGTAGATTTTATGTTCTATGTAAAATATATGATATTAATTGATTTTGTAATCAGTTTTTGTGGTTGAGGTGGGGGCGGAGCAGGTAAAACTAGAAGTGGTGCAGGATGGGTGCTGGATTTGAACTGCAAGACCCTTGGGGCAAGGCAGGATGGAGCTTTTGTGGTTGTGTTTGAGGTGTAGGATTTGAACCGCAAGACAGGGCAGGATCTAATAGGAGGTTTCCAGTGCAGGGCGCGGGAGAAAAACCACAACTCCCCCACGCCGCCCCATTGCCATCCATCCCTAGTTCTTATTAGTCATCCTATTGGCACTTCATCGTTGGCTGTAGGGCCACAAGTCCCGAGCACTACCTATCTAGGGTCTGGGGCCTTGGTGCAAAATAGTGTGTAATATACTTAGCATAAGTATTATAGATAATTATATGCATAATGATTCTCTCATAGACTGGGTTGCAACACGGTTGACCCAAACCCTAGATAGGCAGTGCTTGGGACTGCAAAACGGACCCAAAAATTTAAATGCAGGTCGGGTAAGTGTCAACCTGTTTTTGACAGGACCCGAACATGACCCACTAACCCTATTTGGGGCCCCTATCAGGGCACCACAACACGGGAACGTGACCCATCTTGTTTTCGTTTTTCGGCTTGGCTTGCAAGGTTGGAAGTGGGCGAGTTCTCATTGAATCTTTGGATGCAACCGATTGAGTGCAAAGGCACACAGGTGGCTGTAACGAGTCGATGAAGACGGGGTCCCTTATTTCTCTTGGTCTCTTCCGTTTCCGAAGGGTTAAGAGCGACAAATTTAATTGTGGGATTCCATCATGCTTGCAAGGATATGGAAGAGCCCAAGGGGAAGGGCCATGAGTTTCACATTGGAAGGAATATATATATAAAGAGAGAGAGAGAGAGAGAAAAATTAGTACATGTACACATGGTTATATACTTAAAAGCACTGAAGGATCTCAACCACTTGATCGGCGCTTGACATTCTAAAGTAAAAAGAAGGTACATTAATATATATATATATATATATATATATATATATATATATATATATATATATATATAGTATAATGTGATTTAGGTACATATCCCACCTTTGCTTATTGTCACATTAGTCAACTCTTTTGAAAGAAAGTATGATTAGAATGACCGGTTTTAAGCTCGAATAAAGAAGAGTCGTGTTAGGCTTTTAACAACCAACGTAAAACTTTGTCTGACTTATTTATCATGAATTTTACAAATTATGAGCATTATCTTGGGGAATTCCCTCTTAACGACACATTGTATAATGTGATTTCGGTACATATCTCTCTTAAAAGTTTAGATTCATCTATATTTTTGCTTAGATATAGTGAATCAATTACAAAGAAAGTCCCCACATCATAGGCATGTGTGAGTAAAGAAGTTAGTTTCGCTACATTATCGTCCGAATGTAATGAACAAGTTATAACGATGGTCTCTGTATTTTCAGCATTAACGGATACGAGAGATAAGAAAGCTAGTTCTAGATAATAATATTCTTATTGGTATTTGAAATATTAAAACATTGATAGGCAAGTTAATGGAGGTGGTAGATACTATGATTCGGAGAAAAATTCACATACCATGTTTATAAGAGACAAAGTGAGTTGGAGAAAAAATAAAGAAGATTGAGAACACAAGTTTTAACTTATAGTACTAAAAAAAGAAAAAAGCTCGAAATGAAGTTAGTATTATTATAAATAAATATTTAAAGGATAATATAGTAGACATACAATGATATGATGAGTGAATTATGTTGGTAAAATTAGTGTTATGAGTAAAGGCTTTGAATATAGTTTGTGTTTATGCACTCAAAGTATGATTAGAAAATAACATAAAAGAGGCTTTTTTAGAAGAGTTAGATAAGGTAATTCAAAAAATTCCACAAAAGAAGATGATTTTTTTTAGGAGAACCTCTAATGTGAGAAAGAAGATATATTTAAATAGAAAGTTATTCAAGGAGATACTTAGAATTATTTAGGTACACCTTATAAAATGTAAAACAATATGGTTATACATATTGGAGAAGTGATAAAAGATGCGTTAGGCAAGTCTAAGGGAGGCGTACCGTCACAAAATCAAGTTTGGTGGTGGAGTGAAGTGGTACAAGATAAAATCAAGGCAATAAGGCATGCTACAAATTGCATTATACCAAAAAGATTAGTGAAACTTGAGAGACTTATAAAATAGCAAAGAAATAAATGAAAAATATCATTAGCGAAGAAAAAGCTAAAATTTGGAAGAATTTATATAAAAACTTAACTCAAAAGAGTTGAAAAAAATATTTTTATGATAGCTAAGGTTAGAGATAAGAAAATTGAGTATCTTACTTTTGTTAGATGCATTAAAGATGAGAATGAAAAGATTTTAGTAATAAATGATTATAGAAAAAATAGATAGAAAAATAATTTCTATAAGCTTTTTAACGAAAATACATATGTTAGTATTAACTTAAGAGAGTTAACCAAATCAGAAAAGTATATAAACTGCAATTTCTATCATCGTATTCAAAAGAATGAAGTCAAAGAGGCTCTTAAATACATTAAGGTTGATAAATATGTAAGATCAGACAATATTTTGATATAAGTATGCAAAATTCTATGAGAAATAGGGCTCACTTGGCTCACAATAATATTTAATGAAATATAAAGAACTCAAAAATTTCCTGAGGAATAGAGAGCGAGTACACTTATACCCATATATAAAAACAAGAAAAACATTTAGAATTGTGCAAATTATCGAGGTGTCAAGTTAATGAGTCATACTATGAAATTATGGGAAAGAATTATCAAACATAGGTTAAAACAAGTATCAAGTACAACAAATAACCAATTTGGATTCATACCTGACAGATCTATTATTGAAGCAATTTACCTATTGAGACGTCTTATGAAATATTTTAAAGTAAAAAAGAAAATTCACATGATATTTATTGATCTAGAAAAGCTTATGATAGGGTACCAAGAGATGTTCTTTAGAGAACCTTAGAAAAGAGAAGTATCACATTCACATCCATAAAATATCTTATAAGAGACATGTATGATGGTGAAAAAATATGTGTGAGGACTCATGAAGGAATGACGGACTCCTTTGAAGTTAATAATGGGTTACATCAGAGATCAACTTTAAGTCTGTTAACAAAACATATTCAAGATGAAGTGCCTTGATGTATTATTTGCATATGACATTGTGTTAGTGAATGAGTTTAAGGAAAAAGTTAATAGGAAATTGAAACTATGGAAGGAAACATTAGAAAGTAAAGTCTTCAAACTTAGTAGAACAAAGACAAAATATATGAAATTTAAGTTTGATCATTTGGCTACTTCACATGATATAAAAATTAAGATTGATACACATTGCATCCCTTAAAAAAGATTAAATATTTATGATCAATTTTTCAAAGTGATAAAAAAATTGATAAAAATGTTAAGCACAAAATTAATGCCGGTTGGTTAAAATAAAGAGACATAAGGTATTCTATATGATAAAAATATATCATTGAAGTTGAAAGGTAAATATTATAGAGCAACAATTAGACTTGCTATGTTTTATGAATCTAAGTATTGGGCAGTTAATCATCAACATTTACAAAAGATCTCCGTAGTAGAAATAAAGATGTTGAGATGGATGAGTGGTTACACAAGGAAAGATAGTATACATAATGAGATTATTATAAACAAATTGAGAATGGTATCAATAAAAGATAAAATGAGAAAAAATCGTTTAAGATGGTTTGGACATTTAGAAAAACGATCAAAGAACACTCTCCTAAAAAGATATGAAAAACTAGATTGTAAAAATATTAAAAAAAGAAGAGAACAACCACAAAAATGTAAGAAAACAATAAAGAATGATCTAGTTTATATTGAGTTAACTACTAGTACAGCACATGATAGGGATACATAGAAACAAAGAATCCATGTAGCCAAACTCATCTACTATGGGAAAAAGCTTAGTTGTTGTTGTATACCTGTCACTAAACCAATATGAAATAAAAGCAAAAATTTTGAATTATAGTAGTGTCTTATGTTTGAAAGTTTGAAGCTGGCCGGGTGAGACCAACATGATTCAACGCCAGGGGCCCTCGGCACAGTCTGGTTTGAGATCAAGTACATTGATCCAGAACTTTTCTTGAATCCTTGCCAAGCTAGGCTTTTTTTTTTCTTTTGATAAAATAGCCAGGTGAGAGCACCCAGAGCGTTAGCTCACCAGTAGGGCTCTCTGATGCCTACTCACAAGTGGCGAGTTTGATTCCTGGGGGTGCATGCAAGATCAGCAGTTGCTGCAGAAATCAAATAAAAAGAATAAATAAAGCACATAATGATTTGATAATAGTCCAATACAGTTGAAGTTTGACAGCAGTTGCAGGAAACGCTTCTGCCGGCCCTCCTTGAAAACATTCCGGAAACAAAATTATCAAATTGGAGCATCAAATGCTAAGTGAGATATCACTCGAACTGAAACGTAAATAAGATGGGGAGACAGAGAGTTGCTACACATGCAATTAAAGCAAGTTTCTTAAAAGCAGAGGTGCATAAGTGATCCGTCTGACAAGAAGATGCAACTCAATTAGAAAGGCATATCATAAAGCAAAAAGGCAAGTGGCAAGTCCATGAATGCTTCACGTACCAGCAGTTAACATTCGGTGTACAGGAAAATGTGAGTGGAAGAAACGAAGAAATTGAGTGGATATATGACTATACAAAAAATAATCATCCATAACCTGCTATTGCAAAAAAAAAGGTTTATGTAGCACCAGTAAAAAATAAGATAAGAGAGACCCCTATTATATTGGGTTTTGAGTGTTGGACAGTTAATTATAAAAGATGTCTCTGACAGAAATGAAGATGTTAAGATATGTGTGGTTACACAAGGAAAGACTATATTCAGAATGAGGCTATCAAAAATAAATTAAGAGTGGCACCAACAGTTTTTAAATGGTTTGAACACATGAGAAACCAATCAAGGAAAGCTCCGATAAGGTGACAAAACTAGATGGAACAAGGCCACAAAAATATTAAAAGGAAACAGTAAAGAATGATGTAGCTTAGATTCGATATGTGATGAAGATGGCTGTGGCAGAATGAATATGCTGAAATGGATAAATGGTGAGAGAAGGCAGCAATTGATATGAACCTTAGTACCAACAAAAGATAAAATGCGATATGAACCTTAGTACCAACAAAAGATAAAATGCGATAGATATCTTTAAGAGGTTTAAGCATTTGGGGGAGTGACCCTGTGGAGCTCTATGAGAAAGTGTGAGAAATCAAGTAGTGACGCTTTAAAAGAGGCAGGGAACCTACAAATGTGTTAGAATGAAACCTATAAAATACGATCTTTCTTATATGGAGTTAAATCCTAACATGATACAAGATAGAGCATCATGGAGATAAAGAATCTATGTAGCTGGCCCCACTTAATGTGGGATAAGGCTTCTTAGCATTGAGTTTTGGTAGTCGTTACATAGTGTGTTACATACATACATACATACATATAGAGAGAGAGAAGATAGCAAAGAAGCCTAAAGAGATAAGGAAAGGAAGGGAAGATGAAGAACAAGAATGGTACAAAAGGAAGAAGGGGAGCAAGAAAGAGAAGAACAAAATGATGAAAGATAGCACATGCATGAAAAAATTAAAGAATTCAGCAAAACCACCTAGGGATCCATCCATTGGGTGCTGGATATATGAGGCTATAAAAAGTTTTAAAACAAACTAACATCCATTTGGAGATGTTTACTAAAGGAATCCATCTTTGAACTACTTAATATAGGATAAGGTTTGGTTGGGTTTTGGTTTGGATTTGTTAGTCCCTTTCCAAGGTGCTTGATGATAAGTTAACAAGACTAATGTAGTGCACCTTAGCAAGGTAAAGCTGTTATGAAGATTTCCAATGTGATCATGGTTACGAGAGCAGTTCAATTCCAACATGATGATGATGGTGACCTTGCTCACAACAACCATGATGATGATAATGTGATGGTAATAGTGATGATGATGACTGTGATACTTACGGATGCACTAGTTGCAGCGTCGAGGAGCAGGAGGATGAGGAGGGCACTGAAGAAGTGGCGCATGGGAGCCATCTTGCAAAGTCCCAGCATTTGACAATAGAAGATATATGCCAATAAGGGAGATCTTAATAAAGTGGTTCCTACAACAACGCCTCGGTCTGTTGAAAATATTACTAACCAACCATGTACGTCTTTTATTTCATCACCAACTTCAACTTCAGGTTGTGTGGTATTGTGTCGTAAATAAGGTTTTTTCGTGTGTACTTGCCTGTGTGAGTCGCTCTTGCAGACTTGCCTTAGAGAAATCAATGCCCTGCTACTGAGTACGTATGGGTACCTTTGTTTTCCTTCGAAGATAAAATGCACACACAATTAAAGTATGTACCTTACTTCGAGTTGTCCTCGATCATACCTCAATCACCTCGGTTGAAGAGAAAAGAAGAGGAGCATGGAGTAACAATCACGCAAACAGAGAAAAATCATAGAGAGCATAAATGAGTAGATTAAAGATCCATAATCTTTATTTATAAACAATATAGTGGATCACGGATCTCTGATCATATCCAACCAATGCACCTTTTCGTCCCATAACCCTTCTTGCATAGATTTATGCCAAAGACTAAAGACAATTCCCAAACTCAAACTTAAGCTCGGCCCAATGCTCGTGTGTATGCATGTGTAGTCTAACATATACTCTCCAAGCTCTTTGAACTAAGGTTCATGAGCTACCAACTATGTAAAAAAAATAAGTGAGTTTGTTCCATCCTTCAATATGAGACTAAACTTTATCTCTTGGTCTTAAGACATACAAATCCCTCACATGTGACTTTTACACTTTAAGACTTTCAAATATATCAATGATGTATCAATTGAATATTAAGGTATACTAAACATGAATTAAATGTTATTAATGCACATGTATTTAATTAACCTAAGCTTAATTAACATTAAATCAAATAATCTCCACAAAGTCCTTAAGTGGAAAGTGTCCTGCCAAACCATTCATTGTATTATGCTTTCAGTAATGGTATTTTCGGTTTGAACCAGAGTTATCCAATAGTACTTTTATAGGAACTATGTGAACATGTCTTAAACTTGAGCTTTGGGTGAAAAGATGTGGCTATGATGTGATCTTTAGAGGTGATCCATTGATGGTCATGCATCCATATCTTATATCATGATTGATTAAGGAAACAACCCAATTCTCCTATTATGGCTATATAATATGAATCACTTAGTTGAGCATCTCTAAAGAGGTACTACTAGCATCCTATCATAACACTTGATCCCATTTAGAAAATAATCTCTTATTAAACTTGCAATCATGACACTTTAGGTTTACAGGGAACAGACACACAGATACAAAAAGTATGAGATAATATAAAGTGTCATCCTATATACCAAACAACTTGTTACTATCACATTGAACCTACTTTGTGGGATCTCCACTCAGTTCGGTTGAGTTGCCACTACTTATGAATAAATCGTGAGTTTTAGTATCATCTCCAACCTATATTTCTTGATTAGGGCTAGTGATAGACCCTTAACTAAAGGATCAATTGTGTTATCTTTCGATCTAACAAAATCTATAACTATAATTATATTAAACATAAGAGCTTTTATAGACTTTAGTCTAATTTGAAGGTATCTCATTTGCTTTTGGTTATACTTAAAACAATTGATCTTATCAATTATATTAAAGTTATTACAATGTACTTAAATTATAGAAAACTTTTTTACCATAGGTAAATTAGACATAAGTCTCTTAAGTTATTTAGCTTTCAATCCAGTTTCATCTAAAGCACATAGTTCTACCTCAAAGGTAAAACAAACTAAAATAGTTTGTTTCTAGATTTCTAAGTGACAACGTCACAACCTTGTAGACATGAAAATTTTCATCCCAGAGTTTATGAGAAAAACTCGAAACGAAAGTTTTCACACCTACGCTTGCGCGAGCGTGCCATCTAGTTTGTAAAACTAGCAAAGTTTTTGAAAATATATGACTTCTTAGGTGATTGTAGGCAAGCGGGATCTTTTCACTCAATTCTTCTTGAACCAATGCTCAAAGGTCGGTATTGAGCGCTTAGAAATTTCAATTTGATAGCAAATGCAACTCCATTCTACGTGAAAAAGTATTTTTGAAAGAGTTTTGAGCTTGTGCACTTTGAATCAATACTTGGAATGTGCAAGCTGCTGAAAAACAAAAAAATTTGTTTTCAGAGCTTGTTTCTAAAAGGAATTTGAATACGTTACAAGCCTCCAAAAATCTTTCAAATTTTATCAGACCAAGCTGGTAGTATAGAGAGCCTGTAGCCTTTTACAAATCCAAATTCGGAGTAGTATTGAATCAGAATTAAAAGATTGAATCAGACCGACTTACTGACTCGAAATAGATCTGTTTCAGAAATATAGAGACTCAAAGATGAGCCTGTATTTCCCTACTCAAAACTCCTATTTTGATGTTTCTGGAAAGATATAGAAGTTAGCTTTCTAATACATCAAAAATCAGATTGATTGGACTCCTATGAACAGATATATGAGATTTTTACCTAATCTCTATTTCAAGAAATCCGGTTGTACGACAGAATTGCAGAAACTAAGTCGGTCTTTATCTGATTTTATTACGTGGTTGGGCGGCCTTAAAAATTTTACCAATTTTATTTAGAGTGATTCAAGGTGTGTGGAGGAAGTGTGTCAAATTTCAAACTAATCGGAGTAAGCATCACATAATTAAAAATACAGGAATAGACAGATACAGAGATGCTGAAATCCTGTTTTTTATGTTTATGAATATAATGATGCAAACTCACACGAATTTAAAGTGAAACAACCCTTAAATCCCCAAAGCAAATTGTTGGAATGTAAATGAATAGAAAGTACTTTATAGCTTAGGCATAGAGGAGATTAGAAGTATAGAGGGTATATAACATATAGGAAGGAACAAACATTAAATCAAACACTTAGTGTGCAAGTGTGTGTATGGTGTTTCATTCACGAAATTAAACTTGCAGCAAATCTAACTATTACAACGTGGGGTGAGATAAAACTCTATTATTACAACCCCATTTAATTGAATTTAAATGAAGAAGATAAATTGAAATTGAATCAAAATGCACTTACATGAGTTGGCACGAGAAAACCGGATATTCACAAGTGAATTCCGACCACTTTGGTTCTTTCTTCTTCACCCAAACTCCTTAGCACACACCTACCTACCCTCTTCTTCCCCCAAACTTGGAAGTGGACGTCCTCATTTTGCTGGCAATGTTCAGCACCTAAACTAACACATACCCTTGAAATGGCCTCTCTCTCTCTCACTCTTGCAAGCTCCCCTTTCACGCCCCCCCTTGGCCTCCTTTTATAGGCCAAGGGAGCTGGTTCTAGGAGCCTCCATGGGGTGGGTTTTGGAGCAGCTCCTTGATCCATTTAGCCCATGAGCAGGTGGTCTTCTTTGTGGACGTGGACCATCCACATATGGGTTGGTTTCTATGTGCGCCTAGCCCTAGCCTTGGGCTCGATCGAACTTGAGATGATCGGCACTTGTCTTGACCGAGTCTTGACCGAGGTGCTTTGGATTTTGATGAACTAAGCCCCATGCACTCGGCCCATGACTTGAACCGGGTCACATCCCTTGGTGGCTTCGCACGGTCATCCGACCATGTCTTGATTGGCCAAGCTCGGTTTTGCTTGGTTTCGACCTTCTTCGTGGCTTGAGCTCACATGGATGAATTGCTTCCAATCTTAGTTTTGTATGGGTTGGTCTTTGAACCACTTCCATCAAGTGGGTGTGCCTTTGGTGAAGTAAGCCTTGACACGCATCTTCCATATGATGTTTTGGCTCGTATTTGGCTGACTCAAACTCCACCTTCAGTCCTTGGCTTCCAACATCGTGTCCTTGGTAGTATGTGCTTCATTCGGGCTAGGCATAGGACTTGACTCTTGTTCCATTGTCGAGAGATGCTTGTTGCATTTTGTATCCCTTCATATAATGGTATTTGGGCTGAGTTTGTCTTGGTTTTGCAAATGGGTTTTAGTTCAAAGCATAGGCTTGATTGAAACTTGTAATTTTTGAAACTTCAAACAAGTTCGTATTTCACATTTTGAACTTTGAAACAATCTTTAAAGCTTGATGAACCTTTTTGAGATATTTCGAAAATATTGTTATTTTCGGGTGTTTACAAACCCACAAGAGACACATATTTAGTAACCCCATTACTCACATAATTCTTCTCAATTTATCTAGCATCACTAAATCCTTCAACAACAACATGATGTTTACCATAATGCAACCCAAGAGAATAGTTCCCTTCATATAACGAAGTAATATGTCTAGAGTTTCCCAATGAGTTATATTTGAAAAACTGGTATATGTACTCAACTTACACACGACAAAAGCAATATATGATCATGTATAGTTGGTTAGATACATTAAAGTATTGATAATCTTAGAATATCATAATTGAGACACATGAATACTACTATCATTCTTATACAAAATCTTTGATAAATCATACGAGTTTTTTATAGGTCTATAATTTATATATATCCAAATTTTTCTAAAACTTTCTCAATATAGTGAGACTAAGAGATTACATCATAGACCTTAAAATCGCATAAGTTTTACTCATATATTTTATTTGAGTTTTACAACGTAAGAATGGTTTAGTCTCATTTACTATTCTCATATTGGAACCAAACAATAATATTTCATTTCTTTTGCCATCATAATTCAACTCACATGAAGGATTATTGTTTGTCATTCTCTTACAGTGAAGCCTTGGCTGTTGTTGTTGTTGTTTTGTATGTGAGAGAGAGAGAGAGGGAGAGAGCTTGTTCTATTTGAAAGAGACTTGCATTAATTCGATGAGGGCGATCATTTTAATATGCTGAATTCTTGGATAGGCTAGAAGGTTCATATCTATTTGAGCATTCTCAACAAAACTAAAAAGTTCACACAGATGGACACACATGTGTGTGCGTGTGTGCCTAGATGCACACACACAACGCCAAGGTGGCAACACAGGAGTAGAGCCCGCTATTTATTTGTTGCCACAGCTGAAATGTGAATGGTAGAAAATGTACTGAACTCCAGTATATGATTGTCAAAATAGTTTTGGATGGTGGTACCTTATATATGAACAGCTTATTCTATATTTCACTAAGTTTTTCTGTCATATCATATGATCAATTATGTTTTGTACGCTACAACCATCATATATTGGCACATTAAAGTGTACCAATCATGGTTTGGAAAAAAAACAAATCGAAGTGGACTGTGTCAATTGGTTCAGGTTTTGTTTGGTTCCCCAAATCCGCGAACTGCTTAGACTGGTTTGGTTCGAAGTTGTGCCTACAGCCGAACCAAGCTCGACGTCGAGCACGCACATTGAGAACAGTCCAAGTTGTACTAGTATACTGTGCTTATATCCCTAAAAGCCTGCTTTGATTCATTCTAGTGATGGGTGAATGTAGACATATGGCCGGTTTGAAACCAGTCCGGTGGTTCCATCTGGAACTGAACCAGGCCAAGAACCAGTTGGACAGGAGCCACTGAGATCTGACCTAGAACCAAGGACTACCCAATTTGTTTCCCGGTTTTACCTTTCATAGAATCGGAATCACTGGTTCATTTTTTTAAAATTTGTCTTTAAAATTATATATTTTTATTTAGTTACTGACTCTGGGTAGTTTAAAACTCAAACTGAAACCATCCCGAAAGCACCGGTTTCAGGTTAACTGGATCTGATGGTTTGGACCCTTCGGTCCAGTCATGTCTAGGTGAATGGGTGCTTAGAAGCACGGGCAAAGTTGAACCAGCCCAAACCGGAATGGATGTTGTGATCTGGTTCAGTCTTGGTTCCCCAGCACCGGTTTCAGGTTAACTGGATCTGATGGTTTGGACCCTTCGGTCCAGTCATGTCTAGGTGAATGGGTGCTTAGAAGCACGGGCAAAGTTGAACCAGCCCAAACCGGAATGGATGTTGTGATCTGGTTCAGTCTTGGTTCCCCAGAACTTGGCTTTCAAGGTTGAGCCTAGAACCGAACCAAGCCCGACCACGAACACCCCTATTGAGAACGGTCTAAGAGGTGGTAATATATTGTGCCTACGGCTCTAAAAGCCTGGTTTGGTTTATTCTAGGGACAGGCGAGTGGGTCTCTAGAAGTGTGGGCAAAGTTAGGTGTAAACCACATAATGCATGTTATAACACCAATATACCAACAACCATTAACTTAAAATAAGCATTTCATGAACTCATGCATATAATTCTTCGGACCAAATCTCCTCCAGAAAAAGCAAGACACATACATATATTTATGAAGGTCCACATGGTTGTAGTGTTCATCAAGGCAAAGAGTTTCAACAGACTTGTTTTCTTCTACCATAAAGAATGGGGACAGACCTGAATGTGAATCAGTTTTCCTTGCTGGGGACGAACGGCCATGGATTGAGGAACGCGAAAATACTGGCACTGGGCAAAGCATTTCCAAGCCAACTGATCCCCCAAGAGTGCCTGGTCGAGGGCTACATCCGCGACACCAAATGTGATGATTCAGCCATCAAGGAGAAGCTCGAGAGGCTGTGTAAGTCTTGGTTCATGGTATCAAAACCCGGTTTAAAATGTTCTACCCAATAAACCAAACCCAAGACTTCTCAAACTAATGAAAAAAAATCATATATTCTTGGGCATATATATAAAGAGAGAGAGAGAGAGAGAGAGAGAGAGAGAGAGAGAGAGAGAGAGAGAGAGAGAGAGAGAGAGAGAGAGAATGATGTAGCTTTTCTTGAGTCAACTTTTAAACGGCACAGGGTCGAACCTTATGGTTATGGTTCCATAAGGTTTGATCCTGTGCCATATTATCATTCAACTCTACAACTTCTTAGATCATTCTCCCTCCCTCCCCCACTCTCTCTCTGTCTATATATATATATATGTGTGTGTGTGTGTGTGTGTGTGTGTGTGTGTGTGTGTGTGTGTGTGTGTGCCAAGAATGTGAACCAGATGCTTATGGGACTACAATAAAAACCACTACCAGATGAATAATGGCATGTTTTTGTTTTCCATCTACATGCTTCTACTATTTGTGTGGTAAGAACTCGAACATTCACTTCAGGTAAGACTACGACGGTGAAGACGCGATACACGGTAATGTCGAAAGAGATTCTGGACAAGTATCCTGAGCTAGCCACAGAGGGCTCGCCGACCATCAAGCAAAGGCTTGACATAGCCAATGGTGCAGTCCTAGACATGGCCATGGAGGCCAGTCTAGCTTGCATCAAGGAATGGGGCAGGCCAGTGGCAGAGATCACCCACTTGGTCTATGTATCATCCAGTGAGATACGCCTTCCGGGCGGCGACCTGTACTTGGCCAGTCAACTCGGCCTAAGGAACGACGTGAGCCGAGTCATGTTATACTTCCTCGGCTGCTATGGAGGTGTCACAGGACTAAGAGTAGCAAAGGACATTGCTGAGAACAATCCTGGAAGCAGAGTCCTACTGACTACATCTGAAACAACTATCCTCGGTTTCCGACCACCCAACATGGCTCGGCCATATGACTTAGTCGGCGCCGCACTCTTCGGTGATGGAGCTGCTGCAGTGATTGTGGGATGTGATCCTATAAATGACATGGAGAAGCCGTTCATGGAACTCAATTATGCAGTTCAGAAGTTCTTGCCCGGCACCGAGACAACAATAGATGGAAGGCTGACAGAGGAGGGCATAAACTTCAAGCTAGGGAGGGACTTGCCGCAGAAGATCGAAGATAATATCGAAGATTTTTGCCGGAAACTCATGAAGAAGGCTCGTGTTGGCGAGTTCAATGACTTGTTTTGGGCAATTCACCCGGGCGGCCCGGCAATACTGAACCGGCTAGAGAGCCATCTCAAGCTTGAGGCTGAGAAGCTGCATTGCAGCCGGAGAGCACTGATGGACTATGGGAATGTGAGCAGCAACACCATATTCTATGTGATTGATTACATGAGAGAAGAGCTCAAGAGAGAGGGAGCAGAGGAATGGGGTCTCCTCCTCGCCTTCGGCCCCGGAATAACCTTCGAAGGCATACTCGTTCGCAGCCTGCAATGAATGCCATTAGAACATCTATTATTCTACTGCTAATACTATCAGTATCTCTTCTTTTCTCCTTTTCTTTTCTTTTCTTGGTGAGAATTTGTCATCCATCTAAAATCTCATGACTGGGAAGGGCTTCTACTATTTAGTATCAACTCAAAGCCTCTGGTTCAAGCCAGTAAGACTAATGCTGTGTGTTTTGTGTCAAAGAATGTTCATTATATTTCAGGGACCGGACCATATGTTGCTGGTATATTTATGCCGATTTACAATCCAATTACGCATCGTTTATACTAATACTATTTGACATCAAACGAAAATTTGGAGCCAAAATATGCGGAACTAATAGGGACAACCAGAACTATGAATTGTTGGGCACCCTGAATACCATACCGGAAATGGATCTGGGTAGTGTTTGATATACTCAACAAATCAGACCTATGTTTAAAAAAACTTAATATATATTGTGGTTTCAGATAGCAAATCTGAATGATTTGGACTTGGATCAGGTCAGAGGACAGATCTATCCAATCCATTGACATCTAATCTTCACCTACTTAGTTTTGGTGGGTAAGGGTCACAGGTCATCGTTGCTGCGCGGCTTCGGCTTTTCCTTGCACCACCAACTCCCGCTTAGTCATAAATGTCTTTTAGAAAAACTCATACAAAACTTGGATCTAAATGCTCTTTACTAGATAATCCCAGTGAAAGTATTCAATAATCTTGAAATCAAGGTCTTTTTTTCCGAAAAAGTGTTTGACACAATGGGGAGTCCCGAACCAAATGCACGTGACCGGGTATGGAACTCAGGAGCTCCAACTTGTGACTAGAGCTCTCGGCCGAGTGAGCTACTGCTTTTTATGCTGAAAGTCATGAACTTAAGTACCTAACAATACGAAAATTGGTATATGTTAGCGGACACTTAAACACTTAAGTGCCAGGAAACTCAAACAAATCTTGATTATTTTTTACAATGAATGATTTTGATTGAAATTTGAAATTAAAAAAGTAAATATATCTCCGTGAATAAATGGTATTCATATACTTTTATCTTTTATATTTACATTTCAATCATACATCATAAAAAAATTGATTGAAATTTATTTGAATTTGTTAACACTTAAGTATATTATTATATACTAATTCCTCTCTAAACACAATCTATTTATATTAAAATTTTAAATATATCTTTAAACAATATTAAAATAGTGCACTGGTTGAGTGAGCAATATAAGAAACAAATTCAACGGTGGTGACGTATTAGAGCAATTATTGTTGTAATTACCAAAAGAGATTGATCTCAGCTAGGCTAAATCCAACGCATCCCTATGACGCGAGATCGTCCCAAAAATCAGACGTGGCCCTTCAGATATTCTGATAAACCTCTCGTCCAAAATTCGCCGTCTTCTCTACTTGCCATCCGTGTCCATGGAATCTCTCTCTCTAGCCAAGTTCCTTATGCTCCTCTCTCCCATAAATTCTGAATTACTTGAAGCTCTCTCTCTCTAATCAAGTTCCTTATAATCCTCTGTCCCATAAATCTTAAAACTTCAAGCTTCATCTCTCTCTCTCTCTCTCTCTCTCTCTCTCTCTCTCTCTCTCTCTCTCTCTGTGAAGAAGAAAAGATGTTGGCATCGGCCCCCAAGCCCAGCGTTCGACTCCCATCTTCCCAATTTCCACCGCTCATCAAGAAATCCTTCCACCCTCTTCCCTTTCTCCAGCTTCCTATCACCCAAAGAACGAAAAGAATTAGTGCAACCAAATGCACTCTTCAAACCCCTAATCCGACCAGCAGCAGCAGCAGGGCCACCGACGGGGACGGCTCGATTTGTACGGTGGCGCCGCCATGAAGTCCCCGGCGCTTCAAGCCTCCGTCATCAACGACCTGGTCCTCCTGTCGTGCGTCGGCCTCCGCCCCGTTCTCGTCCACGGCGGCGGCCCCGAAATCAACCAGTGGCTCCAACGCCTCGCCATCCAGCCCCAATTCCTCAACGGCCTCCGTGTCACGGACTCCGCCACCATGGAGATCGTCGAGATGGTCCTCGTCGGGAAGGTCAATAAAACCCTCGTCTCCCTCATCATCTGTTGCTGCTGATGATTCCGGCCAGGCCTACAACATCAACGCCGACACCGTCGCCGGCGAGATCGCGGCGGCCATGGGTGCCGAGAAGTTGATCTTGCTGACGGACGTGCCCGGGATCCTGATGGACCGGGAGGATCCGGGGACGCTGGTGAAGGAGGTGGACATCAAGGGGGTGAAGCGGCTCATCGAGGACGGGAAGGTCTCCGGCGGGATGATTCCCAAGGTGAACTGTTGTGTGCGGTCGTTGGCACAAGGGGTGAAGACGGCCAGCATCATTGACGGACGGCTGGCGCACTCGTTGCTCCTCGAGATTCTCACCGACGAGGGCGCCGGCACCATGATCACCGGCTGAATTTTAACTCTTTTATTTTCTTTCCTATTATGAAGTTTCCTTGTATAAGGGATTCTTTAGGAGTTCTTTGTTAGCCACTAAGAGACGGTGGTGGTGAGTTTTTCCCTTTTTACCTTTCTTGACGAAGTGTTGATTGGGTGCGGGTGTGTTTGATACACGGTGCCTGGGACTGAACGGGGACCGCAGTCCCCAATACCGCACATATCAAACAAAGTCATGGGAAGTGGCCAAAGAACCTCACTTTTATCCAATCAAAACTGAACTGGATCAAAAACCGACTGAACTCGAAACTAGGGATCACCCAATTTGGTTCCGGTTTCACTTTTATAAAACCAAAACCAAAGGTTCTAAACTACTAATATTTTTTTCTTATAATTTTTAAACCTTTTAATAAAATCATCGATCTCAAACAGTTTCAAAATCAGTTCCAAGCTGATTCATTTATGGTTCCAAGAGTTTCGAGCTAACTAGAACCAGACATGTCTAGCAGACCCCAACTATTCCTAGCTTGGTATGCGAATCAAACATCTCCAAGGACCACAACTAATCTGGTCTAGGTCAGCCCATCAGGTGTAAAAAGCTCTTCCAGAGTTGATTTGCTTCGTTCACAAGACTCTGAATTCCAGATGCATGCACGGGGTATCAAACTCATAGCTTTCAACTTATGAGTTGAACCCCTAGTCAGGTGAGAGCTATTGGTCGTCAAGCTCTTAATGGTCTGTTCGGAGTAATTTTGTTAATTCAAAATGGTCTGTTTGCGGTTTAAGCATTGATACAAGAACCATATCATTAGTCTCCAACGCACCGGTCCGTTCATATTGCAGGTTACAACAGGTATGCAGGCTTCCAGAATCGAACTCACTACCTGCATTCTCCAGAGGCCTGCCAGGTGAGCTAACTCTGAGTGCAGTGTGTTATATTTTTCATTAGACCAAAGAACCTACAAGTCAATCCATTGAAAAAGAAAAACTAAAAATTTACATAATGAGATGCATGACAAGCTAAGTATATAGTTAAAAGGATATTGGTGAAGGGCTTTGGTCCGTTCAAAGGGTGTCGTATGTATCCGCCAACGTGATATGTATGAATACGTCATGTACTGTATAGTACTATATGGTATAAAGTTCTTACTATACTATCTGCAGCACTATGGTGTGCCGTATTTCTCTATTGCTGCAATATACCACTGTTAAGCATGTCAGCATTTCAGTCCAAAAGGCCAGGATCATGTTTTGCCATTTCTTATTGCACAATAAGCAAAAGCAAATAAGAGATGAAATAAACAAGGTCGCAATGTTCAACTGTGATGGGCAGTAACCACAACGTCCCTTTTCATTGATTGAGGTGTTGAGACATCTCCAAATACGACTACCATCTCACTTCTTTGACACTTTGTGCGAATTGACAACCAACTACAGCCAGTGCTTTGAACCAGCAACAACAAATGCTGGAATGAAGACTGATGAGTGCTTTTAATCCATTTATCCATTCATTTTGCTCCATCGGTTGGTTCAGGATCGGCAACTAGGTTTCCTCCATAATACTCGAAGTCATTATCCTGGACAAGATCTTCTGAGCTTTGTCCAAAAACAAACGGCTTAGTACCCATTGTTGTAAAAGGCATCAATCCAAAAGCACGAGCTGTCTTTATCTCGTGTGCAACACGCCTATGTGCCTTAGCACTAATCCCTGTGCATTGAAAAGGTAAAGAAGTAGACATTCTGATAAGCACAACCCTAAGCAGGCTATGGTGCAATATTTTGATCTTAAACACATTAACAACTAACCTTGCTCCTTTTGATGATGATTCCAGCTTCAGTAAGAAAGTTGGCAAGAAACCTCACATTCTGTCAAATGCTTACAAGATCAGGAAAACTAAAAGAAAACCAGCTTCCTTAAATGCTAATCTAATATTACTGTGTCAATAATTTAATAGACAACATTTTCCATTTAAATCATATCTTTATATGTCCAAATATATAAAAAAAAAAAACATCAGTAAACTTCTTCAAATAGGTCTTTGTAATATTGCTTGAGAGAGAGAGAGAGACTGCCATCAATTTGGAAAAGGGACATACCCGAAAATCAGCTTTTTTTAGAACCTGTTCTGTGGTTGTTTCAAATCCCCGCCTCGGTGTCTGCTGTGGAACTGCCGGTTTTGTAAGATCAAGATCCTATACAAAAGGGAAATAATAATCGACCCAGCACTGAACATCTTATACAAGAACAAGATCACAAAACGGAAACTGCCTAACTATCAGAGTCGTAATTATCAATCCCACCATTGATATTAACATTCTTTTTCACGCAAGCATGAAAGTCTTGAAAAGCAATGCAAGGTAGTTGCAGAGGCAAACAAAAGTATTATAAAAATAAAAGTAGGTCCTGGATAGGAAATAAAAGGGAATAGCATAATAAAGAAACACGAATCAAACTGGAGGTGAAATTGAAAAAAAGAAAAAGAAAACAAGCATTCAGAAGTCAGAACATAATACACAATACTAGGTAAATAGCATAAGTAATTAAAATATATTATGTATGCCGCACAACTACTTTTGTGATATAAACTTCGACCTTGTTGACATTTTTGTCCTGCTGCCAATCCAAACTGAGAATTAATGTGCATGCAACTCGATATTTTCTTGTGTCCCCGCCTGTAGAAGTTTATCCTTGAAAAAAACACATGCTTCTGCAAATGCATTCCCTAATCAAACTGAGAATCATAATATACTACAATTCTCATGTGACCAGATTGGTAATGACAAGTACGCAAAACTTGTTGAGAGCCACTCATCTCAAGTCAGAGCCAGTTTGCTAAGAAGACAGGCCAGTTTCACATGAAGTATCAATTCTCACACAATGAAACAAGAAATGCAAACATAACATTCATCCCTCTCTTTTAATAGGCATTCCCTTGTCTATCCTAAAGAAGTTTCAGGTTTGCTTTATTCTTTGACATTCAATGATCAGAGAAGAGGAAGAAGACGAAGAGTAGAAGGAAAAGGAAGACACATCTGACAGAGAGGAGAGTTTTGGCTTGACTGGCTTAAAGCTAAGTATATGTTTTGTTTTGTAGTTGTATGCTAATTTAGATGGAAATGTGTCACACAGATAATGATTTAACTTTCACAATTTTGTTCATCAATTATGTCACTTTTTTCTCTGACTGAAAAATGATTATATTCATGAAAACTTCTCAATATATGTTCCATGCTATATACTCACAGTCAATAGTATGAGAACAAATATGAAAATCTCTAAGAAAAAAATGAAACCCGTAAAGTTATTATAATCTGCCCAAATTGTTAATACTAGATGCAAGCTGATGTTGACTTCAATACTTTCTAGTTTCACTCATTTCTCCAATTAACTCTGCCCAGGGATCACCCTTGCCAGGATGGTTCCAAGCCCCATATAAAGGAATGTCGCATTAGTTAGCCAACAATCAACTAAAACTTTGTCGGGTTTCAAGAGGTACAATGTTTCCAACACAAATTCTCCAGATCCCAACCAAACTCCAAAGCTAAGCATGCTTGGAGGAGGAATAGTACTAAGATGGATGGCCTCCTAAGAATTCCTTGTGTTGCACTGGCCAACCCCACGTAATGTGGGAAAAGGCTTAGCTAAGTTTTTAAGGTACTCGCTTCTCCAATTACAATTACCTGACACAAAGGAAGTGTAGGTGTACTTGAACACAATACCAAAAATCCAAAAGGTCAATTTGTTTTGCATACCTTGACTCTATATGTCATGCCCTGTCTAAAATTCACATCTGGTCTGAATGCATAATCTGAACCGTATATCTCATCATTGTACGGGTATGACATGGCAGCTTTCTTCAACTTACTGTCCATACCATCTGATAACGATGTATCAAAGGTTCCCAGGCCATCCAGCCCACCATGAAATCCTGAATTATCTGAACTATTTAGACTTGAACCAAAGCCTCCATTTCCACGGGCCTTTTCCAGTCTATCAAGTGTCTGATAGAGATGATCTGTTCCTTGACCACTGTTACTAAAGCCACCAAATATTCGTTGTTCAAAATCATCTGCGCTTTCAACTGACTTTTTGCTATTCTCATGAACGTTGCCACCTGTAGAAAGAGTTGTCTAAACAAGACTTATGATGGGCAAACATCGAAAAGATAATAAAACTATAAAACGCAATAGAATTATGACTACCAATACAAGATATAGCTAGCAGAATAATGACATTAGTAGAAAAACCATGGAACTACAAAATTTAGATTGAATCTTCTAAGATGCAACTAAACATTACATTTTCATATTTAAGGAGTATTTCTGTAATAGTCGAATTCCCTTACCAACCATGCAATGTTTTCAAGGGAAGTGCATCCAGTGACTGTGAAACTTACATGCAATGCAAGTTGGGATAATGAGAAAGAAGGTCAGAACAGGTTCTTCAACAGAATGTTACTAGTAAAGTTTCTTTTAATTTAAGTACAAGTTTTCGCCAAGGATATGATGGTATTAACCAATAATGAAAAAACAAATTTGATGAATCAGACGCTATGAGTCTGAAGGCACTAATACAGTTATTTGTACGAGAAATTCAAAAATTCAGCACGTAAATAATTTTTGAAAAACTTAAGATGATTATAGGCATGTGTGTGTCATCTCAACAAGGGTTATGACAGTACTAAAAGGGCACAGCACGGGTGATAGCAAGGCTGGTTTTAGTACAAGATGAGACTCATAAACTAACTCTTCAATCTGTTCTAGCAACAAATTCCAAGTTTATGGGTTTTACTGCCACAAACAGCATTTGCTAACCTAATCAATAATCATCGTTGGGTTGGAAAATAAGGCACACACGCAAGCATGCACAGCCTGCACCAACACGTACCCACACGTGTATGCATGCACACTCACATGCACAAGCAAGTGTGTGCATGCATAGACACAAGAAAGGCAGTTAAGCAACCTAGTTGATTGAGTTGACTACTTAGTTGACTGAGATGTAATCATATAAAGGGACAAAACGAGTGGCAGGTGCCCTCAGTGTGTGTGTGGCGCAAGGAAGGCACATGGTCCCCCCCCCCTTCGAAAAAACACACAGACGAACACAAAAAGGGAAAAGAAACAGGGAAAAATCAATGAGGATGGTGTCAGGATAGAATATGAAGATTTTGATTCTTGAAATTCAGTAATCTCTCACTCGAGTTCTTTCCCATCTCCATCATGATTCTCTCAATTCTTAGTAGATTAGCAATTGCTTCGTCACTTGTTTTCTTCAACCCTGACTGTCCATGTAGAAATACATCTTAAAGAGTATACTAACTAAAATCCAACAGATTTTAAGGAGACAGATAGTAACTTTCTAAGCCCATCCACATGCAGATTTTACACATAAAAGAAGCACACAAAGCTATTGAAGTTCAAGATACGAAACCCCAAACCCAAATCAAGGAACCATGGTACGGATCTTCGATCTTCTCTCTGGGAGCATGGATTTTAGAGGCTTCAGGAAAAGGCTTCCAACCAGATAGTAAAAATGGTTACTTTATTTCCATTGAGAATAGAACCAGATGTAGAAGGAATATTGGCTAAGCTATGTCCTTGTAGATGCAGTTACAAATTCAAGAATATATGCAGTGGAACACATTGATAATCAGCAACCAAAACGAAGCCTTCCACACTAAGTGGGTCAGCTGCATGATTTCTAAGTCACTGGTGAGCTTGATCTTGTGCCATATTAACATTTAACTCCAAAAAGAACAGATCATGTTTTATTGCATCACAGTTATTTCGATAATTTAGAGAGTCAGAGACCTTCCTCTCCCTCTTTTAAAATGTTCAAACACATAGATAATTAGTAAATAGAAATAATGGCTCTTTGCAGAAATATGTTTGCATAGATGACTAAAATAGAAGTGTGTTCCTTTCATACTAACCGATCTCAGAGCCAGAGGACAAAGTTCTGTTTGCACATGAAAAGTTGCACCGCCTTATATGTTTACTCCAGTGTAGCATCATAATTGAAACTTCACCCTTACACCAGAAAATACGGGAGAGCAGGAGTCAACTTTTCGCAACCTGAAATTCAACTTCATAGCATCCAAAAGAAAAGATACCCCACTGCTGTTGACTAAACTAGTAAAAAATAACAAACTAGCCTAACATTTCAATACGATACTATCCGAAGCTTCTAAGACAGCTTCCATAGCAATCTTGACATTGTGCAATAGCGTTGCATAGAGTAAGAGCAATACATGCACTGTAGCGTTGTATAGCACTTACCGTAAGCTAATAAAAACTACTATTAAGCTTCTAAAATAACATGAATTACACTAAGATATTTTATCATTACAAATAGGAATGAGACAGAATTGCCAGAAGGCCAGTGGCGCCCCCACACCATTGCGGTGGGCAGCCACCAGTATGCTGCCATGAGAGAGAGAGAGATCACTCATGTGCCCAAATGCATCTGTTCTGCACACAGACTCGTACCACAGCCTCTATATATAAAGGTGATGAATTCTAGCAAAGGATTGCATTGCACGGAGAAAATATATTAACCTTACAGAAAGAAACTCTCTTCCCAATTCTCACCAAAAAAATCAACTTCACAAACTCTCTCCCTCTGCGTGGATTCAACCCGAAATGGTTAGAAAAAGAAAATCGAAAAGGAGAAAAGAAGATGTGCCGACAAAAGTCATTTGGATTAAGAGAAAGGGAAGAAGGAGATGAAGATGACTGAACAGAAAATGCATTATCTACGAGCGCCCACATTAAACCAAATTCCTTTATTCATAAAGCTATGAACTGATATTTGAACCACTGCAAACAAACACTAAAGGAAGTAGTTTAGATGCCGTTCATAGTTTAACGAAACGATCTGGCTTCTATCTTTCCAGTAAACTATTACATTCATCTTGATCAAGAGGAAGAAGGTTACAAGAGAAGGGAAGAGAAGTAAAAACACAAAACAGCTATAATGGGTTCCTTGTACGGTTTCTTTAACCGCCAATAGTGTTGTGCTATATATCGAGAAGCATGAAAAAAGAGAAAGGAACAAACAAAATCAGGAGGGAAAAGGTAGAGAGAGAAAGGAACCTCTATGATCGTTCTCCATCAGGCCCTACAAAATCAACCATACTTCCGTTGCACACGCACACTCAAGGGGAGAAAAAGAAGAGGTGGAAGCAGAAATGAAGTGGAAGAGGAAGAAGAAGGGAGGATTAGACGTACCTTTCCGGATAGTGGTTTGCAAGGGAGAGGACGCCGAAGCAGTGGCGGTAGAGAGGTGGAGTTGGCGGGGACGAGAGAATAACGAGAGAGCGGAGGCGTGCTCTTCTGGTCTTGGGTAGTTCCCCCACGGCCCAGAACGTCGGTTCGCCTCGTGACCTGAAACCATGGAACCATTATTTGAAGACAAGGCCGGTTCTGGTTACCAGAAACCTAGAACCGAAATAAAAAAATATTTAAAATTTAGATTTTGAAGAAAAATAAAAAAAAACTAGATTTTAAGAAAAATTAAAAAACGAAGGCTTAAAACAGTTAGTTCTGATTTCATGAAGGTGAAATCAAAACCAAACTATGTGGTCTCCTGTTACACACTGAGTTTTGGTTTTGGTTCTGATTTTAGTTGGTTTTTGACTCGATTCAATTTGAATTTGAAACCCTTCTTCGTGAACAAAAATGAGTACTTGTTTCCCGTGTTTCATTTTATGTCGCATTTGTATGGTACATGAGACCTATCAAAGAGAATTTGAAATATTATTCTTCAATCAAAACTATCATCACCAACATCAAAACCACTTAAAAACCTAAATATTAATAAATAAATAATGAAAGGTGATAAAAAACAGCCACCAATGATTAAATTGACGGACCACTCACTATATATATTTATATATATATATATATAAATAAAGAATAAAAAAAGGGGAAAAAAGTATATAGTGGTCCATCTTCAAACCCTCTCAGGTCGTGTCCAGGTCCTCAAAGAAGAAACAAATACTAATATCGTATCGGGTCTGGTCGACCTGTTTTTATATAGCCCCGAATTGACCCGACATATCAACCCGATTTGCCACCCCTATCCGCGAGGCATGCTCATTCCCAAGTAGTAGCTGTCTGAGATAAGGGTATTTGGGTAAAGGGTTCCGCTTAAGATCATCCGTGCTCAATAAACGGCCCCGATCTTCCGCGTCAAATCGGACGTAGCTGAAACCCTCAAAAAGCGTAGACACTCCAAAGAAGCTGCGCGCCTCTCATAAGGAGAAGACGAAAAGGAGGGCTGGTGTTTCCGATTGGCGATGGGTAAGGAGATTCTTCTTTGTTCTTCCGATCTTTTACCTCTCGTGCTATATATGGATCTCTGAATGGTTTTTTCTTTTCATGGACAATCATCAAAATGAATTAGATAAATGGCTACGTTGAGCAGATATGCTATTCCCGGATGATCTCATTTTATGTTCTGTATAAATGGATGCGTGGAAACATGCCCTTTAGAGGTTATGGTTTAAATCTATGACACCTGAAGACTTATTCGGGGAGATGCATAGGAGGCAACATATCTCGTTTCATTGCGAACATACGATAAGGTGTAGGTATGGTAGTTTTACGGAATCGGAAGAACACGATTGGAGTAGTTGAGGCGGTACCGATCTTGTGGAATATTGGGAGTGGAAATAACGTTGAGCCACGAAGATAATCATTTTATATTTCATGGTTAGATCCATGCTCTGTTTGTGTTTATGTTAGCTTTCTCAATCGGGAGAGTGTTAAGTGTTTCAATGCTAGTCTTGATTTTGTGATGTTTTCTTTCACTCCATCAAGAATAATAGTTTAACCTTGTATCTCGATGTTGGCACATATTTGAATGATGGTGGGGAGGGTACTGGGATATTATGATTGTAAATGTTAATAATTTCGCAGATATGTGTGGTAAATGTTGGTTGGTACTTTCCTCATATTCTCGTTTCATGGCTTAGGGTTTAGATTTCTGATTCAATAATTTATTCGTGGGTTGGGCCGGCTTGCATTGGCATATGTCACAGCCAGAGCACACTTTCGGCCATGCCAGGGTCCGTGGTCTTGCCACAAGCCCCGCCTCCCTTTGCCATTCCCCTAGTAAGTAGGATGGACTTAGAAGAATTTTGCTCCAGAACCTACATAGGTATGGGGATTAATGTTGCCTCTGAAAATCCTCCACCATTTCAATTACTCAATAATCGCTCTACCTAGCCAACTTAACTCATAATTTAAGTAATGAAAATTTTCAGCACAAAGCGACTTGATGGAAGAAGTATTGAGAGGTTGTTCCTATCCTTGGTCACAAGTTCACAACACACACATTATAACTTTTCTGTTGGTTCAATTAAATAGTTAAGCAACCAATTAATGTGTGAATGTGACTATCACATTAATGGAAATCATCCCCCATTAGGGAATTTTTGAACTGGTTAGATTGGATGTTTATAATTTTTATTTACAACTGTGACCTAAAGCTTAGATGCGGCTTAGACGTGGAATTTCAATATTGGTGATGTTTTTAGGTGCTTACAAGTATGTTTCCGAGCTTTGGAGGAAGAAGCAGTCTGATGTGATGCGATTTTTGCAAAGGGTGCGGTGCTGGGAGTACCGTCAACAACCTTCAATTGTTCGCCTCACGCGTCCAACTCGTCCTGACAAGGCTCGTCGACTTGGATACAAAGCCAAACAGGTAACTCCCTTCTTGCTTGTTGCTTTGATGATTCTTCACTATCATTGTCATCATGATTTTGTGGTCTTGTAGTTGGATTTCACGTAATCGATCTTGTGGGTATTCATTTGCATGGTGCTGCTAGTCCTTTCTGCAATGCAGTCCTCCAGATATCTCATACTTCCTGGCTTCCAACCATATGATTGTTGATTATATTCAGTCTTCAAGCCTGTTTGTTCCTATTACTTTGCATTCACGAGGGATTTTCATTTCTTTAGTGTTTGTATTTGGTGACCTCACTTATGATGAGAACTTCAGTAACAAAGAGCAGTCAATTATGAAAATTAGAAAAATCAGAATGCACTACTTCTTAATGGTAGCATTTTCACTTTCTTTTCCCATTAAATGTTGTTTTAATGTGTCCAAGGCTTTAGCATGTTATGGTTGTGTGCTTGTTCATTAAACGAAACCAACCTAGATTGAAATTGCTTGGTGCATATGAGAAGAACTAGAATCAAGTTGAAGTGGTAAAACAATTATATGTTATTCTTTTTGTAATTGGTCTATATGGTCCTTGATTAATCAATGCTTGCAGGGATATGTCCTTTATCGCGTTCGAGTCAGACGTGGGGGGAGGAAGAGGCCTGTGCCAAAGGGTATAGTCTATGGTAAGCCAACAAACCAAGGTATCACTCAGCTCAAGTTCCAGCGTAATAAGAGATCAGTTGCTGAAGAAAGAGCCGGTCGCAAGTTGAGTGGATTGAAGGTTCTCAACTCATATTGGGTGAACCAGGTGAGAGAAATACCCCTTAGTCTCTGGCATGAACTTTTTTCTACTTCGTTTCTGAGGACTGGCCTTGTACTTGGAGCCTGAGAAATTATAATACCACCAGCCGACATCTAGAAATTGGAAAATTGAGAAACTTGGAAATTCCGAAGTTTCGTGGAAACTATATTATACGAAACTGCCACTGACTGAATCTGACTTCCACTATGTTCAACTTCTACAACATTCTTGGATTTGTCTTCTGAAATTCGATGCGCTAGATCGAGTTTTTGATGTCTATCTGATGACTGTTAGGAGAGCAACCAGATCTCTGACTTATTTATTTAGTACTTTTAAGGTATTGTGGACTTCTAGTGTTTTGAGTGCGATCACTCCTTCTCTCTGTTTTGTGCAGGACTCAACGTACAAATACTATGAGATCATCCTGGTTGATGCTGCACATAGTGCCATCCGCAATGACCCCAGGATCAACTGGATTTGCAAGCCAGTCCACAAGCGCAGAGAGCTCCGAGGATTGACATCTGCTGGAAAGAAATACCGAGGCCTTCGTGGGAAAGGTCATCTGCACCACAAGGCTCGTCCTTCCCGCAGGGCGACATGGAAGAGGAACCAAACTCTGTCTCTTCGTCGCTACCGTTAGTGTTGGTGATATGTGGATTAGGTTCCTATATCTTCTTGGCTTCCAATATGTTGGGATCTTTTACTGCACAATTTTATTGTTGATCAGGGACCTTCTAATTTTCTAGCTTTGATTGGTGCTTTAGGAGGAAGATGTTTGTTATGCGTCGACGTTTCACCTTCATATTTAGCAACTTTCAGTTCAGTTCTATTTTATTGCTATAGCAATTTAAAGATTCGTGCTTTTGCTTTTTCCTGATTGAATTATTCGTTGTGTGGGTTTGCAATCGTTGGTATTGTACTCTCTCCTGATTTTGTACTTTCCAATGATTTTGGATTCTTTTATTTTTTCCTAGGGTAAACTTTTCCTGGTGAGGGGCAGACGCTTACCAGATGTACACCTGGTTATGGAAGCCTTGACCTTTTGTCAGAGAGTGCAACCCCTAGCCATTGTGTGACGCCTCTTTGGGGTTGTCCTGGGTTAAAACCATAGGTGCTAGCTTTTTCGTTTTTTTTTCTTTTTTTTACCGAAGCCTAACACAGGCACCCACACATTGTGTGCATCCTTTGGGAGTCGAACTCCTCACCAGCAACAACGGTTTTAGAGTGTGCCCTGCTTTTGAGCTAATGCTCTCCGTGCGGAGGATAGGTAAGGCATAAGCTCATAAAAATAGCCTATGGTTTAAACGTGGGATATGATTTACACACTAAATGGCAATACACCGCTGATAGAAAATATTAAAAAATTGTGAAACCAGCGGTTCGGGTTTTACAGAAGCTAGAACTAGAACTGAATCAGGTCTTTTCGGGTTTTGGATCTAGTTTCATTGGTTTTGGTGCCTGCCTTTTCTTGGTGCGGTTTAGTTTAGAATGGGTCATGTCTATCTAGAACGAAAGGGCATGTAAGGCGTTTTGGACAATTTTTCTTGCTCATTCACCTAGTCGTGTGTGCATGCATATGCATGCGTTCGTGTTGGCCACCTATGACGAGATAATAGAAATCCTCAAGTTTACTATTGCTTCGTCTGTTAGTTGAAAAAAGAAAGCTACGGGCCATGATTTTTGTGGTGATTTTTCGTGTCTTTCCTTATGATTTCATATCGGTCCCCTGATTTGATCCTATTTCTCATCACGCTCTTGCACTTCCCCCTGCTCTGTCGGTCGAACTTCTAGAATGAGGCTGAATGCCTGAATCAATAGCGTGAGCATGAATTTATTAAATTTCCATCGCTGCAATTTTTGGGTGCTATTTCAATAAGCCTGATAACTATGTAAGGGATCACCCTTGCATAGCCGGTCCCAAGCCCGGATAAAGGAAGAGGGTTGTGTTAGGCTTCCGACAGCCCACGTAAAACTTTGTCGGACTTACCATGGATTCTAAAAAAAAAAAAGAATTCATGTAGCCAACCCCATCTAGTATGGAAAAATGCTTAATTGTAGTAGTTGTATTAGATTTTAGTAAGCTTGATACCCACTTTTATAAATCTAAATTGGAATTTTTGTTGCATGATACTTTGTCAATTCATTGCAGCATTCTAGTTCGTTCGTTTGCGCAAGTTGCTTAAATATCAGAACTAGCATCTGTGAACAAGCTTCACATGAACAAATTAAGAGCAAGCATAAATGTTTTACCTGTAAAACTTTTGCAACCCTTTTGAGTGAAAGCTCTTGATATTCGGTGCTTTGATGCATGTATGTGGTTTCTTTTTTCCCAGCAGTACGTGAAGAGTTCATTTTCTTGATTGCCAAAATAAATGAAATGGAGGTCAGTTAATTAAAATTTATGTCATATAAATGCCTCAAAAGCAAGTACATAGTTTGTGCATTTTGTTGAATGCCGACTTGATCGAAGTTTGTTGTTTTGCTGAATGTAGTGTTCTTGAAGTTTATATTATGTGAACCAATTCAAATAAAGAAATCTCACAACGTTCTTAATATTGCAGAAACGAGCCAAACGAGCAACACCAAGGTTGTCTTGTTTGCTCAGACGAGACAAGCTGGTCTGAGCTCATACTACATAAGCTAGGTGCGAGCCGAATGACCTGAGCACAAACTTGGTACTTAAAAAACTTGTAATTGAAAACATGTAACTCATGAAGCCTAACACATGTACCCTTTGGGAGCCGAACTCCCCACCAACAACAACTATGTTAGGGCACCCTGCCGATGAGCTAATGCCCTTGGTGTCAACTAAAAGTCCTACACTTGATGATAAAGAGAAGGATTGTATTAAGCTTTCGACAATCAATAGAAAACTTTGTTATTTATTCTGTGAATCCAAAATGATCAATCGCATCAAAGAATTTATGTAGCCGACTTCATCTACTTAGGAAAAGTGTTTGTTCTATAGTTATTGTTGTCATGTAAAATCATGTATATTCAAGTTATTCACGTCCCAAGAGAGAATTATCAGGTCGAGGATGTTTTAGCCAAGACTGGCTCAGTGTCATCGCTGCAAATCCAGGTTCGAGAGGAGCCTCCCTCCGTCGTTGGGCAACTGATGCATGTGTACAGGACGACCTCAGCAGTAAGCTCTTTGGATTTTCGCTCCATTCTTTATAGAGATGTTAAAATGGGCCTGGTCCGAGCAGTTGGTCCTGCAAAAATGCAGAGTCGGACCAAATATATTTGGCTCACTTATGGGGCGGGGCAGAATGGCCCAGTCCATCTGGCCTTGGGGGCCAACAGGGGCTGGACCTGGCTGGCCAGCAGGATCAGATGTTATATATATATATATTAACCAAACCAGTATTTTAGAGGCCCATATAAAATATGAACCGACCCGACCCGACCCGGCACACAAGGGCTGGGCCCGGGACAGTATCGACAATTCTAGTTTTGTGGGAAAAAAAACTACGGGAACCTAGACCAGCCGAGCTGATCCGGCCTGACGTAGTCAGGTTGTCTTACAAACTAAATTTGGGAATGTGAGAGCGAGCTTTCCACGAGATGAACAACGAAATGAGGCTTATCACGGCATTGACATCGAAGCCAGATCAATAGGTTGACGCGTGATAAACGTCGTGAAAGACGAGATGTGAATCGTGAGGGGATAAGGCCACACCCTTTGGCTTTCCTTGTCGCCCGGCAGGTCTAATTTCCAATCCCCTTCTTGCGTATCGAGAGAAGGTCGTGACTCGTAACCTCTGCTCCCCGATCTGCCATGATCCCATCCATATGTGTTAGTTTTATTGTGTTACTTTCTGTTCTTTTCAGGCGTGAGGGATTTCTTTTTCCAATAAGGAGTGCATTGAAGTTTCCGAATCTGGAGTTTGTTCTTGGAAAGGAAAGGGTGTATTTCAAAATCGACCGCTTCGTCCATTTTTTTCTTCGGGAGATTCACGAGGGTCTTATGATTTAATGGTGATTTGCATAAGATTAGGTTTTACTATAGAGTGAATCGTTCTTTGTTGAAAATAGAGGGGTACAGGCACTGTTGGTTGTGGAGAACTTCCGATACGAAGGGAAGGAGAAGTTTTGGATAATTTCGTCTCCTCTCATCTATAATGGCGGAAAGCTCAGCCACATCGCAGTATGTGAAGCTGAGGAAGGGCCAAGATGGGCCAATGGAAGAAATCGTGGCCGGAGAACTGAATCAGCCCATTGAGGTTCCTCAGGTCTGAACATGAAATAATTTCTTTTTCCATTTGATTTTTCTCCTTCCATTTGGGTTATCTGTTTATGACGGATTTGTTTAATGTTTTCGTACAATAATACTTATTGTTTTAGGAAATATGATTTTGATCTTGCTTTTTCAGACTTTGAAAGGAAAACTGCTGAATCATTTTGGTGTTTGGATTTGTGAACTGTTGACCTTTATGGATTCAGACAGAACAATGCTTACCAATCAATTAGATTAAGGGGTTCTTGCATAAAGAATGAAAAGGATCTTAGTGATAGCTCGTGTTTGATTTGGTCGGTCTGTTATTATTATTCTTTAACCAGATCTTATACCTTTCATTTTCTATCTTTTTTCTTTTATGCAGATTAATGTGTTATACAATACAATTTAACGACGTTGAAACTATGAATTTAATTAGTTGGCATCTTGGACTTTTAGAAATCAACAGTTTGTTTTGTAAAAATCAACAATCTGTTATATACATACCAAACTTTAGAAAGCCAATTTCCTTTCAAATCCTCCCTCACTTCTGGACACAAATTTGGTTTGGAGTTGCGCCTTGCATGATGCTGTTAGCTGATGGTTTGTTAAGTTTTTAGAAGCTAGTACTGTTCTTGTCTCTTCGAAGTAATGAAACAGAGTTACATTTATACTATTCACTTCGTTATGAATCCAATGACCTTTTTCCCATCAAATGTAAACAATCGTATGTCATAAAAAGAGGAAATGATTCTTGCCTCAGCGTAACTACCTGAATTAAACCATCGATTCCACATCAAATAGATGCAATGATAAAAAATAAGTGTTAAATCAAGAGCTAGCAAGCTTCCATAAAAACCTCAAAACCCTAGTTTTGTCCTGTGCCACATGCTTCGTATTGTACCAAATGGTGTTGTCAGTCCTCATCCTAATCCTGTGGGGAATATTCTGCCTCGTCTTCTTCACCAGCTTTCCTTGATCTTGAACGTTTTGTGTGACGACATTTCTTGCCTGCATAGAGGGAAGATTCCTGCTTCAAAATAAACAGAGAAGAAGATGGTAAGAGGACTCTTAATGACTGGTTAGCTACATCCATGTCAAGAAATTATTTCAAAAGCACAAAATTTTACGTGTCAGTCAGGGCAATTCTGTTTTTTTGCTCTTGAAAACCATTTAGCTTTTTCAATGTTTACTTTCCAAACTTAAACAAATAAAATAGGAGATCAATAAGTGAAACAGTATTAACTTGTACTTATGTATACACTTATAGTGATTTATAATTTTATGAAAGGGGTCCATAGTTACCAATATTCATGAAATTCATGCAATCTATGGAATGATAAAATGAGTATTTCATATAAAATGTGGATTAGTAGAAGTCAGGAGTCATTGAAGAACTATGTGGGCACATTCTGATTGAAATTTATGCCAAATTGCCAACAGTTGGTCGTGCACAAGTGTTCTGAGTGTGGACAGCCTCTCCCTGTTGACCATGAACCTCCTGCTGTTGAATCTTGGACTACTGGGATTTTTGGATGTGCTGAAGATACTAACAGTTGTAAGTTTTCATTCTTTTCCTACTGTTAATAAGTTTTGAACCATAATTTTCTCCTTTTGCTTCATAAGCAAAACTATTTGCAACATTTATATTAGTTTGTACGGTTGTAATTTGTCATTTGGAAAACTTTAAGGGTCCGTGTTTTGCATGATTGAGTCCATTCCTGTTATTTTGCCTAATCTGGATCTGTTCAATTAGTTGGTGGCGTTTTCAATGTTCTTACTGCTTCCTTTTAACCATCTAAACATTTTGCTGTTACTGCAACTTGAAACGTAGTCGTAAGGATCTTTCTTTACACTAAAAGGCTGAATGAGTCTAATTATCTGTTTTAAATATCTTTTTCTCCCTCTTCTTGAAGGTGTAGAACAACTTTTGGGCTTTACTCAGTTTGTTCATAAAAAGCTTTCTTGAATGAAGGATAGGGAAAAGATGCCTTGGTTTCACAAAAGATAGCAAGTCTGAATATTCTTGTTGCAAAATTACCATCTAGACTATGGCATATTGTCATTGTTAATAGAAAGATGCTTGATCACTCGCAACAAATGTACATGTAGATGCTGAAAATTGGATCTATATCCTATTTGTTGATGCAGGTTGGCAAGGATTATTCTGCCCTTGTGTGTTATTTGGCCATAACGTCGAGAAGATGAGAGAAGATATTCCTTGGACCAAGCCTTGTATATGTCATGCCATATTTGTTGAGGGTGGCATAGCACTTGCAGCTGTAACTGCTTTATTGAATGGCATTGACCCTTCAACGTCGTTCCTAATTGGTGAAGGTTTGCTATTTACTTGGTGGATGTGTGGCATTTATACGGGCTTATTTCGGCAGGAGCTGCAGAAGAAGTATCATCTGAAGGTATCCCTTGTGACTCCTGATTTGACATTTATATTTATTATATATACATATATATTTTCTTTATACATTAAAATGTTTCTTGATATGGAGTTCAGCATCTAATATGCCTTTCTCTTAGTGTTCATTACAAATTCCATCTTCTCCTAGAAACAATGCATAATGTCCCTGAAGTGCTCACTCTAAGCTTATTATGGGCAAAATATGTAGGCAACATGTTAACATCTGCTAAAATATCTGATCTGTAAAACTGCTGTTGGCATGTGGTAGTTTATGTAAAAAGTAGATGATTTGTGATCTGCTCTGGCTTATCGGTGAGCTTATAAATTTGGCATGTCTTCCACCTAACTAACAATATCAGCAGCTCCTTTAGCTGCTGTAAATGGCATTGTAACGTATCTGATAAATCTTTCATCCATCTGTTATTAGAATGCGCCATGTGACCCTTGCATGGTTCATTGTTGCGTGCACTGGTGTGCGCTTTGCCAAGAGCACCGGGAAATGAAAGGGCGTCTGAATGATGACGTTGTTATGCCTGTGACAATGGTGAATCCTCCATCTGTACAAGAAATGCAGTTGCCTGAGAATCATTCGTCGACAAGGAGTGAGACTGGTCCTGATCAAGGCCAATTGGAGATGCAAGCTTTGTAGTTTGAGAGGCAGATACATGTGAGCTCATGCATTGATCCTGCGTTAGGATTCATCTACAAATGAGGTACCAATTGCCTGTTGTTCAACAACCTAGGTTGTTTAGAGCTACATTTTAGCCATTTATTGCTGCTTGCCGTGAAAATTATGTTCATTTCCATTATAAAATATGTCCTACTCTGTTTTATTTCATGCATCTTTTCTCCATGAATTTTCTCGGACACCAAATACATGGTACATTGATTCTTTATGAACTTTGAACTTTTTGCAATGAGGGCCATCTGTTTTATCTATTTTATCTGACATCGTCAAATAGTTTATGACGATTCAACTCTGTTTAGTTAACATACTCTCACTACGATTTGATTACATTGTGCGAGTGCTCTGAAAATTTAAGTGTGGGTGTCTCCTGTGGCACTGGATCCTACCCTTATGGTCCTTAGTGCAGTAGCTTCTTACTGTTGTTCAGGCTCTATTCTGGATAAAGATTCATTGGCAAGGAATTGTTGTTGGTTCAATGTGGTTGCAACTGGTCCTTGAATCAAACCGATCTTTGAGAGGACTCCTGGAATCAGCCAAACTGGCTTGATCTGGTGTCGGGATCTGCGAATCAAAAGAACTTTGACATTAGAAAAATCTTTACCTTATGCTAGCCTTTTCCTAAGCTTGATGGGGTTGGCCAGAAGGTGCAACACGAGGACTTCCTAGGAAATCACATTTTAGTACTAATCTCGCCTGAGGACTTCCTAGGAAATCACATTAGTACTATTCTCGCCTAAGGATGCTCAACTTCAGTGTTGAGATGGGATTTGGGTCATTCATCATGGAAAAGTCGCACCCCTTGAGATTCAATGAACTTTTATTTTAGTTGTGGTGGTACCTAATATAACTTCCCTTCTTTATTCGGGCTTAGGAGTGACCATGCAAGGGTGATCCCTTATATTGATGGTGTTTGACAGTACAAAATTGCTGCAAAACCAAACCAACGGTTCATCAGAAAGCATGCATTTTATTGTTTTCAGTAACGATTTGATTCAGAGTATCCGTAATATGAAAATGTTGACCGGCTGGAATAACAGACGAGCCCTGATAACCCTCAAGTAAATGAACATCACCGAATTGTGTGCAGCCTTGATTCTTATCCGCACATTATGTTTGTTGTTGAATGTTGGAGTAAACTATGAATCACTTCGCTTGGGATTGGGTTCCCTCTCCTTTCCAAATCCTTAATGATGGTACTAGCTGTGCTGCCCTGTTTGTGTGATTGGGATAGTACTGCTGCCATGAGAACAGTTGTGCTCCAACTCATGTTGACTTGTGTGGATCTTGTCTTTGTGCATAGGCTAAAGCTTGATATGAACAGTGGGGTAAGATGCATCTGCCCCGGGTGATTTCTTCGGTCTGTAGAATGAAGAGAAAAAGCACGCATGAAACTTTCACTAGAAACGATACAGCAATTGCTTATCTTCCCTTTCAACTATTGAATGAACTTGATTTTTCATACATGGACTTCAAAAGCTGATATGTTTAGAATTTATAATAAATAAATATGATAAAGTTTTATGTTAGCCAGCCTAATGCAACTTTTCTTTTTTTATTTGAACTTGAGACTGGTCTTTAGAAGAGGTGAAAACTACAAAGTGTTGGAAGGAAATAATAAAAAATAATCTAGCTTATGTTGAGTTAATTATTAGTATGACACATGATCGAGGTTCATGAAAACAAAGAACTAATGTACTAGTATGGGAAAAGTCTTAGTTGTTGTTGTTGGACTTCAAACGAAGACCTTGTCATGGACCCTTTACACTAAAGCATCTCAGAACAATGCCTTAAAAAGGGTGAAGAGGTTTATCTTTTGCTTTTTTCCATATTGACTATCTAAGTGCTGATTTTGTCCATTTGAGCCTTCTGAGTGGAGAAAACCAGACCTGGGAGTGCTTCATCCTCATAGTGGGTTGACGTGACTTCAACTGGATTAGCTGGGGTATAGGTGGTTTACACAAAAGAAAGGTTATTGTGCATTGAGAGTGTTAGCTCAACGACAGGACGCTCTAGCATTGTTGCTGCTGCTGGTTGGGAATTCAACTCCCAGAGGATTTCCGTGTGGGTGTGTTAGGCTTCAGCCTCCTTATAACGAAAAGAAAAGAAAGGCTATTGTTAACATGCAAAATGTCACAAGATGTAGCCTGAATAAGAATCCATATATCCAATCCCACGTAGTATGTGATATGGCTTGATTTTATATATGGTATATATTAGACGAGGCTTGGCTTTTAACTTGGTATATGCCAATGATATCTCATTGCGTCCCACTATTGAGGTAAAGCTCTTTCAATGCTGGTTTTCTCCATTCACAAGATTCGAACTCTGACCTGCTTGAGGGCAGACAAGCACGAAACCACTTGAACCAACCAAAAGTTGGTGATGGCACATGAACATGTCAAATACATACAAGTACATGGTACACAAGCATCACATGGGTCCTCTAATGCCAACTTCTAAGTCCATGGTTCAGGTGACTCGCTGCATGGAAGAAGAGTGTTTGACATAGCGGACGAGTTCAAGTGTTTTTGTGAATATTTTGTTAAAAAGGTCATATTTTATTACTTATAAAACAACAGATTTTTTAATACATTACAACAACCAAAGGCAAAAAATCGAAAACCGAGAAGTCAGTAGCTTAATATAGTGATCTTCCAAGCAATGACGTGTCATGTACCTAGGACGTGCCACCACAATGGAGTGTCCCTGTGACTTGCATCTAAACAGCCGTTCATCCGTGGCAACCAGTTTTAACTTGATACGTGCAAAGAAAAAACAAATTCTTTTTTTTTGCCAGACCCAGTCCGTGTGCCTAGGGTGTTCAGAAAACCTATCCAAACCGATCAAACCGGTGCAAACAGTGTGATTTGGTTTGGGGAAAGAGAAAACCTTTGGTTTGGTGCAAGGTTTAAAGGTTGACCCTAAAACTGAATATATATACACTAATTAATTTATTTCTTTTGTGTATTCTTAAGAAGTTGGAGCACAACAGTAGTTTAGTATCATTTTGAGTGTGCGTGTATATAAAGAGAGATCAATATATGAGCATACTTAGGCATACCCATTCATATACAAATTCACCCAAAGATTTTCACCTTTTTACCGACATGATCAATAGTGAAGATTTGAATTTAAAAAATAATATATATAGGGAGAGAAATTGGTATATGCTCACAATCATCCATGCATAGATCTACTTAAAGATTTTAGCGTTCAACAAATATGATCAATTATAAAGATTTAAATTTAAAAGATATAAAGAGAGAGAGTTGGATATAGTAGATACTATTTGATACTTGATATTGCTCTATTATCACGATTGTTCATCACATTTAATGTACTTATATACACTAAATGTCATTGATCTTCATATTGATGTGGATGGATGAGATGATTTGTGTTGCTCGTGCGATTCATGAATGACACAGACTGTCTAGTAAAAACTGATAGTAAAAGTTGTCAAACATCCTCTTGTTTCTCTCTCTATAGGCAATGCCTTCCACCCCCGGTAGTGCTTTTAAAATTCTTTTGTTAGTCTCCGCTGCATTTGAATACAAATGGGGGTTAACATCAATACATATATGATGGATCATTGCCTAGCTTTTTTTACTGTCTCTCTCTCCATATATATATATATATATATATATATATATCAATTTAGATCTTATCTAAAGTTCATTGTCTCTGTTTTTTATACACAATAAAGTTTGAGGTGACCTTCGGAGCTCAATATCATGAGCCTGTAACATAAGAGGACTCGCAGCCCGGTGTGCCGAGGACTGGGTGCTGACTAAAGACTCTTTGTCTTTCAGGTTTTCAGGTCTGATTGTGGGACCAATGATTTTTCTTGTTCATGTTAAATGGTAAAATCATGCCAATCTGAGCGCGATTCGGGCACACTTTCGGATCGTATTCGTGTCGGTTCTAATGCCATATGTTGTACTACGAACTTACACTTATCACATTCCCCCGCCTTGAGCGGGTTGAGTGTTCGCGCTCCTGTTATCTCCTTGCCGCCACTCTCTCTCTCGGGCCCCTGTTTTCTCCTTGCCGGTTGCCGCCGTTCCCTCCCTCTGTGTGTGTGCGCGCACGAATTCTAATCGCTGCATACTTTTTTAAAACCCGACTTTCAAATACTTCACTTCGAAAAATCTAGCGTTGTGTGCGTGTGTTTGGGTTGGAGTTGGGAGGATGTGGTTTGGGGTTTATACGAAGCTCGGGAATTTCCCGATCAACTTTCCCGGCCGGGCTTTTCAATCGAACAGACCAATCGGTGGTTCCAGGAGAGGCCTCGTGACTAGCCGAGCGTCCTTCAACACCGGAAGCAAACCCGATGGTCAATCCCGTTCCCGCCCTTTTCCTTCTCTTGACTTGATCTTACTTGTTTTCTTTGGGTTCTTTGATTGTTCGTGATCTTTTGCCAGAAGTAATTCCATCCGAAAAATGTTTTAGTCCGTTCTTGCATTAGTAACGGGTTATATGTTGTTCATAGTTGGCTATTTCCTGATGTGAAATCCTCCAAATTGATGTGTGTAAGCACGGAAATTTCTACGCTCCTAGTTTACGAGACCAGAAACGAGTCTTTTCGCGTTTACGTCGCTTTTAAGAGCGTGCCAGCTAGCTTATTTAAACTAGCGAAGATTTTGAAAATATATCTGACTTTTGGGCAATTGTGGGCAAGCGGGATCTTTTCACTCGAAACCTTCTTGAACCGGTGCTAAGGGTTGGTGCTTATTGACTTCGATAAAAACAGTTTTAACTCTTGAAAATACGGATTTTATTCGTGCCTACGTTGCAATTTTTATGTACGAGGTTATACGATTCCAAGTCTTTGAGTTTTAGCTAGTTTAGGTTGGATATGTGTGTGCACAAATGGCCTAATTATAGCGAGTTTGAGCGTGGATTCGGGGTTTCCTTTTGAAAACGCGCGAATACAAGGATGCACAAATACTTGTCGGGTTTGATATGATGATGTGAGTTAGGCTCGAATTGAAAGCAACTCACACACACAGCTTAAGTAAATACTTGAATTAAAGTGCAACTCACGCAATTTAAGGGAAATACCCGAACTTTAAAGCAACTCACACGACTTGAATGTAAATTGCAGAAGGGAGATATACTTATATTAAGAGCGGAAAGGCTCAATGCACGAGTGTGTGAGTGTAGAATTGAAATGACAAACTCACACGACTTAAATTGAACTTGCCGAAATTGAAATATAAGTATATATATGAGCGGTAAGGCTCAACGTGTTCGTGTGTGTTGTGTATAAATGGAAAGACAACTCACACACATGACTTGAATTGAACTTTGCCGAAAGGAAAATATAGATATAAGAGCGGAAAGGCTCAATGTGAGAGTGCTTTTGGTGTGTAAATGGAAAGACAACTCATACAACTGAAATTGAACAACCCGAAATGTAAAGACGTACACAGCTTAAAATGTAAAACTCACGCAGTTGAAAGTATATAGATACCTCTATATCTTAGGGGCTGCCAAGGCCAAAATGTGCGTGAGAGTGTTGAGCAAGTGCCCTTTGTGTGCAAGTGTGGAAGCTTAAATGACAAACTCACACGACTTTAAAGTAACAACCCAAATGAAATTGCAACTCACACGGCTCTTACTAGAGTCTTTGGAGTAAGAGCAAAAGCTCAATGTGTGTGTGTGCAAATCGTGTACGATTAAGAGCTAAAGCTCAAGTGTACGTGGGTGTCTTGTGTACGAGATAAGAGCTAAGGCTCAAGTGCACATGTGTGTCTTGTGTACGAGATAAGAGCTATGGCTCAAGTCCACGTATGTGTCTCGTGTGTCAAGCACCAATATTACATCTTGGGAGGAGACCACGCTCCATTATTACAACCTCGTATCAAAATTTAATTGAACTTTAAATGTAAAGGACTTACAACTCACCTAGCCCTCTATGTGGGGTTTTCTTAGGAGGCGTATGCCTTTCTTGTTGAGCTCGAATCACGGCACCTTCATGTGGCAGCAACGGAGCATACTCTTTCAAGTGGCGAGCCTTGGTGACGTGCAACCAAGAGGTAAGCCGGTTGGGGGTGGAGTCACGTGAGAGTAGAGCTTGAGGGGGTGCTTGGGGCAGCCGAGTATTTGAGGGTTTAGGGCCTTGGAGGGGCTAATTTGGTTTGGTATGACTCGGGCCAAGGGTGGCTCGAGTGGGCTTAGTTTGAGGGGTATATGGACTGGCCCTAACTAGGTAGGTCTAGGTTAGGGTGACTCGAGCCAAGGTGGCTCGAGTGACTTTTGGGGGGTTCAGCCAAGGGAGGTGGCCGGTTTGTCTAAAGGAAATGGCCTGCCTTGGTTTGGAATATGGGACACGGCTTAGATGGGGTGGCTAGCCCTAAGGTAGGTCACGGTGTGCTAAGGCACAACAAGGCGCTAGGCGTCGGGTGTGAAAAGGGGCAGCAGCTCGGCGCTAAGCGCCGGGTGTGATAGGGTGCACGGGGCGCCACAGGGTAGTCAGCGCGCGTGGGACAGTGGCGCGCTGGGGGCGTCGAGGGAGGTTTTGGCGCGCGGTAGGCAGAGGCGCTAAGGCGTTGGGTACAACGGGGCGCTAGGGTGCCACAGGGGTACATAAGTAGAGCGTTGCGCGCAGGGTGCCACAAGGGTACAGAGGTAGAGCGCTGCGCGCACGGCGCGCGGTAGGGCGTTAAGGCGCGACAGGGCGCTGAGTGCAGTAGGGCCAAGCAGGCCGGGTATTTGGCTGGGCTTAGGGTTTAACACACGGTTTGGCCGTGGTGCAGGGGGTTTGTGAAGTGGGTGAGTGGGTTAGGTTGAGTTGGGGTTAGGTAGGTTCGAGCCTAGGCTAGGTTGGGGTTAGGTTTAGGATGGCTTACCTCTTGGAGCCGGTCCATCGTATGCACCCACGTCGAGCTCACCTTGGTTGCAGCCCACCTTGTTGCAGCCCTTGGCTAAGTCTAGGTTCATACAAGGTTCGAACCCAAACCCTTATCAAGCCCACATGGCTAACCCATGGCTAGCCTCTCTCTCTCTCTCTCTCCTCCCACAAGCATTTCACGTGAAGTCCATTTGGGGACCCCCTCACTCTTATTTATAGGCAAATGAGGTAGGTCTTGGATATGGATCTGGGTTCAAGATTTGGATCTGGATATTTATGACTAGATCCGATTAAGATCCAAATATTTATGTAGATATGGATCTGAATATTTTTGTCCAGATCCGATCCAAATCCAAACACTATTTGGATATAGATCTGGATTTTTATGGTCTAGATCCAATCCAATTTTTTCTTTGAGTAGTCCTTCTTGGCGTTTTGAGACGGACGATTTGTGCGGGTCCTGGCTTCATCAACGCTTCGTCTTATGTTGGGTTTTACCCAACTTTGTCGTCTGAATTCCTTCTCGCCTTTTAGACTTCGTTTCTACTTATTTTCGCCGTTTCTGGTTCAGATTTCTGTTGCTTGGGTGGATGTGCTTGACTTGGCTTTTGGGTGCTCTAGGCTTGCAGTCTGCTTCGGGCCTGAGCCTTCATTTTGCCTTTTGAACCTAGCTTTTATCAGGCCAGGATGCTTTATTTAGGTTTCTACACCTGCTTCTAAGGCTGCTTTGGCATTCAGGGCTTTACCTGTTAGATTTTGGGTTTTGATAAAACTTGGCCCATACTTGAGAAATTCAACTTAAATGGGGTTTAGGCAAAATTTTGAGCTTTTACAGCCCCTAGCCCCTGGGTTTTCGAAAACTTCAAAAATTGGGTTTTGAACTGAATTTTCAAACCACGTGTTTGTTTTCGAAATTCGTTTTATTTTGGGTTGTTTACAATGTGTAAACTGTCGTGTTATATCACTCATTGATAAATGGATCGGAAACTTTGTGCGGGAACTGGTATTCCAAATGTTTACTTGCTGTGTGTCCTTGTCTTCGAGTTTGGTGCAGTAATGCTGCAGGATTATCGTCATCATGGTATTTTCTGAATACAATTGCATGGGTTCTTATTAGGAGTCTGGGGTTAAGTTGGTTGGCTTATTTAGGACCTACGCTTATGCTGCTCTTTTATCTGGGAACGGTTACAAGTTACAACCGCAGCTGTGGCTCTTGTTGTATATCTGAGATGACCGTTGTATTGTACTTGTACTAATTCAAATAGATCATGCCCTTCCTTTTGGGTGGGAGAAGAGAAGCTGCATACTGATTTTCATCCAATTGCAAGTATTTTAAGCGGACGTTCTTATTTTTGTTGCTGTGCTTCAGGAAACTCTTTTCTTCTGCCTGGTGCAACCGTGGCCACAATAGTGATGCTTGGCCTTCTGCATGCAAGGCGTCTTTATGATGACAAGAAGGTAAATAAGTTTTATGCTCAGGATTTATGAGGTGTCATGTCTCGCAACTCTAATTATTCTGATGGCAGACAAAACGTCCAATGACGTGGATGCACCCTTTTCTGCTTTCTGATCTTCAATCAATTGTATTTTGTATTAAACTATGAGTAGCACAGCTGTAACAGGTTCTTATCTTCTGCTTACATGTTACTGTTACAGCATGCTATTTGTGCTATGTAGTGCACCACTAACAGCATTATTTCTAGTTTAAATACACGGGTTACTTCTTTCTTTGAGAACCATATTACCACATCGCAAGTTCTTATGCTCGTTGGTAACTGAGTTTGTAACATCTAGTTTTATGTTCAAAAGTATTATCCGGTTCTTAAACTTTCTATTTGGGACCAATTTCTGTTTTTGTTTTGTATAATATGGAACTAGTGTGAATGACTGAAAACCGTAGTGTGCTCCTTTGATGTTGATATTTTAAGAGTCCGAAGGAATTAACTGGAGTGACTTTTGCTGCAGATCTTGATGAAGTTGGCTTGCCTTTAGAGGAATATTCTTCTTTACAAGAGTTCTTTATGCATTCCCAAAAGAAGGCTCACGCCCTGTAATAGCTGATCCGAAATGTCTGGTAACTGGTTACTTATTCATTTTGTGTCATGTCTCTAATTCTTTCTTTGGGGGTTGTGTGATGTTAGCTCATAAGCTATTGTGTCCCCGTGAATGAATAGGTTAGTCCTGTTGATGGCATAATATTGAGATTTGGCGAACTGCAAGAACCTGGAGATATGATTGAACAAGTCAAAGGATTTTCCTACTCAGCTTCTACTCTTCTTGGCTCTAGCCTCTCTGTTCCCTTTGTAGCCATGGAAGATGTAGATGAGCAACAAAGCACTTTGGAAACCTCTCCTCATACCATTAATTCAAGCAGAAATTCATCATGGTGGTGAATCTCATTGACATCACCTAGGGTGTGTGGTCCTGATGTACAGAGGTAATACCCCCTACGTCTCTGTCTATATAGTTGCTAAATCCACTCAGCTGTTAAGCTTGAACTTTTGGACAAATTATGAGATGTATTTTATTGTTTGTGGTTTGAAAGTAGTAAATTTGTATATGTTGTTAGGATTGTTATTCTCTCTCTCTCTCTAAATGGTTTCTTTCTATATCCTGTGGCAGTCCAGTGAAGGGGATATTTTATTGTGTCATTTATTTAACGCCTGGTTACTACCACTGCGTGCACTGTCCTGTTGATTGGAGACCTAATTCTAGCACAGTACCTGCGGGAGAATTGGCCTCGAGTTTTACTTGTCAAGTTCCCATTTGCAATAATAAGCGGCGTTGTGTTGTGCAATCTAAATTGTGTTCGAATGAACCTTTCAATTGTGGCATGTTCATTACGCACCATCTTAAACTTGATAGAATGTCTGTGAAACAAAAATGTGTACTACAAAGCAAGTTTGTGTTATATATATAGAGAGAAGTCCTTGCCGACATTTTATCGTGCTCAAATTATTTTAAACATCCTCTTTTTTTATATATAGGGAGTTTATATAGAGAGAGTGTAGTCCATGAGTACATCAATTCATGCTTAAACATGTTTTTAAATTTCAACCATTTAATTAACGAAATCGGTAGTTGAAATTTAAATTTCAAAAATAAAAAAGTATGTTGATATTTTTTTCAGCATAATAAATGTATTAAGTATAAGTTGTTTTTTTATTTAAAAATTGTAATCGTGATCTTAAAGATTGGAGAGCTGAAATATTTGAGCATTGTACTACTTTAAATATATATATATATATATATATACAGCGAGAGAGAGAGAGAGACCCGTATCATGCAAGGTGTGGATACAGTCTTTTTAACGCGTGGTAACAGTATGACAGCCTTGCTTGCCGTCGGTTTGTGGTTGGGTCCTTCTCCGGTTTAAATACCCACAAACTATACAGCTTACCCTTGCGAGGGTGTCGACTAACCAGTGGAAGGTCATCAGTTCGATGACCGGGCCGGGCATTTAGCTTCGGCCCCATAAAGGGTATGCTGCTCTGAAGCAAATAATTAACGGGTCGTTTCTTACCAAACAAATCCCTGACCCAGACGGGCTCGGTACTGACTGGACTCAGGTCAAACTCAGGAGTCCACTAGTGCTCCGTGGACTCTTGAGTCGTACAAAAGAACTTCGTGTCAAAAGCCGAACTTCCGCGACCCACACGACTCCGCTGTATTTCGTTGGCCGCGCGAACATTTTTGGAAGGCGTAGAAAACATTTCCAAACGAAATGGAGGAAGATTTTCGGCCTTCCAAAAAAAGGAAATGGTGGAGACAGCGAATCCGAACTGTCCACGTGTCCAGAACCATCCCGCCTACCGCTAAATGGAGAACGGACGTGGCAGGAAAACGAGAGAGAGAGAGAGAGAGAGATGTTCGGGAGGGCTTCCAAATTATTGAGAAAATCTGGAGTTTCGAAGTCCTTTGGGTCGTTGAAGGCCGTCGGCGGTTCTCTCGATGGCATCACTGGATTGCACGTCTTCCAGTGCCCGGTATTCTCTGTTCCTCTTCGTTGTTTTATCCGGATAATGGGCCTTTGCATTTCTTTTTGATAAAATGTCCGCGGTTTCACCTGCTTCTCCGCTGCATTTTGCCTTCATCTGGTTTACGTTCATGTCAATCTACTGTCATCTGGTTTAGTACTCGTTCAGTTTAAACTCTGAAGCTCTAGATTGAATTTCATTGTAGAAAGAGAATGGATCTGCTTTGGAGATACACGATAGAGTAAAAGCTACTGAATTATGATTTACGTTTTTCATGTATATGGCCCGTTATATTCGTTGTAGTTTGTAACCGTAGGGTCCGATCCGATTTTTTCTTCCGGAAAGATCTGAACTTTTCCTTCAGATTTAGTACTAAATACGTTCAAACTCTCAAGCTCTATTTTGAATTTCATTGGCCAAAGCGAATGGATCTGCTCTGCGTTACACGACAAACAAAAAGCGACTAAAATTAGGAATTCTTTTCTCTTTGATATGGTCTGCTGTCTTCGGGAACTTTGTTGTCGTAAGATCCAATGTGGTTTTCTTTAAGATCTGAACGGAGCATTACAAAAAAAGGAAGAGAGGAATTTCATTGCTGATCAGGAATAGGTCGGTGAATTACGAGAGTTTAAGCATCACTTTCCATCTATACAATTGTGCACCACTGTTTGAAATGAGGGTTAGTTATTAAGTTGCATGTTTTTTTATTTGGTTGGAAAAGAACGGTGAAACACCGTGAAAAACAAGAAAGAACAAGAGAATTTAGTTGCTGATTGGGAGAACTTTGTGGATTAAGAAGTACTACAGCACTGTCTCCTGTCTATGTGATTGTTAAACTTTATTTGAAGTTCAAGTTACTTATTGTGATATATATGTATATATTGGGAGAACTTTGTGGATTAAGAAGTACTACAGCACTGTCTCCTGTCTATGTGATTGTTAAACATTATTTGAAGTTCAAGTTACTAATTGTGATATATATATTTGATTTAGTTCCTCATCCTTGGGTTGATTTTTCTTTTGAAAGGACCGGACAGGAATTGTAGCTAAAATAACGGAGTGCATTGCTTCGAGAGGAGGAAACATTCACTGTGTTGATGTGTTTGTCCCAGAAAATAAGACGATCTTCTATTCCAGGAGGTCAGTTTCAGAGCGCATGCATTTGGTTTCATTTATGTTCCTTCTGAAAATTCTCATTCAACTGCAACTTATCTGAGGATAGGCACTACCACTTGACAGTGAGTTCACATTTAATCCTCTACTATGGCCACGATCTGTGATGAACGATGACTTCATGAAATTATCTAAAATGTTCAATGCTGAGAGATCCATCGTGCGTGTGCCTTCTCTGGATCCGAAATATAAAATTGCAATCCTTGCCTCAAAGCAGGTAAAATCCAACTTTTGAGTTGTAGCCGTTTTACAAGTGAGAAATGTCAGAGTTTTTATTGGTTTTTGTTCCTTGTTATATGTATACCAGATGAATACCCAGTTGCTGGGAATGCTGATTTCAAATCAGACAGAAGTTCTGGTTAAACCTTTTTGTCCTAGCTTTGTGTGTCTGGAGTACCATTGGTTTTCCTTGACCAGGTTTCTAAGAAAGTACTTTTGTGATGTTTGGTTTCTTACTGTTCTGACTTACAGCTGAACCTTTGCCTAATGTAGGACCATTGTTTAGTTGATTTACTGTATGGGTGGCAAGAGGGGAAACTACCTGTGGATATAGTTTGTGTTATTAGGTAATTTCCTTTGCATGCACTTCAGTCAGCTTGTTGCATGTTTTTGATGCACTAATCTGTTTCCCTGGTTCTGGACAGCAATCATCACAGAGCTCCAAATACTCATGTTATACGATTCCTTGAGAGGCATGGACTACCATATCATTACTTTCCTACAACAAAAGAAAACAAAAGAGAGGAAGAAATTTTGGAGTTGGCAGGGGACACCGATTTTCTTGTGCTTGCAAGATATATGCAGGTATGCTGAATGAATGTTACCGTCCTTGGCTTCTTTGTATGAAAGTGTCAGCATATTATGAACTACATACCAGTCCCAGAATTTCTTGGAAGCTCAGATTTTTGTCTCATCAAGAGGTGATTGTCTCACTGGACCTATCACATTTAGCTGGAGGCCTTATATTTTCTGTAGGCACTAGGAATCTGCTAATTCATGAATTGCAGATTTGTGGCATGATTTCTATTAAATCCTCATCATGTCTGTGTCCTCATGACATAGTCACGTGAGATACTTTTAATACGGGAACACGTCATTTGAATTTGCTAATCATTTTTACTATTTACTGTACCTAAAGTGACTGAAAACGAGAATATTTGAACCAAACCCTTTCCTTATAGAAACATTAATGATGGTGTATTTTGATTGTCTGGTTGGTGACTTAATACTTAAAGAGAAGAGTTAAGTTCTATCTCTTTGGTTTCTTTCTTATTGGAAAAAGTCTTATTTTCTCTTGGTATGGAAATAAATGGGACATGGCCCAAGATAGAGGAAAATAATGAGTAATCATTGATGCAGACAACCCTATTTAGCGTGTGAAAAGGATGGTTTGGTCTCGGTCTTCTTTGCTGTTGGTTGATTGTTGGTTATACTATACAGGCTAGGGTTGATTTTGTTTATTCCACTCCAAGTTGTTATATCATGATTTTTTTATTTTCCCTTTAACCCTTGTGGCTCTTTGATCCTCACAGGCTTCCTCTTCTATGAGCCTATGGCTTGTGAACTAACTTTTTTCTGGAAATAATTGTGCGCATTCTTGGATCAAGTCCATCATGATGATAGAACTTGCAACTTTATATGAGAAGCCTTATGCTCTGCGTCCTTGTTGATATATGGTGGTGGTGTCTTCTGTAAAGCTTACTGACTGTATCACCTAAAAAGTTATATAGAAACTAGGTGATTTGAACTTCTGACAGCCTTACAATAGAGTTTGGCTTTTCTCACCTTTTAAATGTGTACTTTTAGCCGGTTGACTTATGTTAGAGTTTGGCCTTTGTCACCTTTTAAATGCATATGGTTTAGTCAACTATTTGAAACCACTGTTTGTGGATCTAGCATAGTGAGGTTGAATCTTCATCTTCCAGATTTTGTCAGGAAATTTCTTGGAAAGGTACGGGAGGGATATAATTAACATTCATCATGGTCTGCTGCCATCATTTAAAGGTGGCAATCCTTCTAAACAGGTTCCGTAACCATTTCCTTCTTAACCATGAGCTTAATGTCATTTCCAACATCTCTTGGGCATTATATTTTACTTTGAAAAACATTCTCAGGCATACGATGCTGGAGTCAAGCTGATTGGTGCAACAAGCCATTTCGTAACTGAGGAGCTTGATGCAGGTCCTATCATTGAACAGATGGTAATGTTGCATAGATGCTGACCCTTCCCACATGATTTTGGTCTAATTTATGACTATTCAGTTATTTAAGGATAGAAAATAGGAATCCTTCCATTAGGGTCATCTAAGATTTTGCGATTATCCAAGGAGTTTCCCCTCAGGAAGTTAGGTCAAGATACAAGCCCTTGGTCAGCTTTTTGGAGGACTATTAGTTTAGTGCTTGAGCATCTTGGGCTTGGGTTCTGAGTCAGGTATCAGGAGTTAGTGTTTGACTTCATTTCTGTCTGTGTAAGTTTAATACACTGTAAGGTATCTTATACATTCATGGACGTCTGGAAACTGTCAGTTTTGTCCAGTCTCTTGCATCTATCCTTCATATTTGATGTTCATTAAACTTGTATTTTGGGCGTTCTTATTGAGGCTTCCATTTTGGTAAGATGATTGAAGTGGATGCTGTCAATGGTCTTATTCTTGAATATGTTAGCGGGCTGCTTTTTTCTTTTCCCTGGCATTCATGTCATATGAGTGTACTGTTTATCATATGAGTGTATGGGAAGAGTCAGTTCTCGGGATTTTAGGCGTTTTGAAAAGTCAGAAGTATCGGAAGGAAAGAATAAAACCAAGTTGCACTGGATCAAGCACGACAGTGAGAAAGGATCAATTTAGAAGAATTCTCGAACCATGAGGATATCTTGGCCCTTTTTTCCTAAAAGACAGAAACACTAATTGAGCAACCAGTTTTCCCAGTTTTCATCGCTTCAGAAAAGTAAGCCCACTTATTACAATCTGGTGCCATACATTAACCGTAGTAATCAAGTGTCTGATTAGGAGTTTGTGTAGTACGATCCGTGGGGTTGCGGTTTTCTTTTCCTCTCTGTTGTGTTGATTCATGATGAAATTGGTGTTGGGATGTATGATTCTCTAGATCTCACTCTTTTAGGAAGAAAGTGGAGCCTTGGGCAAATGACTAATATACTTTTATTTGCATTAACATTATTTTCCTGGCCATGTGGTACAGGTTGAGCGAGTTTCTCACCGCGATAGCTTACAAAGCTTCGTTCAGAAATCAGAGAGCCTTGAGAAACAATGCCTAACAAAAGCTGTTAGGTCTTACTGCGAGCTTCGGGTTCTAAATTATGAGCAGACTAAGACAGTGGTATTCTGACAGTATCAGGTAACTATTGTAACTATTTATTCAGGTTCTCTCAAATTGTTCTTCGTACTTTTAGCTCTAGAGAAAGTCCGGAACTCTACGGGCACCCATTCTGTGGAGCGAGGTAGGCCTCTGGACCATAGGTTATGGGACCGACCTAGTGCTTTTCTAGGCCTGATTGATCCAGTTACCTTATTCCACCAAGTGTGGCATCCTCAGGCCTGTTCCTATTTATGTGGTATTTGTGGAGGATAATTCTGATGTCAGTAAATATTCTCTAAATACTTTATTGAATGCAATTTATGATCACCAACCAGAATTTTTATCACTTCTTTTTAATACATGGAAGTGGAGATTGTTGGTGAGATCACCAGTTCACCGCCTTGTTTTGATAACAAAGAAAAAAGATACCATTTAATTAGTTGAGTCTCATACTAGCATTCCAGAGTGAGACCCATATCTCGCCTTACTGGATCTTCACGGGGTTAAACGCGCATATGTGGACACCCCCCTATCTAGTAGATCAAATATTCCTGTGTGAACCAAACTCAATGGATTTGTTATTTCAAATGGACTCGCGCAAAGAGCCCTCAAGTTGAGGGTGATTACTTTATATCACCATGCGGCGTGCATCTGGCGGGGATCCAAGCAACCAATTCCCATGTGAGACCTGCATCCTTCACATGATTCAAATTTAAGAAAACCAAATTTTCACAAGAAGTCAGCGATAATAACTTCACTTTTACCAAGCAAGCGTTCTGGTCGAGTAGAAAGGGCTTAAGCGTCTAGTCCTGGATCGATTCCCCTGGTGGCGTGTATGGAGCAACGCAGTGGAGAGTGGCTCGAGCTTCTGGTGCCTGACCGTACCTCGGGAGATTAGTCTCTCACTGTCCATTTGGAGATACTCCTGGTCATAGACTAAAAGAAAGCTTCACTGGTGCACATGTATATTTTCATGTGAGAATCCATTTTACAAATGAAAAGCACGGAATTATGAGAAAAGAAATCGCGTTCTCATGTGATAACCCATTATCTAAGAGCAAATTACTCCAATAGGGGCTTTTCATTACCAATCACTTGCATATATGAAAAGCATCGTATATATATATGTATATATGTATATGTAATTCGATTCTCATCACATAATGTTTAATATGGGTTTTTTTGGTTCATACATTTGTACGATTTCTCTCTTGCTTTCGCTTTGTGTATTATATATGTATATATATAGTGATTGGATTCTGCTCACCAAACTTATGTTGTTTACTATTTGAGAGCGTAATAATATTTTTTTAACTCTTAAAAAAATTAAATTACGGTGAACTTGAGTATGTCGGAAGTGGGCATGCTCCGATTTTCCTCTCCCTATCTCTCTCTATATATATATATATATATATATATATATATATATATATATATATATATATATATTGTGTGCTTTTTCTTATTGCCCTGGTCTCGAATCTCGATTAGGTAAATTTGTTTTTGTCGGGTCAATCCAACTATCCAAGCGTATAGGATCCAGAACCGTCGACACCCATTCAAGAAAAGCCCTTCGTCAAAATGTGGCCTTGTCCTTCGCCAGAGAGAGAGAGAGAGAGAGAGATGGCTTCATCCTCTGCGATCGTTCTGGCAGCGGATGTAATTCTGTTGCTGTACTTCCTGATGATGGTGCTGATAGTGCCGCTGATGGACGCGCAGGCCGTGCTGCCTCTGACGGTAATCCCTGAGCCGCTCCTCAGGTTCAGCGCGTGGTACGCGGATCGATTCGGAGACTACCTGGTGGCAGAGAAGCCCAGCTTCTTCGTGGGTTTGGTGTGGATTGAGGTGCTCTTCCAGTGGCCCCTGACCGTCGCCAATGCTTACGGCCTTTTCGCCAAGAAGCCGTGGCTCTCCTCCACCTGCCTCGCTTATGGCACCTCCGTCCTCACTTCCATGGTCATCCATCTCTCTCTGTGGTGTGTGCGTGTGTGTCTTGTTGTCCAGTTTGAAGATTTTAGATCCTCGGTAGAAAAGATCTAGAAATGGTTTCTTCTTTCCTTTTAGGTTGTTAAGATCTAGAAATGGTTAGTACTCTCTGTTGGATATCGTATCATGCTACTTTCATCGTCATAGAGAATTACGACTGCTTGGGGAAATCTTAATGCTCACCTGATCTACAAGAGTCTCTTACGATATGCATGTCGCGAAGTCTGAGGGGAAGCTTAACATTGTTTTTTCTGTTTAAAGATCTAGTCAATTCTGAAGAAAGTTGACCGGAGAGAACGATTCTTATATCGGAATAAGTGTTACCCTCTGTTTTGGCCTAAGACAAACAACAACAACTAAGCCTTTTCCCGTACTACATGGGGTCGGCTAGCCTAAGACAAAGGATAAGACAATTAAACTTGAAGAATTGGATGTTGGATGCCACGTTAAGAGTAGCCTCACTTTTGGGTATTCGTGGAATGCATTGATGGATGATGTCATGAACGGATCCTCAGGTGAAAGAGAACATGCTCTTGGAGGAATCTGATTTTAACATGAAACGGAAGGTGCAGGCTTGGATGTTCTTGTCAAAGTAATGGTTCGTGATTTAGACTTGAGTGTTAAGACTCTTAAAAAAATGAATTGAGTCAAGATATTTCGGAATTAGCTTATAAATTTGAAGATAATTGCGGTGGTTTTGGATTATGAGCCGATGTTTACTGCAATTCTTGGTGCATATTAGCGCGATCCATTTTGATTGATGTTGGATATCCGCTCTCTCAATTCTTGCTTCTATAATCCATGACGATCAAGATCATCTAGAAACTAAAAATAGCTTGATCACCGTTTGTACACGTCAAGTTTGAAGATATTTAATACTATCACTACTATTAATATTGGGAGCTTTTGTTTTCTTTGTTATTTCCCACTTCAGTGCATTTCTTTTTCTATTTATGTTATCCTATTCCAACTGTTATACTTGTGTACTTCTAGAAGAAAACAGTGGTCACTATTTAATTAATTTCTAGTATTTACATATTAAGTTTTGTTCATGTACCAAGATTTTTTGAAAGAGATGCATATGGTCTATCACTCTAATCCAGTGGTGATCGTGTTCAATGTGATGTTCATCTCATAAAAGATTCGTTAAACTGAGAAAAAACTTTCAAAGGCATTGCCTACAATTATATGGGTGATTATAGTATATTCATTGACATATAATATGCATTGCAGGCAGCAGTTATGTCGGAGCTTGTCTTCTCTGGAAGGGCATCAGACATGCTGCTGAAGGTGTATTACCCCTTTGTGGGCTTTGCTCTCTTGGCCATTGCTCGTGGCCTGGTCCCTGTTGACACCACCACCAACAACAACCGGGCTTCCACCATCAAACCCAGGAAGAAGAGGGCCTAAACTGTACTTTCTTTTGTTGGTTCTTTTCTAAATTTTTGTTTCCTCTTCCAAGGAACTTATGATGTTGTTGGTTGTACTATGGAGTTACAAGCATTTCTTTAACTTTATTTGGAATTTAACTGGTATGTTGAGGCTCCATATTTATTGCTCCATTTGAACTCATCACCCACTAATATGAAGTGAGGTGTAGTTTATGAAAACTTTCTACTTGAATCCATATCTAACCTAGTATCCAAAATTCAATGTAATGATAACACATTGTTTTTCAAGGGTGTGATTTACAATTTTCCAAGATCTAGTACTTTTTATGTGTTGTCCCGGCAGAGCCCAGGCTGTATTTTCCCAAGATGCTAGGTTTGATCAGCAGAATGTCTTGGAAGTTGTGTCATCAAAGTGCTGATTGTCTCACTCGGTTGATTAGATTTAGGCAGAGGTCACACTGTTTAGTTGTTGTTACTAAGATATCTGCTAGTTCATAAATTGCATGTTTCTATCATGAATTCTATCAAATCCTCATCATGTTTATGTCCTCGCGGGATATCATGTAAGCTGGGAGATCGTTTTAAAATGGTGATCTATAAGTATCCAAAATTTGAGATGATTTATATAAAAAGCTTACTTGTATGGGAAAAGGCTTAGTTGTTGTTTATATAAAAAGCTTAACTCAAACGAAGATGAAAGAGATATTTGTAGGATAGCTAAGGCTAGAGATAAGTAAACTAAGGATCTTACTTTTATTAGATGCATCAAAGATGAGGACTAGAAGATTCTAGTGGTGAATGATGGCATCAAAAATAGATGAAAAAATTATTTCTATAAGCTTTTTAACGAAAATACAGATGTTAGTATTAACTTAGGAGAGTTAGCCAAATCATAAAAGTATATAAATCACAATTTATAATGGCGTATTCAAAAGAATGAAGTCAAATATGCTCTTAAATATATGAAGGTTGGTAAATCTGTATGACCACACAATATTCCTATAGAAATATGAAAAATTTTAGGAGAGATGGGGTTCACTTGCTCACAATACTATTTAATGAAATATGGAGAATCCAAAAGATAAACGAGGAATAGAGAGAGTACACTTATGCTAACAAGGGAGACGTTCATAATTGTTTGAATTATCAAGGTATCAAGTTAATGAGTCATACTATGAAATTATGAAAAAGAATTGTTGAACATAGGTTAAGACAAGTATCGAGTACAATACAGAACCAATTCGGATTCATGCCCGACATATTTACTATTGAAGTGATTCACCTATTTAGACATCTTATGAAACATTTTAGAGCAAAAAAGAACCTTAACATGATATTTATTGATCTATGATAGGGTGCCAAGAGATGTTCTTTGAAGAACCTTGAAAAAGAGAGGTATCCCAATGACATACATAAATCTTATAAGAGACATGTAAGATGATGCAAAAATATGTATAAGGATTCATGAAGGAATGTCATACTCTTTTGAAGTTAATATTGGTTACGTCAGGGATCAACTTTAAGTTCATATTTATTTATATTGGTCATTGAAGTACTTTGGTGCATGTTATTTGCAGATGACATTGTGTTAGTAGATGAGTCTAAGGAAAAAGTTAATAAGAAATTGAAATTATGTAGAGAAATGTTAGAAAGTAAAGGCTTCCGACTTAGTAGAACAAAGACAATATATGGAATGTAAGTTTGATGATTTGAGTACTTTAAAGGACATAGAAATTAAGATTGACATACATTGCATCCCTCAAAAAGAAAGTTTTAAATACTTAGGGTCAATTTTTCAAAGTGATAGAAAAATTGATGGAGATGTTATGCATAGAATTAATGGTGGTTGGTTAAAATGGAGAGGGGCATCAAGTATTGTATATGATAAGAAGATACCATTGAAGTTGAAATGTAAATATTATAGAAGCAGCAATTAGACCTCCATGTTTTATGGTTCGAAGTGTTGAGCAATGAACATGTGCAAAAGATGTCAGTAGTAGAAATGAAGATGTTGAGACGGATGAGCTGTCACACAAGAAAAAACCATATACATAATGAGGTTATTAGAAACAAATTAGAAATAATACTAATAGAAGATAAAATGAGGGAAAATCATTTAAGATGGTTTGGACATGTACAAAGACGACCAAAGGACGCTCTTGTAAGAATATATGAAAAACTAGATTGTGAAAATGTTAAAAGAGGAAGAGAACGACAACAAAAGTGTTAGAAAGAAACTATAAAGAATGATCTAGTTTATATTGAGTTAACTGCTAGCATGGCATGTGATAGGATTGTGTGGAAACAAAGAATCCATGTAGCCGACCCCATCTAGTATGGAAAAGGCTTAGTTGTTGTTGTTGATTGAATCAAACAGTTTCCTCACTTAAACATGATGAGGTGTTTTAATAGTATGCGTAGTTAGTGACTCTTATCATAGAAGAGTTGAAGTTCTATATCTTTGGTTCCTTTTCATTGAAAAGCCTTACTTCTTGTTGTTTTGGGAATTAAATGCACGTACAACGCAAGATAGAGCAGAATAGCCACTTAAAGTAGATTGGGAGAAACCCAACTTAGTTTGTGAAAAGGGTTTGGTTTGGATTTGGTCTTCTTCTCTATTTGTTGCTTGTTGGTTATACTGTATTAGCTTGGGGTAGATTTTGTAATAAAAAAAATTCTCTCAGACCATGAGGATGGCTGGAACTTCACTTTTCCTAAGGAGGAAACAGATGCGAGCTTCCACACAAAGGCTTACTTATGATCAGTTTCCAGTTGTCATACCACTGCTGAGAAGTCGGCCCACTTTTATTATCTCAATAGGAATTGACCTTAGTAGTCAAGTGTCCTATTAGGAGTTTGTATTTTACGTGTGATACGTTGCTCTCTGCTTTCTTTTGCTTTTTTGTTGTGATGATTTATGATGAAATTGGTGTAATATAAAACAAAATCACTCAAATTTCACCTTTGAGTACTTCCAAACAAGCAAGTGGACTGTTGCACATAGGGATAGCAATGAGGTGGATTTGGGACACCAGCTTGACCCGAACCTCAAGGGAGCATATACGTGTTTGTGTTCTCATTTCCCTATAGGTAACAATCGGTAACAGGGGGTACGAGGTAGGAAGGGGAATATGCATATATATATATATATATATATATATATATATATATATATATATAGGATTAGTCCAATATGATTGTCACTTCATATGCTTCTTTACTTTTGAAAATTACAATGAGTTCAAAAACACAAATTCCAAATATGAATGTAGTACATGTACATCTATAAAAAAATATTTTTTTCCTTTTGAACTCAACTATGATAGTTGAGATTTTCAAGGATATGACAAGTACTTTGGTTATTGATTAGTTAACAAAGCATTTCAAGATGAAGTACCTTAGTATATATCACTGTTGTCTGACGCGTATCGTATCGAGTATCGCTGGGCTCTACGAAATGGGCGATACGCCCAAATTTTTTTTTCAAAATTTTTTTTGAAGGCTTCTAGCCTCTCTTCACTTCTCTCTAAGGCATCTTTCGACTGTTTTAAAAATCTAGTGAAAAATCTTCATGAAAAGTAATAATATTCTATTGATCGGTAGTCTTTGATGTGGTGCAAGACCCATGGGTCAATCTCAAACAAGCATATTGAAGGATGCCTTAGAGAGAAGTGAAAGGAGGCCACAAACCTTCAAAAAAAATTTTGAACTTTTTTTTTTTGCGTATCGCACGATACGGTGCAATACTCACCATTTTATGATACGGGGTAGTGTATCATATACGATACGATACGGATAACACTGGTATATATCATTCGTAGATGATATTGTATTAATGGATGAGTTTAAGAAAAAAGTTAATAAGAAATTAGAAATATAAAAAAATTTATTAAAAAATAAAGGTTTTCGGCTTGGTATAAGAAAGAGGATATATGAGATACAAGTTTGATCATTTGGTTATTATGAATGACATAAAAATTAAGATTGACATTTTTTATTTCTCAAAAGAAAAGTTTAAATATCTAGGATCAATTTGTCAAAATGAGACAAAAAATGATAGAAATATCACACATAATTAATGCAGGTTGGTTAAAAAAAAGAGGTGCATCAAATATTCTATGTGACAAAGATATCATGGATTAAAATGAAGAGGTGCATATTGTTTGTGACAAAAAGATACTATTAAATCTTAAAGGTAAATATTGTGGGAGAAATGAAGACGGTGAGATTTTATGTGGGGTTAAAGATTGTATTTGTAACGAGATTATTAAAGACAAATTAGGGGTGACACTAAAAGGAAGCTCCAGTAAGAAGAAGCTAGAAGGTGAAAATATTAAAAGAGGAAGGCCGCAAAAAGAAGGAAACATTAAAGAATGATCTCAACTTCTTTAAATAAGTGTTCTGATGACATATGATTGAGCCCTATCAAAACAAAGAATCAATGTAACCAACCTCATTTAGGATGGTAAAAGGCTTATTTGTTTATATATATATATATATATATATGAGATGTTAGTCCATGCACCCTTCAACTTAAACATGCTTTTAAATCTCAATCATCTGATTAGCAATTGAAATTCAAATCTTAAAAGCAAAAAAATATGTTGGTACTTACAATTGTGTTTGGTATAAATTAATTTTGACTCAAAGATTTCAACCGGACGGTTGAGACCTTTGAGAATTTTTAAGCATGGATTGATGTGCGCATGTATTAATTTTTCTCTCTCTATATGTGTATAGTTCAAGACACCTTATCACCACACCCAAATCCAAACCTGATCAAGTCAGATATTCCTCACCCATTCACATTGGGTTGGGTCAGGGATGCACGAGTTGGGTCAATATTGCCATATGTAGTTGCATAACTAAATAACTGATATATTTTTGTGTACATTAACATTAATTTCCTGGCCATATGTGGTCCTGGTTGATGAGTATGTGATCTGCCAGTTATGACTCTCTTTCTCCTTGTTGTAATGATTTATGATGGAATTGGTGTTCAGATGTACGATTCTCTATATCGCTCTCTGAAATGATGCACCTTTTAATACTTCTAACGGAGAGAGTGGAGTTGTATCTCGACGTTATTTTCTTGGCTGTAGGTGGTGCAGATCGGTGGTGGATCTATTTTAGGGCGAGGTCACCTGAAATATGAATAATTCTTGGGTCAGAAAAATACAAGACGTGAAATACAAATGTATTTTACCTGAAATACAAGTACTCCTCACCCTAAAAGGAATTCATGGGTCTGCCACTGGTACAGATTGTGTGAGTCTCTTAATTGGAAACTTGTTAAGAATAATCTTGTGAATTTATGGCTAACAAAAGCTGTTAGGTTTTACTGCCTATTTCCTGTTCTAAATTATTTGTGAACTAAGTTTCCAGATGAATATCAGGTAACTGATGTACCTACTTGTCTTATGGAGCAAGCTGCAAGGTGATCAATCTGGGGTCTCTTGAGCACGATTGATCTAGTTCATGATGTTCGATGTGTGTAGATCGGGTATCGGGTCAGGGTTGTGTGTATCAGGTCAGTATTGCCATCCCTAATACAAAATCTTGGGTTCTTGGAGGAATAATGAAGATTCCACAATTTCTACCATTTTATTCTGGTCCTGTTTGAGTCTGTGCTAAATCTTGCACCTTCTGAGATGAGTTCATTATCAGAATTCTCAAGTTGAGTATGCTTGGGTAGGAGTATTGTCAAGGTGAGTCACCTAGAAATTGTCGATATATTCAGTGGCGGATCTAGAAAAGTCTTTTGAGGTGGAGCTAATAATCCCTTGAATGGTTTTGGGTGGGATGAAATATGTATTATAGCAGATGAATCTCACCATGGGCTGTAGACTTTAAGTTTGAGTTTTGAAATTTCTGGTGGGGCTCGGCTCAATGTGGATCCGCCGCTGGTTGAGATAGATTCCAATGCAATATTTCAAGTGTGGGGACAGGTTTGAATGGAGTTCCCTTCCATTATCGGTTTTAAACCAGTCCTGTGGTTTCAATTGGAAATGAACCAACCGAAACTGGGGGAGAACTAGTTTGGTTCCGATTTCACATTATGTGGAGCCAGAACCATGTCATAATCTGCGGTTTGAAACTGTTGCTTTCATAATTTTTAAATATTTTTTATAAAAAAAAATATTTTTCCAGTTATGAACACTTTAAGACCTAAACTGAAACCGGAATAGAAATCGATTCAGTTTTTTTCTGGTTTCAGCCAAACCAGAACCGACAGTTTGAAACCCCCGAAACCAGCCATGTCTACCATTAGGGATAATACGTCGAGAGTTTAAAGGACATAAGTGATCAACCCCATGTACAATTTCTACATACTTTTGATGCGAAAAGTTATTCGAATTTCGTATGACAAATACTTCTTAAATGATATGTGTTGGATAAAGCTGATAGCAAATCTAATCAACACAAAACTCGTGTTATGAGTTATTTTGGTCAAACCTCATCCTATAGATGGATCCAACAAATGTTTTTTTAGTAAAAGGAATTCCTTTTAGAATAAACAAGGTTGGCTGTTTAATTCTTTAAGAAAACGTACTTTGAATCCAAATTATTCAAATTTTAAGTTATGTGAAGTCCATTATTACATTACAATTTATGATCATCACCATTTGAAATTTTGAATACTTCTGTTTAATTCTTGGGAGTACGGGTTGTCAGTGAGTCAAGGTGAGGTTCTGCCTAACAGTCACTGTCAAACAATAGAGATAATACTTTTGTTTATGAAAATTCATGTCAAACCCAAGATGTTTTAATTATGATTGGCAAGATCTCAATATAAAAGCATGAGAGACAAGGATTTTCAAGTATAATTCAAATTGGTGTTATATGATCTACAATATAGTATTTCTCATGGCAGATCCAGTTTAATACACATACTTGTTTGATACTAGTATTCTAGAGTCTTGATTCCGTGGCGGACCCACTTTAGGGCGAGGTGGGGCACTCGCATCACCCCACCCACCCACCCATATATATACATATATATCATGTGCTTTGTAGACTTGAAATACAAGTATCTCTCATCCTCAAAAAATCCCCGAATGGCGAAAATTTCTGGGTCTGCCATTGCATTGCCTTAACTTGGATCCGCATTCGGATGAACCTAATGGAGCCCTACTTCAATCTCATTCTCTCACGGTGAATGGATAGCCAACTGTCTAGTAGATTAAATATTCCACCAAATCCAACTTAACGGGTTTAATTTTGGATGGTTAGTAACGTTTTATAACAACACGACATAATTTTATTCTTTTGGTTATAAGTTACTAAGATATTTAAAAACGTAATTCTTACATTCATGATTTAAGAAGTCCTATATGTTTAATGTTTGAGATTGTTTAGGTATCCAAGTCGACTTGTGAATCTCTCAAGTAAGGAAACCAATATTATTGATAAACTTGGTTGGATTTCCAAATGAATATCTCATTTTGATTTAATTTTACCATATTTGACAATGAGTCATTTAGCTACAATATTGAGGTATTATGTTATCCTTTTCAATAATTTCAAAGTTTTAAGGAGGCAATTCTTACATACTGAATAACCTCATTTGCCATTGACTCTCCAATTAACTATATGAATCTTACGTTGTTTCAAAAGAAAATTTTAGGATAACTTATCTAATCAATAGTCTCCATTATAGCCTTCAGAGTGATAATAGACATTCTTATCATCACCTTGTAGAACAAAGTGTGAATGATGATACTTTTATTGAATCGTGAGACCATTGTTGATGTTCCTTTTTGCATTTTCCAAATACAATCTTGTCATTACCTTGTAGAATATCAAGCTCAACCATGGTTATGGGCCACCATTGTTGAAAGATCAAACCAAACTGTTTTGCATACAGGGCTGAAGGGTTGGCTGAAAAGGGCCTTGAAGTTGAAGATGGTTAGTTTAATACCCAGGATATACATCCTGCAGGAGTCCACCTAACCCCCACTTGCCTGTAAAAATAGTAAGGTACAGGTGAGTTCTCCATCTAGCCTTCGCCAAGTTCAACCACTTATGTAGTTGTCTCTCTCTCTCTCTCTCTCTCTCTCTCACACACACACACACACACACACGTATAAAGAGGGAGAGGTAGTAGTAAATGTACAATGTTTGTCTGTACATACTCTTGCATAAACATCTCTATTGTTCAATTAATATGATTAACGATGTAGATTTTAACTACGATATCATTGTACTTTTGTACTTTATGTTTAATGCATAATATACATTCAATATTTTATGTTTTATCACCTCAATCATTCATCTCATAGATTGAATTGTAGAAATGTTTATGCAAGATTATGCATCGAAAGGTATTATGTATTTACCTCTCTCTATGTATATATATAGAGAAAATCTTGTATCTACTAGCATACTTAAGTATACATATTCAAACAAATCTTCATCACCCATTTAAAAAAATGAATTAGTAAAAGTTGAATTCAAAAACAAAAAAAGTCTCAACATATATATTTATGTAGGTCGACTTGATTTTTTGTATATGGTTTTTTTTCTTTTTAAATTCAAATTTCAACTATTCAGCCTTAAAATTGAATGGTTGAGATAAGTATCATGTTAAAATATTTACAACATAATGAGCAAGTTGCACGAGGAAACAAGCTCTTCTGGTTAGGGGGTCAACCCAATAGACTTATTTGGTGAAATGTCACAAGTTCGACTGTCTAGAGGTCCGGCCAACTCCAACTTGCCAATAAAGAAATCAACACTTGTTTGACTCTTCGTCTAAAAGACGTCTCTCTAGAGGCTTGTGACTTAACAATTTTGTGTTGTTAATGAGTGGCGGATTTAGAAAATGGTGTTGGGAGCGAAGTATGTATTTTATCGTGTTGGAGGGTAAAACATGTATCTCAAGCTTGTATTTAACTGTAAAATGTATCTTTTACAATGAAATCACAAATTTTCAGGGGGCCGCCACCCCGAGCCTTCTACGTAAATCCACCATTCACAAAGCTAAGCTCATGAAGCCGGTGGGTGCTACCATCTTGCCAAGCAGCTTCATTCTGCTTACGAGACATTCTAGAGACCAAATTAAGGCAGCAATGAACTATCTACTAGCAGCATTTCCTTCAGAACTGCTTGGTAGTTTGAGCCATCAGATAGCCAAACAGCAGCTTCATTTGCCTCCCTTGCCGGCTGGTTCGGCTCTCTATGCTCGGTGCGCAGGTGAACCTAGTTAATTATCTCCAAGATCTCACATTTAAAAAACACACTGGACAAAAACCCGAAAGCAACGGATGAAAGGAAGAACAGAGGGGAGTTTTCAGTCGAAGACTAAAAGAGGTGGAGATAAAAACAGTGCGTTAAGTATTGTTGACGCCGAAAAATCAAGAGGAGTACATGACAGACCCTCGTGAAACACAAGGGAGAAGGGCCACTTTTGATGACAACAAATATGAATATGTTTTCCTTTTCATGAGAAATGCTGGGGATTAACCCTATTTAGTTGTATAATGAAATTTAAGGTTTTGGCTTTGGTGGGTAGGTTCTCTTTCAGGTCATCCATGCTCATGTTTTCATCCTGGGGTGAGCATGGACCAGTGTAAAACAAGCTGCACACAAACATTAATAATAAACCTGTGAAAGCCACTAGAGACCCCATATGATTGTATATTAATCCTCTCATCTTACGGCGAAATTTCTAGCACAGGGTTAGCTGATTCTTATTTCTCAGAAGGCATTTTACCATGCCACCATGATTCATGTGAGTATGTGCATTCAACAGCACTAATTTCAGCATTTTTTGTTTTGGAACATGACTCCATGTCATCGATCTCGATAAATACTTTTACATAATTATTCAAGAAAATGGGACAACCCTATCTAGTATAGAAAAAGGCTTAGTTGTTGTTGTTTGAGAAAATGAAACTCTTGCTCAAGGGTGACTGGCAGGAGCCTTTTTTTTTTATTAATTCATAGCTTAAAAAGACAATTAAGGTAACATGAAAGTCGTCTTTAGTCTCCTAGGCGTATCCCTGTAACAAAAACTGGAGCACCCTTTGAGTTAGGTTTCATTAAAAGCTAGACTGAGAATATAAATCATGTGGAAAAGGTGTGAATCGGATTCTAATGAAAAGGACTGCCCGAGACCACTTTTTCCTTTTCCAAGCCAAACACTAAACACTAGTTTAAAGCAAATGAGCCCTATTTACTGTGGCTGGGGTTTACTGTTGCACCTGACTCGATAATAAATGGACCTAACTAGGTAAAAAAATCAAACTAGTTCGACCCAACCTTCATCTTGGTTCAAACCCATATCTCATCTGGGTCTGGATCCACTAATGAATTGGGTGTGGTAAACGTGGGCCCTAGTTAATGGCGGATCCAGAAACTTGTTTTAGGTGGGATGGACTTTAAAAGTTTTCATTTATTTTCTCTGAAATTTCATTACAAAAATATAAATTTTCAGAATTTATGGTGGGGTGATCGCCCCCACTCCACCACGTGGATCAGCTGCTGGTTATAGGTAGGTTCCCCTGCAGCCAAACTCGTACAAACCCAAATATGGTCGCATCCATTTCTTACGGGATCAAAGAATATGGTATGCTCGTATCATGGTCACAAGCCCATCAGTGTCATCACAATCAAATCCAATGAGCTTACTTGAATCGAATTAATGACATTTTGGTTTGATAGAGACCTATTTCCCTATGGGGGTGACGAGGGGCCAGGTTCCAAAACTCACTTAACCAAATTCTTGATTTCAAGCTTCTTTTCAATTTTGTTAGATTTTATATTGTCTCAAGCCAATTTAATTTGGTTAATTCTCAATTTTGTCTCCTAAAAACTGATTAAATTCAAAAACATACTATAATGCAACATAATAAAAAGTGACCAAATTCAGCACGAAGAGCAAAACTCACCTAGCTATTGGTAGACTCAAAAGTTAAGGTCATGAGTTCAATACTGGGGGTGTATATATGCCTTCGGCCTCCATATCGAATTCAATTTGGTTCTTACTATTTGGGTCCAGAGTCAAGGTCCAAATTTCCATAAATGGGCCATGAGATTGAACGTCTATGTTTCGTTCAGGTCCAGACCCGGATCACTTTTCAAGATCCAAGCAGTTGACCTGTCCCACTAAGCAACCACAAAGTATCAGTAAATCCACTTTGTCGAAGGCCTACAAAAAAAATGGTGATTTTGTAAAATTCAGAAATTCCGAGGGTACTTTCTAAACATCTAATTAATTCTTGTACGGCTTTTCGAAGTCGGGGAATTTCCGGTCAGTTCCCTTCGTCCCTTTCGGCCGAGGAGAGAGAGAGAGGGTAAAAGAGTAAAGGAATTGGGGGAAAGCCCAGGAAAAGAAACCCTTACTTTTCTGTGTCTACAGAAATTCTCGCCGGATCTGACCGGAGAAATTTGCCGACGGCTGAGCATCGATTTGACGAACATCTCGCGGCTGGAAATCGGCTTTCGCGGCAGCGGAATGAAGGTTTACGTGAAGACGGAGCGTCAACTATTGTTGTCTCCGGCGAGTTTTATCTTGGGAGAATGAAATGAAACTGCAGGCGAACACATTTTCGAGTTGTTTGAGCAAAGCTGTCGAATTTTCCACCATATGGAGGGAGGTATGACGGGGAAAAACCCTACTTTCTCGTTTATTTTACATGGACGAGGATTCGTGGCCGAATTGGACCAAATTAGGGCTTTGATGTGTTCGCCTTGCGTTCCTTCACATAATGCTTTGGTAGATTAGGAAATAGTAACAACTTTTGCTGATTTATTGACTTATTGCGTTCTTCAAGTTCTCTTGCGTACTCTCGTAAAGCAGGAGGAGTGTCGCCGAAACAATTTCTCTGTAAGAGACTCTTGTACTTAGGGCAGGCTCTATAAGTGTGTAAGGAAGCAGGTCCGGAGAAGAAGGACGGGGGAAAGGAGGGTCGGATCATCTCACAAAAGCTTCAGAAAGAGGAAAAGGAGGGAGACGGTTTAGTAAATTTTCGACTCTCGTCGAAATCAGTTCCTTTGCGTTCATTTAAAGAGTTCACAGCAAGAATTAGTTATGCTACTCAAGTATGCGCTTGTAACAGCGCATTCGTCTGTAGGAACTAACCCTAAGAGCGTATATGTGGTAGTCAAAGAGTGATTATTTAGTTGATTTGTGACAACATAAAGGCTATGCTACAATCTCACGAACGGATATTTTTGGGATGCTGTTATTGGACACAGCAGCACTTGAGTTCAAAAGGGCAAGTTGTCATCCACGTAGATGACGTTTCTGGCTTTCTGTTGCGGCAGGATGCTGTAATGATATTTGGATGTTTTGAAAAAGGTCTTCCTTTTCTCGGTTTTGTTGATTCTGCTCGAGATTGCAATCTGAGGGTCCCTTTGGCAGTGTCATTTGTTAAATTTTCTTCCTTGGGTTTGATTGGAAGGTTAAACTGTGTTTTCAATTCCTTCAAATTGCTAAACATGAAGCTTAGAAGTTTAAGGTACGGATGTTTTGAATTGAATGACGAGGCTTCATGGAAAGAGAGTGAAATGAGATGAATTTTCATCATTTATCCACATCAGGCATGTTTGGGTCTGGCATGATTATGAACTTGTGGGATTGCGAGGTTCCTTGTTCATTTCTTAATTCTAAACATTCAGTTGCCTATGAAGAGAAAATAAGTGTTGTTTGTACCGTATCCTGAATTGTTTTTCTCTATGAGAGAGGTGTATCTTACATTTTTAATTAAAAAATAGTTTAAAATACAAATATATATAAAATAGAGAAAATTTTAAATGATTATTATTAATCAAAATAGTTTAAAAATTGTATCAAAATTGTAGTACATCACATGACTTATTTAATAAATAAATTATTTAATAAGGTATCAAGCACCTACATTAACTCACAAGTCACTACAATTTTCGGGTTTGGGAATCTGTTTCCTAATAACTCACTTGAGATTCTACTGCTCGGGACTCTAATGGGGCTCTATCAGGTAATAACTCATACTCTTGGAATTCTAACAATTAATAAATATGTCTTGGAACTCTAGCAGGTAATAACTCTTACAATTATAATTCTAAGAATTAATAAATTTGTGCTTGAGACTCTAGGAAATAATAACTACCCTTGAAATTATAACACAATTAATAAATTTGTGCTTGGGACTCTAACAGTTAATAACTCTTACCATTGGAACTCTATAAATATTAATTGTGTACTTAGAAAGTCTTAGCTCTTAATTCAAATTTATTTAACTCTTATGCTTGGGACTCACAACCCTTGGAACCAATGTTGTAAAAAGCGTATTGGTGCCCTATCGCACTAGGTTGGGCATTCATATGCCTATGCCTATACGGTATGGTACCTGCAATTTTTTTTCATTTTTTTATAATTTTTTTTAAAAACATTAATAAAATTTAAAAGAATATAAAATTTGAAATTAATGAACAAAACATATATAATACAATCAACATGAAACAAAATCAAATCCAAAAGCTTGATTTTAAACAAATAATTCTTAATAAATGACTACGACTATAAAAATATTTAGAGAGAATGTGAGAAGAGAATAACAAAGTTAAATAACATCTCATAATGAACAAGCATCCATACCATAACGTGAATACTGAATACCTTTGATTAATAACCAACAAAATTACAAAGTTACAACTTACAATCATCCATACCATATCGTTACAAAGTTATAATTACATTTAAAAGTTAAAACAATCATCCACAATGTGGATCATAATAAATAAAAGCATTGTAATCGACATAGTCAGGATCACCATCGTCATCATCATCATCTCCTCCCTCTTCCTCCTCCACAATTGGATTCACCCATCCAACACCTTCATCTTCATCATCATCTCCAACTCCAAGTTCTGCTTCGGCTTTGAGTTGGGGGTTTCTCCTCTTCAACCCAATTATCAAGAATATCAACATTTTCGTAGCTCAACGGGTCATATGATACCTTCATTGCCCTTCTTATGCCCTTTTGCATTTGTATATAAAGAAAAAATATCCAAATTATAAAGAATATCAAATGCAATATAGTCACATCAATCATTCATTATTAATAAGAAAGAAATAGACACCAATACATATTTTTAAATTTGTTACCTTTGGCTTAACTTCATATTATATGCAATATATACCAAATCATGCAGTCGAGCATGCTCAAGTCTCATTTCTCTTTTTCATGTGAATGCATTAAAAAAAACTCCAATATCTCTCACACCCGCTCAAACTGTATGTTTGGCTTAATATACGTTGAGCAAACCTTGGCAAGTTCGGTGCATCTACACCAAAACGAACCTATCATTCATATGAAATATAACACGATAATGATTAATAAGAAACACTCAAAGTTGATCAATTGATAACTTAAATGAATATCAATAAAAACACATAATACCTGATCGCATTTGGGAATATGATACCAAGAATTTTATAGGATATATTGCAGACAACGGTGTTTATCTTGTGATTCATAAATTTGTGCGGTTTTTTATTATTTTGAATATCATCATATTCATAGCAAAATCACGATAGAGATGAGGGTGTACACAATTACACATAAGATGGAGATTAGCACGAATAACCAGTGTTGTCTGACTTGTATCGTATCGCGTATCGTTGGGCTCCACAATACGGGCGTATCGTATCGTATCATATCGCCCATATCGTACTTTAATATTAAAATAATATAAAAATTATTTAAAAAATCTTAAAAAATTAGTAAAAATCTGAAAAAAATCAAGAAAAATCTCAAAAAATCTGGTAATTACTTTAAATTCATATAATGCAAAGTTTAGCACAGATTGGACATAACATTGAACAATTGCATCCAAAATTACATATTTTGAAGCAAAAAATGAAATACATTTACATTTTACATATTGTAAATTTGTATCAGGATCATTAACTAAATAATCTTCATATTCTCCTTGATAAAGATTCAAAGTTTCTCGTCACCTTCTGCTTTAAAATGAAAATCTTCATCTCCTTCATGATGTTGTTGCACTTCAAATTAATTCATGCAATGTCTTCTTCGGTTAGGAGTGCATTTTTTTCATTATCTTTCATAATCCACTCATCTAATATATCAAAATTAACAAACTGCTATCTTTGTACATGTAGTTGTTATATTTGCTAATTTTCATATGTGAGCAAAACAATAAGCTCAATTTCTTTGATTATTGAGTCTATGACACCTCAGTGATTTGATATTATTACTTGATGATATCCCCTTTTTCTCTTACTAGAGACTAGCTTTTTAACTAATGCTTGCGCTTCATTTCTCACTTCACATACTGAGTTAAGCCTCACATACGTTGATCATGTTCAACTCAATAGAAGTCATGTAAGGTGAACCCTAAAATAGTGAAGTTGTGAAATGCCCACTCAATGAACCGAGACAACCAAATGTTTTTAATTGTTTGCGATCTTATGAAATTAGAAACTGCTAGCAGAAATATACCTAAAAGTTGGCAAAAGAAAGGGAAATGATTGTTACAATTTTTATTTGTTCATAAATTATTCTTATTCAATAAATGAAATTATAAACCCAAATTACAAGCATATCGGAGGATGTCTTGGAGGGAAGTGAAGAGAGGCCGGAAACCTGAAAAAAAATTGAAAAGAATTTTTTTTTGATTTTTTTGGCGTCGTATCGTACGATACGGTGCAATACGGATAACACTGTGAATAACTATAACTATTGTTTTTTGTTGCATGTCAGAATTTGCAATTAACCATAACAGGTTTTCCAATAACATAGGACTAGAAGCTAGCGATTGTTAGTTCGTTAGGAGTTGTTTAGCCATTATGTATTACTCTCCATTGCACAACTTCCTATTGAACAAGACTTTGTTGTTGTGCACATCAAATAAGGAGGCGCGCTCCAAGAAACTACCCCAACTCCCAAACATGATTTACACAGAACTGGGGTCCACAACCCTAAAACTCCTAGAAGAAAGCAAGCTACAAATTATGCAGCTTGTGGAACACAAAACACGAAGAACCAACATGCCATCCAACTCCAAGACTGGAGATGTGCTCAATGCAACCTAACCAAGTCAACCAAAATAAACTTGTGTCTGTTGGAAAAACATCAGAAAAATGGGATGGTATTGCATAAATGACATGATGCACAAACCACTTGGAGATTCCAGGCATATTAGTTTCACCCAGTGTTGTCTGACGCGTATTGTATCGCGTATCACTGGGCTCCACGATACGGGCGTATCGTATCATATCGTACTTTAATATTAAAAAGCTATAAAAATTATTTAAAAAATCAATAAAATTAGTAAAAATCCGAAAAAAAATCAATAAAATTCTGGAAAAATCTGGTAATTGCTTTAAATTCATATAATGCAAAGTTTAGCACAAATTGAACATTTAATATTGAATAATTGCATCCAAAATTATATATTTTGAATCAAAAAATGAAATACATTTATATTTTACATATTGTACATTTGTATCAGGATCATTAACTAAATAATCTTCATCTTCTCCTTGATGATGTTGTTGCACTTCAAATTAATTCATGCAATGTCTTCTTCAGTTAGGACTTAGGAGTGCATTTTCTTCGTTATCTTCCATAATCCACTCATGTAATATATCAAAATTAACAAACTGCTATCTTTGTACATGTAGTTGTCATATTTGCTAATTTTCATATGTGAGCAAAACAAAGAGCTCCATTTCTTTGATTATTGAGTCTATGACACCTCAATGATGTGATATTATTACTGAATGATGTCCCCTTTTTCTCTTATTGGAGACTAGCTTTTTAACTAATGCATGAGCTTCATTTCTCACTTCACAGACTGAGTTAAGCCTCACACACATTGATCATGTTCAACTCAATGGAAGTCATGTAACGTGAACCCTAAAATAGTGAAGTTGTGAAATCCCTACTCAATGAACCGAGAGAACTAAATGTTTTTAATTGTTTACAATCTTATGAAATTAGAAATTGTTAGCAAAAATATACCTAAAAGTTGTAACAAAGGGAAATGATTTTGTCATAAATTTTTTTTTATACATTATTTTTATTAAATAAATAAAATTATAAACCCAAATTATAAGAATATTGGAGGATGCCTTAAAGGGAAGTGAAGAGAGGGGAAGAGAGGGCAGAAACATGCAAAAAAATTTGAATTTTTTTTTGAAAAAAAAAATTTTGAAAAAAAAAAAATTGAAATTTTTTTGGGCGTATCGCCTGTATCGTACGATACGGCACGATAACTTGTATCTTACGATACAGGTTACCGTATTGTATCGTGGCTTCCCACGATACGATACGGTGCGATACGAATAACACTGGTTTCACCATCCACATGATAGACATCCCATTCTAGAAGTAGATTAAAAAAGCCATGTTGTGCACTCGTTGAAAAAACTATAAAATCATAACACAAGAATCAAGTAAGCCACACAAAGACAATTTTCAAAAGACATGACTAACAAAAGGATCAAGAAAGAAGCGTAAACAAACAGGAAAAATGAAGGAGAAATCTACAACTAATATTAAACACATCCGGTATAAAGGAAAAGATTAAGAAATTGCCAGATTCGTTAAATAACCAACCCCTTCAAATGACACTCCATCACCACAAAGAAGGGGAGAGAAGCAAGCTCTATCAATTTTTGAAGCTTACTCCCAACCGTGAATCCACGGAGAACAATTTACTGAAGGCAAATAAAGTGAACCCAACAACCCACTTGCGGTCTGGCACTCCGGTGGAACCGTGTCAATCCTTAGAGAGAGAGAGAGATGGATAAGGGAAGCATTGTCGGCAGGCCGGTTGGCGTCCCTTGCCATGGTCAGTGCCCCCCACATTTTTGTTGCCCAAGAGAGAGAGGAGAGAAGAGAAAGGGAGAGGGAGAATACCACTGTCAGAGGAAGGTGGTGACAGAAAGAGCAAAGGCAAGAGGCGAAAGAGAGAGTAGAGGCGAGAAGCGTTTTTATTGGGTCGGGTTGATCCAAACCAAAAATGTGTTGTACGCTATTATAGATATAGTGGTCCGCTATAGCGCTGTTAGCGAAACTAATTGTGCCCAAGAAGGTCGCCTATTAACTTTGCATGCTATAGCGATCCGAGGTCCGCTAACACGCTATAGTGGTTGCTATAGCGTGCTATTGATAACATAGGTCTAAATAGTCCTTTATCATTTCGTCCTAATTTTATGAATCCTTCTAGAAATTCCATTGATAAGCATACATCTAATTCGGAACTTCTAGCATAAAAAGGGGGTAAATGCTTAGGCCATAAACTACTCATTGGGGATAGAATGACCAAAACCCTCACGATTTGTGAGCTCAATGTTTTTCCTTCTACTATAAACAAAGAGAGGAAGAAGGAGTAGGGAGCGAGATGGGACTGAGGTAGGGAAAGAGGGGGACAGTATACCTCAAAGTTCCTACATATATATATATATAAGTATCTGTACATGTACATACATATATACATATACATAATTATGTACGTGTGTATGCATGTTCACATGTCCCGTCTTCGTGACTCGTGACTTTTGAAGATGAAAATGATGTTTACTCAATGAACTCCAACTGAATAATCTACCCTTATGACACTATGAGATGTAGAAGATAGGCCTTCCTTTGAGAAGTGATTGATCATCCGGCACATGCAGAGATGCATTTGAAACTGCTTGCAGCCTCTTTTTTTATGTGGTCTCTAGCATTGTCCCGAGTTGCAAACTGCAATTACAAGGTCTGCACTATGAAAGACTGGCTTTACTTCAAACAACTAAGGGGAATTTTACCGACATATGCTAGTAAGCATTTGTGAATAGTGTGCTATATACTGTAGGCCAATGTGTGCTTGCATGCTTGCATGCATGTGACATAACTAAAATTTTGATTTTCAATTAGATAGAAGAACATAACTTCAACTATGAAATGATGGCTGTATAATTCTATGCTAAACCCATATTAGGATTTTTGTTAAACTATCTTTTATAAAATTTAATGTCGAGTCACACACAAGAAGTTCCATAATCTGTGTGGTCAGCGAATCCAAAATGAGTAAAGTATCTAATTAAAGTGTCCTTGTGATATTGTCCCTAAGATCTTTAACACTTGATGTACTTTCAGGGAGCTAGCCCCCTAGGCAATGGCTTATGCTCTTTTGAGCCTCGATCACTAATTTATACTTTTGGTATGAGACAACGACATGCTTGAAACTGTTTATGTTGAATGTCATACTCTCGCTGACCAGAGGCACATATTACATGTTGGAGCAGTAAAAGTTATTTTATATTTTCTTGGTGTATCTGGAGTGAATCATTTTTAGATGGAAAGGAGCGCAATATTTTTGTATAAGATTCCTTTTATCCTTCTTATTCTCTTGAAGTTTCAATTAGTAAAAGATCGTTGAAATGGGCATTTGAGCACCATATCCATTGTGGAACGGTTCAATGGGCAGGTTTATATCCTGAGCTTGGACAAGCTGGGAAAGGGTGTGAACCATTTGATGCTGTCTGATGCTGTAATCAGTATCTTCGTCTTATAAACCATTGTTGAAATGTTTTCTTCTGTTTATGTGTTCTCATCACTCTTGTGCATTCTTTTCCAGTATTTAAAGGAAGTTATAACTAATATATGGAGTGGCAAAAGATCCATACTCCCAGGGAACACATATGTTGCTGGAGGTGCACGATATGCTCTCCAGCATCTGGACTGTAATTTTTGTGGTTGTTAGTTGTAGCTTATAGTCATATAATGTCATTTGGACTCTCTGGTGGTTAACTTAGAAAAATACATATAGGGTTTACAGAAGCTTGAGACTTATCCTGCTTGGACTGCTGAATCCAATGTTTCCTTCACTTTCCTGAATGACGAAAGGGATATTTCTCCCACTGAAAGACCACTAACACAGTTGTCCTTGGTCTCTGGAACCTTATTGCGCTTATTAGGTGGCTTGATATAATAGCTGGTCATGTATTCTGGTGCCTTGATATTAATACAAGTTATACGTTGCTATGCAAGTCCATCTCCATTGACATATCTATGGAAAATTTAGTTCAATTCCTTTCCTGCAAATCTCATGTGGTTATTTCTGGAGTGTATTGTCAGAATCTTCTTGGTGTGGAGGCATTTTCTGCCATCTTCCAACTATAAGCACACTCAAATGATTTCTTTCAGTGGAGGTTTTTTTGTAACTGGCAAATCGCTGCTCAGCAGTCTTGTTCTTGTTCATGTTAGCTCTGTCTCTTTAAATTATTTCGTTTGGTTGCAAGGGTTTGCATACTGCATTATGTGATTGTTTTCCCAACGTCTCAAATTATAGGGGTTCACTCATGGATTACAATGACAATGATTTTGCACCTCAAAACAGTCAATTAGTGGGTGACGAGGAAAGTAAATTCCCCCTTGGGCTGCATTCTTATGCACTTCCTAAGTTTGACATTGATGAACACCTTCAAGTTCATTTAAGGTATGATAGTTTAGGAGAAACAGGTATATTACTTGACATTCCAAGTGAGACAGAAGACCGCTGGATTGAGGACTATTCAAGAGAGGATAGCAACATTCTACTGCTTGATCCTGTTTCTCAAGGTATAGGCTTTGGTGTTAGCGCTGAGGAATCCTGTACTATTTCAAGGAACAACAATGTCTGGTCTGAGGCTGCTTCCTCTGAATCTGTTGAGATGCTGCTGAATTCCGTTGGACAGGATGAAATGACCACTGATAAACGTGACGTTGCAAGATCTGATGCATCTGATACACTTGATAAAGTCAGCAAACAAATGAGTTCTGAGTTTTGTCAAGATGATTCCCCCTGTAATGCAAAGAAAGACTCATCCACTGACTCCATAGTACCGCCTGATAATTCTCAAGGCGATTCACCTTCATTTGAAAAAGATGCTTCAGAGGATATTCTTCATGTTAAAAGCATGCTTGACCTTCAAGCTTCAAATGTTCTCTTGACAAATAACTTTCATGAGAATGAAACCGGCAAACCTGGCAGTTCATCTGAGAGAATCTCAGTTGAAGTTAAATCATCTCATGGTACCGAGGCTGAGCTGGTACCAAGCTATAAGGAGTGTTCTGATGAAGTGGTGCATATGAAAGGTTTAGAGACTTCACAAGAAGAAAAGGTTTTTACCGGCGATGATTCATTACATTGCAAATCTGTTGTAATTGATGAATTGCATTCTGTGTCTGCTTTCCCAGATGAGGTAAACTCTGAGAAGCTTGTCACCATGCCAAAAGTTTCTCCAACCACTCAACCTGATACAGTAGAGGTCAGTTTTCCTATTGGAAATGCATGTAACAAGGTTTCCTCTGAGGGTTCGCAGGGAACTGATTTTAATGCTAATGCTGCTAATGAAGAAGTTTCTTGCAAAGATTCTGATATGAGCTATCATCTTATGGATGATGAATTTGTGCATAAGACTGACTGCATACTTGGTGAAGCACATTTGACGGAAGAAAAGAGTGTTGTTCTGATAAACTCTACTCTGGTGCAGAAGAAGCCTGCTTCGAGTGATATGACTGAAGGTACACAAGATTGCCTTCAGTCAGTTGACATTGGTTGTACGGTTGTTCCGAAAACAAGTATACAAGTTGGTGGTGAGGATATGGATTCTGCTATTTTGCAGAGGGAAGTTTCTGTTGAACTGGTAGACAATAGTAAGATGCCTCCTTCCAAAGTTCAGAATTGTTCAGAAGTTATACCAAGTCACGGTCCAGTGTCATCCGATATAGAGAATCAGATAGGAGGTGTTCAATCCTCAGGATCTGGCTGCGACCATGCTTCACAATCTGATGATGTTTCTGTGCATGTGGATATGGGCATGCACGCCCCTCAAGATCTTCCTAAGAAAGATTCAGTACAACAGAAAATAGTTGGGTTGGACTCTCAAACCTCACAAAATGTGGTTGGTGAAATCTTGTCATGTGCAGGCATAACAGTTGTTTTGGATCAATTTGATCCTGGTCCTATTGGAGTTGTTTCAAGTAATATATCTGACATTGCAGTGTCTGGTGGCTCGGAGGGATCCCCTTGCCTGATGGTTGTTGAGAGCAACTTGATGGCAAGTGAAGAGCATCTTCAACAGAAAGAAGAGACATCTGTTGTGCTTGCATCAGGAGAAAGAGACAACAGAGAGCAGGTTGATGGTGAATGCCCTTCAGTTAGCAATGCTAATTTTTTTTCTTGTAAGGCAGGACGTTCACATGACAACAATGGAACGGAATTACCTACTGTGGTGTCAGGTGATCTATCTGCAGCTTCTGAAGTCTCTTTTTAAAAATTGATTTTTTCAGTAGTTGTCACTGATAATTTCAGGTTATAGTAAACATTTAATTTTCTGAAAGTTTCAGTCCTTTTTCAATTCTAGGTTCCTAGGTGATCCCATCAGTTATTGTGGTTTTACCTATCTTTTCTGCTGCAGGATCTCTGACCAGAGCATCTTCTGGCAAGAATCAGGAAGGTGAAGCTACGTCATCAGAAGAAACTTCCTCTGACCATTCTGCAGCTGTTACATTGACAAATTCTCCAGCTGATTTGAAGGCTACTTCTGAAACTAGCAAGGGTGAAGCTAGCGTTATGTTGTCCGAGGAAACTCCCTCTGAATGTCCTCAGAGCATAACCAAGGAGGCGTTTTCATTTGGCTCTTCAACGACTGTTGCATTGAAGAATCCCGTAGTAGATTCAAAATCTTCTTCTGATGCTGTGAAGGTTGTACCGGTATCATATTTAGGTACAGTTTTCTTCTTGCGGGTTCCTCATGCTATTTGTATGATGTGTACTCTCAGAAAGTGGTTGTTTCCCTCTTATTCTATCGAATAAGTGATTTTCTACCGGAATGACTAGAAAGTTGCTCTGACTGTTAATTACGGCTTTCTCTTCTGTAGATTGCTTATCTTTGCTTTGGTTAATTATTTGCTCGTACCACAACTGTTTTCTTTAATAGTAGGTCATGCATTAGTTTTAGTATCGGTCAAGTTTTCAAGTCCAATCAAGTGCTCTTGTTGATTCGTTTCTTTGTGTTGCAGATAAAACGTTCTGTTCAATTAGTTTTTGTGCTACTAGTTTTACAGCATCTGTAGTTTGAAAGTAACTTGGGTTTGATCTAGTCTCCAACAAGTAATCTGGATGCAGTGTTTGAATGTTACCCAAACCTGACTGGTTACCTTTCCGCTTATTGTGATTCAAGTAACATGTAGCATGGTGCACACTGGGCACAACTAGCTCAAGGTCTATTCTTACAATAAGAAAAGTAAGCTTAAACCTGTTTTTTTCCCTTAGGGGAACAACCTAAGATTGATCATGAAGGCTTGGAGTTGAACTAGGCTCATTAATTCTTGTTTTGGCTGATGCATTATATGTATGTTCATTTCACAACTGGTATTCCTGTTCCAAGAAAAGGGGCAAAAAGAGCTCCATATCATAATGCTTAACATGTTATTTGTTTTTAAGGAGTCTGGATCAAATGAGACATTCTGAACCCCAATTTCAGAAGAAAATTATTCAATCTTTTCGTTTGGTTGGTGAATTAAAATACTGCAGCTTGAGTAAATTTGAGCTGTAACATGGTTCCAAGGAAGACCAATATGACTTGCATTAGATCACTGGAGGTGGAACAACCTAGGTTCCATTTCCAGAACAGCTTTTTCTGCAGTCTCATCATTATGGCTTGGCCGTAACATTTTGCTAATTCTTTCTTGTGCTTGAGTCCTGGTCCGCCCTGTAATTCTTCTGTTTAGAACTAAGAAACAACATCGAGTCCAATGACATCATATGTAAGATCTATTGGTAAATGATTCTCATGGCTCAATTTACGGTTTGAGAAATCCACTGATCATCATGCAAATTCTGTTCACAGTTGATGCATCTAATCGTGTTGACGACATTGCTTGCGGTCATGATTCTTTGAAGAATGATGTCGACGCTAGCAAAACTGGCAGTGATATCACAAATTATGCAGAACCTGAGTGTGGTTCACCTACCATCATTAGTTGCAGTGAAGCTTGCATTGGTGAAGGCAAATACGAGGAAGGCACAAAAGACTCATCAGTTCCAAGTTCTGCTTCTGGTGGTGTGTCTTGTTCTCCTCTTGATATTTCTGGTCACTCTGATAAAGAGAAAGGAACTGAACAAACCCTTCGGGGGAGTGATATGGCAGAAAGCGATAAAAGTTTCACGTTTGAGGTTGGAAAAGTGGCAGGCTCAATTATGGACGGAATGACTGCTCAAGGCTGGAAGCCGTTTCCTTCTGTTCAGCCTGTTGAAACATTTCAGGTTACCTACTTTTGCATGTTATTTCTTTTTGGATATAAAGAAAAATAATAAAAGAAATTCTTGGTAATCCTGAACACTACCAACGATCATTTCTCTCATTTTAGCAGACCAATCCTAAGGGATCGGAAGATGCAACATCTAAAGTGAGTCAATCACCAAAGGAGCAAGACAAAATTCAAGTCAGAAAGGACCAGAGCAGAGGTAAAAGCAGGTCAAGAACTGGTAGTGGGACTGGAAGGGTAACCACTGGTAAAGGGAGGGCTACAAAAGAACCTTCATCTGCAAGGTCCACATCCTCAACTCAGCATGACGATAAAAACATCGCCACTACCTCAGTCAGTCCTGCCAGACCTTTAGTAAGCAGTTCGGTGCAAGTGAAGGAGATTCAAAAATTGGTAAATGTGGAAGGTAGTGCAACAAAACCATTCTCTGTTGCACCTGCCCAGTTGCCTAATTTATCAGATTTCAGTGCCTTGGCTTCTCCTGCATCAGCAATTTTTCAAAAGCCTTTTACAGATATGCAGCAGCTTCAGCTACGTGCACAAATTTTTGTTTATGGATCTCTAATGTAAGTTGCATCGGTTGTCCTTAAAAGGGGAAGTTGGTTCCTTCTCAATTTTAAATTCTCTTGTCATGGCTGAGGCGGTTCTTTGCTTTTGTTGGCCTGATATTTTGGTATTCTGTTACAGGCAAGGTACAGCACCGGATGAGGCATGCATGATTTCTGCATTCGGTGAATCAGTTAGAGGTATGTGCAAACTTGATGCTAAAGCTTCTTTTTTTTCTGGCTCAAAGCTGTCCTACCTTTTCCAGTGGTGGATACTGATACTTTTTTGTCTGTTAAATCAGATGCTGGAGGGAGCACCTGGGAGAGCGTGTGGCGTGTGGCTGTTGAACAAGCTCAAAACCAGAAATCTTGGGCTAGTAACCCAGAGATATCTCCCTTTGGTTTTTCAGGTATCTTTTTTCTTTCTCATTTCACTTAGTGGAGATCTCGTGTTCTTGTGTTAGGGGATTTATTTTCTTATTGACTTGGAAATGTATCATTTCAGGGATGAGAACTAGTGAGCAAGCTGCAAAGGGAAGTGCTGTTCAGGGTAAATTGCCTTCAACTTCAGCTTGTAAAACTGCTGCAAATGGTTCCTCTGTTTCTAATCCTGCAGTACCTTTATCCTCACCATTGTGGAGTATGTCAACTCCAAGTGTAGCAAGGGCCTCGCATATTGATACACATACAACCCTGACATCAGTACAACTTTATCCTTCTCCCCATGTACGGCCTTTTGGTGGACACCACAGCCCCTGGTCTTCTTATGGTTCAAGTCCTGTTGCTTGGGTTTTGTCTCCTCAGATGCCAGCTCTGGATGCTGGCTCGTCATATGGCACTATTTCAAAGCAAGAAACTGTTAAAGCAATTCCTGATCGAGACCAGCCTGTGGTAGTGTCTGCTACTGTCCATTCTAGTAGTCAACCAGTTGCATCTAGTCCTGCTGTGAGTTCAGCAGTGGTGCCTTTGAGCATTCACACTGATGCAAGAACCACTCCAACTGCCGGTAGGCAATCTTCTGCAGATCAAAAGTCAAGGAACAGGAAGAAGAACATGCCTCCAGAAGGGAGTCAACCTTCAAAATCAGGATCACCTACAGTAATTCCTAAGAACATCCCTTTGTGTGTTCCTTCGATTGCACCTACTACTTCGCCATTCAGTTCGGTTGTCTCTGCATCTAAGGCTGCTGTTGGTGATCCTACTTTGCCTAACCCTCCTATGGCATCCTCAACAGAGCGTCAGACAATATCTTGTGGAAACACTGAGCGAAGTCTCGTCAGTTCAGAAGAGACCTGTAGTCAAATTGAACAGGCCAAGCTACAGGCTGAAGATGCGGCAGCTCTTGCATCTTCTGCTGTAAGGCATAGCCAGGAAATATGGAGTCAGCTTGCTGCACAGAAGAACACTGGGTTGGCTATGGATATTGAGCAAAAGCTTGCCTCTGCAGCTGTTGCAGCCACTGCAGCTGCCTCAGTTGCTAAGGCGGCAGCTGCTGCAGCTAAAATTGCTTTGGATGCTGCATCGCAAGCGAAACTGATGGTTGATGAGACTTTAACAATGAATAAGATGGTTACTGTTGCTCAAAGTATGGAAACAGCAAATATTGCCGAAGGTGGAAAAAGTTCTGGGGAGTTTATTCCTGCGTCAGCTTTGAAAGGAAAGAAGAAACAGGGAATCTCCAGTTCAGTCCTTCAATTTGCAAAAGAAGCTGCAAAAAAGAGGGTCCAAGCTGCTTCAGCTGCTGCTAAACGAGCACAGAATCTGGATGCTGTTGTAAAGGCTGCAGAGCTCGCTGCAGAGGCTGTATCACAAGCAACTATAATTGTTGGAATGGGTGATCCTATCCCGTTGATATTGAATGAATTGCTTGAAGCTGGTCCTGAGAGTTACTGGAAACATCAAGAAAACTCCAGCTTATACACAACGAAAACAAAGACTATGGATGTAGCACTCACCTCTAGCAAGGATATTGGCAAACCTAATAACTTGCATGGGAAGGCTTTATCCAGAAAAGATGTTACACGAAGTTCTAGTGGGAGGAATGAAGATGTTTCTAAAGAACTGGCGAAACAATCAATTGATAACTGGACCGAGCCGGTAACCTATGCATGTATTAAGGTTCCCACCAATGGACCTATAGAGATACATCAGCAAACAGCTACAAGAGCTTCTGATTCTGCTAATACTACAACATCTGGATCCATCCTTCCATTGGAACTTGAATCAAGAAACGTCTCTATCCCTGTCCAATCTTCAAACCATGGAAATCATGACGAGAGAACTTCAACAGTACATCCAATGAAGCAGGGATCGCTTGTTGAGGTGCGTTTTGGGTAGAATAATTTTACTCTCTTCTGAAAACAAACTTATAGCATGAAGAGAGCTGATTCTGTGTGTATCTTACTGCTGGTTAGCGTGCACTGCTCTCTTTAGTAGGCTTAGCTAGTAAGCTTTTACCTGATAGGGGTTAAACAAATAGGAGTGTCAATGTAAGGTTGTTTCACCTGTATTTCTGTAGCTCTTGTGGACACGGAATGCTTGGTGTGAATCCTATCACATAGAATGGGGCTCCGTTCTTGTGATCAGTTCTTCCTATTGGACCTAAGAAATACTTGTGGACTTGAGGTGGAGAACAAGAAGCAAGAAAGTGTGTATTAGAGACTCACTGGATTTTGACTCTCTCACTCATGCACAAATCCATACCATTTTAAATTGGTTTAATGAGCTGATTTTCTCTTGAGTTATCTGAATCGTGAATCATGAGCAAACTGTGATTCTTCAGATTCTTGAGGAAAGCATATGAATTGACATCATTCAATTGTGCAAGAGAGACAGAGACTGAGAGGATCCTATTTGTTTTACTCCTGCTGGTGCCAGTTTTATATAGAGCATGAAAGTAATCCTTGTTGCTGTTTCAATTTCTAAATAAGACCAATTTATTGTTGACTGTAAAACTACTGCTTTTATTTTGTGAAGACCAACTTGTGGTTTAAATAGCTAATCTTCTTTGATTTTTCACCACAAAAATTGACTTGATCCTATCAAGATGCCGATAATCTCTAAATGGTTCTCAGGGTTGTTTACATATGTTTAAACTATATATTTTTCTTTTTGCTTTTTAATTTGGATATGAGATGTTTGTCAAGATCACTCCTAGCCAAATGGCCCTTCGAGCAATTCTGTCAGCCTTTTCTTTTTCAAACTTTTCATTAGTTAACCTTTTAGGCCGTAATATTGCAGGTTATTTCTCAAGAGGAGGCTCTCGGAGCAGTCTGGTTCTCTGCGATGGTGTTGGAGATAAAGGATGGAACCGCCTACTTGTGCTACAATGATCTTCTGTCTAAGGAAGGTAACTTTCAAAGTTCATAAACTGATGCTTCTGTTCTGTATATTACCTTTATTTTGTCATTGAGAATTTGGGGTTCACGGATTAATACATCTTTTTTTGTGGCTCAATGAACAGGGCAGCGGAAGGAGTGGATTCCCCTTGGAATTTCTGATGGTAAACCACCAAGGATACGTATTCCTCATCCTATGACTGCCTTGAAATTTGAACGCACTAGAAAGAGGCAGAGGTCTGTTATGGGCAATTATAACTGGTCTGCTGGTGATCATGTTGACGCCTGGATCCGTGATGGGTATGAAACCATTTCTTGTTTCTATGTTGTATGTTGGATCTAAAGCGGCATACCTGGGAATTCTGTTTTATCCCCATGGTGCAAAGTAGTGTCCTTTGTTCAAGTGTTGAAAATTAGCTTCTGGGTTTTGAATTTTTATCTTATTTCTTTAGTTCTTTGTGGTTCAGATTGCATGAACTATGTTTGTGCAGGTAAACTTTCTAATTTTGTCTAATTTTTCTATTGTAAACCATATTTACTGGATATTCTTTTCCTGATTAATACATGCTTAGCTGGTGATGGTAATTAGTTGGAGAACCATAAAAGGAGTTTGAATTTCACTAAGCATCTTGGAAGTATGCCTCAGCATACTTCTTGTTATGCATCTATTCCCTGACAATCTTGTCTCATGAAACCCCACTGTCTCACTGTTTTTGTTCTTCTTTTGCTTTCCTCATTAAGAGGAAGTCCTGATGCACACGCCTCTTTGTGCTGTAGGAGATTGTATATAACAAAGTCAGTTACTTGGGAAATCTTACAACTCCCATCATGTTATTTGTAATTTTGGTTTTATCTTGTGAGCTGTGTTGATTCACCTTCTTTGTTTAGATTTGACAATAGTGATCAGTAGTGCTACTAGTGCACATATTGTTGTATCTCCGACTATGGACTTGATTGGCTCTCTTGGAAAATAAGAGGGGAGGAAGATTTTTGTAAGTGATGTAGGAAAATACTAACTACAACTGAAGGAACAAATTTGTCAGTCAATAGTTCAGAATGCGAAATACTTCTCAACCGACACAGTGGTATAAAATGCTATGGATGAAAATAGAAGACATATATTATTTTCTGCATAAATTAGGGCACATACTACATATGCTGTCATTAGCCTTTAGCTCCTCTTATGTGTCCAACCCTTGAAGTGGTATTGCTCCCCATGAGCTTCACATTATTCGGACATAGTGGTATTCAACTATTACAACAACAACTAAGCCTTTTCCCATACTAGACGGATTAATACATTATCCGGACATAGATTCTTTGTTTCCACAGAGCCCTATCATGTGCCATGTTTGCAGTTAACTCACAATAAAATAGATCATTCTTTATTGTTTCTTTCCAACACTTTTGTGGTCGTCCTCTACCTCTTTTAATACTTTCAAATTTAGTTTTTCATACCTTCTTACAGGTTCTTCTTTTGATTTTTTTTCTATATGTCCAAACCATCTTAAATGACATTCTCTCAAAAGTGGTATTCAACTATTAATATTATAAAAATAGAAGTTGATGATACATCTGGACAATTTGCTATATGTGTTACATTACAACATCTAATCCATAACATAGATGCCACTACTACCTTATCTATATGCCACACACAAAAGTATACAAGTTTCAATATCAACTAACTTTTTTCAATTTAAAGCATGCAATCCATGCATAATCTAAATTAATTCAACCAGCTTTTTCTGCCCTAAACAAACTTTCAGGTAAGGATCAAATAATTGGCTCCCTTATGACTTCATAATTGATTATGCGACCTGCAAGTGTGGCCAACATATGGTTTCTTTTAGTCTGCGGTACATAAAGTTGGTTGGTGGAAATTCCTCTAAAATGCCATGATTAAGCTTGCTTCCACCTAGGGCATGTGGAGTACACATCCACGTTTTTAAGGAAGTGGGATACTACATAACCATTATAAGTCAGGGTAAAGAATTTTGCTTGAAATCATTCAAATAATAGGACTTAGGCAGAGACTTAACTATTTCTAGTAGCTTAAAGTGTGCGCCTGGTGCTCATGTTTGTCTCCGTATATGGAATATTTGGTATTGACTTAATACAGCAGCTATAAATTCCCAGCAGTGTTTCATGTGAACACAACAACAACAACAACAACAAAGCCTTTTCCCATACTAGATGGGGTCGGCTACGTGGATTCTTTGTTTCCACAGGGCCTTATCATGTGCTATTCTAACAGTTAACTCAATATAAACTAGATCATTCTTTATTGTTTCTTTCTAACACTTTTGTGGTCGTCTTCTTCCTCTTTTAACATTTTCACAATATAGTTTTTCATATCTTCTTACGGGAGCATCCTTTCGTCATCTTTCTACATGTCCAAACCATCTTAAACAATTTTCTCTCATTTTATCCTCCACTGGTGCTATTCCCAATTTGTTTCTAATAACCTCATTATGTATACGGTCTTTCGTACTATTCTCAATTTGTTTCTAATAACCTCATTATGTATATGGTCTTTCCTTGTATGACCACTGACCACTCATCTATCTCAACATTTTCATTTCTCTTACATATATCTTTTGCACATATTGATGATTAACTTCTCAACACTCAAAACCATAAAGCATAGCAGGTCTAATTGGTGCTCTATAATATTTACCTTTCAACTCAAAACCAACCGGCATTAATTCTTTTCCTAACATCTCCATCAATTTTTCCATCACATTGAAAAATTGACCCTAGGTATTTAAAATTTTCCTTGTGAAGGATGCACTGTGTGCCAATCTTAATTTCTATGTCCTCTAAAGTACCCAAATGATCAAACTTACATTCCATATATTCTGTCTTTGTTCTACTAAGTCAAAAGCTTTTACTTTCTAACATTTCTCTCCATAGTTCCAATTTCTTATTAACTTTTTCCTTAGATTCATCGACTAACACAATGTCATATGCAAATAACGTACATCAAGGTACTTCATCTTTAATATGTTTTGTTAACTCATCAATAACCAATATAAATAAATATGGACTTAAAGTTGATCCCTAATGTAACCCAATATTAACTTCAAAGGAGTCTATCATTCCTTCATGAGTCCTCACATAAGTTTTTTCACCATCGTATGTGTCTCTTATAAGATTTATGTATGTCAATGAGATACCTCTCTTTTCCAAGGTTCTAAAATATCACGTGAAAGTTTTTTTGCTCTAAAATGTCCCATAGGTGAATCGCTTCAATAGGAGATCTGTCGGGCACGAATCCAAATTGGATCTTTGTTGTACTCGATACTTGTCTTAACCTAAGTTTCATAATTCTTTCATAATTTCATAGTGTGGCTCATTAACTTGATACCTTGATAATTCGAACAATTATGAATGTCTTCCTTATTCTTATATATGGGCATAAGTGTACTCGCTCTCTATTCCTCAATTATCTTTTGGGTTCTCCGTATTTCATTAAATAGTAGCCAAGTGAGCCCCATCTCTCTTAGAATTTTCCATACTTCTATAGGAATATTGTCTGGTCATATAGATTTACCAACCTTCATATATTTAAGAGAATCTTGGACTTCATTCTTTTGAATACGCCGTTAGAAATTGCGATTTATATACTTTTATGATTTGGCTAACTCTCCTAGGCTAATACTAATATATGTATTTTCATTAAAAAGCTTATAGAAATAATTTTTCTATCTATTTTTTATATCATCATTCGCCACTAGAATCTTCTCATCTTCTTCTTTAATACATCTAACAAAAGTAATATCCTTAGTTTTCTTATCTCTAGCCTTAGCTATCCTAAAAATATCTCTTTTACTTTCTTTTTAGTCAAGCTTTTTATAATAATCCTCACATATTTTGGATTTTGTTTCACTAACACCCTTTTTCACTTTTTCTTGGCTTTCTTATAAGTCTCTCATGTTTCGTCTTCTTTGCATAATTTAATTTGTAACATACCTTCTTTACCTTGATTTTATCTTGCACCACTTCGTTCCGTCACCAAGCTTCTTTTGTGCTGGTATGCCTTCCTTAGATTCGCATAAACACATCTTTTGCCACTTCTCTAATATGTATAGCCATATTGTTCCACATATAAGAAGGTGTACCTACGTAATTCCAAACAACTTGTTGAAGAACTTTTTGTTTAAATATATCTTCTTTCTCACATTTGAGGTGCCACCATCTAGTCCAAATATCTCTATGCACTCTATTTTTCTTTGTCTACTTTTTTACCACCAAATCTATTACTAAAAGTCAATGTTGAGTAGGTAAGCTTTTCTTGGAATTATCTTGCAATCTTTACTATAAGATCTATCTTTTTTCCTACAAACAAAATAATGAATTTGTGTTTGTGACAAATCATTCTTATAAGTAATTAAATGTTCATCTTGTTTTTTTAAATTGTATTGACTATAAAGAGATCAAAAGTCATAGCAAAATTAAAAATCTCCCTACCCACCTCATTTATATCTCCATAACCATAGTTTATATGAATACCTTGATATCTTAATGCATATTTACCAACATGTCCATTTAAGTCTCTTCTCAAACAAATCATCTCCCTTTGTAGAATTCTTTGAATTACCTTATCTAACTCCTCCCAAAAAGCCTTTTTTATACTATCTTCTAATCCTACATGAAGATATTCAAAGTATCTACTCCTAACACTAATTTCACTATCATAATTTGGAACACAGTAAGTCCACAAAAGTACAGAACTCTGAAGTCTGAATAGCTAACGACAAGAAATTAAATGCCAACAGAATTAAGCAACAAATATACATAGATTGAACAATAAAATACACATTGATGGGACCTATATAAAACCAACCATCAACTCATAACAAGATGTTTATCACCTATCAAGCCTACCAACTCATAACAAGATGTTTAACACCTATGAGACTCAACACAAAATGAAAGCAGATAAGAACTTTATGAAATTAAGCAACAGACACTTCCCTAGACACTGAAGATGATGAGCTATTTAACTTGATGCCTAAACCTAGGGCGAGCAGTACCTATCAAAATGAGAGCAAGACAAGCGATGTTAAACATAAGTGAGAAACCAGAAGATTCACATGAGAAACAATTATATGATAGTAAATGCAGGCAGAGATTAGAATCTATATAAAGCTGAACTAAGAAGGGGACCTAACAAGGACTAGATATTTGACTAAATATAGAAGAGGGGATCAGAACATGAGCTAAAATGCAAGGCTTATAACAGCAGAACTAAAACTTAAGTGTGAGTTAATCCTAGATGAAAACATGGATGGAACTGAATCAGACCCGATGCTCAAAGGACAACAAATACTAACAGCAAGACAGCCTCATTAGCAACTTGAAATTAATAATTGAACACTAACGAGTAGATCCTATAACAGAAGTAAATTGAAGGTTGAATTTATAGAGACATAAACGTAGAATTTAACCTAACAAGACGTGGTGTATTTGCAGCATAAATAAGAAATTAAGTCGGGAACAAAGCCAACAATTAGACAAAATCAAGCTTACACATAAAAATTGGTAAATCTAGATGAGACTAAACCAATTTCATGACCTGGAAATGATACAAAACAAGATCCAACTAGATGCCAACACAAACTTCAAATGGAAGCAGAAACTACACCCAATGTCTAATGAGGAACAATGTAAAAATGACCCTTAGAAGAAGAGACTGGCTCGGGACAGATAAAGAAATTCAACATAAATAGGAAATGAATGAATCTAAGGAGAAGCAGATCATAGCTCACAGAGAAGCAGGACCTTCATCGTCATATACTGGTTGTCCTTTGCTTTTCACACACACTAACTTCTCCTACTCACCCTGATTGTTGTCAAACATTCGCAGCCAACACACACACACAGATCCTATAATGACTCCTTGATATTTTCTTTGACAGAGATTCAAATGGAACGTCTGTTACAGAATTGGGATGTTTTCCTGTTCTTCTTTTGATTGTTGTATCTCTCAAAGAAAACTTTGCACTCAACATTGAGATGAAGATGCTTCTCTCCCAATGGATTTCACAGGGATTGAGAGATTCCTGACGATGTACCAATGCCTCCTTGATATAGATGTTGGCAATCATTTGTTTCAATGTGTTCAGACTTAAGCCTTCACTTCAGTTATAACTCACAGCTAAACTTTCTTGACTATGATATTCAAGACATCATATCATTGTATGTCTATTACACTATCCTTTAAATCTTTATTTATAATAATCCCAACTCTATTTTGAGTCTTTTACTTTACTGAGTACCATAATTTAAAACATGTATTATCATTCTCTTTCGCTTTTTCTCTAACCCACTTTGTCTTTTGTAAATACATAATGTGAATCTTTCTCCGAATCATAGTATCTACCACCTCCGTTAACTTGCCAATCAATGTTCCGATATTCCAAATACCAATACAAATCTTATTATCTAGGACTAGCTTCCTTACACCCTGTATCTGTCCATGCTGAAAATGCGGAGTCTCTCGCTATAACTTGTTCACTACATTCAGGCAACATTCGTGGTTTACCAGAACGTTCTGTCAGGTTATACTTTCATTTGTCATTCTTAACCAAAAAGAATTGACAGAAGACGTTCTTTTTCTAGTTCCAGGACTTCATTCTGTTTAGAAATTTTGTGGCATTCTTTGTCCTCTACATGTTTTGTTTCTCCTTTTGTTGGTTGTTGGGGGTTTCAGTTTTTCTATTAAGAGAAATAGTTTCAATTTTGCCATCTTGTTTGTTTTGGATGTGCTATTATCTTATTGTGTTCAGGCAATTCTATTTCAGATGGTGGGAAGGGATTATTACAGAGAAAAGCATCGAAGATGAAACCAAATTGACAGTTTGTTTTCCAGGTAATGCTAATAATATTTACCTCTGTTGATTTTCTTCACTTGGAATTGTATGTAAAAGACTTTCTTAGCTTTTTCTTTATCTGATTTACTTATCTATGACGTGGGAAACTCTTAAGTGTTGTTGTTCATGTGCTATTCATAGCTTTTGATACAGTGTTAGTAGAAATGTCAAGTTTTGAGTCGGACTGATGGTTTGAACTGGAACCAAACTGATCTGGAAACCTGCTAAATTGGAACTGGAACCATAACCTAACCTGGGTAGTTCAGGTTTACTTACAGTTCTGAGAGTTCCAGAACCACATTGGAACCAAAACTAGAACTGGTGGTTCTAAACCGGTAGGAATGCAGGTTCCAGTATAACTTTTGATGTTAAATATTTGAAAATTTCCCTCCCTCTCCCATTCCCTTCCCCTCATCTCAGTAAAAGTTTTAATTTTTTTTAACTTCCCTCCTCTTCCCCCTTGCATAGGGTGGCAAGGAAGGCCTCATAAATGAGGCCATTTAACTAAATATGATTAGTCAATTGACCAAACATTGAAAAGACTCGTCAGTCTCTTATGATTAGTGTTTAAAAACAATAAATAATTATTAAAAGATATCTTTGTTTTCTTTATTTTTTAAATAATATTTTACCGTTTTAGTCTTTAGAACCAAAACCCAGTTACCAAACTGTAACTGAACTTGTCCAGTGAAGGTTCTTGGTTTCTGAAAACATGGAATCAGGCATGTCTCTATGATAGGTTTTCTTTCTGCTTTTTCACTTGAACGGATTTTTGTGCTACCTATATTTCCCTCCATTCAGTTACCATAAAATAATAATTAAAATTAAAGGCTTGCAGATTTTCCTTTATAGCTGCTCATCTGTGTAAGCTTCTCGGAGAAAAAAACGAAGTTGTGGTTACACGTGCTAATTCGACTAGAGCACTCACATAGTGGTGGGCTTGTGTATTTTTGTGTATCTGAAAGCTTGAGCCTACGCTCTTGATGGAAGCCTGTTTAGCACCTATTGAGCTTATTTATGGGAATGCATTGCATTTCTTGGAATATCTTCTCTCCCAAGGAAAAAAAACATCTTTTTTCGTGTTGAAGCTTATTGTGTGTAGCTTGAGCCGAAAGTGAGCCAATCATATACTTAAACTCGTTTTATACTGTGCTTAACTTTACAATTCCAGACAGATTCACGTATGCTTGCTTGCAATCTCAGTGTTTCTTGTCCATATGTATTGTTTTCTTTTTGATTGTTGAACTGATATTTATCAATGTCATCTGTTATCTCACTTGGTTGTTTATGCTTGCATCTGTCTTTGCTTTTCTTTGGAAGGGCATGTTATATTGCATCTTAATCATGAAGAATTAAAAGCAAAGATTTATTGGTATTGAGTTTGTGTGTGCAGTCAAAGGAGATATACGAACTGTAAGAGCCTGGAACATTCGTCCATCATTAGTCTGGAAGGATGATCAGTGGGTTGAATGGCCAAGGGAAAGGGATAGTTGGCATAATGAGGTTGGATCTAACATTTTCTTCTTAGTTGTTTTTTTCCATCCTTTCGATTGCCAATATGCAATCTTGTAAGTTCTCAATCTTTCTGTATTGTGATTGATAGGATGATGCTCCACTTGATAAACGACAGAAGGTGGAAGGTAACCTTGAAAATGATGCTCTATTCAACAAGGGGAAAGGAAATCTATCAAATGCATATTCTGATGGATCAATGAAACCGCAAGAGCCCATGCCATTGGACTTGCAACCCAAGGACAAAATATTTTCTGTTGGAAAGAGCGGTGAAGAAGATAATAACTTGGCTGTAGGGAGAGTAAAACGAACTGGACTACAGAAGGAAGGATCTAGGGTTGTTTTTGGGGTTCCTAAGCCTGGGAAGAAAAGGAAATTTATGGAAGTCAGCAAGCATTATAATGCAGAGCCGACTGGGAAGGTTCGTGAGGTAAACAGTGAGCCTAAGTTTGCCAAGTATTTGATGCCAACAAGATCGTCTGGTTTGAAAGGTCCTTCCAAAGGTGATCTCAAGGGGGACCGAGTGACTAACACAAAATCTAAAGATGCTAAATCAGTAAAGCCACAGGGAAGACAAGGCAGAAGCAGATCTCAAAAGGTTTCATCAACTTCTGTTTTGCCGCCTTCAAGTGGGGCGGTTGGGGTTGAACTATCAGTTGTACAACTTTCTGTTAATCATAAAGGTCACCAAGGGAGACTTAACCAAATGGAAACTTCTTCGTCGGAAGTTGAAGTTCCTAAATTAATGAATGTTTCAGGTTCATTTTCTTCGGTTGAGCAGGGTTTAGATCTGTCTACACAAAGGAACAAGTCCACTACAGATCATGGGCAGGCACCTAAAGGAAAAATCGCGCCAGCAGGTAGGAAGCTCTCTTCTGATGAAGAAAAAGCCTCTGCTGCCAGTGCTCAAGGAAAGCCCTCTGATTCTGTTGAGCTACGCAGGTCCAATCGTAGGATTCAGCCAACCTCAAGGGTAATCCTTTGTACATTATTCTGTTCATGTCAGGACTCCTTTTTCTCCTTGCTGTTGAAGTCTAATTTTCTTGGAGAATTTTGGAGGTGTTTTGTTTTTTTGTTTCTTTTTTCTGTATAGCAACTTTGCAACATATTACATGGCTTCACATTGCCCTTTTGAAGTTGGGTTGTTTACTAGGGGCATTGTTTTCTTTGAATTCATCTTCATGACATTTTTAAACATACCTCCCTTTTATATTGATGTGTTAACGTACTTGTGCAGTTGTTGGAAGGAATTCAGAGCTCCTTAACAACAGGCAAGGTTTCTTCCAGTGCTTTGAATGAAAAGGGTAGCAAATCTTCAACCAAGAACCGTTAATTCTTCTGGAAAAGGTACTTAATTTTCTGGGTTAATCCCTCTTACAATGTGATTGATCAATGGTTCTGCATTATGAACCAGGAAATCACCATGGTTTACAGAAATAGAGAATTCAAGAGGACTAGGTTTTGCTTAGCAGCGTCCACTGATGATATGGTGAGCAAGGGAGGAATATCGCTGTTTCTGTTTCCAGTGTACATAAATTTAGCAATAGGTGGTGACATACGGATCGGCTGTTTCTTTTGGAGAAGGGGATTCGGTTGTAACATGCATCGAGCATGCTGTAATGTTGTTAATTTCCCCTTTAAATGAAAGTTTGCTTTGTATACATACGGTTTCATTGTGGTTGTAGTTTATCACATGCAATGTGCAGTTTCATCATGTCTGTTGTGTCTCCATCGCTTCATCTGGTGGTTGTAAAGATGGCGCGTTCCTTGTTCGTTTGTCATTGTGTTGATCCTATCGTTTACATCGTTGGACTTCCTGAAACTAACAAAGGTATAACAGCATTTAACAGGTTTTGTTCTATGGCGTATTGCTCTCGCAATCTTTGATTCAATGATTCTTTGCGTCACAGTATGCACTCGAAGCATTCTTTTTCTATGCTAGAAAGGAGATGGAAGTTGATTTATAGTACTTCACTGCCGAAGCATACGTCCTGTTAAACATGGCTGGTTTCGGTTTTCCTGGAACCAGAAACCGGAACTGAACCAGGACCAGGTTGGTTTCAGGTCTGGTTTGGTGCTAATGGTTCTGGTTTTAGTCTCCAACAATTAAAATTGGGAAAAAATATAAAAAGAATTTAGAAAAATGGACTAACAGCACCCATTAAACCGTTGAAAAAAGATGGATTAACCGTCTGAACTGTAGGTTCCTGTTGTGGCCCAGTTTTGGTTCTATTGAAGGTGGTCTGGTTCGGTTCTGATAGGCTGTTTTTGGTTCCAGCTAGATCCACTGATCCAGTTTCAAACCAGTCATGTCTACGTCCTGGTTTTCAAGTCCCGGGAAAGAGCAGTTTTGAGGGATGCGTGAAATCATAAATGAATAGCGTTATTGTACTTAAATACCGGTCAGGCTTCTATTTCCGGTTTCCATACATGCCACAATGAAAAGATATGAGACTCCAAAAGATTTGGCGTGGTACATCATCAACGCGCCTGAGATTTTCGAAGTGTGTTTACCGGATCATGTGAACCTCACGATGATACTTGGCTAAGCCGGTCATTCCGAACATAGCCACATTTAAAGTCATTACTGAGCTCGAAATATAGCTTGCCCAGTTCTATCGGTTTCAGTCCCAGTTTCAAATTGGAACTTTAACCAAAAAGTACTTGGAACATGCAGTTCCAAACTGTCGGTTCTGGTTCTGGTTCTGGTTCTGCTTTGGTTCTTAAATACTGAAACTGAACATGGAGGTTCCCGGTTCTGGTTCCCCCAGTTCTGGTTCTGCTTTGGTTCTTAAATACTGAAACTAAACATGGAGATTCCTGGTTCTGGTTCTGGCTGGTCTCACTAGCGGCTTGGGTCTGGTTCAATCCCCTGGGTTGGATGGGAACCGGACAGATCTATTGAAATATGCGTCTTCCAAGCTGAAACGGAAAAGAATACTTGCAGATTGCACGATACCGTGACTATCCCTAGCTAGAAGATTTCTTTGTGCAAGCCTCTCTCCCTCTCTCTCTCTCTACCACCTTATTCTTCAAATGTTATCTAAAATGTTGTCAATCCGCTGTGGGTGTGATGCAGTCACTTGGATTTTGTCCAAACAGAAAACATGAGTCAGTTTTTTTTTCCACAGGTAAATGGAGTCAGGCAGAACCCTACCTAGCAGACATTATCAAAACACAAAATTATGTACTGATTATAGAGATGATAAGCGGTGAACGGCTAGACTACAAAGAAGTCGAGGGTGAGATATGGAGGATCATTTGACTGATTAATTGTGATAGTAATTCTAGCTCGAGTTAATCCAATGTTGAGCTTCTTTCCCTCTTCTCATGTTTCTTTTATTTGTTTTTTTAGAAATCAGTTTTGATTGAACTTTATTTATTTCATTTAGCGGTTGGCTCAAATCGAATGCTGGTAGCAGACTCGTGCCTTGGTGCAGTTGTGGCCAGCTTAGTAACCAATGTTCTCTTCCGAGCTGGTTTGATCGATCAGGGCGAAACCGGCTTGCGTCTTGGAAGTCAAATTACTGGAATTGTATCCAGTCGGTCTGAACCCGTGCAGTAATGCAAGGTCCAACAGGCAGGGAATCTACACAAAAAACTCACCAAGGAAGTGCCGAAGGCACAACAGGAACATTTGAATCGAGAAAAATATGAGAATCTCCCAGAAAAGCAGTTTCAAATAGACAGTGTATTGATTTATACATAAATAGCAAAGTTTTCACTGCTCATCTGCAAACTTTAAGAAATTAATTTGGATTTGTCCTTTAAAGTTAATAACGATCGAAGAGTTCCTGGACCGATCTTGTCTGACAGAGCTCCTTTCTCTGAGATGTGCAAGGATTTCTCTTTCACTAGACTTTGCAGTTTGTTTGATTCATAATCTAGTTTCTCCTGATCTGCACATACCATAAGCAGCGCAATTAACTCAAATACCATTAATTGCAATAAACTCAAATGTCATCCATGAAGGGTAGTGATCAGATAAGATATTAGTTATAAACATAGCAAAACCTTTCTCCAGAATAGTATGAGCCGCATGAAAGGGAACGCGAGCGAAAACATCCGACCCCGAGAACATCATCCAGGTATGTTCATTTGAGTCATGGCTGCCGCATGTTTGGCATATCTCCTGCACCAATGGACCAGATTCATTACCCAAGGCAGCTTTCATCATGGACTTGAACGGAGATGGTACACTGCTCTTGGTTGTGTTGGCTCTCTTACGCAATGCCGTTAAGCCCTCTCTGTTTCCATTTCTCAACTTATCATTTTCAACCATCTGCGAGTAAGCCATAACAAGTCTCAAGAATGAACATTGAGAGCTTCAACTAGACCTGAAAATTGACTCCATACAACCACATCTCACCTGATGCCGTGCGAGAAGAAGATGCTCTGCTTCAATTTCAGTCTCAATGAGAGTTTGTTGAAGACGACTCATGTCAGGATCCATGTTGATGTTGTGTCAGCTTTTATCAGCTGGTTAAGAAAGACACCTAAGGCAGTCAAGTATGAAGAGAATTAAACCTATCGATCGAAATTCAGGCTCTACAAATGTGCCGGAAGCTATCTACCATCCAGAGCACTAATATAAGTGGGAGCTATATTTCAGTATATCCCATCGTGCAAGATCAGTTCAACCATTTCTATTTAGTACTGCAGCTTCTTATTCTGAATGTTTAGCCGTATTTGAGATTGTCGAGCACTACAGCTTCTTATTCTCAATGTTTAGCTGTATCTAATACGATGTACACGTCCCTTAAAACAATATATGATGATCATGATTAACCTTTATTTCAGATACAAAATTTGCAAGATATTAAAATAAGCTCGTCATCGAAGGTGTCAATTGTTCTTTGTTCGAGTTGCACCCGGTTTACTGAATTGAATATCCACATCCTTTTACTGACTGAATAAGAAAGTCATAGCCTATTTTGCCAGATCCGGATCCAATTCAAACAGCTGGTTCACCTAAAAGCAAAAACTAGTGAAATTCTAAGGATCAACAACATGAACTTAGGTCAAAAAGTGTAGAAGCCCAAATCCGCATAATCCATGATAGGTAGCACCTCCCCTCTCCCTCCCTCCCCCCCCCCTCCCCCTTTCTCTCTCTATTTTAATCACCCACAAACGGGGAACTATATGCAAAATCTGGACTAGTCATTTAAACAAATAGTTGGCGTACGACATCGTGCTCAAAACCATTTCCCTCATCACCTAACTGGCACAAATGCTTGCGATTTTTCAAGGACTCCACGTGCGCCTGTGTGTGCGGGCAGTGTTGTTTCCGTAGGAATTAATCAACAACAAGAGAAAAGAAAAGGAATAGGAAACAAGGAGACGAGGAAACGACACCAAAAACTGAAACAGTGAAGATTATCATGGAAAGCATTCGTCATCGATCCCATCCCCTTTACTTACATCGCAAAAGTACCCAAGAAAAAACAAAGTTCGAAATAATCTGTTTGTTTGCTTTACATACCCACGAAGATTCCCTCCCACTCGTTCGTAGGGATCAGCAGACGCCCTTGCTGATGGCGCAGAGAGAGCAAGATCGAGCGGATGGCAGAAAACGACCCACTCGCGCCCTTCTCATAAGTGAGTGACCGTACGATTACAACGACTTTGTTGTTCTATATGCAGCCGATGTCCAAGACAACGGAGCCCAGCTCTCCTGTCTAGGGGTTCAATTTTGTAGGATCTTTGATTTGAAGGTCACGACTTCTGCAATCGCCTGCGTGCTTATCAAATAAAACATAATTATAAGAGTAATTTATAAACTCTGTATTCAAGGTGTGAGCCCACCTGGTAGGGCTTGCGACTTGCGTGCAAGTTCAACACTTAGAGCGGGCCTACCGAACTTTCGGCAGCCTGCGGTACCAACATGAAAAAAAATACATTAATAAATATTTTTTATTGGCTTATTGGTCACTTTTTTTCTAGTAAATGCCTCCTCTACCATTTACAAAAGACACTATCAATTTCCGAAGTAAGCGAAGGTTTTTAATTGACAATTGCTACTACCCCTTTATGGGCAAATGACTTGAAGATGCTGGTATCGTGTTTGACAATTCCTTATGAATACGACTTTTACTTTAATAACTTTCACTTTAATAATATATACATATATATATATATATATATATGTGTTTATCAGTACTTTACATACATATATATATACACACATAATAACTTCTACTTTAATAATATAAAATATCATAAAAAATATCTGGTATTTTATGTAGAATATATGATATTACCTTATTTTCTTTCTAAAAAGTACTTTTGTAGGTTTAAGTGGAACTGGTAGAGGGGTTTAATCCCCAAGACCCACGGAGCGGATTGTACAAAAAGGCTTCTAGTGTTGGGCGGGTGCGGACGAGTGAAAACCCTCCAATCCCACCCTATCGTCATCCTTACCTCTATGTTGAGAATGGTGGGGTTTTGTGCTTGTTAATACATGAATTAGCTGCTAAATGGCAGAACAAAATAAATTAGTAAACTTTCACAAATTCAGAGGGGTGGGTTTCTTTTGCTAAATTCAACAAGGATGTGTTATGGAAGTTGCCAATTAAGAAAAGGTTTGTATGAAAGTTGCCAATTAAGAAAGGGTTTGTACTTTAAAATATCCCGTTGAAACCCTTGGAGTATGTCAGTTTTGCATCATAAGAACCAATACTTTGAAGCAAAGCCGACCGAACGTCAAAAATATATCCTTTCCATCAAGAGACGAGGAAAGCTTCTTTTTGTTGTATCCCAAGGTGGAAATGGGTCTAAGTAGACATGAATCAGAACTTAGAACCGTAACCAAACCAATTGGTGCTAGTTTCAATTTGAGTCCTAAACCGTCCCGAATCGATCAAAACATTTAAAAATTTAAAGAAAAAGTTAAAAAAATTTACCGGAACAGGTGCATTGAAACTGCCAGTTCTCATCTCCTGGTTTTGGGTCCAGTTCCAGATGGTTCTTGGCCCTATTTGGTTTCGGTTCTGGAGGTTACAAACCAGCTATGTTTAGGTGCAAGTTCCCATGCAGGTCTGGATTTGGACATGTATCATATTGGATCTAAACCATAGCCAAATGGTCGGAAATGGGTCTAGATAATGAAGCAACCCATCCTTTTATCTTCTTTTATCAGAAAGCCGGGTGGGTTACTGTATGCACTTGCCCTAGATATCGAACCCTAGACGTACAGCTCGAGCGTGCTTTTGGGTCGACCCCCTCATCACGAGAGTTGTGAGTCCTTGTATCATTTTGTTTCGTCGACTTAAACTGAAATTCGACAGGTCTACCCATCTAAAAGAGGTTTTGAACCAACTAGGTCTAGTTCCGATGGTTTCGTAGCCAGTTTAGTTTTGGTTCGAACTGTTGAACTGGTTTTGAACCAACCAGTCTAGATCCAATCACACTTTAGTATGTGAGTGTTTTCTCTTTTCTAGTTGACCCGAAACTTGATTATGGATCTGAAATTGGATCCAGTTCTAAACAGTTGTTCACAGGACCCATTCTCAAACTGTTTGTGCTCAATGGTTGCTATATTAAAATAACAATAGGCCTAGCTTCCCATGAATGCAATTTATCCAGGAATATCCGAAATCCGGGTCTTTCTTTCCTTCATGAATCCGCCCCCGCTTTCGTCTTCGGTTGGTGATTCCAAATTTGTTTGAAGGAATTCCAGGATTCTTTAGAAGAAAAGCACCAAACCAATTCATATTCACGAGTCCAGATTACGTATTATTGCCCAATCGACCTTCATAATGATCTGAATTTTTTTAATAACTCTCTCGCCCTCTGTAAAAGCATGTTAGTCAGCTGGGTACGTCTCCCCAATCGTTTTTAGTCTCACAATCGCTTGTCGTTGTCAGAAAAGCTAACAAATGAATGATGCCTCTTTTCGTCCTGCTATGCCTCTCCTTTCTCAATCTTCCTTCCCTCGCCTTGCCGGAAAACACGCCCCCAGGCCTCCTTAAGTACCCGTGGAACGATCTCCGGCGATTCCAGGATGTGCCTCGTGGAAGGTATGTGGCCGGGATGTCGAAAATCAAACTCTACCTCCAACAGTTCGGTTACTTTCCAGCTCACATCCATGGTTTCTCCGACCGCTTTGACGCCAATCTCGAGGCATCGCTCCGGCTGTACCAGCTAAAGCTAAGCCTGCCCATAACTGGCAGCTTGGATGGGCCCACCCTCAACTCCATGCTGCTGCCGCGATGTGGAGTCCACGACCATCCGCTGGCTTCCAGCACTGCACGCCGGTATGTCTACTTTCCAGGTAGGCCGAGGTGGGCGCCTGATCAAACCGAATTATTCTATTGGATGTCGTCGGAAACATACCCAGGCTACTTGGCGCCGGCTGATGTCCAGCAGGCCATTGTCCAGGCCTTCGACAAGTGGTCGGCAGTGATCCCGATGAACTTCACCCAAGTGGAGAGCCCCGAGGAAGCTGATATCTGGCTCGGGTTCTATGGTGGGGATCATGGGGATGGACAGACGTTCGATGGCGTGCTCGGGGTATTAGCCCATGCCTTTGCACCAAAGAACGGTAGACTTCACCTCGACAGGGCCGAGACATGGGCGGTTGATTTCAAGGTGCAGACTTCGAGCGTGGCCGTCGACCTAGAGTCCGTGGTGCTGCATGAGATTGGGCACCTGCTGGGTCTGGGTCACTCTTCGGTTAGGGACGCCGTTATGTACCCAAATGTGCAGCCAAGGACTAGGAAGATAGAATTGACCCTTGACGATGTAGAAGGGATGCAGTCTCTTTATGGGTCAAACCCAAATTTCGACCCGGGTTCCATCCAGGCCATCAACCAGCAGGACGACACGAGTGGCCTTTCTAAACCCACTTTCAACCGTTTTAGGTCATGGTTCTTCTTTGTTTTCCTTTCGCCTTTTCTCCTTTTTATTTGAATGTATTCGTGTAGATACAAAACCAAGTTGTAAGGGGGTCATCTTTCATGCAGCAGCGAAGCATGTTCGAGATGCATCACCCAACCCCATGGCCATTGATCACGCCGTTTCTCGAGGTGCATATCGCGAGTATAGGAATCTCTGCTGCATGTGGATGGCCTCTTTTGTGGATCAAAGCATACTTGACGTTACAAAAATTGTAACAAAGAAACATCTTAAATGAAGAAATTTCAGAAAAAGAACAATATTTTAGTAAAATCCTGAAAAGTGATATCCCTTTATCAATATCTTGAATTGGATCACGTATTGCCCTTTTTATTAAAAATCCTGCCGCAGAGGAGGCATAAGTTTGCTTCATTGAACCATTTTGTGAGTCTCTTTTGACCTTCTTTCCCTTTTGTTGGTGGAATAAGGAGGTTGAGGCCGCATGAATGCCCCTTCTATCGAATTCATGACCTTTAACCTTGTGGGTTAAACCCCTAATCAGGTGAGCTTATGCTTAGCCTGTATTGACCTCCTTATCAAAAACCTTTTTTTTAATCTTTATGGTACAAGGAGCGCCTGGTGTCAGATGAAGAGTTTCCAACATCAGCCGAATCCAGTGGCTGAGCAACCATATATAAGAGATAGTGGTTCGTGCTCAATCTCTATCAATACTTAAATCTACTTTAACATTTTCATCATTCTATTCATGAGATCAATGGTGAAGATTTGAATCCAAAAAACAACTTTGTAGCATTGTACTTTTTTGTATTCTCATTTGAAGTACAATGATATAATCATTTTTCTATATTCAAATCTCCATGGTTAATTACACCAATTGAATGTTAAAGATGTTAGAATAAATTTAAACACTAATTAGATTGAGCATACACCTCTCTCTCTCTCTCTCTCTTTTATATATATATATATATATGTATATATATATGTATGTATATATATATATGTATGTATATATCTATATATATATATGTATATATATATATGTATATATATATATATATGTATATATATATCAAAGATAATTAGATCAATTTACATGGTAAAACAAGGCACGAAAGAAAGAGCTTCATGCTTTTGTTTGTGCAGCATCCATTTGGGGATTTCAGAAAGTTGTCGTCCTCTGGAATTACAAGGAAAATGGAGACTTCCCGTGAAATATGTCAATTACTTCCAAAGAAGAAGTCCATCGTTCGAAAAGGGGTGATTGCTTGTCCTTACATGAGCAGCATCATATTTTTTTTTTTACGTTAGTTTTGCAACTTCTGGAATAGTACGGAGTACCATTGGCCGTTGGTTTGTGATGCTGCCCTGAAGTAGTCGTGTCCAGCGGTGGCTATTTTGTGTGCTGTTTTGTGTTTGTGTCATGCCATAAACAGGTCAACCCATGATCGTTTTCGTGTCTAATATTATAATGACAGGAATTCAATGTTTCAAGTAGACATGACCGGCTCAGAAGCGATCTGGCAGTTTCAATCCGGATCGAACTGGGTCAAGAACCGAAGCTAGTGCTTTCAAATTTCCAGTTCAGTTTTCTTGGAACCAGCAATTGGAATCAAATGGGGATTGGGCCAGTCTCAATTTTGGTCCTAAACCACTCGGGACGGAAAAAAAATAATAAAAAATATAAAACTGCTAGTTTTGCAATTGATCCTGTTCGGGTTCCATGAAAGATGGAACTAACGGAACTGGGTGGTCCCCGATTCCATGTCCCGTTTGACTCATACATGAGGCAGGAGCAATAGTAACTTTTTTTTTTGTTACAAGATGAGGTTGGAGACTAAAACATCCACAACCACACATGCACCCTCCGGGAATCAAACTCCCCACCAGTAGCAATTGCGCTAAAGCGCCCTGCTGTTGAGCTAGTTCTCTTGGTACGGAGCTAGAAGGCCCCTGCTGTTGAGCCAGTTCTCTTGGTGAGGAGCTAGAAGGCCCCTGCTGTTGAGCTAGTTCTCTTGGTGCGGAGCTAGAATAACCTTTGATTTCCATCTTTCTAGCTTGTAGATAGTGATATAGATCATGTTTAGTACCAACTAAGAATGACAAATGCATAATGAAGAATAAAATATGAGAATTAAATTGGGGGTAAGATTAGAAACTAGAAAGAGATATGAGTGGTCCAGTTGAGAGAAGTCCAAACCCATCACTTTCACTTGGCAATGAACAAGCTTTTGAGTGGTTTAACATCAGTCTCATGAGGTCCAGATCCATAAAGTGAAATCGCATCATTTGATTTAATTACACAAAATTGTCTTTGTGGTATTTGGATCGACCTGACCAGGACCCTACTGGTCTGAACCGAGAACTCGTGGCAGTTGTTTTAAGTCCAATCTGGATCTAGAATCAGATTGTTTTGAGTAAAACCAGACCCACTACCAGCACAAATTGCATTATCTAGCATTCCGTGGAGGCCATAAAGGTGACTTGTTTGTGTTATTTATTGCCAAGAGTAGCGAATGGGCAGCCAGTGCTGCAGTGATCATGGAGGTCAAACCCTTGAATCCCAAGCAAAGGGTATTAGGAGCACCCACACGTAGACATGGCTGGTTGTGCGATGGTTCCAACCGAAACCGAACTGGGCAAGGAACCAACTGTAACCGGAACCAAGGGCCATCCAGTTCGAAACCATACCGCAACCATCAGTTCCATATTCTTTTAATATTTTCTTTTCAAATTCCATTTTTTTCATTTTTTGCGGCTTCAAACGGTACTACCTTAAGACCTAAACCAGAACCGACGGTCGTAAGAGTGTCATAGGCATCGTGAATGCTTTGGGAAGGACTAAGGTTCGGTGACAAACTGCAAGCTTCCATTGTATGGCAGACCGTAGCCGTCACTGTTGCATGTGTTGAAACGTAAAGAAAAGCTCATTGGCAAGTGATTAGGGTTGCTCATTGGTCCAAACGACTAAGGCGACTGCTTTAGGCACCTCGGAATTTCTAAGCCCCTTAGTTGCATGATGGTGCACAAACATCTGTTGGATCTTTGACTTCGATGATGGAGATTCAAATCATTTTGAAAAGTATAAGATACAATGATACATTTGATTTAAATCTTCACCGTTATCCTCAAAGATAAGACAATGAAAATATTTGCTTAAGATTATGCACCAAACACTATTATGCAGCAAAAACTCCCTCTACACATCCACACACACAAAAAGATAATGCAAATATATTTTATATAAAGTAATTATATATATATATATATATATATATATATATATATTATGTGTGTAACTTTGCCTACGTAGATGTTTGGTACATAATCTTGCACAATCATCTCAACCATCATCTTTAAGATCGATGATAAAGATTTGAATCACTTTATCATTTAATGCACCCATTTATATTAAATATAAGTACACATGTACAATAATACATTTTGTTTGAATCTCTATCGTCGATCTCAAAGATTAAAGGATGAAAATATAATTATATAATTAAGGCTTCCTCTTCACATACACACACACATATATATATATATATATATATATATATATATATATATATATATATATATATATATATATATATGTGTGTGTGTGTATACAGTGTGTAACTTTGCCTACCTAGGAGCCGGTGTCCTCATCATAAATAAAAGAGGATGAATGCATTAGGTAGTGTGTAACTTTGCCTACCTAGGAGTACCTTTGCATGGCCGGTGTCCTCATCATAAATAAAAGAGGATGAATGCATTAGGTAGCCGACAACCAACATAAAATTTTGTCCAGTCTAAAGAGTTGCTATAGTTCAAGTATAAATACACTAGATCTTATCCTAACTTTGGAATTCGGCATGTTTTACCAAGAACGTGACCTTTTATGAAGTCCTCATGTTTGCATGGCCTCTATCTAACCCCACCTATTGTTATATATGTAAATATATAGAACGAGTCTTAAATGCATAATGTCTTTCGGTCCGTATGTAAACATTTTTAAGATAAAAAATGAAGATTTTGAATTATTTCTTTTTAATAAACATGATCTATTACATGTAAAGTATAAAGTAAATGATACTTTTAATTCAAATCTTCAAGTTATTTATACAAGATTTTACATTGAAGACATTATGCATTTATAACATCCTATACGGAATATATATATATATATAGTGAGTTTACCTGAAACCCAACACCGCCCTTTGCCTCGCCCTGCGCTGCAGATGGGTAGGCTTTTGGATTTGAGAACCCGCTCATGGAGGGGTAGGGGCAAGATGGGTGCCCGCAAAAGAAGGCAGGAATTGCCATCCCTACGATAGAATAAGTTAAAAGAAGAGGTTCAGGGGCTAGTTGAAATACCCAGCTTGTCAAACGACGGTGCAACTCGTCAACTAAGATAACAAGACAGAAGGTGGCTCAATCACAAAATTCGGTGGTGGCCTTGATCAATATTTAGTCTCTCCACTATCTTTCGACCCCCATGTGGTACGTGTACGATGAAGTTACTTTCTCAAAGTACCGGTACAAAGAGGTCCACCAGCCCTGGGTGCTTTATAGGTAGCTGCCAGAGATTCAATGCGCCCACCGTGCCATCCCCCCCAACCCGCAGGACACCAGCAGAAATTCTCATTTATCTTCAACGTTCAGAAATATTATATATATTAATCTCAATCATCCAAAATATTATTACAAACATATTCAAACCATGAGATGAGATTAGTGTGTATATATATAGAGAGGAAAATCAGATTCTGCTCACTTCTAATATGTTTTCTCGTACTCATTGTTTTTTAGTGGTATAAGTACAATTTAAAAATTTTAAATGATTTTTGAAAGTATATAAAAAACAATATTATTACATTAGACTAAACATGAGAACCATAAGTAATCACAAATAACCAGTTGGAGTTCACAGGTTCCGTAACAGCCGGTGCCTGTATATCAAGGGTCTCTCCAACCCCAGCTTGCTAATCAATAAGTAAAAGACTCGGAGAAACTCTTACTGTCAAGAGATTCTCCAACGGCTTCATGTTTAAAAACCAATTAACATTAGTAATAATTAGAGAAATATGTCTACGAACAACTAAACAACTAAGCCTTTTCCCATATCAAATATTATGTGGCATGAAATACATGGAGATAAATATGGGAAAGTTAAGCATAGTTCGAACACATTAGACTAAACAAGGTCGTCATGGCAAGACAGATAGCTCACCTAGCGAGGGGGTTGCCTCACAAGTTGATGGTCATGAGTTCGATACAGCATGCATGTGGCTTCACCCTCGCCATCGTAGAAAAAACCAAAGTTGTCAATCATCATCAAATTATCCTAACAATTATAGAAAATAGTCTCATTGTCATACAGAAAATTCACATCCATACATGACCTTCTAAGGATCAAATATGTACATATGTGAGCACGTATTACTACATAGTTTGTGCTCTAAAACAAAAGGTGTCATCTTTATCTACAAGAAAAGTTGGCACAAAGAACCATCTTTGTGCTATATCATCAAGTCTTCAACACATAACATCTTTGAGCAGCTTATACCTACGATTGGCCGGCCTTGAAGAGGACGACCCACCTGCATTCTTTCCCTTGTCATGATTCTCTAAGCTATCCTTATGCTTCTTGCTGCCCGAACCTGGATGCAGGTTTAGGTTTCCTCCCTCTCTAACGTTCAGCTTTTTCCAGCAAAGGTTTCCTCTCTCTTCCGATTGGCACCAATCACACACGCCGGATGTCTCCAGTTCATTGTAGTAGTTGCTACAATACCTGCAAAACCGTGACTACTTAGCATATTCCCACCAACCAGACGATGAAATAATATGGTAAAAATAATCCAAACATCGTTGATTACGTCTACAACTACGAGTGGGAGTCATCATGATCAGTTGATCATCTTTTTCTTCTTTTGAGTAAAATAAGTATTAAAGAACATTTATGAGAAGAGTAAGCAGTATACATATCTAACTTGTGCGTGGACACACACATTATATATATATATATAAGAGAGAGAGAGAAGCCTACCACGATCCGTTAGCAAGAAAGAAAACATACGATTAGTAGCCGTACTAAACTATATTACGAACTCAAGACATGAACGGATTCACTGAAATGATAATCTAGACAGGGTTACAGAATATCCCGCTTCAGATTTCTGAAGGACTACACTGATACATATTACAATTTATATAACTATTTCCCTACCAACAATTCTTTCTGATCTCTGTCCCTATTTGCAGACCTACAAATTACACTGCAAGAGGAAAAAGCGGACGGACAGTAGTGGTAGAGAGAGAGAGAGAGAGAGAGCACGAGTGCTGGTAACGCGTGCAGCATCTGTTGCAGAGAAAGAGCTTGGTGAGGAATCCAACATCGCCGCACATGCAGCAGACTGAGGAAAGGTCGTGTTCTCCCATGGCCTCCTAATAACAGCAAAAGAAACCGTGAGAACAAGGAAGAATGAGATGAAATAAAGGGCTGCACAAGATCAAAGAAAGGTTTCAAATGGGTTGGGCCGATCTACCCAAGTCAGAAAACTACGATCATCAGCAGGAGGAAGTCAGAGCGAGCTTGTATATCGTCTCTCCGTAGTGTCACACAGCCTTAAGCGGGATGAGGTCACGATTGAGAGACTGCAATCCACAAAGGTGCCGTCCAGCATTTATACTTGTGCGTGCGCGTGTTCGTGTGCAGGAACCGAAATCGTAAAGAGGAAGGAAAAGGGTACAGACCAGTACTGTGGATGGCATACAATTCAATGCACAAAAGAATAGGCAAAGCACATGGAAAAGAACTGCACAAACCCTAGTATCTGTCTCGAGTAAAACCAACAAATGCTTCTGGTCAAGGGTGAAAAGATAGACTCAACCAATTAAAACATCAGGCAAAGGGAAGGTGCATCGATACTGTTGAAAGGAAGGTCCTGAATACTTGGACTTTCCGATTCACAAAATTAATTTTACCCTTCAAACAAAGAAGGCTGTGGGCCTATGTATTCAATCTGAACCATTACTGTTAGACATTTTGGGAATCTAAACTTAAAAAAGAAGCACCATTCTGATTCTATAGCCAGCAACCATTCCAGACTGCGGAAGGCTCGAACGATCACACTCATAGCGAGCCTTAAATCTCTTTTCTAACAATTATGTTCCCTACTTTTCTGAAAGTGAAACACCAATCCATGAACTCATCAGGACAGGCATGCACGTCCTTTTTACAATGAGAAACTCTTTTCAAGGTAAATCTTCGATGAAGAGATGACCCTCCTGATAGGCCCCATCTCTTTCTTTTCATGATAAATCCTCGATGCAGATGAGCACCATTGCTTAGATACCCCACCTCATAAAGCCACATCACACCACAACGTTGGGGTCGTAATGGGGCATCTGCTGCCAAGACTTTGCTTGCTCCTTCTTACTCTTTCCGCGAAGCCGCCCAAGTCTGCGTCCGGCGTGCAATTATATATACAGAAGAGTGACGTATCCACCGACCTCATTCATGTGGCAACCATCTTCTCCTCTTGGTGATCAATGGACCAAAGCTGTCATTTTCCATTTTTTGCGAAAACCATCAGTCTCGACTCTCTCCAACCCCTATCTCGGTAACTCCCGTACACCACCCAAAAAAGAACAGTTCTTACAGAAAGCCACCGGAAACTTATTTCTAGAGAACACTCTCTTTCATAAACTCATAAATGCCGCCCCTAGTTTCTCGAAATTAGGAGATAGGATTAGTAAAAAACGTCATAGAGGCTCTTCTTTCACATGAAGAAGTGTCCTTCGAGTTAAAGCCTTCAAACATCCATAAATCACTAAAAAACTAGCAAGTTTCCTAATACATCACTGTAGCTACGTCTATGAACATGGAATTCAAGCATATTCCGGACCTGCAAGCTAGAAAAACTTTTCCTTTTCTCCTTTTTCACCCCCCTAAAAAGAGGTCCTCTCTTGTACGGATAACCACAAAGCTTTATTACTCCCCACTTTAATTTCTGAGAAGCTAAGAAGAAAAGGCACCCACAAGTACTGATACATTCTGTCTAAAACGAAATAAAGAAGCTCGTGGTTATCCATCCATGGCTTGGGAAAGAACTCCTGTAGTGACGATTTGACCTTATATGACAAGTCTCAAAACTCGAATAAAGAAGAACGGTTACATGAAGTAACAGACGGTAAAGATAAACTCACTGAATTTTTTTGCCATGTATGACTTTTTCAGCACCGATGGCATCGGCATTCACCAAAACTGCAAATAGCTAAGTATGTTTGAACAAAAATATTGAAAGGTGTGAATCCCATCTAGTATTAAAACCTCTAGCTGATCTGAAGAAGTCTGATTCTAGAATTGCACCCTCTTGCTACTCTCAAAAGGCTTTGTTAAGGTTAAGGTTAAGGATTCATGCCTGGGCGATACTTCTCTTGATGTTTCTTTTCAACAGCAGAAAAGACCAAAAAGATGTGACACACGGAACCATGGCAGCACATATTTCATTGTCAGGCTGCAGTTCGGGCACCCACCAAACCTTACATATATTCTTTACCTCAAAAAGACTGTCATTGAAAAGGAAGTGAATAGTGAGATAGCCCAGTAATCTGTGGTCGGAAATCCAGGAACTCCATGAAAAGCTGGCCTGCAACATCGGAGAGAGTAGCCCAGTAATCAGAGGGTAGCATTTGTCTTTGCACCTCGGAGAGAGTTTTCAATAAAAAGAAGTATGACTTCTAATACTGAATAAAGAGTTGTGTTTGATGATGTTCAGGATGATATAACTAATTAGAAAATCAAAAACCATAAATCTTGTAAAAATATGACACTTTCAGTAAAGAAAATGTGTGCAGGAGAACTTTAACGAATCACAAAACTACTTGGAATTAGTGAACGAGTCCCTTTGACTTACTTCTACAGTTCTACCTAAATCGCGATGTTACAGCCCTGCAACATCCAGCTTCTGCAGAATATGCTGAGTTAGTCATGGAGCTGGATTTTGCTTCCGAGTCCAGATACGATCTAAGGGATTTTTAGTCTCAACAAACGAATACCTTGAGAGATCTCTTCCGTCCCCAATGACCAGGCTCTCAGGGGGGCTTGTCTCCACAAGGAAATGGTTGTATCCGTCCTCAAATCGAGCATCAGGCATCTCTCTTTTGTGCCTGATCATCATGAACTAGTTCAGGTACCAAGTAGAATAAAGAAAAGAGAACTTCATGAATACACTACTTTCTCTGATACATCAACAAAATAGAAGTAAACCTCAAAGCGGTTCCAAAATCCCAATTGACCCAATAAGGAAAACCCAGAAAAGAATTTTGACCATCAATAGCCATCACATGGATGGGGTTATCTAGATGGCGCAACATGTGGATCTCCCATCACAGATCTCAGACTACTCTGATATGAACAGGCTTAACTTTGGGGTTTTGATAACATCCGGTGTATTAATGCGGGTAGGATAGCACAAACGGTTTGGTAACAGACCGGATAAGTTTTATATTGGCGCTCAGCTACCAAACACAGCCCTCCATCCGGGCTTGGGATCACTATGTAAGCGAACTCACAGTATAGACAGAAAAGTAGGTTTGAAAAAAGTAACATCCGGAAGGTGAACTTAACAATCTTGTTCCATGATTTCATTTGCAACATAAGAACACTTGACAATCACTCTGTGGGTGAGGATCCTAGCCTTGGAGTTTTACATTAAGTTGATTTAAACCTCAAAATATTATTTCTCCAAGTTATTATCAAATTTTGCATCAGCAGCTCCTCTTCACATGAGGAAGAACTATGAAACCACGGTCTATAAGGTTGATTACTTGCAAGTTCAGTTCAGATTTCATTCTTATTTCCATACTTAATAGAGTAATACTCACTGTATATCAAGAGATTGACTTCAGGCTTTGAGTGCTGCGCTTCAGGAAGAGAGAGAATTAATTTACGCATGTCTACATAAACAAAAGTGAGATATTGATAAGGAAGTTCAGCCTCCGACTTCTTTAAATCTAAATAACAGGTTACCTCAAGAAAAGACTGTTGCACAAATTTCCTTGGTTGCCATGGTAGGTGCGCTGCACATACTCTATTTGTCATATCTTCTTGAGAAATGGGGAAAATCATGGATGTCATCTATGTCACATGGATGCGAGTGCAGGTGTGGGTGCGGGATACGGTAAATTTCAAAAATTTTGGGCGCGGCGATACGGCTAGCATATATAATATTATATATTATATATAATATTCAAGCTACATAAATCAATCATAACACAACTAGTATTTGCTAATTTTGAGTGCACGTAGGTATCAATTAGCAAGTTTCCTCATAATGATCTAAAACTTAAAATGATTTTACGAGCTACAAAATATCCAAGTTATGGATTCAAAGAGTTTCGAGATCTTTTGCAGGATATAGCATATACTAGTATTTGTGCTAGGATCAACTAGTGATGTCATACTCTTCTGTTCTATTGATTTGGCAATGTTCCTGGTCTTCGAATGTGTTTGGTGACAGAGATTATTCTGTGCAAAGGCATACAGTATGGGGTCAAGAATCCAAATCAGATTGAGTAATAAGAAACCAATTGTCCGCACCCAAAATCATTCAAGCTAATATTGTAATTGTATACAGCTACAATAACAAGTACACAACTTTGTATTAAAGCAAAATACATAAATGGTAAACAACTACTAATTTCATCATAATACACAAATCAATCTTCATTATCCAAACCCATTAATCCATGAGTTACAAAAAGAAAAATTGTATTTTTTTTTGTCATGCCGCACCGACACGGTATCGGTGTCGCACCAGTGTCGAAGTCGACACTCCACCCCTTAGAAGTGTCTATGTGACTTAGGATGATGCAATGCAAGGTAATGAGTATAAAACATGAATTGCAGCCTGCAATCTGGTGCCCACCAACCCCAGCATGTTCTTTGCCTCAAAAAGGCATGTATAGACAAAGAAGAAAATAATGCAACATCACTAAATGGATAGCCCACCAGGCCAGAAATCAGGGAACTCTGAAAAGACGAGAAACTGCCTCTTGAATAAAATAATATAAAAAATACCCTACCCTTATAGATTTTCTTTGATATTCATCTCGAAGCCTATCCCTCCCCAAAGGAGCATAGCTCACTGGATACGGGTTTGCCTTTTGAGAAAAGTTTAGAAGTTTAATATTTTGTAAGGGTTTGCCTAATTCCAGCAAGAAAAAAGGTATGCCATGTCCAATAAGCAATCATCAGGAATGTAAGCAAAAGGAGAGCAGAAATGAGAGACCATGTTGACATGCTTAACATATGATGACCCACATCCCTCTTCCGGATTCAAGTTCTTAACTTACCAGAAGCTTAGCCTCTTACTTCAAGACCATGAGCTATTGAAATCAAAGAGCCACATGTTGAAACACTGGTATTTGTAGCTTGTCTGTCTTATCAAGCAATAAGTATCAACAGCAGAAGAGAGAGCAACTGAACAGGGAAAATTGGGAGAAATAGGTTAGAACTGAAATAGGACCTTACGAGTGAATTGTTGAGAGAAGGGGTAGCAGTTAGTGTTTCAACTTTTTCTGAAGCCATAGCATATACTAAAACACCATTGCCAATTAGATCACTTCAAAGAAGAGAGCACGCATGCATGAAAACTCTCAATCATTCAGACGCAGACGCAGACGCACACACGCATGAGAGAGAGAGAGAGAGGGCACATGAAAGCATTGAAAACATCTATCAAGATATCTGAAAATTATTTTCACTACTCTTCAATGAACAAAACGATATATGACTAATCAATAGTAGATTCACTATTCTTACAAATGCTAAAACAACACCATTTCACGCTAATTTTGGAAGCAGGTCTCTCGAGATTTTTTGAACATAATATTAATTACCGACAATTATGCTTGTGTTTCTTGTGTAATGATTCTTCAGGGTGCATGTGAACGTCTCTGTTTATGTAGAAGCAAGCTCCTTTAATCTGTCAATCACAAAACGGCCATAAGTTTGATTAGCGAAAGAACGTGCATAATGTCCTTTTAGCCACTTCAGTGCATGAACTTGTTCTTGAGAAGTCTTTTAAAAAGATTCTATCCTTGATTTCACGATAATACGCCACCCTCTCCAAAATATGATTCACACTAATGCATCAGAGTCCACTGGTTGTCATACCCTAGCGACGTTACAAACTCACAAAGTTTAAGGGAGGCCAAGTGGATGTCCTTAAATTCTTAATAATGAGTAACCTTTTGATTATATAACCATTATTAATACAACAACAACAACTAAGCTTTTCCCATACTAGATGGGGTCGGCTACATGGATTCTTTGTTTCCACATCCCTATCGTGTGTCATGTTAGCAGTTAACTCCCAATAAGCTAGATCATTCTTTATTGTTTCTTTCCAACACTTTTGTGGTCGTCCTCTACCTCTTTTAATACTTTCCAAATTTAGTTTTTCTAACCTTCTTAATGGTCCTTCTTTTGATCTTCTTTCTATATGTTCAAACCATCTTAAACGATGTTCTCTCATTTTATCCTCTATTGGTGCTACTCCTAATTTGTTTCTAATAACCTCATTATGGATACGGTCTTTTCTTGTATGACCACTCATCTATTTCAACATCTTCATTTCTGTCACATACATCTTTTGTACATGTTGATGATTAATTGCCCAACACTCAGAACCATAAAACATGGCAGGCCTAATTGCTGCTCTATAATATTTACCTTTTAACTTTAATGGTATCTTCTTATCACAAAGAATACCTGATGCTCCTCTCCATTTTAACCAACCAGCATTAATTCTATGTGTAACATCTCCATCAATTCTTTATCACTGTGAAAAATTGACCCTAGGTATTTAAAACTTTCCTTTTGGAGAATGCAATGTGTGCCAATTTTAATTTCTATGTCCTCTGAAGTAACCAAATGATCAAACTTACATTCCATATATTCTGTCTTTGTGCTACTAAGTCGGAGGCCTTTGCTTTCTAATGTTTCTCTCCATAGTTCCAATTTTCTATTAACTTTTTCCTTAGACTCCTCCACCAATACAATGTCATCTGCAAATAACATACACCAAGGTACTACATCTTGAATATGTCTTGTTAACTTATCATCACCATTATAAATAAGTATGGACTTAAAGTTGATCATTGACATAACACAATATTAACTTCAAAGAAGTCTGTCGTTCTTTCATGAATCCTTACACATGATTTTGCACCATCATACATGTCTCTTATAAGGTTAAAGGAAAAAAAGAAAAGAAGAAGCAACAACCAAATGGTCTCCCTTATGAAGAAACCTTGAATCTGCAACCTGGAAAAGCCATTCGTTGAACTCTCATGTGCTAAACTTCTTTCTTAGATAAACTAAATTCAGCACAAGAAGTTTGTTATACAGTATTATTCCACATAAACAAAACACAAACAAGTCAATTTCATAGGAAGCTAGGTGAGGTTTCTGTCTCAACCAATCCGCGTTAGCTCCAAACAAATGCAAATAGAGGCTTGTAAATGCAAACAATAACCAAATGGTCTCCCTTATGAAGAAACCTTGAATCTGCAACCTGGAAAAGCCATTCGTTGAACCCTCATGTACTAAACTTCTTTCCTAGAGAAAATAAATTCAGCACAAGAAGTTTGTTATACAGTATCGTTCTACATAAACAAAACACAAGTCAATTACATAGGAAGCAAGGTGATGTTTCTGTCTCAACCAATCCGCTTTAGATCCAAACAAATGCAAACAGAGGCTTGTACATTTACAGAAATGATGACGGGTCATCACCAAAGGTGAACCTTTCCTTAAAGTGAAAGGTGGACGACCAGCTAATACATTTCAAAATTAGTCATTCTTATCTAAGAAATGGCCATTGATTTTCTTCTCTAGCCCTGCAGCAGAAGACCCACAAACCTTGGGCCCTTCTACATCAAATGATCCCACTTTACAATACGATGCTTCCGTTTGGTGTAAACTTGGTCTTGATCTACCGTCGAACCAAATAAACTTTCAAAAACTAGCACACCCACACCCACAAGAGAAAGAGGTGTATGCTCATTCTATCACTTCTAACACATAACACCAGCCGATTCTCCTCCCCACCCCACCTTCTCAAAACACGCACACACACAAACAGACATGTATTTAGGCAGGCATACTGAAGTGTATGCCTTCGTTCAAGATCTTCTTTTTTGTCTCAAGTAATCAGCATAGAAACAGAAAATTTTACAGCAAATTGGATCCAACACTAACCAATTGTTTGGACACTGCATGACCAAGCAATGCAGAGAACTACACAGCAGAACATGAATGCTTTTGTCTACGCACTCGGGTATGTGTGCGCTGAAAATGAAGGTCAAGTTCTTCTTGCTTTAATACGAAATAAGAACTGCTAATAATCATCAAGTAAAAGGTAAATACAGAACAGTAGAATAGGGGATCAGGTCATATCGTATATGACAGCGGGTTACATTCAATCTTTATTGTACACGTCGCTTGAAAACCTCGCATGTAACTTGAATCTGTCACCGTGGAGTTCGTAAATCTCTCCATCGAGACGGTGGAGATTGAATACAATCAACATACCGATTATATACATGACCAGATCAGCTTCGCAAATCATGACGATAGGAAACTGAATTCATGATTCATAAACGTCTCGTACGGAGCAACTATCAAGTCCCATACCGCTCATGAGATGAGTAGCTCGTGGTCATGGAGGTGCATGAGCTGTGTAGAAAAGTGAAATTACTATGGAAGACGAGATGATCGGAGTCAGAATTCTTGATCCGAGACATCTTGTTTAGAGAAAACACCGACTCGAGTTCCGACTCATTGAGATATGTAGCTTCACGCCTTTTCTGGAGCATAAACGTGCAGAAGTGAAATCGCTACGATCTCCGATACGACCGAAGTCGAACTCTCGATTTCGAGACTGCTCGATGGGAGGAACTACATCCCGATACTAAAATCCGTCTTGACAGAATAGGAAGCGGAAAAAGTCGACTCTGGGATGACTCTTCGAGATCGGTTGCTCCGCCGTTTTCCGACATCACCCGCGTTCGAGAATCTACGAAACGGTCATCATTGTATCCTTCCTCCACGTGCCATATGGATGGCCCGGGACGTTCAACGGATCTCCTACCGTTCTGCCATCAAGAACGGCGCCAGTCAACCCGCAGATCCGTGAGAGACCCAGGAAGGTCGCAATTGCCTTGGCTCTCTTTAGCCTTCCATTGTTAGGGTCTTGACGTCTCCGGCGGGATTCCTTGAGATGCCTGGCTTTTCAGGGTTAGGGTTTCTGAGGATTATCGGAAAGCGGATGGAGGAAGCAAGAAACGGGGGACTATGAACGGCGGAACGGAGATTCCATTACGGGAGATGAGAATGGAAATCAGATAGAATTTTAGAGTAAAGCCATGAACAGCCATGCGGTTAGGTGAACGGAAAGAATACGCGGCCAACAATTTGGCGGGTAAATTTAACGAAGTCTTTCGTACCTTCACGAGTCCTCATAGAATTTTTTGCATCATCGTATATGTCTCTTAAAAGGTTTATGTATATAAATGGGACACATTTTTTTTTCAACGTTCTCTAACCTTCCTCGTTACCATATCATAAGCTTTTTCTAGATCAATAAATATCATGTGAAGTTCTTTCCTTTTTGCTCTAAAATATTTCATAAGACGTATCAAAAGGTGAATCGCTTCAATAGTAGATCTGCCTAACATGAATCCAAATTGATTCAGTGTTGTACTCGATACTTGTCTTAACCTACATTCGATAATTCTTTCCCACAATTTCATAGTATGACTCATTAACTTGATATCCCGATAATTCACACAATTCTTAATGTATCCCTTGTTCTTATAAATGGGTATAAGTGTACTCGCTTTCTATTCCTTGGTTATCTTTTGGTTTTTTCATATTTCATTAAATAGTCTTGTGAGCTAAGTGGTTTATGTTTCTCGTAGGATTTTCTAAACTTCTATAGAAATATTGTTTGATCCTATCGTTTTACCATCCTTCCTTTGTTTAAGAGCCTCTTTGACTTCATTCTTTTGAATACGTCGGTATAAATTGTGGTTTATATACTTTTATGATTTAGCTAACTCTTTTAATATAATATTAACATCTTTATTTTTATTAAAAAGCTTATAAAAATAGTTTTTTTATCTATTTCTTATATCATCATTCGCCACTAGAATTTTTTCATTCTCGTCTTTGATGCATGTAACAAAATTAAGATCTTTAGTTTTCTTATCTCTATCCCTAACTATCCTAAAAATCTCTTTCACCCTCTTTTGAGTTGATGTTTTTATATAAATCCTCTCAAATTTTAGCTTTTGCTTCAAGGATGTCATTTTTCGCTTCTTTCTTTGCTTTCTTATAAGTCTCTAAAGTTTTACTAGTTTTCTTAGCATAATATAATTTGTAACATACTCTTTTTGTCTTGATTTTATTTTGCACTACTTCACTCTACCACCAAGCTTTTTTTTATGCCGGTACACCTCCCTTAAATACACCTAATACATCTTCTGCCACTTTCCTAAAGTGTATAACCATATTGTTCCCCATATCACAAGGTGTACCAACATAATTCCAAGCATCTCCTTGAAGGACTTTCTATTTAAATATATATTATTTCTTGCTTTTGAGGTTCCATCGTTTAGTTCAAATAGCTCAATGCACTCTTTTCTTCTTTGTCCATTTTTTTTATTTGTAAATTCATAACTAAAAGTCGATGTTGGGTGGTTAAGTTTTATCTTGGAATGACCTTGCAATCTTTACAACACGCTCTATCTTTTTCACTACAAATAAAGTAATCAATTTGTGTTTGTGATAAGCCACTTTTATAAGTAATTAAATGTTCATCTCATTTTTTGAAAATTGTATTAACTATAAAGAGATCAAATTCCATAGCAAAATTTAAAATATCACTACCTTCCTCATTTATATCCTCAAAACCAAAGTTTTGATGAATACCTTGGTATCCTAATGTCTCCTTACCGACGTGTTCATTTAAGTCTCCTCCTAAACATATCATATGTCTACTACACTATCTTTTAACTCTTTATTTATGATAATACCAACTCTGTGCGTGAGAGTGAGGGCGGATCCGGACAATACGGATCCGGGTTCTCGACGGTTTGATAAGCGGGTTAGGGGTATCCCAACTGCCAATACTTTTGTGCCACGTGGCGGCACCACGTCCACCAATGCCACTCCCTCCATCGGAGTTTCGGAACGACGACGGCCACTCACTCAGTGAAGCAGTGAGCTCGAGCGTCGCGCGCGAATTCCTTCCCTCCCTTTTTTCCCGACCGTCGGCGTAAATGGTTCCGTTGTAAGCGATCGATCGCCGTTCGGTTCGTCGGATCAATGAGGGCAATACCGTTCGGATGCCGATTGTCTCCCTTCCTTTCCTCTTCTTCTTCCCTCCAAAACCCCTCCAAATCTGTTCTTGCTCTCAAGCACCCGTTTGCCCATCCTTCAACCCTAATTAGGCCTCCTTCATTCATCCTGGACCAGAGAGAAGAGTCAGTGGTGGCGGCGGCGGCTTCGGCACCGGAACCGGTGACTCTGGACGGAAGCATCCTCCTATCTGATTCCGACGACGACGGTCGACTTTCAGGCGATGAAGACGGCTCTGACGAAACAGAAAAACGCTTACCTGAGCAGTTCAATAAGGAACCTCTCGTCATTAGGAGGCCGGTGATGGATTCTTCAAGAGACGAAGTTCCCGAACCGTCAGGCAGGGTGGAAGTGGGAGGCGAGCCCATCATCGGAGTCTCGTCTTCTTCTTCTTCTCTCGCTTCTGTGGACGAATTCAATGGTTCTGGCTTCAAGGGTTCTGTTTTCGAGCCAGAGAGGGTTCGCGGTAACTTGGAGAGGCCGTTGGGGATCAATTTGGAGCTTGCTTTGTACCGGGCGAAGGTCTTGGCCAGGAACTATCAATTTGAAGACGCCGAGAAGTTGCTGAGTCAGGTATAAATCTCATCTCATATGGCATAGTTTTTCCTCACTTTCTCTATTTTCTCTCCAAGGAATGCCTGGCAATTTCACGTTTTCGGGTTTTAACTATCGAAAGAGAATGATAGCTCTAGGCCAACTCTTCTTGATTATTTCATCCATGTGTTGGCAGTTATACTTTGTTGAGGGAGGATCATGTTACCGTAAAGGCTTATAACTACATCGCGAGTTCTGAATTGTCAATGGTGGAAATGGTCAACTCGTACTCCAGCACTGTGTAGCCCCAGTTTGGCTAGCATTTAATTTGCGTTTGAGGCAGCTCTGCCCATTGAAAGAACTTGTTTTCTGTTTAACTAGGTAAAGTAGGATATGGGAAAAGATATACATATGGATGTAATTCTGTGCCTGAGAACCACTCAAGCAACTATTTATTCCTAAAATTTAGGACAAATCTGTCAGGTTTTACGAGATCTTAAAACTAATGATCTTGGCCTTTTCGGTTTATAACATCTGATGTGTTATGTTTACATGACAAGAAAATGTGTAAGAGTAGACTTTCTCTTTTGGCACTCCTAGCACATCCATGCACTGAGTTTTGCCGAAAATTCATTCTGCTCTGTGTTTTCCACTACAGTGCATTTCGCTCGAATACACAAAGCTTTTCATAAAGGACAAAGTATCAACTTTCATATATTGGTTACTATCCTACAACTAGTCCTAGTTTTTCCAACTGAATGAATCTAGCTAATGCTTAGCGTCAGGACTGATGTCGAGTTTCATCCACTCTTCTATAAATGTCCCTTGATCCACTCGCCAAAAAATTAGTCTTGTGGCTTGTTTTATTGCTACTGTGTTTGATTGTCTGTCACTTTGTTCTATGACCTCAATACAGATGAGAGCTCACGGACTATCAGGGTCTGATATAGGATGCCCTCTATCAATTGTCAAGATCTTCTCTTGCTATAACAAATGCTGAAACTCTGTCTTTTCTCTTTATTGTGTTCGCCTGTTTTACTTTTTTATGCTCTGTTCCTCTTATCTACAGTAGTTAACGTTTGTTCTCTTTCATGACACCATTACATTAGCATGAAATTCACTTTTAGATTGCCGCAATCCATCTGCCTGATGGTTATTTTGTGTAAGTGTATAAATATTTGGCCAGAGGATGGAAGGCCATACGTGTCACTTGGTGGAATTCTGATCAAGCAATCAGAGACCGGAGAAGCTAGAACCATATATGAGCAAGGTTGCCAAGCAACTCAAGGAGAAAATTCTTACATTTGGCAGGTCAGTGTAGCATTTTGTGTATCAGTTGCCTTGCTTTTTCTGATAGAGGATGCATGGGCACATACCCCTGAATGATGCCCATCTTCTGAACGATTTATTCTCAGTTACTGTTTCCTATTTACATAGCTGTCGTGAATCCAAATCTGAAAAAGAATGTGCAGGATTGCATTTCTTTCCAGCCGTGGCCATTAGCCATGCTCCATATATGGGCCAAAAAATCCTTGCCGAGCCTCCCATTTTTACACCTCTACAGGGAAAGAAACTTGTGTTGCATGTGAAGGATCTGAAAATTATAAATCAACCTTTTGAAGTTGTATGTTCCAGTTTCATGTTGATAGATGTACTTTTCTCTTGATGATTTTCTGGAGCAAGCACACCCTGTACTGTGCACGGAGAACTTTTAGTTTTTCCTATTTTGTGATGCTTCACATATTCGACACTTTTTATTATCCAATTATGCAATATATTGATCGTCATTCTATTGCTTTGGCTTGTGGTTAGTGTTGGGCTGTTTTGGAGAAAAAGATGGGGAACGTCAGACGGGCTAGAGAGTTGTTTGATGCTGCTACGGTGGCTGATGAAAGGCATGTTGCAGCTTGGCATGGTTGGGCAGTTCTTGAAATAGAACAAGGAAACATAAAAAAGGCTAGACACCTTCTTGGGAAAGGACTGAAAATTTGTGGTCCGAACGAGTATATATACCAAACCCTTGCATTACTTGAAGTGAAGGGCAACCGGATTGACCAAGCACGCTACTTGTTCCAACAGGCTACCTTATGTAACCCCAAAAGCTGTGCAAGTTGGCTTGTAAGTGATGATCATTGGGAATTCCATTTGAAAACGGCTGTATGACATATTGGTTAGGGTTCATGTTTAACTTTACTATTATTTGCGTATTTCTGATTTAGGCTTGGGCACAAATGGAGGAACAACAGGAGAATTATAACGTAGCCAGGAAACTGCTTGAGGTGCCTATTGACCTGCATCTATTTATTTTATTATTTTGTGTAGATATTGTGTCTTCTTTAGCATAATCTTACCCGTTTCCATGTACTCATAAGTCTATTTTTCTGAGTGTATATGCAAGATGTGCCTCCACAGCTCTGTCATGTATTTATCTTATCTGAAGAAGCCACAGTTTTGGAAGAAATGTGGTTCTGTAGGCTATAAAACCCAAGGGTTTTCCTTTTCTTACCAAGGCGGTGGTCCCTATGCGAGTTAGGGGTTCAACGAGTGTTGTTTGTACTGTATCTAATCATGTATTATTTTTTAGACAAGTATATCATATCATATCGTATCATAATTTTTTTTAAATATCTTAAAAATTAATAAAAACAAAAAAATCAATAAAAATCAAGAACTATTATATGTTAGGTTAGTTTCCTAATTCGTGGGCTGGTGGAACTCGGTTGAGAAGGTATTGAACTATTCTTGGAGTTTTGGGCAGATACAGTTGTGCAACCTACTAAAGTTTGATGTGATCAAAATCTACTGAAGCTTGACGTGATCAAAATTGGTAAGTTGTTGAAAGAAATTATCTTCTCGTTCATGAGAACTTTACGAATGGCTTATTCCTATTATGTGGAGGTCATCCTTTAAGACGAGAAGTCTCTCTTACTAAAAAGGACAAAATCAAATCAATCATTGCCCATTCCAAACAATATTTTTATAAGAACAAGGTGTATTGCCTGTGTGCAGTATATTGTATCGTGATTTCTCATAATACGATACATGGCGATATGCATAACACTAAGTTGAACTGCAACTATACTTTGTAACTGGTAGGTGTCTCCCTAACACCAAGCTTGCCTTGAGAGAAAAGAAAAAGTGGCATTCATTTTCAAGGCGATGTCATTTAAAAGTTGAAGCTTCTCTTCTTGTGCAGAGAGCAGTTCAGGCTAGCCCAAAGAATAGATTCGCCTGGCACGTGTGGGCCCTCTTTGAGGTCAAACGGGGTGATATTGATAAGGGAAGGAAGCTCCTAAAGATAGGGCATGCACTCAACCGCAGAGATCCTGTGTTACTTCAGTCACTTGCTTTGTTGGAGTACGAGCATTCTTCTGCAAACCTTGCCCGGGTGCTATTCAAGCGTGCTGCTGAATTGGATCCAAAACACCAACCAGTGTGGACTGTAAGGTTCCTTATTCAGTTATTTCCTTGCTCGTGTACTCCCAATCTTAAATCCAACACAAAAAGCGTTATATGAAGTGTTATACTAGGTTAGCTGGGTTACTCTTTGTAGTCGGAATATCTGCCAAGTTGTCCTAATATATGTCATATGCTTCGGTATTACGCAATGTTTCTTGCTAACTCAGGAAATTGGTGAGGGTCTCACAAACTCTCTTAATACTTCATAACCTTCAGAATCGCTGAACTAGAGTGCAATGCACAACAATTAAAAAAAACAGAATGAAAACATTAATTTGTGCAGTTAGCTTTTTTCTGGGTTTTGTAGTTTTCTTCCTCTGGTGCTTTTTCATTCTACCCCATGATTATTTTTTGCTAGTTTTAGGCAGTATCATTGGTCCAAGTTTGTAATTTTTTACATGGATTCACTAGGCCTGGGGTTGGATGGAATGGAAGGAAGGAAACCTAATCACAGCAAGGAAACTTTACCAAAAGGCACTATCGATTGATTCAACGAGTGAAAATGCTGCACGGTGCCTTCAGGTACTCCTTTTTACTTGCTTGATCTTGATTCAATGTGGAAAGTGTTGATAGTTAAATCACCGACTAGGTAATGCTTTGCACTGGAACTTGTCTTTAACTTACTATTACTAATATCGGCTATCCTTATGAAACGCTTACACTAAATGTTAGTGTTCTGCTTACTTACCTATAATATGGTGAAGTACCCAATATCTTGTAAAATGCTAATGCCCATAAGCCTGATAGACTACCCGGAAATCCATCTGACTTGTTAAACCAATACCCTCTTTTCATTGACCCTGATTGTTCACCCGATTCAAGTACGAAGCAGGAATTCATTAGTACATGGACAATGTTTTTCTCTGCCTCAGCCTCCGAACAGGTCCAAGCTGTCCCGAAACTGCAATTGGGGTATTTACTCAAATGAGATGATAGAATTGGCACTTATTGGTCAATTGTTGGAATCTTCTCTTAAACTAAATTTCTATGGTTTTAAAAGCATGGGCAGCTTTGAATACAAATATCCAATGATTTTTATACATTTTTTGTATAAAGTAAAGAAAATAATGTTAATGAAGCAAAAGCCAAAATTTGAGAGGATTTATATAAAAAGCTTGAATCAAAAGAAGGTTAAAGAGATATTTTTATGATTGCTAAGGTTAGAGATAAAAAAACTAAGGATGTTACTTTTATTAGATGCATCAAAGATGAGGATGAGAAGATTAAGTGGCGAATGATGATATTAAAAATAGATTAAAAAATATTTTTATAAGCTTTTTAATAAAAATAAAGATGTTAGTAGTAGCTTAGGAGAGTTAGTCAAATAAAAAAATATATAAATTACAATTTCTGTCGACGTATTTAAAAAAATGAAGTCAAAAAGATGCTCTTAAATATATGAAGGTTGGTAAATCTGCATGACCAAACAATATTCCTATAAAAGTATGAAAATTTTTAGGAGAGATGGAGCTTACTTGCTCACAAGACTATTTAATGAAATCTAAAGAACCTAAAAGATATTCGAGGAACGGAGAGCGAGTACACTTATACCCATCTATAAAAACAAGGGAAACATTCACAATTGTTCGAATTATTAAGGTATCAAGTTAATGAGTCATACTATGAAATTATATGAAAAAATTATTTAACGTATGTTAAGACAAATATCGAGTACAACAAAGAACCAATTTGGATTCATGCCCGATAAATCTACTATTGAAGCAATTCACCAATTGAGACGTCTAATGAAATATTTTAAAGCAAAAAAAAGAATCTTATATTTATTGATGTAGAAAAATCTTACTCTAGGGTGCCAAGAGATTTCTTTGGAGAACCTTGGAAAAGAGAGGTATCCCATTGACATACATAAATCTTATAAGAGATATGTACGATAATGCAAAAACTTGTGTGAGGACTTATGAAGGAATGACAAACTCCTTTGAAGTTAATATTGGGTTTGGGTTACATCATGGATCAACTTTAAGTCTATATTTATTTATATTGGTAATTGATGAGTTAACAAAACATATTTAAGATGAAGTACCTTGGTGTATGTTATTTACAAATAACATTGTGTTAGTGGATGATGAGTCTAAGGAAAAGGTTAATAGAAAATTGAAACTATGGAGAGAAACATTAGAAAATAAAGGCTTTCAACTTAGTAGAACAAAGACATAATATATGGAATATAAGTTTTAGAATTTGGATACTTTAGAGGATATAGAAATTAAGATTTACATATTGCATCCCTCACAAGAAAAGTTTTAAATACCTAGGGTCAATTTTTTTTAAGTGATGAAAAAATTGATGGCGATGTTATGCATGAAATTAATGTATGTTGGTTAAAATGAAGAGGGGCTTCATGAATTGTGTGTGATAAGAAGATACAATTAAAGTTAAAGGTAAATATTATAAAACAACAAGTAGACCTGTTTTGTTTTATGGTTCTGATAGCCGACCCCATCTAGTATGGGAAAAGGCTTAGTTGTTGTTTGTTTTGTTTATGTTTTATGGTTCCGAGTGTTGGGTAGTTAATCATCAACGTGTACAAAAGATGTTCGTAGCCGAAATAAAGATATTGAGATGGATGAGTGGTCACATAAGAAAAGACCATGTATATAATGAGGTTAATAGAAACCAATTAGGAGTAGCACCAATAGAGGATAAAATGAGAAAAAATAGTTTAAGATGATTTGAACATGTAGAAAGATGATCAAAGGATGTTCATGTAAGACGATATGAAAAATTAGATAATGAAAATATTAAAAGAGAAAGAGAACGACCGCAAAAGTGTTGGAAAGAAACTATAAAGAATGATAATTTATATTGAGTTAAGTTCTAGCATAGCACGTGATAGAGCTATTTGGAAACAAAGAATCCATGTAGTATGAGAAAAGGCTTAGTTGTTATTTTTGTACAAAAATCTTGTTTGACAAAGTTGAATTCATGTAACTTGGTTCATAACATTTTACCCTCCAACTTTCGGAATGTACTGGTTGCTTGACTTAGTCATTTAGGAAAGCACTTCATCAAGTTTTAGACCCCAAGAGATCCTTGGTCGTTAGACAGGAGTTCAACTCATACCGGCGGTAACGCCTTGCACACTGACACCGATGGGCTCTAACCTCGGGGTTTTGTGCTGCTGGGTCGGCGACTAAGTCTCACCTCCTGTCTAACAGAAGAGAAGTTCAACATGTAAAGCCTGAGCCGTTGAAGTTTTAAAAGCTTCACTGCGCCCAACCAGATCCCCATCAAGACTTTCCTGGTTCTCTTGGAGCATTTTCCCTTTTCATTACTCATAAACTACTCTGTTCTTAAGATGTCATGTTGCACGTTTGTGTTGTAACCAGTTTTTAATTATTGATATGCCATCAGTGTCGTGAATCCAATGATAGAATGTGGATGTAATACATATCTAATGCCCTATCGAAACTTTAAAAGGAACCAGGAAAATAATTGCTCGGTACAGCCTCATATCTAACAATGTGGGGGCAATTCTGCATTAAGATGTAGTATAACCCCAACGACAATCAAGCCTTATTCCACACCGAATGGAGCAGGCTGCAGGGATTCTTTGACACCACAGAACTATCGCTTGCGTAAATATTAGTATTAACTAAAAAAACTATTATATATATATATATATATATATTATTTTATTTTATTTTATTTTATTTTTTTCCTCCAAGATGTAGCATAACCCATCCTCTAGTTTCTCACACATTCTTATCGAAGCTTCACGTGATTGCCTATCTACATCCCCAAACCATACGTGGTTGCCTATCTACATCTCCAAATCATCTCAAGTGTGGCTGTATTATCTACATCTTCAAACCATCTTAAGTGTCGTATGTTATCTTCATTAAAATGCATTACTCGTAACCGATGTATGAAGGGTGGGAATCCGTTATATAACAGCAGTTAAAACTACTCATCTTAGAGATATTAGCAACAAATTGTGTTCTCCATCTGACGTACTTATTCAGTGTATTTCAGGCATGGGGCGTTCTAGAGCAGAGGGCTGGGAATCTAACCGCTGCGAGGAGATTATTTAGATCCTCTCTGAACATAAATTCGCAGAGTTACGTTACATGGATGACATGGGCATCCCTAGAAGAGCAGCAAGGAAATTCAGTGCGGGCAGAGGAAATCAGAAATCTTTACTTTCAGCAGGTACTTTGTTCCCTCCCAGTCATTGATTTATCTTTACTTATAAGGGATCAAATGTATTTCTTTTGAATTTTTTATGACTGGCAAGACCTATCTGTATGCAGCGCACTGAGATCGTGGATGATGCTTCATGGGTAATGGGCTTCCTTGACATGATTGACCCTGCAGTAGACAGCATAAAGAAGTTGCTAAATTTGAAGGATAACCCTTCAATGAGCCAGGAAGCTATCAGTGTCATAATAAAGAGAGAGAATAGCAGCAATTCAGAAGGGACGGTCAGCATTCCAGCCAGTCAGATCGCCAGCAACAATGGCGATGGCGATGAAGCGTGGGAGGATTTCGATCTGGACTCGTTTGTCAGAGACAAACTCTCTCTCGATGAATCACAGTTAGAGGTTTCACTGGAACCCTCTCAACCCAAGGAAATCCGTAGGTCTTCTAGAAGGATATGGAGAGCAACAAATAACTATACTGCATCAGCACGGTGATATGGAACACCAGAAATTTGTAATTCTGTCTCAAAATAGACCATTGACCCTGCAAGGAAATGTGCTTTACGCTCAAGGTGTTGGTCTAGTTGGAAAAAGGGTATTCGCTGACTATCATATGGAACCCTTCCCTCTCTCTCTCTCTCTCTCTCTCTCTCTCTCTCTCTATATATATATATATATATATATATATATATATATATATATATATATATATATATATATATATATATATATATATATATATATATAATAGAGAGAGAAGAAATGATAGCGTGATTTCACGGCTTCAACAAGTAGCAACCACTCTCCAACACTATTCTTTCACGCTCAAAAATTTTCACCGGTCACATTCATCGTCACCCTTATCAAGAACACTTTAAAAATCTAGTTTTATTGTTTTAAAATAATTTTGATAGTGACCATAATAATTTTAGTTGGTGGACAGTTTTGAAAAAAACAAAGAATAATAGAAGATACTCGAAAGTAGACTTCTTTAATGACCTATCTTTTCCTAATATATATATAATAGTTATAAGATAAAAGAGAGAAAAGAAAGAAAGAAAATGGTAGAAACTAGAGACAAGAAAGGAAGGTTAATGATTTTAGCACTAGTGCTCCCTCCCAGCTTCACCTATGGGAGCATCTAAAGGTGCCTCATATGGTCCAACGAAGGCTCCATCCTATGTTGCATGGGGAGGCATATCCGTATCTGGTACGTATCAGGTATAAGTACGTATATGGGTATGTTCGGTATATACTCATACTACGAATGGCGTATCAGTACACGTATGTGCATACCGATATGCGTACCCAAGTTTGAGTACGTCCAGTACCGGGTACTAAATGGATCGGGTTGACCTATACATATATGGGTCAACCCGACTCAAAACTACAAGTATAAAAGGTTGGCATACCCTAATCCCCAATCCTGCGTACATCTCGCTCTTGTTCCCAGCTATTCTGCTGGTCCTTCTTTTGCAAGTTCAGCACATTCGGTTGCACCACTGTCTTCACTGGAGACGGCAAAGACGTTGACACGAAATAGCTCTAGTTCGCAAGCCCTACATTTTATCTAGGGAAGGTTATTTTCTTCTACTTCTTGTTTTGGTTTTGATGCTTGTGATTCACTAACGTTGGTCAGTACCAAATCAATGTGTTTCACTTCTGCATAGTTTCTTAAAATTAACGATCAAAAGATGGTCTTCTTGGGGATCGTAGGTAATTTCTCTTTTTTGTCAAAATGGTCTCCTGGTAATTTTTCATCGACGAAGTGGACCTGGCCCCATCAATTTTGATTGTAGATGGGGTCGACGGCAATGAGAAGGAACGATGTCTCTTTAAAGTTTCTTGTTCCAGTATTTGGGATTATTTTTTCTTCATTGGTCTTTACTCTTTTTCTTGGTTGATGCGGCTGGTGTGAACTATATAGTGATATGTGATCCGAGCTATAAATAAGCAAGCGAGAATATGACTATGAGAAGGAACGATGAATTTGTTCGTCTTCTTTATATCTAGCAAGGGTATTTTCAAAATGTGGTATGCAATTTGTTGTATAATCGTCTTGACCATTATTTTTGTTATTCTACTTCTTGTTTTAGCTCGGAATTACGTTGGCTTCCTTGTTCGGTTCCTTCCTTTTTTTTTACCCTTATCGAACTCAAACTTCAAATCTTGTGTCTGAGTTTTCATATTGTCCATTCAGGTGTACCCTGGACTGAAGATGAGCACAAAACCTTTTTAGCAGGGTTGGAGAAGCTTGGGAAGGGAGATTGGAGAGGAATTTCAAGGAACTTTGTCACTACGAGAACTCTGACTCAAGTGGCCAGCAACATAGTCATAAATACTTCCTTAGGCAGGTCAGCAGTAAGAAGAAGAAACGCAGGTCCAAGCGGCAAGTGACAATGTAATCTTACTATATGCTCCTACTTAGAGCCTTTGTCATTTTTTATGGAGAAGTCTTGCTATTGACATGTTTTTAATACCAAAAGTAATGTTGTTGCTTTGTCATACTCGTATTGTTAAAAGTAGAGATATCATGTAATTACACCTTCATTTTATTTATTTTTAGATGTCTAATATGTCTGCTACTGGTAGTACTTCCTCTGCTTCTATTACTAGTAAATTTACATTTGAAACACCCGAAAAAGGTTGCCCGCTCTGGGCATATGTATCATTGTTATAAGACAAAAGGACAGGAGGTGAAAATGCAAGTTGACGGTGTAACTACTATAGTTTAACTTACAAATATTCTTATTTTAAAGTGAAGTGTCACTTATTAAAGGAAAAAGGAAATGACATTGTTGTTTGTTCTAGTTTTACTAAGCAATATCTTTTAGAGATGAGACAAATTGAGAGAGAAGCACATGAAAAAGTTAGACAATTGCAAATTTTCTTACCTAACGGAACTACAAGTTTGAATCCACCTACATTTGAATCATTTGATAAAAGTAAGAGGAAAAAAAAATAGGTGAAAGCCAACTGGCAAAAGCATTTAACAATGAAGCAAGGGATCACTTGACATGGGAAATAACAAGATTATTTTACTCTGTAGGTTTGCTTTTTAATGTAGCTAGAAACCTTTACTATGTTAGTGCATTTAAATATGCTTCTAACACCTCAATTTCGAGTTTTACTCCACCTAATTACAATGCTATCAGGACTATACTATTGCAGAAAGATAAAGCTCATTTAATGAGATTGCATCAACTTATCAAAGATACTTGCTTGCTTTGAAAAATATTTGTGCTCCTAAAAATAATCCAAATAATGAGAGTGTTTATCTTTGAATGTCATTGGATTACTTAACATTTGATGATTGCCTTTTTCATTAAGAATTTTATCATGAATCATTCCATGAGGCTAGCCATGTATAATCAATTTGTGCATCTGAAGCTACTTTCTATTGTTGAGACTAGATTTGCCTCCGTCATTGTAATGCTTAAAGGTTTAGAACTATTAAGCATGGTCTCCAATCTATGGTCATTAAGTGAAGAATGGTCTCACTATAGAAGATGATGTTCAAAAGTACATGTGAAAGAAACAATTTTGAATGACCTTTGGTGGGATAAAGTTGATTATATTCTAAGCTTTACAAAGCCCATCTATGAAATGCTTCGTTCTTGTGACAGATAAGCCAAACCTTCATTTGATTTATGAGAAATGGATTGTATGATTGAGCAAGTGAAGCTAGCCATCTATCAACATGAGGAAAAGGAGTTGAATCAACATTCATCCTTCTATGGAGTGGTGTATGACATCTAATTTCTAGATGGAATAAAAGTTGCACACCTCTTCATTGCTTGGCTCATTCACTTAATCCTAGGTAAATTTAATTAACTTTCAAGTTCCAAGTTCTTTTACTTTTTCATCTAAGAGATGTACTTTGGTTTTTGTATTATAGTAATCACTAATTTATATTTTTATGTATTGGCTTCTATAATATTATTGTAGACAATGGCTTGAGGAAGCTCCAAAGCGAGTCCCCCACATAAGGACAATGAGATTTGTATGGGGAGAAACAAATGCACGAAGGATTACTTTTCGGATTCTCAAGAAAGCGAGAGGTCTTCGGAGTTTGTTAAATTCTCAAGTGGTGAAGAAGAGCTTAGCCAATTTGATTGCTTGCAAGATAGGTGGGACTTGACACCAAAGGAATGGTGGGTCATGTATGGAGCTTCAATCCCCAAACTTCAAACCATTGCCTTGAGAAGCTCCTTTCACAACCTTCCTCTTCCTCTTGTTGTGAAAGGAATTGGAACACATATTCCTAAGAATTTTTAAAGTTGCATCATTGTCTCTTGATGAACCAAATATAAAAGCAGTCCTTTTTACTGATGATAGTGAAGGAAATATTGAGATCGAGACTATTGGAGTTTGAAACTTAATGTATTTAGATTCAAAGATATTGTGTTTAGAATATGAATTTTGATATGTATTGTAACTTTTTTTGTGCTGATATAAATATGTAATATTTTGTTAGAATGATATTGTTTCAATGTATCCGAGTTTATGCTTGGTGAACTATGTAATGCGAGTTTGTTGTGAGTTTATATAATATGTAGGAAGACTACAGTGCGAAGTATGCATTGGTCAACTATATAATACGAGTTTAAAACAGGTGCATATTTTGTAATGTTCGTATATATACACAACATGTCAACCTATTCTTTAGCATAGAACGTGGATCAATTAAGATCTCTATATAATTATGTATATATATATATATGTAAATTTATTTTTTTATTATGTTTTTTAATAGTGACGTACCCATACCTTAGTTTTTTAAAAAATTACGTACCCCGTACTCGTATCCATGCAACATAGGCTTCGTCGCACAGTTCCTATGGTGCATTTGCATCCGCAGCATAGTCTGGCCTTACGGTGTCCTCCTTATAGATGTGCTCTTCGTGGGATCCAGCCAGAATGGAACGAATTTGAGAAGTGAAAACATGAATAGGAACGGCAACAAAGAGAATAAGAAAATCTTTCATAAGAATCAAGGTGGGGACACAAAAAGCAGGTTTCTGCCACACAAACTCGGTTTCGATCCTTCTTCTAATTCATTCTACAAAATTAGATTTATCTAAAAATAAAACAAATTATAAGAAAAAATAAATAAAAGAAAGTGTTACTTTTTTCTAATTCATAAAATCGTCATTTCCCATGTTTTATTTCTACTACTATAACAACAACAACTACAACAATTAAGCCTTTTCTACTAGAGAAGGTTGGCTACATGATTCTTTGTTTCCACAAAGTCCTATTATGTTTCATGTTAGCAGTTAACTCACAATAAGCTAGATCATTCCTTATTGTTTATTTCTAACACTTTTTCGGTCATCATTTATCTCTTTTAATACTTTCAAAATCTAGTTTTCATGTTTCATTTCTAATTTAAATAAAAATAAAACAAATTATAAGAAAAAAAGTGTTACTTTTTTCTAATTCATAAACTCATCATCATTCCCCACGTTTCATTTCTAATTTAAATGTATTTTTCATAAATTAAGTTTGAACTAACATTATTTGGTTTCTTTGTTGATTAAAAGTTGTGGATGAAGATTGTGATGACAAGAAAATTAGGTGTGAGGTAATGATTAACTGTACGACCAGTGGGACCAATGAGTGTTAAGCTGATTGTGTAATTGCGGTTGCGAGATTCCTAAGAACGTGTACTGTTTAGTTGTGAAGAAAGGAAATCCTAAATGTGGATGAAGCAAAGAGATCCGGTGAAAGAGAATTTTAGTGGGATTGAGTGGGACAGGAGTGAAATTTTGGAATTGAGAAGAGAAAGTATTTATATAAGAGGTAACTTCGGTATTTTCTAAAAACATATGTGACTGCCGGCCACCGAATTTGACCTTCTCAACAAGTTGCACATTTACTGTTCTTGTGTTTGCCTTATCTAGAAATATGATCGTGTGCCAGCTGATCGAAGTATTGAGGAGACCGGAGATGGACGGAGTTTACGTCTGCAACTTTACTACCGGAGAATTGGACACCCAGAGGTACGCCCGCCCTCTGCCAACCATTGGATTCTACATAGCCGGTGTGTTCTTTAATGTTAGCCTTCGAACAATGATGGTTCACTTGCAGATGGTTCAATATCAATGCCTTTACCACAACCCTTCTCTCCATTGCAACCAAACTGCCTGTTGATCTCAACACACCCATGCCTGGTCCCCGCGACCAGCTCACCAAGCTCAGTGGAACCGTCATGTTATCCCTCTCCATGGCCTTCTTCCTCCCATCTTTTAGCCAGATGAATCCTGAAGATATGTTATCCAACGTAGCTGCTCTGGTGGTTTTGGTGGTGACAGTGGTTGTTAATATTTGCATCCAAATGGGAGCCGGAGTTATCTATGTTTTCAGGATTGAACACATCGTTGTAGTGTGCTTGACCTTGTTCATGCTTGTAAATGTGCTCAACGCTGCAAAATGCAGTAGAGATATCAGTAACGAAGTAAAGAGAAAACTTCATGATAAGTCTGTACGTTTTGAGGAGAGTTATACAGCTCCTATTAAGGCACTACCAGCATTCGTCCACGACGTTGAAAGGACTGTGACATTGTGCAAAGAGTCGATCCCTAAACGTCTGTTTACCCATTATGCTAGACAAGCAGCAGATGTGGATTATACAATGATCCGGTCGGCAAATGGCAGTGCGGCTGGAGTCGTCTCACTCTTGCTTGTTTTGGTTTTCATTGAATCAGAAATCAGAAGCATTTGTGTCGTCACTTGTGGCTGGAGAGGAAGGCGGTATAATACGTTTCTGCGGTGGGGACTCTGATTACAAATGGTCTATCTGGGCAGTGTTGGTCTCGCAAAATATTTTCTTTCTTGTAATGGCCATAACCCTGACCTTCAGGTGGTTCCATGGCATCAAGGGCGTTATGCAACCCGAGAAGGAGATGAGGAAATGTGGGAGCATCTTCAACACCGAGTTGTCGAGGCTTCGAGCTTCTTATGAGACCCTAGGTGAAATTTAAATGGGTCCTCTAAAGCTCAGGGAAGCGACGAGACTCCTGAGACCAATAGTGAGTACCCCTTTCGTTTATTTTCAAGTGGTAACATCCTTGATGGGCAGAGCTGTAAGTCGAACTTCTGCTCCCTTTTGCTTGTTTCACCGGTTGCGGCATCGCGAACATGTAAATGGAAACCGACAGTACAACATAGGATACAACTTGGCTTCATTGGTGGTGTGTCTGGATGACGAAAGGGAAGATTTTTGTGATTGGATGTACCAAAAGTGCATCGACGCGGCTGCTAACGAGATGAAAGCACTGACAACAAGAATAGCAGGAGTGGGTTCACAACCTTTGGCAGATCCCGCCCCCTTGGAGAACTTCCTACGCGTTCCTGGCTATAACAACACAGCTTCCGGACTCTTTCTTGACAAGAACGATCTTTGGGAGACAGTGGTATACTTCCTTGACAAGCATGACCAAACAGGCTGCCGCCTGCAACTATCATCACTTGCTTTTGTTATTCGTCTACTCCTCAACAGCTGATTGGTTTTTGAAAGAGGACCTTGATGGTCTTCCCAATTTACAGGAAATTCTTCCTGATCCTATCCAACCAAATGTCGAGCCGGCTTAACTCCTGGCCAAAGCTATTTTCATGCAGTGGCATTCCATTGTGAACGTTTTGTTGCTTGTGAGTACTTGTCTCGGTACGAGTCCCCGAAAGATGTGGCGTTTACGCCCTCGACATCAGTTGAACTAACTATTGAAGAAGCCTCTCGAATTGTAGCCGGCACCCTCAGTAAGATCTTCATCACCATAACAAAATCCTTTCCCCCAATCGAGAAAGAACAGTACAGTCAGGCGGTGTATGAGGCAAACACAAAATTCTTTTACCACCTCGACCACCTTAAAGATCCTCTATCCCCTATACTTTTCTGGATACGTCCCCATTTAGACGAGCTCCATAGTAAGCTTGTGTTCCGGAAAGACTTAAAACGGACCCTTGAAGAGCGAATGTACAGAGCTCGCGACTCAGTATATGAAATCATTCCAGAGGATTTAATCAGACGAAGAAAAGAAATCTTTCCGGATGATTTATATGCGCACGGTAAGTGCGGCGACCTGTTTCTGGTTGGTGCCCTTTACGTCACGTATCCTCTCACAGCTCTGTGCGAAGATCCTACGGCAGAAGTAGCAGCGGTGCGAGAACTTGCTGTCCACCTCGAACCCTATCGTAGGCTCGTCCGTTACGTGCTTAGCTTAAAGAAAGACGATAACGGATACGCGTTTGGTGTAACCTACCCTCACATGATGGGAGCGGACATTCTATGGAATATGCTGTTCCGTTTTGATGATGGTGGGTGCGCTCCTCCTGATTTCGATCTTCCCGATACCCCTGAACGCATTGTTCTGAGAAACCTTCACTATTTGGTGAGGTCTACCATGTCAAACATGACCGCCCCTACAGGCGAGGTTTGTAATGTTGAAGTACTGAAAGCCGTCCATGATGTGCTGAGTGACATTTGCTGCGTCATCATTAAGATCGAGAGGCGCCTTCCTTCTCTGGCCTTCACGAAGCTGGTTGATCTTTTGAAGCTGGAAGCTTGGTTTATCGTGTATGATTTATTCAAGTCGTGGCTTGAGGAAACGATGAACGTGCGATCCTTGTACAGTTAGGCCTGTGTGTGGACGCCCAGGTGGCCGACCCTCACAAGATGTTGAGTGGTGTCGCCAAACAAGTTCCGCTTATTTTGAATGGAGGTTTATGCTTTGCGTTTTGTGATTGTTATTTTGAATGGTGGACTTCGATTTTCCTGCAAAGTTTGTCTTTGATTTCTGTCACTAACTTGCTTTGTTTTCTGTCACTATGTTGCTATAAAACACGCGATAGTTATTCCTTTACCAAATTATGCTGCTAATCTCTTATTAATTCCTGCAAAATTCTCGTTATTCCTGTATATACTGTAACGTGGATAATTCATGGGACATAATTCAAGGACCAAGGAGCTCCATGATAAAATCATTATATAATATTTCTACGAACATAAGATTAAGTCAATGCCTAATACAAGTCCAAACATTTTTGTTTACATGAGACTCTTCTAAAATAGTTCTCCTTGCGTTAAACAATATCAGAAAGGACCGCCTGGGCAACTACTTGGCTTCATTAGACATAGTCCAAAGGAAGTCGGTTGTCTTCATTGGAGGCATAAGACTGGTTCTGGAAAGAGGAACTTGTTGGTCTTCCTGGTCTCAAGGAAATTCTTCCTCATATCCAACGAAATCCCCATCAACATTTCAAGGAATTAAAAACTTTATCAAGTAAAGCGGCAAAAAAGATAGAAAATTTAGATGGAATTTCGTTTTAAACAACAAAGAGCGTTTCGATACCCTCCTCCTTATCGAAGAGCTATGTAAGATTGAAGAACTAACCAGGGACAAACCTCACTTTGTTGCCGAAACCCACATTGATTACGTTAAGTGATCAGTAATACTCGACGGAATTGTCCTCATACATACTGATGCTTTGCAAGACCGTCGCTTAAACAGTAGAAATTCAGCTTAAAGTTTACGAGTTCAGTGTCCCAGAACAGCCCATCTAACAGACCAAACTCCATCTTGCCGATCAGAGGGGGAAAAAAGATCTGTTCATCCTATCAATCTCACCTATACGTAACCCTCCGGCAAGCACATACACACAAACGCAAATTACAACCAGAGGAACTGTATTTACAAAAAGAAACAGCCACGATTTCGTTGGCGCAATTCAAACAATCAAAGGCTTGGTTACTTCTTGGCTCTCGAGCAAATCGCTTTCATCATCAACAGGAAGAGCATATCCTTCTCTGTACTTGGCCCACAACACACAACAGAGGCCAACAAATATGAGAGCCATCCCGAGAACGCTGCACGTAATCAGCATAGTAAGCAATGAGCCATGCAAGTTCCTCGTAATTTCTAATCCTAAATAACCATACAGCACCTAAAGTGCCAACTCACAACCCTTCCCATGCAGAGAGAGTTGCCCAACATGAAGGAAGAGAGAATGGCCGCCCTCATCGTGCCCACTGGGCTAAACATGGAGACCAAGACCGGGCCTCTTTTCTTGATGGACCATCCTTGAAAGCTGAAGCACACCCCGTTCACAAGGCATCCCTGTTAATGTTTAAAATCCATCAAGGAGGCGATCGACTTGTTGAGCCACTGAACCAATATTTTTTTGTTACAAGAGAAGGCTTCAGCCTAATATACACACCCACACATGTATCATCTGGGAGTAGAATTCCCCACCAGCATCAATGATGCTAAAGCGTGCCGCCATTGAGCTAACGTCGGTGCAACCATTTTGATCACCATCATCACTATCACTACTGGCCGCATGTCGTTTCTGGTAATGTTTCCACCAACCATTAATGCAATTTGGTAGAAGAGAACCATCATGCATGCTCACTATAGGGGGTGTCAAATGGGGTCATTGGGTCTTGTCACTTTGGGCACTAATCAAAATGGATCAACCCGGTTTACATTTGGATCATATTCTTTGAACCCAGGCTAGACCTGTCAAATTCGGGTTAGGTGCCGGTTGACCCGACAGTGACCCCCATATATATATATGGAGAGAGAACATGGTAAATGCATACACTTATTTATGCTCTAACAATCTTTAATATCTCAAGCATTAGATGCACTTGGTAGGGTCGCTATCCTAAAATTTTCTTAGTGGCAGACCCATTCATGGGCCAAGTGAGGCGCTCACTCACCCGAAAAAATACAAAAGGTCTATACCATCAGATCGGCCCCAACGGCTGGTGACTGCAAGTAGGTCTGTCGGGGTTCCACTTCAATGGCGGGTCAAACACCTCGCCTTATGTTATACGTAAGGGTGCAAGAGATACGAGCTGTTCTAAGCTGCTCAAAATTGACTCGGCAATAGATTGAGCTCAGCTGAGTCGCACTGAGCTCGAGCTGAGCTCCACTCGAGTAGCTGATGAACCTGATATAGCTTTACATGTGTTGCATATGAAATAAAGTTACTCTCACCTACCAAGCCATGCCATCTCCAACCTCCCTCCCTCTCTCTCTCGTTTCACAAGGTCCCTGTCCCACTTTTTATATTATGAGCCCGATGAGCTTAAAAACAATTTTAGCGACCATGGGGAGCTCGAACCTGAAGATTCGAGCTGAGCCAAGAATTTTCGAAACGAGTCCAGTCGTGCTTGGCTATACTCAAGCTTGACTCAGATCGATTACACCCCTGACCAAGCAGGGGAGATATAAGGTGGATTAATCCAACCCTCAAATAGCTGCTCTCCCAGTGAAAAGAAGAGAGGATAACCCAATCTAAGCACTCTAAAGAGAGATCCACAACCTAACATGAGAAATCTCCAATGCTTGGATACCGTCAGACGATTCCATCAATCGATAAGCAGGAAGAGAACAAATTTGGAACGATGGGAGAACGATGGATGAGCGATGGGTGAATGAGTTAATTCTTTATATATATATATATATATATATATATATATATATATATATAGAGAGAGAGAGAGAGAGAGAGATTAGCATACGATGATTCTTTCTTTCTTTTGTGGGTTTTTCTACTATTGACGTTTGATTGGAAAACAATCAATCACGAAAAGAAATGTGTAAAAGCATCCTTAAACATGAAGAGTGTGTACAAATCTAAGTTAGGTCGAACGAACAATAGCAGCTATTACAAACTACCACATAACTCAACAGCATGGCTGTGTTGATATGGTCGGGAGACTTGTTTATGTGTGGTTGTGTATGGACAGACACACACGTGCTCTCTCTCTCTCTCTCACACACACACACACACATATATATATATATAGATAGATAGATAGATAGATAGATATAAAGAGAGAGAGAATGTAATAAATACTCAATTTGCATGATTTTACTGTGTCAACCACCAAACTTTTATCAGCCAAAACCACTGTATTTATTACTAAAATCACCTTAAAAATTTAAATAAAACTACAAAATTATTTATATAGTTATAAAAATATTTAAGCTTTTTAAGTGTTTTTAATGATAGGACTCATAGTTTGATTCGTGAAAGAAAAGACTTTTGCTAGTCATTAAAAAGCAGAATCATATAAAAAGAATCATTAAATATGATTGAGTAGCGACTATTAACTACTTTTTCTCTTTCTATATATAAAGTCTCCCACCATTAGGTGGAGAAAACAACGTATGCAGATGGAACCATGTCATCGTAGGGCACACGGTCCCCCCGGCTATGGCCGGAGACAAGCGAGCGAGCATATCATATCACGCCGGCCACATCTTGATACACCATCCATAGGCATGGCACATGCATCATCCCATGCATTCATCAATACTTACACGTGGGCTGTCTTTATGCATGATTTAATGGGAACTATGGCCATAATCAACTGGGCTAAAACTTAGCTTTGAACCTTTAAAGACGTCCATACGCATATATATATATATATATATATATATATATAGAGAGAGAGAGAGAGAGAGAGAGACCGAAAGAAAATTCGATAGAAAAGTCAATCGGTAGAAAAGTCCATGCATCTATCTGTCATAGGTGTGCAGAAGAAAAAGAGTATATATAGACGGATACATAGACTTTTCTAACGAGTTCCTTCTTTCTCCTACTTGGTATTTATGAGAAATCACACAAATCATCTAGATATAGAGAGAGAGAGAGAGATACGATCCTGCACATCGATGTCTAATTTTAAAGTAGTAATAATGTCTTTCACACTTTTTTTTAAAAAATTAAAAATTTCAAATTTACATTATATTCATGTCAATTAAAAGAAATGAGTATTATACCACCTAAAAGTAATGAGTTAATCCAGTTTTTTATATATATAAAGAGAGAAATCACACAAGAAATCATTCAATGAAAAAAAATAATATATATATATATATATATATAGAGAGAGAGAGAGAGAGAGAGAGAGAGAGAGAGAGAACGCTAGTTACTTTAATAGTGTATATGTCTGTGCCTGTATTTGACAGTAGGTAGAGCAAGATACAGCCAGGTCTTTTCCATCTCGAGATTGTAGGTTTTGAGTGCACCAAGAAAACCTTAAGAGCCGTTTATAACAGCAGGAAAATGAGAAATATTTATTCCCTTTCCTGCACTAATCTCATGAAAAATTTATTCTCGAGATCAGTTGCATATGGAAGAGTGCTTAATACTGTATGCAGCTATTGTTCCAGTACTCTCTCTCTCTCTCTCTCTCTCTCAGCTGGAAAGGAAACCTTGTAGCTGAATCTAGCGAAGAAAGAACCAAAAACTTTATTCTCTCACATGGGTATGAATGGATTCCCACTGAAGCAGTGGTAATCTAGAAAATAGTTTTGGAGGAGTGATATACCTATTTCATCGTGTTAGGGGGCGAAGCATGAATCTCAACCATATACTAACTGTACAACTGTAAAATTTCACGAGTGATGGCCGCCCCCACCTCTCCATGGAGATCCACCATTGCACTGAAGGCCAGAGGAATCCAGTTTTTACTGACTTTATAACAGTAGAAACAAGACATTTAATCAACACCACACTAACAAACAGGAAGAAAAGTCAAATTTAATCAAGCAGCACTTTTGAGATTGAATAAATTGCGCCCAAAGGTAAGAGGAATATGGGTAGCACGCTTCATGCCATGGTGAGCGGATAGAAATGAATGATTGGTCACAACAAAGCAAATAAACTACTCCATTAATCAATTGCAAATATGAAGAATTCATGTGAGCAAGAAGTGACAGGTAGGACTTGGCCTCTCACCAACTAGAGATCAGCTTGTTTGTTACTGCGCGTGGAAATGGTTAAACAACCAAGAATACCAAAATCCAGAAATTTGAGGAACAAAGAATAACCAGAACCAGGAAGAAATAGCTGGAAACAGATCACAACATTACTCTCTCTCTCTCTCTCTCTCTCTCTCTCTCTCTATATATATATATATATATATATATATATATATATATGTGTGTGTGTGTGTGTGTGTGTGTGCATGTATATATAAATATGTATGCGTCATCAACTGATTGAACTATCTGTGATATCTTCGACATCCAAGCAAGTTAACTTTTAGCAAGGAGAGAAGACATAAAACAGTGAGATATAATTGAGTAAAGACTAAAGATCCTATCCCCAAAATATACAAGAGAAATTGTATAACAAATAAGAAAATAAAAGAAATTTCGTACAATGAATTCGAAACCTATATGTTTCCTCACCTTGGAGCACAGAACGAGCATCGGTTCTCTTTTGGGTGTTGCCGGAATCTTTATGCACTGAACTGAAACACTCTCTTCACCGACGAGTTTACGCGAACTCAATTTGGTGGCGCTTAACAATCACGCATTGTGTTTGATTTTCATCATTATCTTTAAAGGGAGAGCTGGAAAAGAAACGAGCTTTTATGCAGAAATCCCAGGTGGGTTATAGAGAAACGATCGGAAAATCCCATTTTGGAAGCTTAATTTTGGTTCTCCGAATCTAACAACTCGGCATAAGATACGGCCGACGTCGAGTCCTCGAACGTTGCTGGAAGATTCAAATCGAGCATGTTATCGTCCGTCTCCTGATTCCGAAATCCAACTCCAGCGCCGGAAACGTGGATCCTCTTGTGTCCTCCGAGCGCCTGTCCAGAATCGAAGACCCTAAAACAAACAGGACATTCATGGATTTTTTGTTCGCCGCAGCCTTCCGGAAATTCGTCAAGCCCCGCTGGTGAGCAGCCTCCTTTCGTCTTCTTGTGGCCGGCGCGATGGCCACCAAGGGCCTGGTAAGACGGAAACACCCTTCTGCAAGAGCCACACTGAAACTTCCCGCGACGTCTCCGCCGGAATCCAGCCGGAGACGAAGAAACTGCAATGGAGAACTTAGGCCGGGGTCCGCAGTCGCGAGAGAGAAGCATAAGCGAGATGGCAACGTCCTCCTCCGGCGAGGTATCGGAGATTGAACTTGCGGCTTCCTCCGGCGACGCTTCGCCGCCGAACGAGAGCCGGAAGTGACGGTGGGGAGTCCTCCTCTTTGTCGGCCGGCGTAGGACGACCGAGAACTCCTCTGTCTCGCTCTGGCTATCGTGAACGCTATTTGTGGTGGTGGGTAGCGCCCAGGGTGGTAAAAGGGCGGAAGAGGCAGCATCGACGGTGAAGGAGAACCCAGGATCGGAGAGTCGGAAGCTCTTTCTTGGATTCTCTCTCAGTGAGTACACGAAGTTCTCTTCGATCTCTTCTCTCATCGATCCCTGCTCTTCTTCTTCATCTACAGAGTAATAATCATCGTTTTTCTGCTCGTTTGTTTGTCGATAGTTGCGACTGTTGGTGAGTGAAGGAAGCTTGAGAGTTGTCATATGAGATCGCATATGACCGCCGAGAGCCCGCCCGCATTTGAAGCTCCGATCGCAGATTTTGCAGACATGATGCTCATCCCCGTCTACCATTGCTTGAGAGAGAGAGAGAGAGAGAGAGCTTTGGTTGAACAAGGAAAGGAACGGTGAGACGGTAGAAAAAGAGCAAAACAAGCGAGACCGTTCTCTCAGCCCCGTGGGTTGCTGAAATTACCAAACAGGTCGTTGCTGGATAATAGATAGAGATCCGACGCATTGGTTCTGTTAAGAGTCTCGTGAATCTTGTGAATTGGATTGTAACAATTTCTCTCTTTCTCTCTCTTTCCACAAATAAATATAAATATATATATATATATTGATAAATGCATAATCTCTTCAATACATATATCTTATATAAATATCATAATTTAATCTTTGAAATGAATGGCTACAGTGATAAAATAAAAAGTATTTAATGAATCATGTCAATCAAATGTGTTTACACAAAAGTATACACCTACTTTTATCACTAGCTCTCAGCATATAATATCTTTTTGTGTGAGCTTACATAAACATCTCATATCAAAATCTAACGAGGGTCAAATCCAACTCATTCTGAAAAGGCGTTATCCAATGTGGTAGAATTGTATGTCAAAGGATATAAGGAAAGATCGTGTCATTCAAGTGCATTTAGTTGTACAGCTTCGAACGGTTGTCAAAGCACAACTTCTCTTCCTACCAACTATTCCATTGGTTCAAGTAGTTCGGCATTTGTTCTCTTAGGTCTTGAGTTCGAATCTCGTAGACGGTAAAAAACAGCCTTCACATATCTTTACCCCCGCTTCCCATTGTAGGTCACCTGGCTCGACACGGATTAAGGAGCTTAGCGACTCGAGTTTTATAAGAACCGAGACGAAGCCGGCTCAGGTTCATTTAGTAGGTGGTCTATTCACTCAAACAGTGGTTTTTGGGTTCCGTGGTTTCACGTCACGAAATTATCGTGATATGGTAGGCTCATGAAACGAACGTTGGAAACGCGTCGCCAACCCGAAAACCCGGTCACTAATAATGGGTGCAAATTGCAGGGCACTTTTAGCCAAAGTAGAAAGTGAAAAGTACCGGATGTGGTTTTACGTCTTTGTGCGTTAGCTAAGCAAGCTAAACAAAGAAAAGAACCACTTTCGTCAGGGAGGAAGACGGTGGTCTTCATCTTCTTTCAAATTTTCTCTTCTTTTTTCTTTTTTCTTCTCTTGTTTTTCGAAGGAGATGGCAAGATCGAGTGAGAATAATGTTTGAGTTTTCTAGTTTTTACGTCGAGACTTTGAGTTCAAGTAGAGAAATTTTTCCGATAAAGGAGGTGAAAGTCAGTTTGTGCCTCTTTGGGAAAAAGTTTTTCTTTTCTATGGTTGGTGATTTCAAGTCTAGCATGAATCTTCAAGGGAATAAATCCACCCAGAACAATGTGTGTTATCCACCCGAAATGACACGAAAAAGAACAAGGTTCTGTTCAGGGAACTTGTTACGACACAAACATGCAATGGCATGATATTTAGGCAGGAAAATGCTGCCAATTTTAGACCTAACATGAATCTCGACACGAACATGACCCAAAAAAGTCTTTGTTCATGTCCTCAAATGCAGCTCAATTTGCTTGTATTGTAGTAGAAGAAAAGTCCATACACTTCAGAAACTGTGAGAGTTGGAGTCCCTCATCCCCGATGAACGAGTCATAAAGATACGAGTCGTGCTCGGTTTGACCTGCTTTTGATGCGAAGATAAGTGGCATGACACAAAACACAAAAAATTGTGACCCGTATTCTGCATTCAGTGATTTTATTTTTTCTCTATATTTTCAGTTAATTATTTATTACTTCTCCAGACTGGTGAAGCTGATTGTATGTTATATATTTTATAGTATGTTTATATATTAAATAGGTGCATATGTTTCCTAGTATGTTAAATAGGTGCGAAGTAAATCACGGTGAAGATTATCTCTCTTTTTTCCTCCCTTTTTCTTTCCTAGTATGTTATATATTTTAGTACTTAATTTGATTCTCTCTCTCATACATGTATAGATAGATAGATAGGTGCATACCTTTCATCTAATTAATACTTAAATTTACTCAAACATTTCTACCATTCAATTAATAGGATCAATAATACATATATGAATTTTAAAAATAGATTGTATTATTATTCATTAAATATGAGTACAAAAAGTAGAACTACAACAACAAGTAAGCCTTTTCCCATACTAGATGGGGTTGGCTAGAGTACAAAAAATACAACTATACAAATTACTTACTTTTTTATTTAAATCTTCATTATTGATTGTGTTAGTTCGATGAAAATATTTGAAAAGAATTAAATATGGATAGAGATTGAGCATATATTACTATTTATATACATACATAATAGAGAATATGGTAAATGCATACACTCGTCTATTCTTAAACATTTTTAAAGATATTGATCATTAGAATCCAAATTTGAAAGGCAAAAAATATCTTGATACTTTTTGTTAGTATATTAAATATTAAATATTTTTTGTTTTAAAAATATCAATTGTTGATCTTAAATATTAAAATCTTTAAGAAGATTGGAGTATTGATGAATGTGTGCATGGATTATGTTTTCTCTCTCTACATATATGTATATATAGAGAGAGAAACTTTGGAGCCAAAAGGTTCTTCCAGACTCGAGATCGTATTAATGTTAATTTTGAGGTGAGGAAAGACAAAGCAATTTAGTTTTGGATTTCTCAAAATTTCTTTTCTTGTAATATTGGATATTATCCCACCAGCCGTCAAAGTGTAGCCATTAACCGCCGGATGTCATTGGGAAATCCAAAGTGCTCCTATTTAACGAATATATTCATTGATATTCGGTCAAAAGTTTCTGCATTTGGCACTCTTAATGGTTGTGCTTGTCTAACCAAATAAGATCACATCATTCGACCACATTAAAAGATCTTAATGTTGACCAGACCGGATCAGGTACGGGTACGGGGATAAGATGCATCAACCCGGTACTTGTCTCAACCCAACCTCTCTCTCTCTCTCTCTCTGTGTGCCAATCTAGGTGAACCCATCTAGTTCTCTTCCTTTTTAACTAAAACCATTTCCTGCTCCAGCAATGCGTTTCTCATTTGTAGAGGTCTTTAGTCGGCGGGTTATGGTATGATTTTTGTTGTTATGGGGAGCGTTCGGTCTGCTTGGGATTCAAAATTGTGATTGATTTGCGCTTTTTTTATTTGTGATCTTGGGTGCTGCAAACTCCGCCCATGTAAGAAATCACCCTTGCATGGTCAGTCGTAAACCTGAATAAAGGAAGAGGGTTGTGTTAGGCTTTCGAAAGTCAGCGTAAAACTTTATCGGATTTTATACCATGGATTACACAAATTATGAGCATTGTGTTGAAGCGTCCCCTTTTAGCGACGCGCTGAAGAGCTCGAATGCAGTGAAAAGTAAGTAAGGGTCACTACATTTTAGCAAAAAATGTAGTGAATCAATTAGAGAGAGGGTTTCTACATCATGTACGGGTGTGGGTAAAGAAGTTAGTTCCGCTACAATCGCCCGAATATAGTGAATAAATTAAATAGAGGGTCTCCGCATTTTCAATATAGATGGTTTGGGGGTAAGAAAGCTAGTCCTAGATAATAAAATTCGTATTGGTTCTTCGAATATCGAAACATTGTCCTATAAGCTAATGGAGGTGATAAATACTATGATTCGGAGAAATACTCATATTTTATATTTACAATAGACAAAGTGGGTTAGAGAAAAAGCAAAGGAGATAGAGGATAAAGGTTTTAAATTATGGTACTCAGGTAAAGAAAATGCTCGAAATGGAGTTGATATTATTATAAATAAAGATTTAAAGGATAGTGTAGTAGACATACAACGATATGGTAACCGAATCGTGACATTGAAATTACTATTAGGAGCAAAGGTTTTGAATATAGTTTGTGCTTACGCACCCCAAGTAGGACTAGAAGATAGTATAAAGACAGCTTTTTGGAAAGAGTTAGACAAGGTGATTCAAAGGATTCCACAAAGTTAGATGATTTGTTTAGGAGGAGACTTAAATGAACATGTCGTTAAAGAGGTATTAGGATATCAAAGTATTAATGAAAACTTTAGTTTTGGGGATATAAATGAAGGAGGTAGAGAGATTTTAAATTTTCTTATGGCATTTTATCTCTTTATATCAATACAATCTTCAAAAAACGAGATGAACATTTAATACTTATAAGGGTGGCTTATCACAAACACAAATTGATTATTTTATTTGTAAAAAAAATGATAGAGCATGTTGTAAAAATTGCAAGGTAATTCCAGGAGAAAGCTTAACCACACAATATCAACTTTTAGTTATGGATTTACAAGTAAAAAAATAGACAAAAAAGAAAAGAGTGCATCAAGCTATTCAAGCTAAATGGTGGAACCTCAAAAGCAAGAAAGAAGGTATATTTAAACAGAAAGTCCTTCAAGGAGATGCCTGAAATTATGTTGGTAGACCTTATGATATGTGGAACAATATATCAATATATATTAGGAAAGTAGCGAAAGATGTGTTAGGTGAATCTAAGGGAAGTATACCATTACAAAAAAAGCTTGGTGGTGGAGTGAAATAGTGCAAAATAAAATAAAGCAAAGAGGTAGGCTACAAATTATATTATGCTAGGAAAACTAGTGAAATTTTAGAGGCTTATAAGAAAATAAAGAAGGAAGCGGAAAATACCGTCAGTGAAGCGAAAGCTAAAATTTAGATGATTTATATAAAAAAACTCAACTCAAAAGAGGGTGAAAGAGATATTTTTAGGATAACGAGAGCTAAAGATAAGCAAAGTAAGGATCTTAATTTTGTTGGATGCATCAAAGATGAGGATGAGAAAATTATAGTAACAAATGATAATATAAGAAATAGATGGAAAAACTATTTTTATAAGCTTTTTAATGAAAATAAAAATGTTAGTAATAGCTTAGGAGAGTTAGTCAAATTAAAAACGAACATAAACCACAATTTCTACCGATGTATTCAAAAGAATGAAGTCAAAGAGGCTCTTAAAAGGTAGTAAATTGGTAGGCCTAGACAATATTCCTATAAGAATTTGGAAAATCTTAAGAGAAACAAGAATCACTTGGCTCACAAGACTATTTAATGAAATATGGAGAAACCAAAAGATGCCCAACGAATAGAGAGAAAGTACATTTATACAAGGGAGACATTCAGAATTGTGTGAATTATCGAAATATCAAGTTAATGACTCATACTATGAAATTATCGAACGTAGGTTAAGACAAGTATCGACTACGACAAAGAACCAATTTAGATTCATACCAACCAGATCTATTGTTGAAGCGATTCACCTTTTGAGACGTCTTATGAAACATTTTAGAGTAAAAGAAAAATACCTTTAAATGATATTTATTGATCTAGAAAAAACTTACGATAGGGTACTGAGGGAGGTTCTTTGGAGAACCTTGGAAAAAAGAGGTATCCCATTGATATATATAAACCTTATAAGAGACATGTACGATGGTGCAAAAACATGTGTGAGGACTGATGAAGGAATGACAAACTTTTTTGAAGTTAATATTGAGTTACATCAAGGATCAACTTTAAGTTCATACTTATTTATAAAGGTGATTGATGAGTTAACAAAACATATTCAAGATGAAGTACCTTGGTGTATGTCATTTGAGATGACATTGTGTTAGTGGAGGAGTTTAAGGAAAAAATTTAATAGAAAATTGGAACTATGGAGAGAAACATTAGAAAGTAAAGGCTTCCGACTTAGTAGAACAAAGACAAAATATATGGAATGTAAGTTTGATCATTTGGTTACTTCAAAGGACATAGACATTAAAATTGGCACACATTGCATTCCTAAAAGAAAAGTTTTAAATACCTAGGGTTAATTTTTCAAAGTGATAAAGAATTGATGGAGATGTTATGCATAGAATTAATGTTGGTTGATTAAAATGGAGAGGAACAAGTATTCTTTGTGATAAAAATATACCATTAAAGTTAAAAGGTAAATATTATAGAGCAGCAATTAGGCCTGTCATGTTTTATGGTTCTGAGTTAATCATCATATACAAAAGAATGTACAAAAGATGTCTATGACAGAAATAAAGATGTTGAGATGGATGAGTGGTTATACAAGAAAAGACCTAATTCAAAATGAGGTTATTAGAAATAAATTAGGAGTAATACCAATAGAGAATAAAATGAGAGAATAACGTTTAAGATGGTTTGGACACATAGAAAGAAGATCAAAAGAAAAACCAGGAAGAGTATGAAAAACTAGATTTTAAAAGTATTAAAAGAGGTAGAGGACAACCACAAAAAGTGTTGGAAAGAAACAATAAAGAATCATCTACCTTATTGTGAGTTAAATGCTAACATGGCACGGGCTATGTGGAAACAAAGAATGCCCATCCGTTCAGTATGAGAAAAGGCTTAGTTGTTGTTGTTTGATCTTGGGTGCTGCAGGTATTGGTCGGTGGTGACATTTTGGGTCAAAGAGGTGGTTGGCGATCCGGACCTGCTTGATTTATGGTTTAGTGTTAACATCCGGACATTGCAGCTTCCTTTGCTAATCTTTCCTTGAATGAGTCTGAAAGCATTGCAGAGGTTGACACTGGCAAGGTTGTTGAGAGCGGGGTTGTCAAATAACAGTGAATCAAATGAATTCGAATCAGTGAAAGATAGGAGGAAGCTTTCTTCTTCTCCCATTGAGCCAGACGACCCTGCAGAACCAGCGGAGTCGATTATAGATGGAATAAACTCCAATGATTCGCCATTGGATTTTTCATTGGGAAGGGGACACCAACAACCTCAGCCAAGTGTAAAGGAGGTTCAATGGAGTAATTTTCACGCAGTTTCAGCTGAGAATGATGTTTGGTGGCTTTGGTTCTTACTCCGATTTCATCACTGAATTTGATACTGATGGGATCGGACCGATCGGAGAGGATAATGGTGGTTCATTTTGGTCTTTACCATCAAAACCACAACCCGAACTTGTTCATGGAGAAAAGCATCAACTTGATGCAACCGGATTTGTGCTGCATTCAGCTTCACCTGTTGCACCTGATGGTTCTTTTATGCTTGATTCTAACAAGAATGTAGTTCATAGTTCTGTTGTAACTGGGTCTCACGAGGATGTGGTCGAGAACTCAAGAGGTTGGGGCTTTGGCTACCAGGAACCTCAAACTTATAATACATACAGTATGCTGCCAAATGAGCAGCTCGGATATATAGTAGTCAATACTGGGAGAGCCTCTATCCAGGATGGAGGTATGACCACAAGACAGGGGAATGGCATCAGATAGATGGCTATGATGGAACCGTTTCCGATTCATATTCTGCTAGTTTGCCAAATAGCTTGCAGAATTCTCAAGACAATGCCCTTCCAATTGCTGTTGCAAGCAATGTGATGTTGGATCACGGAGAAGTTTCTTTGCAGCAACATTGACTCCTGTTGAGCAAGCTGTAGCGAATGAGTACCAAACAGGCGGTGTCTCTAACTGGAATGAAGCTTCTCTGGATGTCAACACTTTTGCTGGGCACCCTTCCAACATGTATTTTCATCCTGATTACCCAGGATGGTACCATGACACTTACACTCGGGAGTGGCATCCGCTGGACAAGCAATTTGATCAGTCTGTGCAGATGGATGGTAATAACTTTGGGCAGGGATACAACCACCGAGCCCCAAAAGGTGCTGATTCTTCTGCCAATCTTTCAACCAATGAAAGTTTTTCCATTCTGTCAGAAGTAGCCCATATACAGGATCACAACAAGCACGAACTATGAGTGGATGCAGTCTGTCAGCCGCTCTAGCCAAAATGACCAAGTGACAAGTTCTTACAAACAATCTGTTATGTACCTTTAGTCAGATTCTGTTGATTGTGCCTCTGATAATGTCCTTTCTTACCATCAATCCAATGAATATCTTTTACCTCAGGGAAACATGCATGAGCCTAAAGGAGATGCAGTATATCATACAAATCGGCAGGTCAGTTATAAGACCCCTGAAGCGGTTTCTTATTATGAGCAGGAAAATTTGTCATATAAGTAACATCAGTGAAACAAAGCTCCAAAGCATTTCAGTTCCTGACAAAATGCATGGTTTTGAACAACCAATACGTTTGCAAGGAAATCAGGCATATTACAGCCCTCATTACTATGAGAATCAACAACCATCAAATTTTCTCCGAACAGTTTACTCGTCCCGCTTCTCTGCTTCATATGGTACTACTAGTGTGAGACTCAGCAGGGCGTCCTCTGCATACATTAGTAACGTTTGGGTTGTGGTAAACTTATGATTATGAAAGTAAATGATCCATTCAGCAGAAGCTCGGGTGTGGAGAAGCAGGTGAGTTCATCAATGAACCACCTTGGAAGGGGTTAATTTTTTTCCAAAAGACGCAGAAGTCAATTGCGTACATGGAACTTATGTTATCATCTCATTTCTTTGTCAGCTTATTTTCAGGCACTGCTAGACTATGTCTACTTGGTGCTGACCACTGGAAGTCTGCACGAACATTTGCCAGTCCTGATGCTATTCAGGTGAAATGTCACTTATTGGGTAGCTGTTTTCATCTAAAAATCTTTTCAAGCACGCAGACTAGCTCTTCAAGGCTCTCTGGCGGCCTGGAGCTGTATGGTTTCTGTTCTCTGCATTGTTAGTCTTCTGTAATAACTTCTACTTGCATATTTTACCATCGACAGAGAACAGAACTATATGAATATGCAAAGGTTCTAGGCAATTCTCAGTTCATCTTGCAACCGTTTCAGCCATATAAACTTGTCTATGCGCACATGTTGGCTGAGGTAGGAAAGGTCTCAGATTCTTTGAGGTCAGTTGTGTTTTCTCACTGGGTCTCTTTGTTGAGTTTTCTTTTTTTGGTGCCTAAGCGAACGTAGGTTTAATCAGGTATTGCCAAGCTATCCTTAAAACATTGACAACTGCTGGCATTAAAAATTTCTAATAGAGTTGTTATCCTATTTATTTCTTTGAAAAATTATTTTCTAATTATTTTCTAATAATTTTTCCTTATATACAAGCTTCATACTTATTAAAAGTGTTTTTCTAAAATTTAGGCAATAAATCAAAGTTGGCTATTTTTTAAACTTTTTCAAAGTTATAACATTCACATCAACATCAAACACACAATTAATATAAGTAGCATATCATTCATTTTTATTGATATTCAATTTAAACAATCCTTGTTTAATGTCAAATTGTCTAGTGAAAGCTATCTTCTCATGCTTCCCCATGATTACCTTGTTAGAGACAAACCTTACCTCAAAATCTTTCTTAACCAAGGAAGTGATCGAAACTAAATTACATATAATAGAGGGCATAATTAATACATCAATCAATATTACTGATACATCAGGCTGCCTATTGCCCGTGCATAAGAGACATTACGCTTATTGTCTCCTTCACCAGGACAATCAACCTTGCTCAATTTAACCCCTTTCGCAACGTGTGTAGATACAGACTTTAATTCACTCATTTTAAACTTCTTAATAATATAATCAATATATCTTTTTTGACTTAAGTATAAAAGTTTTGATTCTCTATCTTGAGAAATCTTTATACCTAGGATATAAGATGCTTTTTCCATATCCTTTATTTCGATTATTAAGTTTAATCATGACTTTATTTTGACAATCATCTCATTGTCATTCCTCAATAATATATCATCTACATATAAAGATAAGATGACAAAGTGGCTCCGACTCTTCTATACATATACACAGTGATCAAGTTTATTAGCCACAAACCCAAGTTCAATAATGGCATTTTGAAAAGTTAAATACCATTGGCGAGATAATTGTTTCAGGCTATATAGGGATTTTCTCAACCTATATACTTTATCTTCTTAACCTTCAACTATATATCCTTTGGGTTGATGCATATATATGATTTCATCTAAATCTTTATTTAGAAAAACAATCTTTACATCTAATTAATGTAAATCCAAATTATAATATGCTGATATCGCCAAGATTATTCTTATGGATGTAAATTTCGCAACTGGAGAACCCAACATAATTTATTAACTCCTTTTGTGAAAAAACCTTTGCAACCAACATCGCTTTAAACTTTTTGATTAAACTATTGACTTTATACTTTTTTTTGAGAACCCATTTGCAACATATGGCCTTCCTTCCTCTTCACAAATCAGTCAACTCTTAGACTTGGTTTTTCTCAATGGATTCAATTTCTTCATCCATAGTTTTTTCCTAGTTTTACGATTTAGATGAGTCAATAGCCTAATGATAAGTCAAGTTATCAGTAAGCTCATCTAAATCTACTGAATTACATACTTTCTCTGCAAGGTAAGTGTGATAATCCTTCAAGTAGGACGATGTGGCTCTAAGCCTTTTGTGTCCAATTAAAGATTCAGTTTGTTCAAGAAGCTCATCAATGGGTTCAAAAGATGATTGATCTAGATCTACTAGATTATCAACATAATTATCATCATTCTCAATGATGTCATTCTTAGTTTCTTCTAATAATTTTGCATCCATGCTTTTTATCAATCAATGGTCCTTATGATAAAATTGATATCCTTTAGATCATTTAGGATATCCGATAAATATACATCTTAAGGACCTACTCTCTAGCTTATCTCTAGACTGATCAAGGATCTTTACATGAGTAATAGATATTCATCTCCTAATATGACTAGGTTTTATTTTCTTCCAAACTACATCTCATATGATGTAGAGAATACAACTTATATGATACTCTATTAAATATATGCACATGTATACTTACTACTTCTCTCCAAAATATCTTTGGCATAGAAATATCTATTAACATCTATCTCATCATGTTTAATAGAGTCTTGTTGTATCTCTTTGTTACACCATTCTATTGAGATATCCTAGGCATTGTATTTTGTTTTGTAATAGCAAAGTCTTTGCAGAATTTCAAAAATTCTGCTGAAGTATATTCTCCACATCTATTTGATATCAAGATTTTGATTGTATGCCTTAATTGGTTCTTTATTTCATGCTTATATTCTTTAAATGTTTCAAGTGCCTCATATTTATGTGATAAGAGATAAATGAAAGTATATTTTGAGTAATTATCGATAAAAGTTATAAAATAAATTTTTTCTTGATGTGTTCTTACTCTAAATGGTCCACATAAATCAGTGTGAATAATCTTTAATAGGGTTGTTGCCTTAGTTACCTCTTTAATAAATAATTTTTTAGTCATTTTTTCTTATATAGAAGCTTCACACTTATTAAAAGTGTTATCATGAAAATTGGGAGTCAAAGTTGGTTAATTTTCTCAACTTCTTTAGACTTATATGTCCCAATCTTTTATGTCATACATTCACATCAATCACATAGGCATTCTCAATATAAACAAAAGAAGAGCTTTCATTTCATTAATGTTGAGTTTGAACAACTCATGCTCAACATAAAAAAGGCCAAAAATGTTATCCTGTCATGCTTCCTCATTGTGACCTTTTGAAGAATAAACCTAACCACAATCCCTTTCTTTACTTAGATAGGGACTGATACAAGATTGTGCCTAATAGAGGGCATAATTAATATATCAGTGAATACAATTGGTATGTCTCGTACAAAAATCCTAGAGGACCCAACCCAAGAACATCAGAAAAAGTGTTGTTCCCCATATATACTCGATGCTTACCAAGTTGGTACTCCTTTAGGTCTATCGCTCCCTCTTTCCTCTTTGATATACGTCGGATAGTTTCAGAATCGATCTACCAACTAGTCATCAGGTGGTGCATGTGAAGACACTAAAAAATCATGCAGATTATGTCTTGCTTTTTCATTTTACCGTGTCATTGGTTGTTACCTCCATTGATCTTCTTATTGTGATAGTTTCTTTTGTAGTGCCCCATCTTGCTATAGTTGAAGCGTTTCACTGTCGAAGTGGATTCCTACGATTTCTTAAAATTTTGATCGGTTTGTTTTTTGTTCTTATCAAATTTCTTATTTGATTTTATTTTTTTCCTAGTTGTTCTTAGAGCTATACCCTAAATCATTTTGAGCAACTATCAATTTTTCTCTTTTATTCTTGTTCATATGTTAACTCCGCCTATGTAAGGGATCACCCTTGCATTGCTGGTCCCAAGCCCGGATAAAGGAGGAGGGTTGTGTTAGGCTTCCAACAACTAGCGTAAAACTTTGTTGGATTTTATAACATGGATTACAAAAATTATGAGCATTATTTTGGGGTGTTTTTGGCTAACGATGTGCTGCAAAGCCTGAATGCAGTAATAAGTAAGCAAGGGCCACTACATTTTTGCCCGAATGTAGTGAATCAATTGAAGAGAAGGTTCCCATATCATGGACGGGTGTGGGTAAAGAAGTTAGTCCCGCTACATTGCCACCCAAATGTAGTGAAAAATTTTTAGAGAGGGTCTCCGCATTTTCAAAATGGATGAATGTGGGGGGTAAGAAAGCTAGTCCTAGATAATAAGATTCGTATTGGTTCTTGGAATATCAAAACATTATCCGGTAAGCTAATGGAGGTGGTAGATACTAATGATTCGGAGAAAGATTCATATTCTATGTTTACAAGAGACAAGATGGGTTGGAGAAAAAGCAAAGAAGATAGAAGATACATGTTTTAAATTATGATACTCAGGTAAAGAAAAGGCTCAAAATGGAGTTGGTATTATCATAAATAAAGATTTAAAGGATAGTGTAGTAGACATACAACGATATGGTGACCGAATCATGATGTTGAAATTAGCATTAGGAGCAGAGGTTTTGAATATAGTTTGTGCTTACGCACTCTAAGTAGGACTAGAAAATAGTATAAAGATAGCTTTTTGGGAAGAGTTAGATAAGGTGATTCAAAAGATTCCATAAAGGGAGATGATTTGTTTAAGAGGAGACTTAAATGGACATATCGGTAAAGAGGAATTAGGATATCAAGGGATTCATGGAAACTTTGGTTTTGGGGATATAAATGAGGAAGGTAGGGAGATTTTAAATTTTGCTATGGCGTTTAATCTCTTTATAGTCAATACAAGAAAACAAGATGAACATTTAATTACTTATAAGAGTAGCTTATCACAAACACAAATTGATTACTTTATTTGTAGAAAAAAAGAAAGAGCGTGTTGTAAAGATTGCAAGATAATTCCAGGAGAAAGCTTAACCACCCAACATTGAGTTTTAGTTATGGATTTACAAATAAAAAAATGGACAAAGAAGAAAAGAGTGCATCGAGCTATTCAGACTAAATGGTGGAACCTCAAAAGCGAGAAAGAAGATATATTTAAACAGAAAGTCCTTCAAGGAGATGTTTGGAATTATGTTGGTACACACTGTGATATGTGAAACAATATGGCTATACATATTAGGAAAGTGGCGAAAGATATGTTAGTATATCTAAGGGAGGTGTATCGACACAAAAAGAAGCTTGGTAGTAGAGTGAATTAGTGCAAAATAAAATAAGGCAAAGAGGGCACGTCATAAATTATATTATGCTAAGTCTTTAGATGCTTATAAGAAAGCAAAGAAGGAAGCAAAAAAAGCCGTGAGTGAAGCAAAAGTTAAAATTTGGGAGGATTTATATAAAAAACTCAACTCAAAAGGGGGTGAAAGAGATATTTTTAGGATAGATAAGGCTAAAGATAAGAAAACTAAAGATCTTAATTATGTTAGATACATCAAGGACGAGGATGAAAAAAATTTAGTGGCAAATAATGATATAAGAAATAGATTGAAAAACTATTTTTATAAGCTTTTTAATGAAAATAAAGATGTTAGTATTAGCTTAGGAGAGTTAGCCAAATCAGAAAACCATATAAATCACAATTTGTACCGAGGTATTCAAAAGAATGAAGTGAAAGAGGCTCTTAAACATATGAAGGGTGGTAAATCGATAGGACCAAATAATATTCCTATAGAAGTTTGGAAAATACTAGGAGAAATAGGAATCACTTGGCTCACAAGACTATTTAATGAAATATGAAAAAACTAAAAGATGCCCGAGGAATGGAGAGTAAGTACACTTCTACCCGTATATAAGAACAAGAAAGACATTCAAAATTATGCGAATTATTAATGAGCCATACTATGAAATTGTGAGAAAGAATTATCGAACGTAGGTTAAGACAAGTATCAAGTACAATAGAGAACCAATTTGGATTCATGTTAGGCAGATCTACTGTTAAAGCATTCACCTTTTGAGACGTCTTATGGAACATTTTAGAGAAAAAAAGAAATACCTTCACATGATATTTATTGATCTAGAAAAAGCTTATGATAGAGTATCGAGAGAGGTTCTTTGGAGAACTTTGGAAAAAAGAGATATTTCATTGACATATATTAACCTTAAAAGAGACATGCATGATGGTGCAAAAACATGTGTGAGGACTCATGAAGGAACGACAGACTTCTTTGAAGTTAATATTGGGTTACATCAAGGATCAACTTTAAGTCCATACTTATTTATAATGGTGATGGATGAGTTAACAAAACATATTCAAGATGAAGTACCTTAGTGTATGTTATTTGCAGATGACATTGTATTAGTGGAGGAGTCTTAGGAAAAAGTTAATAGAAAATTGGAACTATGGAGAGAAACATTAGAAAGCAAAGGCCTCCAACTTAGTAGAACAAAGATAGAATATATGGAATGTAAGTTTAATCATTTGGTTACCTTAAAGGATAGAAATTAAAATTGGCATACATTTCATCCCCCAAAAGGAAAGTTTTAAATACCTAGAGTCAATTTTTCAGAGTGATGGAAGAATTGATGGAGATGTTACGCATAGAATTAATGCTGGTTGGTTAAAATGGAGAGGAGCATATCCTTTGTGATAAGAAGATACCATTAAAGTTAAAAGGTAAATATTATAGAGCAGCAATTAGGCCTATCATGTTTTATGGTTCTGAGTGTTGGGCAGTTAATCATCAACGTATACAAAAGATGTTTGTGACAGAAATGAAGATGTTGAGATGGATGAGTGGTCATACAAGAAAAGACTGCATACATAATGAGGTTATTATAAACAAATTAGGAGTGACACCAATAGAGGATAAAATGAGAGAATATCATTTAAGATGGTTTGTACATATAAAAAGAAGATTAAAAGAATAACCTTTAAGAATGTATGAAAAACTAAATTTGGAAAGTATTAAAAGAGCTAGAGGACGATCACAAAAGTGTTAGAAAGAAACAATAAAGAATGATCTAGCTTATTGTGAGTTAACTGCTAACATGGCACACGATAGTGATCTGTGGAAACAAAGAATCCATGTAGCCGACGCCATCTAGTATGGGAAAAGGCTTAGCTGTTATTGTTGTTGTATTCTTATTTATATGTTCCTTTTCGATTGTTAGTTTCAATGATAGTTGATAAAGGATAAAGTCACGCCAAGTCTTAGGGTTGTGGTTATCATGTTTTAGGAAGGGAGAAGACTGTTTAGGATCGTAGATATTTACATCAGTTAAAGAATGATTGACTTAGATACAGTGAGATATCTAGCCATTACCAGCATTTGGTTAACATGTTCAACTACGTTGTCACATTCTTTCATTTTATAAGAATTATACTTTTGAATGAGTAGTTATACATAGAGTTTGACTGTAGTATCATATTTAGTAGTTGGAGGATCGAATAATTCTTTTGCAGTTTCAAATTCATCAAAAACCCTAATTAAGTCATCTTCCATATACGTCAACATTATAGTTCTGGTTATTATGTCATCATTTAGAAATGTCTTATATCTTTCAATTTCCTCATTTGTTGCAACTGGTGTAGGAGGTAAAACTATTTTCTTTAGTACATAATCAACTCCTTCTAAAATTAAGGCAAGTGGTATTATTCTTTTCTAAATTTAAAAATTTAGCTAATTTAACTTTTCGGTCTTTACCAATTTAGACATGTAAATTCTAGAAGTCATTTTTCTTTTTAAACTTTTAACATAGATAACAAATAGAAAGTTTGTTGGGGTTGCTGCAGAGCTCGAACAAGTTCCTATACCAAATGTTGGGGTAATAGAATACTGCCAAAGCCTTTTAGCATTCAATTGTAATGCAGTAGAAGTCGATTGTCCCCTTTCAACCCATGTTTTCTATCTTCTTTTCCTGTATCTCCAAAATGTAAGGAATATGAACAAAGTGTGTGTAAATGATTTCTAAGTTATCCGCAGAGGTTTTTCTCAGAAGACTGTCAATAAGAATCACTTTTTCATGTTTTTTTTTCTCTACAGTTTCTTTGTATTTATACATGGCTTTCCGTCTTCCGAGTTTATTGTTCTGGGCTTTCCTTTTTAACAGTTATTTCTTCTTTTATCCAGGAGATGAGTGTGTACTTTTCGAAAACAGAAAATAAGTTTAAAAACGTTTGATTTTCAAAAACATACGATCTCATAAAATCCGAAAAAAGGGTCATTCTTCCTACATTTCATGATCGTTGTTAGTAATAGAGCCGAGAGTGGCCATCCACTACTCACATGCTCTTCAATCTAAGCTCGTCTTGGCCAAAAAATCAAGCAATTTATCATCTGTCGATTACTAAAAAAAAGGCCATCTACAATTGGATGATGTGGATGAGAAAGAGGATGAAGTCAAGGAAAAATAAATAATTATGAAAAAAATTATAAAAAATCTCGTGCAAAGATACAACTGTTGCAAAAGAAAAATTATATCAAGAAGGATTGTTGTCTTAAACCAAACCATAATACTTCAATTGCAAGAACTTTAAGCATGTAAAAAAATATTCTAGGCTAAGAGCCAACAAGTAAATGCATGTAGAAGAAAAGGATGAAGAAGGTAAGTTTTATGTAAATTGGTAAATAGTAATCAAAGAAAGCGGTATTTGGTTGAGTAATAGTGGATGTAATAATAACATGATCTGTGATGGAAGCATATAATACCTTTTTTTCTCTCTTTCTCTCTCTATATAAATAAAGAGAGAACATAGTAAATGTTAACATGTTTAAGTACTAATAAATCTAATTAAATTTGAATAGATAATTAAAATTTGAATTTGAAAAATAAAGTACATTTATACTTTTATAAGTATACCTTATTATGGATACTTTTATTTTTTAAATCTAAATTTAAACCATCATATTAAGATTTGTTTAGATTTGTTAACACTTAAGTGTGTTAACGTATCCATGTTTTCTCTCTCTCCTTATATATATATATATATATATATATATATATATATATATATATATAAAGTACACGTATGTATATATACACGTACACATTCTCTGCTTTTCCCATGGACATTGCCATCCCTAGACGAGCCACGTGCACGAACTCGTGACCTTTTGCCCTTTGTCCTTAGCATGAGGTCTTATATTGGGCGTGAATGAAGAGTAGGGAGAAGGAGAAGCCACGTCTAAGCCCTCGTCGCCCAGAAAATTAACGTTACAGGACACAAATTAGGAAATTTTGCGAATGGGAATGTTGGAAGGGGCTTGGCAGAGCCGAGAGGACGAGAGGGAAAATCAACGGCCGACTTGAGATTTTCCAGCAGTTCAGGTGTGGCTGTTGTTCAGCCACTTAAATCTCCTCAAGGAAATCCAAACGAGACAGAGAGTATAAGAAGAAAGTTGGCCCTTCGAGAGCTTGCCATCGTTCTCCTTCTGTACAGGGAGATTCTGCCTCGAGCATTTCTGCTCCTTCACCAAGATTAAGGACTACCCATCTCCTTCTGGTACTCGATCTCTTTCTCTACTGTACTCACTTCTGGAAAATGGGATCTAACATGATTCAAGATGGCAAAATCCTAGCATGTCTCGTTTTATCTTAAGTGGGTTGTTGGAAGACACCTCATTCTGTGTGAGATGAGCGGCGCGAAAGTAGTGAACTGTTATGACGATTATTAATTTTGGTTAGTCGCATCAAAAGCTGAAGAATTCGCGATTTTGGTTATACTTGTGCGTTGTGGAATTTTGGTTATACTTGTGCGTTGTGGAAGCTTTAGGTTTTCGTGCTGCCTGTGTTCTGAGCGTGAATCGAGCTTTGAAGTTCGTATTTTTCACAATTTGTCATGTGACCCAATTGACGAATGCCAAAATCGCGATACCGACATCGTTGGCGATGGATTATTAGTCCATTTATCCCTATGTTCAGAGCTGTAGTTCATTCTGGTTTTGAACTTGATCTCTTCCTGTTGCTTTCAACATTTTTGCATTGATTACGTTTTTGTAGATGAATAGCATGGTGATTGTTCTAAATGTGAAACAGAGCCATGAATTTGCAAGACTCTTTATCTTCTTGCTGAGTGCTCGAAAGAGGCAGTAACAGGAACATTAGCTGCTTTCGCTGATGGAAGTTGTGGGAAGAACTTTCTTAAGTCGAAATACCAAAAGCATTGTAAACCATCCAAGTGTGGTAGGGCATGCCTAGGAATAGCTAGGGTTCTAGGTCATAAGCCACCCTATGCTATGTAGTGTGCAAGGAGAACCTACTAATATACTATGCAAGTATATGATGAAATATTTTAGGGAAGCATACATGGAAGAACTGATGTTTAGGTAGGTTATTTTATAACTGCTGGTTTCTCACCCATCCTTATTTATTTTTCATCCAATTGGACCATTAACGGAAGATAGGTAACAAAATGGTTAATTATCTTTCGTTGGTTATGGAACCCAGCTGAGTGGTGGGAAGTACTGGCTGTTTGTCTTTTAATATTGTAAGTTATTTTGCAAGGTACTTAATACATTCTTTCAGTATCCATCAAATCTTGGGTTGTAGAAATGAGCAAGAAATGTCTAGTAACCGAACATTACTTCTGTCCTTATTAATACTAGTTCCTATTAAATTCTATGATTTTCATCTTTGCTGCAGTCTTTGTTCACTTCCCTATTAATGATATAGAGCTCATTGTATCACTTACATCTTCAGATTTCAAACTCGTTTTCTGTATTACCCTGCTCATGGTTGTTTACCATGTTTTTCATGGTCATTGAATGTTGCATTACAGGGGGTGATCTAGATCACATTTGAAATGGCTGCCTCACCAGCTTCTGTAGCTTCACTGAAGCTGTCTTCTTGTGATAACAATATCTCTAAATCATTTTATGGTAGACAATGCCTCCCATATACAGGACTACCTTCTTTGAGTATAATTCCTAGGTCTGTTCGTGCTAGAGCTTCTTTGGAGCAGAGGCAGCACAGTGGAAAAAGGGAGTTTCTGAAATTTTTAGTTGGAAATGCTGGAGTTGGTTTATCTAACTTCTTGGGTGCCAAAAGTGCCAAGGCTGATGAGCAAGGTGTGTCATCATCACGGATGTCATACTCGAGGTTCTTGGAGTACTTGGACAAGGATAGAGTTGAAAGGGTGGATCTTTATGAAAATGGAACTAGTGCAATTGTCGAGGCAATTTCCCCTGAGTTGGGTAACCGGTTGCAGAGAGTGAAGGTGCAGCTGCCTGGACTAAGTCAAGAGCTTCTTCAGAAGCTCAAGGAGAAGAATGTGGACTTTGCAGCTCATACTGCTCAGGAAGACTCAGGTTCTCTTCTGTTTAATTTGATTGGCAACTTGGCATTCCCTCTAATCTTGATTGGGGGGTTGTTCCTTCTCTCAAGACGATCACCTGGAGGGGATGGGAGGTCCTGGTGGGCCTGGCTTTCCTCTTGCTTTTAGTCGAAAATCTAAAGCCAAGTTTCAAATGGAGCCAAACACAGGTGTTACCTTTGATGATGTTGCTGGCGTAGATGAGGCCAAGCAGGATTTTATGGAGGGTGGTGGAGTTTCACAGAGAAGCCTGAGAGGGTTCACTGCTGTTGGGGCTCATATACCAAAAGGGTTCTTCTTGTTGGTCCTCCGAGGGGGCCCGGGAGAGAGCCGCTATTAGCCAAGGCTATTGCAGGTGAGGCAGGTGTCCCCGTTTTTCTCAATCTCAGGTTCTGAGTTTGTTGAGATGTTTGTGGGTGTTGGTGCTTCACGAGTCCGTGATTTTATTCAAAGAAGGCCAAAGAGAATGCTCCTTGCATTGTTAATTTTGTTGATGAGAGTGATGCCGTTGGAAGGCAGAGGGGTACTGGAATTGGTGGAGGGAATGATGAAAGGGAACAGACCCTCAACCAACTTTTGACAGAAATGGATGGGTTTGAGGGTAATACGGTATCATTGTCATTGCAGCAACTAACAGGGCTGACATTCTTGATTCTGCTTTATGTGAGGCCGGGACGTTTTGTATTAGACAGGTAAGATTACATTAGGAAATGCTTAATGCATTTATGTAATGAGTACATCACTGAACATAATGCTTTTGCAGGTAACAGTTAATGTTCCAGATATACGAGGAAAGGACTGAAATCCTGAAGGTTCATGGTAGCAGCAATAACAAAGTTTGATGCTGATGTTTCTCTTGAGGTAATTGCGATGAGAACACCCGGTTTGTTAGTGGAGCAGATCTTGCAAACCTCTTGAATGAAGCTGCTATATTAGCTGGTCGCCGTGGAAAGACAGCAATTTCATCCAAGAGATTGATGATTCTATTGATGGGATTGTGGCTGGAATGGAAGGAACAGTGATGACAGATGGGAAAAGCAAAAGTTTAGTGGCATATCATGAAGTTGGGCATGCTATTTGTGGGTAAGTAAGAATTAGGCTGTAGTTTTTTTTGTCTTTCAAGTAAATGTTGTGTTAAAAATCAATGGAAGCAAGATATTTGTTGCCTTCACAGCTTCATGTTACACTTGTATATAAGTGCAAGCCAAGAAAAAATAATAGTTAATGACATTTAGAAGCTGTTTTAGTAAACAATTCCCAAAAACTTATGTTCAGAAACATCTGTCTGTTCTTAATTGCAGAACTTTGACTCCTGGTCATGATCCTGTACAAAAAGGTAACACTAGTTCCTCGTGGAGCAAGCTCGTGGTCTTACTTGGGATGCTGTACAAAAGGTAACACTAATTCCTCGTGGTCAAGCTCGGGGTCTTACATGGTTCATTCCTTCCGATGACCCAACTCTGATCTCCAAACAACAACTCTTTGCAAGACTTGTTGGAGGACTAGGTGGTAGAGCTGCAGAGGAATTATTTTTTGGTGAGCCTGAGGTTACAACTGGAGCCGCTGGTGATTTGCAGCAAATCACCAGTTTGGCAAAACAGGTACTTGTTCATTGACATTATATACTTTTTGCCATATTATATCTCCCTCCTTTTTTTTTTCTCTTGTTTTTGTGGGGGTGGAAGATGCTAATATTTTATAGCCTAATTAATTGTGAATATAATCTCAATTTAGTAATATTTTCTCAAAAAAATCGAAGTTATGTTAGCTTTAATTAATTGGTGAGACCTGTGAAAAGGTCACATCATATGATTTCTTGAATGGCTGAAACTAAAAACTTTTGGCTTTAATTGAAAGAATGGTATTTTTGCATTTTGACAGGATGAACTTTTAATTTTCCTTATAAAACAATCTTTTGATTTTCCTTCCTTATCCTCCTATGCTGCTTCAATGAATATGAATGATACTCTTGCAGATGGTCACGACGTTTGGGATGTCTGAGATTGGTCCATGGTCTCTGATGGACTCCTCGGCACAAAGTGCTGATGTCATTATGAGAATGATGGCAAGAAATTCAATGTCAGAAAAGCTTGCAGAAGATATAGATGTAGCTGTTAAGAGGATATCAGACACCGCATATGAACTGGCACTGAGGCATATAAGGAACAACCGCGAAGCTATTGATAAAATTGTCGAGGTACTTGTTGAGAAGGAAACATTGACCGGTGATGAATTCAGGGCCATACTTTCTGAGTTTGTGGAGATACCTGCCGAAAACCGGGTGCCGGCTTCTGTACCAACTTCGGTCTCAGTCTGAGAAACTCATAGCTAGTGCACTTTTACAATGTATGTAATTTATGAACTACTTGCCATTATTCTCCCTCTGTAGTGTATGCACACTCCTTGTAATTTATGTTTAATTAAGTACTGTTCCTCGAAGAATTTCATTCCATCTTTGATTGGATGGAGTTGTATAACTATGCTAATACAAGCATATTACATTTTTTACACATCACGTTTGTTGATTTGCATCTGAACCAATTGATGAGAGACTTTACACACGTATGTACGTAAGTATGCGTGTGTATGAACATTTTGAATGGTTTTTTTTCTCTTTTGTATCTCGTGTCGATGTAATGTAGTCCCTCAGCAGGGATTGACCCTTTGATTGTCTGATTTCAATGTAGCAACGTTGTGATTCAAGAGTCCTTTTTTGTGTCTCTCGGGCATTTTGAATATAATGCTATAGCTGGTTAACCGAAGAAGAAGTGGGGGATGGCATGTGAGCATTTGTTTCTCTGTACGCGAAAGCTGTTCATGTAAAGTCTTGATTGATTCGGTTCATATTAATTCTGGATTCACTGCCCTCATTGATAGTCATGGCTAGACATGGCCAGTTCAAACTGAAACTGAGCCGGCGTAACCGGAACCAACCCTTGAACTGTTGGGTTCCAAATCACTATTAAATACTTTTTCAAAATCTTCTATCACAAGCAAAACGTTAGCTCAACGGTGCTCCCCACCATTGTAATTGATGGAGAGTTCAACTTCTTGAGGGTGCATGGCTCTTATATTTCAAAAAAATATTGAAACCGACACCAACTGTTTTGAAACTGAAAGCTGAACCGGAACCGTCCTTAACCCAGCGATTTTAAAACCAGAACCGGTTCGAGGACAGTTTGGTTCTGTCTCTTTTGTTCCACACAAACGAAAACCGATAGTTTGAAACCACGAGTGGAATCATACATATCTAGTCATGGCATCAGGAGCAGTTTAGTTTAAGCTCTTGATTGAAACTTCAACAGTTAGACCAACAGCCAAGAGAATAAAGTGATGAAATGAAATAAAATGATCACTTGGGAGAAGCAAAACATCAACCCAAAGTGTGAGGGGACTTTTCAGTGGGTTATCAGTTTTGACTGAATCAGTTCCTTTCGTGTGCTTAACGGCTAGAGCTACTGGTCTACCAAAGCTAAAATGGGGTTACCCGAAGGTTTTCTCAAAAGACTTGGAAACCAGAGTCTCGGATTTTCTTCTCTCTCAACATTTGAGCTATGTAAACTCTGATTTATTTATGGCTTTCTGTCTTTCGTGTTTACCACTCTAAGCTTTTTTAACAACCATATCTTTATTTTATCCGAGAGATGCGTGAGTTTCACTTTTGAAAAACTGAAAATCATTTTATGAACATTTTAACTTTCGAAAATAAGATCTGATGAGATATGGGAAGAGGGCCCTTTTTCCCACATTTCATGGTCGTTGTTCGCAATGGGCCGAGAGTGACCATCCACTACTTCCAGAAACCGTCGGTTTGGAATCAGCCATGTCTAAGGATGATGCAATAACTTTGCTAGAAAAATTGGTCTGCATTCCCCTGTTTTAGATTGTGCAACTTGGAATCATGGGGCCCGACCATGAAGAACAGGTCAGTCCATATCCCAATACTGATGAATATGGGTCGTTGAATCCGTCTAAAGGTGCGGATTCTGGTTACCTCACTTGGTCTAGGTCAAAAGCAAGTTTACCAGACCCGGTGGGTTTTAGGTAGGGTTGGGCGGACCTGGTAAGCCCCGTAATGTGCATATAATAGCCCACCGCAACCTGACATTCTGGGATTTCTTAGGGCAAGTCCAACCCGACTCTGGGTGCCTGAACCCAACCTAGACATAGACTTTGGGGTCGGGTCTAAATTGCAACCTCTTGAGTTGAGCCTAGGTCTGGCAATACATCACTGGGCCCATCAAGACTTTATTTTCCCTTTCTAACTGGCCATAAGGCCAATTGCACATGAGACCTGACCCAACATTGACATGGGGCCTGGGTCCGGCCCAGACATGGACCATGCTGAGAACAGGCCCGGCTCAAGGTTCCAGCTCAATGTATGACTTATCTGCTTGGATGCATATAACAATACATTTTCGTCTATGAACGTTTCTCATCTCAGTGCTCTACATTTTCATAATCTTTAGGAGCTTCTAGCCCCCAATATGAATAGCATTCAACTTTGCTTAGCAGCAAGCCTATACTCACCGGCGAATCTACATTGAGCCGAGGTGTGGTCAAAGCTATAGCCCATGGTTGAAACCGTGAGATATTAGATCTAATTCATTCCACCCTTAACAAGTTCCTCGTAGGCTATTTGCAGTGGCGGATCTACATTGTGGCGGGTGGGGTGATTGGCCAACCCAAAATTCTAAAAATTTTCTACATGTATATTGAAATTTAAAAAAGAAATCTTTGAAGTCTTCCCACCCAAACTTCAAGTCCACTCCACCCAAAACAAGTTTCTGGATCCGGCACTGGCTATACTAGTCCGTTATCCCGCACACGGTCCATCCAAACTCAGTATCCAGATCCAATTTTGCTGAATCACCACAGAAGCCCAAAGCTTCTTGCATTCTGCAGAATGCAACTGTGTTTGAAATCATATTTGGATTTAGATCCATATATTCATCAATGGATGAGTCCATCACCAAACCGCATTCTGTCATGCCAAGCCGGTCCGGATCCAAAAACGGGGATAACACGGCCATGGGTCGTAATACGCGTTTCACAACTCAAACGGACGCGAGGCATCCCGCCAAAAGCGTAAAACAAGGACAAATATCACTCGCACCCTCTTAAGTTAGTCAAAGAGCAATTTCCTCCCCCGAAAGTTGCAAATTGCGAATTTCCTCCTCCTTGGTCCTGATAAAACCAGGAGGCCTAGCCCCGGGGGTACAATGTTGGAAGTACTCGTTGCGTAGGATTTTTCTTTTTTTCCGATCGCTTCGTCTCCTTTTACGCAAACGTCTCCCTTTTCACTTTTCTCGGTGAGTCGGAGGATTGATTTCTCGCAGAAAGAGGTGAGAAGTTTCTGTTCTGAACTTGTTTGGTTTTGTTCTTGTGCAAATTCACTTTATCTCAATTGCATTCGGTCTATGATGTTGCTTGTATATAAGAAAGGGATTTTCATCTGAACTCCTCGTTCGCTCTTTTCCTATACTATAGGGCGATTCAAAACCTTATCCGATCCGTTTCATCACCGCGATCAGTATGTATTGACAATCGTGAGAATTTTTCCCTTATTATTATTTTTTTATCGCGAAGCCGTTACTAGATCAAGAAAAGAAGTAGAATTAATAATTATGTCAAAATTTACTAGTTTTAGAAGATTTCTAAGGCTTGAATCCGTAAAATATCTCATAATCCGTTGGTCGTTTATCTAATCGTTAGACCGTGTCGCGGTTGGTTGTTATGTTTTCTTGAGTAGTTCAATGTTGGGTTGGTCATTGTGTTTTTTTTTCTAGTGTCCTAACATTCTCCCTTCTTCCCCGCCTTCCGATTGCCTCCCTTCTTTTATGGTCTTTTTGTCGTTGTCTACATTCAGTGCCGGTTATTTTTCAAATGAAGCTATTAATTGTCTTCACAAAACGAGAGTTCTCACGTGTGGTTCATGATTTGAATTTCCAAGTTTGTTTAAGAACCCTAGGCGGTGCCCCTTTTCCAGTTCCTAATTTATCTGCCATGGATTTCTTTTGCTTGGTTCCATGTTAGATTTCCTTTTTCTTTTTCACAAATCTTTACATCGGAGCACGCTTTGATATACCCACAAATCTGTATAAGTTGATATTCAAAGGATAAGCTCCTGATTTCAAGTTTAGTTGCTGGCTTGAGGTTAATAGAGTTTGTTTATTAAAGGGTTATGTGCTAGCAACTCCTTTGTAAATTTAGACGTGAATTTCCAGCTGGAGAAAATTCTTAATGAAAATTTACCATTATTTCTACCTGAAACCAAGAAAGTTTTCTGACTTTCAAACCTTTCTGCATGTCAGCAGAAATGGCCTCTTCTTCAGACTCTTGGATGAGGGAGTTTAACGAGGCATCCAAGCTTGCAGATGACATCAGTGCTAGAATCTTGGAGACAAGTTCATTACCTCCACCAGGCCCGGAGACACAACGCCATTTGTCTGCCATTCGGAGGAAGATTACAATCCTTGGAACTAGACTTGATAGCTTGGAGTCTTTGCTGTCCAAGCTTCCTAGTAAGCAACCAATGTATGCCATTTATCTGAACGATGAGTTGGTCTCTTAAAGGAAAAGTTGTCCAGTGCTTAACTTCTATGTTGAAATTCTTCTGTGGTTGCATGTGCACTTACTTTTGAACTGCAATGATGCCGAAGAGTGTGAAACGATTCTGTTTATTTGCAGCTGATTATTATGTTCTTGGTGTACATAGCAATTTCATTCTGTGACTGGATCACATTAAGGCCGTGACACAATTCAGAGGATTCACAATTCTTTTTATTATACTTTTAAAACCATTGTGCAAGTTAGGAGACTAATTTCTGTGCTTTATATCATCTGTTTAAGTTCTTTTTACTGCTTTACTTCCAACTTTTGGGTTTATTCCTTTTGGGGGAGCTATTCTCGTGTATCATATTGAGATTTATAACTTATTTATTTTATATAGGAGAAGGGATTTCTCCGAGTAATTGCTGTTCTATCTGTCCTGAAGCTTTTAGTTGACCTGAAGTGGATGCTTTTATTTATTACCTTTAATCTTTGTTTGTGCTTGTACGATCATTCCTTTGAGAGGGATGTGTGAATGGGGAGGGGATCATATGGTAATGATAGTAGAGCTCATTTGAACCAGTTCAATTTTGAAACTAAAAGTTTTCCAATGTTACCAAAAATAAGATTTACATGCCATACTTATTTTTACATATCCTGACAAACTGTTGTAAGAAGTAGCATCATGACATATATGTTGTGCGAAATATATACATTTCTTGTTAATCCCAGTGTTAAGTGTATATATGCGTGTTTAAAACTTGGCTCCACTATCCAAGCAATCCTTTGTTTCCTGTGCTTGCTTTGTTTCCATCATGTTCCTTTGTAATTAGACGAGCTTGTTTCTTAGATGGTGGAATATCTCAGTATCGGCTTAATTCAGGCCCATGTTTCCTTGCTATTATTTCTTCTCCCAAGTACATAGTGCTCTGTGTTACTTGTTCTCCTCATGTTCCTGACCTAGGTGAGTTTCCTTTCCTAATCTCAGGAATGAACAGGGGAATAAAAATTGTACACGCATATTTATGCTTGCCGGACGTTTTTGCGGTTCCTAGTTGTCCAGTAATTTCAATATTCTGCAATTGTAGGGTGTCTGAATTCATTTGAATATAGAAGCTTGGACATGTGTTCATATAAAGTCTTTCGCCTGTTCATTATGAATGGGACAACTCTCGCTGATATTATTTTCTATGAAAGAGGACAGCCTTCAGATTAGCGTTCCGTGTCCAAAAGTCAGTGAACCAGCTAAAGTAATAGTTATGATCCTTGGTTTGTTTGTAACTATGGTTTTCTAAAGTTATTGGGTCAGAGCTACCATTAAAGAGAGAAGTCATCTGTATTTCTGATGAAGCACCTAACTTTTTGTTGTCACCTATTATTTGTTGCTTGCAGAACAGAGAAGGAGCTTAATCGGCGCCAAGACATGCTCACTACTCTCAGATCCAAAGCTAAGCAATTAGCAGCTACATTAAACGTGTCAAACTTTGCCAACAGGTTAGCGTCAGCACTAGTTGTTTTTCCTCTAGATGACAAACGATTTATTTGTTTCCTCCTATAGATATTCTTGGACCTGTAATTTTCTTCATATACACATGATCCCCATGATATTGTTCTTTGTTAATTCTTTCCCTAATATTTTACAGTTTAAGGACTAAGCTGTTCTGATTACGTGAGATGACTAGTTTAGTTTTGGGTAGGAACAAGTGGTTTCATGTTGACCTTCTATTTGAGAAATGATCTTTCTTTATACCTTTTCAAGTAATGCTTGTGGAGAATACTTGTTTATTTGCTATTTTACAGTTTTACTAGAAGTTGATGGTGGATTGTTTACAACCACAGAAATAATTTGCTTGGGCCAGAAAGTAAGACTTCTGCAATCGATAGGACTGCTGGCTTGGATAATTACGGTGTAGTTGGTCTTCAACGGCAGATTATGAGAGGCATGCTATCTTTCCTGTAGTATGGCATTTCTATCAGATTAAGAGCGGCTTGTTATCTTTTCTGTATTCTTGCATTTCCATCATGGGGCTAATATTTTTTTAACTTGTATTGCCATGGTCTTCTTTAACTCTTCTTCCCATCTACTGTAGATCAAGATGAGGGTCTGGGGAAACTAGAGGAGACAGTTTTAAGCACAAAACATATTGCATTGGCTGTCAACGAGGAGCTTGATTTGCATACACGGCTCATCGTATGTTTCTTCATTATTCTGAATATTGTTTCACGTCACTTCTGTAAAGGGTGCATAAAGTCATACTCTTCTCCCGCAGGATAACTTAGATGAGCATGTTGATTCAACCGACTCCCGCCTTCAGGTTGTAGTTATTTCAGTTCACAACTTTATTTTCATTGTGTACAATTTGTGGTAGCTACTGAGTTTTCTCAACTTGTGTATCGTTGTCTTGAATGCTTAATTTTATTGAACTCTTGGTTGGCCAAATTACGTTGGTTCTTTGTGGCAGCTTACGGAAGAGAAAGAATGATAGGAGCTGCCAAAGTTTGCTCTGTGTGTGTGAGAGGGAGAGAAAGTTTCCTTGCTGAGTTTCTTTTTTATTTTTTCGTGCAGCGTGTACAGAAGAGATTGGCCATACTCAACAAGCGTACAAAGGGAGGATGCTCTTGTCTGTGCCTCTTGTTATCTGTGGTTGTCATTGTCATTCTCGCAGTTGTTGTATGGCTCCTAATTAAGTATCTGTTATGGCAAGGCAGAACAGGTTATGACTTGCTTCTCTTATGATTTAATAAATTTTCTTCACCGTGTATTTACTCGTCCTTCGTATTTGGTGATGCGATCGTTGGTTGCCGACATCCATCACTGCTGTACAATTCTTGGTTGTGATCTCGTCGGTGTCATAAGCAACCTGAACGTTGCTGTAAATTTGAGGTATGAGTAAAGACTGGACGGTTCTCTCTCTCTCTCTGAAATGATAGGCTTTTCAATAAACAAAGTGATGGCGGAACAAGGTTGACTTACAAGGTGAAGGTCCTGAGTTCGATACCTGGGGTGCGCTCCCCTTCAGCCTCCCCATTGTATGAAGGAGCAAAAGTGATGGCATCAGATGGCCCAAGAAAGCAACATGGTTCATTGAAAATGTTCTTGTTGTTTAGTGCATTACTAACACCATGATACTCGGATAAGGATTAATATAAGGAGAAGAAGAATAGTGGAGATTAAGTATTATTTGTATGTTTAGGGCCTCAGCACATCCTCTTCTTTATGTCACTAAATTTTTAGGTGGCCTGACGGAATCGAAGGCCAGGAAGTGTCTTCTCCTGAGCCGATTCTTGCCAAAAGATTTGTAAGTCATGAATGGTTATTTGTGTTTATTGAAAACCGGCCCTGTGAAACGATGAGGTGGGAAATTTACCTGTAGGTGCCTTGTCTGCACATGCATGTAAAATATCAGATAAACCTTGAGGTCCACTCGAGTAGACTTAAGTTTTAAGGTCTCAAGCTCGATATATGGGGTATGAATATCTAGTTGGTTGAAGAAACTGCTATTTTAATATTTACAATCACCGGATTCTGGATCATATATGTCATCAATGTTATATATATATATATATTTAGTGAGAGAGGTATATGTTTAGATCTATTCATGTTCAAATCTATTTAAATATTTTAATCGTTTAATTGGTATTATAACGATTGAGATTTGAATTTGAAAAGTAAAATTTATTGTATTTTCTGTAATTCACATTTAATTTAATGCATAATAGTATATTTCACTTTTTATATTTAAATCTTCATCATTAATCACATTATTGATGGAATGATGGAGATGTTTGAGCATATTTAAACATCAACCACTCTCAATATATATATATATATAGTACACCCGTTTGCTCTATCTTTGAAACTAACTTTAACCATTGATGTTAAAAGATAAACGGGTTGAGTTTAAAGGTAAAAGGTGCATATTTGAATCAAATATATTTTTTAGTTTTAAACTCAACCATCAATATATCTGTTTGAATAGCGTCACAAACATATTAGACTTTATATATATAAAGAGAGAATATGGTTGATAAAAATCTACAATAAACCTGGATGCAAACTTGATTTTTGTTTATTATTGTGGCTCTTCGCACTGTAGACCCGAAAAGGCCCAGATACGAGTTTAATATAAGCATTCCAGTGGAATTCGGACCTAAAATTCTTGCTTGTACCCGGACCGGGTTCGGACAAGAACGATCGGGATAAGCAAGCCACGATCGTCCACACGCCTCTCTCTCTCTGTAACTAATAAAAGCGGAAAATATCTCCCAATTGGGCGGGAAGAAGGGAAGTGAGAGATGGCGACAACGGTAACCCTAACGCTTCCCCGCCTCTCTGCCCGCTCCGCTGCCTCAGTCCGCCACCTTTTCAGTCTCTCCGGGCTTCCCGGCCACATTCTAAGTCACCGGAGAACGATCTCCGTCGCCGCTCCCACGACGCTTCACCGGAGTCGTTATCTCGCCGTCTGGTCTCGACCGTCTCCGGAGAAATGGCGGCGTGTCTGCACGAGCGTATCGACGGATGAGGCGCCGGCTGCGACCGATTCGCCGCTGGAGATGGCAGTCGGAGAGAGAATCCGTGTCTTCCGGAAACGCCTTCGGGTCGTCGATGTGAAGGGCGGGCCTGATGAAGGGTTGGATCAGCTCGGGCATCGTGTCGTGGTTCGAGGGTGGGTTCGTACGTGTAGGGTTCAGAGCACGGTTACTTTCGTAGAAGTAATTCTTAAAATCTCTTTCCGAATTCTTTCGTTCTCCTCGCCAGAAATTAGGTTGGCATTTTTTCTCGTATCTGCATCAATTTCCACTGGAAATGGATGCACTGAGTCCAATTACCACATAACATGGGTGAGTTGAATCTTCCCCTTAGGACAACAGGCCGGTATCTTTTTCTTTGATCGATGAGATGAGTTAGAAGCGTTGACTGCTATCTCATCCGAGTTCGTCTGTACGCTGGATTTCTGGTTTGACTGCTTTATTTTCAATAAAAGAAGTTAAGCAAATAATTGAGTTATTTGAGATTATTACCTACCAATTAGTACCTTATAGGAGTTCTCCTTCAATCTTAGAGAGACAAATGCATCGACCTTATTATTAACATTTGTTGCATATATTTAAGTGATTATTTCTAGCCATTCAGGTTAGCGAATCGCATGTCTTGGTGTGTTCTTTTCCTTTTTCTATTATCATGCACCGCCAAAAAAAACTTATAATAAATTGAAGATACTAACACTGTTTCGTTCCTCATGCTATTGCGATTTTCTTTTTTATTTGAGGAAAAGAAAACGCTTCTTCTGGTTCGGGCAGTTAGTGCTTTTATTTCATCGATCTCTTAATTGTCATGATGTCATCTTTCCTTCAAATACTTGAAGTTGCACATGACACACTTGCTCCAGTGTAGTCCATCTCAGGCTAGGTATAAATCATTGATATCAATCTACTCCACGAACTTGTTGTGTCGATATGCTCCTTCTGTATGAAAACGTATATTTTAATTCTCTATAAGATCGATGATATTTTTTTATCTGTATAGGTCAATGATGGTTCATGCCTTTCAAATATGCAATGCGTAATAAACCCTGATGCTGAAGGCTATGATCAGGTATTCTCCTGGCAGATTATTTGGTCTTGACATGAATAAAATTGATTAGTTGATTTTTGTTGCTCGATAGATAACTTCTGGCTTTGTCACAACCGGTGCATCTGTTTGTGTCGAGGGTGTCTTGGTAGAAAGTCAAGGATCTAAGCAGAAAGTGGAGCTAAGGGTTGAAAAACTTGTCACTGTAAGACATGTGGAAACTTAACTTTATCATGGATACTGACGGAAATCCTCTACTGCTTATTCTGGAAATCTGACTTTTCTATTCCTTATAGGTTGGTCAGTGTGATTCATCCTTTCCTATTCAAAAAAAGAAAGCAAGCAGAGAATTTTTAAGAACTGTAGCCCACCTCCGCCCCCGGACGAACACTTTTGGTGCAGTATGTTTACTAGCTCTGCAATCACTGCTTGTTGTTGTTATCTAACCCTCCAAGATGGTACATGATTGTAGCATGACTATGCATACATGTAATATTTTAGTTCATTAATTCTCTATGAGTAAATTACAAGTCAAATCATACTACAGCTAGATATTTTGATGTAGCAGAAGAATTTCTTTTCGTTCTCTAATTTTAACAAGTTTTAAGTTTTATGCTTACATCTTTTAAGGTGGAAACAAAGAATCCATGTAGCTGACCCCATCTAGTGTGGGAAAAGGCTTAGTTGTTGTTCTGTCCACATCTTTTAAGGCAGAATTCTGATTGCTGCCAGCTACTTATAGGTGATGAGGGTGAGAAACGCGTTAGCATATGCAACTCACAGATTTTTTCAAGAAAATGGATTTGTTTGGATTGCAAGCCCAATCATCACCGTTTCAGACTGTGAAGGAGCTGGAGAACAATTCTCAGTGACAACATTGGTATGACTTTTTATTCTTATCATGTGAAAATATACTTGTTTCTCTATCTAAGCAGTTTGAGTCAGTGTTGTTCGTATCGTATCGTGTATCATTTTGGTTCATGATACGAATCATATATCACCTTATCATTTTTTAATGCTAAAAATTTGAAAAAATCAGAAAAAATCATGATAATTCTAAACAATTCATATAGTTCATAAGTTGAGTAAATATTCATCAATCACCATTCAATTTTCAATGTATAAAGCATTTGAGTAGGACATCCTTAGCAAAATTACAACTTTCATAATTGGAAAATTGAATTAAATATTATAATCATGATCCACTAAATAATCTTCATTTTCTCCTCCTTGTTCAAGACTTATATAAAAAACTCAACTCAAAAGAGGGTGAAAGAGATATTTTTAGGATAGCTAGGGCTAGAGATAAGAAAACTAAAGATCTTAATTATGTTAGATGCATAAAAGACGAGGATGAAAAAAATCTAGTGGCAAATGATGATATAAGAAATAGATGGAAAAACTATTTTTATAATCTTTTTAATGAAAATAAAGATGTTAGTATTAGTTTAGGAGATTTAGCCAAGTCAGAAAAGTATATAAACCACAATTTCTATCGACGTATTCAAAAGAATGAAGTCAAAGAGGCTCTTAAACATATGAAGAGTGGTAAATCGGTAGGACCAGATAATATTCCTATAGAAGTTTAGAAAATACTAGGAGAAATAGGAATCACTTGCTCACAAGACTATTTAATGAAATATAGAAAAACCAAAAGATGCCCGAGGAATGGAGAGCAAGTACACTTATACCCGTATATAAGAACAAGGGAGACATTCAAAATTGTGCGAATTATCGAGGTATCAAGTTAATGAGTCATACTATGAATTTATGGGAAAGAATTATCGAACGTAGGTTAAGACAAGTATCAAGTACAACAGAGAACCAATTTGGATTTATGCCAGGTAGATCTACTATTGAAGCGATTCACCTTTTGAGACGTCTTATGGAACATTTTAGAGCAAAAAAGAAAGACCTTCACATGATATTTATTGATCTAGAGAAAGCTTATGATAGGGTACCGAGGGAGGTTCTTTGGAGAACTTTGGAAAAAAGAGGTATCCCATTGACATATATTAACCTTATAAGAGACATGTATGATGGTGCAAAAACATGTGTGAGGACTCATGAAGGAACGACAGACTTCTTTGAAGTTAATATTGGGTTACATCAAGGATCAACTTTAAGTCCATACTTATTTATAATGGTGATGGATGAGTTAACAAAACATATTCAAGATGAAGTACCTTGGTGTATGTTATTTGCATATGACATTGTATTAGTGGAGGAGTCTAAGGAAAAAGTTAATAGAAAATTGGAAATATGGAGAGAAACATTAGAAAGCAAAGGCCTCCGACTTAGTAGAACAAAGACAGAATATATGGAATGTAAGTTTGACCATTTGGCTACTTCAGAGGACATAGAAATTAAAATTGACACACATTGCATTCCCCAAAAGGAAAGTTTTAAATACCTAGGGTCAATTTTTTAAAGTGATGGAAGAATTGATGGAGATGTTACACATAGAATTAATACTGGTTGGTTAAAATGGAAAGGAGCATCAGGTATTCTTTGTGATAAGAAGATACCATTAAAATTAAAAGGTAAATATTATAGAGCAGCAATTAGGCCTGCCATGTTTTATGGTTCTGAGTGTTGGGCAGTTAATCATCAACATGTACAAAAGATGTCTGTGACAGAAATAAAGATGTTGAGATGGATGAGTGGTCATACAAGAAAAGACCGTATACATAATGAGGTTATTAGAAACAAATTAGGAGTGACACCAATAGAGGATAAAATGAGAGAACATCGTTTAAGATGGTTTGGACATATAGAAAGAAGATCAAAAGAAGAACCTATAAGAAGGTTAGAAAAACTAAATTTGGAAAGTATTAAAAGAGGTAGAGGATGACCACAAAAGTGTTGGAAAGAAACAATAAAGAATGATCTAGCTTATTGGGAGTTAACTGCTAACATGGCACACGATAGGGATCTGTGGAAACAAAGAATCCATGTAGCCGACCCCGTCTAGTATGAGAAAAGGCTTAGTTGTTGTTGTTGTTGTTCTCCTCCTTGTTCAACCTCATCACCACCATCAGTTTCAAAATCAAAATCTATCATGATCAATGACTTTTGTTCTATAAATATGAAAGGCATTTGTTATACCAGGAATCATTTTAGGTCATACCATGAAGCATGTGTGAAAATATTTCCTGAATTCCTGGAGTCAAATGAGCATTGTGTTACTGGTAAATAACTTGTTGCATTCAAATGACTGTAAGTACGGTTCTCCTAGCAGTAACATGGCGATATTTGTTTGGCTTCATAACATCATCTATGTCGATGTTATGAAGCTTATCTTTCAAGACCTTTAGATTGTTTTAGTTCAGATAAGCTTTTCATGACTGACATATATGGCCATTCTTCTAGTTAAAGAAGGCATGATTATCTTTCTGGTTAGCAGCTATGCCTTCACCAATATGTAATAGATAGTCTCCCTGTGCAGGTCACCAGTCATGCTTCTTTTGCAGAAAGAACTCAAATTTTCAATTCTGTAGTTGGCCAACATCTCTATGTTCTGCCTGTATTTTCCTGTTTTGGACTTGTTCCATATGCCTATCAATTGTATCATTATTTTTCATTTGTCTAATAAGAAGGCACAATTTTTTTTAAAAAGAATCCCAAAAAGGCCCAAAAGATCATAAAAGTTTTTGAAAATTTCTAAACTAACAACATATAAGGTGTATCACCCGTATTGTATGGTACATGTCAATACTCTTTCATTTGCGATACACCATGGTGTATCGTATCGCACCGTATCGTACGATACGGTGCAATAGGATAACACTGGTTTGAGTTTCATTTAGTACCCAATTATCTAAGCCTCAACATGTTTAATTACTTGGATTTGGATGCCGCTTGTTTATTAAGATATCCTTATGGGCTGTTCAAGTGTTGTGTGCTAAGTTCTGTTGTTGCATAATTTGGCTCTTACTAGGTTTTAATGATAGTACTGTAATTGTTAATGCTGCAGCTTCCTGGCATTGGAGAAGGTTCAAAGTCATCCATCACCGATATCCCAAGCACCCCAAATGGCCTTGTTGACTGGTCACAGGTGCTTGTCTGGCCAATCCTGTATGTACTTCGGTATTTGCTTGTGTCATTCTTTTGCAATTAATAGTACCATGGGAGGTATGAGTTTCTTAGGATAAGAATAAAACTTCACCTGCAAGGTTAAGTAGAAGACTGTTAAGTAGAAGACTGGAACTTTCTTTTTTGTTCTTTTTCTCTTTTGAAATTTTCCATGTTTTGGGCTGACGTTAGGAAAATACTAACTAACACTAACAACTAACAACTAAGCCTTTTCCCATACTAGACGGGGTCGGCTACATGGATTCTTTGTTTCCACAGATCCCTATCGTGTGCCATGTTAGCAGTTAACTCCCAATAAGCTAGATCATTCTTTATTGTTTCTTTCCCAGCACTTTTGCGGTCATCCTCTACCTCTTTTAATACTTTCTAAATTTAGTTTTTCTAACCTTCTTATAGGTTCTTCTTTTGATCTTCTTTCTATATGTCCGAACCATCTTAAACGATGTTCTCTCATTTTATCCTCTATTGGTGCCACTCCTAATTTGTTTCTAATAACTTCATTATGTATACGGTCTTTTCTTGTATGACCACTCATCCATCTCAACATCTTCATTTCTGTCACAAACATCAACTGCCCAACACTCAGAACCATAAAACATGGCAGGTCTAATTGCTGCTCTATAATATTTACCTTTTAATTTTAATGGTATCTTCTTATCACAAAGAATACCGGATGCTCCTCTCCATTTTAACCAACCAGCATTAATTCTATGTGTAACATCTCCATCAATTCTTCATCACTCTGAAAAATTGACCCTAGGTATTTAAAACTTTCCTTTTGGGGAATGCAATGTGTGCCAATTTTAATTTCTATGTCCTCTGAAGTAACCAAATGATCAAACTTAGATTCCATATATTATGTCTTTCTTCTACTAAGTCGGAGACCTTTGCTTTCTAATGTTTCTCTCCATAGTTTCAATTTTCTATTAACTTTTTCCTTAGACTCCTCCACTAATACAATATTATCTGCAAATAACATACACCAAGGTACTTCATCTTGAATATGTTTTGTTAACTCATCCATCACCATTATAAATAAGTATGGACTTAAAGTTGATCCTTGATGTAACCCAATATTAACTTCAAAGAAGTCTGTCGTTCCTTCATGAGTCCTCACACAAGTTTTTGCACCATCATACATATCTCTTATAAGGTTAATATATGTCAATGGGATACCTCTTTTTTTCAAAGTTCTCCAAAGAACCTCCTCGATACCCTATCATAAGCTTTTTCTATATCAATAAATATCATGTGAAGGTCTTTCTTTTTTGCTCTGAAATGTTCCATAAGACGTCTCAAAAGGTGAATCGCTTCAATAGTAGATTTGCCTGGCATGAATCCAAATTGGTTCTCTGTTGTACTTGATACTTGTTTTAATCTACGTTCGATAATTCTTTCCCATAATTTCATAATATGACTCATTAACTTGATACCTCGATAATTCACACAATTTTGAATGTCTCCCTTGTTCTTATATATGGGTATAAGTGTACTTGCTCTCCATTCCTCGGGCATCTTTTGGTTTTTCCATATTTCATTAAATAGTCTTGTGAGCCAAGTGACTCCTATTTCTCCTAGTATTTTCCGAACTTCTATAAGAATATTATCTGGTCCTACCGATTTACCACCCTTCATATGTTTAAGAGCCTCTTTGACTTCATTCTTTTGAATATATCGGTAGAAATTGTGGTTTATATACTTTTCTGACTTGGCTAAATCTCCTAAACTAATACTAACATCTTTATTTTCATTAAAAAGATTATAAAAATAGTTTTTTCATCTATTTCTTATATCATCATTTGCCACTAGAATTTTTTCATCCTCGTCTTTTATGCATCTAACATAATTAAGATCTTTAGTTTTCTTATCTCTAGCCCTAGCTATCCTAAAAATATCTCATTCACCCTCTTTTGAGTTGAGTTTTTTATATAAGTCCTCCCAAATCTTAGCTTTTGCTTCACTAACGGCCTTTTTCGCTTCCTTCTTTGCTTTTTTATAAGCTTCTAAAGTTTCACTAGTTTTCTTAGCATAATGTAATTTGTAACATGTCATCTTTGCTTTGATTTTATTTTGTACTACTTCACTCCACCTCCAAGCTTTTTTTTGTGCCGGTACACCTCCCTTAGATACCCCTAACACATCTTTTGCCACTTTTCTAATATGTATAGCCATATTGTTCCACATATCACAGGGTGTACCAACATAATTCCAAACATCTCCTTGAAGGACTTTCTGTTTAAATATATCTTCTTTTTCGCTTTTGAGGTTCCACCATTTAGTCCGAATTGCTCGATGCACTCTTTTCTTCTTTTTCCATTTTTTTATTTGTAAATCCATAACTAAAAGTCGATGTTGGGTGGTTAAGCTTTCTCCTGGAATTACCTTACAATCTTTACTACATGCTCTATCTTTTTTTCTAAATTTGTGTTTGTGATAAACCACTCTTATAAGTAATTAAATGTTCATCTCGTTTTTTGAAGATTGTATTGACTATAAAGAGATCAAATGTTATAGCAAAATTTAAAATCTCCCTACCTTCCTCGTTTATATCCCCAAAACCAAAGTTTCCATGAATCCCTTGATATCCTAATGCCTCTTTACCGACATGTCCATTTAAATCTCCTTCTAAACAAATCAACTCCCTTTGTAGAATCTTTTAAAACACCTTATCTAACTCTTCCCAAAAAACTGTCTTTATACTATCTTCTAGTCCTACTTGGGGTACGTAAGCACAAACTATATTCAAAACCTCTGCTCTTAACACTAATTTCAACGTCATGATTCAGTCACCATATCGTTGTATGTCTACTACACTCTCCTTTGAATCTTTATTTATGATAATACCAACTCCATTTCGAGCCTTTTCTTTACATGAGTACCATAATTTAAAACCTGTATCCTCTATCTCCTTTGCTTTTTCTCCAACCCATTTTGTCTCTTGTAAACATAGAATATGAATATTTCTTCGAATCATAGTATCTACCACCTCCATTAGCTTACCGGATAATGTTCCGATATTCCAAGAACCCCCCCCCCCCCCCCCGCCGCATTCGTCCATAATCAAAATGCGGAGACCCTCTCTGAAATTTTTTCACTACATTCGGGTGACAATGTAGCGGGACTAACTTCTTTACCCGCGCCCGTCCATGATGTGGGAACCCACTCTGCAATTGATTCACTACATTCGGGCAAAAATGTAGTGGCCCTTGCTTACTTCTTACTGCATTCGGGCTCTGGAGCACGTCGCTAGGTGGGGACGCCCCAAAGCAATGCTCATAATTTTTGTAATCCATGTTATAAAAATCCGACAAAGTTTTACGCTGGCTGTCGGAAGCCTAACACAACCCTCCTCCTTTATCCGAGCTTGGGACCAGCAATGCCAGGGTGATCCTTATATGGGCGGAGTATGACGTTAGGAAAATAATTTGATAAAAAAACAAGAAACAACAATAACAACAACTAAGCCTTTTCCCATGCTATATGGGGTCGACTACATGGATTCTTTGTTTCTACGGAGCCCTATCATGTGCCATGCTAGCAGTTAACTGATAAAAAACAAGAAAGAATGGAAATAAACATGATCTCATTTTTTTAAGAATCCTTTCATTGTGATGTTTTCAAATATATAATTTGTTTTTTTCTACAGTTCTTCTATTATTGACAATGCATCCAAGGCAATGGTTTACTTTAGATGTAATCGTTGTGTGTGTGTTTTCTGATTGTTACTGACAAGTTCATTAATAGTTTGTCATTGATTGAGTTATTTGGTTATAACAGTACAGCTTTCTGTTTATTATTTTAACATAGTTGGTATCAATTGAGTGGGGGATTTGCACCACCGATGGTAGGCTCTCGCCTCAGGTGTGGTTTTCCTGGTTAATAAAGTGGAAAGGGGAAAAAAACTGGCAAGGAAACCTGAACTTATCTTTGCGCCAGACTTGCAGAGCATCTTTTATGATCCATAAAGCAAGAAACTGGTGCATGTTATTGTTATGTAAGCTTCGCTATTTTGACAAGGTGTGACATGAACTGATAGTTTCTCCCAATAATAGTGTAAGGTGCATATGATGTGCTCAGCAGTTCTCCTTTCTAATGTTTTTCAAATGTGGGCTCGTTTTGCATTCATTAGTATCTGTCCATTTGGGTGGTGTGGACACAGAAACATGCACTTAAGTAGCATTTGGGCATGAATATTTGTAAAGGAAGAGAAACTGATTACAGCTGCTGTATTTCAACTGAGCTAGTATTTTTGTGGTCACAAACCACTGTCTTTCATTTTCAGGATTTTTTTGGGAAACCTGCTTTCTTGACAGTATCAGGCCAGCTTAATGCCGAAGCATATGCATGTGCGCTCTCTGATGTATGGTTTCTTCATCTGGACCTCGTGTACCTTTTGAATAGAAGGTGGTTGAGCCTGATCTATGCTGTGAGAATGACTTGTTGAGTTCCAGGTCTATACATTTGGTCCTACATTTCGAGCAGAAAATTCAAACACCTCAAGGCATTTAGCTGAATTCTGGGTATTTCCTTTTCTTTTCCTAAACATTGATTTATTTCCTACATTGTGTTGTGTTTCCTATGGTATTTTTTTTTGCTTAATACTCCTTGAAAGTGAGATTCCTGCTTCTTTTCATGCATGGAAGATGATTGAACCAGAGCTTGCTTTTGCGGACCTGAATGATGATATGGCATGTGCCACTGCTTATCTCCAGTACGTAGTAGGTTACTTTTCACATCTCATGTTAAGTTTTACAAGGGGTGTCTACTGTATTGAACAACATAACATTTGCCTTCTGTGTTGCAGGTGAAATACATCCTTGAAAATTGTAAAGAGGATATGGATTTCTTCAATACCTGGTTCGAGAAAGGAATCATCAACAGATTGAGCGTATGCTCTCTTGTTAAATGTTTCCATGTTGGTATTTGTCATATAGAGAAGCACATTAACATAGTTAGCTAAGTTTTCATAAACGAGCCAAGTAAGCCAATCTTGCTTTCTTCTTTTATCGCACTGTATCGGGGCATATCATATGATACACTGCAATAAGGGTAGTGTATCTTACAATACAAGGCAAGTTTCAAAATTCATATTTTAAAAAAAAATCATAGTTTAGGTGTGTTTAGACTCCCTCTAGGTGAGCTTCTATGGCTTCTCTTGCATGTCTACCCTTGTTCTCTTCAAGAACTCCTTTCTTTCTAAAAATCCCCAATGTATTTGACATTCATTAATAGTTATCAATCCTATGTTTGAAAATGAGGCCTGAGAGCGATGTATGCATGCGATTTAGTTTGTTTCGACGTTGAATCCGTTGTCCCTTGGTATGGTGCATATTACAGAATTTTTTTCATGTTTTTTAAATTTTTATTGATTTTTAGAAGAAAAAAAAATTAGAAATCACCTGTATTGATGCCCCATGCGATACAGGGTCCGATATGGTATTTACAACATTGGTTGGTGTAATAAGCTTTTTTACAGTTTCTAAAAGATTGTACATGCATTACAATAACATTTCTTTTCCATTTCCATCCGAGTCTACCTTTGTCTGTGTCCCAATTTAAAGACAGTCTTTCATTTTGCTTTATTAGAGTTTTAGGGGAATAATAAAACGTCTCTGGAAGTTGTCTCACAGCAGAAGAGTACCTGGAGGTTGGAGCTTGAATTTGATTAGCGAAGTTAGTGAATTTGGAGATGAAACACACAATCTTTTTTCGTGGATTGGCTGCACTACAAAATTAGTGCGTCATGCTGAATTTGTAACCGCAGAAAGCTCCTGAGGTGTAAATTGACTGTTAATAGGTACTTTAGTTTGTGACCACTTGGTGAGCGAGTTACACAATGATGTTATGGGAGAAATGTCACATTTTCAGTCATCTACAGTAGTAGATGATCTCTAGTACAATGTTACTGAACTTAGGTATCTCATCAAGGAAAAAGGTTATTTTACTTGGGGTTTGGCTTGTCATCTACTGGTACTTATTTTGGTCACTTATGTTAATGTAACTCTCTTGTGCGATGACAGAATGTGGTCGAAAAGGATTTTGTGCAGTTGTCATACACTGATGCGATAGAAATACTACAAAGGTCAAAGAAGAAATTTGAATTCCCAGTATGTAAATTTTCTTCACTCATTCAGAGAACTTGCATGGCATGCTAGAATGTTATTTAGGTGAACATCAACCTGTCTAACGTATATCTTGTTGTAGTTATTTCTTGGTTGCTAACAGGGATGTATTGGGTCTACTTTCACTTGGCCGTTTTGCAGGTAAAATGGGGATGCGATTTGCAAAGTGAGCATGAGCGCTACATCACAGAAGAAGCTTTTGCAGGATCCCCTGTAATAATTAGAGACTATCCCAAGGTATGCCTTTATTATGATGAGATTTCCAGTTGATTTTCTCTATGCTATGATTTAAAAGTTACGTCCAAACTTTTGTGTATTTAAATTTCTAGGATATCAAGGCTTTTTATATGCGAGTAAACGATGATCAGAAGACCGTTGCGGCTATGGATCTTTTGGTACCTCGGGTAATTCAAATTGACTACTTTATGGTCATCAGTTTAATTTGTTTTTGGTGTCATGTAAATTTACAGTGTGTGAATCTTGTGAAGAGTGACTATTAGCTTCTTATTTTCTTCCTATTGAGAGCTTGAACTTTATGTTCTGCGTGTTATCAATGAAGTTACTTTTGATGATCCTATTTAATTAAGATACCGCATTCATGATTATGTAGTTAAAGATCACCAAGTCAAGCTAGTTTTATGCAGGTCGACTTAGCTAGAGTCTCATGTCAGCAAAGACCTTTTCTTTCTGGTCAGGTGGCCTGGTTGATTCCTAGTCTTAGAAAGTACTTTTCTCATTCAGTCGTGGTCCATGTTGGAATCATCAAATTCTTGCAGTATTCAACATGTTTCTCTTGTCTCTCTCTCTCAAAAGGGTTTCTCTTGGCATGAGTGAGTTTTTTCTCCTAATGAAACTGTACATTTAGTTTTGCCGATGGGTACAAATGTTTCTTGCAACTGGAGATGATTTAAGTGCAGAGGAGAGAATGATGATGGTCAATGGCAACTGAATAAAGGTCAATGCCAATAATTCTATTCATGAGGTTTCTCATGAATTTTTTGGTTTTGGCATATTATTGTGGTCCCCTTGCTGTATATGAAGAAAAAACGATGAATGAAATTTTAACACATCATAGCTTCATTCTATCATATCCTAACTTGAACACCAGCTCACATTAAAATATTGGAGATAAGTACTGTTATTTGGAGAGGACACTATGTTAGTGTGAGATGAGAGGTGTTAACTGGTAACTCAAAGCTATGTCACACGGGTGCGGGATACGGTAAATTTCAAAAATTTTGGATGCGGCGACACGGTTAGGGTATATAATATTATATATTATATATAATATTCAAGCTAAAACAAGTGAGACATCAATTAACATAAGTATATGACAATAGTAAGTACACAACTTTATATTAAAGCAAAACATATAAATGGTAAACAACTACTAATTTCATCATAATACACAAATCAATCTTCACTATCCAGACCCATTTATCCAAAAAGACCCGAACTTCAAAATCGATACTAGATTTTTAAGCTTGGAATATCCACACAAAAGGAAGTGAAGATGGTCCGCGTTGAGATATTTTTCTATGTTCATTGGCGGAGTTTCATGGGAGATAATGGAAGACAAGCTGAAGGAGCATTTTGGAAACTATGGTGAGGTAACTCAGGTAGTCATAATGGGAGATAAGGTCACGAGTCGACTAAGAGTCTTCGGCTTCATTGTCTTCACGGATTACTCCCTCTTTGATCGGGTTCTGCAGGATAAATACACCATAGACGGTAGAACCGTGAGTTACAAATTTTTTTTGCATTTTTTTGCCATGCCGCACCGACACGGTGTCGGTGTCGGTGTCGCACCCGTGTCAAGGTCAATACTCCACCCCTTAGAAGTGTCTGTGTGACTTAGACTCAAAGCTTGCACTGTACAGAAACTTAAGAATGAAAGGCTTTTGATGTAGTAGATCAAAAGACAAAATATATGAAATGCAAGTTTATTTTAGGTGAGACATAACAAAAATTAAAATTATATACTTTGCATCCCCAAAAAGATAATTCAACAAGGTGGGATATTGATGGAAACATCATATCATATGTATCACTAATGCAGGTTGCAAAATGTTCTCCAAGACGAGAAGATATCACTATAAAAACGTGATATAATAAGTCAGTGGCATGATCAATATCTTTTTTATGATATTGAGTATTGGACAGTTATTGACGTGCAAAGATGCTAGTAGCATATTGAGGTGGATGTGTGGCCACACAATAAAGCTATTAAAGATCACAGGTTGAACCACCAACCTTATATCTCCTCTTAATCCATGTCTATTTATTCTCTTATTCTCTTCAGTTTTCAGCTATTGAAGCATTTAACCCTAATTATTCTGTTTGACAGGTTGGAGAACTCATTGGTGGAAGTCAAAGGGAGGAGCGACTAGGTTTTCTTGAGGAACGCCTGGATGAGCTAAAGCTCAGTAAAGAGAGCTATTGGTGGTACCTTGATCTGCGTCGTTTTGGCTCTGGTTAGTCCATGTCTTCTCATACATCTTATTAATAGAATCCCGAATCTCTTGTTGTATTTATGGTGTGTTTCTGCACAAAAACGGGCATGGTTGACAAAGAATGTGAAGTCATGAAAATGTCATCTATCATTCTCCTCTTACAGCAGTATTATGGACAGGGTTTCTATGAGGCGCACATGGTCTGATATTCCAGGGAGAAGTTGGTAGACATTCACATAAGATTACATATCATACCTTAAACTAGGTTGGGTTGGATAGAGGGTGCACGGCGTGTACTTTGTAGGTGTCATCGATCCCATTGCTACTTTTTCCCTCGCTAAAGAATTTTAATAGGATCCAGTAATTAGTGCTGGAGGGATTACCCCTCGCCTCCTAGTAAAAGATGTCACGGTTCTTTTCTTGTTGGTTGCCTACCTTCCTTTATCCAGGTTTGGAACTGGCATTGTGAGGATGAACTCTAACCATGGGCGAGTCAAATAACAAGTGCACATGTTGTATGGGTCATGCTTAAATCTGACGCATCACCCCACCCAAGAATTAGCAATACTCGAACAAAGTCCTAGATATAAACCAAGGGACAGGAAGTGTTGGAGCTTCCACTTAAATTTGAAAGACAATAATTTGATGTACAAAGTCCTAGAACAAGATCTGGTGAAACAAGACTGAAGATATTTTACGGACTAGCAAAAATTACGTTTTACTACATGCAGTTTTTATTGTCTTCAATTCTCACTCAGCATTATACATGCTGCTATTTTCTGATTCACTTGAGCAAAGAGTTTGGTGAAGCATGTTGTATTTGTTAAGCTGAATATTCCATTTGGTGAAGCACGTCAATGTTCAGTCTTTATTCGTTCCTCATGTTGAATTGGCAATTTCTCCTGAACTATTTTCATATCTTGCCAATAATTTACCAAGTTGGTTCCGTTGCAGTTCCTCATGCTGGCTTCGGTTTGGGTTTCGAAAGGCTGGTGCAGTTTGCGACAGGGATAGACAACATAAGGGACACCATTCCCTTTCCTCGCGCTCCTGGTTCTGCTGAATTCTGAGTTCCTCTTGAATCGTCAAGGGATGTGAGAATTTTGTATTCTATCGAATTATTATTTTTTCCAAATATTGCTTCATGATGGTCTAAGTTTAAATCTGGCATAATTGGAAACGAAGTTTCCACTGGTCGATATTCGGGTGCAACGTGTTTTGCACCACAAATGTAGAATCGAACATCAACAATGTGCTACGTGTGATCATTTAGTTCCCTCAATACTTGATCATGCTACTCGATACTTCTCTGGTCCCAATTGAAGACGGAAGGTGAGATTTAACATCGTTTGCTTCCGTTTGTGACAGACGCATCGAGCTAGTTTTGTCATTATTATGTAAGTTCCACAGTCGAGATCAGATTATTCTGTAAGTTCCGAACAAACAAAGAAACATCATGGACAAAATGAACTTCCAATTCACCCTTATTCTGGGTAGGGAAGCTTAATCCTCTTGACATTTTCTTCTCCAATAAATCAACAAATTGGATGTACAACAATAGTAGCTGTATATCTTCATTATAGATTTCAGAGAGTCCCCTTGAGAGAGAGAGGCGCCGGCAGAAGGAACTGCCACTGACCAGCCCAACGGACTCATGGTACTGGAGCCAGCTACCAGAGCACATCTCAGCTAAAAGAAAGAAGCCCTTGGTTCCTGCGGGACGATCGAATTCCTTTTCTTCAATTTCGTTTGTTCCACCCGATATTTCTCACAACTCTACTTCATATCATTTCCAAAACTAGCATCTGGTGACATGCTCATGCTGTTGGGAACTTCTATAAGATGGGTACGAGGGGATGCTGTGGGACGCGATGGACTGCTCGATGTTATAATTAGTGGTCTTCTTTCCCCCAACTTCGAAATATCCATAGATGCTTCTGTGTAATTACCACTCCATGAGGCGGTCCGTGATCGGGATGAGAGCAAGGGGGACCTGTTCTTCCCTCTGCTCATCGGGTTGATTTGTCCATGCTCGGGAATCGATGCATAGTTGATGATGTTGATGATATTGAAGATGCTGATGATATTGAAACCTCATTGGCAGCAGGCCCTGGGATAGGATCACCCCCAACAGAATCTGCATTCTGATTAATATCAACTGGAGCTGTGGTTGTGGGGATAAAAGAGTTTGCAGGTGCACCGCCAGGCTTTGCACCAGCAAAGGCAGGTATCCGGAAGGTGTTGGTGGGCAGAGTCCCTCCGCCCTTGTTGAAGGCGTCTACATACCTGAAGAGTAAACAAAAGTCGCCATCTAGGGTTAAGGCTATAATACAAGCTCAGCAAGTTTTATACATCAACTTCAAAAATGAAAGAAATGCACAAACAAGCTAATGTTAAAACAGGCACATGTTAAGGAAGTATTTCTACCTAGAGCGGACGCCAAGACGAGCACGTGCTGGGAACTGGTTTGTGTTGGGTGGCATTGGGGATGTGCCTGCATTTTGCTCAGAAGGTGGAGGATTTTTGCTCTCCGGTATGTCATCAAGTAACGTGCCTGGACTTTCCATGGTGGTGTTTATGTTTTGACTTGATAAATTAGTCTGAAACGTCACAGCTGTTGCCAGTTCAGCCACTTCAGCTTGAGGGTCCGCTCCTTCCTCTATCCATCTCTTGAGCTTCTCATCATAGTATAATTTGTTTCTCTCCAAGCTTAGCCTGTACATATAAATTGCATATTTTTCGGGCTTCATGCGTGTGGGGGAGAAAAGAAAGCGAATGTGGATAACAGGCCAAGGGACCAACTACCTTTTGAGATCTCGAGACCAAGCCCACAGCCTTTTGCAAAAGTTGTGAACCAAAGAATCCAAAGCGTCCAAAGTTGATGCTTCATCTTGTGTGTCTGATTTCTGACCCTAGAAAGATCCATGGAAACAAAAAGCGCAAGGCTGTTAATGCTGACATGAAAATGAAACAAATACAAAGTTGATTGCATTTGCACGTACCTGTTTTGGGGTTCTTCCGAAATCTGGCTCAGAAACGCTTAGAGGATATTGACATCCTGTTGTTATTACCTGCCCATTCACTAATGAGCTCCGTTGATGCTGAGGGCATTAGTGATGCAACTCCCCTTCTTAATGATCCATTTGACATCATAGCAACTACAGAGTGATAATTACTTTCAATATTTTGTACATGGCCCTATTGCGGTGGTAGAGGTGACCAAGGCAAACCGCCAATAATTCAATGTATGGATTGATCAATGCTAGTTAACACCTTCCCGACTAGCTTTGCAGGTGCCAAATTTGAGGCATAGCTTCCCTAAAGATGAAAGAGCACGTAACAGAAGATAGTGAAAGTGCAAGGAGTGGTGTAACAGAGAAAAAACCTGTTGGTGTGTGGCGCTCCTTCAAGGAAGATGTCAAAGTCTTCCGTGTTTCAACATCAAATTGTTAATACTTATTTATATAAACCCTTTAGAGTAAGATCATATCGAGGTAAGGTTTATTTCATAATCTTTGTTGATAATTATTCTATATATATATATATTATAACACATAAATTTGAATCTCTTGAGGTATTCAAAGAATGTAAAAATGAAGTTGAGAACCAATTATGACATATAATCAAAATCTTAAATCGAGGTGGAGAATACACCTTCATAAAATTCTTAGAATACTCCAAAGACTTTGGTATTTCAAAATAAAATAAAATGCATAGGACACTTCAACAAAATGTTTTAGTAGAAATATATAACAAGATCTTAATAAATATAACAATGTTCATATTAGTAGATCCTTCTCTTTTACAATATATTTGGTGAGTACAATTGTGTATATACTAAATAGAGTACATTGTAAGGTTATTCTCTACACCATACGAGATATAGTTTGGAAGAAAACCAAATCTAGGTTATCTCAAGAGATAAGGTTCTATTACAAATGTGAAGATTCTTCACTAGTCTAGGGATAATTTAGATTGAGATGTATTTTCATTAGATATCCTATAGGTTTTGAAAGATATCAGTTGTATCATAAGGACCATGGATTAATAGAAAGCAAAAATATTGAATTCATAAAGAATACTAAGAATGATATCCTTGAAAATAATGATCAATGTATTGATGATCTAGTAAATATAAATTCATCATCATTTGAACCCATATATTGTAATTCAAATGAACTTACTGAACTAACTGAAACTTCAGTAGACATAAAAGATTTAGGATCACACCATCCTATTTAAATAATTATTATATTTACCTAACAAAGTAAGTGTGCAATTCAGTAAATTTAGATGAGTTGACTTATAACTTTATGTATTAGCAGGCTATTGACACGTATGATTCTTAAGACTCATAAAAAGTCATGGATGAGAAAATTAAATACATTGAGAAAAATGAAGTATGATAATTGGTTGATTTGCCAATAAGAAAGAAAAGCTATTGACTCCAAATGAGTTCTTAAAAAAAATATACTCTATAGATTTATCAAAGGCAAGGTTGGTTTCAAAAAGATTCTCGAAAAATGATGTGATATATCATGTTGAAACATATTCTCTTGTTGCGAAATTTACATCTATGAAATAATTCTCATCATTTCATCATATTATAATTTAAATTACATGAGTTAAATGCCAAGAGGGTATATAAGTTGAAAAAATCCCTAGCCATCTCGCCAATAGTATTTGACTTTTTAAAATGCAATAATTAAACTTAGGTTTTTGATTAATGAGCTTGACCACTATGTATATGTTTGAAAAAGTGAGAACCAGTTTGTCATTCTATCGTTGAATGTAGATGACATAGTGATGACTGAGAATGATAATGATATGATTGTTAAAACTAAAACTAAGTCATGGTTAAACTCAATGCTCGAAATGAAGGATATAGGAGATATCCTGTATTTGAGAATAAAGATTTCTTGTTATAGATAAACTAAACTCTTATGTTTAAGTGAAGAGAGAGATATCCTAAAGAAATTTAAAATGTGAGAGAGGAAGCCTTCAACTACACTTGTTGCAAAAGGGGTCAAACTGAGCAAAGTTGATTGCCCTCATGAAGAAGATAACAAGCCCAGTATTCCTAATGCAAAAGTTGTGGGTAGCTTGATGTATGTTATATTTTGTATATCAACTTTGTTGTTAGTCTTATGAGTAGATATCAAAGTAATCCTTGTTTGCAACATTTGATAACTCTCAAAAGGATTCTAATACTACTTAAAGGAATAAAATACTTGAAACTATATTTTCAAACAAATGAACTAAAAGTGGTACGATACTCAGATGATGATGTTGTTTAAAACAAGGATGACAACAAATCAATTTTTAAACAAATATTTTTATTTAGAGGTGGTGTTGCTTTTTGGGCTTTCAAAAAACAGAGTTGTGTAGTTTTGTATATACAAGAAGTTGAGTATGTTGCTTGTAGTATAGCTACAACGAGTGCTATTTGTTTAAGTCACTTCATACGTGATTTAAATGTGGATATAGGCAAAGAGCCTCTTATCATTTGTTGCGAGAATAATGCAGTAATTTCTCTAATCAAAAGTAGAGCAAATAACTCTAGAAGAAAGCATATAATGGTAAAATAATACTATATTCATGACATTATCAAAAGAAATGAGATAACTATATGTTAGTTGATCCCTTCACCAAAAGCATAACAAAGGACCTTTTCTTAAAGCATGTTATAAATATGGGTTTAAGATTTCTTTGAGTATATTAACTTGCACTATGATGGTGGTTGTCTAGGAAAAACATACTCAATACGAAAACTATACAACAAGGTATAAATTACATATATACTTGCAACTATGAAAGACACAAACTCGAAAGCCCTCAAAAGTGAGAGGTAAAACCATTTGCCATATTTGATTGGATCAAGTGGTTAAGTGGGAGATGTAAGTTGCTACAATTAATGGATGAGCACTTTAGGCGTTCGCTAATGTGAAATTTGGAAAGAGGATGTCTTTCCAAATTTCATGAGATTTATATTTAAAAAAAATAAAAATATTTTATCAAATGACTCTAAGTTACGTGTCGGATGAATAAATTGGCTAGTAATCAAAAGCCTTATAAGAAAATAAAGGAAAGAAAAGCCGGACTCTAAAAGTAAATGCTAATACTATAAATAAGAATATTCTAAAAAAAGAGAACAATAAAAAACTAGAAAAGAACTGTAAATAGTACTCTAGTACTATCTAGTACTATGTGCAAACAACCGTACAATAGAAATCATTAAAAGTTTTTCTTGACAACCCTACTTAACGAAATTATGTTCCTTTTTTAACTCTATAGGGAAATCATGTTCCATTCCTAACTTATGAATTTGGTATATGTTGCCCAAACATGGCCACCATTCTAAACCATCTTTTGTTTCAACCACACCTTCACGCACACTTGTGGAAACAACCGACAGTTGGTGGCCCAACCGTGGTAACCATGAGAAAGCGACTATGGGAATTTCTCTCCAAGTTGGCATCTACCCATTCAATAGAGTACGCATCTGATCGAGAAGCAATGAATCACAGATTAATCTCTAGAAAGAGATCTTTTTACAACATTTGAAAAAGACTCGCCCTTGAAATTGAACCGAAAATATAATGTATACTCTTGTTTAGTGTAAATTTCTGGATATTTAATCAATTATACTTCTGAACACCCTTAATCATGTCTTCGCTTGCAGGAAACCTGGAAACCGGCAATGGGTGTTGGTTAAAAGCGTCTCTCTTTGTGTGAGATGCCGTCGCTGGTAAAGGAAGCACGGCACAGTGCATATTCCGTCTTCATTACCTAAAACTGCATCTTCCGCCATCTTCAAGTTCACCTTTACCTTCTTACAGCATGAAACCAACCGAAACTTTACTTCTTTTCACACACACAGAGTCGTAGTCTGAACAAGAGCATGTCAGATCTTGCAGACCCTAATCTCAATTCAACGGTATCTGAAGAATCATGACGGAATTGCCAGGAGATAAATATTTCTATAATTTTGATAGTGCTGAACTGTACTGAAACTTCTGAAGATCAATATTCAAAAAGTCAAGAAATATTGACATGGAATACATGGATGATCTATATATCTGTCAAAAGTTGCATTGAGAATCAAACTTCCTTTCTGTAAATCCAAGTTACCTTAACATACGAATAGATAAAAGGCCCATCACGAAGGGCATTTTAATGGCTTCTCGCAGCAGTATGATTGGACAATATCCCACTGAAGATCGATGAGTGCCCTTCTTCCTCTGAATCAAGGGGGCTGTTATCATAGCCATAGATAGTATGTTAATGATCATCAAACATTCCTTTTAAGCAGATTCACTGGCAGGCTCCTAAAGTGCAGCCATGGAGATCCTGTGGAAGACGTGTTCCTCATCCTGCCTGGTCTCGCGGATCCAGTTAGAACTGAAAACCCTCTCTTGAATACACCGAACAATCTCTCCCCATCTCCGGCCTTCGACTGAACCATACAGTAAACGGAGGAAATGCCACAAATCCGTAGATCTGCAAACATGGTAGCACGTATGAATCTTGAGAGCGAACGGCCACGCGAGTAACGCGATCATATGGCTTTTGTTTATATGAGGAAGCTGGAGATTCGTCATTGCAATCAAGTAGAAGACGATTACCAGAGGATGATCAATTTATTATAGTGAAAGAATTTGGATAAGGATGGTGGAAGAACCAAGGAACAAAAGCATGGAGGTGAAGGCGTCCTCTGAGGTCCTATGTGTTTGGTCACCTTCTCTTTTCTTCCTTCTAAAGCAAAGGACCGGTGGTCCCTTCTACGCTCGCTTGGACTAAATATGAAATCCATGTGTGGCCCATTTAGATACTATCTGTCGTGTGAATATGTCGAATGTATGTCATTGTGATTTGGTAATGGGTTCAGTATGGTATTGTAGGCCGCCAATTAGAATAGTGATTGAATTCTACATGACAGTTGTGATCTACAACTTTTATTTTTGAGGACAACAACAACAAAGCCTTTTCCCAAACTAGATGGAGTCGGCTACATAGATTCTTTGTTTCCACATAGCTCTATCATGTGCCATGCTAGCAGTTAACTCACAATAAGCTAGATAATTCTTTATTGTTTCTTTCCAATACTTTTATGGTCGTCCTCTACCTCTTTTAATACTTTTCGAATTTAGTTTTTCATACTTTCTTATAGGTTCTTCTTTTGATCTTATTTCTATATATCCAAACTATCTTAAACGATATTCTCTCATTTTATCCTCTATTAGTGTCACTCCTAATTTATTTCTAATAACCTCATTATGTATACGGTCTTTTCTTGTATGACCACTTATTCATCTCAACATCTTCATTTCTGTCACAGACATCTTTTGTATACGTTGATGATTGATTAACTGCCCAACACTCAGAACCATAAAACATGACAGGCCTAATTGTTGCTCTATAATATTTACCTTTTAACTTTAATGATATTTTCTTATCACAAAGAATACCTGAAGATCCTCTCCATTTTAACCAACTAGCGTTAATTATATGCATAACACCTTCATCAATTCTTTCATCACTTTGAAAAATTGACCCAAAGTGTTTAAAACTTTCCTTTTGGGGAATGCAATATGTGCAAATTTTAATTTTTATGTCATCTGAAGTAACCAAATGATCAAACTTACATTCCATATAATTTGTCTTTGTCTTACTAAGTCGGAGGCCTTTGCTTTCTAATATTTCTCCTCCACTAACACAATGTCATATGTAAATAACATACATCAAGATACTTCATCTTGAATATTTTTGTTAACTCATTAATCACCATTATAAATAAGTATGCACTTAAAGTTGATCGTTGATATAACCCAATATTAGCTTCAAAGAAGTCTGACATTCCTTCATGAGTCCTCACACATATTTTTGCACCATCCTACAAGTCTCTTATAAGGTTAATGTATGTCAATGGGATACCTCTTTTTTTCAAGGTTCTCTAAAGAACTTTCCTCGGTACCCTATCGTAAGCTTTTTCTAGATGAATAAATATCATGTGAAGGTCTTTCTTTTTTGCTCAAAAATATTTCATAAGATGTCTCAAAAGGTGAATCTCTTCAACAGTAGATTTGCCTGACATGAATCCAAATTAGTTCTTTACTATACTTGATATTTGTCTTAACCTACATTCGGTAATTCTTTCTCACAATTTCATAGTATGGCTCATTAACTTGATACCTCGATAATTCGCACAATTCTCAATGTCTCCCTTGTTCTTATATATAGGTATAAGAGTACTCGCTCTCCATTTTTCGGACATCTTTTGGTTTCTCCATATTTCATTAAATAGTCTTGTGAGCCAACTTTTATTTTTGAGGATATTAGTATAATAACAATAAAAACTAACTCACCTCGCCAATAGTATTGAACTTTTTAAAATATAATAATTGAACATAGGTTTTAGGCTAATGAGATTGACCACTGTGTATATGTTTGAAACAATAAGAACCAGTTTGTCATTCTATCATTGAATATAGATGACATGGTGATGACTGAGAATGATAATGATATAATTGTTAAAACTAAAATTAAGTCTGGTTAAACTCAAGGCTCGAAATGAAGGATATAAGAGATACATCTTATATTTGAGAATAAAGATTTCTTGTTATAGAGAATCTAAACTCTTATGCTTAAGTGAAGAGAGAGAGAGATATCCTAAAGAATTTAAAATGTGAGAGTGGAAGCCTTCAACTATACTCATTGCATGCAAAAGAGAACAAACTGAGCAAAGTTGATTGCCCTAATGAAGGAGATAACAAGCCTAGTATTCTTAATGCAAAAGGTGTGGGTAGCTGGTCCATTCCATCACAAAAGGGACCACCATATGGACCAAGGAACTAGACATAAAGCTGATCCAACCTGCCCCAAAGAAGGGCCTAGAACCAACCCCTTGGGCTATAAAAGGGGCCAAGGGGGGGCGGGTTCACCATCTTGGAATAATCTTTCTACACCTTGGGAATTGGGGGCTAGGTAAGAGAGAGAGGGGCTGATTTTAGGCTGAGAGAGGAAGTGTTGCACAATCAAAATCGTGGGCTGCAAGGAGCTTAGTTAGGAGGGAAAGAGAGTGGGGTAGTGATAGCCATTGAGTGCAACTGAGTTGAGAGCTTTGCAAAGAAGGAGGTCGGATTCCACTCTTCGAATTCCGACCAATTGGATGCAAAACCTGTAAGTATTTCATCCTTCATTTACATTGATTCAATTGAAATGAGGTTGTATTAATGGAGCATTGTCTCCCCCACATTGTAATAGTGATTAGAATTGATGAATTGCCATTATCTTGCTGAATTTTCACTCTCACACACATGCACTATATTTGTTTGATTATTCAATTCTACCCCAATATATTCTATAAACACTCTATACTCTCTACCTCTTCTATGCTTAAGCTTATTCAGATAATTTCCATTCATTTCATTTCAGTACTTTAATTCGTGAAGTTGTGTTGTTGCAATTTTAATTCGGGTGAGTTTGCATCATGTATGTTCTTAAAAATCTGAAACTAAACTTTTACATTCTTGTATATGTTGATTGTTGTATTTTTAATTCCTGAACCTCTACTTAATTAATCCGAAATTTTGTACACACATTCTAAACACATAAGCCCACTCATAATAAAATTTTCAAGAATTTTAGGGTCGTATAACTAAGTAATTAAAATTATGCAAAATCAGGTTAATGTCTATCCACTGACTGTGCATTCTATTTTCCTGCAATAAAGCTTGAGTTTTTATCTTATAACTTTGTTTGTACGCATCCAAATCGGATGAATTTTGATTTATTGGAAAGTTGACATCTATAGCTTTTCAGCAAGATTAAATTTACCAAATTTGAAACTCAGACCATCGAGATACAGGCTCATCGTTAAGTCTCTATATTTCTGTGACAGGACAGTTCTGGGTACCTAAGCAGAGGTATTTCCAGGATTTAATTCTGCTTCAATACAGCTCTAAATTAAGATCTGTAAAGTTACATATCCTCCACATCATAGGCTAAGTTGTATAAAAATTTAGTGATTTTTGGAGGTCTGTAAGACATTGAAATTGATTCGAAAAACAAGGCTTGAAAAGAGAACATTCCGTTTTTCAGGACTTGTTCATTTTAAAGCTTTAAATCAAAGTGCACTTGTTTCTTCTTTGAAAAACACCAACTTTTCACGTGAATTGGAGTTTTTCACCTATAACATTGAAGTTTCTAAGCGCTTAGGTTGACCCTTGAGCGTCGGTTCAAGAAGATCTAAAGCGAAAAGAGTCCGCTTAGTCACAATCGCCAAAAGGTCAGATTTATTAAAACTTTGCTAGTTTTTGCAAACTAGTTGGTACGCTTGCGCATCGTGTAGATAATAAATTATCATTTCAAGTCTTTATGTAGGCTTGGAGTGAAAATTTTTGTGTCTACACATAACAAAGAACCTTTTCTCAAACCATGTTACAAATATGTATTTAAGATTTCTTTGAGTATATTAACTTACACTATGATGGTGGTTGTCTGGGAAAACATACTCAATACGAAAACCATACAACAAGGTATAAATTACATATATACTTGCAACTATGAAAGATACAAACTCAAAAACCCTCAAAAGTGGGAGGTAAAATCATATGCCATATTTGATTGGATCAAGTGGTTAAGTGAGAGATGTAAGTTAAAATAAGTAATGGATGATCACTTTAGGAGTTTGTTACTATGAAATTTGGAAAGAGATTGCCTTTCAAAATTTCACGAGATTTATATTTACAAAAAAAATAAAAACATTTTATTAAATGACTCTAAGTTACGCGTCGATGAATCAAACGGCTAGTAACGAAAAGCCTAATAAGAAAATAGAGAAAAGGAAAGCCAGACTCTAAAAGTAAATACTAATACTATAAATAAGAATATTCTCAAAAAAAGATAACAATAAAAAACTAGAAAAGAACCGTAAATAGTACTCTAGTACTATGTGCAAACAACCACAGAATAGAAATCATTAAAAGTCCTTCTTGACAACCCTACTTAAGGAAATCATGTTCCTTTTCTAACTCTACTTAGGGAAATCATGTTCCTTTCCTAACTTGTGGATTTCGTATATGTTGCCCAAACATGGCCACCATTCGAAACCATCTTTCGTTTCAACTAACACCTTCACACACACTTGTGGAAACAACCGACAGTTGGTGGCCCAACCGTGGTAACCATGAGAAAGCGACTATGGGAATTTCTCTCCAAGTTGGCATCTACTCATTCAATAGAGTATGCATCTGATCGAGAAGCAATGAGTCACAGATTAATCTCTAGAAAGAGATCTTTTACAACATTTGAAAAAGACTCGCCCTTGAAATTGAACCGGAAATATAATGTATGCTCTTGTTTACTGTAAATTTCTGGATATTTAATCAATTATACTTCTGAACACCCTTAATCATGTCTTCGTTGCAGGAAACCTGGAAACCGGCAATGGGTGTTGGTTAAAAGTGTTTCTCTTTGTGTGAGATGCCGTCGCTGGTAAAGGAAGCACGGAACAGTTCAGATTCCGTCATCATTACCTAAAACTGCATCTTCCGCCATCTTCAAGTTCACCTTTACCTTCTTACAGCATGAAACCAACCGAAACTTTACTTCTTTTCACACATATAGAGTCGTAGTCTGTACAAGAGCATATCAGATCTTGCAGACCCTAATCTCAATTCAACGGTATCTGAAGAATCATGACGGAATTGCCAGGAGATAAATATTTCTATAATTTTGATAGCGCTGAACTGTACAGAAACTTGCTGAAGATCAATATTCAGAAAACCAAGAATGTTGACATGGATGATCTATATATTAGTCAAAAGTTGCATTGAGAATCAAACTTCCTTTCTGTAAATCCAAGTTACCTTAACATACGAATAGATAAAAGGCCCATCACGAAGGGCATTTTAATGGCTTCTCGCAGCAGTATGATTGGACAATATCCCACTGAAGATCGACGAGTGCCCTTCTTCCTCTGAATCAAGTGGGCTGTTATCATAGCCATAGATAGTATGTTAATGATCATCAAACATTCCTTTTAAGCAGATTCACTGGCAGGCTCCTAAGTGCAGCCATGGAGATCCTGTGGAAGACGTGTTCCTCATCCTGCCTGGTCTCGCGGATCCAGTTAGAACTGAAAACCCTCTCTTGAATACACCGAACAATCTCTCCCCGTCTCCGGCCTTCGACTGAACCATACAGCAAACGGAGGAAATGCCACAAATCAGAAGATCTGCAAACATGGTAGCACGTATGAATCTTGAGAGCGAACGGCCACGCGAGTAACACGATCATATGGCTTTTGTTTATATGAGGAAGCTGGAGATTCGTCATTGCAATCAAGTACAAGACGATTACCAGAGGATGATCGATTTATTATAGTGAAAGAATTTGGATAAAGATGGTGGAAGAACCAAGGAATAAAGGCATGGAGGTGAAGGCGTCCTCTGAGGTCCTATGTGTTTGGTCACCTTCTCTTTTCTTCCTTAAAGTAAAGGACCGGTGGTCCCTTGTACGCTCGCTTGGACTACATATGAAATCCATGTGTGGCCCGTTTAGATACTATATGTCGTGTGAATATGTCGAATGTATGTCATTGTGATTTGGTAATGGCAGTATAGTATTGTAGGCCATCAATTAGAATAGTGAATGAATTCTACATGACAGTTGTGATGTACAACTTTTATTTTTGAGGACAACCACAACAAAGCCTTTTCCCAAACTAGATGTAGTCGGCTACATAGATTCTTTGTTTCCACATAGCCCAATCATGTGCCATGTTAGCCGTTTAACTCACAATAAGCTAGATAATTCTTTATTGTTTCTTTCCAACACTTTTGTGGCCGTCCTCTACCTTTTTTAATACTTTTTAAATTTAGTTTTTCATACTTTCTTATAGGTTCTTCTTTTGATCTTATTTCTATATATCCAAACTATCTTAAACAATATTCTCTCATTTTATCCTCTATTAGTGTCACTCCTAATTTGTTTCTAATAACCTCATTATGTATATGGTCTTTTCTTGTATGACCACTCATCCATCTCAACATCTTCATTTATGTCACAAACATCTTTTGTACATGTTGATGATTAACTGATTAACACTAAGAAATATAAAACATGGCAGGTTTAATTGTTGCTCTATAATATTTACCTTTTAACTTTAATGATATTTTTTTATCATAAAGAATACCTGAAGATCCTCTCCATTTTAACCAACCAACGTTAATTCTATGCATAACATCTTCATCAATTCTTCCATCACTTTGAAAAATTGACCCTAAGTATTTAAAACTTTCCTTTTGGAGAATGCAATATGTGCAAATTTTAATTTTTATGTCATCTGAAGCAACCAAATGGTCAAACTTACATTCCATATAATCTGTCTTTGTCTTACTAAGTCGGAGGCCTTTGCTTTCTAATATTTCTCCTCCACTAACACAATGTCATCTATACCAAGATACTTTATGTTTTGTTAACTCATCAATCACCATTATAAATAAGTATGGACTTAAAGTTGATCATTGATGTAACCCCATATTAACTTCAAAGAAGTTTGTCATTCCTTCACGAGTCCTCACACATATTTTTGCACATCGTACATGTCTCTTATAAGGTTAATGTATGTCAATGGGATAACTCTTTTTTCCAAGGTTCTCTAAAGAACCTCCCTCGGTACTCTATCATAAGCTTTTTCTAGATGAATAAATATCATGTGAAGGTCTTTCTTTTTTTATCTAAAATATTCCATAAGACGTCTCAAAAGGTGAATAGCTTAAATAGTAGATCTGCCTGACATGAATCCAAATTGGTTCTCTATTGTACTTGATATTTGTCTTAACCTACGTTCGGTAATTCTTTCCCATAATTTCATAGTATGGTTCATTAACTTGATACCTCGATAATTCGCACAATTTTCAATGTCTCCCTTGTTCTTATATATAGGTATAAGTGTACTTACTCTCCATTCTTCAGACATCTTTTGGTTTCTCCATATTTCATTAAATAGTCTTGTGAGACAACTTTTATTTTTGAGGATATAAATATAATAACAATAAAAACTAACTCACCTCACCAATAATATTGAACTTTTTAAAATATAATAATTGAACATAGGTTTTTGGCTAATGAGATTTACCAATGTGTATATGTTTAAAACAATAAGAACCAATTTGTCATTCTATCATTGAATAGAGATGACATGGTGATGACTGAGAATGATAATGATATGATTGTTAAAATTAAAATTAAGTCTGGTTAAACTCAAGGCTCGATCTGAAATGTAAGAGATACATCTTATATTTGAGAATAAAGATTTCTTGTTATAGAGAATCTAAACTCTTATGCTTAAGTGAAGAGAGAGAGAGATATCCTAAAGAATTTAAAATGTGAGAGTGGAAGCCTTCAACTATACTCACTGCATGCAAAAGGGGTCAAACTGAGCAAAGTTGATTGCCCTAATGAAGGAGATAACAAGCCTAGTATTCTTAATGCAAAAGTTGTGGGTAGCTTGATGTATGTTATGTTTTGTATATCAACTTTGTTGTTAGTCTTATGAGTAGATATCAAAGTAATTATTGTTAGCAACATTTGATAGCTCTTAAAAGGATTCTAAGATTACTTAAAGGACCAAAATATTTGAAACTGTGTTTTTAAACAAATGAACTAAAAGAGGTATGATACTCAGATGCTGATGTTGTTTAAAGCAAAGATGACAACAAATCAATTTTTGAACAAATATTTTTATTTAGAGGTGTTACTGTTTCTTGGGCTTACAAAAAATTGGATTGTGTAGCATTGTATATACAAGAAGTTGAGTATGTTGCTTGCAGTATGGCTACAATGAGTGTCATTTATTTAAGCCACTCCATACATGATCTAAATGTAGATATAACCAACGAGCATGCTATCATTTATTGTGAGAATAATACAGTAATTACTCTAATCAAAAGTGGAGTACATAACTCTAGAAGAAAGCATATAATGATAAAATAATACTACATTCATGATATTATCAAAAGAAATGAGATAACTACATCTTATATGCCAATTAATGATATGTTGATTGGTCCCTTCACCAAAAGCATAACAAAGGACCTTTTCTCAAACCATGTTACAAATATGTGTTTAAGATTTCTTTGAGTATATTAACTTACACTATGATGGTGGTTGTCTAGGAAAACATACTCAATACGAAAACCATACAACAAGGTATAAATTACATATATACTTAAAACTATGAAAGACACAAACTCAAAAACCCTCAAAAGTGGGAGGTAAAATCATATGCCATATTTGATTGGATCAAGTGGTTAAGTGGGAAATGTAAGTTAAAATAAGTAATGGATGATCACTTTAGGAGTTTGTTACTGTGAAATTTGGAAAGAGGATGCCTTTCAAAATTTCATGAGATTTATATTTACAAAAAAATAAAAACATTTTATTAAATGACTCTAAGTTACGCGTCGATGAATCAAACGGCTAGTAACGAAAAGCCTAATAAGAAAATAGAGAAAAGGAAAGCCAGACTCTAAAAGTAAATACTAATACTATAAATAAGAATATTCTCAAAAAAAGATAACAATAAAAAACTAGAAAAGAACCGTAAATAGTACTCTAGTACTATGTGCAAACAACCACAGAATAGAAATCATTAAAAGTCCTTCTTGACAACCCTACTTAAGGAAATCATGTTCCTTTTCTAACTCTACTTAGGGAAATCATGTTCCTTTCCTAACTTGTGGATTTCGTATATGTTGCCCAAACATGGCCACCATTCGAAACCATCTTTCGTTTCAACTAACACCTTCATACACACTTGTGGAAACAACCGACAGTTGGTGGCCCAACCGTGGTAACCATGAGAAAGCGACTATGGGAATTTCTCTCCAAGTTGGCATCTACCCATTCAACAGAGTACGCATCTGATCGAGAAGCAATGAATCACAGATTAATCTCTAGAAAGAGATCTTTTTACAACATTTGAAAAAGACTCGCCCTTGAAATTGAACCGAAAATATAATGTATACTCTTGTTTAGTGTAAATTTCTGGATATTTAATCAATTATACTTCTGAACACCCTTAATCATGTCTTCGCTTGCAGGAAACCTGGAAACCGGCAATGAGTGTTGGTTAAAAGCGTTTCTCTTTGTGTGAGATGCCGTCGCTGGTAAAGGAAGCACGGCACAGTGCATATTCCGTCTTCATTACCTAAAACTGCATCTTCCGCCATTTTCAAGTTCACCTTTACCTTCTTACAGCATGAAACCAACCGAAACTTTACTTCTTTTCACACACACGGAGTCGTAGTCTGAACAAGAGCATGTCAGATCTTGCAGACCCTAATCTCAATTCAACGGTATCTGAAGAATCATGACGGAATAAATATTTCTATAATTTTGATAGTGCTGAACTGTACAGAAACTTCTGAAGATCAATATTCAAAAAGTCAAGAAATATTGACATGGAATACATGGATGATCTATATATCTGTCAAAAGTTGCATTGAGAATCAAACTTCCTTTCTGTAAATCCAAGTTACCTTAACATACGAATAGATAAAAGGCCCATCACGAAGGGCATTTTAATGGCTTTATCATAGCCATAGATAGTATGTTAATGATCATCAAACATTCCTTTTAAGCAGATTCACTGGCAGGCTCCTAAAGTGCAGCCATGGAGATCCTGTGGAAGACGTGTTCCTCATCCTGCCTGGTCTCGCGGATCCAGTTAGAACTGAAAACCCTCTCTTGAATACACCGAACAATCTCTCCCCATCTCCGGCCTTCGACTGAACCATACAGTAAACGGAGGAAATGCCACAAAGCAGCAGATCTGCAAACCTGGTAGCACGTATGAATCTTGAGAGCGAACGGCCACGCGAGTAACGCGATCATATGGCTTTTGTTTATATGAGGGAGCTGGAGATTCGTCATTGCAATCAAGTAGAAGACGATTACCAGAGGATGATCGATTTATTATAGTGAAAGAATTTGCTTAAAGATGGTGGAAGAACCAAGTAATAAAGGCATGGAGGTAAAGGCGTCCTCTGAGGTCCTCTCCGTTTAGTCACCTTTCTTTTCTTCCTTGTAAAGCAAAGGGACAGTGGTCCTTGTGCACTAGGTTCGACTACACATGAAATCCATGTGCGGCCCATTTAAATACCATATGTCGTGTTAATATGTCAAATGTATGTCATTGTCATTTGGTAATGGGTAATATAGGCCGCCAATTAGAATATATAAGTGATTGAATTCTACGTGACAGTCGTGATCTACAACTTTTATTTTTGAGGATATAAGTATAATATATATTTTTAAAGATGTTTTAATTAAAAACCGCACTTATCCTCGAACGTAGGCTATAGGTCTACCCTGGGACATTAATAGCGTAGGGGTGTTCTTAGGGTCCAAAATCGTATTTTCTTGAGTATTATTGCTTTGACGTAACATTCCATTCGGGCTGATCTGCCTGAAAGTCAGACCCGAAGAATGTAATAATGCTCAAGAAAAGATGAGTATAAGGGTATATGCGTCAGAGTATCCAATTTTATTGAATGACCTATTCGATTTCATCTATTATAGTATATATAATCTATTAAATTTCGACCGTGAAACCATTGGTCAAGTTTCTTTTCATGAATTTGACCACCAAATGATGGATTTGATCTTATGTGTGTGCTCTTTTCTGTTTATTTATTTATAAGTTAGAAGGTTTCGTTTGAGTTTCGCCACCTTGATCCAAATCTGCCATTTCATTAATTTCAAGCATGTGTCGTTCTTATGCCCGGATACATATTCTACTCGTCTCTTTTAGGGCAAAGTATACATACATACATATATGTATATATATGAGATTTTCAACCATGATAGCATATAATGGTACATATTTTCATTGAAGTCTAGTGCATTATAATATTGAGTTTCAAGAAAGTCAATCAGACACAAATTAGAGCTTAAAAAATGATGGAAAATATCACATGAATGCCAAATTTATCACATTAAGATCGCGAACAAATGTTATCAATTGTGATACATATTAAATTTTTGTCTAATTTGAGTATTGGATCGGCACTGATAAATTCAGCTCACCTGGCAGAAGACTTGACTCACAAGGCGAAAGTCATTAGTTAGATACATTGAGCAAATGGCGGATCCAAAAATTTTTGTGGGGTGGGGTGAACAACTTATTCAACCATTTAAGGTGGGGCGAAATACGTATAATAGCCAGAAATTCAATTACACACCCTAAATTTTTCATTTATTTTTCAAATTTTAGGTAAAACGTCATCCCACCTCTCCTCAGCTGCATTGATCGGCACTCTTCGCGTGGCAAAGGAATGCGAGATCTCACTCGCCATTAAAGGGCCACCAGTAAACACCAGGTTCTCAATACCACGGCCTCCTTCTGTAGATAGCAAAGGGGCCGAAGAGTCCAACTCCCCACTATAGGCAAGGCCGACAAAGCGCCTTCTCCAAAGCTCAGAGAGAGAGAGAGAGAGAGAGTCCAAACCGGCAGGTATTCTTTGATGTACCATGAAAATATACTCGTAGCTCACAGAAGTAATTCGAAAACCCAAACAAACAGCTCAAAATCATCTTGGCCAAACAGGAAATTTACATTTTATGTCTCTCTTTGATCAAACATTTCCTGTATGAGGACGAAATGATGAATGAATTACACGTGAAGAAAGTACAATAATAAAAATAGATTGTCTGTACCTTAAACCACTGCGTTCATTTTGAGCCAATGGATATTTTGCCTGACCCCAGAAATTCTCAATATAGAAATACATTTGAACTATCTTCCTTAGCTTAAGGAGCAATTCATACAACAACAACTCTGTCATGGCCGTTCCCAAACCCGGACCTCTTCTTCGTGGACGACCTAATACTCTTTGCTTGTGAAAGAAAGAGGGTTGAATTAGGCTTTGGACAACTAATATAAAACTTTATCGGATTTACTATGAATTATAAAGAAGCAATGCATATTGAAGGAATGGTATATCGAAACTTCACATTTTTATATAATTCGGCTTCACTCATTTCTTCGATATGAAAACTTTGTTATAGCACAAAGAGCCAAGACTCTTCAGGGTAAGGGCTTGACCCAAAAGACCATTCAAGGTCACTAGTTCGATATCCATGGGGTGGATGTCTCATAGGGGTTCTGGCCAACCCCAGATTGCCTATCAACAATATTGTTGTACAAAAATGCACATAACAATAGCTCATCCCACGAGGGCGTTGACTCATAAGTTTGAAGGTCATGAGTTCGATATCCGGGGTGTGCATCTTGCTTCTTTCATGGCCCGAGTCTAGAGCTTCACCAGAGGCAGATGTTGAATCGTCCTCTGTTGGTGGCGAGTGGATTCCGGCGTTTCTAACAAAGAACAACTTCAACCTGCTTTGTGTCGTTGGTGTTTGTTGGCTTTCTGTATGTAGCGGATTTGAGTGATTGGGTGCGAGGTTCCCACACAGGGGCTTTCCAAGGATGAGATATTAGGTCTGTATATTGTTTTTTTGAGATCAGTACTTTTCTATATTTCTCGACCTGTAATGGCTGCCTTTTATATGCAGCCCAATCCCCCTTATCTCGAATACTCCACCCATGGCTCCTCTCGTCCGGAGCAAATCTCGGAGACGTTATCGAAAATCCTGGTAACGTTCATCCGTTATACTTTAACCCTATCCATTTATGTAACGGACTGGATGGCCAGTCCAACCATTACCTGAGCCGAGAATGGCCACCTGTTCTTATCTGTAACATCTCCCACTTGGCCATTCGAGCCAAGTGTATCGACATTCTGACTTTTCTCCCACTTTTCAGGGTTTTCCTAGTTATGTCATTTTCTGATCGTAATCAGAACCTGTTGTGTGTTTATTTGCCTATACAATAATTTGTTCGTTGTATGGTTATTTACCTATACAACAATCAAACATACCTCAAACCCATGTTAGTAACATGTTTTGAGAAGAGATCCTCTATTATGCCTTTTGTTAAGGGGTCTGCCAACATATCTTCCGTTGGCATGTATGAGATAGATATTTCCTTTCTCATAACCATATCATGAACATAGTGGTATTTTACCATTATATGCTTACTTTTCGAGCAATCCACTCCACTCTTAATAAGAGTAATTGCTGCATTGTTATCACAATAGATAACTACTAACTCGTTTATTATTTTCAACTTCAAATCTTGTATGAAGCGGCTTATCCAGACAGCACTTGTTGCAGCCATACAGTAAGCTACATACTCAGCTTCCTATGTATGCAATGCTACACAGCCCTGTTTCTTACATGCTCAAGAAACAACACCACCTCCAAATAAGAATATTTGTCTCGAGGTTGATTTGCTGTCATCTTTGCTCCCAGCAAAATCAGCATCTGAGTATCCTACCACTTTTAGTTCATTTGTTTGAAAACACAGTTTCAAGTCCTTTGTTCCTTTTAAATATCTTAGAATCAATTTCACAATTACCCAGTGCTGCCAACCAGGATTACTTTGATATCTACTTATAAGACCAACAGCAAAGCTGATATCAGATCTTGGACACAACATAGCATACATCAAGCTGCTAACAGCTTGTGCATAAGGAACACTAGGCTTATCGTCTCCTTTACTTGGACAATCAACCTTACTCAATTTGACCCCTTTTGTAACAAGTGTATATGTAGACTTGCATTCACCCATTTTAAACTTCTTGAGGATATAGTCAATATATCTCTCCTGACTCAGGCATAAGAGTCTAGATCCTCTATCTCGAGAGATCTTTATTCCCAAGATGTAGGATGCTTTCCCCATATCCTACGTTTCGAACTTAGAATTCAACCATGACATGGTTTTGACAATCATATCATTGTCGTTTCTAGTCAACAATATATCATCTACATATCACCTTCTTTTTCGGCTTTTCCCTTTCCCTTTGATTTCTTTCCCTTTCTTGTTTTTCTTTTTTTTTTCTCTTCACTTACCTTTTTTTTTTGTAGGGTTTTTAGGCTTTGATACCAGTGTTGAATCGTCCTCTGTTGGTGGCGGACGGATTCTGGCGTTTCCAACGAAGAACAACTTCAACTTGCTTTGTGTTGTTAGTGTTTGTCGACTTTTTGTACGTAACAGATTTGAGTGATTAGGTGCGAGGTTCCCACACAGGGGCTTTCTCGGGATGAGATATCAGGTCTGTATATTGTTTTTCTGAGATCAATACTTTTCTATATTTCTCGACCAGTAATGGTTGCCTTTTATAGGAATCCTGGTCCCCCTCATCTCGGATACTCCACCTGTGGCTTCCCTCGTCCGAAGCAAATGTCGGAGATGTTATAAAAAATCCTGGTAACGTTCATCCGTTACACTTTGGTCATATCCGTTCAGGTAACGGACTGGATGGCCAGTCCAGCCGTTACCTGAGCCGAGAATGGCCACCTGTTCTTATCTGTAACAGCAGACACATGGCTTAACCTTCTTACAAGATCAGGTTGCAGAATGCCTACTCTAGGCAAGGTGATCAAAGAAGAAGTAGACCATCTCACCAGCATTGGCAAAGACTGCAAGTGCCTGGAACCTGACGTGGCACCTCGGTTCCATCTGAAGGCATTGAAGCCAGTTAGGAACCGGCCTCTTCGGAAGGCTTTGTGACTTAGCCCAGACGTAGCCTCCCATTGTTTGGCTCGCTGAGCCATGGCTGACTGAGAGGCTTCTGTGTGTGCTAGGGGACAAGCTCGGAAGCGTCTTGATTGGCCTGGCTAATGTCATTTCTCTTTGAACGGAAGCCAACTTTTCTACAGTGTCATCCTAATGGCTTTTGGGCGAACTCTGCAAGATCCGAGGTAGCTTCTTTCCTTGCTTCTGGTACGCAGCAACAACCTGCTTCCTTCTTATGAGCAGCGGAATCATACGAACAAATAATGTTGTTTTGAGGTTTTTCAGTTTCCACACAGATGATTTTTTAGAGAGGGTTTTTTCCTTTGTTTTGTGTTTATTCTTTGTGCAATGCTCTATCAGTGCTGGCTCCTTCTCTCTCGGGTTTCATGGTTGGGCTTTCCGTTTGGAGCCTCTTCCAGTCGGTTATGGTGCTAATCCGTAACCGACTAACTGTTACGGATCAACACCATAACTTCCACCATAGGTAACGGTTGAATGGTCAATCCAACCGTTCCTATGATAAGGTTGCCGAGAATGGTCACCTTTACGTTACACATCATGACTACAACTCAATTTCTTAAAGAAAGCTGTGGCGGATCTATAAACTCTTTTGGGTGGGGCACATAGCCCATTGAACCTCAATGGTTTAGGATGGGTGAACTGTGTATTATGGCTCATGGATCTCACCATTGGCCATAGACTTTAAGTTGATTTTCAAAATTTCAGTCGGGGTGAACGCCCCATCTCGGCTCCATATAGATTCGCCACAAAGGGGCTTGGGTCCAATCAGTGCAGATAGAGAATGGAAGCTCCTGATTCATGGCTACCAAGCATTTTGTGTTTGTATTGCATCGTTGTGTAATCCTTTGTAGACCCGCCAATTTTTTTGTGCCCACGCAAGAATATAATGGGTTGCCAAATTTGTGTTTTCGGGTCATGTTCGTGTCCTGCCTTTATTTCATGTTCGTGTGTAAGAAACAGGAAACCTTAATACAACCCGATTTGTTTTGCTATTTTGGGTGGACGTAAGCACGTGAATGGATGCAATTTTGTGTCTTGGGTTGGGTTCATGTTCTCATATCATGGTCGTGGGAAAACAGGTAAAGACAAATGCAACCGGATCTTCTGTGGTTGTGCCTAAACGTACGTGTTATGTCATTTTGTATTCGTGTAAGGTACATGCAACCTGACTACGACCAGATTAAAAATCTGCCACTTTGGGTTGACATAAAACACGTGGTAAGTGGCACTTTTGTGCTTCCGATTTTGTTCGTGTTCTGTCATTACATCGTCGTGTAAAAAACAGATAAACTAGGATACAACACGATTTCCTGTGCTATTTTGGGTGTACACACATACGTGGTCGTTGTCAGGTTTCGACATGTTGCCATCAAGTTATAGTATTCGTGTATCGTGTCGATTGAGGAAAAAATCTGCCTGAATGCTCGGATCGGACCTATTGCGGATCTCTTTTATGAGAACGAACCCGACTCAAAAGCAGATTGCTTGAAGCAAATGGAATCCCCTAGGTTTTTTCTTGGCGACCCTCTCTCTCTCTCTGTGCGTATGTGGGTGTGGGTGCTCTAGCTCCGAATCATAATCGGGGGTTTGATCTCTTTTAGGGGACAACTTCATTTCTCTTTGGGGGCGAATTCTTTTTGAATCGTTCGACCAATTACCGCTAATTGTTGGTCATGGACGCCCAGAGAGCCTTGCTCGATGAGCTAATGGGTGCTGGTAATCTCCTTCTCCTGCCATTCCCTTATGCCTCTTCTTTTGCTGCGATGTGTCTCATTTCCATTCTACTCTGTTCTAATTGCCTGTTTTGTTGAACGGCTTTTTCGATTTTGACGATCTTTTGGTTCCCGAATCTCGGTTGTGGTTTACTATGGGGAGCTCCCGTTCCTTTTCGGTGCTATTTCATTTGAACTGCTCTTGTGGTTGCTTAGTTAATTTATTGGTTTTATAGCTCGCAATCTTACCGAAGAGGAGAAGAAGGGGTTCAGGGAGATACGCTGGGACGATAGAGAAGTTTGTGGTTCTTATATGGTTCGATTCTGTCCGCATGACCTGTTTTTCAATACGAAAAGTGATCTTGGTGTGTTTCTCTTAACTCTGCAGCTTGTCATTTTTTTTGTCTTTTGGTTTAAATCTTCAAAGTTCAAACTCTATAGATGTATGCTGTTTCCCTAATATGCCTTTCTCATTTTTGCAGGTCCATGCCCTAGAATTCATGATGCAAAATTGAAAGAGAGGTAGTCTTAAATTCCAATACTCCCCTTCATTATAAGTATCGTATCGTTGAGTTTTCACGGTACGGATTGTGTATGGATTCTTATAAACGCTGGTGGGATGTACCACTCTGGGAAATTAAATGAGTGGAACCTTTTCATGTTTGAGAGCTACTTTTTCGTTTCTTTGCATTAGACCTGAGACACTTGCGATCGTTTAGCGCACCTTGTGATTTCTCTTGTGACTAGCATCAAGTGAAAACAGTACGCAAAGTTCTACACCGTCAAGGATGCAACTTGATGTTGATCCGATGTCACATTCGTCACATAGTAATTGAAACACTTAAACAGAGGAGGAGGTTTACTGATGAAAGCTTGGTTGCAAAGAGAAGTTACCTGTTTTCAAGATCAGTAAGAACAGTTAGTAGTCTTGATTTTTACGTTCAGAAATAGTTATTCCCAAATCATTGGATTGAGATTCTTGGTAATTATTTTAAATTCTTAATTTCTTGGAATTTGTGGGACTACCGTAATATATTAGATGTTTATTCATTGTATAAAATGGAGTTGAATATTATGCATGAACTGTTCACAATATCCTTGATTTCCAAATTTAACTTGCTACCAATACCAAGGTGCCCGATAGATACTTTTTACCAGATGCTGCACCTGTGCCAAACATCCCAACATTCGACCCCCACTGTTCTCCCATGTCTGACTTAGCACTACTTATGATGAGTACTTTTCGGTTTTCAGTGCTATAGCACTAAGATACTTCTTAAATGAGTGGTTATTTCTTTATTACCGAGTTAGCTTATGAAAACAATGGTCTGGTTTGATTCCCATATTGAGATTTTCTAGTTTCCAATAGCTTTATGAGATATTTTCAATTACATAATAATGTATAGTCGCACTCCCACACCCATGATTTTAAAAAATTGCCATGTTCCGCTACCTCACCACGTCCACACCCCACACCCGTGTGACATTATCCAGCATGATGAATATCTTGCATTTGTAAATATCATTTTCCTGTGTTATGTTTCCGTCTTCCATGTGCTTATGTTGTTTGCGCTTTATCTCAAGACTCAAGCAACTCTCATATGTTGTAAATGCTCCTCCTAGACTTGTTCATGTTCATTTTGCAGAATCGAAAATCATTCTCCTCATCTTCCTTATTTGCCACTTAACCAAATAATGTGTATTTCAAAAAGTAACTTGAATTTGGTCCTATGACAGCACCAAAGAAGAGAGTTTTTGAGTGATGAATGCCATGTATGATCCTGTCATTCCAACTTTTATAGTGGATATGAGAAGTATATGTTACCTTCTCTTATTCCTCTAAACTACACGGTATTAATGACTCCATGTAAGTTTGAAATACTCAGCTATCCATGTTGTAGGCTGAAACCTTTTTTTTCCTGTGGTTGCAGTTTTGAGAAATCACCAAGGCATGCCATGTATGTTCCAAGATTTGAGTCAGAGCTTGCACAGTTCTGTGAGAAGCTGGTCTCTCTCTCTCTCTCTCTCTCTCTCTCTCTCTCTCTCTCTCTCTCTCTCTCTCTCTCTCTCTCTCTCTCTCTGCTTTTTACTATCACCTTTTGCAGGTACTAGACTTGGACAGGAAAGTTAGGAGAGGACGCGAGCGGCTGACCCAAGAAGTAGAAATTCCTCCACCGCCTCCCATTCCACCTGAGAAATCTGAACAGCTCTCTCTGTTGGAAGACAAGATAAAAAAGCTACTTGAGCAAGTGGAATCTCTTGGTGAAGCAGGGAAAGTTGATGAGGCCGAGGCACTCATGAGAAAGGTTCACTAAATCACATTTACTAGGCACTTTGTCATCTCTGCAATGGTACCTTCTTTTGAACTGTTTATTGGAGAACATGATATCACTGGATAGTTTCTTCCTTTGCCAGGTGGATATGTTGAATGCTGAGAAAACCGTTTTGATGCAAACATCGAGTGCATTGACCCTTACACAAGAGAAGAAAATGGCACTTTGTGAGATATGTGGCTCTTTCTTAGTGGCTAATGATGCTGCTGAGAGGACCCAGTCACATATAAGTGGAAAACAGCATATTGGATATGGCATGATACGGGATTTTATTAATGAGTACAAGGTAAATATTCTACAGTGCCTATTGGTTGTTTTGTCCTGTTTTTGTTTTAACACATCTCTTTGCAAAAGGCTGCAAAAGAGAAGGCAAGGGAGGAAAGGTCTAAGGAGAAGGAAACAGAAGATAAGAAAATAGAGGAAAAGGAAAGTGAAAATAGGAAGAGAGAAGATGATGTAAGAGATAGAGACAGGTACAGGGATCGTGAAAGAGAAAGGTTGCGAGAATGGAATAGCAGAGGGAGCAGGGATGGTCGCAGGGAATCAGATTGGAAGCACAATCATTATAGAGCTGGTCGGGATCGGGGCAGAGACAGGGGTCGTGATCGTAATGGCAGCATGGAGTTTTCAAGGGATAGGAACTGGAGGAGCAGATCGCGTTCACCAGCTAGGCATAGCCGTAGATGATCATCAAGAAGCCCAGGTCGGCCATATTAGTCTGTGTGTTTCTTGTGAGAAAGAAAAAACTGGATGAAAAAGATAATTAGATGTTTGTTTTCTCCCTCCAGTGCTTTGCAGTGACTTTTTGAACTCTGTTATGGCTAAACATTCTCTGCTATACAAGCTGTTGAGATCATGTCATCTTGCTATATCAATATTTTAAGAAGAAAGCAGAGGTAGGTGAATCAATCGATTTTGCTCTCTTTATTGGTTTCCATGAACATGTTTTCTTGCATCATTTGGGTTTCCAACTCTCATGTTTAGATAAGATGGCAGAACGAATTTTTGCATTGATGGATTACTGGTGCTCAGCAGATGATCGATAGCTGCAAGTTATTCTCGAAACATGGAAGGTACTAGTTCCAGCTCTCTGTTTCTCGAGGACTATTTTATAACAGCAGGAGCCATGATTTTGAATTTTCTAAACCTGATGCTCAACTGCTTGCTAACGATCTTGCTTAGCGATAACTTCTTTTCAAATATCTATTACAATAAAAAATTTTGGAGCTTAAAAATGTATTTCGGGGAAAATTTTTCCTTCTCTTGTTAATCAGCTTTTCTTGTGGTAGGTAAATAACTTCTTAGTTAGGTGCGTGGTGGTGTTATTCATACATGTACACTCTTCTGATTATTTATCCCCTTATAAGAGATGTGTGTCGCTTTTCTTGCATTAGATTGGGTGTGTTGCTAGAGTTTCATGATTCTCAGGGAACTGGATCCATGGTGGAATATGTACCTCCAGTGGCTAAACCATTTACGTTTGAAAGGTAATTTTTAATCATGGGAACCCAAGAAACCGTTCAATCTTATGGTGCTTCACCTTGTCGCTTTGTCAATGTGTTGTTGGAGAAGGGTTTGATCTCGTGTGGGGTTAATACCCTTTAGTTTTCCATGATTCTGATTTCAAATGCATTTGGTGATTATTTGTGGTAATCGCTCAATTCCATTCCATTTGGTCTGAAAAGAATCCGAGGCCCTTTTCATAAAGCTCATGTATCTTTGCTATTTAGCACTTTGGTCCAAAAGGAAAACTAGCCTTGTTATTATGCTTGTTTAGTATCGGGCTTTAATAAATGTAATTGACAACCATTGTTTTGGATTGATGCCTCAGAGCCTACTTAGTTGTTTATGACAATAAACAGAAGCGTATTTTCTTGAATGGGTCGCTGTATCGTTCTCTTACTGCAGTTCAGGTATCTGTCAAGTAATAATCATTTGTGTTCAGCTGCGTGACAACCATGGTTTTGGATATGTACCTGTACAAGTCTCGCACCCTTGCGAGTCAAGCTGGTGTGTTCTTGTGTACCCAGAGCTTCGGGTGCGATGGAGCAGCGAAATGCTCTTTTGTCAATTAAGGCGCGGGCAGGCAGTCTAGTGGGTTTTGGTGGCATATGATTGTGCTTTCTTTTTACTTCAATTATACGATTTTGCTTTCTAGATAATAATGTGATGGTGATCAGGATTTCGCATTTGCTTTCAGCAGTTTGCGGATCCAAACTACCACCAGCATCATATGGCCGAGTTGGGTGTGGCGGTTTTGGACGTAAGATGAAAACCTGATACAAACAAGACTCGACAAGTCCACCTCAAATGACGGAACAGATCGGATTGTGTTTGGTTTGACCTGTTTATGACAAACAAGAAAGGCATACGACCTGAAACACAAAATGGAAAATCAAAACCAAGCCTTACCGGCTCGTCTGCATGCTATCCGCCATTATGATCTAAAAAGATTAGCAGTATAGAAAAGGAAAGACATACATTACATCATTTACAAGGACAAAAGTCTTCAAGATTCAGCAGTATCACTGATTGGAACTGTCAGAAGAGAAGATTGAAAGCATGAGCCATGGGCGTGGCTGGTTTTTATATGCACCTTTTCTGACATTCAGTGAGTTCAGAAGGCGATATTTGGATTTCCAGGACACACACTAGCGAGTCCAGAGGATAAATCTCAAATCGATACAACACTCTCCCCACTCAAAAAAAAGTGACAAAACAAACATTACAGCGACAACAGTGATGCTTCATAAAGAACATCTATGAAGGCTCCATCATATCGTCTTCCTTCTGTTCCCATGCCATCAGCAAACTTCCATTTGTCAACATAATCGATCAGGTAAAGAGCAATTCTCTAGCTCCTCATGAAATAACCAATAAGGATCCCTAGCAGACCGACTAGCACCACATACACGAATGGGTAGCCACCTGGACATATGCTTTGCTTCCTCAAAAGCTCCTACATAACAAAACAAACGGGTTATAGTGCCTTGGACTGAGAAGTCCCAGGAACAGCACCAACCACAAGAACGTGAATAGTTCCAGAGAAGAACACAACATGATCAATGGATTAAAAGAAGATACAGATAATGGATAATCGATGATCGGTCACCAGAGATCCTTCATCTATTTGCATGAATATGCAAGGCACAAATTCTTTTGTAGTAAAATTGGATGCTTCCAGCATCCAAAGTGTTGGCTCATGGTAGGGCTCTATGATGGCCACTAGCAAGTGGTGAGTTGGATCCTCGGGGGTTGCATACATGTGTATGTGAATTGGATGCTTCCAGCATCCAAAGTGTTAGCTCATGGTAGGGCTCTATGATGGCCACTAGCAAGTGGTGAGTTAGATCCCCAGGGGTTGCATTTAGGCTTTAGCCTCCGAATGTAACTAAAAAAACAAAGAAGTGGGTGTTTCCATGTAGAATCATCCTGTTTCGCATAGTTCAAACACAAAAAAAAGGAAGACTTTATCCCATAGTCATTGACCATCCATTTATAGGAAAATTTGTGCTAGGAATCCCGAAAAGTGTTCTTGTTTCACCGGGGGCTTGCCTAGAGCTCCTGGTTTCCATATCTTAATAAAGCAGTTCACAACCTTTGAGGATCTTTTTTTACAATGGGGAGAGCAGCAACCAGGTATGCACACCCTCGGTATCAGACTCATGACCTGCAACTTGTGAGTCAAGCCCCCTAGCCAGGTGACCTGTCCTCTTTTTTTCGCATGCAATGAAAGAAACAACAGATGAACTGGAATTGGAAATTTTTCACAAGCCATGTCAAAACCCTTTTCTTTCTTCTGATACACAAGCTGGGGTAGGCAGACTCCTATCATATATAAGTGCCCCCAGGTATTGAACTCATGACCTTCAAATCGAAGGTTCTCATGAGTTGAAACCTGTCCAGGGAAGCCATGGTTCGTTGTGCGCCATGTGAAATCTTTGCCAAATGAGAAAGTGAAGGGCGAAACGAACTTTTCCTACCATTACACCGTTGTCTAAACTTTAGGCTTTGTAATGCAATCCTGAGGTCTATCCAAATACCAAATCTCCAATGAGTACTTCTCATTGCAAATATTCGGGCTTTGTTCCTTACAGTATCTAGCGTTTAGACATTAAAACTCACGGAACTGACTTGGTTTCTGTTTTGGTGATTAACTCAAGGGCAGGAACTGGCATGTAAGAGAAGACTGAGTTATTAATAAGCTTTCATGACAGAACAAGAAAATTGATACCCAATCTCCAATAAGTACTTCTCATTACAAATATTCAGGTTTTGGAACTTACAGTATCTACCGTTTAAAATGACATTGAACTCACAGAACTGACTTGTTTTCTATTTTGACGATTAGCTCAAGGACAGGAACTGGCATCTAAGAAGAGATTGGCAGTTATTAATAAGCTTTTGTGACAGAAGAACAAGAAACTTGCAGTGGATTGGAATAGGGTCATGAAAACAAAATATCAAGAAACAAACAAGAACTCGCACATGAAGAGAGGTGTATCTTAGCTGAAATCGCAATTCGTCTTTTTCTTTTCTTTTGTGTGTTTGTGCCGATGAATGAGAGAGAGAGGGCTCACCAGCTCCTGATGAAGCTTTTTGTTCAGTTGAATGACAGATTTTTTTTCTGCTGTTAGCCTTGAAACCACAGCACGTGCCTAAAGATGCAATAGTTGATCAGATAATCCATTAGGATTTTCCAAACAAAAAACATGCAACTTGATGGTGGGTGGAGAGTATCCATTTCTTATTCACGAAAAGAGTCTCCTCGCAACCTGCATGGGTCCCTTTTCGAGCATAGATTGCATGCGAACAGAAAATTCCAGCATACTATGGTAAGAAGAAAACTGTGGGCGCAATAAGTGACACCACATATAGCAATCAACCTTTCAAAATATAATGAATATATCTTCCTTTAGAAGCACCCACGAAAACATCAAGTCAGGGCCAGCTAGCAACAAGTTGAGAGGACTATTGTAGAAAATGTGGCTTGGAATTACATGAAGGCCAAGAAAAGTCCAAGTACAGTAACAAGTATTCATTTGTCAAAATTAAACGGTTCACTCAAGATTCCGTTAAAGTTCTTTGTATCTCTTTCGGAACATGAGATCAGATGAAGAGATTTTGAAAGAGACAATAGGAACGAGCATGTGGAGCTTCCAGAGTTCCTGAGTCATGCCCAAGGGTATTTTTTATTTCATTATTAGGTTCGGAGAGTATGCAACAAGTACAGCCGACAGTTATTCTCGTGATCTTCCTTTTAAAATATCCTACTAATTTTCTTGTAAATTCAAGGTCTTCTGGATTCAAAGGCATTCTTTACGAAGAAGAGAGTCCTTTTCTCCTACGCTTCCAATTATGACTAGCACTCTAAACACTAAAGCAACTTAAACACGTCTTTGGTGGTATGAGTTGCTAGAACATTAGTTCAAGACAAGAAAAAGAACTAGACACCATCATGTTTGTGGATTTGACTAAGAACACTCGAAAGCACTTGCTATTGCAACTTGTAAACAACAACAACTACTAAGCCTTTTCCCATACTAGATGGGGTTGGCTACGTAGATTCTTTATTTCCAGATAGCTCTATCATGTGCCTTGCTAGCAGTTAACTCAATATAAACTAGATCATTCTTTATAGTTTCATTCTAACACTTTTGTGGTCGTCCTCTTCCTCTTTTAACATTTTCACAATCTAATTTTTCATATCTTCTTACATGAGCGTCCTTTGGTAATCGTTCTACGTGTCCAAACTATCTTAAACGATTTTTCTTCATTTTATCCTCTATTGGTACTACTCCCAATTGGTTTCTAATAACCTCATTATGTATATAGTCTTTACTTGTATGACCATTCATACGTTTCAACATCTTCATTCTGTTACGAATATCCTCTATTGGTGCTACTCTCAATTGATTTCTAATAACCTCATTATGTATATGGTCTTTACTTGTGTGATTACTCATATATCTCAATATCTTCATTTCTGTTATGAATATCTTTTGCACATGTTGATGATTAACTACCTCCAACACTCAAACCATAAAACATAGCAAGTCTAATTGTTGTTCTATAGTATTTAGCTTTTAACTTTAATATCTTCTTATTACAAAGAATACCTTATCACTCTTCGCATTAATTCTATGTGTAACATCTCTGATGAGGGATGCATTGTGTTTGGAAAATTGACCCTAAGTATTTAAAATTTTCCTTGAGAGGGATGCACTGTGTGACAATCTTAATTTCTACAATTGATCTGGTTTAAGAAGTACCCAAATGATCGAACTTATATTCCATATATTCTTTAAACTTGTAAACAACCACACTAAAATCATTTGACGTTTAAACACAATATGGAGGTAGCAATCACATAAGAAAGGTTCAAGAATTTTCTGATGTGCAGGAACTTATGTTTGTTCTCATAGATTTTCAATTATGTGAATCTCCATTTACATTCAGTTTGATACATGGTACTGGCACTCTTTTTACGAATTTTCAAATTTAACAAGAATAAGCTGCTTTAGACGTCACACATTTTGCCTGATAAATTGAAAATCAATTCTATAGATTTCATCATTTTTATGATTTAGCATTAATCGATGCTTCTTAAACCAGATCAATTGTAGGCACTTCAACCAAAACTAGATTGGAAATCCAAACACGATTAAAACAAGTAACAGTAGAAGTATTTTAACAAAGTACCTCTGAATTTTTGTCCTTAAACTCAATATGTTCCCGAGTGACCTGAATATTTCATAAAAAAAATCAATTCAAATAAGTAGATCCAAGCATTCCAAAGATAAGAGACGTGAATTCAAGCAGTATCCAGGCATGCAACCAAAAACGCCTACACTCTCAAAGCCGGCAGCGCTCCCATTCTCCGAAAATGAGACCCTTGGCGATGAACCCTCGTCCGATCCTTCTGAAACTGGCGACGGTGGTTGCGGTGGGGACACATATACAACTTTCAATTTGCACTCCTCTACATGAATCCCTTCTTCCTTATTGAACTTCACGCACAAAACTCGACAATCATTAAACAGTTGAACTTAGATGCAAACCAAATGCAAAATTCTGGTAAGTATACCAACACACCATCTCTGCTGTTATATCTTTCTGGGTAGCCCCAGGATTGGCAACTACACTCTGGAGTAAGAATTTATCTTTACACTGCATATCTGGAGGAGCCTCACGTTGGGCTTGCATTGTAACTAACCCAACCGGACAAAACGCCCATCAAATAAATAAATTCGGAAAACTCAATATCGGAAAGAAGAACCAATGCAATAATAAACGTATCTGAAATCATACCCACAACATCAGAAGTGGCCCGCGGCAAGACGACCCCGGTGTTCGGCCGAACGCAATATTTCTTCGGATTCGTCGTCTTAATCTAACAAACCAAACGAAGAAATCGTCGTTCTTGGTTCGATGTAATCACCATCCATCAGAAAAGGAAAACGATCAAAGAGGTACCTTGAATGCGACATAATGATCCGTCAGATTCGTCAGTTGGATCGAGCACGAGATCTGCTTCTTCAATTCAACTTCACACCCCAAACAAACACAAACAAAACAAGCAAATGTAAAAGAGTTAGAATCATAAGACCCCAACAAACAAAAGAATCAGACGCGACCCATCTCTCAAATATTGATGATCGATCCGAAAAGGGTAGTAATTACAAGGAAATATGAGCTCGTCGGATTGGATGCTGAGGAGTTCGCCGGAACTCATTCCGACTCGATTTCTTACAAAAGAAGAGGAATACCCAAAGAATCAGACGCTTTTCCCAGGATCACGGGCACCGAGCCAACCACGAAAGAGACGGAGAAGAAGAACGATTAAATTCTCCGGGCTTCATCCGAAGGACGCATGGGGATCGGAAGGATCTCGAATCTCATGAACGAATCTCGAGCAAAAATAAATGCTAAAACAAAAAGGGAAAGGAAGTCCATGGAGTTGTGACAAAGTCGGTCACGAGCCTTTCACCCCCAAAAAGGAAAAGGTCGGCGATGAAGTGTTTGGTACCACCGCGACACACCTTCATGACGATAGACACGCCACTTCGGTGTTAAATTCATGAATATTTTTAAAAGGTACGGGACTGTTTAGGAGTGTCCATGTGACATAGATTGCAAGAGTTAGGTTGAGTTTTGTTCTTTTAGGTTCCTTCTCTAAAGATGGAGATATTCGCGTGATCGAGAGTCTTCAACTGAAAATCATGCTATCCCAATCAAGACACTGATTGGATTCTATCCATTACAATTACAATTGTTCATTCCAGTTTAATTATTATTATTTTTAAAATATAATAACATTATATTTCATTTTTATTTTTAAAATTTTTAAATTATATTCATGTACCGAAAATAAATAGATCTTCTAATCTTTTTTCCTTCGTTATTTCCTTCCTTAACCAAGACAAAGACCAATTTGAAATAGAAGCTCCTTTTCTTTAGCATTTGGTTCACTAGGATATTTTAAAGTTTAATTATATCATGGAAAGACTCAAACATCCACGAACGATCAGATTCAAGTATTGCAGGATTGTAGATATGCAAAGGTTATTATTATTGATTCTTCTGGGATCAACGTGCTCATAACGATTACTATGAAGACTCAAGTTGTGTTTGAAGATTGCTTTTCTGGGTTTGTTGACAAAAACATGTTAACCCAAATGACCCGTTTTTTGTCTTGCCTTGGGTGGAAACGAGCAAGGACTTCTCTGTGCTATTTGGGTTTGTATCCGTGTCGTATCCTAGCCGAATCCTAGCAGGTTGAGTAAATTTTGAGGAAAATAAAGTGCGTAAGTGGTAATGGAGTCAAAGGTTCATCGTTGGGAATGCTGGGCCTCCTTGTCTAAAATTGCAGACACGCGTGTTTTCTTTGGAGCTGCGGACGTCAGCTGACGTGAAAAAGAAGGTTGAAGAAATAGCGCTAAGAACGAAGAAAGGCGAAGAGTTGAAGCAAAGGCAGATTGACCCATTCCGTTTTCTTCGTCTTCACGTAAGATTTCTACTTTTATGAAATTTTGTTCTCCCCTGTTGGGATTTTGATTCTCCTGTCGCCAACTATTCGGAAATCAAATGAAAAGGTCACTGGATTATGATTTTGATTCTTGATTTCTTTAGTGGCACCATTTTGATTCTCCTGTCTCCAACTGTTGGGATTTCACGTAAGAAGTTCTCTCTTTTGTCATCTTCAAATGGATCGTTGATTAATGATGTCTTGCAAAATCTGTATAAATACATGTATAATAAATCAATATACAATAAATGTAAATATGTCCTCATCAACAACAAAAACCGTTGATCCAAAATAAGTCAAGCAAACCTTATAAAAAACAAAAATAGAAGCAATAATCAAAGGAAGAATTTATGTGTGAGTCGCTCTTACGGACTTGCCTTAAAAGAAATCAGCATCCCGCTATGATTACGTATAGGTACATACTCCTCCCTCACAAGATAAGACACACACAACTCGAAAGGCATGTAATTAACTTCGATTTGACCTCAATCATGCCTTATGACTAGAGGGAATGACGATTGAAAATTGATGCACTGCAAGAAATACCATGGGCAAAGAGTTGTAGAGAACATAAACAAGAAGAGAGATAATGTTACCGACTATATAAAAGTACATGTGGGTTTGTCTCATTCTTCGATATAAGACTAAACTTTGTCTCCTCTTTATTATCACATTCACATATCCTTCACATGTGACTTTTTACACTTTAACACTTTTACATATATCAATCATGCATTAATTAAATATTTGAGATACCAACATGAATTAAATGTTATTAATGCACATGAGTTTAATTAACCCAACCATAATTAACATTAATCCAACAATCCCTACAAAGTGCTTAAGTGTAAAATGTTCTCTCAAACCAACTATCATATTATGCTTTCAATAACCACCATTCGAGTGTTTATAATGCTGACCTCCATATATGACCTCCTTAAACAATAGCATGAAAATTTTGATTACATAATATCATCATTTCGTTTCATTTCTCATGATTATGATAAGTGTGTCTATTGTAAGTCGGTAAATAATATTTTTATCATTCTTTGTCTATACGTAGATGTATATTATTGTTTGGTTATGATGCGAGAATAGTAAATGAGACAATGTCATTCTTACGTAGTAAGTTTGACATGAAGGACATGGGAATAACTGATGTGATTTTAGGGTTTAAAATTGAAAGGTCTACTGATGGTATAATAATCTCTTAATCTCATTATGTTGAGAAAGTTTTAGAGAGATTATGATATACAAACTATATATATGTTAAAACCCCATATGATTCATCTAAGGCTTTGTATAAGAATAAAAGTGACATTCCTCTGTCTCAACTATGATATTATCAAATTATCGATAGTTTGATATTTTTAATCAATTATACACAATCAAATACTTTATTTGTTGTGCGTAAGTTGGGTAGATACACCAATTGTTTAGATATAATCCATTAAGAAGTTATACAGAGTATTTTGCTATGTGAATAAAATGATTTACCTTATATTATATTACAGTAAACATCTTTAGTGATGCTAGTTAGATAACAAATAACTCTATGAGTTGGGGTCACTGGATATATGTTTTTTATGGGTGATGGCGTTGTCACTTGAAAATCTAAGAAAAAAACTATTTTAGTTTGTTCTACCTTTGATGCAGAACTATGCGATTTGGATGAGAGATAATTGAAAACTGAATGGCTTAAGGGACTTATGTCCTGTTTACCTATGGTAAAAAAATTGCTTCCTATAATTTCAGTATATTGTGATAGTATAACTATAATTGTTAAAATTAATAGTTTCAAGTACAACAAAAAGTAAAAGGGACATTCAAGTCGGACTAAAGTCTATAAGAGCTCTTGTGTTTGATAGGATCATAGTTGTAGATATTGTTGGATCTAAAGATAACACAGTTACATTTTCACTAAGGGTCTCTAAGTAGTTTTAGTTAAGAAATATAGGTTGGGGATGAAACTGAAATTCAAGATTTATTCAGAAGCAGTAGCAACCCAACTTCACTGAGTAGAAATCCAATGAAGTAGGTTCAATGTGATAGTAACAATATAGTAGGTGAATAAGATGACACTTTGTATTATATGATATTTTAGTATTTATGTGTTTGTTTACTATAAACCTAAAGTGTTATGACTAAGTTTAGCAAGAGATTATTCTTTAAATAAGATTGATTGCTAGAACAGGGTGCGAGCAGTACATCCTTCTAGATTGTCTAACTAAGTAATTGACATTGTGTGGCTGCAATAGGAGAATTGAGTTGTTCCCTAAAGTATAGAAGATATGGATGCATGATCATTAATGCATCACTCCTAAATATCACGTTACAGCCTTTGTTATCAATAGACACCTTTACACTAATAGTTTAGGTTCAAGACACATGTTCACCTACTTCTTGTAAGGGTTAACTAAGGTAATGGTTCAAACTGGAATCCGTATATGACCTGACACACCTTAGACTCATTTACCCCTAATGATCATTAATGCATCACCCCTAAAGATTACGTGATAGCCTTTATTATCAATAGACGCCTTTACACCAAAGGTTTAGGTTCAAGACACATGTTCCTCTACTTCTTGTAAGGGTTAACTAAGGTAATGGTTCAAACTCAAATCCGTATATGACTTGACATACCTTAGACTCATTCACACGACCCACAAATCCTTATGGTTAATCACTATAAATTTTCTCATGAAGGTCATCATGTAGAAAGTAGTCTTCACATCGATATGATGTATTTGAGCAATGTAGATGCCGCAGGCAGTGCCCAGCAAGAATGAGAAGCTGCTCCTGATGAAACCCATCTCATCGCTTCAATCTTACCGATCACAAACATACAATATATGCACAAATACAGATTCTTCCCTCCAAATTATCCTTTATCTGGATTCCCTCCCTCCCATTCTTCACAAGAAAGCCTCTTTCTCCATTGCACGGAAGCACTCCAAGAGTAAAATTTAAGCTAAAAGTACGCTTTTGATGCATTGACTCTTGGGTCGATCGGTTATGCATCACGAGTCGCCGAGAGAGAGAGAGATGCAGTTGCCCCTTGTGCAAGGATCGGTCTGGATGTCAATAGTTAGGAACTTAGGATGTCTCCAGAATCCGATTCAAATCATAGAGATGGCAATGGGGCGGGGGCTGACTCAACGGCCCAGGTATTGGTTCGCGGCATATATATATATATATAAAATATTTTTAAGTCAAAAGTAAATAGTATTAGATATATTTATTGTATCTTTAAAAAATACTAAGATACTTGTTATTTTTAAAATTTAAATCTGGATCTCGTTAATCAAGACATTGAAATTCTTGAGAATGTTTAAGCAATTTGTTCATGGACTATGCTCTCTCATATATATATATATATATATATATATATATATATATATATATATATATATATATATATATATATATATATATATATATATATATATATATATATATATATATATATATATATATATATATATATCAAAAAATCACTTTCACCCTACTCATATAATTATATTGACAATTGTAACACATATCATCATATTGAGTGTTAGAATTAGAAACTATAATTTTTTAACCACAAAATCATTGAAGCATATCCAATAATAAGGATTCACATTATTAAAGTAAACATGTTCGAAATGATGGGATTTATCATCTCTTAATTCATTTAGTGTCCATAAATATAAGTAGATCATGTCAGAGATAGACAACAACCTTGAATTGTAATCGTAATACTTATTTATGAATTTAATTATTCAGTTTTGAACTCCTGGAAATGGAATTTTCATGAAATTGTAAACTGAAACCAAGACAATTGTTGAAAGAATCAAACCAAACCAAACCAAAAGTTTCAGTTCAGTTCAGTTCAGTTCGATTATTCAGTTTTAACTAAATAATGCTCACCTCTATGGGTTAGAATTCGGACATCCAGTGGACTGAGCTCATTTACCGGTGTTTAATCAAAGTAGGATCTTGACAAGATTTGGTCTCTACAAGGGACATGGTTACAGTAAGCTCTGTATTTCCTTTGCCATGAAGCGATGAACTTAAAGAAAGGTTTCAAACAAACTGTTAAAACAAGGTCCTTTTTTAATTTGATTTCTAATATGACGTAAGAGAAAGCTTTGTTTCAGTTCTGGTTTTGGAATCCAAAGTGAAAAGCGATTCAGATCGGACGTAGTATTGAAATCCGTCATCCTAGACATGGCAATTTCTACTCGCCTCGTCCTCACAGGTACCCAAACGCCGGACCCGTACATGAGGCGGGTTCTGAAGTTGGAGGAAATAGGAAAGACCCACAAGCTAAGGAAGGTGTGGTTTAAGGTAAATTTTCAATGGCATGAGTATAATTTAAAAATATTTAAGGGTTTTTATAAAAAAAATTGTTATTGTACTTATGTTCATAAAAAAACAATAATTGAGTATGAGTAAGACGATCCCATTATTATATATAAGAAAAATGAATCATGTTAATTCCTTGAGTACAATTTTAAAAAATAAAATAATATTATTATACTAATGTTTTCGAAAAGTAATGATCGAACATGAATGAATAGCTTTAGTGGTAAGTAGAATCCAATCACTCTATGTATGTACAAGTATGCACATATGTATGTGTGTGTTTTATGTAAAATATATGAGTATCTCTCACATACACATATATAAGCTCACTTGTAATTGAAAATTTTGAAATATTATAGAATTAATTTAAAATATCATAGAGTAAAATTTATGTTTTATGTAGAACATATGATATTTAATGATTTTTTTATTACTTTTTCATGGGTTGAAGTTGGGCAAGACGGGTTATACCAGAGCAGGTGCAGGGTTTGATCCCCAATACACGCGGGGAAGAGCAGGGCAGTGTCTAGTAGAGATTTTCCAGTGTAGGGTGAAAACCCACCACATCTCATTGCGATTCCTAGTCATCCCCAATCAATTGAAACCTAATCGTGCAGAGATCTTGAAAATGACTCCTTGATATCCCAAAGCGAAGGCTCATTACTAGCTGGATATAGATATGGATATAGTGCTTCACAAGACAGGCACTAACGGATCTACATAGAGGCAAGAAGGGGTGGCCGCTCCACCTGAAATTTGAAATGCTAATAGAAGAACTAGATCTCCACAATTGAGTTGTTGGCAGTGACAGATCTACATTGAGTCGAAGTGGGGTGTTAGTCCCACTCGAAAGTTTGAAAATGAACTTAAAGTCTATAGCTTGTGGTGGGATTCATGGGCAGTAATACATAGTTCGCCCCGCCCGAAACCATTCAAGGGTTATTCGCCCCACCCCCAAAAGAGTTTCTAGATCCGCCACTGGTTGTTGGTTATAATACATAGTTCACCCCATCTTAAACAGTTTCATGGGCTATTCGCCCACCCGATGCCAATTTCTAGATCCGCCCCTGAAACAGGGGTCTAATTTGGTTATAGTTGATGTATGTGAATGTGGTTCATATTTTCGCTCTTAACCATACATTTAAATCTCATTGCCTGAATATTTGAATGGAAATCCAAACTGGGTTGAGAATTTGATACATGTGCTAACCCAAGGTAGTCTCAGCCTATGTTGCACTATACAGCCATTTCCCATTTCGAAAGGAAACAGAAACTTGAATCGATTTCGAAAACGTGTACGAAACACATCTCGGTTTGGTTTAAATCAATTCGATATAAAAAATTATCCACGCATCAACACTCTCGTAACTCGGTTGGTTAGAGCATAATTAAAGAAGGATGTCTTAAATTCAATCTCAATGAGAAGATGTCATGTTAATTTACACTTAAAGGTTAAATGTATCAAATGTTATATATATGACAAATGATATATATATCAAATTAATCAAACTTTTGGTTTAAATGTGTCATGTTAATCAAATGTTATATATATATATATGCATGTCCCAATAATCAAACTCACAACTTGCATCTTGTGGAATCAAGAGCTCCGCCAACAAGTATAACAATACTTTTTGTTTTTCCTGTGTAAATTGCAACCGTCCGGTAGTCTTGATCAGATTGTCCTAAGTAGGAGTATGTATTCTTGAAGGATCTTTATATATATATATATATATAATATAAAAGAGGCTACCCCTCGTAAGCATGCTCAAGTAATTGAACTCACACCCTGAATCTTGTGGAGTCGAGAGTTTCGCCTTCAAGTATAACAATACTTTTTTCATATGTAAATTGTGACTGTCTTATTGTTTTGATCAGATGGTCATAATTAGGAGTATATATTCTAGAAAGACCATACATATATATATATATATATATATATATATATATATATATATATATATATATAGAGAGAGAGAGAGAGAGAGAGAGAGAGAAACGTCACGTAGTTTGATTATTTTTCAAAATTTGATCCCCTTGCTGTTTAAAAGTTCAGTCATCTGCCCTATTCTTTTTTGTGGTTAGTGTATTTGTGACAAACGCCTAATGTCATTAACCACATGCCTGAGTCAGTAGACACACATATGAATAAATACTAATCCAAAATTATATTAAATTAAAAATTAATATAAGTTTAGTTAAAATTCAACATATAATAAATCATTAATATAAAAATAGATTGTTAATTAATTCTTAAGTATACCATGGTCCTTTATTTATTATATCTGTCAGCATAGGTTTGTGTTTCTCTCGTAGGATCTGGATATGGTTTCGTTGGTGGCAGATCTAGAAACTATTTTGGGGTGGGGTAAATAGTCTCTTGAATGGTTTTGGGTGTGGTGAACTATGTATTATAGCTCATGGATCTCACCATGGCCTATAGACTTTAAAGTTGATTTTCGGAATTTCGTGTTGAAAGTTTATGTAGATCTGCCACTGGGTTTCATCACAGGAGACCTGATATGGTGGGACCTGGACCCAGACCGACCCGGATCTGCATCGAGTCCAGCACCATGAGGGCACCAGTCGGAGTACTTTGGTCTGTAGCATTAAGTTTTTCTTGATCGGGGCTATATCAAAGGTGGCTGTAGATGCTTGTTGCATATATTGCTTGCTGCGAAAAATGAATCATCATCAAAATCCACGCGAATTATTTGCCCACAGTAATCTGAGTTCAGCACAATGGCAGTCGGTAATGGTAAATACCGGTTGCCAGATGAACCTGGTCCGAAAAAATATCGAAGGGTCCAATTCATTCTAATATATATATATATATATATATATATATATATATAGAGAGAGAGAGAGAGAGAGAGAGAGAGAGGGAGAGAGAGAGTATAGTTCATATGCACGTTAATTAATGTCAACCGTTAGATGAAGTAAAAAATAAAATAATACCAAGTACATTAAATGCATTCTTAAAACTTTTCCGGTTTTTAATTCACAATTCAACTGTTGGTCTTACATAACAAAACATTTGAAATCTTAAGGATGTTTGGATACAAATAAGTGTGCATGTTTATCACGTTTTCTCTCTTCTTTTTTCTTTATATTATATATATGTATATATTGAAAGTCCTAGTTGCATAATATATCTTAGTGCATAATTTTGCATTCATATCTTCACCGTTCTATCTTTGAAATCGATCGTGAATAATTGAATCAAATATATTATTGTATCTTTGTAATGCATTAAATGCAAATTAGTCCTAAAAATTAAATGGTAAAGATGTTGATGCACTCAGATATATTATGCAAGTGGGGTAGCTACACAAGGGCCGTGGCAATCCCCGGCCCGATATTTTAGAAAAGAAAATGGTCTTCAACTTTGACTGGACTGGAGGGAGGATCTCCCAAATCTTCAATATCCCTTGCACCACATTCCTCTTTCAGACTTTGACTTAGATATGGTGCAGACGCCCCATGGGAGTCTCTCTCTCTCTCTCTCTCTCTCTCTCTCTCTCTCTCTCTCTCTCTCATCTTGTGTCTTCGATTGGATCACAAGGTCTTAAATTTTAAATGTATTGAAACTTTTATCAAATTAGTTAAGATCCTAATTTCATAATTGTCTGAAAGTATATATACTCGGAGGACAATCCTGAATCATTTATCAAGAATGATCAAATGGTTAGGATATATATTATTAGAATATCTTAACATATATATAACCTCATATATATTAGCACATCCAACTAAATTCTATTCATCTTAAGAGATGAGTTGATTGAAATTTGAATTAAAATAAAAGTATATATAAACTAAGTACACTTGTGTTATGTATATACTTTGCTTTTTGAATTGGAATTTCAATTATTCATTCAATAGTTAAAATTTGTTTGAATGTATATACCAGTTTCTCCCTCTCTCGGTAATGAAGTAACAGATTCAGCACGTTGGACATCGACGTGATTGATGCGATATGCCAGCCATGAACAGCAAGATAAGAAAGATGGAGAGGCCCTTTCAGTAAAAAAACAAGAAGACGACGGAAGACAGAGAGGCATAAGAGTTGGAGTGATTGACTGTAGGAGGAGGGTCACGTATAAGATGCTCGCTAAGCAAGACTACAATCTCTGCGATGCTGTCAAGTGCGAGATAGGGCCGTGATTGATGCGATCTCCACCGTACACGGTAAGTCTCTACTTATTTTTTTTAAAAAGAAAAAGCTGATTATTGTGGAACCCAGAAAAGGGTTTCACACTTGCGCGCACATATATATATATATATATATATATATATATATAAAAGAGAGAGAGAGAGAGAGAGAAATATTCTTATATTTTACTTGACAAACACAGAATTTGCGTTAGAATTTAAGAACCTCATACATAAATTTCACAATTTACTAATAAGTTACATGACATTTACTTTTTTTATCTATACAATTTCATTCTTAAAGAGAAACCAATTTTTACATTCCATGTCATTGACATTTACTTTTTTATATTTATTGAAAGTGACAATGATAGATGATAAAATAAGATAAAATCATTTAAAATAGTTTAGATACATATAAAGACGATCAAAGGAAGCTTTGGTAAAAAAACTACGAGAAACTATATTGTAAAAATTTAGAAAAAGAGAAAGACCATAAAAGTGTTGAAAGAAAACAATAAAGAATGATCTAGCTTATATTGAGTTAAGCATGACACATGATTGGGCTTTGTGAAAACAAAAAATTCATATAACTCAATATATTTAGTATGAGAAAAGGTTTAGTTGTTGTTATTTATATAAACCAAATGCTTTGCTAACAAAAAATAGCATAAACTAGAAAACAAGAATTTCTCTTATGAATAAATCATATTTTCAAACTCCATGAGTGTGTGTGTGCATGCATCCACACGTAGAGGTATGTCGACAGAAGAACTATTGAGATGTGAACAATGAGAATTTTTTTATTTCTAAGGGTTGGCTGCATGGGGTACAAGACATGAGGCATTTTGTTTGCATGCTCCTATTGATGCTCATTGAAAAAGATGTTTAGATTATGTATGCATGTCTTAATGTGAACTGTTGGATCTAATTGGGTCCACTAGGGGTCCGGTTGATCAAAGTCATTGGGTTTATCTTGATTCTCTCTTCCCAGCTTGATATCACCATTGTCTTCATGTGAAATTTGGCGAGTTGCTCTCCTTATAGTGGATGTACCTAACAAACTTGATTTTGGGTCTTGCCAACAACTTGTCACTCATCTTTACCTTGAATCTTTTTGTCAATGCACTGAGAGAGTTAGCTCAACAGTACAGTGCTCTAGCACCATTGTTGTTGGTGGGGAGTTTTGATTTTCAGACTGTGAATGTGTGTGTGTTAGGCTGAGTCTCCTCTTATAACAAAAAAAAACAATATTTTTGTCAATTTTCTAAGAGTAAAAATAAAATAAAAAGAACTTGTAGGGTAGATTCAAGACTTGGACATGATATTAATAGGTTCCAACTGTGTTGATGTAAAAGTTTGCAGTGTGACAAGAAAACTAGCAATATGTGTGGTTGCAGACTTGACATGTTATTAGAAAGTTTCTTTTTTAGTTATTTCTTACCGAAGGAATGTGAATAGAAAATGTTGAGATTTTGTAAAATTATAAGAGGTCATTGTTGCTCTTCTTTCGTCAAGTGGAAATCGTATTCATGGTTTTGATTGTAGAGTAGGCATCTCTTAAGCCACATAAAATTTTGTTTGCCTCATTTTAAACCCCAGAGGGTGTATGTGTAGGCTTATGCTTTAAGCTTCGACCTCCTTTCATAAAAAAAAAAACAACTCTCGTACATCCTTGACAACAACAACTAAGCCTTTTTTTTATACTAGATGGGGTCGACTACATGGATTCTTTGTATCCATAGAGTTTTGTCATAATTTATAAAATTCATAATAAATAAGTCCGACAAAGTTTTACGTTCATTATCGAAAACCTAAATAACAAATGATATAATTAAAATATATAATAAATTATAATATCATATTCATATCTTATCATATATATATATATATATATGTGTGTGTGTGTGTGTGTGAGAGAGAGAGAGATAGGGTCTCTTAAACATCACCAGCTCCTAATTGTTCCGGCAGTTTCAATCATAATTGGACTATGTTAGGAACTGACTAGACCTGAAATCAGTGAAACCGAAACTAGAACTCATTCCATTTCTGCTATCGAAGCCAAAATTGGCGGTTTCAAACCACTAGTTTCAATATTTTCTTAATTTTAATAATTTTTTATAAAATTATTAATTCCGAACTCAAGTCCAAACCAACCATTCTAGAACAAGTAATTTGAAGCCGTCTGTTCCAATTTACACGAAAGGATACATGTCTAGGGCCTTTCACCCTCTTGTAACGAGAGCCCGATGAAGATGGTAAGGAGGCTCGAGAGAGTGAGAGACGATCATTGACACACATATTCACGTGATAGTGAGAGAAAAATTCGCACGGATAAAATTATGAGAGAGAGAAAAGAAGTACGTAAGTGAGTGAGAGAGAGAGAGAGAGAGAGAGAGAGAAAAAGAAAGAAGAAGGACGCAAGTGGATGAAAACAAACAGTTCGGAGTTACCGTGCTGCCATGAGAAGCCTCCAAAAGCTGTGGCTGGTCGCCTCGATTGCCAGCTACGGCCTGCCGCCAATTCCCACACGCATAACCTTTTACTCCATCCCACGTACGCCAACCACCCTTACCGATCCCCTATATAATCCCCTTCACCTTCCTGCGACTAACACCACCATAAGAGCAAGCAACAAGTTAATATCCTAGAGAGAGAGATGGCATCTAAGGCTTTAATTTCGTTTCTTTTGATATCGATGGTCGTGATGCAGCAGATCTTCTTTGCCTCTGCTTGCTACCCTGAGTGTGGCGGCAACCCACCTGTCTACAAACCACCCACCCCCAAGCCTCCGGTGTACAATCCACCGGTCTACAAGCCGCCTACCCCTCACTACCCGGCGAACCCACATTGCCCGGTCGATGCTCTCAAGCTGGGCGTGTGTGTTGACTTGCTCCACGGTCTCCTGAACCTTGTCGTCGGCCACCCACCAAGTGGGTCCGCTTGCTGCCCGCTCATCAGTGGTCTGGTAGATCTCGAGGCCGCTGCTTGCCTCTGCACCATCGTCAAGGCCGACGTTTTGGGCATCCATGTCAATCTTGACGTCAAGCTCAGCTTGCTAGCCAACACCTGTGGTTGCAAGATCCCCGCCGGCTACGTCTGCGCCTAGATCATCTCTCTTCATGCTTCCTCAATCTGTTAGTCTCTAGCTACTTCATGCAGTGTTGAATGTGATTCCAGTGTCGTCTTCGTATATGCTCTTTGGTGATGTTTGAATAATAAGTGTTTACAGTAATCTCTGTAAACATTTACATATATATGCAGATGGTATTGGTGCTTTATGGCTTTGTCTTCTTCTTGGTGAGTTGAATTATTTGGTTATCTTAATGTACAATACCCATGCCTGTAATCCGGCAGAATATTACCAGTCTGAGCATCGAATTGTTTAAATGATTAATGAAATGTTTGGGGTGTTCTATACGTTGTCGTATTTTTCTTCTGTATATATACATTCTTCCTGTAGGCACACACACACACGTAAACACAAACACACACAGAGGAGACGATTGGACTTCTTTTATCAAGGACAAGATCAGTACAATAAGCAGAGATATGGGCAATGGCTAAGCGGCTAATCCGATAAGTAGACATCGCGGGTTTGGAATTGGTCCGGCCGTTCGAACCGGATCGGGCTGCTCATAAGATCGGCCGGTTCTGTAATCGGAATTTTCGATTCAGAAATTTTTAAACCGGTTCAAAACTGGAACTGACGGTTTTAAACCATGTAACTTTAGATATATGCTTAACCCAAATATATGATTAGCTTAATGGCTGTAGGATCCTGGTGGGGGAGTTTGACCCTTAAAAGATGTCTGCATTGCCTTTGAATTTTAAACCCTTGTATTTAAAAAAAAAACGTTGTAAGATTTAATTTCCTGAAACACTATCACATACACAAAACATTAGATCAACGGTAGAGTGTTGCTTTTGTCTTACCTCGTGGGGAGTTCGACAATGGGAGGACGCAATTATACTCCCTTGTATTGAAAAAACAAAATTGATGGTTCCTCAAAGATTCTGATAATGGAACTGAGTCGGAGTGGTTCCTAAATCGGAACTGGCCTTGGAACGGTTCAATTCCGGTTCGAGGCAAGCCCGAACCAAATGAAATATTTCTCCATCTAAAGCAGCCTAATGATTTATTCTTCAAGACTACACTTACAGATTTATTTCGAGCTAATTTGTTTCTGCAAATTGTTCTGTTGTTCAAACAGAATAATTTGATGGAGAATTGGGATTAATTAGTCAGTTTGCTTCTCTTTAGTAACATGCCTTAATTGTGACGTCTGTCATCTGCATATGGTAGCTAGAATCCTATATGAGACCTAAGCCTTAGTGCAGTTGCATTCACTTGTTGGCTGACGATCAGCGAAAATCCTAGCCGTCCAGATGAATGCAGTTGGACGGATGGGATTCAATGTAGGATTACAACCAATTCATCTTTTGCTCTTCCTCTACGTACATACACACATATATATATATATATATATATATAGTCATTTTTGTGGACCAATTTTTTATTTATAAAGTTTCTAAAAAAGTGTTAGATGAATTATAAATGGGGACCATGATCGGGACCCTATATATAATGAGGTTATTAGAAACAAATTGGGAGTAACACGAATAGAGGATAAAACGAGAGAATACCGTTTAAGATAGTTTTGACATATAAAAAGAAGCGGCCTTGAGAAATTATGAAAAACTAGATTTTAAAAGTATTAAAAGAGGTAAACGATGACTACAAAAGTGTTGGAAAAAAATAATTAAAAATGATATAGTTTATGTTGAGTTAATTGTTAACATAGCACATGATAGGATTAGGTAGAAACAAAGAATATATAGTCAACCCGACTAGTGTGGGAAAAGGTTAGTTGTTGTTAAAGTTTCTAGAAAGGCTCTTATTTATAAGTGTTTGATCAACTAAAAAAAACTATAGACCACGGTTGGTTGAAGCAGTGGGCTAAGCCTATAGCCCACGGGATAAACCGTGCACTAATTCCCGAGCTCACACTAGCTTCACCTACAATATAGTACATCTATTACTGTTTCATCCACAAGTGGTCTGACACGAATGTCTTCATGCACCTCAATGGACACGATGACAACCCAGATCAAGTGGTTCGGTGCCCGTTTTCCCTTACGCAAGGTCTCTAATTCGAGTCTTGTGAATGAAAAGTGTTGGGAGAGCTTAGAGCTTTGTCTTTATAGTGAGATGATCCTGCTCGAACCAGGAACAAACAACAACGATAACAACAACGGTAGATTGTGAAAATGTTAAAAGAGGAAGAGGAAAGCTTCACAAAGGTATTCGAAAGAAACAACAAAAATGAACTAGATCAAGTTAGCACATGACACATGATAGAACCGTGTGAAAACAAAGAATCCAATTGATTTCACCAGAACTCGTAAGCAGATACAATTAGTAAAATATTTATACACAAAACTTGAGAGTAATGAAAAACAACTAAAGCTTTTTTTTCAAAAAAAAAAGTGAAGAACCAAATATTACATATATATATATATATCACAAAACAAATATTTTACGGTAAAATATTATTTATTTAGAACTCTTTCTCTTTCTATATGCATTATATATATATATATATATATATATATATATATATATATATATATTGAGTACGGATCGGTTAAGTTCAGATTGGAGCACTTATTCTCAAACCCGAACCAAATCTGATTAGATCGGTATTCTAAGTCCCATTCAGGTCGGGTTCCCAAGACTGGAGAAAAGAAGACCAACGCCTTCGATTGGCACTCGTACGGACGACGCGTATCCTTAACGCTACGAAGGCGTTAAACCTTCTCGCATTTGGCGGGAAAGACAGTCGAAGTTTCCGGAGTTACTTGACGGGACGGCAACGCCGCTCGTCTTCCTCCTGCCTCCGGCGACTCAGAATGCAATGGCTGGCGTCGGTGGAGCCCGATTTTCTCCCATTGCCTCCTCTCAGAGCGGTATCTTTCTTTTTCTGCATCTATGTTCACTGCCTTCACGTCGTTCCCTCTCCTCGGGATGTATCCTTTTTACTTTTCCGTCATCATCGTCGTCTCTCTCTCTCTCTCTCTCTCTCTCTCTCTCTATATATATATATATATATATATATATAACGAGACGAAGTTTTCCATCGGTGAGCATCCCTGCCCCTTTGCGTCATCATCGGCTGTTCTCTCGCTCTCTCTCAGAGGCAAGGTTACTGCGTCCTTGGAATCTCATAGATCTCTGGGTTGATCGGCGTCGATCTTGATGGCAAATCGGTAGACGATCTGCCGACCATCCCGGTCCATCGTGCAGCACGAGCAGAAAGCACACGGCGATGACGTTCTCCCTTTTTTCTGTTCTTTGGGCTGTGAAGTACCTGTCTCGGTTAGTGCAGAACAACTTTTAAATCATCAAAACTGGTTGTTTTTTCATGAGTGCACCAAACTTCAATGCCCAGTGCAGCTCCTTGGGCTGAAGGTCCTAGTCTCAGACTTCTGTGCCAGTTGGTTGAAGTTTAAAAAAGTGTGGTTTCTTTTTATTGAATGCATTTGAAACTTCAATCTAAAAATGCTAGTGTTGATTTAGTTTCAGAGTTGTAGATTCTCCGATGTCAAAGTCATGCATCGTTGTAGTCTACAAAGACACAAGTGGACATGAGGATCAAACATACAAACTTGCACAGATATGAACCCTGTTGTAGACTTGCTTTCACAACTTTATCTTATTCTTTTTTGTTTTTTTGGTTACAATGGGAGGCTGAAGCCAGGTATGCACACCCCGGGAGTTGAACTCACGACCTGCCAGGCAAGTAACACTCAGAGTGGTCCATCGTATTTTCATTATATGTTTTTTATGATTGAAATAATACAAACCAATTTTAATCATCTTAAGTAGATGCTTAACATTTTTAAAAAGTTCAAGAAAGGACCTTAAATTATTGGGACTCGCTGTATAATCCAAGCAATCCTATCCCCTTTGGACTGAAACTTTCATTTCAAGTGAAAGATATCGCAATAGGAATTGCAAGGTTTCCACCTTGCTAAATAAACTATAAAGAAAAGCGAAGGGGAACAAATAGGAACATGAATTGGACGTACTTTTCTCTAAAGCTAAGTTAGTGTAGCATAAGTTCCCGTGCACGAGTACACAAGTAAGAATCATGCTTAACATTATTAAGAAAAAAGTAACAGAAAATTAGAAATATGGAGAGACATATTAGAAAGTAAAGGCTTTAGTAGTAGAATCAAGACATAATATATAATATAAAAAATTAATTATTTTAGATGACATAAAAATTAAGATTAGCACACGTTCCATCTTTTATAAGAAAAGTTTTAAATACCTAAGGTCAATTTTTCAATTTGATTAAAAATTGATGGAGACATTACACATAATTAATGTGGGTTGGTTAAAATGGATAGGTGCATCAATTGCTCTATTTGGTAAGAAGATACCATTACCATTGAAAGAAAAATATTATAGAGCAACAATTAGGCCCCTTATATAGTGTTGGGGGGTAAATCATGTATATTACAAAAGATCATTGTAAAAATAAAGATGCGAGATGAATGTATAGTTACACAAGAAAAGACAATACAGTAATCATGTTATTAAAAATAAATTAGGAGTAGCATTAATAGATGATAAAATGAGAGAAAATCGCTTAAGATGGTTTGGACACATGAAAATGCTGTCAATAAAAGCTCCCATAAAAAGATGGGAAACTAGATTGTAAAAATATTTAAAAAAATAAAGGAAGGTCACAAAACTTTGGAAGAAAACAATAAAAAATAATCTAATTTATGTATGTTGAGTTAACTTAGCATTCATGACACATGATTAAGTTTTGCAGAAACAAAAAAATTCATGTAGCTGACTCCATTTAGTACTAGAAAAAGGCATAGTTGTTGTTGTATAGTGAACATTGTGAGAAAAAGGGTCAACTAGAACAGCTGCCAAGCCAGGGTGGAGTCGAGTTTCTTGAAAAGTTTTCAGCTTGTATTAAAAATATCTGCCGAACAGCTAACTCCATCGACGTCTTGGGTTTATTCTTATATAATTACTCCCAAATTGAGAGGCTAAAAGTCCGCATTAAGTTTCATAGCTCATGGGCTTTACCATGGTTATATACGTTCACGGCACTAATGCTCTGCATCAAATTAAAATTTCAAAATTATGTGTGCTTGAGTGACAGTAGACTTAGTAGTAGCAGGACTTAGTTACTTCCTAGGACTAAAGCTCCTCAGATCGCGAGACTTAGTTGCATTTTGATGGCATAAATCACAAGTTCTATGTTGGCTGGCGGCTTGTGCAAAGGGAATTGCATCTGTGGGAGTCGAACCCTTTGATGACCTGCTTCACTGGAATTACTCCAATTCTGTGTGAACCCCTTTGACCTTTAGTCCTAGTGCACATATGCAAACAAATTAAGGTATTATAGTGCACATTGCACCTACCTCATAAATTAGCTATCAGTGTCTTTCTTATCTGATCATTGCAAAAGATGCATCAAGCTAGCTGGCATATGAGAGGAAACTTCGAAGGGGAGAAATGGCATTGGCATCTTCCTCCATTGACACAAACATGCATAAAAAATAAATAAAATTCACGTGAAATATTCAAGGAAAATAAAAGTCTCAGAAAATACAAAAAAGATCTCGTTCGCCTTAAGAATAATGACAAGGGGAACCCTGGATTTCAGGAACTTTGCTTCTCAACTTGCAGGACGCAATATCTCGGCCTAGGCAAAGTCCAGGTTAATTACCTGAGTCTTTCTTGATATGGTTATGGTTTATGTATCGATAATTATCGAGTCGTTGGCTGATGCATGGCTCTCATGCACCGCAGCTGCATAGTACGTAAACTCTTTCGTAGGCATACCAAAGAGTCTTCCAACTGCCAAATCCATGTATTGAAGGTTAATCTGGGCCATGCTTTATTAGATGAACATTATCTCCTGGCCCAAACTTAAGCCCAATCTAGAATAGGTACTGGATATGGATCTAGTAAAATTTGAACCAATCAAATCCTATGTTCCTTTGGGAAACAAACACAGAAGCCCCTGATGTGGTTTTGTAGGGCAGTCATGCAAGAAGGGACTCATTTGAGGAATTATGTGATCTGCCAGTGACAACCTAACAAATACACTGCTACATCAGAGAAGGGCAGTTAGAGGTTCGACCCCCATTGTCACTTGGCCTCGTTTGCAAGCCAACACCCAATATATAAATGCCTGGTAACGGCCTAAGTCGATAATGGTCCTTGTGAAAGAAGATGTTCATTAGGAACGTCATTTAGAGCTGTTTGGTGCTGGTTAAGCCTGCATCATGCGACCTAAATCAACAAAAAGATATGGCCAGGGGAGGCACTAGAATGACACATAAACCTGGTTTGTTAAATGACTGGTGAAAGGGGCATAGAACACTAACTTGTTAGGGGCCGACTCTGTGACAAGAGGTCGGGAGTTCGATGTCAAGGTGTGCATCTAATGGGATCTTGGATGACGGCTCACTAGCACGGCTAGCCTGTAAGCTCCCAGGTTAAGAGATGAAGCCAGTCTTTGCAAACCATCCCTGAAACCAGGTTTCAGCCAAACCCAGTTTAATCAGCACCAAGTTACTGGATGTCACCAAACAACCTCATGGTTGTCTACTTAAGTGATCTAGCCAAAAGTTTGCAAACCAATAAAACCTAACCCACCTTGACATTGCCTCGACACACCACCTTGTCCGCGTGCCGTATGCTCTTTATGTTAATTCAAGTAGAAACTTGCACAAACTAAAAGGATGTATTTTATGTCATTTTGATGCGTTTGGATGGCAAAATCTCTTAATGGTTGCCTTTGAGCTGATAGCAACCTTTGAATCACATGAATGAAAAGCATAGATTGCTTTGAACTTCCATTAAAAAAAAAAGGAAACGAAAGTTGAGTGCTTCAAACGTTTGAGAGCCTTAGGGTTGCTTTCCACTTCATAAGAGGCGTGGTGTTGGTAGCGATCACATGGGTCTAAGATAAATTAAGCCTTCCTTCTGACAGGTCCAAAACATGTTTCCTCTAAACAATTCCTTCCTGACCTAAACATGTCTCCCCCTAAGAAAGTATATATAGGAGTTGTGTTTATGTTATTTTAGTTAGTTCATCTCACAGAATCAAATATTCTCCAAAAAAAATGTGTACTTTTTAACTTTTTAATTTTGAGTCATAATCACTCATGATGACTTATTGAATGGTTGAGAATGATTTGGATGAAATTTGTGTATGAATCGTTTGTATCCTTCAACTTCTCTTTGTCTCAACTAGTTTTACTTTTTAAATTATAGAATAAGCTGCTAGCGAGCTCACATGACCGGGTTATCAGGTCTTAAGCCTGGGGCATTGCATCTGGCTTCAATGGCCGTCCCCACTGTAAAAAAAAAAACTAAAAATTATGTTGCTACCAAGTAACAAGGCATGAGCGAAGGATTTCTCTCATATTATTCAAGAAATGGGTGCAAAAGCTGTCAAAGGCAACTAAAATTGTGTAAATAAAAGGAAAAGGAACGCTTATTGTTTAACATAACCTCTGCTAGGTCTGTGTGAGATCATTATTAAAGGAAAAAGGTTGCTGTTGCCGACGTGATTCAATTCACTGCATCATAAAAAGGCACATCTCCCTCGTTTTTCCAATATATTAATGTGTCACAAAGGCAGTTTTATATGCTCGTCTTTTATAAAACTATAAGCTCAACTGTCCAAGTAAACCATCCCTAAGCATTCTTTGAGAGATCAACAGTCATGACTGAGCCATGATTCTTTGTCCCACGGTGGATCTCTAGGTCATCATTCAATGAACTTTTTTATATGCGTACGTCCAGTGAGGATGTGTTCGTTAGATCTCTCTTTGTTTTCCAAATAAATAAATATACAATGAACTAAGTACCTTCGTGCAACAAACACTTTTGAATAAGTTTATTGAAGCTTCATGCACATTAAGAAAGCTTACCTAGGCTTGATAGTGCTCCAATAACAAATGCTTTCACCTTCAAATCTTTAACTCATAGTAAGACGGGTCATGATCCGTTTCTGAGTAAACTGGGACCGGCAGTTAGAACCACTAATTTTCGGTAAATCCGGACTGGTTGTTCAAAACCACTGATCTACTCGGAACTATGAAACCAAACCAACCACGTTCTACCCAGTTCTAGTTTCAATTGATAACTACCAGTTAAGGTTGAAATAAAAAAACAAAAAAAAATGTAAGAAAAACAATTTTGAACAAAAAAACTTGAAAATTTGGACTAAAATCAGTAGTTTGAACCATAGGTTTCGACTCGTTCCATGCCGGATTCTTTGGCACTGTCACAACTCCAGTTCAAACCAGAGGTGTAGTTTGGGAGAGCCATGTTTAGGTCATGAGTTGTTATCCCCCATGCTGGCTGCTCATATCATAGACCCTGTGTTAAGAGTGGATACAGGTACGCACAAATAGTATTGCATATGGTATCGTACCATATAATATTAAAGTCAGAAAATAAAATATGATATGATACGATATGGTTATATCGTATATAAAATGGTAGCCACACTGACAAATAGGTTAAAACGAGAAGAGGGTACCTGGATCATATCGTTCTTGGAAATTTGATGTGCGAAGAACACTCAAAAGTGTTCTATATGGCATTTGGAGTTTTCTATAAGAGAACTTCATACATGACACAAGAACCCGACGTGACGCAACGTGAACAGAATTGAATTACGAAATTGGTGCAAGAGCATGATCGAGTTGACTCGTGTACATTTACAGGGAACCTTCCTGCAAATCGAAAGTCAGTGTCTTGGGGAGTGTTTGATTCAGAGTACCAGGTGGGTTGACCTTGCTTTTTTGGGTACAGTACCAAACCCATATGTGAATCAAACGGTGACCTTATTAGGCTCATGGAACTACAGTTCCATTGGCCGATTTTAGGCAACAAAATATGACCCATATTAGGGGGTGGGCCACTCGATTTGGGTCCAAGTCTCGATCAAAAGTATTCCTACCGCACTCTCTCCTTCTTCAGCTTCTCTGATTCACGGTTTCTACATATCATCGTGCTCTCTCATTCTTCATCGATTTGCTCTTGTGATCTCCATATAATCTAAAGCTCGTGGAATCACTGCCTCTCTAGCACTTAGGTACGAATCTCTCATCTTCGTCTTCTTTCCCTCTTTTCCATTCGTGGAATCGTTGCCTCTTCCCCATTCATAAATTTATAATCCTCCAATATCTTGTGTATGCATCTAAAGGTGGATTTATAATCTTCCTCATTATCTTCTTTCCCTCTTCTCCATTCATGGATTTATAGTCTTCCAATATATTGCAATCTCGTGGAAACACTCAAAAGGTGCTTGATGAAATGTCTATTCATCAATGTGAAAGTACTTTATTCTAAGTCATCATGTTGATGCTATTTGACAAAACTTGTATTCGTCCGGGCACAATGTAAGTTACTTATTTTTTTGGTAATTCCATTTAAGTTACTTTTATTATATGTGGAGTATCAAAATTCTGTACTACTCCTTGAATTTCTCTTGTTTTTATATATTTTGAATGCATATTTGTTAATTTACATTTGCCAATTTCATGCATTGTGTCCTGAAACTGAAAAGTAATGATACCATATTTCCACACTGTTTTATTTTCCTACCCAACCAAAAAGGTATTTGTCTAAGCTGATAATATGTTTTGGTCAATTATTTTGTTCTTAGCTTCCGTGCATCGCCAGTTGTGGTTTTATATGCATTATGATGACATATTTGTAATTCATGAAAGTTGCTATGAAAAACAGAGACTACATAGACGTTAAAGATGGAGAGCTAATGTGTTTAATTTAGGTTTGGCTTACTTTTCATTGCAGCAATCATTTGGAGTGCATATACTTTTTATTTCATCTTAACAACATAAATCAGAATGTACTTGTTCCTCTATTACATACCTTGCGATGGTTGAATATGCTCATCGACTGCCTTCAGAATTCCTATGTTTTTTGTTTGCTTAGCATTTGGGCTTCCAATATCTCTGATTGGGTTCCAATAACGAGTATGTCATTATCAATTTAATTATACTCAGAGAATGACTTGTGTTTTAGCAATTTGCATTGTATACAGTGTTAGTGATTGATTGAAAGAATGCTTATCAGTATTGCACTTCATGGTAAAAGTACTTGAAACGATATTTGAAGTCTTGATGAGTTTTCAACTTTCATGGAATTGATGTTCTGAATGGCATTGCACGGGATGAAAAATCAAATTGCATGTTTGGTGTGTTTCATTCCTTTTGCATTTCATCTCATAATCCAGTCTCTAGGTGAAGATGAGTAAGAGTAGGGCTTTTGCTTGTATGGGAATCCTGCGGACATGAAAATTATTGTTGAAAAGCCATTCTCAAGCTTCCCATTTGTTTCAAGATATTTCTACGCACATACGAGTAGAGTAATAGCTGATACTAATTACTTCTACAAATCTTCTCATATAGTTCTAAAGTTCACCTATTAATGAAATTGTTTTGGTGCACTAGTTCATTAACCAAATATTTTACTGCTCTCGTTGTCTTCTGTTTACCTTCAGTCACAAGGAAGCTCTCACCCAAGCTCTATGAGATCAAGCTTCGTCCACTGAAACAAGACTATGAAGACATTGTAAATATATGCCAATTGAGAGCTGGGCATTGGATTAATTATCAAAATACAAGTTATGAATGTTGTTTTGTAGTTCTAATTGAAATAGTTGATCAGTCAATATATATATATATATATATATATATATATATATATATATATATATATATATATATATATATATGTGTGTGTGTGTGTGTGTGTGTGTGTGTGTGTGTGTGTGTGTGTGTGTGTGTGTGTGAATGATATTTATAAAACATGAAAGTAGTTATAGGAAGTTGGAAGTATGAGGTCCAACAACAAATCAAGCGTGGAACCATGGTTCTAAGTGTTAGTTCAAAGTATAAATGAAAGGGGAACTACATATGGTCCTTACCATAGGTTCTAGTCCTATGTGGGCCTGGGATTGTAGCTACAGTACCAATTGCTTGAACCCTAAATCACTTGTCAATAAAACACATTGTTTCTTGTTTATATACATATATTATATAAAATGATAATTATACCTATAACGTTGTTTATATAATAACACACATATATGATAAATAAAGATATTGAGGTAGATATGTGATTATAAGCAAAACATTATGTTGATGATGAAGACAACTTTGTAATACCACTGCTTCATGCAAGCGAGTTGCAGCCTGCAATCTGAACTTAGGATGAGTCTGTGCATTTAGGAAGGAGTTGATATGAAGCTTGGTCGAGATTAGTAAACTTATTACCGAACTACTTGATTCCTAGTTTACCCCGAACCAGCCATGTCTAAGTATAGCCAAGGCTAACACATTATACGTTTTATTAACTTTTCAAAATGAAGTCTCTTTTTTTCCCGATGTACAACAAGGAGGCCGGAGTGAAGTATGCACACCCCGACACTCGAACTCACACCTGTATCTTGTGGCATCGAGAACCTGACAAGGAGGCTAAACGCCGTGATTTGCACCCAGAGCATTAGCTCAACAGTAGGACTCTCTAGTTGGTCGAGAGTTCGACTCCCACGGGATATATATGTGTGTGTGTGTTAGGCTTCTCTTGTAACAAAAAAGTAGTGCATGATTTTAAAGTGTAAAATATGTAAATAGGCATTCCATGAATTAATAGTTTTACAGCCTTGAGAAAATTCCGAGTTTTAAAGGGAAAAAAGACACTAAGAACGATGATAATGTGAACGTGAAATGTTTTAATAAAAGATTAGAAAGATAATTAACGTTAAAATAGATTTTAACCTCACTTCTTTTTAACGCCTTTTTTTTTCGGGGTCAGAACGCGACGCAGGCCTAGGACCAGATCCAGTGTTGAAAAGTTTTGGCCGGTCAAAAGCCATGACCAGAGAAGCAAGAAGAGCGCTATCGCCCTAGACCTTCTCCCAGACGTTGATCAAGATATTAGAAGAACGATAACCCTACATCTCAAGATGAACGGCGTCGAATGTCATCCGACTGAGAAGGCCAACAACGCTCTGGGATTCAGCTGATCTCTCTCGGGAAAAGGGGGTGAGGTGAAAAGATCACAGTAACTTCCATTATATCCAACTGACAAGCCCATTACTGTCATTTACTTATCCCGTTTTCCTGGATTTTCATATTTCTAGAAATTGACGTTGTAGTATCCCGTTCTTTCATGGTCCCGTTTTTTCCTTCTTTTATTTTTTTTGATTTTCCGTGATCCATAAGAAAATATCCCTCTCGAAAACATTTATAGCAAAAATGCCATCTCTAGTCATTTTTCTCACAAACCTAGACTACTCATTTAATAACTTCATCTAACCTTCGTTGGTGGTTGACTCACAAGTTAAAGGAACTTACATATTATTGTTTGCTATTTGACAAAAAAGTATTTTACGTGTTAGGAAAACGTCATTCTCTTCAAAAGATTAGTATTATAAATCATATGTAGAATTATAATATCACATTATTCCATGTTGAAAAATTGTACATGATCGAAAATACATGTGAGGTCACACAAGAAAAGGATTGGATTACGAATGAATTTATATGAAAAATTATGTCATTAAATACTAATATGAGATTATGAAAAATGAAAAGTATTTAATATGTTTTGAACATTTATAGGAGTAGGATGGGAGAGGTCGATAATCAATTAAAGATAAGTACTTCTAATGAAGAAAGATATCAAAAGTGATGAAAAGAAAAAATAGAACATGATCATACGCCCAGGTGTAAACCAAGAGGAAGCCTAACAACAAACAAAAATGCATGTATTCGGATGGCTTAATATACGACAAGAAGATTGGTTGTGGTTTTCGTTTTGAGTGGGGTGTGTACGGTAACGGATCCAAAAATTATTACCTCGACTCAATGAGGATCCATCATTGGGCGTGTAACTCATTATGGGTCAACTTATGAGTTCAATATCCAAATCTGCATGTGATAGGAGTCTATCAAACGCCCAGCTTGTCCAAAAACAAACTCCAACGCTAAGGTCTAAAACATGTTTTCTTTTTCCTTCAAGCTGCTTGATTGCCAAGGATGACTCAAAACCTTGAAGACATGGCATGGCAATCGAGTGAGAGAGATAACAAAAGAAGGGTAACATCGTAGCCTTTATGGCCCTCTCCATTGGCTCCAACAGTATTAAATTATTAATTGTGGATTTGTTATCGGGTTTTGGGTCCATAGAGAGAAAGCAACAGCAAGTGTGACAGGACACAGACAAGGGCAACTGAGAAGCCCATTTAATAAGACATTTATTTATAAACAGCTCATCTAGGGAAAATTACATAAAGATCCGTGACAGAAGAGAGGGACATAGGGAGAACTCTTTTCTTTTTTATTTTATTGAGGAAACTAATTAAAGAAGAAGATTATGTATGAATTCTGGAGAGAGAAAGTTGAGGAGGGCCACTTTATTACCTTTTTTACGTTCCACGCATCCATGGCAGAGGAGAAGAGAGTACAGAATGCGCAGAGTAGAAGAGAAGAGAAAAGAGGGGGAAAACCATAAAAGAGGGCAAGAGAGAGCAGTGTAGTAAAGAATAAAGAAAGACTGTAATTTGAGAGAGAGAGGGAAATGGTATGTTTGAGTGCACCCACCCACCATATACTCCTTCCTCTTTACCCCCTGTAATCTCGCGCGCCTCTCTCCATCCATCTCTCTCTCTCTCTCTCTCTCTCTCTCTCACACACACACAGACATTTTCATAGGTGGTTTGCCGAGTGGGAACTTGGTTTTCGGCGACTAGATGAAGGGGATGCCCTTCACCTTTGCGGGGAAGGGGATTTCCGTTCCGACGCCGGAGATTATCGAAGCTAAGTGGAAGAAAGCGAGCAGCGAGCCCACATCAGTACTGGACACGCACAGGAGCCCAAGCCCCACGTCGACGTCTACCCTGTCGTCTTCTTTCGGTGGTGGTTCCGACACGACTGGTGTTGGCGGAATAGCGGCCGTCTCCGGCAACCAGCTGCAGAAATGGCCGGCGGCCGGTGAGCCCGTCAAGGAGGAGTGGCCCGTTGAGCTCATCGGGAAATGTGCGGTCGTAATGGATGAGTGGGAAAATATGATTATTCAGTCGAGCGCCGTCTCGGAGACGCACGAGAACTCTCTCCTCCGGTTGATGATGGGCGAAGTAGATGATCCTTTGAAGCTAAACCAAGTTAGTAGTAATGGCAACATCGCCAACGGTAGCAGTACTCCGTTTGATAGTTTAGTCGAGGGTGGGTTCGCCGTTGATCCCGCGGCGTTGGGTTTCGGTTCTGGTCTTATAGACGCTTCTTTCAGTGGAGGAGGAGGTTTCCCTTTGATGGCCGGAGTTACCTCTGTATCGGAATACAATCCTTGTTCTATTGCTGCTGCCGGAAATGGTATTGAGGGTAGTGGTAGCGTTAACAACTCTGTATTTGTACCGTCGACTAACCTATCTCTTCCCGTCGGTGTTCCGCCGGGAAATTTCTACCCTCAGCTGCAGCCGGAGCCAATACTGGCAGCGAGGAAGCCTCAGATGAACCTGTTCTCGAATCCACCAGCGACGGATTTGGGGTTCTTGCTGCCGGAAATGCCTCCGGCTAAGCGTCACCATCCTCTTCCCCTCGTGAAATATGAGCTGCAACAGATGCCTCATTCAAAGAAGGTAGAATTCTCCGATTCCGGGCAGGATTTGCTCTCGAGACAGCAGCAACCGAAGCAGGAGCCCGTTCCTCTGCTGCAACAGAGGCCGAGATCGATGCCTGCTGACCTTGTGGCCGATGAGGCGACGCAGTTAGCCATCGTGGATCAGCTCCACCGAGCGGCCGAGCTCGTTGAATCCGGGAATTCGGCTCACGCCAGGGCGATATTGGCGCGGCTCAATCACCACCTATCGGCTCCCGTTGGAAAACCCCTCTATAGGGCCGCTTTCTACTTCAAAGAGGTTCTTCTCCGTCTCTCCGGTGCCCGTCCTGTGCTGGACCCGGCCGTGCCCGTCCTCCATTCCCCCCGAGACGTCGTTCCTAGGATAGGTGCGTTCAAAGCCTTCTTTGAGATCTCCCCGTTGATGCAATTCGCTAGCTTCACCTGCAACCAGGCTATTCTCGAGGCTCTCACCGGTCCGGCCGCGATTCATATACTCGATTTCGATATCGGGATTGGCGTGCATTGGGCTTCTTTCATTCAGGAGATAGCTCCTAAGGTTGTTGGTGGTGCGCATTACTCCCTCAAAATCACTGCTTTCACGTCGCCATCTTCACACGATCAGCTTGAGCTCGCTCTCACCCGTGAAAATCTTTCTAATTTTGCGTGCGCGCTCGATATTCCTTTCGAGTTCCACGCAGTTAATCTTGATTCGTTCGACCCGTCTGTTCTCATTTTGCGCAACTCAAGTGAAGTTCTCTTTGCGAACCTCCCCTCTTCGGCACACCGCCTGTTTCCTTCGACATCACTGCCGTCTCTTCTCCAATTCGTCAGGCAATTGTCACCAAAGATAGTGGTATCTGCAGACTATGCTTGTGATGGAGCTGACCTCTCATTTGCGCAGCATTTCTTGCACGGTTTACAGTTCTACTCGTTGCTTTTTGAATCCCTCAGTGCCATGAATGTGAATTTCAACACGCTAGGAAAAGTAGAGTCCCTGCTTATGAAGCCCAAGATTGAGAAGATTGTTGCTGGCCGGTATCATGCTTCAGACAAGCTTCCCCCATGGCAGAATCTTTTTATTTCAGCTGGGTTCAAACCTGTTCCCTTCAGTAATTACAGCGAGACCCAAGCAGAATGTCTCCTTAAGCGGTTCAATTTGCAGGGATTCCATATCGAGAAGCATCAAACTTCACTTTTGCTCCTCTGGCATCGCCGAGAGCTAATGTCCGCTTCAGTTTGGACGTGCTAACACTAACATGGGCAGCACTGCTAGTCATGTAAGACGATGATCATATGCTGAACTTCATTTGTTATATGTGATAAATATGTGCAAGAACTTTGGTTTTCTTGTCACCTTGGAATGTAGGCTTCTACTCTTTCATTTTACTCCTGGTTCAAGCTTCATACATTGATGAACAGGAAGATGCCATGTAAATTTTCTTTGTTCTGTGTAGTCGAGCCCATTGGAGAATATTTCTGTAGTGTTGAGGTTAATATGACCCCGGGGATGGCTATCTGAAAAGCAACAATTTTTTGTTTTAGTTGGTCTTGGTTGTACAGAAAAGGGAAGGTTGAGCACTATAGGAAGCTCAATGTTTGTTACTTTGTCTGATCAGTCTGTTGCTGTAAATTATTCTTATTCTTAGTAATGATGAATTTTATCGGATTATATTCTCTTTTGTGGTATCTGGAATGCAATTAAATGTGCTCTTATCATAATCGTGTATAAGGGGAACCTCTTGTTTCTATGTTTCAATGATCTCGCATTGCCTAACACTAGCTTTTTGTTAAAGGGTTCCAATTCGAATAATAATTGGAGTTCATATCCATATTTATACTGTCCCAACAAATTCTTTTCTTGGTTAACAATTTGAAATCCTTGTTGATTCTCGATTTGTACTTCTAAGACCAGTCACATGTAATTTTACTCATCCAAGCCCAAATTTCTGGTGTGTTCTTTTGTGTAGCTTGTTTTTGAGTCTTTTCGAAATGCGCTTGTTCATGATGTACAAATCATTTATAGTTTGGACTTCTAGTATGCTAATTCAAATATGCAGTGTGAACTTGACATGGTAATATATTCAATCAGCTAATTAATTTTCAGTCAAATATGAATCATCTTGTTGGAGACAAGTGCTTGTTCACGAAAGGTGACATTATTGTGAGATGATTATATTTCTTCATTCTTGATGCATGCTATAAAAAAATAGCTTTGATTTGTTTATGGTTACATTAGGACTCTTGGATTAACTTGATTTCTTCTTTTGAGCTGGTGTTTTATCCCTTAACACTCATAATAATGTTATCTCTATCAACTTGATCCTTGTATTCTATGTCCGTATATGATTAGGTAATGTTCTTGCTCAGTGTTGTGTTTAATCATAGACCACGTCCAAAATATATATCAGATTAAGAACCATACCGGTCGTATATGGTTTGAGCAATGTCTTTGGTAAATCTTTGGATACTGACATGAAGTCAGGGACTGCAAAATAACTATCTTTTACACAATCACCTTATAAAAGACTGAAAATGGCAGATGTGAGGGTGGTGATCTAAGTATCTTTCTAGTGTTTTTTGTCTCCCACTTTCTTATCCACAAAATGAAGTGGAAGAGAAGTTACATGAAGAGTTTATCTAATGGCATGTAATTCTCTGTTCTCTTGTATTTACTTGGAAGAGAGTGAGACTTTATTGGTTGATATGAAATATGAGCTTTCATTTCTTCCGGTTGAAACAAAAGCACCAACAAACTTCTGTCATAAAAGAGGACACCAAAAAACTTAACTTAGTTTGTAGCAGGTACATAGATAAACAAATGCATGGACTCTTTGTGTGGGCACATGACGTATTAAGAATTCCACAGCTACATGTTTGGAGTAAAATACATATTAACGTTTTCATTAGCATTGGTTATCGTTTCCTTGCGCCTCTTAGTTTACTTGTAAAAGCAAGTCAAAAACTAACTCGTTATTAATCATATAATGGGGCAATAGTGCTTATATATGTATTATATATATATATATATATATATATATATATGTGTGTGTGTGTGTGTGTGTGTGTGTGTGTGTGTGTATGAGAGAGAGAGGGGTTTTTAGTAGCATGATAATAAAATAATGTGGGAGTAGATCTATGCAAGCAAGGATGACTTTACTCGTATGAGTGAGCTGGAATTTCAGGAGGGGATGGTTTCTGCTTCTCATTGACTTTGTTGCTTCCTTAATGGATTGGTTGTTCTTAATCCTTTGCATCAATCATTGTCTTAGTGTATGCATTGACAATATGCTGTGGGAATCAATTAGGGTTAGAAATATCATTGATAAATTACTGTTGCTGTATTAAATGCTGACATTTGGTTGAAAAAGTTTGGAGAGAGATGTAACCTTTTTAAGCTACCTAACTATGCCGTTTTGGTTCAGCGTGTGTGATTGTGTATTAGGTCATCTGTGGTGAAAACTTCTCTACAGTGTTTACCTTTTTCTTCCGAACTCTATGAATCTTGTTTCGAGGTTTATGTGATTGTTTTTTCATGTTCCACTGCTCTTCTGCTATTTGTTGCTGACGCCTTTTTTCTTATTGTTTTCAATGAGGCCATAAGGTGGCTTACTAACTGTTCCTCTTGTAGTTTTGTTTTGCATATTCTTGATTAAGAGGCAACCATTAGGCATATGCAAACTTGTTTGTCCATTTGAAGTGAACATTTTATGACAATCTATGCTGTGTGCTAGCGCTAAAACAGCATGGGCACAGCGCAGTTCCATTTTTCTTTTTTCTTATGTTTGGTTAAAGTTGCCTAAAATCTGGTGCATTCAGTAAGCTTCTTGTGATGATGAAGCTTCAAGTGCGTGAATCCAACGTAAATCAAAGCCAAGCCTTCTCCCAGAATGAGAAGGGTCAGCTACGTGAGTTCTATGTACCATAGCTCTATCTTGTTTCAATTAGCATTTAACTTCATCACGGTAAGATCATGTTTTTTTGTCATTCTCGAAGGCCTCTGATACTGTCTTAAAGTGTTCATCATATAATTTCTCACACACCTTATTATTGACTCCTGGTTTCGTTGTCTTTTCAAATGTTTAAACTATGTTATCGATGTTTTCTTTTTATCTTTTATTAATATAACATCAACTTTTCATTTAATAGTATTACAAGCTGTTCAGACTCAGTTTGAAATAGTAAAGATGAAGGTAGGCCAAATCGAAGGGACTATCATGTGATCTCCAGCTAATGAAAAGGCTGGTTAATCATGATTTGGGGCCTCATTAATCCCTTCTTTAAGCAGCCAGCTACTTAACAATAGACATCATTACAAGGAGGGTGGGATGTCCAAGATCTTAGGCAAATTCAAACCATGCTTCAATTGGAAATGTCATGTGGGAACATCTGTTTTCCTGTCTACATTGGAATGCTTGGAATGCTGTAGATATATATATATAAACCAGATCCTAGTCGCCTTTCACATGTATGCTCATGTTCGCACATACTCATGCTCGCCTATCGTTTTTTGTGTTATTTAAATATTTAATTTTTTTAAAGAAAATAAAAGATAATATTATTATATTATGCCTAAAAAAAAAAGGACATAGGATCTAATTGCGCTCTCTTTATATATATATATATATATATATATATATATATATATATATATTTATATATATATATATATATATGTATGTATAAATATAAAGAGAGAGAACTCCTATGCACATGCATCTCTTTTGACAAGTAATAACAAAGCTTGCTCGACATCCACACACAGATACAACATTATTTTTCCCTGTCATCAACATCTAAGTTTAAAAAAGTTATCATTTTTTCTTTCAATAATTTTGAGTTCTTCCTCGGGCTCTTCTAAATAAAGTATTCACCCTTGATTTCTCGCACTTCCTCACTGATTTTTTATGTGATACTCTCTTCAATTTATAAACCACCTTAAAGAAAGCTTCTCTCAATAATTATTCTTTTGTTAATGCAACACCAGACCTCCCACAAATTCTCTCTCCTCTATATATATAAAAAAAGAGAGAAACTGATTTATGTAAACAAACTTCGGTGCTAAAAAATTCAAACAAATTTTAATTATTTATTTTATAGTAGATATTGAGATTTGAAATTTAAAAAACAAAAGTACTCATTTTAATAAAGTGTTATTATATGTTTGTTTACTTTTATAGATTCAAATCTCCACCGTTCATTTACGTGTACTTTTTACTTTATATTCAAATCTTTTGAATTTAGTAGCGAGTGTTCTAGCATATACGTGTACGTTCCAGCGACTTTACTGTTCGAGGATGACGATCTCATCCCTAGATCTCTAACTTTCTACTTTTTTCATGAGCTTCTGTTAGCGTGCAGGGAAATCTTTTGTGGGTTAAGATGAACAAGCACAGGAAAATCAACGGTCCAACCTGAACTAGGCTATCAGATCGACGGTAAAGCACATGCCTGTTTGCTCACTTGTTTTCTGACGTTGGACGGTTCGGTTCATGCCCTGCCTCTGCTGAGGATGCAGGCAAAATGGATCCGACACATGATCTCTTTGTTTAGATGGTGCACCAGCAGAGGACACTCACATGTTGGTACCTATGATCGTGTCCATGTGGATCCCGGGTCTGAATCCGAAGACTTGCTTCATCAGCTAAAACTGGATCAGGACCTCAATCACTTTGTATCCGGGCACCTGAACCAAGAGCTCTCGACCATGTGACGAAGGCCGTGAGCTCGATTCATGGGACATGAATACCTGGGTTTACGAAGATCTGGTTTCTAGTTTCATCCTTCGGAACCATATCGAGCTCCCGGATCCTTATAAGGGTCCATTTCTTTTTGGAACAGGGACACCTAGAGGTGCAAGTGACTCGAGCCGGTAGCGAGCTATTTGAGATGGACTCGATGATGACTCCAACTTGACTTGGTCGAACCAAGCTCGGACTCGCACTTTCGCGGCTTGTGGTTCTCGTGAATGAGTTGAGCCTTATACATATTGTTAATCTCATATTGATATAGGAGAAGAAGATTGAAGGGAGCAAAGCTCACCTTTCTTGGTCCTTTGGCTACGATTAAGGGTAGTACAACAATAACAACAACAACTAAGCCTTTTTCCATACTAGACGGGGTCGGCTACATGGATTCTTTGTTTTCACAGAACCCTATCATGTGTCATGTTAGCAGTTAACTCATAATAAGCTAGATCATTCTTTATTGTTTTTTTCCAACACTTTTATGGTCGTCGACTACCTCTTTTAATACTTTCAAAATCTAGTTTTTCATACCTTCTTAGTGGTTCTTCTTTTGATCTTCTTAAGGATAGTATCTTCATAAAATGTAGTATCCATGAGCCTTTGTCGATTCAAAATCATTGTAATCCTGCAAATTTGTGAAGCTTTTTAATTGTTCAGACTCAAATTCTAGCGCACTCGAACTCGACTTACTTGAGCTCACTCAAACTCAAAAACAGAGGATCTCTAACAACCCTAGCTTGAGTTGCTTGCGTATAGCTCCAGTGGAGCTCAATCCTGAAGATCAAAGAACAATCGAGCTCAAGCTCGAGTTCAGTCTGACTTAAATGAGTTGATCTAGGCTGTAACAAATGAGTTGAGTTGAGTTGCCTTCTTGGTGAAATATCAATTTTGTGAACTACCAGCAAAGTGACATGTGATAATAAAGATGGGTAGCTTTCCTATTCATTATAAGAGCGGGTAAATTAAATAAATTCTCTACTAACTTTGATGTAACTGATCTGGTATGTCTGTACTACATGGTTGACTATAACTGCTAATAAAATAATCAACGGATCCACGGACCCGATTCATTGTACACTTAGCACATTTAAATCAAAATAGTAATTTTATAAAAAATAAAAGGATCATAAATCTAATTAACTTTTATTATTACTAATACATATAAGTTTTTCTAGAAGCAGAAAGAGAAATAGGTCACCTGGCTAGTGGGTCCACTAACAAGTTGAAGATCATGAGTTTGATACCCAGGAACGTGCATCGGGCTCACGCCTCCCCATTGTACCAAATAAATAAATAAATGCTTCTAGAATGTGTTATAAATAAATATTTCTTGAGATGCTCCTCTTCTTGATAAATAATGAAGCGTCACTATTCTAATTAGCACCATCCTATACCTTAACCTTAACTTAACCTTTGCCCGCACCCTTGAGGTCGACGAGCTCTGATCTATCAGTGCCACAACTTTGACAATTACGGCTGTTGGCTACCAAATGCAACCCTCTTCCTTTATCTGGATTTACACCTCGCCATAGTTGGAGCTTAGAGTAAATTTTCTCTAATTTTCCTAATAGCTATAAATATAAAAAGTTCAAATTTCAACCTTCCTTTATCACAACCATCCATCTTGGGTTGATGAATTATTTAAATTTTAATTAAAAATATAAAAAGTGTATGTGAATAAAATATGCCTACAAAAAGTATACATCTACTTCTTTTTTTAATTTAAATTTCAACCTTCCTTTACTAAAGATAAAATGTTGAGATTTGGTTGGATATGCTAGCACCTCCGTTCTTAGCTTGAATATAAGAAAAGGGTTGCATTAGGTAGCCGAATGTCAACCTAAAACTTTGTCAAAATGTGATCATTTTAACAGTCATTCACCAGATTTCCAGTAAATTCCAAATTTTAAGCTCCCTTAGAGAAGCAATAGGACTAGAAGTCTAGGATAGTAACATCCTAAGAACTCGTCAACCTGACTCAAAATAGTGACAAAAAGATAAGTAAAAGATAGAGTGATAAAAGGATAAGTAAAAGAGAATGCACAACAAGCCATAGCTGACCTGGCTAGAGGGTCTACTCACAAGTTGGAGGTCATGGTTCGATAAAGGGGGGGTGCATCTGTACCAAAAAAAAAGGTAATATACGAGAAAAGAACAAATTTATTTGACTGTACTGGCATCATTTTTATACATTTAATTATTATAAAAGTTTTAAATTGCACTAATAGAAAAGATAGGTGATTAAACATAATAAATAGAAGTATGCAGATGAGTGATAACTTGAGCCACTTAGTAGCCCGCTCTAAACTCTTTTTTATAAGAATTGAGTTGGTATAGTTATGAAAAAGAAAGAGAAGGACCCCTCTAAGTTGGCGTCCACATGGGTCACATGCGTGACATACCTAACCATAGGATTCATTTTACGTGATTAGGACATGAAAATATTTAAGGTATAAAATAAAGTCAATGAACTATAAATTAACCGGACTCGGCACAAATTGCTCACTTGGTTGGGGGACTCAACTCACATGTTGAAGGTTGTGAGTGGCTTCCTTCTCCCTTTATATATATATATATATATATGTGTGTGTGTGTGTGTGTGTGTTAACATACTTTTTGCCGGTACATTTTATTCATGTAAATATCTTTTATTTTTTAAATTCAAATTTCAATCATTCATCATCAAATATGAATGGTTGAGTGCTAGTATATACCAGTCTCTCTCTATATATAAACATCCCTTTAAAAGTAAAGACACTATCCATGACATTTGGGACATATACACCAAAACCAAGCCCTACCAATGTTCATGTTCCACATTAAGCTGGGTCAACTATATGGACTCACATTAGGCATTGCATGATGCTCAGTTTATATTTAAAGGAAAAAGAAAACTTAAATTTATGATTGAAAATTAAAAGAAAAAAGAGATAATCGTATGGTGGCGCCCAGTCACCTATGTGTGTGAGAATAAAGATATAAGAGCTAAACAATAAATGATCGATATTCATCAATCCAAAGAAAAAGATAGTCATGACCATACTTTTATATTATAAAGATGGTGCGGCGAATTGCCATTTAAATCACAATATCTCACCGTATGCTAGAACACCTCACGATAAAGAATTTGATGAAATTTTGCAAAACATGAGTTTTAAAATTAAACTTCTTATGCACTCATAACGTCTGCTCTTGGCAGGGGACTCCAAGATTGAAGGTCGTGAGTTCAAAATGGAGGTTTGCATACCTGGCTTCAACCTCCATGAAAAACCATACGACCATGAGATTCTTAAGTTATAAGCCCAAGCACTACCAAGTTACAGGTTGAATCATATGAGCATGCAACACCAAAAATATGGGGTCTCTTTCTAGAAAAAGTTGTAAATCCACACACTCATTCATACTCAAATCCATTTAAACATCTCTATCATTTAATTGATTCAATCAACGGTAGAGATTGTATGGGAAAAGGCTTAGTTGTTGTTGTTGTTGAATCAACGGTAGAGATTGGAATTAAACAAGTAAAAAATACATCGTATTTCATATTTAATATGCTATTATATTTAATACTTTTTTAATAACCTCAACTGTTCATGTTAAAGATCAAATGATTGAGGCTATAGATTTGAACATGAATGGGGTATGTGCTTGGACTATGCTCTCTCTTTATATATACATAGAACCAAGTTATACTCAAGCACTATCATACTCAATGGTTATAAAATGGTGTAAAGTGGTCACTTTTACACTATGAGTACCAAACTTCTTGAGTATAACTTTATATATATATATATATATATATATATACGTATATATAAAGAGTGTGTGTGAATTGATCTTACCCCCTTCTCATACTACGTGCTCATGATCCCTCATGTCTTTTGAGTGGTATGAGTATAATAACAATACCTTTCATGCTTTTCTAAAATCCCTTTAAAAATTTTAAATTACAATCATGCCACCCAAAAGCACTGAGCTGACATGAGTGAGCTTGTCAAAGGTGGGCATGATTCATTTTTCACACACACACACACACACACATATATATATATATATATATATATTATATGAAAGAGATGTTATACATGATTTGTTCCTATGCCATAATCAGAAATCATGTGTGGAGGACTAAGGCGTCAACATTTCCTCCACAATGACCACAAATCTCTTGAGTGTGCAACCATAATACTTGATGTTGACCTTTAGAACGATGATAATGATCAAGATGACATTGATACAATTCTCTTGTAACTGACGTGGTGGGCTTGGGCCATACATACGATATATGAAGAAAAAAGAATTATATGAGCATGGAAAAGCAATTATTATTTATTAATTCCAAAAATTTTAAAAACTGGCGGTTGTATGTAAATTGTCAAAAAATTTAAGCATTTAAAGATATAAAAATTTGCAAAGTGCACCTCGGTTTTATAGTAAGAACTCAGCTAATCCTTTGCATAGTTAATTGGAAGTTCCATCAAAGCATCCATGCTAATATCCTTGAAATGTATCTAAAGTTATTATTCTTATCTTTCCAACCTATTATTTTAAAAATTTACATTATTTGATAATTTTTAAATGATAATTTGATATTATGAACATGCTAAGTCTCCTATTAATCAACATATCCCCTATAATCATGTGGTGTGTGTAAGTTTGCATCTATGCTGAGAAGAATGAACGCATATGCCTACAATTATTGTAATATCTTGTTGATTTTCGAACTTTACTTCTCAGACCAGTTACATGTAATCTTATTCATCCAAGCCCAAATTTCTAGTGTGTTCTTTTGTGTGGCTTGTTTTTGAGTCTTTTCGAAATGTGCTTGTTCTTGATGTGCAGATCATTTATCGTTTGGACATTCAAATATTCAATGTGAACTTGACAAGGTAATATATTCAACCAACTAATCAATTTTCAGTCAATATGAATCATCTTGGTGGAGAGAAGTGTTTGTTCGAGAAAGGCGACATTATTGTTAGATGATTATATTCCTTCATTCTTATTGCAAGCATTGACTTTTGCTTGGGAATGCTTTGACATAGACAAATTCATAGAGTTATGGTTGCTGAAACTCAATCATTTATGATTTGGTTGTCTGTTTTAATTGCCAGTTGGTTTATTTGACTATAAAAAAATAGCTTTGTTTGTATGTGACTCTATTGTCACCTTAGGACCCTTAGATTAACTTGATTTCTTTCTTTATGCTGGCATTTCATCTCTTGTGACTCATAACTTGAGCTTTGTGCCCTTCACTTCGTTCAGCCCTACTTAGCTGCACTCACTGCGCTCACTTTAATGCTTAACTTACTTGATTAAATACCACTGAACTTCATTCAGCCTAAAGTCGCTTCACTATCGTTCAGTTTGAAGTACCACTTCACTTCTTAAAGCACTGAACTTCATTGATTTAAATAGCCTACGGATCCTTCGCTATGAGAAGCAATAAAGCCTCTTCACTTCGTTCAGGCATAAAGTACCTCCGTCCCTTCGATGCGCTCAGCCTAAAGTCTATACGATTAGGTAATGCTCTTGAGTTTAACCATAGATCACATCCAAAATATATAACAGATTAAGAATCAAAGGTAGTGTGGTATCTCATACTGTGCTTGTGACATAGCATGGTCTCATTTGTGCAGCATTTTCTGCACCGTCTGTAGTTCTACTCGTTGTTTTTCGACACCCTCGATGCCATGAATGTGAATTCCAACACACTAGGAAAAGTAGAAATGCTGCTTATGAAGCCCAAGATTGAGAAGGTTGTCGCTACTCAGTATCATGCTTCAGTCAAGCTTCCTCCATGGCGGAATCTATTTATTTCAGCTGGGTTCGAACCCGTTCCTTTTAGTAATTACAATGAGACACAAGCAGACTGCCTCTTTAAGCGGTTAAATTTGCGGGGAGTCTATGTCTAAAAGCATTAAACCTCACTTCTCCTCTGGCAACGCTGAGAGCTAATGCCTGCTTTAGCCTGGATGTGCTAAAACTAACATGGGCACCACCTCAGGTCATGTAAGACGATGGCTATATGATAAACTTCATTTGTTATAAGTGATAAACATGTGCAAGAACTTTAGTTTTCTTTTTTCACCTTAGAATTTAGGCTTTTACTCTTTCATTTTACTCCTGGTTCATGTCATCCCCGACTGCCCATCAAGCTTCGTACACTGAGAAATAGGAAGATGCCATATAAGTTCTCTTTGTTCCGTGTAGTCGAGAACATTGCAAAATATTTATGTGTATTGTTGAGGTTAATATGACACTGGGGATGGTTATCAGTGCTATTATCCAAAAAGCAACAACTTTTTTGTTTTACTTGGTCTTAGTTGTACAGAAAAGGGAAGGTTGAGCACTTTAGGAGGCTCAATATTTGTTACCATGTCTGATCAATCTGGTGCTATAAATTATTCTTATTCTTACAAACAGTAAATTTGGTCAAACAATATTTTCTTTTGTCGTATGTAGAATGCATCTAGTTGCAACTAAATATGCTTTTATCATGATATTGTAGAAGGGGAACCTCTTGATTCTATGTTTCAATGATCTCGCATTGCATAACACTAGCTCTTTTGTTAAAGGGTTCCAATTTGAATAATAATTGGAGTTCATATCTGTATTTCTACTGTCCCAACAAATTATTTTCTTGTTAGCAATTTGAAACCTTGTTGATTCTCGAATTGTATTTCTAAGGCCAGTCACATGTAATTTTATTCATCCAAGCCCAAATTTCTGGAAGAGAGTGAGACTTTATTGCTTGATTTTACCTCATGATTGATATGAAATATAACCAACCAACTTCTATTGAAAAAGAAGACACCAAAAGGCTTAACTTAGGTTGTAGCAGGTACATGAAAAAACAAATGCATGGACTCTGTGTGTGTGCACATGACATTTTTAAAATTTCACAACTAAATGCTTGGAGTAAAATACATATAAACGTTTTCATTAGCATTGTGATCGTTTCCTTGCTTCTCTTAGTTTACTTGTAAAAGCAAGATAAAAACCAACTTGTCATTGACGGCTCAAGTTAATCATATAATGGCTAAATGGTTCTTGAATATATATATATATATATATTAGAGAGAGGGGGGTTAGTAGCATGACAATCAAATAAGGTGAGAGTAGATCTATACAGGCAAGGATGACTTTACTGATAGGACCGAGCTGTAACATGTTTGATTTTTAAGAGGAATAGTTTTTGCTTTTCATTGACTTTGTTGCTTTCTTAATAGGTTGGTCATTCTTAATCCTTTTCATCAATCATTGTCTTAGTGTGCGCATTGATAATATGTTGTGGCAATCAATTAGGGTTAGAAATATCATTGATGAATTATTATTGCTGCATTAAATGCTAACATTTGGTTGAAGAAGTTTGGAGAGAGAAAAAGAAATGTAAAATTTTTAAGCTGTGGTGCAGGGTTTTGTGATTGTGTATTAGGTTATCTTGATGAAAACTTCTTTATAGTGTTGATTTTTTTCCCCCTCCAAACTATGTGAATCTTGTTTTGAGATTTATTTGATTGTGTTTTTATGTTCCGCTGCTCCTCTGCCATTCGTTGCCAACGCCTTTTTTCTTATTCTATTCAGTGAGGTAATTAGGCGGCTTACTAACTGTTGTTGCTCATGTATCAATCTCTTCTATTGTTTTGTTTTGCATATGCTAGTGCTGAAACAACATAAACACAGTACAAATAGAATTTATTAAGTGCAATTCCATCTTTCTTTTTTCTTATGTTTGGTTGAAGTCTGCCTAAAGTCGGGTGCAGTTTAGTGAATTAAAATTTAATGCTCGAGAGACTATATATAGTGAAGTAATCAAATTATGCTGTATTTAAAAGTTTTACACAGGCTGGTGTTGACACTAATGCTTCTCATTTATGTTCAATAACTACTTTTTGGTGGTATGAGTGTAGTTTTGAAAGTTGTAAGATTATTTGGAAAATTGATGAATTACATTCATACAACCAAAAATACATGAGACTAAAAAACAATAGTCGAGCATGAGTGAACAACATCAATAATGGGCTTATCTAGTCACTATATATGTATATACATATATTCTGCCTACCTCTGGTATGGACACTCATGCCCACCCATTGCTTTGGGATAGTATGAGTATAATTTAAATTTTTTAAAAGATTTTAAAAAGTATAAAGAATATTATTATTAAACTCATGTCACATAAAAGTAATTGTAGATAAGGTCATAGTGGATATGATCCAATAACTCTCTCTCTCTCTCTCTCTCTCTCTCTCTCTCTCTCTCTCTCTCTCTCTCTATATATATATATATATATATATATATATATATATATATATATATATATATATATATATATGAGTGTGTGTGTTTTTGTAGGGTCCACCATTTGTACAAAGTATTTTATATATATATAGAGAGAGAGAGAGGCTACTTGTAGTGATTATCTCTCTATCTAATCTTTTAGTTCCACTTGTTTAAATATGTAGTTTTATAAGAATGTGTGAGTGGGTGGATGTCTTGTGATGATTAAGCTTTAAGTGCATGAATCCAATGTAAATCAAAACCATGCCTTATCTCACAATGAGAAGGGTTAGCTATGTGAGTTCTTTGTACCACTAGCTCTTTCTTGTGCTTATTGGCATTTAACTTCAACGTGGTAAGATCATTTTCTTTTTCATTATTGATCACTTCATGTCTTGAAGTGTTTGCCATGTAATTTATCATATCTTCCTTACTCCCACTTTATTCCAATGCCTTTTCAAATTTTGCAACTATGTTAAAGGTGTTTTCTTTTATCTTTTATTGCTGTCACATCAACTTTTGCTCGAATGATATTATTATATATAAAGTTATACAAGCAATATTCATTTTCACATTATTGTCTATGCGAAAACTTTGTGTTCAGACTGTGACTCAGCTTGAAGTAATGACGAGGAAGGTAGGCCAAATCGATGGGACTATCATCTGACCTCTAGCTAATGAAAAGGTTGGTTAATCATGACTTGGGGCCTCACTAAGCCTTTCTTTTAGCAGGCAAGCATCACCACTTGACAATAAACATCATTACAAGGACCGTGGGATGTCCAAGTACTTAATAAGGCAAATTGAAACAATGCTTCAATTGGAAATGTTATGTGGGAACAGAGATGTTTAACTATCTTTAAGCACATTGGTTTCATATCTATATTCATAAAGCTTTTCTATATATATATATATATAATTAGTTAGTTAGTTCTTCAATTGGAAATGTTATGTGGGAACAGAGATGTTTAACTATCTTTAAGCACATTGGTTTCATATCTATATTCATAAAGCTTTTCTATATATATATATATATATATATATAATTAGTTAGTTAGTTAGTGACTTGATTTGGTGAAAGTGATCATTGTCTTTTTAGGGCATAAGTGTAATAACATTATTTTTTATTCTTTTTCGAAAACCCTTACAACTTTTTGAGTTATATTCATACAACCCAAAAGCAATGAGTTCCATGAGAGGTGGGTAAGATCTATCCCTCTTTCTCTCTCTTTATATATATATATATATATATATATATATATATATATATATATATATATATATATATATATATATATATATATAAAGAGAGAGAGAGAGCTTTCCTGTGCATATGCACCTCTTTTCACAAGTAGTAACAAAGCTTGGCTCGCTCTCCACACACACACACATTACTTTTCAGTGTCATCAACATCTAAGTCCGAAAAGTTGTCATTTTTCTTCCAATAATTTTGAGTCTTCCTCCGCCTCTTCCAAATAAGTATTGTAAACTGATTTCACACACTTCCTCGCCGATTTTTCGTGTGATATTCTCTTCAATTGTAAACCACCTTGAAGAAAGTTTCTCTCTAATTATTCTTTTGTTAATGCAACACCAAACCTCCTACATATATACATAATGCATACATTTATATATATAGAGAGAGGGCAAGAACTCAAAATTATATATATACGTGTGTGTTCCAGCGGCTTTACTGTTTCAAGATGATGATCTCAGCACTCTCTCTCTCTCTCTCTCTCTATATATATATATATATATTCAAGCGACTTTACTTTTCTGACGATCTCAGCACAAGATATCTAACTTTCCACCTTTTTTATGAGCTTCTATTGGGGTGTAGGGAAATCTTTTGTGGGATAACATGAGCAAGCACAGGAAAATCAACAGTCCAACCTGAACTAGGCTGTCAGATCGACGGTAAAGCATACCTTTTGCTCACTTGGTTTCTGGCATTGGACAAGGAAGCGCACTGTTGAGTTCATGCCCTTGCTTAGGATGCAAGCAAAATGGATCTGGCACATGATCTATTTGCGAATTTGCTTAGATGGCGCAGCAGCATATGACACTTACATGTTGATATGATTTTTCCCATGTGGATCCCGGGTCTGGATCCAAAGACTTGCTTAAGCAGCAAAAACTGGATCTGGACCTCATGGATCGCTCTGTATCCGGCGACCTGCAACTGGAGCTAGCTCTTCAATTATATCCGATAATAAGACAATGATCAGCCATTTGGAGTGTTAGCTCACCTTGCAGGGGTCTCGACCACATGATGAAGGACGTGAGCTCGATTCGTGGGACATGTATACTTGGCTTCAGCCTCCCATTGTAGAAAAAAAAAAACTACGATGATCCGGTTTCTACTTTCATCCTTCGGAACCATATCACACTATGGGATCCATATAAGGGTCCATTTCTTTTGAAACATGGATGCCTAGAGATGCAACCACATCAAATGAGAGGGTTCCCACATCATGGACGGATGGACTCATGATGACAGGCTCTAACAAATGAGTCTCCTCCCAAACACGACACTCACAAAAAAAAGAAAAAGAAAAGAAAAGAGAGCGGTCATATTGGCGCTCTAGCGCCGCTGCTGGTGGTGGAGAGTTTGACCCCTGAGGATGCATGTGTGGGTGTGTGTTAAGTTCGGCCTCCTCTTCTAACCAACATGTGTGTGTGTAAAGCAACTGGTTCAACAAAAAATTAGTTCAAAGTCAAGGTTGTGAGTATTAAGTCGGGAATCGGGTTTGATGATACAGATGATATACGATTTAGATAAGGATGAACTAACTCGGCTTCTTGGTGAAATATTAATTTTGTGAACTACCAGCAAAGTGACATGTGATAATAAAGATGGGTAGCTTTCCTATTCATTATTAGAGCAGGTAAATTAAATAAATTCTCTACAAACTTTGATGAAATTGATCTGGTGTGTCTGTACTACATGGTTGACATCTTAATATCATGGTTATTATAAATGATAATAAATAATCAACGGATCCAATTCATTGTACATTTAGCATATTTAAATCAAAATAGTATTTTTTTGTAAAAAAGATAAAAAAATACAGCAGATGATCTAATTAATGTTGACTATTACTAGAACATATAAGTTTTTCTAGAAGCACAAATGGTAATAGCTCACCTGGCTTGCGGGTCGACTAGCAAGTTGAAGATCAAGAGTTTGATACCCAGGGGCGTGCATCCAGCTTCAGCTTTCCTATTTTACCAAATAAATAAATGCTACTAGAAGGTAATGAAGCGTCATTGTTCTAATTAGCAAGCAAACAAGCTTTTAGGAGCCATGTAAAAATCTCCACGTGTTAATTCATTTTGAATTTTAATAAGCGTGCACGCACACGAACTATATATATATATATATATATATATATATATATATATATATATATATATATATATATAGAGAGAGAGAGAGAGAGAGAGAGAACGAGACATGATATGTTTAGCATACTTAAAATACATATCTAAACAAATCTTAACCATTCATCTTGGGTTGATGAATAGTTTAATTTAAATTTAAAAGTAAAAGTTTGCATGTGAATAAAATACATTTATAAAAAAGTATACATTTTTTGTTTTAAATTCAACTTTTGACCTTTTATTATTTAAGATAAAAGGTTCATATTTGGTTGGATATGCTAACAACACAACTCCAGCCTTTGGCCCGAATAGAAAAGAAGTGTTGCATTAGGTAGCTGAATGTCAACCTAAAATTTCGTCAAAGTGTGATCATTTTAACAGTAATGCACCAGATTTCCATTGTACAAAAATAAAATGTAAGTATAAGAGAAAATATCAAATTTATTTGACTAGTTAAGGGCATCATTTATTTACATTTCATCATTATAAAATGTTTTAAATTTCATTAATACAAAAGATAGGTGATTAAACATAATAAAATAGAAGTATGCATATGAGTGGTAACTCGGGCCACTTAGTCGCTCGCTCTAAACTCTTTTTAGAAGAATTGAGTTGGTATAGTTATAAAAAACAAAGAGAAGGACCCCTCTAAGTTGGCGCCCACATGGGTCACATGCATGACATACCTTCATTTTACATGATTAAGACATGAAAATATTTAAGGCATAAAATAATGTCAATGAACTATAAATTAACCGGACTCGGGGCGAATTGCTCACTTGGGTGGGGGACTCGAGTCACATGTTGAAGGTTATGAGTTCGATTCATGGGCATGCATATCTGGGTGCCGCATCCCCATTATAAGAAGAAAAAACAACTATAAATTAACCATTGCACAAAACCAAATATGTCAAGCATTTTAACCATGGCCATTTGGGGAACATATACACTAAAACCAAGCCTTATGGGCGTTTCCACATTAAGCCGGGTCAACTAAATAGACTCGTTCGGCAATTCATGATGCACAATTTTATATTTAAAAAACCTTAAATTTATGATTAGAAACTAAAAGAAAGTGTTGTCGCCAAAAGTGCTTTGAGGTTTGTGTGTTTATCATTCGTCTCATTTAAAATTTGTACTATGATATTATGCAGTTTTTGTTGTCCAAAGTTACATGTCGAATGCTGCATAAACATGACGGTCTCTCTCTCTCTCTCACACACACACACACACACACATATATATAACAACAGCGTTGTTTCTACACACAACACCGATAATTGGAAAGCATCTCGGAGGCAAGAAATGAACGTTTCATGCATATAAGCTTTCTGAGCACAAACATCCCGACTGTACAGTCATGCTACTTGATGATGACCTTTTAAAAAGTGATTGGTAAGGATCAAGACAGTATCAATATGATTCTCTTGTACATGACATAAATAAAAAGGATTATATGAGCATGAAAAAACAATTATTACTTATTTTATTATTATTATTATGGAATTTTTCAAAAGCATGCCTATAAAGAATTGAAAATAAATTTTAAAAACTGATCGTTGTATGTAAATTCTCATATAATAAAGCACCTAAAGATATTGAAAAGTTGTGTGGTCAATTAGAAGTTCCATCAAAGCATCCATGCTAAGTCTCCTTGAAATGTATATATTCTTAACTTTTCAACTTATTATTTTAAGATATTCTGGTATTTGACAATTCTCTAAATGATAATTTGATATATGAATCAAAGCATCCATGCTAAGTCTCCAATGAATCAATAAATCTCCTATGATCGTGTTGTCATGTTATCAACATATGTATCTTATATTATCGTTCTCAACTTTTCAAACTTTACTTTGAGATTAAATTTGTTAAACTTGGTACACCAACGTGAAAGTATATACATTAAATACTTTTGTAAATTGTCATATTTTATTTTAGGGCTGGTGACGCAAGCACTGGGAGTGAGCCCAAAGCACTTCTTCAGGAAATTACACCAGAACTTAATATATATGCATTAAATACTTTTTGTTAAGATTGTCATATCTAATTTTAGGTTGAGGGGCGTGAGTGCGTTCAGGTGCAACGAGCGCCAATCAAGTAATCCACTTTAACGTATTATATGAGCATTAAGATATTGTTTTCAAACTGTTAGGTCTTATTTCAAACTGAAAGGTGCAAGCACTTGAAGAACTTGAGTGCCACTTGAAAAATTCACTCTGAGGCATATATGAGCATTCAATACTTTTCCAGATTGTTAGATCTTATCTCTAGCTAAGATAACACCTTATGGAGAATCCACTTGAAAAATAATACGAGCATCAAATACTTCTCTAGATTCTTAGATCTTATTTCTGAGTGTTTGAACTCTTATGCGATAATTCCAAACTTAGGATAGGGTCCTAGGGGTTGATTCATGTAACTTAAGGAGTTCGGGGTTAAAGGTTTTATAAGTATTATTGTTGTTTGAAATATAGCACCTCAAATCATGATCAAAGGTGAGGTATGGGGTTCCTCAAATCATGATCAAAGGTGAGGTATGGGTTCCAAAGAATTGCGCATTGGCTAGATTGATGGTGCGTGTGTGTGACTATCAAAATACTTTTTAGATTGGAAATAGGTCAATCTTATAAGAGGGGATGATTTGGTCTTAAAGTTCATACTTTAAAACGAATTTTTAGGATATATGGTGTGAGAATTAGGGCAAGGTATAATAGTTTCCAAAAGAACTTGGTGCCATTTGAGTTTAAAGTCTTTGGGCATGAATTTAGATATTTTACTACTTAATTCACAAGGTAATAATAATTTTCTCTATGTGGCGAGTCGGTGTCGGGGACCCATCTATTTGTAGAGAGGACAAAGAAAAATATCATCATCTTCATCCAAGTCAAATGATAAGAAATTTAGGATCTTATATCTTGAAGATAGAGAAAAGAATAAACTATTAAATGTCGTGCTACATGCAACTTGGACGCAACAGGAAGAGAAAGAGAGTGGGGAAGGTGGAGGGGGAAGAGAGAGAGAGTTTGGATCTTATGCGAGAATTCTAAAGTTAGGTAGGATCCTAATTAAGATTGATTCATATATTCCACCACCACCACCTCCATCACCACCCATACCACCACCACCACCGACCGCCACCACCACCACTACCACCACCCACCACCACCACCTCCGCCACCACCACCACTACCACCAAGACCAGGTTTTGAGTTTCCTCTCTCGTGCATTTTGTGAAGTCGACTTGCCGAGCAATTAGGGTTTTCTTGAAAGAATGAGCAAAAGTTTGTAGCGATCTGCATGGATATTTTTGATTCGCGAATCTCCATGCAATTTCTTTGGTCAATATCGTCTGCCATCTTCTTTGACTGTGCATGTGTTCAGAGATGGATACATCCGTCCACGATGAGTCCTAAAAGTGCAGTCCCAATTAGATCATCTCGCTGCAGTGTGACAAAAAGCAAGCTGGAGTCCTTGCTCATACGTTGCAGTCGTGCTTTTCTATTATACGTGTGCCAGAAAGCTCGCACTGTGTGTGTGAAGGAGAGAGAGAGAGATTTATATTTCTGTATTTTCAGATAGAGCAGCGGGCACATGACAGATTTCAGATGAGTTTTGAGACATGGAGCATCCATGAGTATCACATATCCATCACCCATTACTTTGTGCCGCCCGTGAGCTACACCAAAATTTGCTGCCCATCACCGGAATGGACAGTAGAGATCTCAACGTATATCAGAAATCTGTCTTGAAGTATCAACAGAATCAATGTCCACTACAACTCTAACATCGAATGCTTTGCCATGCAACTCCTATTCTCCTTATGAAATCGGAAATATGAAAAACCAAGAATCCGGAGAAGTTTTAATCAGCTGAAGAGTTCGTTGGTTGTTCAAGATTAAGATAATGGAGAAATTAGTCTATGTGCGAATGCTTAAACATTTTCAAAGATCTTAATGATTCGATCTGAGATTGAAATTCATCTGATACTATTTACTTTTTGTTTTAAAAAGATTTCAACTGTTGATCTTAAAGTTCTAACGTTTGAAATTTTTAAGAAATTAGAGTATGGATGAATCTCTGCATGCATCAACTATGCTCTCCATGTAATCTCTTTATAACTGGTCAAAAACTGCATCTAGTTTTACTCAAAATTTTCAATTTATTCTCATAATGAAATCGTATCAATGTATGGTACTGACAACAGATCTTTATCAGCTGAAGAGTTCGTTGGTTGTTCAAGATTAAGATAATGGAGAAATTAGTCTATGTGCGAATGCTTAAACATTTTCAAAGATCTTAATGATTCGATCTGAGATTGAAATTCATCTGATACTATTTACTTTTTGTTTTAAAAAGATTTCAACTGTTGATCTTAAAGTTCTAACGTTTGAAATTTTTAAGAAATTAGAGTATGGATGAATCTCTGCATGCATCAACTATGCTCTCCATGTAATCTCTTTATAACTGGTCAAAAACTGCATCTAGTTTTACTCAAAATTTTCAATTTATTCTCTAATGAAATCGTATCAATGTATGGTACTGACAACAGATCTTTATCAGCTGAAGAGTTCGTTGGTTGTTCAAGATTAAGGTAATGGAGAAATTAGTCTATGTGTGAATGCTTAAACATTTTCAAAGATCTTAATGATTCGATCTGAGATTGAAATTCATCTGATACTATTTACTTTTTGTTTTAAAAAGATTTCAACTGTTATCTTAAAGATCTAACGTTTGAAATTTTAAGAAATTAGAGTATGGATGAATCTCTGCATGCATCAACTATGCTCTCCATGTAATCTCTTTATAACTGGTCAAAAACTGCATCTAGTTTTACTCAAAATTTTCAATTTATTCTCATAATGAAATCGTATCAATCTATGGTACTGACAACAGATCTTTTCGGGTCGCATTGAGACATGCTTAAATTGTTTTATCTGATACTTGACGACCATTCTTCAGAGTATTTTTCGAGATGTGTGTGCAGAGTAGTTCTCACAAGAAATTTATGGTGAGATCGATGGCGCGCAGAAATGGAGCTTGTTTCTTGCACTGTGCCAATGCTTCTGTGCGTTGGATTCTTCATCTTTATTCAACGATAGCCCAGCACCGGTACCGGGGACGACGGTCCTGTGCTTGTCCTAGCCTGGGGATATCACAGTTGTATCACAACCCTTTCGATTAAAAGAATATTACCAGAGAGAAGCCCTACGACTCGGTCTCGAAAACCACGTTGCTCTGTCTACTGACCCCATTGTTCCACCATTCAAACACAATATTTTGGCATCCAAAGGTGAGAAAATGGCTTGTGATCCTTGACAAAAGATTCCAGGGTTGCAAGTGAGTTGAGATGCTCCTAAGATACTAGAGCTCAGCTCAAGAAAAATTCAACTCGGTCATTTCGAGCTAGAGCTGAGCTTCTAATATTTACATATAAAATGTATTTTATTTTATAAGGTTTAAAGGGTCAACCAATATCTTCGTGTGTGCATTAAATTTCAAGGTTAGAGCTTTACAAGTTCGAGTTAATTCAGGAGCTTGATTGGCTGAAGTTCATGAAGCTCGATCTCGAGCTGAGCTAGTCAATCTTGGTTACACCGAGATCAAATGAGCCTAATGATCTTGAGCTCGAGTTGTATTTGCTCTATTGAGCTCAAGTAAAGCATTTACTTAACGAGTCAAGCCGAGCTTGCTTGAGCTCAATTGAGCTCTGCTACTAGAGATGTCAATTCGAACCCTCCCCACAGCAGGGGGTGAAGGAGATGTGGGTGGGGTAGGGCAGATTCGCGGTAGACCCATCCAGACCTGAAGTGTGTATATAGATATATATGTTTATACATATTTTACATGCTTTATGTATATATATTTTAAATAAATATAACTATATGTAATATACATATATATATATATATATAATGTTTTTTCTTAAAAAATATTTTTATAAGTTGAAGCGGAATGGGGACGGGCCGAGTGTAGCCAATTACTTTAGGGCGGGTGTGGGTGTGGTTCTGAAGACCCATGGGCGGAGCATAGAAGGAAAGTTGTAGGGCGGAGCGGATTCGGGTGGAGAGAAAACCCGCCCCACCCCTATCTGCTACAGCCCTAGAATTATATATTATCTTATATACTTTATAGTGGCTGGCACACGACATTGTCCTGTCTAGCAATGATTCTTGAGACATGGTCACATCATGGTATTGTCAAGGATACGCGGAAGAAAAATGTGACCAAATAAAATCATGTCAAATACAAAGAAATTGCAAATCGCAAACAATAAATTGATTTGTCTCTTTGACGATGTAAAAGGCCTCTCAGTGCAGATCTAATATCTCTTTGGCTTTCAATCATGCATCCAATGTCAATAATAGGGTTTAGTTTTTAATGATATCTTTTTTTATATTTTTATTATAAGAATTATGATACCAGGTTCACGTCTCCAATAAAACTAGAAACTAGATATGGTCTTTATCATAGATCATGTAGTTTCAGTATCAAAGGTTTGGTACCGTGAATCAAAGGAATCGAACTCTCCACCAGTAACAACAGAGACAAAATAATGACATCACCCCTTTTGTTGGGGTGTAAGTATGCACACCACCCGTATATTGGAGCCCAAAGGACCCCCATCTAATCCAGTGTGACCCAAACCAAAACCAAACCTTATTTTATAATGAATTGAAACACCTACATGCTCTTAATTATCATCGAGCATTATCTTATACTAATATTAGAATTTAAATTAAGAAAAGAAGATTTTCCCCCATTTTCCTTGGGCACCTTTGAGTCTATGAGCTCCTCTTTTAAAACTTTCAATACCCATGTTAAGACGTCAAAATCATTGATTTTTCTTTTTTATTGATGTCACATCAACTTTTTAAGTTTAATAAAATAAAAACCTTTAATAGCAGTGGTTTTCTATTTCTTTTCTTCTAAATAGTACTTGTGGCCTTTTGTCCATTTCATCTCTGGGTTCACTGCCTTCAACAGATCCAGTGGACTCGTTATGCAGAGTGTATAATTGGGTTCTCATGCACAAATGTAGGTAGGTGAACAAGTGGCCCATAACTTTTTGAGAAAAATACAATGGATATGAGCGCACACGTGATCAAGTGGACCTTCTAAGTTAATGAATTTGAACCCATGTAGACACCGATTTGGATTGTTGCTTTGCTTTCTTGATTGTTGTGCATTCCTTTATTTTACGTCTTAGATCATAGTGTGATAATAATACAATTAAATTCATCGAGCAATCCCATCAAATACTTCACTTAAAGCATTAGATCACCCGGTAGGGGACTTGACTGACAAGATAAAGGGCGTAAGTCGATACCTAGGAGGGTGATTATATCGTTTTGGCTTCCTCGTTGTGATCATATATATATATATATATAGAGAGAGAGAGAGAGAGGTTAGTTAAGGAGTAAAATCATCTCTTAAAAATACTTAACAATCTCAACTATTCCATGACGGTTGAAAATTTTTAAGTTAAAAAATCAAAAGTATTGTGTGAAAAGTACTATTGTACCTGAAAAGTCTGAAAAAGTACTATTGTACAATTTATTTTAAATTTTAATTGCAATCTTAAAACTTTTTTAAACATGTAATCATGTCAACATTAATGTACTAGTTTCTCTCTTTATTTTTTTATTTGTATATATAAAGAAAGAAAGAGAGAAGCCTTACTCAAGATTTAATCATTTTCAAACCCTCATTTTCTCATCTTTTTGCATTGTTGTTGTATGTAAGTAGAGAAAAGTGAAATCTTTCCCACTTCTTATGTCACGACTTATTGCTTTTAAGGTGGTATTAGTGTAATTTCAAAAATTTTCAAGAGTTTTGAAAAATATAAAAATATTATATTAAACTCATGTTACCCAAAAACAATGAATAGATAGGATTCAATCAATTTGTGTGTGTGTGTATATATATATATATATATATATATATATATATATATATATATATATATATATATATATATATATATATATATATATATATATAATGATATATGCTAGCAACATTACATACTACATATAAAAAATAATCTCAAATATACATTCCAAATTGAATTTAAAAAGTACAACAAAAGGAAGCAGTAGTTACTCCCTTTTCTTGTGCGCCAGAGAAAATCTTGAGAGTAATTGTTTAAACGTGGCCATAAATAAGTTATGTACAAAACTTAACCATTGGTTATCACAGTTACTCTTTTCTTGTAGTGCAACTTTTTGCTACTGCTCATGACTCCTTTATATCGTCAAAGTCCTTGCATTCAAAACGGCTTAAGAACCACACAAAATCATGTATATCGATATTTAAGTTTTTCTTAAATAGCTTTAATAGTGCAGTAACAGTTTTGATTAAAAAAAGTGTTGAAAAGTTATAAAGGAGAATGGTTGAAGGTGATAGAGAATGGCAATTAATAGTCGAGACAAGAAAATTGATTAAACGAGAGTTTGAGCATGGTTGAGTCTTGAATAAGGGTTACATTCCTTCTCTCTCTCTCTCTCTCTCTCTCTCTCTCTCTCTCTCTCTCTCTCTCTCTATATATATATATATATATATATATATATATATATATATCTATCTATCTATCTCTGGTGAGAGTTCGCCTTTACATAATCGGCTCTCAGTTCCAATAAAAGAGGGTTGCGCCAGATGAGTGACCGTGAACACAAAACTTTATCGGGCCATGACTTCAAATCTTTCCAGCACAAATTCACCAATCCAAGCAGAACTACGAAGTGAAGAAGGGTTCCAGTAGGTATTGAGATGAGTTGCCTCTTGGGAAGTTCTCCCGGCACCTACCGTAAGCCTTGGATAAGAAGGTTGAGTGCGAAATAATGCTTCGTTTGATCATCAGACCGTCAATGATGCTTCACTAGTTCATCTCTCTCTCTCTCTCTCTCTCTCTCTCTCTCTCTCTCTCTCTCTCTCTCTCTCTCTCTCTCTCTCTCTCTCTCTCTCTCTCTCTTGTACAGCCGGGAGGCGAAAGCGTAGTATATTCAGACACTGTCGCTGTATAAAAAACCATCGTTCAGAATCACAGACTTGAACCATGCATTGCATTTGTTACCTAGCTTAATTGTCAGATGCATAGCATTTGTTATAATACTAATATGCATGTAATATAAGCTTTAAAGTATATATATGCGCAAGTTCGTTCCAAATTATGTATGCTACACAAGAAAGATCTCAGCCGCTTCCTTTTCACCTTGAAGGCAATGGTTACAGTAGTCTCTTTTATCAGAAGAAAGAGGAAAAGAAAGAAAAAACTTCTCATCCTTTTTCATATATATGCTGAATTCGTTCACTATCCACTAATCCCAGCAATATCTCTTGGGCGGACAATATTTTTTGCCTTGTGCTCTTAACCTGTCACCATTGAACCGTAGTGACAACATAATGGGAGAATGATTGATCACATCAGTGACAACTATGATTAACTAATTCTAGTAATGTTGATCATAGCGTAGGACCAATTATTGTAAATATCGTTCAGGACTCTTATCTATATTTATATGCATGTAACATTTCGTATGGTACAATATTTCATTTAGAAAAGAAAAGTTAATGAGATTATTTTAAAAACAAATATTTATAAAAACCAGAAAATCGATCACATTGTGCTTTACACACATGGCACGAATTCAATAAAGAATCTTCAGTATAGAGTGAGGGTTGAGAGGTTACGTGAGATTGTTGCTGTCACTCTTCGTTATAGTGAAAATCTTGAACCACGTTAAATGTTGTGTTCTTTTTTTAATTTATTGCGTTTTTTGCGCGAACTGGTTTCCGTCGTTATGTGGGTGTCTCCAAAGAATAATTGTGCAACACGATCAATAAAGATTCTTCGGGATTTTCTAATAAATAAAGCCTTGTGAATGTGATCAACATGGTGACAGACAACTCTACAGCATGTCTGTTAACAGAAACAGAACTTCTCAGCTGTATTTTGCAGAAAAATGCTTATTTACACCTCCTTTCTCACTGTATATACTTGCAGAGTTATTCAATTTTGTTTCTGGATTCGCTGACACGGGTTCTCTGCATAGAGTACCATACGCGATTTCTGAATCTTATTTCAGCTATGGTCCATGAATGAATATTCGAACAATTTGATGCTCAAAGATACTTTATCACATCAAATCTCTTATCAAACAGTAAAGGCTTCTCATGCGTGCGATGCAGAGAGAAATGAGAGATCGTTGGTGGTGTTATCTGAATCCTTCTAGTTTACCATTTGTCATCCATCTTGCCTAATGAATGATGGAACACTTTACCCATCATAAGTCTAAATTCCCTATATTGAGTGACCACATATCGATAGGTACCTATGCATATTCTGCTGCACGTCATTCTCAGGCAACGATCCATCTCTCACTTGACTCTTCTCTTTTCGATTACTACTCTAATGTAAGTAGCGGTGATTGGGCGCGGGAGGTGTTCTTTACGAATTATCAGCAGGCTGAAGTCTAAGACATACACTCACACATACATGCACCCTCTCGGATTCGAACTTCCCACCAACAGCAACGGTACTAGAGTGCTCCACTGTTGAGCTAACACTCTCGGTGCTGAGCCATTCTTAGTTAAGACAGTATATTTTAGGACGGATGTGATTTGGGGCCTTATGCGTTCATTTTACTCTGAGATAAGAATTTAGTGTAAGGAGATTTCGTTGTAGCTAGGTATAACGTGCAAGTACTAAAAAGAAGGCAAAAAGTACTGAACAGAACCCAAAAAAGATCACACAAGTAATTTGATGACCCGAGTGATCAATCTGCTTTGGTTGGTAAAGCTCAAAATCTATCTAGGATTATATATATATATATATGATGGCGAGAGATCCTTAATGGGTAGGTTACCCAATCAACCTTTACGGTCAGAGAATCGCAAACTTCTGATTTTCGACATCATTTCATTCAACAGCAAGATACAAAAGCGTAGAAAGATGATGAACATGTAAGACTTTATTACAGGAGAGACACTGCTGCTTCCTCGAACACAGCTGATTCAGTAGTAGAGACACACCGAAGGCTTAATTTGGACGCCACAAATCAAGCATAGACCAGAAAACGACCCAGTTATGGATATCCAAAACAGATAAAGAGAATATGCAAAAAGCAAACGGACTGATCGTAAAGGAGGAGAAATGAAGCAGCTTAGGCACACTGGTAGCCTTTCGGAGGCACCCTGCCGCAGGCATTGAGAAGCAAGCTGAGCGAGACGGGAACGTTGAGCTTGATGCCAAGAACGTTAGCCTTGATCACGGTGCAGAGGCAGACGGCTGCGTCTAGGTCCGCAAGTCCATCAAGTAGGCTGCAGCAGTGGCTCGAGCCTGGGCCGATGACCAAGTTCACCAAGCCACCCAACAAGTCGGCACATGCAGCCAGCTTAAGGGTATCCCTGGGACACTTTCCGATGGCCGGAGGATTAGTCTTTGGGATGGTTGGTGGCACATAAGGAGGCAATTTTGGTACTTTGGGTGTGGGCTTAGGGCCGCATGATGTAGAGGAAACACAAGTGAAGAAGAGAATGTTTAGAGAGAGAAGCAATACAGCAAGGGAAGAAGATGAAGCCATGATCCTCTCTCTCCTCTTCCTAAAACTCTACAAAGTTTACTTGTCGAAGTGTGCCTTGATTGACTGTGAGAAGGGGTTTTATAGAGGGGGTGAGGGTTGTGGGTGGTTAGTGAGCTTAAGCGGTAGACACCCATGTGAACCCACTGGAGTGGTATTAGCTGGATTGGTGGACGCTATTAGCTAAGGTGGTTTTGGATGCTTGCGTCTCTTTGATTGATCAGATTCAAGCAAGAACATGGACTGTTTTGGAAGTGTGCAGCGCGATTTCTATTTTGTTCTCTGGTTTCTCTTTTAGATTCTATTTGCATGTAAATGTTGGTTGCATGTTAGTCCTTTTCGTCCAATGCAGCAGTTGCTTGTTGGTGATCATGTGGTGCTGGATGCTGCACTCTCCATATTATATATATATATATATATCAACCACAGTATGTATTTGTTAATTTCTTCACTTGACATGCTATATTTTGTTTATCATTTTTTTTATAACAGTATGTATTTGTAAATTTTATATGATGCTACATGTAAAAAATCAAATCAATATTCTCAATATATATATATATATATAATATTAGTACAGTGAATTTCATATATACATATATATTATATATGCACTGATAATAGTGACTTTTCTATATGTCTTACTATGTTTATAAGTTTTGAGATAGAATTGATGTGTTTCGTATTGAATTGGGACATGTTTAGTAGCAAAGTAAGGATTTCACTTGGAGACGTCATTTTAATCGTCACATCATGTTAATTGAACAACAAAGTTTCAAAATGATAGCCCATGTCAAGCCAAAGGAGATTGAGTTCAGCAAAAAATGAAGAGAAAATGTTGCAGGTGTTTGAGTTCAGCAGTTCTTCACATAAAATTATCGGCTCTGCACAAGGAGCAATAGTTGAATTGGCTTTGGGGCTCGAATCACGAATTGAAGGTCATGAGCTCCATACCCAAGCCACGCATATCTGGCTTCGGCCTAACTGTTGTAACAAAAAAAAATACTGGCTCTAGAGATATGGAGAGGACAAAATTGTTTGAAGCTTGGATCAAACCCGAAGTGCGCGATGTTTCAAAGAAAATCATTAGGGAGGGTTTCAATTATTTCGAAAAGGAAAAACCCGCAAATTAATTAAATGGCTGAAAATCTCTCCTTCTATAGCATGTTACTGTTCCGACCAATTAATGGCAAGGAGTATTGTGGTTCTTTTGTGTATGTGTGTGGGTGCACGAATGCGTGCGTGCCTGCCTATGTGAAGAAAGTTAGGTACCAATAATGTCAGTTTGTCGTGGATTCAAGTATTAGAAGATTGCATCTTTCATATATGTGGGGCAATTTTCTTTTAAGAATAATGAAATATGAGAACAAGCTTAATTTCCATACAACTCCTCTTGTTGACCAAATTATTTCTTAATTTTTCTCAAAAGGACATGTATTTGTCTAAATGGAAGGATAATTGAGTTAGAATTTATATATCACATGATCTAACACTCCTAGATCATGTATAAATAATGGACTGAAATTTTAAGTCCTTTTAGGAATTTGCAATTTTCTTTTTTAGTTAAAATGGTGAGGCCGGATCCAGATATGCGCTCTCCAGGTATCGAACTCACGACCTTCAACTTGTTTTAAGTTTCCTAGCCAAGGTGAGCTATGAACCGGTGGCCCTTTGCTGTTTGTTTGAGAGCTTAGGGTTCATAATTGATGTGAAAGCATAACTAAACAAGAACAGGATCTACAATCAAATATCCGTATTTGATGTTATTCCAGATAAGGGATGCATACCATAAATATGTTTAAAGGAGAAGCCGTGTGCACCTCCCTACTGTGATAAGGTCCTTTTGATGGAGAATGACTCCTCCTTTCCATGATTCCCTTTCTTTAGGACATATATTGGGTCTGGTCACTTTATCATGTTTTAGCACCATTAAGTTAGCTCAATGGCAGGGCGCTCTAGTGCCAACCTTCAGCTTGTGAATCGAGTCCCCTGCCAGGTGAGCTAATGCTATGAATGCAACGTTGCACGTCAAGTTAAGACCAAAGTCTATAGCTTTGAAAGTATAAGATCCACATAAGAAGAAATAAATGTTTTAGCCAATTTAAAAAAGACATTTTTCACACTCGAATATATAAATTATTAACATAATACTTGAGTTTTCAAATATTAAGATACTGGCAAGCTACCGGTATAAGGTACGGTATCGTTTTTCATCATATATTGCATGATATGATACAGCTTTTCTCGTGCCACTTTGGTGAAGCACAAATTCATGGTCGACCATGACATCCCAACATAGCAACCGTACACCAAGGCGATTCCAAAGATGAGCAAGTGCCCATTTTTAAGGATGTTATTATGAGGGCGAGACCAACGGTCTTTTTTTTCTTTTGCCTCCCTAATTGCTAGAAAATGACTATTCTCGACTCTTTTCCACTGTTATAATCAAGATAAAACCGTCCCCAATTCTCCCGTCTTTGACAGCATATTGCATATTTATTAACAATTATGATTATGAACATAACACATGATCTAGCTTTATAAAAATAAAGAATTCATGTAGTTGATCTTATCTAATATAACAAAAGGCTTAATTGTTATTGTTGTAATAGTAATAATAATAATAATAAGACGAAGAAGAAAAAGAGGAGGAAGAAGAAGAAGGTGGTCTTGGCTCAAGAACATTGCCTTTGACATTGGGAAAAGGTTTTGACCTACACTACATTAAAATGGCTGGCGGCTAGCTGCTACCAAGAATCTAGTGAAGCATACAGCTCGACATCTGCAACGATTTTCAGCGACTTCACGATCACAGGTAGCTGTACCACCAGGACAGGACCAGACTAAGAGTGAAACAAGCCCCTTGGCACTTTCCACGTTCCTTTCGTCGCCCACTATTGCTACCTCACTGCGCAAGCCAATGCCAAAGGTTGGACCTGGGGTTGCAAGGTGCCAGCCACGAAGCTTTACATTAATTGGTTTCTACTGTTTGAAAGGCAGGTCCTCCGAGTTATAATCCAAAGAGAAAGAGCCAAGAACATGTAGCTTGAAATAAGAGCTTCAAAGATGCACTTGATCAGACTTTAACCAACCTGCTAGTACAGATTTTAACCTTGCCTAAGCCTTTTTCCACACTAAGGTTGTATGATTGTAGTATCGCTCATCTAATGCATATTAGGTATAAGGTTGTATGATTGCAGTATGGCTCATCTAATGCATTGTTTAAACTAGTTGAGATGAATTATACAACAACGTGGACTGAACTGGCATCACCCACCACATCTAAGGGAAAAAAAAGGGTTCTGGTGACCGTAACCTTGTGATTCCAAACCGCCGGTTTGGTAATAGTGGAGTCATGTAACACAATATATTCTAAAAAACAGCTACCGTAAATTCTAGTAGTGAAACTACACTCATCATCAACAACTGCCTTTTCCCATACTAGATGGCGTCAGCTACATGGATTTTTTGTTTCCACATAACCCCACCATAATTTATAGAATTCATGATAAATAAATCCGACAAAGTTTTATGCTAGCTATCGGAAACCTAACGCAATCCTCCTCCTTGATCCGAGCTTGAAACCGACCATGCAAGGATGATCTCTTACATGGACGGAGCTGACCGACTACACTCATATGGTGGTGAAAGGTGACTCAGGTAATTGTATCGAAGCAGGCTGGGTTTAAGTAAGGTAAGTCAATCCCGGTTTCTCCGATACTTGGAACCACAACCGTCAATTCTGGCTTGAATCAGGAACTGCTTCGAGTCAGTAAAAGTTGTTAAAATAAGAAAATAACGAAAGAGCGGTTTGAAGTCACCATTCCTATTTTATGGAAGGTGAAACTGAAACCAAGTTGGGTGGCCTCCTAGCTCTGGGTCCGGTTTCAGCTGTTCCTTTCCGGTTTACTCAAAACTGGAACCCAAGTGCGTTCTGGTTTGGAACCGGTCATGTGTACTGGTCTAAGCATATAATATATGCCTATGACCCTTGTGGTTATATAGTTTCATAGGCTTCACTAGAAGAGTAAGACAAGATTGTGAAGCAAGATACATGCCCCAGGCATCAAACTCATGACCAACTTGTGAGCGGAACCCTGAGCCAGGTGAGCTACTGCTCTTTGTGCGCACACAGGCCATTTCTGTCGTATGTTTGCCTGTGGTAAGAGTATAATAATACAATGTGCAGAGAAAGTGCAAGCATATGTTGAAGGTTTGAATTTTGCACAAAAACACCAAAATTTTCCTCTTCTTTTTGGTAATTTCTTTTAACAAACTAGGGTAGCCATGGGTCTAGGGGTTCACTCAAGAACCTTAAGTGAAAGGTCAAGAGCTCCTTATCCGGGGGTTCACATCTGGTAGGACTAGCTTGCAAATAAAAAAAAAGGAAAAGAAGAAGAACTAGGGTTGGGCAGACCCTTTCATTCACCGAACCCTCCCTCCCTGTGTCTAGGATCTTAGGAAGGGTGTGTGATGAGTGCATACATAAAGGAAGTTCTAGATGTACTCCACAAAAGGAAAGGACAAAAGGGTACCCATTAGATAGTCCAAGTCTAACCACAAAGAAGACTACGTGAGTACCAGAAGTTGCTCTTCTTTTCCCCTAAGTGTTGACATAGGAATGCAACTGCGAATTCTTCCAAGATCAAGATCCTAGAGCAGTATCATTGATCAGCAGCTCCTTCATTATCTCCAGTTCTTATATTTCCCAAAACAGGTCTTTAAGCACTGTAAAGCCCCCAGAAAAACAGCTTTAGAAGTAATACATGCGGAAGTCAAAATTTGAACCACCAGTGGAACAGAAAAGCAGAAGAAAGAACATGAAAGGGTTGGTTTAAATGCCAGATAATTTCCACCTCGGTTCAGATTAAGATGATAGTAAGATCAATCACGATAATTTGATTGCAAGATAGAGACTTACAACTGAGCTCGTAAGAAACAAAGAAATACTCAAGGCTCTCCTCCAAGCTCCACCCGCAGATTGTCGTATGGATAGACCTTTGGTGTCTGTTAGGCAGAGAAGTTACATCAGCATGACAGTAATTAACTGTAGAGCTCCTTTTCCTCACCTTCGTTCAATACAACTGGTGTAAACACACATTAAGTCAGATAAAAGCAACAGTCAAGAAAGAAAATTTTAACAATCCACTATAATACAAAGCTGACCTATCTCTAGAGGTTAGTTATAATTCTAGAACCTGTGCAGGAAAGACGAAAGATGAAATGATTGGTAAGCTTGGGTTAGGCAGAACACTACCAGATACAAACCAGCATAACAAACTCCTGTACCATCGACAGAAAGCCAATTTCATTCACCAGTGAGTTATGCTCCTTGTGACAACTCTTGACCGGTTACTAGACATATTTGGGGCTACTTGAACATATTAAGACACCAATGCAAAAATAAACAGCTCCAGATTCGCAAATCCCAACCACCTTCAAACTAATAATGATCAGTCAAGGTTCACAAACCAGCATAAATCTCAATTAACACAGAAGGAACCATGTGAATCCAGTCAATGGCTGATCAAACAAGGCAAAGCAAAAAACTCCCTTACAGAAGTCTAAACATCTTATTCACCCAAGAGCAGTTTGTCTTAACAAGATTTAATCAGTGGAAACTGGATATACTTGAAACCTAAAGAAGCCAATCAAGAATATAAGCCTTCTCGCCACTTTCAGACAGTTGTACTCAGTAAACAAGCAGCAGAGCCTTCTACTAACGTCATTACTCGAGGTCAAACGTGAATTTTTACTTGCTAAAGAAAAAGGCTAGTCACGAAAAACGTTGTAAATATCATATAGTGCCACTCATACAATATGATAATATCCTATATCGGTGCTTGTACCAATAAGATATGGGTATACAAACCGTTTTTTGCCAAATTATCAGTACCACGATCTTGAAATATTATAATTATAATGTGTTATCGTATGATATCTAATTGCTTTGGACTTTACGTTTTAAATTATATTTTCTTCATTATATGAAGAAAACTCTGCCCATGTAAGGGAACACCCTTGCATGGCCGGTCCCATGCCCGGATAAAGGAGGAGGGTCGTGGTAGGCTTCCAACAGCCAATGTAAAATTTTGTCGGACTTATTTATCATGGATTCTATAAATTATGATAGGGATCTGTAGAAACAAAGAATCCATGTAGCCAACCCCATCTATGGTGTGTTTATCCTGGAGATTAATTCGTGTATTATGATGAAATTAGTAGTTGTTTACCGTTTATGTGTTTTGCTTTAATATAAAGTTGTGTACTTGCTATTGTCATATACTTATGTTAATTGATGTCTCACTTGTTGTAGCTTCAATATTATATATAATATATAATATTATATACCCTACCGTGTCTCCGCACCCAAAATTTTTGAAAATTGCCATATCCCGCACCCGCACCCGTGTGACATAGGCGATATGATACAATACATGTGCAACTTCAAGAAGGGGTAACATGATAGGATTGCATAATAGGAATGGGGTCACAGGATAGGCTACAATAAGTCTCATTAGATCTCTGCCAATGTATTTCTACCAAAACTTAAAAGTTCTTATGGAGATTCTTGGATGTAGGGTGTAACTTTCCTTTTCTCTAAAGATGTTTTCATGTTTTGATACTGATCAATATGACAGATGAAGGTTTACACTCAACAACACATAATTTGGAGAACATAATTCACATGTGATATGTCACTGCATGTGGGAATAGAAGTATAAGCGCTTAGAAAGCTGAATGACCCTACCTCTGGTTCCCACTGCAGAGAGCAATTTCCCTAATAAATACTTTTTCATAAGTGGCTATGTTCAAAATTCCTTTTTTATTTAAGTAAAAGAAGAAGCAGATTCTAGTAGCTCCGAATAATGCATTGCACACATGTTCCAATGCAACTTTGAGTTCAAATTTTGCTGTGAAATCTCAAACCACAATCAATATGATTCAGTCGCATGTGTATACCTCAGTGAATCTAATTAAATGAATTTGAATCCAGGCAGATACTGAAGACTGGTACAATTTACCATTTTCTGTGTGAGTTAAACAATCTTGCAAGGATATCTTAAAGGGCAACAAGGCATATCCATCTAACATAGTGAAGGTTCAACGTTACCATTCATGGCCAAAGCGACCCAGATCTCATCTAAGAAGATTTCAAACCGAAGGACTCTATCAGCACATGGTTACATTCTAGAATTGAGACTCTAGGAGACTTTTTAAAAGAATGCTACCAGGAGAGTTGTGCAAAGGAAGGGAATCATGGTTACCAGAGCTTAATCTTAAGTTGGAAAACTTATATCTCAGGAAGCCGCTTCAGAACCTCTCAGCTAATTAAGCACTTCTAAGACTCAATATTCTTTTTCATAGCAAAGATACTTCTAATGCCATCAAAGTTTCAACGTGATAATTGGATTTTCACTAAAAGAACACGTCGTCATAATTATGAATTCTGATCCGTATAATAACAATATCATAAATTGAACCATTTCCATTACATGTAAGAACATATATTAAATGCAACATCTATCCTATAGCATCTAAAATGTTATGCAATTCTTCTAAAAAAATGCATTCACTTAATAGATGCCTATAGTGCCTCACTTCAGATGTAAAGATAACCCCCTGTTTCTTGCTTTGTTTCTTGATTCAACCACCCCCATCAGAAACTTGATAAGGATTCATCAGTAATACATTCTTCTGTCCAATGAATGAAGAAGTGAGCATGCATCACTGTAAACATAAAGAAAAGCCGTCTGTGGAATTGGCAATTTTTTGTTAAATCATATAAATACAATGTAAAGTTCAGGACAATTTAACCATTCCAATATGCAGAAAACAAATGAATCAATAGCAGCTCAGGAACAAAGCGTATTCAGCTTACAAAGAAAACTTTTGAAGCTTTGTAGTTCCAAACAGCTAGCAGTGCAACACCCGCAAAGAAGCCCAAACCTCCACACATCCAGGCCAATGCCTCATACTAGAGATCATAGAGAAAACAATAATACCCAGTAAATGTGAGTTTAGATAAAGGAAGCAAAATATATTCACAATTAGAAACAAACCCCAGAAAATAAAAGCACAATTATGAAGTTGAGATGTTCCCAAATGTCATAATCTATCATGCCATGGCACTAGTCAGTCGCGAAACTGCAGCGTTTCAAAATGTTGTTAAAAATGACGTAGTCTTCAGTAATTAGGCTGCAAATGAACTGACCAAGTATCTTACCTTCCCAACCATAGGTCCAATACGATCCTAGCTGAGGTTGTTCTCCCTTTTCCTTTTCCTTCAGAGACAATTTTATTTCAATTTTCTAGAACAACTATTTAAATGTGACATGACACTCTAATTTTCTCTTGGGTCGTTCTCCCTTTTCCTTCAGAGAGACATCTCCTAGCTGCTTCAATGAAAGATTACAAAAGGAATGGCGCATCTGGTGGTCTTTGTTATATGCCTCAGATATATTCACCCAAAGATGCACAATTTATTTCATTCACAAGTTTGATATGTGATTTTTATGAACTTAACTAGTTGAGATGACACGAGTCACGCTAGTTATATCTCAGGTTCATATCCAAACAAAGCCAAAACACTGAGGTTGAATGCCAAACAGATTAGTTGGAGATTCCATTAGGAAGGAAAACAGGATAAATTAGAGTTTTAACAATACATCTAGGATGTACTTGAATACTGATTCAAAAATTCATGGACCTCAAATTAAACTTCAACATGGAATGAATGCAAGGTTAAAGAGGTTTAGACAAATAAAATGTAATAAAAGCATCAAAGTTGAGGCACCTTATACATCGCCTGTGAAGATTGAAAAGAATGTCATTCAATAAGCTAAGAACTTATACCTAATAGGTTACCCTTCTTTCAGCAGTAACAAAGAAAGTGCACATCAAAAGGGAAAAAATTAATTCATCATGCAAACAGAAAAACGCCCAAAAAAATAGAAATGAACTGCCTACACGTATATCTATGAGGAAAATCAGCCTTCTAGCTCGAGTCTTACGGCAGCATTTGTCACGTGAATTTGATCTGGATTCCCAACTTTCAAAATTTTAACCACTAAGCAGCTGAAGCAAACATGCAAAAGAAATTCACCTTTTCCATGTCAACTTCAGAGGCTCTTTAGGCTCTTTTTAGAATTGCATTCTCCAAAGTTAAGAAATCCAATTATCCTCTCAATGGGTGTTGAAGCGATTCAAGGAGAGAATGAATTTTTCTCTCACCTGAATCTATTTCAAAGGCAAAACAAACGAGCCTTCTTGCAATCGACAATGACTCGTGCACCAATCTTTTTAACGCCTCTTACGGATAGGGATTAGCCCAAGACTCACTTTATCATCACTAGAGTGCTTCTGTTTTATGCGCTCTGCATGTCCATCCCGATTATATGTTTGTAAGATTGAATTCATTTAAACGCAACACGAAAGAGGATAAAAATCAAAAGACTTAAGCAGAAAAAGACATGCATTCCATCAAAACAGAAGCTCCCACAGTTGTCTGAGTGAATCATGACGAAAATTCAGTTTGATGATAACCGTTCTCATCAAATCTTTAAAATGCCCAGTGCAACACAACACCACAGCTGACGAGAATTTTGCCATCATCATTATGACAAGAATCACCTGACAACACGCGTTCGTACACCGTTCACACAGTAGGACTCATCGCCACAACCAAAGCATAGTAACTGAAGCTAAATTTCAATCAAAGAATTGACAATTCTAGTAAAACTCTGCGCCATGATCAAGCCCCAACTTATTAAAGATCGTAATTCAGGAGAGAGAGAGAGAGAGAGAGAGAGAGAGAGACCTTATGCGACACTAGAATCTGCGCCTAGTCCTCTGAGTCCAAACCGTGAAGAGTGCGAACGTGTCCCCAGGCAGGGGAACCAACTTGGCTACGTTAGACTCAATACGTTCGTCGCCCAAGATCCGGTTTTAATCACCGGGGGAGCAACGGACGTCCCGACCCGCCAGCGATGAATTCAAAGTCAAAGCCCTGATCGCATGTTATAAATCCGGGCTTGGCCCCTTACTGGGCTAATAGCCTAAGACACTTATATGAGGTCTAGCTCCCGTAGCGGCAGGTCGGAGACGGGTATACCTATATCTGGCCGCCTGTAGGGTACTCATTAGGTTATCCTTCTCTTACATATGGCAGGATGAGTATGGGTAAAAATGAGGATTTGGATTCACTTTCACCTACAGGTGGGAAATGAGTAAGGAATAGGAAACGGATTCTAATTCTTATATATATATTACCACCTCTTGTAGGACAATATTATTATATTTATACTCAAAAAATATTGATGAATCATGAATGAGTAGTGCCAATGGTGAACAGGATCCAATCATTAATTTTATATGTATATCAAGGCAATCTGAACCAGAACCGAATTCGAATTCAACAGAGTATTCCCTGCCCTATATGGGTCGGGATTACACAAGTAGGTAAATACTACCATCCCTAAGGAGGTCGGGGTTACACGGGTCAAGTCAATATTGTCATCCTTAAGCTCATATCTCATGACGGCCTAATTTAGTTTTCATTATTCTTTGTTTCATCCTTAAGCTCTTATCTCAGGTCGAGTATTAGCTTTTACATTGTATTTTTCTATAACGAGTAATATAAATATATTTCCTATTTTCTATTTGAGAAAACGTTCCTTCGGTGGGTTTGGATTATGAACCCAAGCCGCACTGTTACCGAGAGAAAGGAGCTCTCGAGAAGCTTTCTACTTGGACCGCCCCGGGTAAAACCCAACACATCCCTTTGGAACTCTCTTATCATCGGATCGGAATCCAAATCCACTGCTTTTTCTTCTTTCTTGTGTTGCCTCTGAACGGCATTATTATAACTGAGTAAGCGAAAGCGTTCCTGCCCACTCTGGCGTGTAATGTTAGTCTTTAAGTCCTCATTTGCAACCAAAAAAGAAGGGGGAAAACAAGATTGTGCCCTCTCTGCCATGAAAAGGGACCATTTATGATTCCCAAATGCACCAAATCGGGTATGAATCAGGAAGGACAGAGAGAATCGGAGATCAAAGTATCCAATGAAAATAATAAAATCTTCTAGGCCAGGTTCTTAGGAACAGCTGAATATATTCAAGTTGTCCCAGTCAGATGAGACAGATCATAAAGAAAATACAAATCAGGAAAACCAAAATGTTTTACAGGATGAAAGATCAAAAAGGATTCGAAAAGCAGGATCAGAACCCCACAATTCGCGATCCTGAAATGAAGAACCCAATTTGAATCAGTCTTAGATTAACCAGCAAATTGCAGAACAGAGTTATACACAATATATCTAACTAATTTGCATGATGCCAATGTTTGAAACAGGCTATTCAGTCATGGTTTAATTTGGATTATACAAGAAACAATTTTCAAGACCATTTCCTCTTTATACATATATTCCTCTTTATACATATATAAAGAACAGAGATATTAACGTATGGACAGGGAGAGGATGTCCAGTTCTTGAGCCTTAGTTGGATGCTCGAATATACATGGATTGCCGCCTCGAAAGCTAACACAAACAACCAGGAATAGTGGCAGTCACAAATGAAGTAGATTTTCGATGGTAAGAGCGACAGAGCTGGTTCGCCGTAAATCCTGTGATAAGTAACAACGTGTTAGCTAGAGACTTAAAAAATAAAGAGGTCAAAAACATCAAAGCTAAAGATTGAGCACATGAGGACACCTGAAAAATTATTTCATCAGAAATGTGAGGCAACACTTCCCTCACTGTATTTGCCATGGAAAGCAAGCTTGATATATTTTCTGTTGCAGAGGGAGATGAGTTACTGAACCGCAGGCCAATCCTCTGGCCTGCAGCAGATGGTGGAGGAAGTGATCCGCTTGACTCTGCCTGGGCTTGCGCCACCGGCCACAATGTCCAATCATCATCTAGGGTATCATGTGAATATGTGCCACCGAGTGCTGCAAGATGTCTCATCATCATTTGCACTCGTCCAAGGCCGACCGATCTCATTCCAGGCGATGAAGGGCCAGCACCATCTAGACCAACATTTGAAAATGAATTCACCCATCCTCTGTTGTGGCTGATTCTGAACACGAGGGAATAGAACAGTTTACATACCAGTAAACATTTTAGAACCAAATTCTCAACATGCTGAATCTGAAATCTGGAACATTTTCGGGGCTCATTTCATTTCACTGATCCAACTAGTATTTTGCCTATCCGATTGTATGGCTTGAAATTTCAACGTTTATTTGACAACTAATATTATTTAGATGGTCTGTGACGTTTCCATACAATGCCCAAAAATCAATGGCACATAATGTCTTCAGGGTCAATTAAAACTACTTCATTACCTTTCCTGACCCGACTTTTCCTCGTTTCCTTCTGAAACAAATGAGCTAATTTGAACGTTGAGCAATCGACAAACTAAGGTTTTATTTTGGTTGCTTGAAGTTATTTGTCCTTGCTTCTTGACTCAGTTCGAAGTTGCACGCACAAGGGTGTTAAATTTGACTCTGCATAGGTTTCTGCAAGATCTCACGTACCAATACTGAAACAAAATCTCCCCAAAGGCTAAAACAAATCGATGCAAAATCTCAAGTGGCAACAATGACCAATGCCAAACTCTCCCTAAACAAGTCAAAAGGTTAGAGGTTGCGATGTATTCAAACTTCGAGCCTCAATAGATCCAGCACTAAAACATAGAATTTGAAATGATTCTAGAATAAATAATTGGCTCGTGGGCAAATTTTTAGCAAAACGCTGATGACTAACCTCCATAGACTGTTTCCAGGAACACGTTGCTGATTAGGAACTGTGCCACCTCCCATGAAGTCATTGCCAGATTCATTTTGATTGATACCAGAACTCATTTCTCTTGCAAGTTCCTCATCCTCAGCAACTTGACTAGCTTGAGGATTCATGGTTTCTTGGCGAGCTCCGATAACAAGCGGTCTTCGACACGTTGGACAAGAATAAGCCTCACTCATACCCTGGTCCAACCTGACATGCCGATTTAACCCAATAGCATTATATGATTATCGCACTTAGAGAATATCAAACCTATCATGTTTGCTCTCAACGCTTTCAGAATATTCACAAAAAAATGGCTTCCTAAAGAAAGACCAACAACTTCCCACTTCCTGCTTAGAAAACACCTCGTAGGCGTAGCTTTTTTATGGGCTACCATGAAATGAGAGTATAGAAACAAACATTTCCATTAGAAAACAAAATTTGAACTTCACATTATGTAAAATGCATCTTAAACATCTCCACAAAGTAGGGTTCACAAGGTGATTAGAGAACCTCTAGAATTGCATATCTTCAACCGAGGGTCTTAAGTAAAAATGGCAGAAGACTGCCCCTAGGTTTCCTTTTTCCCCGTTTTTTCTCTGAGAAAAAGAGCGCTGCTCCCACATCGGCTATAAAGGAAAGAGGAAAAGTATGAGGTTAAATGATGGACCGGTTTGTATAGTACCCCTAATCTAGTCTGGAAAATTTAACCATGATATATTTTGTATAACAGCAGCACATTAGTTCATCACAACAGAAACATCAATTGTTAACGTGTAGATGAACAGGTTCTACCGTTCTGGCATCATTCCTGTAACTCTATTGATTTAATGCAGGCAAGAATAGATGACTTACTCCCGACATAATTCATCTAATTGTGAATGGGAGACTAGTTCTGAGCTTAGAATATGGATATTTTCATGTCATACCATGCCCTTAAGCAAGAGAGGTGAAAAAGATGATTGCAAGATAGCTTCTTTGCACTCGCCATTGGTTCCTGCAGATTATAGAACTCCTCAATTTCTTAAAAAAAAACAATTGAAATCTCATGGCCTAAAGTAAGAAAATTCCTCACCTTACAAATTGCACATTCGTCATTATATGCAAGCAGCTCGTCAGTCAAAGCATCAGGAAGTGCACCTTGGAGAGTACTCAGAGCTGATCTCAACTTGATGAACCTTTTCACACACGTTAGAAGGGTAGCAAGTAGTGTCTGTCAGTTATCAAGAGCAACACAGATAAATCAGAACAAAGATAACTCCTCTAAAAATCAACCAGTACTCAAACAAGAGAAGAGACATAATTCTTACACGCAAGTTCAAGAGAAGTATAGCATCAATAACGTGCAAAGAGAGCCCATCAAGCCACCAAATATGCACATAATGACACATCGCCATCAGCAAAGTCATCATTTCCATCAAAAACCCAAAATCTCGAATCAGCATGCCTTTCCATTCACACAATGAACCTGCAACCGTAGGTCAACGATCTAAATCCCAAACAACCATACATTGAACAGAGGAAGGGTAGGCAGAGAGAAGCAGATAGAATTATACATTTAACCTAAAAGTCAGAACCCAAGAGACAAATACCAATCTGTACAACTGTGAACTAGACCATGGAATTCACCTAAAACTTGGAGGGGAGGGGGGTCACACATTACTAAAAGTCTGTAGCTGTCAGACGCACTCATGAGATGTTTAATTGCCTTATCAGAGAATTGCACCTTTGTTCTTCAGCACGTTGAAATTGGTTGTAGTTGCAATCAAGCAACTGGCAACCACGGTGGTAGATCAGTAAAAAGAGTGAAGACCCCCAAATCAGACTTCCAAACCAAAAGGGCAAATTAAATCTACTAAGTAATTTAAGCATAAATGATTAATGTATTCACATACTAGTTTCCTCCAGTATTACAGAACAAATTACATGGTTCAACATGAGTTTAACATCGATCACCATGTCTCAGGTGGACGCAAGTTTCTTGTGAAATATGCAAAAGCCAAAATAGCATCGAGAGGCCTGTTCATAGAATTAAATTATCCTTTCTCTAGCAGCCATCATTGGAGTCAGGTTTGCAATAAAAGCACCTAGACATGTCGAGCAATATGACAGTACACAATGACGGATGCCTTATGTGCTATAACAGTTCTGGCACTGACGCCTATTTTTGTATGCTTTCTTGCATTACCTATTACCTTACCAGACTATTTGGTATGTTTTATAAAAACTCTAAATTAAATATGTAGTGATATTCTCAAAAGATGTTTATTTTCTTGTTATTTTGAATTTAGATTTCATTTTCCATTTTTTTATTTTTTTTATTTTTATATTTTGTTTATAAACCCATTATTAATGATTTAAATATTTTCTCAGAAAAATGATACTAAGAACAGCCATTTCTTATGTTTTCCTTTCTAAAATTAAACATTTTTTAAGATAAACAAGATTTTTAGAGAAGTACAACTTTCCTGAAAATATCTCCCACTAAAAGCCTGGCAAATAAATTGCTGAAGACAAGAACGTAGTACAAAAAGCACAAAGATTTTTAAAAACTGAAAAAGTGCACATTCCGCAATACAATCCTCACCAAGTCCAACTTGTTCTTCAGTTTTTACTGTGATATTTTGCATGGTATCTCATGAAATTCATAATTTTGAGAAACTTAATTTTTCAAAGCTTATTATTTGACTAGAATTCCCAAGATCTTGAGAAATGCACTTACTGTTTGAATTCAAGAATGAAAAACATCAAAAGATCGATGATGCAAAAATTTCAACTAATACTAGTAGTAAATGTCAACAAGCCCTTGATTTCCCTTACATACAACCTCTCACATAATACCCTGCATGAAAGCATCCTTCATGTTCAATTATGCCAAAATTATTAGAGCAAAGCCATCCATCAGACTACCAAAAGCTTGCCAAAATTAGCAGTTAGACACAAGTTTTAGAGTGATATCATATGAAGTAAGAAACTACAATACCTGATCCGGATCCATTAAACAGCCCATTTCCTTGGCAATCCTCACTCAAATCCACAGCATAACGATTATATGTGTCAATGAGCTGCAAACCGTGAAGCATAATGGCCTGAAATTGCATTTGAGAGACCACACAATTTGTTTGATTAGCCTGCTTATGGGTGTCCTTGAAAGTCAAGATCAGCCCCATTGGATGGACAACTTCAAGCGCAAATTTTATAATTAAAACAGAAAATAAGTTACCTGTGTCGTCTCAAATGCAATACCAAGAGGCTCAAATAGCAGTAGCATGAGAGACGAAGACTCTGAAGCTCTATACATCATAACACAAAGTCTTATCCTGAAATTATCCAAAATATGTGTTTCACGTACCACAAAGAATAACACAGGAAAGTTTTAATCATATACGAACCAATTAAATGTACTGATACTGGAGTAGCACCAAGATGGTAATAGAGCACAATTGGTAGTGTTGAGAGAAGTGATGACTCATTGTGGTCCAATTTCTTACAACAATGGAACAATTGGTCCAAAATGTTTTCAATGCCAAGAAAGTCCATTTCCATAACAAGAGAGAAGTTCCTTCACAAAGTAAACTTCCCTAAAACATCAGAAAAATAAAATACCATGTACTTTCAGATTTTCTAATTGAGCTTCCAATATAAGAAGCAACTGCCAATCATGGAGATGAAGCATCAAATGGTTGTACACATGTTGAACACCCAGTCACCAGGCTGAAACCTTTAGATTTCACACATGCCATTCTTTCCCACACAACCATACGTGACAATGTTGAAGACCTTCTAGGAGCAGGTAACAAAAACATAGTACGTTAAAAACTAACTTGCATGGCCAGAAAGTCAGCATAATGATTATCTACACAACCATTACGATAATAAATATCTGATAAGGATATCCACAAGGTGATTAGTTCAGCCTTTTGATGATATCAGCAGTACAAATCCACAAAGTGGTCGCAATCAAGCAGCATAATTGAGTAACTGATGTACTGACTTAGACAAAACAAACTCCAAATGGAATTTAAAGAAAGGAAACTGAAAACAGGAATTAAATAAGTACCAATAGATATCGGCAAAGAGAACAAATAATAAAGCTAGGTAAACACGGAAGAATGTCCATGGTGTTGTAGAAGGCGATGAATTCAAACGCTCTAGTCGTTCCTTAGCCAACACTTCAAACAACTGCCAGTCAAGCAAAGAAAAATGAAGAGTGCGCAATTATAAAAGATTATAAGAGAAAATATATTGCATTATTTAGTCAGACACGGCATACCTTCAAAGAGCAGATAACAAAGAACCATGCTGTCCAACAGAATGCTTGAAAATGATCTAGATGAATAACCAGAGGAATAAAAGCTCCCTGTTAAGAAAGCCAATTAGTTGGAGTTGAATCCATTACCTAAAAACAACCACAAGCTTTCTGCATGCCAAAAAGCAGCAAATCTTTTCATGTCCTATACTTGTCCTCATTTTGAATGTCTCTTTTGTAAGTTATTAACATGATTCTTTACTGTAGCCGTAATTTTGGATGTTCCCTTTGTTCTTATATATGGTATCACCATACTCTTCATCAATTATGTTGTCACCTTATTGCTTTTATATGACCAAGTATTTGTGTAAGCCTGATGTCTATCTCTTCTAATATTTTTCAGACTTTTATATACATATCATCTGGTCGCACAGAACTATCGACTTTCACACATTTAATAAGTCTCTTTTACGCCCTTTTATTAAATAGGTCGATAGATAGATTCTGCGAACTCTTGAATTGGTTATCTCTCTCAAACTAACTTGAACAGTTGCACTTCCATTAAAGTTATAAAATAACACTTTTATATTGCTTGCTGGTTTTTGTCACAAGTACCTTTTCCTCCTTTACTTTGATACATCTAACTTGAGTAAGGTCCCTTGCATCATCTCCATTCTCTATCCTTAGCAGTCCTAACTTTTCACATATATCCTCCAAATCTTCAATATTGCACTTTCTTTTCTTTCATTCTTTGCCTTGGTATAATTGATCTCGACTTTCAGTATAATTTACCTAGCATATTCTCTTTGCTAAAACTTGACTTGTGTCATCGTTTATTTGTCTTATCTCTCTGCTATAATTTTCTCTTAAATTGTCTCATACGATCTAAGCCTGTTGCTTCGGTACATCTCCTTTTAATTCAACTGGGACCTCTTTTACTACTCTTTCAAAAATTTATTGCCAAGTATACTACATTGCACGACCAATCTTTCATGTTTGAACCATCTTCTGGAAGTATTTTCCTCTTAAACAACCTTCTCTTGCTTTAAGATTTCATGTAGTAGCTTTGTGTACCCTTTCCTCCTTTCCATTTTTTTGATAATATGTCCTCTAATGTTACAATATCATCAATCATGTGACACAACTACCCTACTCAACTCACTAGTTACAATTTTTACTATACCACTCATTGAGAAAGAGAAGTATCTTACACAACATTTGACAATGTGTCCTTTAGGACAAAAGGGCTTCAAGACGTGCTGAATGTATAGATTTATTAGCAAAAACATATTTTATACAGACATATACACAATTGTGTGTATAGAGAAAGAGAGACTGAAGCAGGTTCGATATAGAAAATAGATCTACCAGCTTAACAACCAACAACTTTCCAACAAAAGTTCATCAAAGCAATAAAGTGATGAACAATGAGATTAAAACATAAGACAAGGGTGTCTAACAAGACAACAGTGCTTTTATGGACATTTAACACCATATCCTGCAGCAGATACTAAACACGAGTTACACGACAAACATTTGCTTACCTTCTGAACAATATAGTTGATAAGAATTTCCACTGATTTGCTAGTCTCAACAGGATATAAACGTCCAAAAAATACTGTCTGTCAAAGATAGAGATGATAAATATTTAGCTTTCTTCAGACCCATACAAGCACACTATTTAGTGTCCAATACAAAGGGAATCCAGTACACATTGATTTCGACAAGAGGACTATATTTTTCCTGTTGACCAGTGACCAAATTCTCTGGCACTGATCCCACCTTCCTCAAGGATAACAACTACTCAAAGGCTCAAAGCCATAACAAGGATACAAATTATAAGTAGCTTCATGTACCTTGAGACATAAAGTGGTTATGACTAACACACTTATCATGAGATTCACCAGCAATGCAACAGTGATATACGAATCCATAATCTGTTCCAATAAATAAGCAGCCTGTCCTGCATCAGACCCAACATTTCCAGCTACAGAATCTTCTGAAACGGCCTCATTAATAACTAAATTTATCCTCCATGATAGGCCTATAAGACTTATTCCCGTGTAGGCAGCTGTAAGCGCCAAACAACTTCCACCCATTTTCAAAGATGTCCAGATCATTCACGGAAGACCATAGCTGCGCCCATTTTCGGCTGAAGCTTTTATCGGTTCTATAATATCATGATTGATTTGCACTGTTCCTCAATACATTGTTACAACCAAAGCATGTACTGTTTAAAACGATGTACTTTTCCATCCATTTCATCAATCATTTGGCAAGGCTACATTTACCAGCGGGATTCAGAGTCCAGCCATAGAAATATCCCATCTTTAGCACGTAGACACATAACCTGGAAAACAATAGTTCAACAACAGAAAGGTCAAACAAAACTTTCACGAGCACCTTTTCTTCAAAAAAACGTGTAAGAGAACTTCTGTCGGATAAATTGAAATCAAGAAGATTGTTACAAACAAGCAATCATCTAGACAAGTTACAAGACAAATAGCCCCATCCAATGCCACTTTGTAAGCAATTAGACTTTTAATAATCAAAAAAAGAAAATCAACGGCCACATATACATCAACTAGCAAATAAACCATACTCGCCTTTCTAAAAGAAATGGATCCATACTTCACAGTTTACTCTTCTCTCCAAAAATTAGCGAATGCACATCAAAGTTCTTCGGGAAGCACAAAAAGTGCCAGAATTTCACACTCACGTGAGTGGCCCAGACAGATATACCAACACTGTGTGTATATATGAACCAAAGCAAACACCAATCAAAGTATTTCTTATTTCCAGACATTCCACTTCCACCACCTACTACTCTTAATGTAGTAACATATTTTCAACTCGGCCTTTTCAGATACCATCATACCGAACAAGCTCTCCCAATATTGTTTTCTAGCTACAATATGCATACAAATAGCCCAATTTAGTATCAGACATCATTGCACATGAACTTCGATCAAACATTTTCCCGTGAAAATAGGGAAAAAACAATAAACGAGGATATACGAGGGCTTCTTTTCAGGGAAAAAGGAATGAACAGAACAAATTAGTCACAGATAAACCAGATATCGAACCCCAATTCCACGCCCAACGAGACGACAGAATAACCTCGAATTTCGAACTGAGAAAAGCTAAAATGATCCATTCAAATTCCATAAGATCAAACAATTAACTGAAGAATCAGAAGATCGTACTTATCTTTACCACATAACTGAGATAGAGAGAGGCGTAAGAAGGGAGGATAAAAAACGACGCATGAAGAGGGAAACGAAGACGTAAAACCCTTAATTTTGACAGTAATTGCAATTAGACGACAACAAACGGATATGATGTTTGAGATTAAGATTGATCACCTTGATTTAGCGTTTTCTTCCCTCTTCGTCGTCCTCTTCCCGATCGATCGCTCCTTTCCTCCGGGGAGAGAGGGAGAGAGTGAGGCGCGAAGAGGGGACTTCACGTTTCGTAAGGTCATTCCGCGTCGCATTTAACCGAGACTTTACGAAGTGCGCGTACCACTCACGCAACGTATTGTACCCATTGATCTTGTCCTTCGATATTACAGATTAACGGATTCAACTTGTTATGGGGTGAGATGTAACCAACGGTGGCGAATACTTGTGGCGATGATGATATCGTTAACGGTGAATATGTGAGTGCTTTGTGCACCGTAATCGGATTGTTCATCTGGTCTTGTATTAAAAGACCCGGAATTGTTCGTTGCACTCCGCTTTAGGAAAAGCACTTAGCCACCTCCGGGTTTGGCTTGATCCATGGGAAGTGAACGAATTGGATTGCGACCCGAACTAAATCCTTTTTAAGATATAATCCACTCAAATGGGTATCCTTCTATTCATCTTGGTAAGAGACGCTTGCGAGTCTCCTATTTGAGAGACCCGTCTCTTCCTGTAAAATATAATGTGATTCTTGATTCTTCTGCTTTTTGTTTTTGATTTTTTTATGCTTTTTCTTTTATTTTATTTTTTATTCTTCTTTGATATAATTTGTGTAATCCATGGTATATATAATGAGGTTATTAGAAATAAATTATGTGTGGCACCAATAGAAGATAAAATGAGAGAATATCGTTTATGGTGGTTTGGACATATAGAAAGAAGATCAAAAGAAGAACCTTTAAGAAAGTACGAAAAACTAGATTTTGAAAGTATTAAAAGAGGTAGAGGACAACCACAAAAGTGTTGGAAAGAAACAATCAAGAATGATTTAGCTTATTATGAGTTAACTGCTAACATGACACATGATAGGGTTATGTGGAAACAAAGAATCCATGTAGCCGATCCCGTCTAATACAGCGTGTGAGTATTATATATATATATATATATATATATATATATATATATATATTATATATATATATATATATATATTATACGCATGCATTAAAGCATGGAGGCAAGTTATCCTTTCACCCAAATAAAAAATTTATATATAAAAATATATGTATATTTATTTATTTATATGTATTTGTATATATCTGTGTGTGTGCATGTGTATGCACATGCATGTATAGTCGATTAGAACTCAATTAAGCTTGATAGTTAATCGAATAAGCTTTGCAAATAATTGAGATGATGGTACTCGTGTCTAGACATGTTCAGTTCCGGTTAGCCCAGAACCTGGAACCGTAACAAAACCCACCTGAGGCCAGCTCTAGTTGCAGTTTTAGAACCGCGGCTTTGGGGTGGTTCCAGTTTGAGTATGAAATCAGTAATTTTATTAACAACATATAAATTATTAAAAAAATCTAAAGACCAGAACCAACAGTTTAGAATGGTCGGTTCTAGTTCGGTTCAGGTTCCAGTTTCACCAGTTCTGGGTTCAGCCGGTTCGTTCCCGTTTGAAACCTCCGGGGCGGTTGGGAACTGGCCACTCAGCTCAGTTACTCCCACATTCTAAATGTATTTGGATTTGGGCTGGATTATCCGATACAGACTAGCTATTTTCCTTGTTTATCTGAAATTCAATTAGAATGTGGATGAGCAAAATGCCCTAGCAAGATTCACTAATTTTAGGCCAACTAGTCGTGCAAGGTCGAGAGGAACTTTTGCCAAGCGATTCCCTGTGTTTGAATCGTCTGGCAAATATGTGACGACGAGAGAAACGAACCAAGAGTACGTAAGCCCCAAACACCAGGGTAAATGGCCTGGTCGCTTTTCTTGGCTATGTAAAATGATCTGATGTTGGGCCTTCCATACTTGGAGTACATCCATGAGGTAACAAGCTTAGGGTCAGTGAGTGTTCCCCTGTCTAATGTTTGAATTGGTAGACGTCTGAAGACATCTTGTCTGCCCAAGGACACTGAGTCTGGTGGCGTAACTCTTGTGGGGGCAAGGGTCCTAGTGTTAGGGCCTTACCCTAGACTTTAGGTCCATCAAGTACTTGGTATTTTTCTATATACAATGACGAAATGATATTTTTCATATTTCAAGTGAAACGCTGTAAAATGCCGGAATGATGAGTTTTTCGTATTTTAAGTGAAGCGCATGCTCCACCTCGCCTTAAAGTATGTTCGCCACTGCCTGGAATGTTAGAGCCAGATGAGTTAATGAGCTTTGCTCGTTGTCTTCGGCAAAATTAGCAAGATCAACAAGTTTTATGCTGGTTGTCACTGCCTCACAACTTAACCTGATCCAAGACTGGTTATAGAAGTGCAAAACCCTTGACATGGGCAGGGTTTTCGGAGATAAATAATACTAAGTTTATGCAAAATGGTGATTAAGAATATACATAACTGAAGCATGACAGAGGTTGGCTTTGTTAACGAGGCTCCAAATGGTTTATATATGTGAAAACTAGATCCTGGGACACTAAATTCTTGTCTCTTCTTTATTTTTTTCTGGGCTCTAGTATTATTTTGAGAATTACAAAGGTGTTTGATATATATATATATATATATATATATATATATATATATATATATATATATATATATATATATATATATATATATATATATATATATATATATATATATATATATATATATATATATATGTGTGTGTGTGTGTGTGTGTGTGTGTGTGTGTAGAGAGAGGGGGAGGGAGGTGAAGGATGTAAAAGGCTCAATGCAAACTCTATCTAAACAGATCTCAACTAATTGATTGAGGAGCATGAATGGTTGAGATTGAAAACAAGCTAAAAGTATATAGGGATGATATATATATATATATATATATATATATATATATATATATATATATATATATATATAGAAGACGGGGGTAATGATTTATAGATAATGTCTTTTGAGTGTATAAACTTATATAAGCATTTCCACCATTTAATCTTGGAGATGAACAATTGAGGTCATAAACAAAAATAGTAATACAAATATAAAGTATAACGATACTTATACTTTATAATTTAAATCTCCATTGTTGATTATGTCATTCGAAAGATGAAGATGTATATTCAAGATTATGCACCAAAAGATGTTATGCACGGCTACCCCTCTCTCTCTCTATATGTATATATATGTATATAAATAAGTACCTATAATATATTCATATGTATATGTATACTATAGTGTGCACCAAAAGACGTTATGTATTTACCATTACCTCTCTCTCTATATATATATGTGTATGTATGTATGTATATAAATAAGTACTTATAATGTATTCACATGTATACTATAGTGTGTATGTTATATCATACAAATATACTTATTCACAAATATACTACACATGTTGTACATGTATTCTACATCAATAGATGCATACAAACATATATACATGTTTAATATATGCATTATATGTATGTAATATGATTACAAGATAAACATACACATGCATACATATACGTATATACTATTATACATATATATATCGAGGGCACAATCTGGTTGACCCATAACCGACTAAAGCCCGACCAAGTTGGCTTTGACTTTGAAGTATATGACCAAAAGAAAATTCGGGCAGACTCTGGGCCAGCCTATTTTTTATCCAAACCCCGAGTGACCCAAAATTTCACTCCTAACCTTAAGTGCATCAACTTTGCCCCCATTCACCTTATTTCTTAAGTAGTGTAAATATTGTTTAATATACATATGTGTGTATGTATACGTAGCCAGTTTGGAATCGATCCACGGTTCAAACCAGAACCATAACCAGGGATCCCCTTGGTTAGGTTATTGTTCATGGTATCCAAAAACCAGTTTGAAACCAGGACGGTTCCAAACCACTGCTAAATAAGTTATATATATATATATATATATATATATATATATATATATATATATATATATATATATATATATATATATATATATATATATATATATATATATTTCAACACTTATTAACACAAAGTTAATATATATACATATATTTCAACACTTATTTCAACACTTATATATATATACACATATACATATATATACATATATATATATATATATATATATATATATATATATATATATATATTTCAACACTTATTAACACAAAGTTATCAGTAACTGAATAGTAAGGAGCGTCCAACTGTTGAGGTTGGTGGAACTTCGACTCCCAAAGAATGCATTTGTTTCTCTTTTTTTTTTAAATGATTTGAGGACGGTCTCAAAACTGGAACCAAAATCACCCTAAAACGGGCGGTTCTCGAACCGGACATGTCTATTTGCATGTGTGCTTTTTCATAAAAATTTAATGAAGCATAATATCATGATAAACTACCGAAATAACACTGAGATCAACTTGGTAACAAGAGATATTCCGTAACATATTTAGAAGTAGAATGGAAATCGTTACTTCCTTTTCACTGAAAGTGTCATCAGTGTCGATTTTCCACACTGATTGCAACACACCCGGAAAACGATGATCCAAAATACTGAATGCCTTGTGAGAACCATGCCCCAAGTTTGGCCCAAATGCACCGACTCGTAACCCGCTAAATCACCTTATCGTAAGACTCCTCAAATTTTGCCCCACCATTCAAACTTCGGTACTTTCCAATTTCACCATCCTTTGTTACGAAGCAAGGAATAACATCATAGCTTCGTTTGCACACCTCATTTCTTTACAATTAAACTCGGTCTTACCTTCAATTTTACCCCCCCATCTCTCTCTCTCTCTCTCTCTCTCTCTCTCTATATATATATATATATATATATATATATATATATACATATAGAAAGAGAAATTAGATCTTACTCACCACTAAGGCTGGACCATTGCTCTTTAGGAGCATAAAATGTTTTAAATTACACTCAAACTATTGAAATGCAATGGACCGGTATAAGTGGGCAAGTAAAAAAATGAGTAGGATCAGTATATATATAAATAAATAAGAAAAGTGAGGGAGTTGTTAGACACTCTCTGGTGACTCTACTAGACGATTTGTGGTATCCGTGCAATTGCACGGACTACATAGATTGAGTCATCTATCAACATCGATACAAAGATTAATGCTATTTAATATACACGAATGTATTAAATATGATATAATATGAATACCTTATTATCACTGTCCGATTGATCACAAGAACAGTGGTGATGATGAAACAATGTCTAACATGAGAGATTATCGAGCAACTCCCTCTTTATATATATATATACACACATATATTATATATACACACATACATACATATACATATATATATATATATGTATATATATATATGTATATATATACATACATATATATACATATATACATATATACATACATATATACATATATATATACATATATATATATATATACATATATATATATATACATATACATATATATATATATACATATACATATATATATATACATATACATATATATATATATGTATATATATATATATATATATATGTATATATATATATATGTATGTATATATATATGTATGTATGTATGTATTTGTGAGAGAGTCTTGCCTTGAGGGAGAGGGGATGATAGTTCTTTGTCTTGATAAAGAATAAGATTGATCAATACAACCATCAATAGTAGGATGGTGGCGGATCAATATTGAGCCCAGGTGGGTCATCCATCCAAACCAAATATTGGAAATCAATGAAAAAGCTGAAGCAGGCGACTGCTTGGGCAACCTCAACAGTTACAGGTTCGCGCCACCCTAAGATTATGTGTCATTCTTGGTCTCATCGATCGGGCTTAAACAAACCTAACAAGCTGAGCTTGAGTTGTTCGAACATAACTCGAACTTGAGCTCAAACTTGAGGCATGATCAAGCTAGAGCTTGAGCAGGGGCCAGTAATTTTCTAAAAGAGTCTAGTGAGATACAGTGTTTTATGGGGAACCGTCAATGAAGCTACTCTCAATCTCTCTCTCATAGGAGTGTGGCAGGTTTCGTGAGAGGGACGCGACCGAGCCCAGGGCGCGAAAGGCGAGCCAGATTGCTTGTCAACTGAGCAAAACCGAGCCCACGTAGTAGGCGGGCCGGACCCGGATCCCAGGGCGGCCTCGGAAATGTGAGCTACATTCCCGGGCTCGGGAAGAACGGAACCACGTGAACGGTCATCATTCGGTGGGTTTCGTTTGGTGGATCTGGATCTGGTGCCAAGTGGACCGGGTCGGCGTCGTAGCCGGCGGGCTGCCCCCTCCCCTCACCATCAGTTACCTGTGTAACCGACCCCACAGCCACAGGGTTCGATATGGGGCCCAGAATGCCTCCGTGGGACCCACTAGCGTGAAAGAGGTGCTGATGGGTGCGAGCTATGCTTGAAGCCCACCAGTAAGATGGGCGCAGCAGACTCAAGCAATAGCCGTGCTCACTGCAAAAATGGTGCAAAGCCTAAGGATCTGAACTCGACCCATGCATAACCACATAGACACGAAAGAGGTGCTTATGGTTGCAAACTATGCTCGAAGCTAGACAATGCATTAGGTAATCGGTGTTGGGTAAGGATCACAATCGGGCGGGGAGGGGCCGGGCGGGGCGGGGCGGGGCGGGGGCGGGGCGGGTTGTCACTCTATCCATACCTCACTACAAACTCCTTTGTACAACCCGCCCCTCTCCCGCACCACGGGTCTTGGGAATCAAACCTCCACCCATCTTGCACCCTCTTTGTTGCAAACCGGTCCTGTCCAGAGCGACTTCAACCTACAAAAGTATTTAAAAAAAAAGTAGTTACAATTATATACTTAAAAACACCATAGTTTTTTTATGGTATTTTATATTATTATTAGAAGTTATTATATGTATATATATGCATGTATATAAAATACTTATGCACATATATAAATACATGATATAAGTATATTTTGTATAATATATGCAAGTACTGTATATATATATCAAGAATAGTTCATGCTTGGAGCAAAAGTGATGCAAAGCCGAAAGATTTGAAATCTTTGGGACGGCCAGATACTGAAATCGTATTAAGGATGCTAAGAAAAGCCGAATCGTGTCATGCATTAATCAGTATTTTACCTAACACGATGAGTAAACCCAACCTCACTGTAGCATGGTAGGGGCGCCTCTACAGTATGGCTCTCCAACAGTTTAGAGTTTGAATGTTACGCGACGACCTCAAGCGCCTCGAATATGGTAATGGAGCCCAACCATATCTTGCTCTGGTCGAGACAAAATTGCATGGTGAGACAGCGTGTCTCTCTCTCTCTCTACAGATAACTTGAATACTTTTACATATATATATATATATATATATATATATATATATATATATATATATACATATATATAATATGGTGTGTATATATATATATATATAATTGCTCAAGCACATGCAGTAATCTCGAATACAAGAACTCTGTCAAAAAAAAATCGAATAGAAGGAGTACTTTGGGTCGTGTTCTTTTGTGAGCCCAAAAGTTTGGTGCATTGAGCTTTAAAATAATGCAGCTCGCATTAATGATGGGACCAACATTTCATGGAAAAACATGGGCTTGGCGAACTGTGCCAAAATTTAAGCACAGGGGTGTTTTGAAGGTCACGCGATCAAATTGCAGGCTCATCGAAATAAGTGTTGTTTTTCTTTAAATTCAGAATAAATCACCTATAAGTAATAAAACCCCAAAATCACAACGAGCATTTGATGACCTGGCTGCACAAGAGCTTTAGTTCAATTGGCAGGGCACTCTCACACCCTTGCTGCTGGTGGGGAGTTCGACTCCTGTGGGGTGCATGTGTGTGTGAGGATCCTAGGACCAAGGCCTCGGCCTCTCTCGTAACCTTTTGGATAAAAAAAAGGAATAGGTAACCAAACTAGCAGTCAACTCAAATTGAAGGTCATGAGTTCAATACTTGAGATGTACATTTGGATTTGGTTTACCTACAAATCATGTCTTCCTCACGTGTTATGTTAGAATTTAACTCAAAGCTTAAGTAATTTGTATCAAGGTTGATGGGGATTTTTCTTCATATATCTCTTACGTTAGTCTTCGGTACATCAACAATAACAACTAAGCTTTTTCCCATACTAGATGGAGTTGACTACATACATTCTTTGTTTCAATAAAAATAATCACATGTTATCCTAGTAATTAGATTAATATTGTTTCTTTCCAACATTAGTGGTTTTCTTCTTTCTTTTTTAACAATTTTATAAATTAATTTTTTATACCTTTTTTATCATAGCTTCTTTTGATATTTTTTTACATGTTTAAACCATCTTAAATAATTTATTACTATTTTTATTACAAGAAAAAACTCAAAACCTAACACACATAATCCATATACCCCTTGAAAGTCAAACTCCCCACCAGCAGCATCAGCACCAAGGTGTGCTGCCGTTGAGCTATTGCTTTGGGTGCATTTTTCCTCATTCTATGTAGTGGATATATGTACTGGTGTTAGGATGATGTGAACATGGAAAAAGAATGCTTTGAATAAGGAAAGATGTAACATCTAAAAGATTGCAATATCATCAACACTCACATCCATGTAATGTAATTCTCATAAAACTAACTGATTAAAAATCCTTGGAAGGAATTGTACTCTAGTCTCTCTCTTCAAGATTGTGTATATTATAATAACAAGCTGCGAGAGAGATGTCAACGGCAGCGAATAATGTGAAGTTTCAATGACAGAAAATTCATTGAGAGGACAAAACTTATGTCATTTTCTATGTTTTTCTTGGAAAATTCTTTCCCGACTTTTGATGCAGTTGGTTTCAGTTGCTTGTGTATGAAAAAATGTTGCATATAAGCAACCAAGGGAAGACGCACTAGGATTTCTCTTTCCACCTTGTGGGGAGCGGATGTTTCTGTGTGTGTGAGAGGCCAAACAGCAAGAGCAGACACAGCGTGACAGCGTCACCATCCTGCGTCCTCCCAAAGAATCACGTCCCATCACTCGCTCTTCTGCATGTGTTCTCTTTTGAAAAAACTTCTCCTTCCTCTTGCAATCTGCTCTCTCTCTCTCTCTCTCTCTCTCTCTCTCTCTCTCTCTCTCTCTCTCCATATATAATATCATATACCCATTATAGATAGTCCACAAAAACCACTCCCACCTTCATATTTCGTCTTCATCAATTCTCACCAACTGCTTTTCTTCACCTATTAATAAACGAAATGCGTTCTGTTTCTCATCTTTCTTTGATTCTTCTCTTCTTCCTCTCGAGCCAAGTTTATGGAGCTCGGGTTCTTTTGGTATCTAACGATGCCATAACAAGTTTTACCAAGCCTATTAGAGAGGACAATCATTCTCATAAGGTTGGTTTGCGATTCACTTAATGTTTTCCATCTTCCTAAGTTTATTCTATGATCTCTAACTTAATGTTTTCCACCTTCTCAGTTTATGCGACTTATATATGATCTCTATCTCTCTCATGACAGAATGAAGGAAATCTGACTGTACGAAATAGCTCGTTGGTGCAACCGTTGCAGGAAGTACCAGTGAAGTCAATGGAAGGCTCTGCGGCTGGAGAGAAACTGAAAGCCGAAATCGGAGAAAGGAACAAATCTGCTGTGAAGAACAAGACACGCGAAAGGACAATTAAAGGTCTATTTGTTAGAACTAAGTCTTTTTCAATGGTACCATGGCATGTGCCTCACAACAGAGACCCTGAACCAGGGTTTCACTTAGATTATGCCCCACCTAAGATACACCCGCCCTCTCACAACTGAAGCGAAACATACTGATGAATCTGATCTCTGTTTCGTATGAGCAATACCATTTTTGACATGCAGTCATTCTTCTCTATGTCTGAGGAAATATATTAGTGGTGTATCAAGATCAAACCTTTCATATTGTACAGAGAGAACGAACTTTAATTATTAGCATATGTATTTGCACTTATTATTACTAAATTAAGGCTTATAGCAGCTCACTCTTGTTTTCTGCTATACGTGTCGAAGAGTGCGTGTGTGTGTGTTTGCTATGTATACTGACAACGACTACGGGCAGGGGCTGAGTGTTCCAAACCTTCTTCCCATAATGTTAATCTGCAAACCAGTAAATTAGAGGTACCTTATGAATGTCATATTATCTCCACTGAAAAATTAGTAGGCAGGATAAATATGGTAGATAATGCAAAGTAATTCATAAAATTCAATTAATAAAATCTAAATTAAATAGAAAATAATGTCTTGATTGAGCCAATAAAGACCAGATGGATCTTGTGATCCCTAGGAGAGGCAGCGCTGAAACTGTTTCTATGCGTCTTACTTGTATGTAGAGACAACAACAACTACTGGCCGGTCTCAAACTTGAATAAGGGAGGAGGATTACGTTAGGTTTTCGATAACAAGATGAGTTAATCGGTGCACCCCAAGTCCAGGAAGGTGCAAGTCAGCCTGTAAAACTTGATCTTTGTGAAATAATAGCCATGGATTCTCACAAAAGAAACCACCAATTAACAACAAAAGCAACCATATGTAAGCCATTGAACTGCTCCCTCCATTAATGGATATAGCCTGACTTTTCCGCTACCGGCGGCGTCCTGGCGTGAGTTTGAGTACTGAAGTTCTTAATTCAGTAGTAGCAGATTAACTGTAGTGTCTCCTTGTATCTGTAGGTGGTTGGTTGTATTTTTGTAGCTTTACGTAAGAGTTATTTAGCATTTGTTTAAGGCTTCTCTGCCTCTAAGGGTTTAGGTTTGGTGCTTAGGCATGTGAGAGTGATAGAAAGGTGAAACGCCATTATTGTAACAAATGATATTAAGATAATTGAAAGAGTTATTTTCTTACATAAATGCATAGAGGATATAATTGAAAGTGGTAGTTAACAGTTGGCCCCTGCACTTTCGGCTGGAATAAATTTCATTCCTTCTCTTCCTGCTCCCACATGATTCAGACATTTTTGTCAGCTCTCTCTCTATATATATACATATATGTGTGTGTATATATACATATATGTATATGTATGTACGTATGTAGGTGTATGCGCCCCCCTATACAACAGCATTTCATGTGATGGTGGTATCATTAGTCAAAGGAGTAGAAACAAAGAAAACCTTGTGTATGATAAACGTTTGGAACTTCCTTCTCCAAAAGCAAAGCTGGCCGACAAGAATGACTTTGGAACTGGAAACAAACTACCCCTCTTGTTTTGGTTGTGGTTCTGGATTTGCTGATCATAGGTCCAGCAATTTGAAAAAAAGCACATGAAATAAAAGAGATTTTAAAATTAGAATTGAAATATGGTTCAAATTACCGGTTTCAAGCTGCTAGTTCTTGGTCCAATGGAATGATAGGTGGAACCCTAACCCACTTGCAGGGGTCTCCAGTCCTATCCCAGAGGCAGTTCGGGTCTGGTTTGACCCGCTTAGCTGGGTCCAAGCCCGCCACCTCTAATATGATGGCTCATATATATATATATATATATATATATATATATATATATATAATGTGTGTGTGTGTGTGTGTGTGTGTGTGAGAGAGAGAGAGAGAGAGAGAGAGAGTGAGAAAGAGAGTGACAAGATGGATGTGTCCATGTCAAGCCAAGTTTCCAAATTTATATACTTAGTTGTTTTATTGGTATGTCCAAATCAAGGAGCAGCATCAGTCACCGGGCGAAACAGGGTTTACGCGGAAAAATGGAACTTGTTTTGTAATTTGATAACGGGCGATGAAGCATGCATTTCAAATTTGTCTTCATTAAAAGAACATTTTGGAACGTAGCATTTAATAAAATATGCAATGGCACAAAGAAAGAACCAAAGATGTAGCAAGAAGGGCAGACATCCTGTCTCTGATCCCGAGCCATGGAGATTGCAAACCTTGCATGCCTATTGGCATGACGTTCACGTAGACTGAGCTCTCTCTCTCTCTCTCTCTCTTACACACACACGCAATGAGGGCTTCTCTATGTAAAACTGTAAATGGGTTGTGCTATATGTAAACCTTGCATGTCTATTGGTATGACGTTTACGGAGACTGAGCTCTCTCTCTCTCACACACACACTCATGCACGCACTCTATGAGGACTCCTCTATGTAAAAGTGTAAATGGAGTGTGCTATATGTAACCCTTGCATGTATATTGGTACGACGTTTTTACCTAGACTGAGAGCTTACACACACACACGAACAAACGCACACACACAGACACGCTATGAAGGGTTCTCTATGTAAAACTGTAAATGGAGTGTGCTATATGTATGGAGCTTCTCTATTTAGAACAAATCTTCAGTTAAGAAAAAGATGCTATATGTATGGTGGCTTGTCTATGTAAAATTGTAAATCGATGGGAAACAGATGGTGGTGTATGTGGTTCGAGTGTGAGTGAGGTGGCTCGGCAAGTGAGCTCGTTTAGAGAGTATGTGACGTGATGCCGACCGGTTGTCGATATCTCTCGCATGGAATCCGTATGGCGTGTGGATTTAGACTTAAGACTTAGAGGCTTCATACTTGATTTAGATATGATTTGAATTTTGGTCTCAAATCATTTTGGTCTAGTATATTTAGATTTAGATTTTCAAAAGAAGAACCTATAAGAAGGTATGAAAAACTAGATTTTGAAAATATTAAAAGAGGTAGAGGAAGACCATAAAAGTGTTGGTAAGAAACAATAAAGAATGATCTAGCTTATTGTGCATCTAGTGTGCTATGTGGGGACTCAAGAGGCTGGTCGAGTTGGAATTGATTCTGCACGAGCAAATTTCGGTAACGAAAAAAGTTTGGTTCATGACACTTCCCCGGCGAAGTCGCAATAGGTCCAACAAAGAGAGACTTGATCAAGAGAGGGCTCATGGTGCACTGGATAATTCTCCTTACGCCCAGCTCCTGGGCAAATTCCAGACCAGCCTTGGTGGCCATCGGCTCGCCTCTTTTTTCTTGTGTGACAAGAGAAGGCTGAAGCCTAACACATGCACCCTCTCGGAGTCGAACTCCCCACTGGCAGCAATGACACTAGAGAGCCCTTCCTCTCTTTATATCAAAGCTCATCTGAACTTGGACTGCTACGCAAGTTGGTAAGCTCTGTTAAATACATCATTCTTTAATATCATTAAATACATAATTTTATAGAAAGTTAATAAACTATATTATTTTAGGAATAAAAAGCAAAAATATTTCGTTTTCTTTTTTGGTACAAGAAGTTAGATGCACAACCTTTGTATCGAACTCATGACATTCAACTTGTGAGTCGAGCCCCTAGCCAGGTGAACTATGGCTCTTTGTGCAATATTACGTCTAAAACCCTGATGGGGTTTTCCCGATTCCTGCGTAAAAATCAACTTCTGATCCGTTAATGACATCCAAAACGGAAATCCGACCCAATTTAGATCCCTCGACGTTCTAATGGTGCAGCTGTTCCCGCCATTGAGCACCTCCGGTGGGTCATGAGAGAGAGACAGAGAGACGCGCAATGGACGCCAAAGCAGTGGTTTCCTCTCTGGAGTCGCTGATGTCTTTGTTTGCCGCTCCCATCTCCGATCTCCAAGAATTAGTCATTGCTAGAAACAGTATTTACCCCTCTCTATCCTCTGAGTAGTATATTTTCGTCTGTTGGTAACTGGTTTTGATTTCATTTCTAAAGTTAGTAGATTTTGGTTCTTTTGGTAATTGGGTTTCATTTAATTTCCTGAAATCAGTAGATTTTTGGGTTAATTTAATGATTGGGTTTTGTTTAATTGATCGAATTACCGCGATTCGACACAAGTGAATCCCGGAAAGGTGATGCCCGATCTAGCGAACATTGATGCCGCAGTGAAGACGATGAAATTCCAGGTCAAAGACGTCAAGAATCGAATCAGGGAAGAGAAAGAGGTCATTCCCAAAGAGAAGGTACGCAATATCACCATTCCATGCCCACATTTCGATTATCTGATAGATCGATTTGTTGAAATTTAATCAATAACGGGATAGAACGATACAGATCAACTTATAGCGGAAGTAACGTAAAGGATCAGTGCAAAGGATCGCCTTCTCGAAGCGCGAGCCTTGGTTTCTCCTTTGCGTAGCAGTGTCGTAGGTGGTGCCAAAGACTGTCTGAGAGGAGGACCAAGCCCTAGATATCTCTACTTAAACAAGATGTGATTAGGGTCACACAAGTTACATAATTTAAAAAATGATTCACTTAGTTTCAACTTCTTGACGCTAATACCAAAAACATTACGGCTGATGTTGGGCCCTAACTGCCCAATACAGAAACGGATTGAGCTCTCTCTACAGCAACAAAAGAAATTGCAGCGCATGCTCGCATGCTTATCGGCTCCACGATTCCCTGGCGCTAACGTGGCTGTTCCAATTGGAGTTGAGTGCAGGTAAATAAAACTGAACTTCGAAGGTTTCAATTGGATAATTTTAATTAATTTTGTTCGGTATGGTCAAAGAAAGTTTAGCTAATGATCTGGATGTCAAGTCTATGAAGATCGAGGAGGAGCCCGTGCCGCAGAAGGTACTTGCCAATGAGTTTTTTTTCTGTTTCTTCGATTTAAATCTGGCTTCATTTCATCGATATTACTTCTCGAATTTGTGTGTGCTGCAATGTGATGTACAGATGATCCATGCCTTCGGTTTTCATGATTTGAGTTGCACTTAAGAACATGATGATGAACGTTTTCTTGAATAACTAGTGTGGCCCCAATGTGTGATTTTGGACGTACACAAATTACTAGTAACGCATTATTTTGGTGATGTCCCTTAATAAACATTTGTTTTACCGTATAAATGTAAAGGTAGCTATGTCACAAAGTGACATAAGAATGACATGCACCTCACTTTATGCATCTTCCTACAAGTTAACACACAAGAAAGCATGATACAACACAAGCCCGGATGCCAAAGAGGCAGGCATTCTGCTCTCTCTTGCTTTGCACCAACATGAATTTACATATCTTTGATCTGCATTAACCTTGTTTCCCATAAGAAAGTAAACTCCGGATCATCCAAGTAGTCGGTATATATATATATATATATATATATATATATATATATATATATATATATATATATATATATATATATATATATATATATATATAGCAGTGTTGTCCGTATCGCACCTTATCGTACGTCGGGGCCCCGTATTGCAGGTGCGGGCGTATCGTACCGTATCGCACGATACGGTGCATATCGCCGATACGCCCTGGGACCCTTATAAAGGGTCCCGGCCCGAGAGAATTCCTCTCTCCTTTTGGATTCCTCAAGCTCCCTAAGAGTCGGTTTTCGCCTCCTTGGTGTTCAAAGCTCTAAAATCGTGCCCTACGGTATCCGTTTAAGCCTCCAAACTCGGATTTAGGTATATTTTTAATGTTTTTTCCATTTTTTTCTTTATATTTATTGTTTTTTGTGTTATTTCAACTTTTTTTTAATGACAAAATATGAAGTTATTGTGTGTATACGATTTTTATTGCATTCATGAAGTGGGAGACACTCGATTTGAGTGTTATTTGAAGATTGGGGGATTTACGAAGTGCTTTTATTTTCAGGTTTTTGTTTGAATTAAAGTACTCTATTGAGATGGCAGGAAGGGGTGGTAGAGACTCTCATTCAAAGTCTGATGATCCGGCATGGCAGTGGGGTATACCAGTTGAGGGTTCAAGGTTAAAAATCAGATGTTTATTTTGTGAAAAGGTGGTTAGTGGTGGAATTTCAAGGTTGAAACACTACCTAGCAGAAACCAGGAAAGAAGTTGCTCCATGCACAGGCAGAGCTAGAAGTGTGACAGATGGTATTAAATGGCAATGCTTGCAGATGATTGAGAGCATTAAGAAAATGAGACAACAAAAGAATGATTTACAGATGTGTGAAGAAGCTGATGATGCTACTGCCACTGGAGTTGGATTCACTGATAGTTTGCCTTCAGATGCTAGAACAAATATTGATAGTAGCAGTTCGCGAGTACCTAGCAGAGGAAAGAGGGTTGCAGCTGAAGACTTTGGAGGTGGTAGAAGAGGAAGTTCAGGAAGGAGTAGAGGAAGAGCTTCTTCTTCTAGCATACATTCGTTCTTTCCTCCTTCCACTACACCTGATGCTCAGCCAGGAATTCGTGCTGCTATGGCTTCAGAACAAACGATCAAGCAGACCTTGCAGTGGGCAGATGGTTTTATGATGCATGCATTCCATTTAATGCAGCAAACAGTTTTCATTTTCAAGCAATGGCAGATGCAATTGCTAACATTGGTCCAGGATACAGGATGCCCTCTTATCAGAAGTTGAGAGGGAAGATATTAGATCATACCGTGATTGAAGTGCAGCAATACTGTTCGACTTTGAGACAATCGTGGAAGGAAACAGGATGCACTATCATGGCAGATGGATGGACCGATAGGCGAGGAAGGACATTGCTAAACTTTCTTATATATTGTCTTAAAGGACTCATGTTTTTGAGATCTCTAGATATGTCAGAGGAGAGGCACACTGCAGAGATCCTACGAGAGGAATTTGATAAGGTTATATAGGAGGTTGGGTTAGAAAATGTAGTCCAATTGATTACAGATAATGCAGCTAACTACAAAGCAGCTGGAAAGGAGTTAGCTGATATTTATGGAACTTTCTACTGGACACCATGTGTAGTCCATTGTTTAGATCTCATCCTCGAGGACATTGGTGAGATGAATGAAATAAAGGTAGCAACTGAGTGTTGCCAAGATATTACAAAATTCATTTACAACCATGCATTTGTTTTGTATATAATGAGGAGATACACAGAAGGTACAGAACTTCTTCTTACAACTGCAACTCGGTTCGCAACAAACTTCTTATCTGAACAGAGTATTGTGAGACAGAAGCAAGCTTTAAAGAGAATGTTCTCCTCAGATGAGTGGCAACAATTTGCAGAGTTGCTACAAAACAGAAGGAACAGAAAGTTAAATGAGATTGTAGAAACGGTTTTTAGAAGTTCATTTTGGAATGCATGTATCAGATTATTAAAAATTACTTGTCCTTTAGTGAAAGTTTTGAGATTGGCTGACAGCGAGGAGAAACCATCTATGGGCTACCTTTATGAAGCCATGGACAGGGCAAAAGAAGCGATTAGAAATAACTTTAATGAAAAAAAGAGATTATGTGCCCATGTGGAAAATAATTGATAGTAGATGGAATAAACAATTGCATCAGCCTATTCATGTAGCAACCTACTATCTAAACCCATCATTGAGGTACTCAGCAACCTTCAAAAGGGACGGTGAAGTTAATCGAGAAATCATTGAATGCATCGATAGATTAGTCCCTGATGAGAGCATAGTAGATGCGATACATCGAGAGATGGAGATATATGATAATGCTCTTTACTTGATGGGTTTGCCTGTTACAATTCGCAACCGCTCTACGATGCGTCCATGTACATTGTTTATTTTCATATTTAAGTTGTATCTTACATTACTGTGGATTATTATGTCTCTAATGTTTATATTTTTTTACAGATGTTTGGTGGAACAGGTTTGGAAGTGATTGTCCAAACCTTAGAGATTTTGCAGTTAGAGTCTTAAGCCAAACCTGTAGTGCAACAGGTTGTGAATGAAATTGGAGTGTTTTTGAACACATCCATACAAAAAAGCGCAACAGGTTGGAACACAAAAGGCTTAATGATTTGGTTTATATTCGTTGTAACATGCGCCTTCGTGAAAGGTAATGTTGTATTACTTTCAAATTTTTAATTCGATATTATTTAACTTCAGTTTTCAATTGTTAATATTACTTACTAATTGTTTATCTTTGTTTGTGTCGTAGGCAATTAAAAAAAGTAAATAGAGAAGAAAGTCAGTTCGATCCAATAAGTTTGGATAATTTTGATATATTAGAAGATTGGGTTATGGAAGACACTGAAGAAAATGCCCTCCTAACAGAAGAAGACGTTGGCTGGATTAATTTGGAAGGAGCGTAACAACATTATGGAGATGAAGAATTTGATTTTGAAGATGAAGGTGTGGGCGTGGCTGATGATGATGAGGATCTGCAACAAGGAGAAGATGAAGATTATTTAGTTGATGATCCTGATTACAATTTATAAAATGTAACATTTGTAACTGTAGTGTACTGTAAAGTGTAAACTATATCTGTATTTTATTTTTTGGATTCAAAATATGTAAATTTGGATGCAATTGTTCAATGCTGAATGCTCAATCTGTACTAAACTTACATTATATGAATTTAAAGAATTATCAGATTTTTCCTGATTTTTTCCTGATTTTTTTTTTTTTACTATTTTTTATTAATTTTTAATTAAATTTTGTATTATTTTAATATTAAAGTATGATACGATACGATATGCCCGTATCGTGGAGCCCAGCGATACACGATACGATACGCGTCAGAACACTGATATATAGTATCTCCAATGAGTAGAGAACGTTCTTTATAAGATGTTGTATTATTTACTATTCCTTCCACAGGCTCCACAACTACCTTAACAGCTCAACTCAAAAGAGGGTGAAAAAATATTTTTAGGATAGCTAGGACTAGAGATTAGAAACCTAAGGATCTTAATTTTGTTAGATGCATCAAAGACGAAGATGAGAAAATTTTAGTACCAAATGATGATATAAAAAAAAGATGAGAAAACTATTTTTATAAGCTTTTTAATGAAAATAAAGATATTAGTATTAACTTAGGAGAGTTAGCCAAATCAAAAAAATATTTAAACCATAATTTCTACCGACGTATTCAAAAGAATGAAGTCAAAGAGGGTCTTAAACATATGAAGGGTGATAAATCGGTAGGACTAGACAATATTATTATAGAAGTTTGGAAAATCCTAGGAGAAACAGGAAAAGATTCTCGAGGAATGGAGAGCGAGTACACTTATACCCATATATAAGAACAAGGGAGACATTCAGAATTGTGAAAATTATCAGGGTATCAAGTTAATGAGCCATACTGTGAAATTATGAAAAAGAATTATCAAGCATAGGTTAAAACAAGTATCAAGTACAACGTAGAACCAATTTGGATTCATGCCAGGTAGATCTACTGTTGAAGCCAGTGTTGTCCGTATCGCAGGTGCGGGCGTATCGCATCGTATCGTGCGATACGGCCCGTATCGCCCGTATCGTGCGATACGGGCGATACGCCCTGGGACCCTTATAAAGGGTCCCGGGCCGAGGGAAACCCGCGATTTTTCGCGGGTTTCCTCTCTCTTTTTGAGTTCTTCAAGCTCCCTAAGAGTCGGTTTTCGCCTCCTTGGTGTTCAAAGCTCTAAAATCGTGCCCTACGGTGTCCGTCCAAGCCTCCAAACTCGGATTTAGGTATATTTTTAATGTTTTTTTCCTTTTTTTCCTTTATATTTATTGTTTTTTGTGTTATTTCGGGTTTTTTTTTTTGAATGACAAAATATGAAGTTATTAAGTGTGTGTATACGATTTTTATTGCATTCATGAAGTGGGAGACACTCGATTTGAGTGTTATTTGAAGATTGGGGGATTTACGAAGTGCTTTTATTTTCAAGTTTTTTTTTGAATTAAAGTACTCCATTGAGATGGCAGGAAGGGGTGGTAGAGACTCTCATTCAAAGTCTGATGATCCGGCATGGCAGTGGGGTATACCAGTTGAGGGTTCAAGGTTAAAAATCAGATGTTTATTTTGTGAAAAGGTGGTTAGTGGTGGAATTTCAAGGTTGAAACACCACCTAGCAGGAACCAGGAAAGAAGTTGCTCCATGCACAGGCAGAGTTAGAAGTGTGCCAGAAGGTATTAAATGGCAATGCTTGCAGATGATTGAGAGCATACAGGAAAGGAGACAACAAAAGGATGATTTTCCAGATGTGTGAAGAAGCTGATGATGCTACTGCCACTGGAGTTGGATTCACTGATAGTTTGCCTTCAGATGCTAGAACAGATATTGGTAGTAGCAGTTCGCGAGCACCTAGCAGAGGAAAGAGGGTTGCATCTGAAGACTTTGGAGGTGGCAGAAGAGGAAGTTCAGGAAGGAGTAGAGGAAGAGCTTCTTCTTCTAGCATACATTCGTTCTTTCCTCCTTCCACTACACCTGGTGCTCAGCCAGGAATTCGTGCTGCTATGGCTTCAGAACAACTGCACGATCAAGCAGACCTTGCAGTGGGCAGATGGTTTTATGATACATGCATTCCATTTAATGCAGCAAACAGTTTTCATTTTCAAGCAATGGCAGATGCAATTGCTAACATTGGTCCAGGATACAGGATGCCCTCTTATCAGAAGTTGAGAGGGAAGATATTAGATCAGACCGTGATTGAAGTGCAGCAATACTGTTCGACTTTGAGACAATCGTGGAAGGAAACAGGATGCACTATCATGGCAGATGGATGGACCGATAGGCGAGGAAGGACATTGCTAAACTTTCTTGTATATTGTCCTAAAGGACTCATGTTTTTGAGATCTCTAGATATGTCAGAGGAGAGGCACACTGCAGAGATCCTACGAGAGGAATTTGATAAGGTTATACAAGAGGTTGGGCTAGAAAATGTAGTTCAATTGATTACAGATAATGCAGCTAACTACAAAGCAGCCGGAAAGGAGTTAGCTGATATTTATGGAACTTTCTACTGGACACCATGTGCAGCCCATTGTTTAGATCTCATCCTCGAGGACATCGGTGAGATGGATGAAATAAAGGCAGCAACTGAGTGTTGCCAAGATATTACAAAATTTATTTACAACCATGCATTTGTTTTATGTATGATGAGGAGATACACAGAAGGTGCAGAGCTTCTTCGCACAGCTGCAACTCGGTTTGCAACAAACTTCTTATCTGTACAGAGTATTGTGAGACAGAAGCAAGCTTTAAAGAGAATGTTCTCCTCAGATGAGTGGCAACAATTTGCAGAGTTGCCACAAAACAGAAGGAACAGAAAGTTAAATGAGATTGCAGAAACGGTTTTTAGAAGTTCATTTTGGAATGCATGTATCAGATTATTGAAAATTACTTGTCCTTTAGTGAAAGTTTTGAGATTGGCTGACAGCGAGGAGAAACCATCTATGGGCTACCTTTATGAATCCATGGACAGGGCAAAAGAAGCAATCAGAAATAACTTTAATGGAAAAAAAAGAGATTATGTGCCCGTGTGGAAAATAATTGATAGTAGATGGAATAAACAATTGCATCAGCCTATTCATGCAGCAGCCTACTATCTAAACCCATCATTGAGGTACTCAGCAACCTTCAAAAGGGACGGTGAGGTTAATCGAGGAATCATTGAATGCATCGACAGATTAGTCCCTGATGAGAGCATAGTAGATGCGATACATCGAGAGATGGAGATATATGATAATGCTCTTCACTTGATGGGTTTGCCTGTTGCAATTCGCAACCGCTCTACGATGCGTCCAGGTACATTGTTTATTTTCATATTTAAGTTGCATCTTACATTACTGTGGATTATTATGTCTCTAATGTTTATATTTTTTTTACAGATGTTTGGTGGAATAGGTTTGGAAGTGATTGTTCAAACCTTAGAGATTTTGCAGTTAGAGTCTTAAGCCAAACCTGTAGTGCAACAGGTTGTGAATGAAATTGGAGTGTTTTTGAACACATCCATACAAAAAAGCGCAACAGGTTGGAACACAAAAGGCTTAATGATTTGGTTTATATTCGTTGTAACATGCGCCTTCGTGAAAGGTAATGTTGTATTACTTTCAAATTTTCAATTCGATATTATTTAACTTCAGTTTTCAATTGTTAATATTACTTACTAATTGTTTATCTTTGTTTGTGTCGTAGGCAATTAAAAAAAGTAAATAGAGAAGAAAGTCAGTTCGATCCAATAAGTTTGGATAATTTTGATATATTAGAAGATTGGGTTATGGAAGACACTGAAGAAAATGCCCTCCTAACAGAAGAAGACGTTGCCTGGATTAATTTGGAAGGAGCGCAACAACATTATGGAGATGAAGAATTTGATTTTGAAGAAGAAGGTGTGGGCGTGGCTGATGATGATGAGGATCTGCAACAAGGAGAAGATGAAGATTATTTAGTTGATGATCCTGATTACAATTTGTAAAATGTAACATTATATGTAACTGTAGTGTACTGTAAAGTGTAAACTATGTCTGTATTTTATTTTTTGGATTCAAAATATATAAATTTGGATGCAATTGTTCAATGTTGAATGCTCAATCTGTACTAAACTTACATTATATGAATTTAAAGCAATTATCAGATTTTTCCTGATTTTTTCTTGATTTTTTTCGATTTTTTTCGATTTTTTATTAATTTTTAATTATTTTTACATTATTTTAATATTAAAGTACGATACGATACGATACGATACGATACGATACGATACGCCCGTATCGTGGAGCCCAGCGATACACGATACGATACGCGTCAGACAACACTGGTTGAAGCGATTCACCTTTTAAGACATCTTATGGAACATTTTAGAACAAAAAAGAAAGAACTTCACATGGTATTTATTGATCTAGAAAAAGCTTAGGGTAGGGCAATGTTATCCGTATCGGAGGAAGCCACGATACGGGCGATACACCCAAAAAAAATATTTTAATTTTCTTTTGCAGATTTGTAGTCTCTCTTCACTTTTCTCAGGCATCCTTCGGTATGCTTGTTTGGGATTGCAAGTCATGTATGTAACATGTAAATTTGGGTTAGTTTATAAGAAATTTATTGAATAATTATAATTTATGAACAAATAAAAATATGACAATCATTTCTCTTTTTGTTGCCAACTTTTAGGCATATTTCTGCTACCATTTTCTAATTTCATGAAATCGCAAACAATGAAAAACAATTTGGTTGTCTCAGTTCATTGAATGGGCATTTCACAACTTCACTATTTTAGGGTTTACCTTACATGACTTCCATTAAGTTGAACATGATCACCGTGTGTAAGGCTTAATTCAGTTTGTGAAGTGAGATAAGAAGTAATCAAATTACAAGTGAGATCAGAAGTAATCAGATTACTTGATTTTAACCCACAACATCCATCTATCATCCTTCAGTTTCAAACCACTTCAAGTATTAGTTAAAAAGCTAGTCTCTAGTAAGAGAAAAAGAGGATATCATCAAGTAACAATATCACATCACTGGGGTGTCATAGACTAAATAATCAAAGAAATGGAGCTCCAGTAAGAGAAAAAGAGGATATCATCAAGTAACAATATCACATCACTGGGGTGTCATAGACTAAATAATCAAAGAAATGGAGCTCATGGTTTTGCTCATATATAAAAATTAGCAAATATTTCAACTACATGTACAAAGATAGCAATTTGTTAATTTTGATATATTAGATGAGTGGATTATGGAGATAACGAAGAAAATGCACTTCTAAGTCCTAACCGAAGAAGACATTGCATGGATTAATTTTGAAGGAGCGCAACAACATCATTAAGGAGATGAAAATTTTGATTTTGAAGCAGAAGATGGTGAGAAACTTTGAATCTTCATCAAGGAGAAGATGAAGATTATTTAACTAATGATACTGATATAAATTTACAATATGTAAATGTAAATGTAAATGTATTTCATTTTTTGCTTCAAAATACAACAACAACAACAACAAAGCCTTTTCCCATACTAGACGGGGTCGGCTACATGGATTCTTTGTTTCCATAGATCCCTATTGTGTGTCATGTTAGCAGTTAACTCACAATAAGCTAGATCATTCATTATTGTTTCTTTCTAACACTTTTGTGGTTGTCCTTTAGCTCTTTTAATACTTTTCAAATTGAGTTTTTCATACCTTCTTAGAAGTTTTTCTTTTGATCTTCTTTCTATATGTCCAAACCATCTTAAACAATATTCTCTCATTTTATCCTCTATTGGTGCCACTCCTAATTTGTTTCTAATAATCTCATTATGTATACAGTATTTTCTTGTATGACCACTCATCCATCTCAACATCTTCATTTCTGTCACATACATCTTTTGTACATGTTGATGATTAACTGCCTAACACTCAGAATCAAACAACATGGCAGGCCTAATTGCTGCTCTATAATATTTACCTTTTAACTTTAATGGTATCTTCTTATCACAAAGAATACTTGATGCTTCTCTCCATTTTAACCAACCAACATTAATTCTATGCGTAACATCTCCATTAATTCTTCTATCACTTTGAAAAATTGACCTTAGGTATTTAAAACTTTCCTTTTGGGGATGCAATGTGTGCCAATTTTAATTTCTATGTCCTCTGAGGTAACCGAATGATCAAACTTACATTCCATATATTATGTCTTTGTTCTACTAAGTCGGAGGCCTTTGCTTTCTAATGTTTCTCTCCATAGTTCCAATTTTCTATTAACTTTTTCCTTAGACTCCTCCACTAATACAATGTCATCTGCAAATAACATACACCGAGGTACTTCATCTTGAATATGTTTCGTTAACTCATCAATAACCATTATAAATAAATATGGACTTAAAGTTGATCCTTGATGTAACCCAATATTAACTTCAAAGAAGTTTGTCATTCTTTCATGAGTCCTCACACATGGTTTTGCACTATCATACATGTCTCTTATAAGGTTAATGCATGTCAATGGGATACCTCTTTTTTTCAAAGTTCTCCAAAGAACCTCCCTCGGTACTTATTATAAGCTTTTTCTAGATCAATAAATATCATGTAAAGGTCTTTCTTTTTTGCTCTAAAATGTTCCATAAGACGTCTCAAAAGGTGAATCGCTTCCAAATTGATTTTCTGTTGTACTTGATACTTGTCTTAACCTACGTTCGATAATTCTTTTCCACAATTTCATAGTATGGCTCATTAACTTGATACCTCGATAATTCACACAATTTTGAATCTCCCTTGTTCGTATAGTATGGCTCATTTTTTGCTTCAAAATATGTAATTTTTTTCAATTGTTTAATGGTGAATGATCAATATGTACTAAACTTTGCATTATATGAATATCCAGATTTTTACTAATTTTTCATAATTTTTTAAAATATTTTTATATTTTTTTAATATTAAAGTACGATACGATACGATAAACCCATATCGTGGAGCAAAATGATACATGATACGCATCAAAACACTGGGATAGGATACCGAGGGAGCTTCTTTGGAGAACCTTGAAAAAAAAAGATATCCTATTGACATACATAAATCTTATAAGAGACATATACAAAAGTGCAAAAACATGTGTGAGGACTAATGAAGGAATGACAAACTTCTTTGAAGTTAATATTGGGTTACATCAAGAATCAACTTTAAGTTTATACTTATTTATAATGGTGATTGATGAATTAACAAAATATATTCAAGATGAAGTACCTTGGTGCATGTTATTTGCAGATAACATTGTGTTAGTGGAGTCGTCTAAAGAAAAAGTTAATAGAAAATTGGAACTATCAAGAGAAACATTAGAAAGTAAAGGCTTTTGACTTAGTAGAACAAAGTCAGAATATATGAAATGTAAGTTTGATCATGTCATTACTTCATAGGACACAAAAATTAAAATTGGCACACATTGCATCCCTCAAAAGGAAAGTTTTAAATACCTAGGATCAATTTTTCAGAGTGATGGAAGAATTGGCAGAGATGTTATGCATAGAATTATTGTTGGTTGGTTAAAATGGAGAAAATCGTCAAGTATTCTTTGCAATAAGAAGATACCATTAAAGTTAAAAGGTAAATATTATAAAGCATCAATTAGACCTGCCATATTTTATGGTTGTGAGTGTTGTCAAGTTAATCATTATGTACAAAAGATGTCTGTGACAGAAATGAAGATGTTGAGATGGATGAGTGGTCATACAAGAAAAGACCGTATACATAATGAGGTTATTAGAAACAAAATAGGAATGACACCAATAGAGGATAAAATGAGATAATATCATTTAAGATGGTTTGGACATATAGAAAGAAGATCAAAAGAAGATCCTATAAGAAGGTACGAAAAAATAGATTTTGAAAGTATTAAAAGAGGTAGATGACAACCACAAAATTGTTGGAAAGAAACAATAAAGAATGATCTAGAAGATCAAAAGAAGATCCTATAAAAAGGTACGAAAAACTAGATTTTGAAAGTATTAAAAGAGGTGGAGGACAACCACAAAATTATTGGAAAGAAACAATAAAGAATGATCTAGATTATTGTGAGTTAACTGCTAACATGGTACATGATAGGGTTATGTGAAAACAAAGAATCCATGTAGCCGACCCCATCTAGTATGAGAAAAGGTTTAGTTGTTGTATCTAAATAGGTTTAACTAAAAGCAGGTCACCACATGTTACTGAATATCATTAACTTTGGTGTTTTGGGATATCTACTTGTTGCAAATGTTGTCAATAAACAGTTTTTGAGCATCATGACATATTAAAGTGGTTACTTAAGCTTGTGGTGTTTATTTCTTAAGCTGGCTAAGATGGCTTTAGCTAATTCATGAACATTTCTAATGTGCATGAATGAGCCAGGAAGCGAGTGATCTTGACTTGTATGAAAGGTTTCTAAGGCAAGATCAGGTTGTAGGAATAGTTTGAGGCACAGCATAACTTTCAAGGAAAAACTTACGTCCAACACTTTTAAATCCTATTAATGATAATGATAATTCATTGTTTCCACACAAAGAAACGTGTCTGCAGAGAAAAACCAGTTACCTAACTAGTGATCTGTTCCAGCTTGTGGAATGTGTATAGCTTTCTGAATTCACATTGTTAAACAATTTAGCTCATGTGAGGTACTTCACGTACTTAAGATTAGACACATTTAATGTCTGACATCTTTAGTTCCATAAGGAACATCTTTAAACTATCTTGGCCTTTTCTATCCATTTCATGTGTACCTTTCGCCATGGAAACCTTATTTGTCTCACTGCGATATTTTAGTTACATGAGGGGAAGGCTCACTTTAGAAAGGCGAACGCTGCGATAACTGAGATGGTTGTGTATGCAGAGGCAAATATGCTGCTTGTTGCTGCTAAAAGGAACAAGGTGCACTTCAAATTTGCGTGCTTGGTTTTCTCTTTATGCCTTCTTTTTGTTTGAGTTTCTAATTGGTATCTTATTTTCTTGGGAGGAACATAAAGTTATCGGAAGATTCTCTGGAAAGAGCTCTAGTGAGTATCTTGGCTGTTAACAAATTTATTTTGCTGTCCGAGCAATCCATATGTAGTTTCATCTCTCAATCTGAGATGATATAGCTTGTCCGAAAATATGAAGGAACTGCGAGAAATCGGATTGTTGGAAGCTGTGAAGGGAAAGCATTTCTTCCTAGAGACAGACATGAAAGGCTCGGGTTTGAAGCTTGACAACACTGGGAAAGCCATACTGACTGTGGGTAACTGCTTTTCTCATCTCTATGTTTTTACAGATGATGTTGCCTACGCATGACAAGTTCAAATATTACTCATGCAAACCCGTGGGGAACACCAAGCAGACCAAAATGGTTGTTCCCTCTGAACCTTCTTGTTAGGAAATTTAGCAACCAGTAGGCATCTTTGCTATGATATTGAACACCATCTAACTGTAGAATGAGGAAGAATCGTTATAGCTTCCAGGGATGGCAATGGGGCGTGTCGGAGTCGGGTATAGGTGATCCGAACCTCAGAATTCTGCCCTTTACAGCCACCCCGTCCGATAGAACAGGTAGTTCGGGTCTTTTTCCCTGCCGTGTAACAGGTCATGTCCGGGTGGCAATGTACCCCTGTTTCCAACTGCATGTGTGTGTGTGGTTGGGTACTTCTTACCCATACCCGATTAGAGCTATTCGGAATTTCGGATACCTGAACCTGGCCAAACTGGAGTAGTCTCCTCCTCCCCCCCACAACTCGGATCGGATTGGGTCTGAACCCTACAGGTCAAGTCAAATGTTGCCATCCCAAATTGTCTCTGCTGAGAAAACCTATTGACATTTCAAACTTTACTTAGATAACAGCATTCGCCTTTTCTCTATTACATTATGAAATTTGGTGTATGGATATCCATTTTTCTCAAAACTGAATATATGACGACCTCCGGCATTTGGGTCGCATGCAGGAGGCAAGAATTGGGCATCATCGTATCATCATCCTCACTAAACCTCAATGAAGGGTTGCGGTTGCAGTATAGTTACTTCATGCGATTTCCTAGAAAAGAATGCCTTAGATTTTTCTTGTCCACGGTAGCAAGACTGCCAAGATGGTCATCTTCCAACCTGGACCGCACAGAAAGGTGTTGAATTGATGCCAGGCAATCCATGAAAGTTTCGCACAATGCGAAACATGCCACCATGATTCACATTATGTAGATGGCGGTTGGATGTTTGTTGATTCAGTGGGTTGGGGCATGCACTCATAAACTAGCAACTACCCAACTTTAAAACGCTTGGCATATGGAAGAGTTCAGGGCAGAGGTTGACATTGATTTAGGTTCATCCATCTCTTCTTTTATACAAATCCTAAAGATTTGGCATTTTGACCTCTGATCACATTCCTCACAATGGTTTGTCCTAGTTATTAAGTTGAAGCAAGTTTTAGATAGATTATAACACTTCCAGGAGTACTCCCAGCGCAAAAAGCGACTGAAAAATAGATTTTATAATTCAATACAAATCCAACTTTTGCCTCTAATCACAAGCCCCTTCATGGCAGTTTCCCGAACAATGCAAAAACACAAAGCAAAATGACGGAATCAGAAGAAATTTCAGAAATCTGGTGCATGGTTTCATTCAGTTCTCATCAGTGACCAGTCCATCATTGCTGCTAACCGATATTAAACATCAGATGATCTGGACAAGATGAAGATATAAATGTTTGAAGGGGAAAATTGTAAACAAACAAAAACTTTAGATTTGACTGAATAATTCTCAAAAATATTTTGCCGAAGATCAGAACCATATCTTGGATCACCATGGATACATGTTTGGAGAGGACGGCAAGCGTGCTGTAAGAACCTCGACACCAGTCTCAGTCACCTACATAACAATGATAATGTAAATCAAATAAGAATTGGATATAGGTATGCCTGGCAGAGAAACATAAGTTGGCAATCATGCAAATGGCAGTAACGAAACAAGACAGTGACCTCATGCTATTCTTGGCATCATTCAATTCTTTTTCTTGAAATCTAGGATCATTTAACTCTAATACAAATATGGCAAAATTGAAAATCTGTCGGCAAATACAGCTTCACTTCCACTCAATCGCCATACAGTGAGGTGCAAATGGACACCAACTTTCCTAATCGGAAATCAACCAATTGAGGGATAAGAAATCTAGCAAAACCATCGATTCAAAGATATTGAGAACACGTGGAACAACTTGGAAATCTGTTCAGCGGAGTGTCTTGGTCTTGCTCGTCATAAAATACCAAAACATAAAAGTTCTGATGCTTTCTGAAGCCACAATACCCAAACCTGGTACAATGTTACAATACCCCAACCACATCGACAGGAGCTTGCTACGTTTTGTGAAGTATAAACTCATCATTTCATAATTAAAGGTCAACTTTCACGAACAATCATAACATAGTTAACTCCAGAAGTAGATAGATGAGGTATAGAATCAAAAAGAAAGTCCAGAAAATGAGCAGAAAGTTTGGAACGAACCAGTAGAGTGTGTTCAAACTGCGCACTGCACTTGCCGTCTGCAGTGACAGCAGTCCAACCATCAGGCCACATACGATCACGCCAGACACCTAAATTTTGGATGGATCAGAATAGATTCAGCATACCACGGCCCTCACATGCATACATACACACAACAATGCACTAAACACACCCATAAGCCACCCGATTGAACATGGCATGGTCATACCCAGAGACTGACCCAACACACCCACCGTCCCACTCAAAAAGCAGAAGCACATAACAACTGGAGCAAAGATCTTGAGGAAATGAATACATGAAGAATATTTACCAGCATTGATCATAGGTTCAATGGTAAAGGTCTGTCCTGCTTTCATCACACCAACTGCCTTATTTTCTTCTCCTAATCAAGGAAGACAACAGACTACAGAAAAGAGTGACTAAAGATGCACAAGGGAGTGGGCAATCAGAAATCAACGATCCATTAGAATTTGAATATCTTAGTTACTCTAATAAGAAGAGACTGCTGTAGAGCTTAGGAACATCAAATAGCAAGACTTTTGAAGACTTATCACTTCCAAAAGGATACTTGCATAATGAGGAACATTAGGGGCACAATGGAAAAGCTCGCCAATACCATGACCACAGTATGTTTTGACCTGGTTATGGCCAAATCCGTGACATCAAATAAATGTTAATAACCAAGAGGATGAGATCAACAGACTCAAAACATGAAAACTGAGGCTTACAACAGAGAATTTAGACATTGATGCATGTCGGTTGATGACCTCTCCAACTTCACGAAAGCGTACTCCTGGTTTAACTGTTTTCAGAGACAAAAAATGCATTCTTACTCCTTAGCATCATGCGGCCAAGTATGACAGATTAGCAATATTCAAAGTAGTCCGCCTAAAATTATGTAAGCACAGAAACAAAATAGGAACAATTAAATAGTAAGGTGTGCACCAAAATACCAGGCAATGGAACATGAATGAAACATTCAGTCAAAATGGTTTCCGGATGCATCCCCTCATGGTCACCCATACAACTGATATTTTTAAAATTAATGTGATGCTCAACAGTCTAAAGGGTGCCTGATATTATCAGAAACATTCAGTCAAAACAACATTTTATCGTCAATACAAGTTATATTTATGCATTATTGCTTTGTTTTAAACTCCATTTTCGTTCTTTTTTATGTTTGACTATAAACCTTTTATTGTGGTCCTTTTATTTATTTTTCATATGAAAAGTGGCCAGCCTCAATACCCATTATGCTTTATGGTTCTGAGTGTTGAGCAGTTGAATATCAATATGTAAAAAAGATGTTCATAACAAATGGATGAGTAGTCACACAAGAAAAGACCATATACGTAGTGAGATTATTAGAAATAAATTGGGAGAGACATTGATGAAATGAGAGAAAATAGTTTAAGATGGTTTGGATACATAGAAAGATGTCCAAAAGAAGCTCCGGTATGAAGGTATGAGAAATTAGATCATGAAAATGTTAAAAGAGAAAGACTACAAAAGTATTGGAAGAAACAATAAAGAATGATCTAGCCAATGTTGAGTTAACTGTTAGCATAACACATGATCGAGCTTTATGGAAACAAAGAATCCATGTAGCCGACTCCATCTAGTATGGGAAAAGGCTTAGTTGTTGATGAAAAGTGGCATCAATGGCCATTATTTTCTAATTTTCACTTTATAGTGCAAAAACTCAGTGCATCTCAATATCCTTTTGAATATAACTTTTCGAAATATCTCTCCCAAGAAACCTCACTGAGAAAGCGGTAAGAAGTAGGATGATGACTGTGCATCCATTCATGTAGAAAAGGGGCAAAGCTCAAACTTGCAATCATAGTCTACAGTGCAGCTTGATAGTTTGCTGTGCCATTTTGGATAAATAGGTGCATCTATGCAGCCCCTAAAAGTGACTGAATTGTGTGTTTATCTACATGAACCATGGAAAATCTGCACACGATGGCAGCACAAGTGGAGTCTAGAAAATATTCCAGTGTAACCACAACAAACAGGATTTGCATCAGGACTAAGGTGGCTGTACCATGGAGACTATAATTGAAATGTTGAAAAAATGAAGTAAAAGAAGGAAAGAACTTTTGACCTAGACAAGCAAATAAAAGCATGTGTTACACATTGAAAAGTTGAAAGCATATGACATTCTCTGTATAAACTCACATGGTCATATAAGTACCTATGGATATCGCCTTTTCAAGGCACTCATATGTACAACGGACGAGTTGTTTAGATTCTTCATCAACATTTCCAACAAAATATGTCTCATTGAGATCACCTGGAAGTTAGAAGCAAAAGTAACATGAATATTATATGTATAAGTACATCAACGGATAATATATATAATAGCCCGTACCATGGACACCATCATAGTAGACAGTTACATCAACATTGACAATGTCTCCATCTTCTAATTTTCTGCCCAACAGAAGCAAAGAAAAGGGTAAGCCATTGTCATAAACAAACAAACAACGTGAAGTCATTGAGCTCATTGCTAAAGTAATTGCAACCACATTCTATGGCCTCAACGTTGTAAATTGTGGAAGAATCACAATAAAAAAGGCTTTAGGTTGCTCGGATATTGGGGTCATGGATAGCATTGTCCTACCAAATTAGAAAATCCCGAAGACTGGACAGATAATAGTAAGGACACAAATGTCAAACCCTGAGACACCATCCCTATTTCTGATAGTCCCATAAAAATAGCACGCAAGAGTAATGCAGGTTCTCCCTAGTTAGAAGGCCAAGGAATGTAACGGCAGACTGGCAGTTTCTCCCAAAAGGAAGCCTTAAGCTAGAAATCCTATTTTCTCATTTCTCCAAGAAGTTCATTAGAGCGATAAATCTCATACTCATGCTGCTAAGCTTAAAACATTGACTATAGATTTGATGAGACTGCATCAAATGATAATCTGGAAACAAAGGAAAAGGAGAAATCTAACTTTAGAATGAGAATCAAGAAAATCACACCACAAACCTGGCATCTGGAATCCCATGGCAAATAACTTCATTGACTGATCTGTGTGAAGTTTAACCAAGACGCATGAAATCTGAAAATTCCTCTATCTGGAATTGGTGTCACCAAATAGTTCATTAAAAACAGGTTACCTACGTGCAACAAGATTTTGGGAAGAAATGGTAATTCAGTGGAGATGGATATCCTCCTGAATGCCAATGAGAAAAGTTGTCAACTTATAGCAGCATAATCTTGGATTCAGGACTATATAGCAATAAATAGCACATAGACAGAAATTGACTGGTATCTATTACAATGCAATAACATACTGGGTTTCTAACCGAATTTAATGCTTTTCTATGACATTGCCATTGTTGAAACTAAACAAAGTTACAGAGATTAAAGAGCAGGTTATTTTTTCTTGCATTTCTGCAGCTACATGCTAATTAAGAATGAGCATGTATCTAGTGATCTAAAGACATAGTTCACAAATCATGTAGCACAACAGAAGGACCCAACAGGGAAGCATAAGCAGCATGAGACAGTTAAAAAAGTGGATAATGCGAGTAATAGATAAACGCATGCCCCTCTATTCTCTGGACAGAATATGCAGCTGAAGGCAGTCTACTCACAGAGCTGAACCAAGAGGAGCTAAGTTACACTGAATAAGGACCAAGCAACCCCTTTCCTTAATAATGAGCAAAAGTTATCATCAGTCTGCACTATGCCACTATAACACTTATTGTAGCCAACTTCGCAAAAACAGTACCTCTATGCACTGCTTCCATGACCATCTTACTGCCATGCTTACAACTTACAAGAGTATTTTGGCTCAACCAACTGGGTCTGTGTTGTATGGACTATGGATCCCCATTATTTAATTTGTGATACAATTCCAATTAATATGCAGTAAAGCAAGAACAGCAACTAACTTGGTACCTATCCTAACATATTTACTTAGTCACTATGTGAACTGTCAATACTTCCAACTCTAATTCAAGAACATCGAATATCTTGGTAAACTAATAGTTTCTACATAACGTTACCCTTTAACTTTGACATCCAAATAGAGCAGTCCATATCTCTAAAGCAGCATGGTAGCAAAATTTCCGTGTTTTGGAATCCAAAGCTTCATGAGTCATGACATACCTGCAGCAATTGTTGCATTATGGACCAACTCATCGATTTCATCGGTTGTTACGCCAGGTCTTATTGCACGAGCTGCAACATCCAAAACTTCCCTGGCAATCTGAAATTCACAGAGGATAGAAAACTCACATAGAGCTGTGTAGAACTTTATTTTCAAAATGTTACAGGTTTACACAAACTAGTTCACCGCCATGTGTAGAACTTATAACTTTATAACCTTAACAATATTCATTTCTAGATTCACATGCTTTGTAGCGGATTGACAGCATGTTGCACATACTGTATTATAATTGTTCAACTTGAAACTAATTAAACAGTTATGGTCTAAAATTTGAAACATGGTTTTTGCTTTTTATAAGCAGTTTTCTAATCCAATTTACAGGAACAAGAAGCAAAATGCTTTAGAGAAGCACCATTGCCTTGCCCACCAAGCATGAAGGAAATGCTTGACAGCAAGCGGTACATTACTTGGATTGAACTGTACCTCTACAAATAGCAAAAAGTAAGGCACATACATATCTCAAATGTATCTCAGTCATCAAACTAATGAGTAATGACCTCTGATATACCTTGCAAGTTTTCCTCATCCGTTCAATTTGTTCTGGAGTCTTAATCTGTAAAGCACCAAATAATGAGAAAGAAACCAACAAAGGTCTAATAACTAATTCAAAAAGACATTTGCAAGAGAGGCTGTAACTTATATAATTAACATTTAAGTCTTCAAGTACCTCTACAATGTTTTGCAAGTCACTCTTGGGCTCTACTTTTGGTATACCCTGCACATTCAAAGTTAAAAATATCACAGTAAATATAATATTCTCTTTGTAAAGCCATTTATTAGGTAAAATATCTATAGCAATTCAAGAGATAACTCACATCAACAGCCCAATCAGGCTTACTGATTCTGTCAGGAACAAACCGCCGACCTGAAATAGGGTATGGCCTTAATGTCCTGTTGAAATTGAGGCGTGTCATCAAATTCCATGATACACAAAAGTAGGGTTTAACTGTATCCATATGCATAATAGTGACACTATTACAAAACAAGCTGTATAATATCCTTTTGCAAATCAAAATTTAAGCATCATAAAGGTTCTTTTCAAATGGAAAAGATAATTTCATCTATCCAGCAAAAATGTTAAAAGAGCATAAGTACAACTGATATAAATAGTGACAAAAACTACCACTTCAACTAAAACAAGGACCAAGACTCCATATCAATATCTTTAACCAGAAGACAGTTCCAAATTCCAATAGAACATACCCTGTCCAATCAAAATGAGGAAGTTGTGAAGTTCTTGTTTGGCCTTTCTTCAAGCAGTATAACCAACCCTTGCTAAGTGCTGCAGACATCTGTTCCTGTGGGTTCCCGCTAAAAGTATGCACTTCTGAATTGAAATGTACTGACTTATGTGAACTCCACAATGCCTTGAAACAATCTTGGGAACTGGGAATTCCAAGTTACTTAGTGTCAGGAATCATAAGATCAAAAAGCAAAAAGACAAACCTTAAGAGGAATCCATCTATGATTCTTCGTTTCCATCAGGAGGTTGAGAAATTTTCACTAAGCAGGTGCCATCAGGCAAATAATCTGACAATATTTCATATCCTCTAATGGATTCACTATAGCACGAATAAATTGCAGGGATGTAACAAGAAGTAACTGCCTTTGTTCACTTTAGATTAATCATGGTCCTTTCCCTACGTAGGAGTAGGAACTTTGAGAATGAAGATTTTGTAAGATAAAAAGGTTTTGAGCCAACACCTATACACGTGTATTGCACGTGCACACATATTTTGATAATAGTGGTAGTGATGGTGCACACACAAATGTTGTGGTCATGACCCCTTATAAATGTGCAAATGAGGTATAATACATAAGCTTCTTTTATGAAGCACCAAACAGAAAATTCGGTTCTTGCAAAGGACAAAAAATAAATAGTAAAAGAATGACACAACAGATGATGAATACCTACCAGAAAGCAGCAGCTTCTTGAGGTAGTTTTAGTTCTACACATTTTGGACACCTGAAATGAAATATAAGAAAAAAATAAAAAGTAAATGACAATCATGAAAAAAAAACAGAATAAAAATTAATGAGTAAATATATTTTTCTTCAAAATATAGTGTTTCAATACATGTTTTGTAGAAATAACCTTTAAATTGCATGTATTTTGGCGATATTTTCAACTCTGTTACACATCTATTTGTAATATGCGGGACATGCCACTAACTGTTTTCAATAGTTTTTACTTAAAGTTCTAACTTAGACATAATCCAATTTTGTCAAGAACACTTCTATTGACTGGTCATTACTTCATTAATGAATAACATCTTACGAAAATTGAGTTTTGCTAGATTTTGCCAGATATTATCACTTACATGGAAGTAAATTCACATACACACATATATGTATGTATCTACATATCTATTATGTTATGTATGTATGCATGTATGCATATTTTTCCGTGTATGTGCACTTTTTTCACCAACACCTTTACCTGTCTCACGCACCTACATCAGCACTTCTGTGACATAGATATTTACAGTATGGAGAATACCAGGGTTAGAGAGCACCAGAGAAACACGCTCCTATCTGACCAATTCAGTAATCGAGGAAGGAATGCCACCCCTTTCCCTTTCATGGTTTAGTTGTCAACTTTTAAACACAAATATTTGCAAGTGATAACCAGACCTAAATTAACACCACCATGACTCTTGAGCATCATTGTGAAATCTTATGCAGCTTACGGTCATAAAAGAAAATAATGCAACTGCATATCCTATCTATAGGATAATAACTTAAGTCATGCTCAGGAATATGTAGTTGTTTAATTATAACCTAACGGAAGTTTCCACCACCATCACTCTTTTAGACAGTTTTCTGGATGTTTCTTATCTTATAACTTTTGAATTCCCTCTTAGTTCATTTGGTTATAAAATACTCCTCACTTTCTTCTCAATGCTGAACACGATATTGATCAACCGACCCTGTGTATCGGATATCCATAATGATTCTCCAGTGACTGAGACTTCGACCAATGCGATCCTCCAATAATAGTATTCCTACTGAGCCTACAATTTATTTGAATTTTATGTGCAGACTAGCTTATGCTGATGAGTCAAATCTATTGATCCATGTCGATGGCAGATACAAATTTATTGTAGGCTTGCTAGTTTATATCTCAATGAGAGTATCGATCAATCCAATGCTCAGCAATAATATGATTTTGAATTTCTTTCCATAGTTAAAAGTGGACAAGTTTGACTGAACCAACAATAAAAAGTTCACCCTTGTTTATGTTTTTAGTGAAACGGTAAACCTCGCAACGAGCAATATCAGCTAAAGATCCTTCATGTGCGCACAACAGATATACCCTACAATGGCTATATATCTGCACACACACACAAATAACAAGATAGATGGGTTTAATTCAACGAAGTGCTAAGTATAACGATATACAGAGCAAATCAAGCATCACAAATGTATCCTGCCAACGGAATGCAATATTTCTTTTGTCGACTCCAATTTGATCACGTGATGATCTTAGCATAATAAAGCAAGAGAAATCACACAAATTGGTGCAGAAGATGAATCTCGACATTGAAAGATTAAAATGAGAGAAAACCGTAAATAATAACAACATACTGAAGACTCGCAGGATTGCCACACTTAAGACACGATAAACTCGATTGTGATCCCACGGCTGAATCTCGATCCATGCCACTGAATTATCGCTTGCCTTGATAAAGAGAAAGATCAAAACATAGAAGACGACATAAGCATGGTTGGTTTAACACCGACTGGAAGTAACGATTTCATAGCGACCCAAAGCCAGAAGTTATTAATCAAAACTCTAAAACCCATAAAACCCAGAGAGAGAGAGAGAGAGAGAGAGAGAGAGAGAGAGAGAGAGAGAGAGAGAGAGAGAGAGATGCTTACTGCTAGCGCAGGCGAAGGCAGAAGAGCAGGAAGTGAGGGGAGGAAAACCCGGGCCCGGCGTCCTCTCTTTCTCTCTCTAGGGCTTTCTGCTCTCGGGTCGTGGCCGTCAATGATTTTCAGACTCGGGCCTTAACTGCGTCAAGTCTGTTTAGTCGTGGTAAACACTTTGATTCGGTTTTCTGAACGTACTACGAATATGAACTCGAGTCGTACTGCTAAACATTTCTACTCTCCATCCGTTTTCTTATGTTTTCGCTCTTATTAATTTTTTTACTGTTTCTTTTCTAATGCGTTGCATTGAATTTCTTGGATAACTCCATATTGTATCAAAAAGAAAAAAGAAGACTCCTGGCAAAACACACACACTCTCTCTCTCTCTCTCTCTATATATATATATATATATGACCAAAGCTACAATAAGGACGGAAATGGGTCCGATAGGTATACCGAGTCCCAACCCAAACCTTAATAGGGTAGGTATGGAAAATAGTTTTGGAGGAAGTGATGTACATATTTCGTCGTGTTAGGGGGGCAACGCATGACTTTCAACCATATATTCACTAAAACCCAAGCATCTTCTTCTCTCTCATATTGTTACTCCATCTTCTATATAAACCCAAGCACCAATATTACTCACGAAGCAAACGCCACACCATGGTTCCTTAAAACCATGATTATAAGCTCTTGTGGATCTAGGCTTAGAGCTCTAGTACGAGGGACTAGTACCAATCAAGCACGTCTTAATGAAGCCAACCTCTTTTTGGTTGATGTGTTTCGTACACAAAGAGGAAGTGATGCAACCCGAAACCAAACCAATGGACACGATTTGCTGTTCCTACTCTTTTACCCAAGTGTCAATGGCCGATCCCAATCCCGTTTGGGCTGCTCCTTTCTCTCCAATCAACCAGGAAAAGGCAAGCCACTCAAAACTAGCTTACGGGTTTTCACATCCTTTCTACTCTGACTTCACCCTCCTCCCTCTCCTTCGTTTATAAATTCTCTCTCTCTCTCTCACACACACACACCGATTTCTTATCTTCTCTCTCTCTAGAGTCCTAATGGCGGAGGAACCGCTGCCACCATCTTCAGACTTAGACCAGAAACCTTATACGCCACTATTGCCGGATCACGGCACAACCATTGGTAGTCTTCGCCGGAAGCAACGCAGCGTCTTCGCCTCCATCCTCCTGGCCGTTGTCGCCCTCTGTGCTGTGCTGGTTCTCTGCGGGATCCAAACCAGAAACGAACCAACACCCAGAAACAAATCCGACCACTACCACCACCATCCTGCTTCCGTCCCATTCCAGCCGATCTCGAGGGGAAAAGCGGCCGGAGTTTCGGAGAAAGCGTCGCAAGTGCGCCCATCTTCTTCCTTCCAATGGACCAACGCTATGCTCACTTGGCAACGCACTGCTTACCATTTTCAGCCCGAGAAGAACTGGATGAATGGTAACCCATTGTCTGAATCTCACAAAAACCAAAGAGAAAATGCTAATCTTTTCATTTCTCAATTTTGATTTTCCTGTTTGATCTTCCATATACAACTAATGTTTTTCTTTTTGGATTGTTTGGTGGGGGTGTTTCTATTCATCATTCTCCTTTTGGACGGTAGATCCGGATGGTAAGCAATCGTTAGTTGGAGCTTTAATTTCTTTTCTTAATTCCATCCATTCTTCCTCAAATACCACAGTAATGTGGATTCTTAGCTACTATTGTGCCTATACCAGGATAATTTTTTCCTTAATTATGAACGTCTTATAAGAACTAAGAGCAGATTTATGAACCATGAATTTCTTTTGCTTTACTAAACCAGCATATTCTTTTTTGGGATATCAACTAAACAAGCTTGGAGGAGAATAGTGCATGTTATCTGAGAGCATGTTAAGGTTAATTGTAGCTTAGAAAAAACATGGTAAATCAACAACACACACACACACACACACACACACACACATATATATATATATATATATATATATATATATATAGAGAGAGAGAGAGAGAGAGAGAGAGAGAGAAAAGAAAGCTTTATGTGAAAAAAAAACTTTTTACTATAGAAGAGGCCACAATAGAGTTAAAGTAGCCGACTTTTTTTTAGCATGAACGTAATTTAAATTTTTTTAAGAGTTTTTTAAAATATTATTATACTTACGTTAAAAGTTATACATTAATATAGTCTTAAATGCGCGATGCTTAAGCTTAATGATATTTGAGATAAGTGATAAAGATTTAAATTAAAAATATAATTTATACTTTTGTACTAAATAATTTTACATATTAATGTACAAAGTAATTCAAATCTTTGCAGATGGAAATGTTTTAAGTATTTTTATGTACTCAAAAACATTATGGATTTAGTACTATATATAAAATTCAATCTACTTGTCGAAGAAAAGTCACTAACAATTTACATTGAGTTTTGTCAGCGTGAAAATTATAGGTAAACAGTTGTATTTGCAATCTATGAACTCTATGATGCATTATTTTCTAGTGCATTGCATTCGAGCATTCAAAATTACGTTCTCTCTCTCTCTCTCTCTAACTTGAACGGTGATGATTACAGGTCCATTGTTCCACAAGGTACCAGTACAATCCGGACTCAGCTGTTTGGGGCAACATAACTTGGGGTCATACTGTATCCAGAGATCTAATCCATTGGTTGTATTTGGACTTCTCCATGATTCCAGACCATTGGTATGACATAAATGGAGTATGGACCGGGTCCGCGACTCTCCTTCCTGATGGTGGCATAGTCATGCTCTACAGGGGCTCGACCAATGAGTCGGTCCAGGTCCAGAACCTCGCCATCCCGGCAAATCTATCCGACCCTCTTCTTCTCGATTGGATCAAGTATGAGGGGAACCCGGTCTTGGTTCCACCTCCAGGGATCAATTATACGGACTTCCGAGACCCGACCACGGCTTGGAGGGGTCCGGGATGGAAGCTGGCGCTTGACCATAGGGTCAAAGATCAATACAACCGGGTTGGCTTTCGTGTACCAGACCCATGACTTTGTTAATTACACCCTGCTGGAGGGGGTGATGCATGCCGTGCCGGCGACCGGCATGTGGGAATGTGTCGACTTCTACCCGGTCTCGACGACCGGCACCGATGGGCTCGACACATCGGCCAATGAGACCGATTGTCAAGTTTGTGCTCAAGACTAGCTTGGATGACCTAAAGAAGGACTTCTATGCATTGGGGACCTATGATCCAGTAACATCTGCTTGGACCCCGGATGACCCTGAAATCGACGTCGGTATCGGAATACGGTATGACTACGGCAAGTTCTACGCGTCTAAGACGTTCTTCGACCAGAACAAGCAGAGAAGGTTGCTGTGGGGTTGGGAAGGGGAGACTGATAGTGAGAAAACGGATTTGGAAAAGGGGTGGGCTTCAGTCTTTCCCGCTCAATCCCCTTTTTTGAATGGTTTCAGTACTGGTTTGTTATTTATGGATTTAGATCCAGATCCATATGAGTTACTCGACTTAGACATGTCTGGTTCTGGTTTGCTTGGACCTTAGAATCAGAACCGAACTGTCAGAGACGCGATTCTGGAACTTCCGGTCTCTAAGTGATTTCTGTTCTGACATCTGAACAGTCCCAAAACTGTTAATACAATTTAAAAAAAATTGAAACCTCTACTATGAGAAGAACTCTTGACCTTTTTAGAAGGTGAGAAGAGTAGTACTATTGAGATGAGTGACAATAAGCTTTCTTTTAAAAAGGACAAGTGTAATGCAGCTCTCAAGAGTCGAACTCCTCGTCAATAGAGTAGATGAGAGAAACATCTATCATTAAGCATAAGCTGAATGTTATATAACTTCAAAATAAATATATAAACATTAACGCACCGGTTTTCTAAAAATAAATATATATATATATATATATACTTTTAAGCACACTCTCTCTCTCTCTCTCTCTCTCTCACACACACACACACACACACACACACACATATATATATATATATATAAAGAAACAGGATTGTTTGTCAACGTATATTCTCAAACAACCACATCTTATCACACTTAAGACATCGTCTTTGTCACATGATTAAACACAAAACACTGTTCTGCATCAAGAACAATCGGACAGGTAGAATCCATGACAATATATTCTTGAATGAACCTATCATTATCATATATATATATATATATCACTTACATGCTCACTCATTAATATCGTTTTTGTAAAATAGTTTTATTGCTCCTATATGGGTATGAGTATAATTTAAAAAGTTTTAAGAATTTTTATAAAAAAACATTGATACGAGTGAACAGTATTGTGTAGGATCCAATCTGTCTATATATATATAATGATGCACTAATGCGCGTAATTCTGATTTTTGATCAAATAGTTTATGTTTAAATTTGAAAAGCAATATGTATATACTTTTTTTAATTTAAACTTTTTTCTTATTAAAAAAGTAACTAGGCGCACCCACTGTATCTGTATGGATACATGGAAGCGTAATGGTGAAATGTTATCATTGGTCATCCAGTTCAAGAATGTTCGACCATGAAGATTGAAATTCGACTTAGACTTGTCCAAAGAGCCAAACACGTCCCAGGGGGACTTTCATCGCTCCGGCAGTTTAAAATTTCATTAATCTTGATGAGCTCGTATCTGCTTAAGATCATCAAAGTCACCCTTATCATCTTGAATATCGCAACAGACAATTCCTCGAGTAGTATATTTCGATCAAAAGACAAGGAGCAACTTGATTCAGTGACCTGTTGAAGAGGTCGATAGCCTCAGAACAACCAACTACTCTTTCGGGAGCATCACACTTGAGGCAGGATCTATGGTGCCATTGAACATTACCCCTGCAACCCAGGACCCTCCCTCTCTCTCTCACACACACACACACACACACACAGAGAATGTACATATGACATCTTTTTTGTTGTAACAGTTGGACATCAACATTGAGATCGAATTTCCTGGTTCGGATAACATTACAGAGGCTGACGTGAACAACAACTGCACCACCAGTGGTGGTGGTGCCGACCATGGTGTTCTTGGTCCATTTGGGTTGCTAGTTCTTGCAGAGTAGGATCTGGAAGAGAAGACTGCTGTTTTATTCTATGTTGCTAAAATTTCCGACAGCGACGTCCAGACCTATTTCTGCCATGATGACTCAAAGTGAGTTCAGATTTTCATAGCAATGTACCATGAATGATGATGGAACTCACCAGCTTCAGTTCAATACCATTAGATCAAACTGGGTTTCTCATGATTTGTGCATGAACAAGCGGCATCACTCAACAAAAATGCAGCACAAAGAGCTTATTATAGCTCATCTGGCTAGAGGGTCGACTCTCAGGTTGAAGGTCCCGAGTTCGATACCCGGGGCGTGCATAAGGCTTCAGCCTTCCCACTATTCCCAAAAAAGATGCAGGGCATACAATGAAAGTCATTGGAGACTAACAATGTTAATTTAACAAATTAGTTCATTATTCTGATGGATTAAGATATACATATGGGAATACAGTCCCGGTGCTTCCTGGGGAGAAGCTATCACTTCGAATACTGGTGAGTTTAGTACCAAACCGAGCTTTGTCCCACAATAACTGGGTCAGCTGTATGGTTTCCTATTTGAAATTGTGCTTCATCTGATCATATTAGCATTTAACTCCAAATAAATAATATGATGCTTTAGAATACAGGTGACTGTAGTGTTGGTAGGTCTTACCGGAAGCACAGATGACATCTAGGATATTGCATAGTGAATGAATCTGTAATATTGTGCATGTCAATGTGGTTGTAGTTGAATTCGACTGGCGGTGTTTCGATGTCATGCAGGCACGTTCAGTGGGGTGTCCAAAATCAGCTGACTTGGCCGGAACCCAACTGAAAAATTGATTCAAAATCTTCATACATTTTGATGATTTTTTTAAAATATATATGATTTTTTACTATGAAATTATGTAATTGCAGGTTGATTACTCTATAATTGAAAGCTTTGCCCAAGGTGGCAGGATCTGCATAACATCTCGTGTATATCCAACAGAGGCCATCTATGGAGCAGCTCGAGTTTTCCTCTTCAACAATGCATCTGTTCCTATCACTACCACCAGCCTCAATATCTGGCACATGGATTCAGCACATATTCATCCATTCTTTTCTTAGTTTAATAGTTAATTTGCTCTTCGATTTCTTAATATTAATATTTTTGAGGCTATCCCTGGTTTATATTTCATGATAAGGCATATGGGTACCAATGAAAACCTGCATGCATTACCCATAAATGCTTTCCTGTTGCGGAAGCTTATGTGGGAGAGAATAGAACTTTGTATGTCATGTATTTCTGCCCCATTTTCTGGTTGGCCTTGTATTTGTAAGATCTTCTTTACCTTGTTCACATCCCTTCTATTTCAGAACCTGAGATTCATCAGTTTCCTCTGGCACTTGAGTTCGATACCACGGGTGTGCTTATCTGGTAGGGGGCTGCCTAACCCCAGCTTGCCTATCAATAGAAATAAAACATTCAATTTGTTTGAATGAATTTACATTTTCAATGAGTAGCTGATACAATGACAGTATGTACTTTCAGAAAAGGACTTTAAGAAGAAAACCTATTTAGTCTGGGTTTGTAAGCTAAACAGGATCAAGATGACATTATTATTCGAAGTTGGCGGTTAGTGCCCAATAAGTTTTCATCCAGGCACAAATCCAAATCCAACAGATGTGCTGAAGCTTATTGCACTGTTTAGATATGATCTACAACCTGATTAGATATTCGGGTTGGAATAATGATTAAAATCTATGTAGAATCCATTGATTTGGATTAAGATGTGCTCGGTTCGGCCCAAAATCCTACCATTGACATCCTTAAGAAAGGGATTGGCCTCAAGGCTTTATATCAAGCTGTTCTTTCAATAAGATCCAGAGAACTGAATAAATAGAGCACCTAGAAAGCTTTCTCAATAGTGCCAAATAGACAAGGCTGGAGAGTAACGCATTTTAGCATACGAATCCCACCGTAGGCCATCCCATTGTGGTGACTTTCTTAAATTCCGGTAGGGGTATCTCATGTAAATTCTTGCCCGCACTTATGGAGTCAACTTGTAGACATTGCTGATCGTACCATCGACGGGACCCTAAATTGATCTAATGAATGATGATGAGGCCAGTTCTAGGAAACTCCCCAGCAGCAACAGTGCTAGAGCGCCCCCGCCGTTGAGCTAATGCTCTCGGTGCTCTTTTTTTTATGAGCAAGTTAGGGTTAGGCAGACCCCTATCATATGGGCACTGGGGCATCGAACTCCTGACCTTTGTCAGAGAACAAAACCCTAGCCAGTAAGCTATGCCCCTTTGTGGGGAGGACGCTTCTCTTGATTAATATGCAGAAACCCATAATATTTTAAACCCTGAAGAGAACAAGTAGAGCCACACAAGAAGTTCCTATTACTTAACGTTGGCAGGAGAATCCAGTGAAGTATCGCTAAAACATTTCTTTGGGCTTTTGTGTTTGCATTGGTCAAACTGACTGCACCTTCGAAGTAGGTTATGCATTCAGGGAGAAAAGGAAGGGCTCTCAAAAGAATAGTTTGTGCATTGAAAGAAAAGAGGCCAAACTCCTGTGTGTGTGTGTGTGTGTGTGTGGATAGTGAAGCTCCTGATCTTGAGGCATTTTTGAACGTTATGGGGAAGAGCTCAAACAGTTTGCACTTTGAGAAAAGTTGGATTTGTTAACCAGCAGCTTCTGATGTGGGTAGCTCCCGAGTCCCAAGATTAAACTTGGATGGTTAACTACAAACAAATAAGCTACCTACCATTCAGGTCAATTTCCTTCTGTTACTGGCCAAGTTATCTCCATATATGGCTACGGGGTGCCAATTAGTGTCATACGGACAACTACTCATTAGTGATTGAATTACTGCTGTGACAAAATGCTACATGGTGTATCAACAGGTAAAACCATTATAAAAGCGGAGACGGAGAGGGAGAGTAATTACACAAATTAATTAACATTATCGAAAAGGAAAAGAAATCAAAATTATAGCTGGAACAGCTTGGGAAGACGGACAAGATGCTTCTGCCATCCCCCAGATCTGATTCCACGTATAACTTCATTATTCACAAGTATGAGGGACACAATCAATGCTCGGTTATCGTCTCCCAGGCAGACCTCTTCCAGCTAACCAGGTTCTGGAGGAAATCCAGCACCTGCAAAGTACACCACAAAAGAAAGACGTTAGTTTTCATTCTCAGAGAAACATAACAACGCTCAGATGACATTCCGTAGCACACCATAAACTCTGATAGTAACACTTGCCTCAGATGGATCTCTCAAGGAGTAAAAGGCATTAGTTTCTTTAGGCACCGAGGAGACTAAAATGCCGTAACCTCGACTACCCTCGTGCAAAACCTGCATTTCAAACACCAGAACATCATTAAGCAGAAGTTTCCAATCTTACTGAAAAAACAGGCTGCCACTCTGGGCTTTACTGCTGGTCTAGGTGTGTATCCTAACACACCATGTTTGCTAAAACTAGGCATTGTTGTTTGGCACACTCACAGCCATGAATTGAAGACTAACAAGTAGTTCCTAGATCAACCAATCATATACCCTCCACTCAAAAACATGAAGCAAGGATCAACAGACATGAATTGTTGTTTGGCACATTCAACGGCCACGAATTGAAGAATAACAAGTGATTCCTAGATCAACCAATCACACCCTCTCAAAAACGTGAAGCAAGGATCAAATTCTTTTTGAGAATCGGTATCTTACCTTAAATGCATCTTCGTCTGTACGATCATCTCCAATGTATATAGGTAGTACATTGTCAAAATTAGTAAAACCTGCATCATCAATAAGCAGCTGTAAATAACACAGTCCAGGTAGGCAAGTGACAAGATTTTGCAGCCATGCTCCCATGGTCAAGGTATCTCGGATATCCGCATACGGGAGAAGACCTCAGCTGCTACCATGGAACAGAAGCTAGCGTATAAGGATAGGCCCTGGGGGAAAGGCTCCTAGATTAATTTGTTTGAGGGGGTGATTGTCCCCCCGAGGGCCTGGTTTCCAGCGTGACAAATCAAACCAAAAGGATTACCCAATTAAAATTATCAGGACTAGCATTAAACTTTGTACTCGCCTTCATATGGTAAGCATAAGCTTAAAGATTGTGCAAATCACAAGCAGTGAACGAAAGTGCTTGAGATACTTACCAAGAGAATCTAGCAAAAACTCGACTGCTTTTCCCTTGTCCCACTTGATCACTGGGCGAACCTCTAAAACCTATTAGATGATTACAACACCATCAGATAAATCTTCTTACTACTAATAAGAACAATTTAGAGAAACATCAAAGCTTGCCAATTACCTTTCGCCCATGGGTTAGTCTCAAACGAGGGTAGCGACTCAAAATATCACCAACACATTGTGCAACAGTGAGCCATTTCTGCAAATACAAATACATGGATATTAATCAAATAAATAATCTGAGAGAATGAATATAAAACTAATATGTTCGATTAGAAATCACTCACCTCCTCCTCCACAAGGCGATAGTGCACCGAGACACAAAATTTGTTATTCTCGACCATGACACCTTTAATATCTTTTGTACTCTCCACCAGTGACTTGAAAACCTTTAATGAGTAAAAGCCGCTCAGAGGATAGAGCAAAAAAGTTGAAATATATGTTTTGATAATTTGAAAGCCAAAAGTGACATGATTTTACCTCATCAATCATTGGTAGAAATTCTTTAGCGGGCTGGAACAAATTAACCTCCTCGCCCTGTACATCATCAAACTTCAGACATTCAGCCCTTCTTCTTTTTTCACTTTGAATCAATCAACAACAAAAATTTTGGGAAACCCTCTTACAGAGGAAATAGAGACACAAGAATAGGAATTTAAAGGTGCAGAATTGAGGCTTGTATTTGATGAGCATTGGCCACATCCACAACTCTTGAAAAAAACGCTTTGACAGGAAACAGATATTTTCCCTCATTAAATAGGTATGCATGCCTCACCTCACTGTCAGTAGACACAATGCAGTTTTGGTGGCTGTAGGTCGATGAACCATTCTTAATAGGGCCCATTATATCCATCCCGTGACTCCCAGCATAATAGAGCTCAGTCAACCCCACAAATTCAAAAACCTGGTAACAATTCAAGCAAATATCCAATTTGGAACCATGAATGATAGCCAATAGCTAGCATCAAAATACACTGCAAGTCATATAGCTACAAAGAGTACAGGTGAAAACGTCTCCACTATAACCACACCTTATTGCGGCATCTTCCACTGATTATAGCAGTTGGAAAACACTTCGCTACCTCCTTTACAGAAGCCCTCATCTATAATTTGGAAAAGGGTGGAACAGGAAAATATAAGCGCATATACCCAATAAAATGGATCGTACAGATAACCATTTCTGAAAAGTACACTTTGAAGTTAAAGTTAATACTTACTGCATCGGACATGAAGGCATGATCGGGGTTGTCTACAATTGGTGATAATGTTCCATCATAATCAAGAAACAAAACTATCTGCTTCCCATTTGCAGAGTTTATGATTTGCCAAAATGATCTCAGAGCAGATGGATACTTAAGCTGCAAAATTCCAAATGGTGTTAAAACAGAAACAATAATAGTAGTACAAAAGCTATGGAGCCTCAAAAAGCTTACGAAACTCACCATCCATGCACGATATGCGGCTTCTGGTCCATCCATAGTTGCAAGTTCAAAGTTGAAATCTTTAGAAAGAAATTTCCTTGGAGGAGAGGAAGATTTCATAGTATCAAGCCAACCACTGGCACGTACATCATCAAGTTTACCTGGTATCATTTTCTTCTTGGAAATCGTTCGACATAGTATTGGAGAATATGGAGAGGCTGGTGGAGAATAAAGCAACATACTGGAGTGCATACCCAATCTTGACTTGGCTATCGGAATAGGATCAGTAAGAACAGGTGAGGTATGGGTTGGCTTTAGATCCATTGGATCCAGATTAATGGTTATTGTTTTTTAAAAAATTAAGCAGCTATTGAATGAAAAAAGTTAGAAAGGAGATTATTTCCAGAAGATCAAGTATTCAGCCGACCCTTTTATCTATAAAAAACCACCTCTTCAGTGTCTTCTTTGTGCAGCGATTATGCAGACAGCCCATCAAGAGCAAGCTTCCTGGAAACTGATACAATACACAATGTCACAATCAAGGTGAGGAAGATGCTTTCCTCTCATAAAGAGAATTATTCCTTTATAAGTATGAACTTAAGAAATTTCAGGCTTTAAGGATGTAATTCGCATGCACACCTGACCATCCCTGGAGCTGCAGTGCATTTGTTAATCAACTAGACATTGCAGAATAGAAACCAAAGCAGGGATTTCTGGTGACCACCGATCGGAGGTAAATACGCTCCAATATTCTGTCATCAGTGAACATTGTTCAAGTAAATCAAAAGCCCCTAAGCAGAGATATATGATCAACAGAAACCAAGGAAAACCTAATGAGAGTGTTGAAATTGCTATAGCACAAGCAAAAGATCTGTCTCATGAAACATAAAAGACACATATTGCTGCAACTCAAGGTGGGTGAATTGGTTTGTTTAGTATCTTATGACGGTTCAGTCTTATAATCTCTTCTTGAGCTTTAGACAAGTAGATTCAGACATCAACAGGGAAACAAACTGCCTCTTCCCTAAGATTTAACAGGCACATAGAAGCTGAAAATTCAAAAAGAAAATAGAGAGCTCTGAAAGCGAGATGACGAATCAACTAATTCAGCTTCTGGAAGCTGGTACGAGAAAGAAATGAAGATATAAAGAATCAAGACTAATTCCACTTGATCTTCATCAAACTCGTGAAAAAAAATCGAACACAAAAAATTGATAAGAAACAGAATATCTGCATCTCATTCATCCCAAAACTCGTTCACGATGATAGAGACCGATACCAATAACATATAGATCCATATGACAAAATTGACATAAAAATAAGACGCATAATGATCAAAGGTAGGATAAAAAACTAAACAATTAAGAAAGGAGGGGAAAGCAAGTACAACGACAAATTTGAAAGCTAAGATTCGATTTTCAATCTAACCACAAAATATAAGGCTCCAAATCTTTCTCCTTCCAATGCTCATATATAAACATTACCACAAAAGCTTCAAGCAGTATCTTTTCGCTACTATTCAACTTGTTTGCTCTCCCTCCAAAGGAGAACAGCTCATATCTCTGAGAACAAGAGATGATACGAAACGTTCCTATCCCACAATTGTGCTAAGGAAGGTACTATGGATTCGTTACTCTTCTGCCACTGCTCGAATTAAACATCGGTAGAAGCTCACAAATATGGCAATGCCAATATTCCAAATCCTCCCCGATATTGTCTTTCTTCATCTCGATCACAGCCCTTCAAGCAACAAGAGGAATCTTACACAGGCGGTGTGGCTATTATGCAGAAAGGAGGTTCCAGACTCCGCCATCATTAGGACGTTTCGTTAGTTAATGCACGAGTTCAACATCAGTCTATAATGCATGAAGATGAAAGGACCAATACGCGGTGGAGACGATATCATTCAAAACACAAACAGTTCTTAGAGGGGTACCCTTGTCGGCGGTGTAATTCTACATAAACCACTTTTCACAAACTACAAACTTACCAAAGAAAGGCAAACCCAAGTTAGGCGTCCCACCATGAAGGCAAAATTTAGAAGAAAAGCCAAACGGTAAATCCCAGACGGAACTTCCTCTCGTAAAATGAGCTCGGTAATGCATCATTCACATGATGGACCATCAAAGAAAGGCAAAACAAAACCAACCCAGACGGAAAACAGTTCCCCTATCATGAATTTGACAACACCATCCACGAACCCAATGAATACCACCAACAAGAAACTTGATAACAAAAGCACCAATATCTCCAATGCCTAATTGGCAATCTTGCTCTTTCAGTCACAAACATAAACAAGAGAAGAAACCAAACTCAAATGCAAAGACCAAAGGAAGCAACAAAGAAAGTAAGCAAAGCATTACACATTACCTCAAACAAACACCCCCCAACAACAACGCAAACTCCAAGCGCACACAGGAGAGAGAGAGAGAGAAAGAGAGAGAGAGAGAAGAAAAGAAACGGAGAAGAGAGGAGACGATTTCTGGCAGCTATTTATAGCGTCTTCGTGTATGGGGGAGACGTGCTGTGCAAGGCAACTAGGTGGTTGAATTCCTCACTTTTACCGAAATCGTTTTCTTAATTAAAAAAAACGGAAACCTCGAGAAAATTCAGAAGAAAAAACGAATCCGAAGCCGACGCGAAGTCGTCGGCGGCCAGCTGGGCGAGAGAAGGGTTCTTCCGGTCACAAACTGTCTTGACCGGCTGTAACCAGTGGAGGGGAGTGGAGGTTGGCAGTCGGCCACGTGGAAGGGCTGCCCCGCCGTGGGCCCGGAAGTCGCTCGCCACGTAGGAGTTAGTGGTGGCGATGACAGCCACGTAGGACGAGGGACAGCTGTCACACGTCGCTACACGTGTGACCGAGTCAATGGGCGAAATCACGTGCCTGCCTCTCTTTTGGTGGCGGACAAACGGGGCTTACTTTTTCGCTTTCCCCCCTCTTTCTTTTGCAAAATTTCGATTCAATGCTTCTCTTCTTCTTTTTAGAATTGTGCATCATTCACTCACTCAGTCTCTCTCACTCTCACACACACACGTCTATAAATCTTCCTCCCTCTTTGAAAAGTCACGCAGTACAAAAATTACAATTTTTTGGTACTTAAAAAAAAACATAATGTGAATAATGAATACTTAACATACATATATTAATATGTGCACATGTGTATTTATATTTTGAATGTTTAATAATAAAACTTTCTAATTAAGCATAGTATGAAACTAGCACTCTACTCGATTAAGCAAATTATATAATTTTTTTGAGAGTGTGAGGTGAAAGAACAACGTGGCCATCCTTCTTTAACCTTTTTTTTCTTCATCTAAAAAGTAAGAGAGCATGCAATCTCTTTATTTATATTTCATCCTTATCTCTTTTTTTTTCCTTGGGTAAAGGTGAGAAAAGATTAAACGATCAATGAAATGATTTTGTGCCTTTAAAAAGTTTTATGTAATTTAAAAGAGTTTTTAGAAAGTATTTGATCAATTATTGTGCCTTAAGATGATCAATGTGTAAGGTGGTGGGTTTTTATCGATGTTTGATTTGTTTTATGATCATATATATTTTTAGATTTCTATTTTAGAATATCATTGTTTTTTATCAGTTACTTAACTAATTTCATTAAAATTCTGAAGTAAGTGGACACGTTGGAGACAAAATGCTGAAGAGAGAAGGTTGAAATAGGGCAATAAAAGAAAGGTAGGTACTAGGCAAAAATACAAACAGAAAAAACAAGAAAGGAAAAGGAGACTTTGGTGGGCGAACCGGGTCTTCGTCTTGGGTTTTGGACAGGGACCCGCATTGACAGTTTAATCCGTAATTGGTTCCAGGATCCAAAGGTCAATTTCAGATGGGGACCGAGTTTGGACCTGTCTTAATGAGAACAAAGCAATGAAAAGAAGTGTATTATGGATCCTCAATCCACTGGATACATATACGGGTCTGGATTGTTCTTATTTGGTTCAGATGATAACGGATCCAAAGTCATTTTGTTCAATCTTCAGTATAAAACCTGGTGCTGATAGACAAACCAAGATGTTCAAATTAAGAGCAGCAACCACCGATCATCACCAAAATCGATGGCTGAGATTTCAAATTACATCCTTAGATGTATTATAGTATATCAAAATGGCCGCTCTATGGGTTTTCATATATTAAATCGGATACAAGATTCATGATCCATCACAATGATGTGTGTTAATACTTGTCTTATTTTGAGAGCTAACCAATTCAAAAGAGTATAAAAATAAAATTAAAGACGACAAGTTATACCCATAGTTGCATGAATCTGTGTGCTATAATACGGAGTCCCTAGTTGCGAAACCCTAAAATATTTTATGGAATGGTAGCACCACATGCTAAAAGATCTTCTAAATGTATCATTGAGGCATCGTTAATTTTATAAAATTAACTTGACATCCTAAATACAAATTATATTATTAAGGTTAAGAAGAGTACAATTATACTCATAATTGAAAACAAGTAAAGTCATGCAAAATTATGAGAACTAACATTTAATTGAGAAGAAAACAAGAAAAATTGTTTTATTTTTTTTCTGTTTTTGGATACAATAGGGGGGCATAACTGGTGGGTATCAAACTCATGACCTTCAAATTCGAGACCACCCTCTAACTTATTTCGAGTCTTCTCTGTTTTTCTTTTTCATCACACACACACACACACACACACACACACACATATATATATATATATATGTATGTATGTATGTATGTATGTATGTATGTATGAAAACCAATTTTTTTCTTTCTTGACATGTTAACTCATGCTCATCAAAGAAGCAAGACAAAAAAATGAAAGATAACATGATGAGCAGGATCCAATATATATATAAGAATTCTAAAGAATATATACATGTGTATATATATAGAGAGAGAGTGCGTGTGTGATTGGATGTTGCCCATCATTGATATTATTTACTCATGTTCAACTATTGTTTTTCGAAATATAAGTATAATAACATTATCTTTCCTTTTATAGTACACTTAACACTTTTTAAAATTATACTCGTGTCACCAAAAAACAATGAGTGAGTAGGATCTAACTTTCTTATATGTATATATTAATAATATTCTTAAGTGTAAAAATTTGCTTAAACATTTCTATCGTTGATATTTGAGATTAAGGATGAAGATTTGGTTTGCTTTGTATTTAATGCATGTTATGTATTAAATATAAAATACAAAATATAAGTGATGTTTTAATTGAAATCTTCAACATTGATCTCAAAAATAAAACGTTAAAAATGATTGAGCAAGACTATACACCTAACAACATTATGCACTTATCAATTAACACTACCCTTCTCTCTTTCTCTCTCTATGTATATCGACTAAATCGTGTTCACAAACCATTTTTTATTGACATGAATATAACAAATCTATTTTCATAAAATTTTAAATATTTTTTGCTATTAAAAATTATACATGTATCATAAAAAACAATAATCGAACATACGTGACAACATTGTGGTAGATTGGATTCATTTTTCTCTAATTCTTATATATACATACATATTTATATATATATATATATATATATATATATATATATATATATATATATATATATATATATATATATATATATATATATATAGAGAGAGAGAGAGAGAGAGAGAGAGAGAGAGAGAGAGAGAGAGAGAGAAGGTTGGCTGTTCGACACCAAGTTCACAGAGTAAAGACGACAGCACAAGTCAATGGCCCATTATGAAAAGAAAAGTAGGTGATGTATACGTCCCTTTGTTTGTTTGGTCGTTAGCGTGTGGGAACGTTACGAGAGAATACACGTAGAATCCGAGTCAGAGTGAGTCACACCCACCACTTGCCTGCCTCTTTCTGTGGGTCGCTCTCTTACTTTTCTCCACCTTTTTTCTCCTTGTTAATTTTTTTGTTCAAAGTCAGTCCAATCATTTATTTATTTATTCCAAAGTCTTACTAATTTAATAAACCATTTATTCGGATTAGTAAAAAAATATTTAAAAGTAAAAAAATAAAATAAAATATTGGAATTAACGGTATAAAACTGTCGGTTCCGGTTTTAAGGTTGATTCCGATTTTATAAAAGATGAAACCAAAACCAAAACCAAAACCAAAACCAGATCGAATGGTTTCTGATTTCGAGTAGGGTTTTGATTTCAGTTGATTCCTAACCACTTTGGTTCTGGTTCAAACCGTTGAGCGAGTTGAACCCAGCCTTAGAATGACCGAAATATGAGTAGATCAAACCAGACCCGAATCCATAGCTGAACGGTCCTGATTTGATCTCAACATATCACCAGGCCAGACCCACCTCCAATCAATGCACGAATTATGTCATTTGAAGCGGGGTGGGCCCAGTTTTTGCTCAAGGTAGGTTGGCTGCCTTTGCAAGTCCACCCTTGATGACGTGGATCCAGGCCAACTTTTTACACCTTGACTTGACTGATCTGGCACCGTTTTTTGAATTCGCCGTAGACTATACATGATTCAAGCATCTTCGTATAACGAATACGTCATTATGATACGTGGTATTAGAAATTATATTATGATATTTTGGTTTAATTCGGTTTGTACCATTAGTACTCGTTGATTTTGGCCAAAATACGTCATTATGATACGTGATATTAGAAATTATATTATGATATTTTGGTTTAATTCGGTTTGTACCATTAGTACTCGTTGATTTTGGCCAAAACACGTCATTATGATACGTGATATTATAAATTATATTATGATATTTTGGTTTAATTCGGTTTGTACCATTAGTACTCGTTGATTTTGGCCAAAATATGTCATTATGATACGTGATATTAGAAATTATATTATGATATTTTGGTTTAATTCGGTTTGTACCATTAATACTCGTTGATTTTGGCCAAAATACGTCATTATGATACGTGATATTAGAAATTATATTATGATATTTTGGTTTAATTCGGTTTGTACCATTAGTACTCGTTGATTTTGGCCAAATTCAGCCGGTCGAGCTGCTTAGGGCGGAAACTAAGTTACGAACACAACCGTAGGCTATAACGTTCGTCGACTTTGCGGACACTTGCCTTAGCTCAATGTAGGTTGGCCTAGAAATGGTCAGCTTTTAACCCGCTCAGTGGTTCCAACCAAAACCAAACTGGTTCAGGAACCGGTTAAATCTGGAACCACAATTGGATCCGGAATTAAGACCAGCTTGGTTTCACCTCTAATAAAATCGGAACCGGTCCCATGACGGTTCAGTTACGGTTCTAGGTTCCAGACTAACCAAAATCGATCGTTTGAAACTGTCAGTTCCAGTTTACCCGGAATCGGATGTGTCTAGGTTTGTCGATGGTCGTGCTGGTAAGTGAACCTATTTCTCAACGACCACGATCCAAACCAAATGATATGTCGATTTTTAACAAAATTTTATCTGAACTATTAGAGGATATTTGATATATAAGGTATAATTTTATTCATATAAGTTGCAAGAAGGTTCGAAAATATCGAAAAATGATCATATGATTAAGGATTGTTTTAGAGGCCATGTTCTTTCATTGTGTTAGAAGTCCATTGACACTTATGCCGGTGGATGGGTCATGTTGGGAAGGTAATTCCCACCCGTGCTGTCCTGCACCATATATATATATATATATATATATATATATATATATATATATATATATATATATATATATATATATATATATATATATATATATATATATAATGAGTATATTTATACAAATATATGTATATAAGTATTTCATGTGCATATATTTTTATATAAATAGACTAGTTTATATATATATATATATATATATATATATATATATATATATATATATAGAGAGAGAGAGAGAGAGAGAGAGAGAGAGAGAGAGATTAGTTTATATGTACATTCATGAATGCTTAAACAATGTCAAAGATTTTAACTAATGGATCAATGAGATCGATGATTTTAATTCAAATTTTAGAAGCAAAAAAATATCTTATACTCTTTGTAGGTACAATAAATGCACATGGTATTATTTGCTTTTTTATTTAAATATGTCAACCATTGGTATTAAAGATCGAATGGTTGAAATTTTTATGATATATATATTATATGTGTGTGTGTGTGTGTGCGTGGCTCATGTCTCCTGCAAGTTCCCATGTCGTGTTTGCTGCCCTTTCATTATTTCAAAGAGCCAAGCACCAAAAGCTTCCATTGAGTTGACGTAGAACTTGAAGAATGAGCTTATATATATATATATATATAAATTTATAGCCTTCCCAAATAAACAAATTTATAAAAGATCCATGTGCGGCATAATATATTCACTAGATTCCTAGTAGTATATTATATGTACTGGTGTACATTATTTTTTTTGCTAACCAACCTCATTATTCAATAATCTAAGCTTGGTATTAGATTCTATGTCGAGAAGGGTTGCACCCGCCGGTGTTCGAACCCACGACTGCCCATCTAGCAGTTAGAGACCCTTTCTGTGCCGCTTCACCGTTGGCTCTTGATGTATGCAATTTTTTTATTTGTTATTTTTATGGACATTTTAAATTAAATTTCTCAGATTCGAGAACAAAAATGAAATGGACTTCAACATAGACTGCAGGAATTGCTTGCTCTAACCTTAGTGATGGTGCAGTTTACCTGTCATAACTTTAATGAACAGGGTTGAGACCAACTACACCGTTCATTTGAGTCAAATTTCAATCACTTGCACATGATTCGGGTGGCAAGAGACTTGTAGGTCGCATTAGACACGATCGGTTCGGACCTGGCAGGCGGTTTAAATCAAACCTGAACCAGGCCAGGAACCTGTCTAAACAAGAAAAGACCAGTTATCAAGGTAAGAGAGGTCTCTAGGGTGTGTTTGATATAAGGTTTTAAAAGAACTGGACCTTGATTTTTTCGTGCTCATAATTTCGTGTTCGGTTGCACATCAAACATGAAACACATGATCGGAGTGAAACCGTGGTTCCAAAGGCCTGATTTGAGTGCATTTCGACACGAAGAAAGAGATAGGCCATAAGAATTGGACCAAAAAGCTTTGCATGAAATCCCAATCACATCCTTTGTTCGTGTTGCTATCCCGTCTCACACAAAAACCTAGGTATATATGCTCTTTATGGATCAAATATAAAACCATAATTATCCCGTGTCACACGTAGATCTAAGTCTATAGTTCTTGTACCAAGAACATCACATCATAAATCAAGCATACTCCTTAGAGTCACAACCCCTTCAAAATTTAGATTTTTTTATTAAGTTCATATGCCTCGAAGAAAATGTTGCATAGCGCTTCGCTATGCCAATGTCATAGCCTCCTCACTATTTTTATTCGCGCTTCGACTCTCGAGCAGGTGAACAATATCCAAAACCATAACAAAATTGTAAACACCCTCTCTCCAATTCAATTATGGTTCATCCTCTCATGGAACTCAAAACCTATTCATACGGCTAGTTTCCGTTCCATTTTATAAAAATTTTAAATTTTCATTTGTCTTTTCATTGGCTTCCTTCTTATTTTTTAAAGTTAAACCAAAACCGGAACCAGTGGTTAAGATTCGTTTGTGGTTCTCAATTCTAGTTAAACCGGAACTAGCGGTTACATGGGTAATGCAGTCTCGGATTATTTGAAACCAGCTATGTCTAATTCAAAGTTTGTAGTTTACCTCTGAGAGGGTTTATCGTCGTCGAGCATAACATAGGCAAGAACGGAAATCACGGAAAACTTGTTTGGACAGGGATTTACAGTCGATCCTTCCGTGTACCTTCTGTTGCTGTGCCATTGCTCTCTTTTCAACTTATGTTATTTAAGTTGGTTTAAAGCTATTTCAACAAAGAGGAGATTGACTTACTAAAGGGCAGGGGAGGATGGATCTACATGAAGGATTTCAGAGAGTTTGTACTTTTTATGAAATTTCAAAAAAGTTTTTAAAGAAAAATGTGATTGCCATTGCTCCCCAATTTTGTTTTAAGAAAATGGATAATCTGTAAAATACGAAAAGTTTAAACTTAGTATTGATATTTTATAATGAGTTTGGATTGGATTTTAAGAAAATTAAATCTTATTCATCGAAACATGTGATCGATGTTGTCCTAATTTCTCTCTCTCTCTCTCATATTGGGAACGAGTGAAGTGAATGGTGATACCCAGCAGCTCGAGACTCGAAGTCTGACTCTGAGACTGCCGCTGCAGTGCTGCCACCACCACCTCCTCATCCAATCTGCCGCATGCTGGTAATAACGATCGATTTTGAAGTTAGAAGGCACTTTGTTTCAAGGTTATCAATTTCACTGTTCTAAGATTGAAGATGGAAATGCCTAATAGAAAACTATGAAGCTAAGGGAGCCAGAAACTAAGAGGTCTTGATCAGTTATCAACTTTTGAAGCTGTTGGCGTTGATTTGATCCTTCTTATTGGAACAAGTCTGTCACTTTCTGAGCTTCTATCATCTTTGATACATCTTAAGACAGAGAAGTCGTGGACTTTCTTGTCATGTCATTGCAATCAAGTCGAGATCGCGATCACCCACAAACCAAAAGGCCAAGGAAGAACTAGGTCACGAACCAAAATAGGACCCAAAATCGAGGATCAACTGGTTCAGTTCTATTCTCACCTTCCATGGAACCGGCACCAACAGTTTTAACCCATCGGTTGCTTTTTTCTATTTAAAAAATTTGAAGTTTTTTTCTGGTTTGAAATGGTTTAAGACTCAAATCGGAACCCGAACCAGGACTGGTCTTCTTGCTTTCATGAAAACTGGGACCGGCAGTTTGTAATCGCCGCTTCCGATTCACATGAAACATGCCATATCTAAGTTGTGTTGTGTTTGAATGTGTTCAGTGTTTTTTGTTCTCCATGTCACAAACGGACCTATCTGCTCTCGACCTAGCTTAACAGGTTGAACCACAACCGAACCGAACACGGAACCACCCTGCGGGTTCCAAGTAATTTTTTCTGTTTCAATTTTAAGCATCATCTTAACTTTTGAATGAAGCTAGAACCAGACCGGGTTGAAGGCGGAATCCAGACCCAGAAGGGGGCGGTTCAGTTCGGTTCCAATTCCAGATTTTGGTGAAAGTAGAAAATGCCAGTCCGGAACCAATGGTCCCCAGTTTGCCCAGAACCGAACAGGTCTACTTGCAAGTCAGTAGGAATCCATTTCCGAACTGTTTGCCTCCTCAAGATGCTGATACTTGCAACAGAGACCAATTCATGGCAGTCTACTTGGTGCTTTTCTTTTATTATTTGCATTTTATGCAACACGATTCGGAATGAAGCAAGGCAAAACTCTAGGTTAACTTATGTAGGACCTGTCAAACTTGATTAACTCTAGACGTGGTTAGTTCGGGAAAAACCGTTGGTTTCGCCAAGAGCCTCGAACTGTAACTGAACCAGTTCCAGAACAGTTCCAGTTAGGGTTCTATAACTGGCCATTTGGGCTAAATTTCGAATCTGGTTTAGGGTGATTCTGGATCCGGTTAATAGAATAATACATGTAAGGAGAAGTAAAACAAATGGAAAGGTTCGGATTTGAAAGATAGTCTGAGTGGCCACCATTGGCCTGGTTAATTCAGTCACAGGTTAAATAGATGACTATTAGTTTCAAAATGCATGGATGTATTTTGAACTTCAAAATACATGGAACCTGCGTTCTGGTTCCGGTTGGAACCGCTAGTTTCAAACTACTGAACCCAAAATAGGTTGCGGTTCCATTTCCAGTGTGGTTTACCAAGCACCTAAACTGATGCTAAACCAGTTGGTCCTCTGCTGGGTTTCAGCTTTGGTTATGGGTCGACCTGGTTTAGTTACAGGTTGAACTGTCGGACCGGTTAATAATAGGTCTAGATTAGTTAAGATTGCTATCACCACAACATAACTAGGGTGGAACCAACAATTCCAAACCGAACTGGCCTGGGGCTGGTCTTTGAGTATTCAAATGCACAGTTTATACCTAGGGTGGCAATTTTCGTTCCGACCCAAACCCGACACGAGAAATCCGTGTTTGAGTCATATAAACTGTGAGCTGCTTATAAGACTCACATCGGGTCATCTAAACATTCACTCCTTCAATTAACCACATTAATGAAATATTTGCCATCCAAATTGAGCCACTAAATGAATAGAAGAGTATGCTGTATTATGTAAATGAAGGTATTTGAACCTTAAATCAACATCAACCTCATCTATATTGCATTTAAAGGACCATTTTTTTCTATGATGAGAAAGACAAAGTTATATGAACATGCGGTGCATCAAATTCATGACCTTAACTTGTGAGTCAACATGTGTTGACTGAGCTATTGTTTAGGGGATTACTATTTGTACACCTTTTAAATATATACACACTGATTTTTTAATATTAAAATTATTCCTTGTTACTTTCTCTTTCCTCTCTTACCCAATTCTAATAAGAGTCTCTCTCAACGGAGGGGATTACTATTTGTACACCTTTTTACTATATGCAAACTTTTTTTAATATTGAAATTATCCCTCATTACTTTCTGTTTCCTCTCTCACCCAATTCCAATAAGAGTCTCTCTCGACGGATCTCTTTATAATAAGAGTAAAATCGAAATCATGACAAAAAAAAAAAGGGTGTGTACTAATTAATTATGTGTTGAAGAAACGACAGTTGACTATTTATGTTTATTGATAAGTGATACTTTGGAAAATTTTACAACAACAACAACAACTAAGCCTTTTCCCATACTAAACGGGGTCGGCTACATGGATTCTTTGTTTCCACATATCCCTATCGTGTGCCATGTTAGCAGCTAACTCCCAATAAGCTAGATCATTCTTGATTGTTTCTTTACAACACTTTTGTGGTCGTCCTCTACCTCTTTTAATACTTTCCAAATTTAGTTTTTCTAACCTTCTTACAGGTTCTTCTTTTGATCTTCTTCTATATGTCCAAACCATCTTAAACGATGTTCTCTCATTTTATCCTCTATTGGTGCCACTCCTAATTCGTTTCTAATAACCTCATTATGTATACGGTCTTTTCTTGTATAACCACTCATCCATCTCAACATCTTTATTTCTGTCACAGACATCTTTTGTACATGTTGATGATTAACTGCCCAACACTCAGAACCATAAAACATGGCAGGCCTAATTGTTGCTCTATAATATTTACCTTTTAACTTTAATGGTATCTTCTTATCACAAAGAATACCTGATGCTCCTCTCCATTTTAACCAACTAGCATTAATTCTATGTGTAACATCTCCATAAATTCTTCCATCACTTTGAAAAATTAACCCTAGGTATTTAAAACTTTCCTTTCGAGGAATGCAATATGTGCCAATTTTAATTTCTATGTCCTTTGAAGTAACCAAATGATCAAACTTACATTCCACATATTCTGTCTTTGTTCTACTAAGTCGGAGGCCTTTGCTTTCTAATCTTTCTCTCTATAGTTCCAATTTTCTATTAACTTTTTCCTTAGACTCCTCAACTAATACAATGTCATCTGCAAATAACATACACCAAGGTACTTCATCTTGAATATATTTTGTTAACTCATCCATCACCATTATAAATAAGTATGGACTTAAAGTTGATCCTTGATGTAACCCAATATTAACTTCAAAGAAGTTTGTCATTCCTTCATGAGTCCTCACACATGTTTTTGCACCATCATACATGTCTCTTATAAGGTTAATATATGTCAATAGGATACCTCTTTTTTCCAAAGAACCTCTCTCGGTACCCTATCATAAGCTTTTTCTAAATCAATAAATATCATGTGAAGGTCTTTCTTTTTTGCTCTAAAATGTTCTATAAGACGTCTCAAAAGATGAATTGCTTCAATAGTAGATCTGCCTTGCATGAATCCAAATTGGTTCTCTATTGTACTTGATACTTGTCTTAACCTACGTTCGATAATTCTTTCCCATAATTTCATAGTATGACTCATTATCTTGATACCTCGATAATTCGCACAATTTTGAATGTCTCCCTTGTTCTTATATATGGGTATAAGTGTACTTGCTCTCCATTCCTCGGGCATCTTTTGGTTTTTCCATATTTCATTAAATAGTCTTGTGAGCCAAGTGATTCCTATTTCTCCTAGTATTTTCCAAACTTTTATAGGAATATTATCTGGTCCTATCGATTTACCACCCTTCATATGTTTAAGAGCCTCTTTGACTTCTTTTGAATACGTCGGTAGAAATTGTGGTTTATATACATTTCTGACTTGGCTAAATCTCCTAAACTAATACTAACATTTTTATTTTCATTAAAAAGATTATAAAAATAGTTTTTCCATCTATTTCTTATATCATCATTTGCCACTAGAATTTTTTCATCCTCATCTTTTATGCATCTAAATGTAGACATGAAAATTTTACTTCGGAGTTTATGGGAAACTCGAAGCGGAACTTTTCTATCTAAGCTTGTGCGAGCGTGCCAGCTAGTTTGCAAAAACTAGCAAAGGTTTTTGAAAGTTTTTGACTCCTTTGGCGATTGTAGGCAAGCAAACTCTTTTCACTTAAACCTTCTTGAACCGATACTCAAGGGTCGGTTTAGGCACTTAGAAACTTCAATTGTGAAACAAGTATAACTTCATTTCACGTGAATAACAAGTGCTTTGAAAGAATTTTGTTTGTGCACTTTTGATTCAATACTTAAAATAAACAAGTCCTGAAAAACAAAGTATTCTGTTTTCAGGGCTTGTTTCTAAAATCAATTTGGATGTGCTACAGGTCTCCAAAATTCATCAAAAGTTTACCAGACCAAGTCTGTAGTGTGGAGAACCTATGACTTTTTACAGATCTGAATTTGGAAATATATTGAATCAAAATTAAATATGAGAAGAGGACTAACTCACAAGCCCAGAACTGCTCTATCACAGAAATACAGAGACTCAAAGATGAGCCTATATCTCAGTGATATGAATTCTGAATTTGATAATTTTGATGTTGTTGGAAAGCTATAGATGTTAGCTTTCCAATGCATAAAGAATCAAGTGATTTGGACCTTTGTGGACAGAGATATGAGATTTTTACCCAACTTCTGTTTTAGGAAATCCGACTGTACAGAAAGTGTTCAGATTTTGATTCGGTCGTTGCATAATTTTATTACGGGTTTGCACAGTCCTAAAATTCTTAAAAATTTTATTTCTAATAATCTTATGTGTGCAAATGACGCTCCTAAAATTTCAGCTCATTTGGATCACGGAATTAGAAATTAAAATTGCGACAATTAAGTATGTAGATGCAGAAAATGGATTTTCAGTTTCATAGAGAATATGTGCAAATGCATACTCACACGAAAGTAAATTGCACCCACTCTATATCCGAATTTAAAACTCACGCGAATTGAAACTGCAGCAACTATACGTCCCAAATTAAAAATCACACGAAAGAAATGTACATATTAGCTTAAGCATAGAGGGGGTAAGAAGTATAGAGTGTTTATAACATATATTGGAGAAGAATATCAAACAATTAGAGTGCACGTGTGTGTGGATGGTGATTCATCCATGAAATGAAATTTATAGCAACTCTACATCCCAAATTAAAACTCAAACGAATGAAATATACCTATTAGCTTAAGCATAGAGGGAGTTAAGAAGTATAGAGTGTTTATAACATATATTGGGGTAGGAACATAATCAAACAATTAAAGTGCAAGTGTGTTTTAAGGGTGTTTTATCCATCAAATGAAATTTGCAACAACTCTAAATTATTACAACTTGGGAGGAGATGAAACTCCATTAATACAACTCCATTCAATGAATTAAAAGAAAGAAAACGAAATTTGAATTAAGCAAGATGAACTTACACAAAATTTGGAATAAAAAAGGCCGGGGATTAAGAATGAATCCGGACACCCAAGCTTGCTTCCTTCAATCTCCCTCAACCTCTCACCTAGCTCCCTCTCCTTGAACCCTTCTTAGAATACACGACCCTCTCTTGCTGGATTTTTCCCTCACCTAGCTAGCACTCACCCCAATGTGGCAGCCTCTCTCCAAGATCTTTGTCAATCAGGAACCCGCCCCCCTCTTGGCCCCTTTTATAGGCCAAGGGGGGGCTGGTTCTAGCTTCTTCCATGGGGCGGGCTGGACCTTGATTCCATGGGGTATTGATCCTATTTGATCTAGCCTCTAGTGGTCTCCCTTGTGGTTGACATAGACCAGCCCATGTGGGTTGAGCCTAGGTGCAGTCGGTTTAGCTTTGAGTGCAGATCTAGACCATGTGGCCAATTCTTACAATTTTGATACAATTCATTGCAAAACATTTTGCTTTAGCTGTGCCCTTTCAATTCAATCATAACTTGCATTTGATCCTTGATTTGTTCAGCTCCATCTTAAATTTAATTCCCTACGGGCATGTCTTGATTCTGCATTTGGTGAATTATACACCATGCATTTGGTCTTTAACTTGTATTGGATGCCATTCATGTCATTTGGTAGAGTGGGCTTCATCCGGCCATGTATGGGTTTGGCATTGGCTTATGCTTCATACGGCCATGTATTGGCTTGAGCTTCATCCAACCATGTATTGGCTTGAGCTTCACCCGACTATGTATTGATTCAGAGTTGATTTGTGCTTCATCCCGACTAGGTATGGGTTTGGAATCGACTTGTTCTTCAAGATCTTGGCCCAAGTCGAGCCTACTTGACTTGATATCTCCCGGATAAACTTGACTCCCTTGTCTTCTTGTATTTGAATTCACCTTAAGATGCCATGGGATTTTTGACTTGATCAGGCGAGTTTCCATCCAGTCTTGATTTGCTTTTTGAACATTTACCAAGGTCTTTGTACGGGCCAAGGTTTGGGTTCAAACATGGGATTCGATTGATTTGAATTTGAAACCTTTTAACTTTTGAAAACATTTATAAACAAGTTAAATTCCAGCCTGTAAAACTTTTGAAAGAGATTTTCACACGAATTGAGTTTAAAACCTGACAAACATTTTTAAAGCTTTCTTTTGAAATTTTCGCAACATTTTTATTTTAGGGTGTTTACACTAACATAATTAAGATCTTTAGTTTTCTTATCTCTAGCCCCAGCTATCATAAAAATATCTATTTCACCCTCTTTTGAGTTGAGTTTTTTATATAAGTCCTCTCAAATCTTAGCTTTTGTTTCACTAACGGCCTTTTTCGCTTCATTCTTTGCTTTCTTATAAGTTTCTAAAGTTTCACTAGTTTTCTTGGCATAATGTAATTTTTAACATGCCCTCTTTGCCTTGATTTTATTTTGTACTACTTCTCTCCACCACCAAGCTTCTTTTTGTGCTGTTACACCTCCCTTAGATACCCCTAATACATCTTTCGCTACTTTCCTAATATGTATAGCCATATTGTTCCACATATCACAGGGTGTGCCAACATAATTCCAAACATCTCCTTGAAGGACTTTTTTGTTTAAATATATCTTCTTTCTCGCTTTTGAGGTTCCACCATTTAGTCCGAATAACTCGATGCACTCTTTTCTTCTTTGTCCATTTTTTTATTTGTAAATCCATAACTAAAAGTCAATGTTGGGTGGTTAAGCTTTCTCTTGAAATTACCTTACAAACTTTACAACACGCTCTATCTTTTTTTCTACAAATAAAGTAATCAATTTGTGTTTGTGATAAGCCACTCTTATAAGTAATTAAATGTTCATCTCGTTTTCTGAAGATTGTATTGACTATAAAGAGATCAAATGCCATAGCATAATTTAAAATCTCCCTATCTTCCTCGTTTATATCCCCAGAACCAAAGTTTCCATGAATCCCTTGATATCCTAATGCCTCTTTACCGACATGTCCATTTAAATCTCCTCCTAAACAAATCATCTCCCTTTGTGGAATCTTTTGAAACACCTTATCTAACTCTTTTGGAAACACCTTATCTAACTCTTCCCAAAAAACTGTCTTTATACTATCTTCTAGTCCTACTTGGGGTGCGTAAGCACAAACTATATTCAAAACGTCATGATTCGATCACCATATCGTTGTATGTCTACTACACTCTCCTTTAAATCTTTATTTTTGATAATACCAACTCCATTTCGAGCCTTTTCTTTACCTAAGTACCATAATTTAAAACCTGTAACCTCTATCTCTTTTGCTTTTTCTCCAACCCATTTTGTCTCTTGTAAACATAGAATATGAATCTTTCTCCGAATCATAGTATCTACCACCTCCATTAGCTTACTGGATAATGTTCCGATATTCCAAGAACTAATATGAATCTTATTATCTAGGACTAGCTTCCTTACCCCCCGCATTCGTCCATAATCAAAATGCGGAAACCCTCTCTGAAAATTTTTCACTACATTCGGGCGACAATGTAGTGGGACTAACTTCTTTACCTACACCCGTCCATGACGTGGGAACCCTCTCTGCAATTGATTCACTATATTCGAGCGAAAATATAGTGGCCCTTGCTTACTTCTTATTGCACTTGGGCTCTGCAGCACGTCGCTAGGCGAGGACGCCCCAAAGCAATGCTCATAATTTTTGTAATCCATGTTATAAAAATCTCACGAAGTTTTACGTTGGTTGTCGAAAGCCTAACATAACCCTCCTCCTTTATCCGGGCTTGGGACCGGCAATGCAAGGGTGATCCCTTACATGGGTGGAGTTACTTTAGAAAATTTTAATTTGAGTAAATTATTTTTTAAAAACTTTATGTAATTTTTATGATGTTATTTAATTATTAGTGGTAAATTCTATATGGATCAGTTTAATTGATTTTAATAACTGATCTAAATGAATATTTTCGTACACTAATTTATAGAATGGAGCCACTTGAAACAGTTACTTTTTTTCCCGAGAATTTGGAAAATGTGTCAAACTTTAAACACGTTTCATTTGTGGCTGTTGTTGGATAATAAGTCTCAAGCTCAAGGGTATGCTTGCGAAGCTGGTGATGCCCCTGTTCTATAATTGGGTTGTTGACTTGACGCCGCTTGGGCAATTACTTTGGAGGTGGAATTCTTATCACTTATACACTTCCCGTGTCATATTGTGTTGATTTTAGTTTCGATGCAGCTCATGTTATAGTGTTATGAAAATTTAGAAAAGTCCGTGGTCTTTGTTCGTTTTAATTGTTTTGACTCGTCTTGCTACGTTACACTTGTAGACAACCAAATTTTCATCGAAGGCTTATTAACTTGATTTTGGCGATCGTTTAACTAAGTTATTTGGTAGTAAAAATAATGTTTCGTTGATTTATAATTTGAGTGAATGATTTATTTATTTTTGATGGCTTTTATTAAATTTCTTTAATATTTATGGAGTTAGATAATTATTGGTGATATGCAAACCAGTTAAATCCTTTTTTGGGCGTAACTCGATGCTTGTCACGAGTATCAATCCTCGAGCGGTTAACCCAACGGCCTAGCCCAAGACAACTAGAGGCTGGTGACGAATGTGAATCCTCTGGTTGTTACAATGGCCGGGTCATGACAGCTTTACCTTTTCAAACTCTCCACGAAATCGTTAGCAGTTGAAGAATTAAATATTTCCAAGAAGCTGCCCTTAGCAGCTGGCTCTAAGAGATTAGAAGTGTCCGGTGACTCTTAGGTTGTTCTTAACCAACTCATTGGTATATCTAATAGGAGTTGTGTCAGCTGCTGGTACAATTTATTTATCTTTCAATTGAATGAGGAAGTTTTTTTATTGGTTCTGTTACAATAGGTTAAGCTATTTTTAAATGCTTGTTCTCATTCAAAATGATGGGTGCTTGCTATCTATGGTATCTGGTGTTCTGGAAGTTTTTTTTTTTGCATAAGCATGTGAAAGGTAGATGATCAGTTGTTTTGGTTTCCCTTTTTGTTATAATTGCGATGGGGCCTTAGTTCAACAATGCTGAATGCCTGTTAAGATAATGGTTTATGTGCAATTTCTCTGCATTCACGTGTTTCTTCGTGAGCATGTCATGTCAGCTTTCCTTAGCATTTATCTTTCTTGTTTCCTAGCTCAGCCATCATAGACCACAATGTGTGTGGGCGAGAGTGGGATATATATAGCAGAAGGGTTTTTGGTTCTCCATCTTCTCGTGTTGGGTTCTACTATTTTGAATATCAAAATGGCAAAATGAATTATGTGGGTTCATCTTTGATCATGTGCTTCTATGGTTGTTTCGCATGAATATGGGTTTACCTTCACTACTTTTTCTGCTTGTGTTGTTTGTATCTGCCTATTATATGCACAATTAACAGGGAGGGGACAGGGTGCTGAAGGATTGAGAATTACAGGGTATTGTTTGACAATTGGCTACTTTAGATGATTGTGATCTCATTTTACAAGCATATAATGCGTTCTACATATTCATGCGATTGCTTAATGCTTTGCATGAATGTGAGTGGCCAGCTTCTTGTTTTTACTGTTTCTATCTTCACTCTTAACGTTCTCTGTCCATTTACTTGGTCTTTTTTGCATGAACATGTAACTTCTGCTTCTCTTGTTTCTGTTTATTGAGTTCTTTATCCACCTTGGTTCTTTGTTCTTGCTTCTTAGTTTTCATGGATGCTGAACTGAGCTGATCGAGATTCTGTCTTCTTGTTTGGGTTCTGATTTAGTGCGGTAATTAGCTTGGTTAGCTTAACCAGCATGAATAACATTGAAGAGGGATCAACCAGCTTTTACGTGCTACTTTGGGTGGACACGAAAAACAGAAATCTTGTGCCATGTCTATGCTATTTTTGTTTATATCGCCAGGAATGCATCTTTTGGATTATTTCATGTTTATGCGATAAGCAGGTCAGCTGAAATACAACCCGATTTCATGTTTTCGGGTTAGTGTGTTGTGTCTTGTATTGGCAGATCTTGTAGCAAAAGGATCAAGTGGAGGAAGCACAACTGACTGCCCGACAACTCGTGTTGAACTGTCACCAGCTTGATGGGATATATAGAGAGAGATTAATCCATGCTCACATCCATCCATGCTCTAATCTTTTTAAAGTGGATTAAATGCATTCGATACTAATTTGAATATATATATAAGTGATTGAATTCTGTCTTCGGTTATTTTTTGGAGTAAGAGTAATAATAGTCTTACATAGTTTTCTAAAAACCCTTAAAACATTTTTAAGTTACACTCGTACTTAAAAGCAAAATATGATTGAAAATGTCAGTGGTGGATAGTATATATATATATATATACATGTTGCTTCATATTCAAAAGAAAAGTATATAAACCACAATTTCTACCAATGTATTCTTAAACATATGAAGGGTGATAAATCAGTAGGATGAGACAATATTCTTATAGAAGTTTGAAAAATCTTAGGAGAAACAAGAATCTCTTGGCTCATAAGACTATTTAATGAAATATGAAAAAACCAAAAGATACCCGAGGAATGGAGAGTAAGTACACTTATACCCATATATAAGAACAAGAGAGACATTCAAAATTGTGTGAATTATCGAGGTATCAAGTTAATGAGCCATACTATGAAATTGTGGGGAAAAATTATCGAACATAGGTTAAGACAAGTATCAAGTACAACAGAGAACCAATTTGTATTCATGTCAAGTTTATCTATTGTTAAAGCGATTCACCTTTTGATACTTCTTATGGAACATCTTAGAGCAAAAAAGAAAGACCTTCACATGATATTTATTGATCTAGAAAAAGCTTACGATAAGGTACCGAAGGGGGTTCTTTGGAAAACCTTGGAAAAAAGAGATATTCTATTGGCATACATTAACCTTGTAAGAGACATGTACGATGGTGCAAAAACATGTGTGAGGACTCATGAAGGAATGACAAACTTCTTTGAAGTTAATATTCGGTTACATAAAGTCCATACTTATTTATAATGGTGGTTGATGAGTTAATAAAACATATTCAAGATGAAGTGCCTTGGTGTATGTTATTTGCATATGACATTGTGTTAGTGGAAGAGTCTAAGGAAAAAGTTAATAGAAAATTGGAACTAATGTGATGGAAAGTTTTAAATACCTAAGGTCAATTTTTAAGAGTGATGGAAGAATTGATGGAGATGTTATGCATAGAATTAATATTGGTTGGTTAAAATGAAGAAGATCATCAAGTATTCTTTGTGATAAGAAGATACCATTAAAGTTAAAAGGTAAATATTATAGAGCAACAATTAGACCTACCATGTTTTATGGTTGTGAGTGTTAGGTAGTTAACCATCATGTACAAAGATGTGTGTGACAGAAATGAAGATGTTTAGATGGATGAGTGGTCATACAAGAAAAAAATGTATGCATAATGAGGTTATTAGAAACAAATTAGGAATGACACCAATATAGGATAAAACGAGAGAATATCTTTTAAGATGGTTTGAACATATAGAAAGAAGATTAGAAGAAGAACCTTTAAGAATGTATGAAAACCTAAATTTGGAAAGTATTAAAAGAGATAGAGGACGACCACAAAAGTGTTGGAAAGAAACAATAAAGAATGATCTAGCTTATTGTGAGTTAACTGCTAACATGGCACATGATAGAGCTCTGTGGAAACAAAGAATCTATGCAGCCAACCCCGTCTAGTATGGGAAAAGCTTAGTTGTTGTCGTTATGTTGCTTCATGCCAATCCTATTTTTAGTAACTATTGTGGCGTGCAGTTCTCAATTTTGCACTTTGGTGTGCAGGGCACCATGGCTATCCCGGCTAGTGGGTCAACTCAAGAGAATCTTCAAGTTGATGGCCTGGGTATTCATATCTGGTAAGGTGCTTCCACAACCCCTGCTTGACAATTAAAATAAGAAAGTCCTATTAGAATTTAATCCTAGCATTAAAGTACATCCTTCACTGAAGTAGAAGCTCAAATCTTCTCTTGCATCTTCATTAAACAGAAATGCATTGAGACCTGCAAATATTTGTTTCATCAAAAGGTTCATTTAGATTCAACTGTCAAAGGAAAAAGCCAATTTGTTTCGTGTCCGACCAACGGCGGATCTACCTACAAGGGTGGGGGGGGGATGGCCGCCTCCTGAAATTTTGACATTTCACTGTAAAAGCTACATTTTACAGTTGAATACTGGTTGGGATTCATGCTTCACCCCCCCCTAACACCATGAAATACATACTTTCACCAGTGCAATCCAGCTTATCCTTCTGGTTCTTGCCTGTGCCACAATCTGACAGTTCAAATCTCTACCCCCCTCCCCAGTATACAACCATCCGCGTAGTCAAACTAATAAATGTACAGGTCCCAGTATGGCACTGCCATTTTCTGCCGTCCATCTGGAAAATGGACGGCCAATAAGCTCGCTTCCCATCTAACTTTAAAACCACCCCTTGGTTCATCTTTTCTCAGTAAAGTTCCGAAACCAAGAATTCATGGTAAAAATATCCAATTCAAATTTAAGATTGAACTGAGATATATGACTATGATCCATGGATATCCGATCCAGAGAAACAGTATGGTTAATCTGCACTTTTAACTTCTCAAACTTAAACGAAGTGAAATAATTTCAATAGCGAAACCAAAATCAATGGAGAATCCAAAACCGATTCATTGGTGCACCAACTATTTCTCTAAGATCAACGCAGATACGAAGTATCTAGATAACATAAGTACATATAATCCATGGGTGCCTGGAAGCCCAACTAATCCTATGCAGGCTGGGTCGGCCCACTATGGGGTTAAAGCTCTCCCTCAACTGGTTTGATCCATCGGTAAGGCTTGACAAAAAGACCTTGCTCAAGGGGAAACAAGTGCCGAATGCTCTAACTAGCGAAACTCTGTTTTTTTTTGGTACAAAGGGAGATACATATCTATGTATGTGTGTGTGTGAGAGAGAGAGAGAGAAACCAGCTCAGTTTTTTTGCAGTTGGTCTCTCTCCTCTTCAATGCTTGAAGGGCTGTCCTGCTTGAAGGTCCTACTTGCGCCCAAACAAGGAGCTCAGATCTCTCGCCTCCTATAATAAGTGTAGGTCTTACGCACACATTGAAGGGAACGGTTAAAACTCGACAGAAAAGCTAGGCTAGCAGAAGCCCTTATATATATATATATATATATATATATATATATATATATATATATATATATATATATATATATATATATATATATATATATGTAAGAGAGAGAGAATGATTGGTATACAGTTGCACACTTGGGGTGTGTTTGATTGCAAGGTTGGGACTGCGGAACCAGAAGTCAAGTTCAAGTTCCAACAGCCCACCCTCGGGGTGGATCGCTAATAGGTGTAGTAATCAGATAAGAAGCAAGTTGTATGATCTCGCTTTACTGTGTGCTGCGAGATATGTGTTTGATTACAATGAGAATTGAAATCGTAGTTTTAGTCTCATAATCCTAAGACTCATAATTAAATACTTCCCTAAATATAACAAGGAACTAGAACCCTTGTTCCAATTTCAATAGCCCACTGCTTGGTGTTGACTGTTGATGGGCTTAATAATCGGATTAAAAGTGGGATTGTATGACTTTGCTTTTTACTGTGTTGAGGTTTTCATTTGATTCAGCTTCATAATTAAGCACCCTCTTAGGTGCTAGTATGTTCAAACAAATCTCAGTCATCCATCATAGAATTAAATTACAATGGGAATTAGAAACATAGTTTTACTTCCTTAATTTGAAGCCTCTTAATCAAACACCTCTTTAAGTGCTATCATATCTAAACACATCTCAACCATCTATCTTAAGTGATAGATGGTTGAAATTTGAATTAATCTTAGGTAATTGATCGTTTAAATTTGAATTCAAAGAGCTATCCATCTTAGGTAATTGATGGTTGAATTTAGAATTCAAAAAGTACATGTTTACTTTTTATGTGTTTTTAAATATAAATATTAATCATTCATCACCTATTATAGTTGAAATTTGTTTGGATACGCTAGCACTTTAATGTGTTGACATAAATATATATACACATACTCATATTCTTATCAGTTCAAAACGTGGGAAACCAATATATCATATAATTATACACAACCAAATGTATGTAGTACATTAGTCGTTTACAATAAGCAAAAGCGAAATGGGAGGCCATAATGCAAATCAGGCTATCCATCTTCCTTGCTCATCTCTTATAAGGCCACCACACCCAGATTTATCTGTGTTTTACCTCGTGCACCCTTTGGTATTCACTTCCACGCTTTGCTACTCTTTCAGGAGGATCCAACTGATTCTTTTTGTTTGAAACTATAAGCTCACATGGGATAGAAACATTTGGTAAGAACTATAAGTAATTCATTGTTTGATTTGCTTTGTATTTGACATTCGAAATCATGGTTCCGCGTTTGATTTGCTCTTGGACCTATACTTGGTTTCAACTTCAAAACTGTAGAAAGTTTTGGGGATTTAGTATAGGTTGGATTTTTGGCGTTTTGCGAGCCTTGTTTTGTGAGGTTAATGTTTCACAGATTTTTTTAAAGTGAAATCTGGCCCATGGAATTGTAGTTTTGTGGCCCTCTTGTGTTTCACGACGTGGACCTGATACCGTAGTTATTAAAATTGAGATTTTAACTCACATGGTACCGTGAATCAAACACCCCCTAATGGTCTTACTCGGACACCCCCCTCCTCATAGGACCCTTTTATCCATTCTCATTAATCATGTTTAGGTGAACCACCATGTAACTCCAAAAGTGGTGTTTCGTGGTGGCTCCCTCCACCTCAATTTTTCCTTCGGATACTGATGCAATCCCCCCACAGACCAAGAGAAGAACCTCATAATCTTGTCAGACCTTATCCTTATCCGATACCTTTGTAATGCCTCCTTAATTTCTCAAAACGTGGACTTCTATTTGTTGGCCGCTTAAATAATATTCTCCTTCACCTTCTGTCCACTTTTATATGTTACTTTTAGTAGATATGCACTGAATTGTAGGGTCATGTTTATAGTTGTCTAGATCTTAAAATCATAGAATTTTATGATCCTCTAAAAAGCTGAAAGATCTCGATCCCAATCTCTAAAATCTTAATGAGGTCCCTATCTTGAACATAAAATCCTTAAAATTTTACAATCGACCCAAATGATCCTACTACTTAGAAGAAGCTATTTACGAAAAAAATAATATCCATGAAAAGAAGCAGCCACGATGATTTCTCGCCTTTGAACGTCTCGCCATAGTTGCACCTAATAAGGGTTCACCCTTTTCCTTTGTTTTTCTCGCACTTAAACCCGCTTGCCCTTTTTGTTGTGCACCGAGAGACACTAGCACTAGCTTTTTAAGATAAATGGTGGCAACATTATATGTTAACATAATCAACAAATCTCAACCATCTCATTTGAAACATAAATAATTTTAATTTTAATTTTAAAAGTATCCTTATGCCTTTTAAAAGTGTAATTCATTAAAAAAAGCAATTCTTGCTTTTGGATTTGAATTTCAACTATCTATCTTTTAAATTAGATGATTGAGGTTTGTTTAGATATGTTAGCAAATATATCATGTAATATATATAATTGGGAGTTGCTAGACATCTTTTCATGTCAAACTTGATGATTTGTTCCCATTCGTGCGAGCTACCTGTCAACAGGATTGATATTATTAGACATCTTTTCATGTCAAACTTGATGATTTGTTCTCATTTGTGCAAGCTACCTGTCAACATGATTGATATTATTTAATGCACATGAGTGCATTAAGTGCGATATGGGATGAGTGCCTTAATCACCACCTCGCACTGATGCTGATGATGATCATGGGAGGTTGTCTAGCAACTCTCTCTCTCTCTCTCTCTCTCTCTCTCTCTCTCTCTCTCTCTCTCTCTCTCTCTCTCTCTATATATATATATATATATATATATATATATATATATATATATATATATATGTATGTTCACTCGTTGTTTTTTTATGGTGAGTATACTTTAAAAAAAATTAAGTTTTGAAAAGACAAGAAAGTTTAAAAAAAATTAAGTTTTGAAAAGACAAGAAAGCTATATTTATTTGACTCATGTCACCTAAAAGCAATCAGTGAATAGGATCCAATCACTCTATTTATGTGTGTATATATACAGTAAACAAAACTTTGAAAGCATTAGAGGTACCATCGGATCCTGATTCAATCCCACAATCGTCGATCTTTGGACCCTCATGTGGCTTTAGGTAGGATCTACGATCTTAACATCAGCAGTCGTGTCTAAGTGGTGATTTTATTTACATTACCAACAGTGTGGGTTGTTTCATGTTTGTGCTATAAGCAGTTCAACTCAAATACAACCTGATTTCGTGTTGTGTTGGTGTTGTCGAGTCGTGTCTTATATTGCGCGCCCTGGTAGCAATGCAATAAAGTGTAGGGAAGCACAGCAACAGACTGTGGAACACCCATGTTGTTCACCGGATGAGGCCTCACACTATACGCAGGAAAGGGGAGACGGCATCTTTCAGTTTCGCATAAATTATTCATTTCTGATCACCTGGCTCTACTCACACACCATGCCCCCCAAAATGGACTCTATGATGCATGCTCCAACATCCCCAAAGTAATAATTCCATGCTTAGTTATTTGTTTGTTCTTTTAATTCTAGCACCTTTAAGTGGACAATGATGCTGGTAGGAAGGAGTTCGACTCCCACGGGGTGCATGTGTGGGTATGGGTGTTAGGCTTCAGGTCTCCTCTTGTAACAAAAAAAAAATGGCATGCGAGATGAGTGACGTCGGTGCTACCATCCTCACTCCTAAAGGAGACAACAGCTTCAGCCTTATAGCACAATAAAAAGCGGGGTCCCGATTATGAGGCCCATCAGTGGCCCACCCCCAGGAACTGGAGCCAGAGTTCCAGCTCCGTAGTCCCTGACTCGCTATTAAACACCCCCTAATGGTATCAATTATTAACGTCCATATAGACTTAGGACCCCACATTGGCAGCGCAATAGGACATGACCAATGTATCTCAGCTAAGCTCAGCTCAGCCTTCTGGTGCTTGCCTGTGCCAATCGGACCGTTCAGGTTCTTGCTCCCTTCCTGTGATACAAGTATCCACCTAGTCAAACTTATAATTTTGCAGGTCCCAGCACGGCAGTGTCTTTCCTGCCGACCTTCTGCAAAATGGGCAACTCACTTCCCATCTTAACTTCAAAATTTCCAACATTAAATGCACATAATCGATTAAAAGATTTTAGCAATAGTAAGTTTCAAAATTGCCCACATTATGAGCATTGGCTCAATTGCTCTCACTGGTAATATTCGGTAAAGCGGCTATAACTTGAGTTACAAATATCGATTGATTTGATTTTAGTCTTGTAGGAAGCTAAGACAATTCCTACAACTTTCATATTTGAACACTTTTCCAAAATGGGATGCCTTAGAGTTGATATTGAGCTTTGAAGTCGAGATTGGCTAGAGGCTTGAAATTAGATTCAAGATGCCTAAAGATGAAGCGGAGTCCCCATCTTGTGAGTTCTAGGCACGACAATAACTTTCTAACGCTGAGTCACTTTCGTAGAGCAAATGATTCGTCGTTGCAAGATGATGACATGAAGTCACCAACTTCTCTCCACCTATGTAAAAATACATGGACACTTTCCGATACATTGTACTTACTCGATTAACTGGGAGAAATCTTCAAGCTTCCCATAACCTTAAAGAAAAATTTCGGAAAGCAATCCATAACGTAATTTGAATTCCAGTAGCTCTACCTAAGGCTTCTTAGTGCATTGAATTACTTGCACAGTAATGGGCTTATATGTTTACCTTTCTAATAAGCACATACAATTCATGCATTTTGAGTTGGAAAAAGTGCATTCGAGTCGGACACGTATCCGGGCGGCAGGGATTATCATTGAAGGATTTCCTCTCTCTCAATTTCTTCATCTCTCTCTCTTTTCTCTTCAACATCTTTTCTAGTTTATGATGTAAATAAGTTCCAGATTCTCTCGAAAGTGTGATTCTTGGCAATAATATTCCCATCATATAATTAGATTGAATTCACCCTCTTATTGCTTTAATCATTGTATCGTTTCTAGGATTCTTTATGAGGGATGATATTAGGAGGCTTCACTGATAGTTAATAAGATTCCTGGTAATGACGGGAAGCTAAAGAAATCCAACCCCCATGTAAATAGGAACCAATCTTGAGTTATTGTAGACAAAATATTGACCCGCAGTTGGAAAATGCTTTAGCTAACATTTAGAAAGTGGTGATAATTGTGTTAGTACCCTCGACATGAATTAGAAGATGAATCGTAATATAATGTAAATTATATCACTCTTGTAATGGATTATAGTGATGTCTTTAAATAGTCATACCAATTGGATACTGCTAGGCTAGACACCGAATGCTAGCCGAGGACAAATTGAGTTACTAAAAAGACCTCGTCTTGTACCTCCTTTATGAAGTAAAAAATTGGTCATTTTACGAGAAAGCTAATATATCTTGTAGCAACAAAATCGAGATGACCAGTAATTAGATGTTTGATGCAGATTTCTGTGGATCGACCTCAAATTTCCCCAGAATGGGTTGCCAACATTGTTCCCGTCGACACAACGAAAGCTATGGAAGTCTCGAATCGCGGTGGTGGACTATCTAGATTTAAATGTGCATCAAGTTTTTGGCTAAAGACGACTTCATACCACATTGATGTTTGAGGAATACAATTTTTGGTCGCTCTAACATTCATTTTGTACATCCTTTAAAAAGTGGATGGTAGTGTGTAGGATAGTGCATGAATAGTGCATCATAGTATGTGAATAGTAGCGTGTATAGTATGAATAGTAAACTACATTCATCATTTTATTGTAAACTTTCACAAAGTTGATGCCTTTTTTGGTTTAAAAAGTGCCGTGGGGGACGTATCAAAGAGCTGTATGCATACATGTTGATTCCATTATGATGCACAAAGAAATAAAAAGTTTATGTAAAATGTAAAAAACAAAGTAAAAAATAGAAAAAGATCATATAATCAATCAAAAAAAGTGGTAACCTTTAACAAAAAGCAATTGGTAATAAAAAAACAAAATTTAAATCCCGCAAAATGCACTTTGGTGTCGAAAAAAGTTAAGCCTTTTATTTGGGGTTTGTGGTTTTCTTAGAAAGGAATATTAATTAGTGGGGGTAATTCTTCGACAAGGTCCGAGTACATACTAGACATAGCGTGGGGTTCCCTCGCACCGAAGTTTAAGTTTTTATTTTATGGGATCAGCGTTGAATTACATCGTCGATTATTTTATTCCATCTTTTTTTGTAAATCTTAGCGATTGGGGGAAGTCTCTCTTCAAGTTATTACGCAAAAAATTAGCGTAGCTTAAGCTACGATGAAGAGTAAGCCAAATTTTTAGCCTTTTTTAACGTACTAAGCGTTGGGATTATATAAGACTATTTTTATTTGGTGCGTTGTCACTACTTACTTGATGGGGATAATTCTCGCTTTATTGTATTTGTACAAAGGTTTAATGCACTCTCGGTGGAGAGCGCATACTAAACTTACATAACTGTAATCCGTACTTTTTGCACATGTTATCTATTTCTTTAAGTTTAAAAGTGCATCACTTATGAGGTAAAGTTTATTTATTGTTAGAGCGAACTTGTTATGCGCCTGGCAATGTGGCCGCCCATCGATTGAGGTAATACATATCAGGCACACTATTTTCATCATGGTGTCCGAAATTGGATTTATTATCAATTTATTTTATCTTTGAGAAACCCACTCCTCACCGGGAGAATCACACGATGGCAAGTTTTATTATCTGAGTATGAAATTGTTTATATAACCCAAAAGGCAATTAAGGGAAGTGCCCTTGGCAGACATCCGCTAACCAACCTATGAGGATTATGGGTTAATACAATATGAGTTCCCGATAAAGATATAATGGCTCTGCTTAAAAATGTTAAACTCTAAAAAAGAAAAAAAATGGATTATGTGGTTTGATGGAGCCTTTAATGTATCATAGGGCATGGCATTGGAGCCATCTTGATCTCCCGAAGATAAATCATCCCAATCATAGCAAGGTTGTGTTTTGAGACTGTATTTACCAATATAGCATAATATGAAGTGTGTACTTTCGACTATTCTATAAGAGATGAAAATTCGATGGAGACATTTGCAACGGGGAGTGGAGTCTGGCATGTTAAATTTTCAACCAGTGGAACTTGCTAATTGAGTGGTTATTGAAACTTTCAGACGTGATCTGGTTAGTCCCATGAAAGCTGCCCTGAAGGATTGAGGCCGTAAACTTGCTTGCATGGTGTCCTTTTGCATATTTATAATGGAAAAAGTTAAATATAGATCTAATTCTATAGTTACACGCTTAATGAGTAATTTTTTTTTAACATGAAGAATCTAAATTTAGGAAACCGAGAAGACCTCACGATCTTCTCGTAAAAATAAAAGATCTCGTGATCTTTATTTTTGACATACAATCACTGTAAAACTTTATCAGATTTTTATACCAAAAATCATTGATAAAAATTAAAATTTTAAAAATTAAATACTTGTATATTATATTTAATAAACACATACTTTCTCTATCTCTTCATTTCAAAGAAGATAGTCGTTTCAAAGGATAACTAGATATTGCAGAGTGCAGATCACATACCCAACATACATTCTAAATGAGAAGACAACAAAATCTGATGGAAGATCCAAGATTTCTTAATATGTCAATAAAATTAGAAATTTAGAACCGGATATAACAATATATACTAATAATTCTCTACAAAATTTGGCGGTTTCCACCACCACAATCCCGCTGTTTTGGAAGGTGAAACAGTAAAAATAAAATTATCAGCCGCAGAGAGAGAGAGAGAGAGAGAGAGAATCCCGCCAAATTGAAGACGTGCAGGCCAGGAAATCCGGGGAGTGGTGCAAAAATAATTTAGAGAGAAAAGATATTAGTAAAAAGGGGATCTTTGGGGGACACCCTTCCGGCGATTGTTCATCATGCTGGCAACCGCCTCCGGCGGAGGCGAGCAGTTGCGGAACGCCCGGGAGACGGATGTGCTGGTTCTCTTCTTCCTAACGAGCTCCGAATCCGCGCAGACGAACTGCGGTGGCATCTGAAAGGATACCGGCGTGTCCAGGACGGAATCCGGCGTCATCTGACCGTCGTACAGATCATCGCTCTCTCCCCGGAACCCATCTTGTAAGGGAAGGTAGTCGCAGTCGTACAGATAGTTCGATAGTGAGTTTTCACTCTTCAGCAAATGGTGCACCTAATTTTTTGATACACAAAGAAGACAAAGAATCGAGACCAAGAATCAAAATCAACGAAATCAACAGATTCATCACCACCCATGATTGAAACTCAAGTAAATGACTAAATCTTAATTGATTGATAGCTACCCAAGCTTGAAAATTAAGAAGTAGCCAAGGAATTTATGGGATGAAGACAGATAGATACCTTGCATGCTAAACAGCAAAACAGAAAGGGTTCTTGCAGACTCCGATCACACGTATAGCACGTGTTTCCGGAGCCCCTAAAAGGACGAGATTGAGGCCTCTGATTCAAGAATACTACCTTCGCGTTATTGGTAGTATAAGCCTAAACAGTAAAACAGCAATCGACGAAAAGAGAATTGCATTAGAATTTAGAAAAGCATTATATAAAAAAAAGAGAATTTAGAGAAGTAGCGTAATTCTATCAAAGAACCAGAAGCAAATCGGAGAGAAAGAATGAATTTCGTGGGATCTTATTAAACGATCACTTATGTGCTGAGAAAGAGCAGACGAATGAATTCTTGAAAAGATTGAAGAACTAACCTGAACATAGGCACAATCTATGAGCTTTTCAAGATCGTCCAGTCGAATAACATCGTGATAAACGTACCTCCGAACCTATTCCAAAGAAAAAATCAGATGGTTGCCGCCGAATTGAGTCACGAATAACATGGTAGTCTCTGGACAAATATGAGAGAGAGAGAGAACCTGGAGAAGACGATGGCATCGGTGATGAGGCAAGCAGTGGGGGCAGATGCTATGGCAGCAATCCAAGCAAAAGACGTTTTTCTCGTTCTTCTTAGCAGATTCATGAAGAGGGCACGGGACGAAGAACTTCTCCGAAAGGAGATTTTCCAACCACTGTGGATTGGTAGATGAATTCTCAGACGCGTAGCTCACCTAATCATTACAAAAAAACACCACCATGAATTACAAAGATCAACAGAGGATCCCTCCTAATCTACCTCAAATCGAAACCCCAAGAACGAAATAACACGACCCACCATTTTGTTTCCGTTTGGGGAATCAAGGATAAAAAACACGAGAAATTCTCATGAACTTGCGTCGTCCGGAACTTATTTATACATGGAGTTGAAATTACAGAGAAAGGAGGAGATGGTCTCCGACGGGGAATCAATGGCGACAAAGGGGAGGAATGAGAGATGAGAAAAGAGGAGAGTGCGTCGTTATGCAGTGCAGTAAAAGGGGGAATTCTTCAGTCTCTCTTCACTCTGTCTCTGAAAGGCGAAAAGGAAAAGGGAGAAAGAGGAAAGAGAAAGAGCAGGAATTAAAGGGGAGGTCCTCGTCTGAAAAGAGAAACGGAGCGCTGCAAATGGCTGCGAACGGGGAAACAGTGCGTTGCTTAACCAGGCTCTGCCATTTCTGTAGAGAGAGAGGGAGAGAGAGATTTTCCTTTTCTTTTTTTACGTTCCCTATAAACCCTAAACCCTACCACATGGATCCCAGAGGATGGCAGACCTTTCACTGACTACGACAAATCACACACGGTGACTTTCTCTCTCTAAATCTTATCTCCTCTCTCTATATTATCATAATTACAAAAACACCCATCTTATATATTGACATCAATAAAATGGAATTGGATTTGGAATTTATGTAGTGAGTTGGGTGGGGTTGGAGGTTTATCTCACAAGCCTCTTTGAGGTCTTTCTTAATTATCAAGATATCCAATCAAATTAGAAAACCCTTTGTTGGTTCAAGTTGTATTATCGATCCAAAGGGAAGTGCCTATGAAACAAAGACGGTTAAGTGGAGTTTCCAACTTGCAATGGATGATCCATTTTAGGAGAGATGAGACATGCGCCTCAGTCCAAATATGAAAAATTCATGAGTTCATTATTATATATAAAAAAACACAAGTATTTTATTCTATGAAATATAAGTCTGTCTCATCTAAGTATACCTCACCCAAAACAATTCTTAGGTCTTTAAATGCTTGTTTAACACTATTAGGATAAGAGACATAGTTGGAGCAAGCCTTGAGAGGGCCTAAACAGCATAGATGATATCATGTGAATAAAAAAAAATTTGCTAAATATGAGCCTATATCGCGAAGAAATATCTTACCTTCGTAAACTCACGGAACCACCAAGAACACCTAAGTGAGTTTTTCTTATTACAAGGGGAAGCCGAAGCCTAACACCCACCCACACATGTACCTCTTGAGAGTCGAACTCCCCACCAGCAGCTTCAGCGCCAACACACGCTGCCGTTGAGCTAATGCTTTGGGTACAAGTGAGTTAGATTACATGAACCAAGTGATCTACTGCTGTTCATGAGGGGATGACTCACGGAAATGCCGTGGCATACAGTTCGCATGCTATCAATCCTCAAGAACCATAACCGAGGGCTATTTTGGACAATAAGAGGGCCCCAAATGGGGAAACTTCCAAAAATAGCAGAAATTCTGCAGACTAAATTGACAAAAACGCCTTGCAATTATTTCACATGAAGCACCTACCAAACCGAGACTCGTCAAAACATCGGGATCCTCCGATGGGCGGCTGAGATTCCGGTAGGACTGAGATCGGACGGACATCCGGGGCCCGATGAGCACAAAAGATTATTTAGAGAAAAAATCCAATGTCGTTCTCATCATTCATGAAAACTTGCGGACACTTGACCGACATCTCCTTTCTTTTAGATTTTCACGTTGAAATTGTTGCTTCATTTTCTACTTTTTTTTTTATCTTTTTTTTTAGAAAATCATTTCAATTTCTAAATATTCGAAGTCCTTGCTTAAGTAAGCCTTGCTTGGCAGTTCGTCCTGTAGAAGGGCTATTTTCTTAAATGACTAATTTGCCCTCAACGACACTATATCGTTGTGCCACGGTCGAGTATCAAGCTCAAGACTAGACATGGCCGCCCCAAACTACACTGGTTTCGAGTTTCTTGGAATCAGGAACCCCAATCAAATTAGAACTAGATCAATTTTAGTTGTGGTTTGATTCTTAAATTGCTCAAACACTAAAAATAAAAAACATAAAATTAACAATTTGAAACTATTGGTTATGGTTCTGCCAGAGTTCAAATTCCATGAAAAGTGAAAGTGAAACTGAACCCAGTGTCCTGGACTTTGGGTTCAATTGGACTGTTTTTCAACTACCGAACGGATGATCTGGTTTGGCTCAGCTTTATGATCTACGATAGTTTGGTTTGGTTCTCCAAGATTGAAAACTGATTAAAGTGATCAAAACAAGTTTTTAATCCTTGTTTTTGGTAAATAAATAAGAAAAAAATCTATATAAGACCTTATTTAATAAGAAGTTCAAGGACGTATTTGTCTTTAAAATTACGTGGTAAACGCGTTAATTTAGGTGATTCGGTGCAGCTTTTCAATCGGATGCAATTGGGAGTATGCGGCGAGTTCCTCGAAACGAGAAAAAAAAGGAGTAGAAAAAGTTTCCAATACGTCCAAAACCTTTTGAGAAATTGCTTCCTGCCTCCAATTCTGGTTAGGAGCAACTAACCACGGTTAGCTTTTTTACCGTTAGAGTGCTACTTTGGGAAGATAGCTAGCTTGATGTAGAGAGAGAGAGAAAATGGCCGCGCGTGATATTTCGCCCATTTGGCGAGTGAGACGTTCGCGTGCTGACTCGTCCTCGCCGTCCTTATCTGAGCAGGAAATGACGGAGATGCCCCTACTCAGTCAAAAGGCGGTCAAGGAGCAAGCCAGCCGGATTCCCGCGCTTTTTCAAAATGTAGTTTTAATTCCATTTCTTAAGAGTGGTGGATTTCGAGGACAGGTGTACGGCGCGGCACTAACGTTTTGTGGGGACCACATATCCTCCCTCCTTCTCTTTCTCTCTCTAGGCTGTTGAGTTTATAAATAACAGCAAGTACACAACAGTTTTACACGTGTCTCGCAGCCTTAATGTGGGTTTCCTGTTTTTTTATATTTATATTTTCCAGTTTCGAGATATTAAAAGGTTTTTTTAGTACTGCAGCCTTTTGCTTAACCCACCGTGTGAACTGTGGAAGGTCAGTAAAAAAAAATTACCGCGTTTTTCTTTTGGCTGTAAAATGGTGGGCAAGGGTGGAGACCACGGGATCTCTTTGCTAATCTTTACCGATAACAAAATTCTCTCTTTTATAATTATTTTTTCTTTAATAAAATATTCATCACATTTTTTTTCCGGAATGAAGTACTACTACGTTCATCAACCCGGATCTCAATGATTCTTGTTATCAATACCAACTGGGGTGGTGGTGGTAAGGCTTGGTCCGCAGTGCGTACGAGTGAGCATCGGGATCTATTCAGTTCAATAATCGAACCAAACCTATTCGATCCAATTAAACAGAAAACGAATAAAAATGCAATGGCCAAAACGAAACTGATTTATTTGGATAACCTTAGAGATGTTAAAATGGGCACCACTCGGGCTGAACCCACCCAACCTAAACAAATACAGGGTCAGTCCAGATATTTTTGACCCACTTTCAAGCTTGGGTCAGTCGGTAGGGCCAAATATTATATATATATATATAAGACAAAGGATAAGACAAATATTATATATATATATATATACACATAAAACTTGAGGGGAGCCAGCATTTTATAGGCCCATGTAAAATGTGGCCCAGCCCGACCCACATTTTCCTCGGACCATATTGAAGCAGTTTTAAGTAAGTGTGTAGATCTGCACTCTGGTAACTCTCTTGTCTAACATGTTGGAATTGAATTTCCCAATTCCTTTGGCACATAAGGATCTGATTCAGGAGAGGACAGTGCAATACTTGCAGGTCTAAAGCAGTCGGACTAAAGTTTCATACTGGGGATGGCAATGGGGCGGGTCCAGCCCAACCCAAACATTAATGGGCGGGTGCGGGTTCTCGTTTCCCCAATGGGTAACAAGGCATGTGTATATAGGTTGGGCATTTTAGCTCCATGCCGGAATCGGAACCCGTACCTGATCGGGTCGGGTTGCAAACTGGCCACCTAAGGGTGGGCCTCATAGGTAAGTTAACACTTTTGGTGCACACAAACAAGTTAGAACTGGAGATACTATGTGGGCATCAAACGGTTTCCTAAAGCAAATTAGCATACTTCATTGTATATCTGCATAGCACGACCATGAAACCCACAAACGGTGGGATAAGATGGAACCGGACACGAACACACATTGTGCGTGCATGGATTCACACACAGTGGGATAAAGTAGGCTCCAGAACCAAAACTGGTGGTTTCAAACTAACGATTCATCAACTTCTTCGCCTTTTACTAAATTGCTTCAAATATACTTTCACTGCTTTTAACAGTTTGTAGGTGGAACCGGAACCAGTAGTTCTGAACTGAAATGGGCTTGGTCCCAGTTCAGTTCCGACTCATGGTTCTACGTGAACTGGAACCGGAGATGTCTAATGAAGCATTAAGTGGTTTCTTTAGTGAAAATTGGCATGTCCAGTTATGATTAGCCCAAACCTGAAACAGTAACAGAACCAGTTCGGAGCCGGTTTCAGTTACAGTTCCAAAACCATCAGTTCTAGAGCGGTTTTGATTTGAGTCTGAAACAACTCGGAACCGATAATTTTATTACAAAATTTAAATCATAAAAAATAAAAAAACAAAACCAGCAGTTTGGAACATATTCCACTTCCGCTTTTTATAAAAGGTGGAACTGGAATTGAATCGGGTGGTCTTAGTTTCAGTTTCGCCAGTTCCCTGTTCAAACGGTTCTTGGCTCGATTCGATTCTGGTTGGACTGCCGGGGCGGTGCTATCTAACTCCCACGGCGCAGGTGGCGAGTTCGAGAATGAGAGCTACCATGTTTGGTTGAGCTCAAGAATGAGACCCTAATTATTCTGTTGCTGCATATAATTTTAATGCCTTGTTGACATTAACAAGCATGAACATTCTTGCAATGTTTTAAATTTAACGCGATCGTTTGTTCCCAAGCCAAATGCATGCCTCATGTGACCCCCCTAGCCAGCTGAGCCACTGCTTTTTATCTATCTTGAGTTTTTGGTTCACTTTGGGTTTACAATATTTGGGCTCGGTTCAGTTCTACATTCTGAGCAAGATCGGTTAATTCGATTTAATTTATTTTTGAATGCTCAAAATCGAGAAATGAACGAACCAAGAGAATTATTATACCCCGAGAATAAATGAACTGACTGAATTATTGAAATAGATGAAGCTAATCATCACACCAGTAAAATGACATAACACTAACGAAAAAATTACACTATCACATGACACTTTAAATGTAATACAATAACTCTAAAATGGATCCTACATAATTTGGATTCAAATATAAATCCAATACTTGATCTATTATTCAAATGATTAAACAAATCGAAATGAGATCCAAATGACTCTAAACCAAATCAAGTATGATGCTTCACGTGCCAAGTATCTTTAGTGAACCAAACTCGTATTTTTGGGTTTTCGTTGTCCCCATAATTTGGTTCGGTTAGTGAACCAAACTAACTCGATACAAAATCAATAGCTGAAATGATGGGACAGTATGTTTACTTTTTTATTATTTACACATTTTTTTACTGTGATTTTGATTTTATTTTTGTTGTATACTATTTTCTATACACTTTTTTACTGTGATTTTGATTTTATTTTTGTTATAATTTGAAAATAACCACACTACCTCTCAACCGTATGAACTCTTTCTTTATGGGTATACTATTTCTCCGATGACCCACGACTGGAAACTTAATCATTTACTGTTTCCTTTAAATTCGATAAAAAAAATGAAAAAAGAGAAGAAGAGGATTTTAGTGATTTTTAGAAGTATGTTGTTGATTTAATGTTAAACATATGTATTGATTTCGTTTCCGATCGAAATGAAAATAAAAAAACATTATCGAGTTTTTGACTCGAGATATTACTTGGGAGACATCTTTCTTTCCGTTTCGCACGATATTCATAAAAACAGATCAAATACCGGTAAGTGATTAGGGATAATTTCAATATTTTTTCTATTTGTCTTGACCGATGCAACCGTGAACGGTGGAGATGTATCGTTAGTGGTAAGTTGTGTAAGTTCATGATACGGTGTTTCTCCCGTCTGGACGCCAACGTCGTTCTTAAAACCACAAAAGTATCCGCTTGAAATCCAGACCCCCGGAAAACCTACCGGCGTCTCTCTCTCTCTCGTCGTATCGACCGGCGGTTTTATGGACTCGGTGAGTTTCTGCTCGAGTGTGTGTTTTGTGTTGTATGGGGTTGTGGCATTGATTTGTTTCTTTTTGTTTCCAAAGCATAATCTGGTTGGGAAAATCGAACCGAGGATCTGCGTGGGTTTCCATATACCTTATAAATTTCGCCATCTCATATTCTTTCTTTCCTAATAATGATGCCTCAGATGGTATGGGCTTGCTTGAATGCCTATTTTAGGACAATTGAGAGCACATAACCCCTTAGTATACAGTTAAAACGTTGAAAAGCGGCATACAGTGTGCGTGTTTATAATTAGAACGAATAAATGATTGAGGATCCGGACTTGTTGGAACCCTCACCATGCATGCATTCCTTAGAGGTCATGATGCTTTGTTGGGGATGGTAGATTTATTTCTTTTAAGATTCGTTTTCCTATTTGAGTTTTTTACTTAAATTGTGAGTTTTAGGCAATTAATGGGTAGCTACGAAGCATCGATTGAGATGATTGCTTGTGTGCATGTTTTGTGAAGTTCTCTGTCACTGCCAACATGGTGTAGTGTTCTTTTACAAACTTCCCGAATTACAGTTCTACATGCGCGCACGCGTATATGATGATTATTTCCCAAGGTCAGGCCCCTTTGACGAACATATCTCGTGATGTTTTCTCTTGAAGCTGAACCTTGAACTTAGAAGTGAAATTTCCATATCTTGTTAAATATCCTTTACATTAAAGTCACTTGATGAAACGATTCGACCCTTCACCAGAATTCAGCACCGTATGAAAAATTGGGTTCTCTTTCATGAAGGGTATGTATAGGTGATGTAAATTATCTGACAAGAGTACATGTACAATTTGCTCCAAGTGCATCTACAAATCCAGAAAATAGAAAGAAAATCTGGTGGTCTTTCAGTGGAAATCCAAAAGAAAACTTTGCAGGCCGTCTTATTCTTTTGAAAAATTATATGAACCACCTCATCTGATTTTCACCGTACTTTACTTCACCCATCCCCAGAAAAATTTCCAGGTCTGTGACTGTAGGCTTTTAAGGAATCCCACTCTAAAGGGTTGGGAACTGCTTGTTGGACATATATACAAGTGTATGCCTGCTTTTGTGCCTGTTACTGTGTGCACGTGCGCCACCTCAATATTGCCCAGCTGCAGAGTCATGAGCATACTGGAAAAGTTTAGAAAGAACAACTGTGATTTCAATTTGAAAAATCCTTTACATGTATGAACTGCATGAAAAATGACTTTCAGCCTCGTGAACAAAGTCTTAAGCGTGGATTCTTGGAGATCTATCACTGGCTTTCGATGTTAAGGTTACTTGGATATGCTGATCTGGGGTTAGTTGTAATGTTTCTTTCTTTCCGTACTCCTTAAGTTTTCCTCTGCTATGGATAAATCACGAGAAGTTTTGTTTGTTATGCTGGCCCGATAGGCCGATTTTCTGGTGCTTATGCAAACAGGTGAATCGGTTTTCCCAATTGCAAGTGTAACAATTATCAAATTTTAATCTTAGCAAACTGTGGACATTTCTTAGTGAAGGTGGTTCTGATTGTTGGTTCTTGGTAACATTGTGTTTTTTTGTACCATAGTACTTAACTACTTATTAGCGTGCATGTGTTTTTTTGTCTTTTTCTAGGAAATGCTCAAGCTTGTGGGAGATATAGAAGTTGATGTCTTTTCTTCATAATGAGAGACTGTTGAAATTGGTATACATTCTTGCCCTATGAAAGATGTAAGAAAAGATGCCGATTGTATGGAAACGAGAGACTCATGATCGTAGTAAACAATCTCGCCCTATGGAAATTGTAGAAGTTGACGAGCTTTCTATAGAAGGAAAGATTGTAATAAATCGTGATGAGTCTTGCACTATGGAAGACATAGAATTGAATGTGCTCTCCACTGTAGGAAAGACCTTTGAAGACAGTGAACAACCTTGCCCTATGGAGGATGTGAAAATTGATGCCTTCTCTATGGAGGTGGAAACTATGAAAAGTGGCGAAGAATCTTGCAGCATGGAAGATGTACAGGTAAAGACGGGTGTAAATAGTGAACCATCCCTTCCTATGGATGACTCCCTTTCTTGGCAGAGAAAGACTAGCCACATGGAAGTTGTTTTTAATTCTGAGGACAGCAATTGTGTCCCAAAACTTGGTATGGAATTTACTGATGGAGACAGTGCATTTCATTTTTACAATCTATATGCTGAGAAACTAGGATTTAGTGTTAGAATACATAATTGGAAAAAGGACAGGAAAGGTGTCTTGACACGAAAAGAGTTCGTTTGTCATAGACAGGGTCATCCTAGGACAACAAAGAAAGATGAGGAAGTTAAGTTGAAGCCAAACAGAAGGTGTGGTTGTACTGCAAGAATAGTTTTAAAGAGAAGGTCAAATGGAAAATTATGTGTGACAGAGTTTCAGCCCAGTCACAACCATCAACTTGCCAAACCTGGTGACGTTCATTTACTAAGATCGCACCGGAAGATGGCAGATATTCATGCAACAAATGTAGATTCCCTTAAAGGATCGAAGGTGGAAAGCCATAAGGACTTATCCTTTTTGTCTATGGGCTGCAAGAACTATTTGAGAATGCTAAGAACTAGTTCACCATCAGATGGAGATTTAGGAGCTCTTATGCAATACCTGGCAAGTAAATCAGCTACTGATCCGTTCTTTTTCAGCTCCATACAACTTGATGCTGATGAACGTGTGACAAACATTTTCTGGACAGACGGAAGGTCAAGAGTAGATTATGAATCTTTTGGAGATGTTGTTTGTTTTGATACCACATTCATCATAAACAATTGCAAAAGACCGTTTTCATTGTTCATTGGAGTCAACCATCACAACCAAATTACCATTTTCGCTGCTGCATTATTATATGATCAAACAATTGGAACCCTTGAGTGGTTGTTATACACATTTGAGAAGGCCATGAAAGGAAAAAGGCCTACAGTAATTTTAACAGATCATGATTTAGCAATGACAAGTGCACTAGGAAATGTATGGCCTGATACATACCATCGTCTGTGCGCATGGCATATCTACCAAAATGCATCTAAGTACTTAAGCTGTGTATATGGTAAAAATGGTTTTAAAAGTGAATTTATCAAATGTGTGCTTGATTCTGATGATGAAGACAGTTTTTTGCTGGCATGGCGGGATATGCTAGTGAAGCATGATCTCATGGGCAATGAGTGGATGGCAAAGTTGTTCAATGTTAAAGAAAAGTGGGCTTTACCATATATAAAGGATACCTTTTCTGCTGATATTTTAACTGTTCAAAGGAGTGAAAGTATGCATAGTGGTTTGAAGAAACTTTTGAACACAGAGTTAAATCTGTTGATTGTTTTGGAACATTATGATAGGCTATTGGAGGATCGGAGATATACTGAACTTCAACAAGATATTAAGGCAAACCAAACAACTCCGACCATGCTGTTTTCTCTTTTGTTAAGAGAAGCTGCAAGGGTTTACACTCCTAATATTTTTGAAAAATTTAGAGAGGAGGTGATGATGATTTCTGACTGTGATGTTGATTATATGGGTGAGGAGGGGCCAATTTCCAAGTATAAGGTCGGCATGGTAGAAAGTGATAAGGAATACCTTGTCATTTCAGAGCCTTCAAGTAGAAGAGTTTCTTGTAGTTGCAAAAAGTTTGAATTTGTTGGCATTCAGTGTTGTCATGCTCTGAAAGTTCTTGATCACTTGAAAATTAAGGGCATTCCCATGCACTACATTTTGAAACGGTGGACCAAGGAAGCTAAAAACGGGATAGGGCAACACCTTGTAGACAACATTCAATACAATGAGAACTCCATTGAAGCATCACGTTATGGCCTATTAAGCCACCTTTTGCTTAAAATTGCTGCGAGGGCTTCAGAAAGTCGGGATACGTGCAAGTACCTTGAAAATCACTTAATGTTTATTGTGGAAGATATGGAGAACATGTTGATGAATAATTCAGATGCTGTAAATTCAAGTGTCCCCAACTTACACCTATAAGAACTGGAGAATGTTGTGCAATACAGAATGTGGTTTATGCCATCTGTTAGGTCCACATCTTCTTCAGGAAATGGCATGAATTTGTGAATTCTGCTATCAGAGAGCAAAATCGCTGCACAATTCTTTTATGGGGACATGTTCTATTGCAAGGAAGAAGTCATTTATTAGTCACTGGTACTTCTACTTTTCAAGTACAGCCAATCATTGCCGAGGCTATGAAAGCATTTCTGACAATAAAAATGTGAGCCTGCAAGGTATTTCTATATTTTTCTGTTTGTTTATGGCAACCCTTTAACCAAAATGTGCTTTTGTTAGTTTAGATTGGTTTACGTTTCTTAAATTCTTCTTGCTTGCACTTCTGTTGGTGTTTTCTTTTTCTGGTGATGCAGAGGTGAACCTGGTATACTTCAGGCCTTTCATTGTGAAAATATGACCATAAGTTACTTGAAAACCTTGCTTTGGATGTAGAAAGTTGAACACCTGGTTGCCTGCCTAACTTCTCCTCAACTTTAATTCGTTAGTTGTTGTATCATTTAAGACTTTGCCATTGTGATCAATGATCGGTTTGGCAATATGCCCATGACTATGATTAAACTTATCACGTAGTATTGATGTAATAGTTTCTTGTCTCTCTTCATTTTCTGTCTATATGAGTTTTCCCATGGGCAATAGATGAATGCTGGTGTTGCCTTTTTTAATATTCAAAACAACAACTGGCTTAAAAGTATTGCAAAATTGTGCTGTTAACTGTTCTAAGTATGAGACAGACTTCTATGAAGCTGTGGTGCATGCATTGTGGGCCTCATGTCTATCCATCACAGCATTTCTTGATACATGCACATCAAGAATGCCATGATGGGAGTTCTGGTACCGCCCATGCACAAATCAGGGCTTCATATAACTTGGATCCTTAATTTTTTCCCCTGCAGGTTTAGGAGACAATTTTGTAAACTCCTTAGCTTACAGCATTAGAGAACTTTTCAATAGACCAACTGAGCGGATGGAGAATGTTTTTTTCACCCAAATGCTCCTTGAAATAAATAGTCATGCATAAATAATAATATCATGCATGCTTGTATACGTAGTTAACTTTCTTCCGTATAAGTTTTGGTGACTATCTTGTTCAAGAGAAGAAATTCCAAGCAAATGACGTGAAACAAGCTCTTGAGCTGATTTACTATTTTGGATATGTATCTTCTTGGAGGTAGAAGGGCGACGTAAATAGGGTCGAATGGATACCAGGATTGTAACTTTGAATTTGTATAGCTAGTCTTTTAGTGCTTGAAACTCAAATGTCCGGCCATATAGAAAGATCTCATCATATATAAAGTATGAAAAACGAAGATTATTGAAACATATCCTATGTTTGCTTGAAATTCTAGGTTTATGAGACCTTTCTTAACTCATTTGTTCCTTGAAAGAAAGAACTTGAGTCAAATCTCGCTGTCTAGATGGTCCGAAAAATATTCCTCTAAACATGAGAAAGTATCTGTCCAACACAAACATCAAGCATGATGAACCTATCCTAACTCCATTGTGACATCTTGTTTATCTAGTTGCTATTGCAAATATAAAATTGGATGAACAAAGAGTTGGATTCTAGCTAGTACCCAATTAAGCAGTATCTGTGACATGGGCTGCATTGCATACGAGCATGCTGAATGGATTCTCCATCTTCTGTTGAACTATCATATAAAGTTATAAACTGGACCGCCCCAAATGATCAAAAGGTGACACTTTTATCCTTCTCAATCCCACCTCTCTGTCGTTTATTTAACCCACCAGCTTGTGTAATAGCAACTGCATATATGATGCATCAATGCATACTATGTGATATAGCATCATCAAACCACAAACAACAACTAAAATGTAGTAAGCAAGGATCACTACATTTTCGCTCAGATGTAGTGAATAAATTGCAGAGAGGGTTCCCACATCATGGACGGGTGTAAGTAAAGAAGTTAGTCCCGCTACATTGCCATCCGAATGTAGTGAATAATTTACAGAGAGGGTCTCCACATTTTTAATATGGACAGGTGTGGGGGGTAAGGAAGGTAGTCTTAGATAATAAGATTCGTAATGGGTTTTAGAATATCGGAACATTATCCGATAAGCTAATGGAGGTGGTAGATACTATGATTCAGAGAAAGATTCATATTCTATATTTACAAGAGACAAAGTGGGTTGGAGAAAAAGCAAAGGAGATAGAGGATACATGTTTTAAATTATGGTACTCAGGTAAAGAAAAGGCTCAAAACGGAGTTGGTATTATCATAAATAAAGATTTAAAGGATAGTGTAGTAGACATACAACGATATGGTGACCGAATCATGACATTGAAATTAGTGTTAGGAGCATAGGTTTTGAATATAGTTTGTGCTTACGCACCCCAAGTAGGACTAGAAGATAGTATAAAGACAACACTTTGGGAAGAGTTGGATAAGGTGATTCAAAGGATTCCACAAAGGGAGATGATTTGTTTAGGAAGAGACTTAAATGGACATGTCGGTAAAGAGGCATTAGGATATCAAGGTATTCATGTAAACTTTGGTTTTGGGGATATAAATGAGTAAAATAGAGAGATTTTAAATTTTACTATGGCATTTGATCTCTTTATAGTCAATACAATCTTCAAAAAACAAGATGAACATTTAATTACTTATAAGAGTGGCTTATCACAAACACAAATTGATTACTTTATTTGTAGAAAAAAAGATAGAGCATGTTGTAAATATTGCAAGGTAATTCCAGGAGAAAGCTTAACCACCCAACATCGACTTTTAGTTATGGATTTACAAATAAAAAAATAGACAAAGAAGAAAAGAGTGCATTGAGCTATAAATGGTGGAACCTCAAAAGTGAGAAAGAAGATATATTTAAACAAAAAATCCTTCAAGGAGATGCTTGCAATTATGTTGGTATACCTTGTGATATGTGGAACAATATGACTATACATATTAGGAAAGTGGCGAAAGATGTGTTAGGTGAATCTAAGGGAGGTGTACCGGCACAAAAAGAAGCTTGGTGGTGTAGTGAAGTAGTGCAAAATAAAATAAGGCAAAGAGGGCATGCTACAAATTACATTATACTAAGAAAACTAGTGAAACTTTAGAGGCTTATAAGAAAGCAAAGAAGGAAGCGAAAAAGACCATTAGTGAAGCAAAAGCTAAAATTTGAGAGGATTTATATAAAAAACTCAACTCAAAAGAGGGTGAAAGAGATTTTTAGGATAACTAGGGCTAGGGATAAGAAAACTAAAGATCTTAATTCTGTTAGATGCATCAAAGACGAGGATAAAAAAATTCTAGTGGCAAATGATGATATAAGAAATAGATGGAAAAATTATTTTTATAAGCTTTTTTATGAAAATAAAGATGTTAGTATTAGCTTAGCAGAGTTTTCCAAATCAGAAAAGTATATAAACCATAATTTCTATCGACGTATTCAAAAGAATAAATTCAAAGAGGCTCTTAAACATATGAAGGGTGATAAATCGGTAGGACCACACAATATTCCTATAGAAGTTTGAAAAATACTAGGAGAGCGAGTACACTTATACCCATATATAAGAACAAGGAAGATATTCAAAATTGTGTAAATTATCGAGATATCAAGTTAATGAGCCATACTATAAAATTGTGGGAAAGAATTATCGAATGTATCAAGTACGATAGAGAACCAATTTCGATTCATGCCAGGCAGATCTACTATTGAAGCGATTCACCTTTTGAGACGACTTATGGAATATTTTAGAGCAAAAAAGAAAAACCTTCACATGATATTTATTGATATAGAAAAACCTTACGATAGGGTACCGAGGAAGGTTCTTTGGAGAACCTGGAAAAAAGAGGTATCCCATTGACATACATTAACCTTATAAGAGATATGTACGATGGTGCAAAAACATGTGTGAGGACTCATGAAGGAATGACAGACTTCTTTAAAGTTAATATTGGGTTACATGAAGGATCAACTTTAAGTCCATACTTATTTACAATGGTGATTGATGAGTTAACGAAACATATTCAAGATGAAATACCTTGGTGTATGTTATTTGGATATGACATTGTGTTAGTGGAGGAGTCTAAGGAAAAGGTTAATAGAAAATTGGAACTATGGAGAGAAACATTAGAAAGCAAAGGCCTCCGACTTAGTATAATAAAGACAAAATATATGGAATGTAAATTTGATCATTTGGTTACTTCTGAGGATATAAAAATTAAAATTGGCACACATTGCATCCCCCAAAAGGAAAGTTTTAAATACCTAGAGTCAATTTTTAAGAGTGATGGAAGAATTGATGGAGATGTTACGCATAGAATTAATGTTGGTTGGTAGAGAGGAGCATCAAGTATTCTTTGTGATAAGAAGATACCATTAAAATTAAAAGGTAAATATTACATAGCAACAAATAGACCTGCCATATTTTATGGTTTTGAGTGTTGGGCAGTTAATCATCAACATATACAAAAGATGTTTGTAACAAAAATGAAGATGTTGAGATGGATGAGTGGTCATACAAGAAAAGACCGTATACATAATGAGGTTATTAGAAACAAATTAGGAGTGACGAATAAAGGATAAAATGAGAGAATATTGTTTAAGATGGTTTGGACGTATAGAAAGAAGATCAAAAGAAGAACCTATAAGAAGGTATGAAAAACTAAATTTAGAAAGTATTAAAAGAGGTATAGGACGACCACAAAAGTGTTGGAAAGAAACAATAAAGAATGATCTAGCTTATTGTGAGTTAACTGCTAACATGACACATGATAGGGCTATGTGGAAACAAAGAATCTATGTAGCCAACCCCGTCTAGTACGGGAAAAGGCTTAGTTGTTGTTGTTGGAACTCAATCATGTATCACATGAACAGTTAAATCAACATTAGATCATGCTTTACTGTTTCCCTCTATTTATTGTTTCCTTATAAAGCGGTCTTGTTTTTCTTCTACTTTGTCTTTTAACATTTTGATCATCTGGTTTCTGATACCTTTTTACCGGAAACTTTCTTTAACATTATGTAATTATAGCATAATAAAACAACTACTAAGTCTTTTCCCATGCTAGATGTGGTCGGGTACATGGATTCTTTGTTTCTACATAGCCTTTTCCTTCTATCTACATGATTATAGCATAATAATGTTCTAAATTTTCATTCTCAGGGATCATGTGGAACTGCACCCGGCTCTCATTAAAGAAAATTCTGACATTTGTTAGGGGCGGTTGGACCTGCCATGTCTCAAAAGTTGATTATGAAGCAATAGGTGAATGTAGAAACCAAACTGCTACGTGCCTACCGACCCCACTGGGTCAACCGGTTCTTTGTGCAATGAGGAGGTAACTTCCATCCTATCTGCAGACATCCATTAAACTGGGCTTTTGATCCCGACGTACTGGCTTTGGGGACATTTGCTGGTTAAGTCTTGATGCTAGACTAACCGCAACGTTTAATATCAAACTTTTTTTTGCTCACTCAGGTTGAGAGATAGAGGGCGTCTGTGCTGAGACTTGAAAGTGTAATCTTTCACAATACCTAAGAAACGATGTGTCTAAGATCCTTGACGGGAAAACGATTGTAGGATGAGATAACCTTGCTATTGGATGTCAAATATTGTGGTGTTCGTATCGAATCTTGCTTAGCATTTACGGAAATGCAAGTCTGCCTAACTCCATCCCTCACTCACTCTCTCTCTCTCTCTCTCTCTCTCTCTCTCTCTCTCACACACACACACACACACACACACACACACACACACACTTGCACGTGCGCACACATACAGAGCTAAGGGACTTTCATCATCTGTAAAGTGCCCCAAACATGTTACAAGAGGCAAAGACTTGTGGTGCTTATATAGCGCTTTGAACAAGGTAAGTACTGTTCTGTAGATCCTTAATTAATTTTATGAATATGAAAGGCACATTTTATTTCATTACTTGTTGCAATTCAGCACTAACCACTGGACTCATCAATTTTTAAGCTCATCTTTTGGATTGTCTATGTTTCTTAATAAGTTGTGCAAAATCAAGTTTGATAGTGGTGTTCCCAGATAGGGATGCAAGACGAGCCAAGCAGGCCGGGCGGGACTAACGAGCCAGTCGTTATGAAGACATCGACAAGCTGAAGATAATCTGGCTTGTTAAACATGAGAACTTAAAACTTTTATTCTGTGTGTGTGTGTGTGTGAAATGAAGTTCTTGCAAAAGTTCTGCGTAGTCTTTTTGCTGCCTTGGAGCTCTCAAATTCGAAAATCACAGTTGCGCATACTACTAGTCTGATCCGAACCTCTACTTTGAACCCGAAACCATTTGTGCTCGATGGGATCCTATTTTCTGAACCTGGATTGCACCTAATTCTATGATTAGATCCTAATTTGTATTCCAAACCCAATTATTTGGGTTTGATTCTGGCTGGATTCAGGTTCGACTCCAACCCATTGGCATCGCTAGATGACTTGGATTTGAATCCTTTGAGTGTGCATTTTGTGCTGTTTCTAAGAATAAGGTTATTCAATTTCAAGCACTGTCGAGCATTATCAAAATCTGTATGCTCACTTGAAATCAACTACGCTTGCTGCGATCTTCTCTCGAGTTTTGAATGTTTATCAGCATCTAATTGGGAAAAGTTCTTTACTGAAACCAAAACCCTACCTTCTCCCACATTAATGGGGTTGGCTAAATAGATTTCTAATAATCTTTCGGCTCTATCTCGTGCCATATTATCATTTAACCCCACAAAATATAGATTGTTTTTTATGCATTAAACAAACCTCATTGTCATTGCATGGACCCCTTATAGTGCTTGTAGGGGTGTTCAAGGGACCGTCAAGTGAACCGAACCACTAGAACTGAATTGAACCGGTGGTCTTGTTCAGTTTTAGACATCAGATGGTTTGTTTCGGTTTTAACCAGAAAAATAATGGTCTGTTTGGTTTAAAATTCCAGTATTGAAATAGAACCATGAGAACCAAACCAAACTGCTAGGAAAATCTTTTGGAAAAAGAAAGTTTTAGTACCTTGAAAAGGCAGTCGGAGTGACGGGATCCATGGCGATTATAAAATGGGTCGTAAGGGTTTGAACAAAACATACCTTTCTTGGCCTTTTGGTTAAGATCTAATGTAGTATATGTTATTATCAAATTAATATATGATACATGATCATTGATCATATAATAATTTTTTTTTTGAAGAGTATCATTTATGACAATGTTTAGTCAATAAGTAGAACCGTGATTCAAAACTGAACCAAACTAGAACCGACACTAGAACCATCAGTTTGGTTCACATCATGTCATGATTAGGCTGCCAAAATTCCAGGAACCACAAGTAATGATTTGGTTCGAGTTTGAGGCTAGAGTCAAACCAAACCAAGCTGTGCACAAAGATTGATTTTACTTTGTGAGGCTGCTTTAATCCCATGCCTGGACCACGATTAACTAGTGCTTAATCATACAAATTTTACAACATCGATATGTTTAAGTTCATGCTTATGAGTTGGTGAGGAACATAATGATAAATTATATTAGGACCACTCCACAAAGACATAAGTCAACCAGCATATGCTATGCATGCATCATTCTCTTGGTCACTACGTACTCGAGTTGCAGGCTGACATCGCTCTACTAGAAAGAAGGCATAAAGAAATAGAAATTATCCGGCCACAGTTGAGAATTGATTGCGGGAGGATTTGGTCATAGTTGAAGGCGCGGTAAACTTAGAAAACAAGTCGCTTCATGTCAACATGTGGCTGAGGATAGATATATGAGTGTTTATTTAAGGGAATTTGGATATATATGATGTCACTTTACAATAAGTCAGGCCATCGCAGTAGAATGCGTGTTCTACCAGATATCCTGTAACAAGAGTATCGTCCATGGTGGACAAACTAATGCAGTACATTAAGCCCCACTGGTCCCTGAATTCTTCTGTGTGTGAGAGAGAGAGACAGAGAAGAATTTGAACCTGGTACTCGACGGATACTCAAGTTTTCCATAAAATGGAGGTTGCTGCATAAAAGATCATATTTTTCATTGTTGTTGGCCAAAAATTTGTGATCCATGTAGGGAATTGTGAGGATAAAGACTAGATCTTACGCATGCAAGGCGACCAACCTTCTACTTTTCTTTGACATCGGCTTCGTCTTTTCCTTTAGTCAGGCAGGCTGCCTGGTTGACTCTTTTCATCACGGCCACCCTTTTTTTGAATTTTAGTTTCCTTTTCTTCTTTCCATCTCCTATCTGATAAAAGTCAGATTCTTTGTTCTCTGAAGAAGTAAGGTATGCTTATTATCAATCTCTCGAATTTTGGTTTATCTGGTGGTGCATAAATGCGATCGAGAGGCTCGAAACTTTATTGGTTCTCAGAAACTTGGTTGATAGTCTGATGAGATGTCAATTTCATCAAGGTTTGCCATTTTTTCACGATGAAAATGGGGATGCTAGAGTCAAGTATTTCTCAAGCACCAGATTGGAATTCAGAAATATTTGAAGCTGCACAGAGTGATATTGAGATAGCCAATTTGTTGGTGAGCAGTATTTCTTCGAAAGATCAATGCTTGGAGGATGTGGGTATCATTGCTGAAGATGCGGTGTCAAGATTCAGGACAGTGATTTCATTTCTTGACATGCTTTCATGCAAGCATATAAAGAAGGGTCCTCTTCCTGATCAGAAAAATATGAATACAAGCATATTTCTTGACAGTCGAGATCTCAACATAGCTATGCCTTTTTCTGTCAAGCATACCGGCCTCTCTACAGTTGATCCAAAGCTTAGCTTGTCTTCTTTCTCTCTGGTAGTCATCCACCGCATCTTGGCTTCAGACCATGGAAACCAACGCATGGTGTCCCTATTATTTCTTCGCCAATTGGATATGCTGATCTTATGTCCCACAGAAGATTTTTTAAATACATCAAATTGGCGCGTCTGAAGATGGATTTACTTTGTATTCTTCTACGAGTAGATGCTTAGAGAAGGTGGACGAATCAGGTAGAAAATTGTTGTCTGATTCAGGAATTCGTCACTGCTCAAAGAAAAGGTTACGTGGTCTAAATTTCTATCCGTTCTGATCTTCCATTAATAGGAGTTGCAAGCCATCTTTTCAGCTCTACGAATAAAAATCTCTTCGTGATCATGGTGGTTTTTCCTGCCGATAAAGATGCAACTGTAGTGCTTTCTATTTGGTTGTTCATTTATTCGACATTTTCATGCAGAAAACTCAAGCTGAAAAGAGTCGTCAGACTTCCTGCTGTTAGTCACAGGCTAGCTGACATCCCTGTTGATGATTTTACATGGAGAAAATATGGGCAGAAACCCATGAAGGGATCTTCTCATCCAAGGTATGCAATAATGCTCCCTTTAAGTATTATTATTTATTCAATCCAGACTTTTAAACAGAGAATAGGAGTATCATAGCTTAAATGGGGTTCATTGAATGTGAGGTGAATCTCAATCTTAGGATATCTTTAGAGGCACTTCAAAGCTTGCGCTTCTTTAGTTTGTTGTTTGTTCCATCAATTTCAGATGGTAACTTTTAGTTTTATGTATTTTGTTGTTATATTTTATGACTGATTAATGGATTATAAGATATAAATACCTTCAAATTGCCGTCGGTTCTGTGATTTTGTAGGAGTTACTACAAATGCAGCAGCTCGAGGGGGTGTCCAGCAAGGAAGCATGTTGAGAGATGCTCAGAAATCCGTCTATGCTGATCGTTACTTACGAAGGCAAGCATAATCACGCAATACTTTAGCAGTCTAATTTCATGGCATTTATATCATTTTAAGGTCGCCGTGGTGCAAAGGGAGCAGTAGTGCCCTGACAGGAAAACGATTCTCACATACTTGTAGATGAAATCCAATCTATTTGATGTACTTTGAGGTGCACTTGTTGTACATTGAAATATTTATTTTTAGATGGATTTTACTGCGTTGTATGTTTTAAGTTGTGGCTATAAGGATATTCTATGTCACTTCGTGATGTATATGAACATTTTAAGGCCTTAACAAAGCAAGAGTCTCTCTCTTATATATATAGAGAGAGTGAGGCATTCATCTCTTAAGATACGTATGATTGAGTTGAAAATCATAAAGTAAATATGTGAATTAAGTATCCTAGCAAAAAGTATATATATACTTTTGGTTCTTTTATATTTAAAGTCAATGAAATATGACAAGTATATAACATTGCAAAGTATTTTTCATAAAAATGAGTGGTTGATATTTTAAAGGATGACAAAAATATAATATGATAAACATATTATATTTCTCTCTCTCTCTATATATATATATATGCATAGAGAGAGAGAGAGAGTATCATGTACACCGCTACACGGTGTTCACTCCTCTCTACACATTTTACATTTGGGGCAGAAGTGTGATCACTATAAATTTTAAAAGCGTTTCAAAAAAATAAAAGGAGCAAATATATTCCACTCTTGCTTCGAAAAAGTAAGGGGCGTGTAAGAGCAAACACCATCAGTTTTGTGTAGGAAACCACTATAAATATATACATACATGTGTATGTGTGTAAGGTGGTAATATGTTGCAAGTATAATATATATATATATATATATATATATATATATATATATATATATATATGGAGAGAGAGGGTGTTGGGTGATGTAAGGTGTTAGTACATACCCAGCGCGCATGGAACTCGGTGTGCATAACCGACTTCTCTCTTTCTCAAGGGAGAACACAAACAGGTTAAGGAAGAAGTCCAAGGGAAAGGCTTAATGGTCGTGGGGATGAGTGGTGGTTTTGATGCTTGAAAGGAAAGAAAAGCAAAACAATGGCTATCGATGAGGGGAGTTTGCGGCGATCAAGCGAAGAGTGGCACAAAGAAATGCATCCTTATTAATAAACTCATCCTGTTCGAATATCGAAAGAACAAAACGACGAGGAGCGAAAGACGATCTGTTTCTCACTAGTTGACAACTATGGGCTTTTAGTTAACCGCAAAACTGTGTGCAAGATTCCTTACACGACGAGGGTTCACTTCTTCTCATGAAGGAGACACAGGGAGCACGCTGACGCGTGCGAGTAGCTTCATGGATCACGCAGAAACTGACAGATGGTCGAGAGACCAAAGACATCAAGACAAGATATGTCAGATTTCATGCTAAGAGAGATGTTAGAAGGTTCGCGATTCGATATTCATCTGCTGGATCACGCAGAAACTGACAGATGGTCGAGAGACCAAAGACATCAAGACAAGATATATCAGATTTCATGCTAAGAGAGATGTTAGAAGGTTCGCGATTCGATATTCATCTGCTAATCGGGTTGCCAAAGCACTAAGTGATCTTTGAAATGTACTGCTGGTGGGGAATTGATCAAGCAACACGGTCTGCCATACAGCACGCGCAGATGGTTCTTCTGAGGTCTCCATTCTGATGGAAGGGAGAGTAGCCGTTCTTGACACTAGACCTGCAAATTGGGTCATCGGATCGGGTCACTTCGGGTGGGGATCGAAATTGCAGTAACCCGGATCCGACCCAATTTTTATTCGGGTTACATTCTCCAAACCCTGATCTGATTTCAGTTGGGTTTGGGTTAACCCAATTGTGTATAAAATACAATATATATATATATATATAGGAAAATTGGATCATGTCCATGTTGATGTGTTGCTTTCGGTGGTATGAATGTAACTTAAAAAATCTTAAGAGTTTCTAAAAAAGAATGAAGTATAATGTTGTTATACTAAAAAGTAATTGTCGGATATGAGTTGGTAGCATAAGTGGTAGATAAGATCCAATCACTATATATAGATGTAGATAGATAAATAGAGTACATGGCATATTCTTGCAATATTACATACGAGTATATTCAAATAAATCTTAATTATTTAATTTAAAAGAACAATGATTTAGATTTTAATTAAAAAAGGAAAAGCTTTCTTTTTAAGTTAATTATACTTACAAAATTAACATTTCTATTTTTTGTTTTTAAAATTAGATGGTTGGATTTTGTTTGGATATCTTTATATATATATATATATATATATATATATATATATATAATGCTAACACAATTAATACTAATATATCTAAACAAATCTTAATCATCCATATAGTATTGACGGGTGGTTTAAATTTTGAATAAAAGATTAAAAAATATGCATATGAATAAAGTGTATCTAAAAAAATATACACATACTTTTATTTTTTAAATTCAAATTTCAATCATTCATTCATTTAGAGGTTTACTAATACTGAAGTGTGTCAGCATACGCAAGGCTCTCTATATGCACACACAAAAACACATGATTAGATGAGTTTCGAGTTGGGTCCATTCTTGGGTCATCTTTCTTGTCCCTAATCCAATCCAAAGTGCTTAAAACTTGACTTGTACCTGGATTTTTTTTGGGTCGGACCCAAACTTGCCAGGTCCACTTGATACCGTATGATGATCCTGGAAAGATAAACCGATATTAGTCGGTTACTAGCAGGCAATTAAACCGCTTTTGGCACCGGTTACCACCCGTAAATGGGAACTCCCTCATCATGTTGGTGTTAGAACCGGTTGGTTTCATGAGCGTTTCGGTTCGGTTTCGGTTCTAACGGTCAGCCTGATTTGAACCGTCAAGCCGGTTTCCAACTGGTCATGTCTACTGAAACAGTTCAGCTTTGATTCCAACACGAAATAAACACGATATTAAAGGACACAGGCAACGATGCTCATGGGTTCGGATCTATTTCAAATAGCAAAAGATGTAGACCCGATTTGGACCCGAGAATCATCATGTATGTGTACGTTAAGTTGGCAAAAGGTACTCAAATGGTTGCCACTTGCTTCATCCTCATCATCAAATGTCTAGCTTTTCTTTATAGGCGTTGAAGCATGCTGGCATGCATGATGCCACTTGCTATGGCGCATGCATCAAAGGGAATCATGGACTCTGGCATTTGCCAGATGCGCTTGGAAGCATATGCTGCAGACGATCATCGATGAGCATTTGTTTCAGAGTAGGCTGACGATGAGACACGACCCGGATATGACCTGAAAAGTACATCATTGTGTCAAGGTACACCTGCTTTATGTCGTGTTCGTGTCCATCAAACTAACACCACAGAAAAGGGCGTGCTCTGCTTATGTGCTTGTAGCATAAACATGAAATGACACAGTACGAACTTGACACATTAAATTATCAACTCCATTGACAGTTTAACACAAACACGAAAACCCACCTTGACATGACCAGCACATATTACGTGTCATATTCGGACTCAAAATAACAGCAGGGTGTTCTAGCGTTGTTGCTAGTGGAGAGTTCGACTCTCAGAGGGTGCATGTGTCGATGTGTATGTTAGACTTTAGCTTCCTCTTGTAACAAAAAAAAACATTGAACAAATAGGGACTTATTTGGGTTGTCCTTTTTATAACACGAATAGGACCCAATATGACACAAAGACATCCAAAATACGAAATCGATTTGGCAATTGCCTAGCGAGTGGATTTGGATCGGGTATAACTCCACCAAATTCGATTAATCAAATTCGTCTTGGGCACGAAGATATGGAAATATGCACGTCGGGTCAAATATTTTTGTGCCCGGTACCAATTACTTCTGTGGATCCAACACACCCCAGGGCCAAATGCACGTCGGATGGGTCAATGTGTGGTTGACTATGGTGGGTCCAGCAAACCCAAGGTGTGACAGTACCAAATCCAACTTATAAATAGTTTTAGGTCAAGATACTGAACATGTTGAAACCCTAACTTTTCTTTAGAGACGAGAGCACACAGGATCTCCATGTACATTTCATTTTTCACACACATACATATATATATATATATATATATATATATATATATATATATATATATATGAATGGACTGTCCAACCTTGACTCATGGACGAATAGAAACAGTACCAACTAGGTAATGTCCTTGCCATATGGATTGGCCCATAATGTTGCAAAACACTGTTTCTAGTCATCTATTAATAATGGTGATCTACATCTAGGAGTATATATATAGTGGTATATGCTCAATTTAATTCATGCTTAAATGTATTCTAGGATCTTCATGATTTATGTGATCAATGACGAAAATTTGAATATAAAAATATATTATACCGTTATGAATTAAATGTAAAAATGAAAAGTACAATGGTATAAATTGCTTTTAGATTCAAATTTCTACCGTTAATTATGTCGATAGGACGGTGAGATATTTGAGAAGATTTAATATAGAGCAATACAATCCATTTTTTAGATTCAAATTTCATTGTTGATCATACTTATTAAACAATAGAGATGTTAGAATATATTTCAGTATGAATTAGATTGAGCATATACCATACATATACACACACACACACACACACACACACACACACATATATATATATATGTGTGTGTGTGTGTGTGTGTGTGTGTGTGTGTGTGTAATCTCCACACAAGCATAATCCAACCTTGTTGACAAAGATCCCGTTTGTTCCTTTTGGTTTTTACTGTATCTTTATGGTGACCACCAATAATCTTGGAAGGTAGGCTATATTCTGTGGTTAAAACCATTGGCTATACTTGCTTCCTAAAACCTTGCATTGCCTTCCGTTCTCCAGACCAATGGTTTAACAGTCAAAAGATAGTTTTTCTTTTACTTTTCACAGTTTGGGTCCTCACATTAACGTAGATCTGTCACTGGACAGAAACATGGTCTGACTCAACAATAAAAAGCTAACTCAGTCTTTCACTTCTCGCATGATTCTTCATTTTTGACGACCAGCTTGCATTATTATTACCCACAGCTCAGTGATCAAACTCTCAGCCTTGCATTATTGGTTCAAGTGGTTCCCCACTTCGTCTCCTTCAGTAAGTTCACGAGTTCGAGTCCTTTCAATGCAGAAAACCAGTGATGGGAGAGCTTTAGCCCACAGTGGTTGATCGGGCTATTAGTTGGTGTCCTTGTGGGTTTTGTACCCGTGGTTTACAACCCTCCAAAAGAAGCTCCGATTTAAAAAAGAAAAAGAAAATCACAAAGTGTTCAAAAGAAAATAATAAAGAATGATCAAGATGGAATTCAGTGATGAACTTGTATCATCAAATCTGTCCTTACACAAGAGTTGTGAGATTCACAGCTTTGTTTGAAATTTGAAGGGAATAAGACCTTCAATACAATTAGGAGCAATTATTTACAAGATCAGAACAAACTTGTTCTGAATTTGATGCAGAAGCTGATCTTCTGCAAATGAAAGCCTGCTCATGTTATTTAAATTGCAGCAGAAAGTAGTGATGCACAAGATCAAACTTAGTGGCTGTCAAGAATTGGTTTCTCTACTGTTGGTAGTGCCAAATACAGAAAGTGCACCAGACTCTGGTAGTTGATTCAATTCCCTCAAGTCGGCAGACATCCTGTCTCAGATTTCCACATGAATCAGTGCCTCCCACACTTGTTCCTAAATTTGGTATTGCATTTTTTATAATCATCCAATCGACTAATCATGTGGGGAGAGAGAGAGAAACTGAAGCCTACTCTTTGAAAAATGAACTGGCCACTTTCATAATCAGCCAACCGACTGATCACGTGTAGAGAGAGAGTCATCAACCAACCACCATCTACTCTTTGGAAAACTGAGCTCCATGATGCATGCTGGTAGCTGCCAAGTCAAGTTTCAGTGTATTTTTCCACATCTAACACTCTAAAACCAAGCTGGTTTTGCCAGTTGGTGATTAAAAATAATATAAACCTTCTCTAATAACATATATTTTCTGATTTCACAGGATTTTATTCCCAAAAGCTTGCTCATGAATCTTATCAAGAAGCTACCAAACCGAAATTGACCTGAACCAAGTCTCGCCCCACGATTAATGGGGCCAGCTCCAAGATCTTTTTCTTGTCATTGTTCTGTATATTGTCATATAGTCGACCAATTCCAAGAAAAAAATTGTCTTCTTTATGTAGGCAGCTTTTTCTGCTTCTTTTTAAGTGTTCAAGCAAATATTTTGTGCTTTCTCACAAGAATTTTGTTAGACGCTCTTCAAATACTACACCTTAAATGTTTTTCTGTGCTTATTATCTATTAACACCTATTTATCTAATAACTTGTGTTCAGATACTCAATTAGAAAGCACACATAAAATGAAACCAGGAAGAAGAAAGAAAAGAAAGAGAAACACAAGCTTTTTCTGGTTTGGCCAGGGATGTTGGTCACAAGAAGAAAATTTACTATAATGAAGTGACACAATGTGTACCAAGAGCATTAGCTCACCTAGCAGGGCTCTCCGACTCTGACAGCACTGGTGGCAAGTTTGATTGGGCATACATGCAAGTATGTTAAGCTTGGGCCTTCTCTTGTAAAAAAAAGGGTGACACGCAATACAGTGATCTCTCACATAGCCTCTCAACCTAACTCCCACCCATGTCCTTTTATATTCTCTCTTCTCCCGTATTGCTTCATGCCTTCTGCAACCAATACAAACCTCTAGTTTCCGTGTCAAGTTCATCGAATCACATGATTTTCGGGTCAGATTAAAATTAGACTTGTGTTCTAGTATGATAATCCTTTTCCCATCATAGATCGTGCTCATCTTGTTATCCATTTGGTCAAATATGAAACAGGAGAGCCACCAAAAGTGATGATCTTGGTTCAAGGCTACCACCTTTGGACCGTTCGAAGATTTCGAAACTAAGAAGGCGTTCTCTTCCCTTCGCCAAACAGAACCAAACCCTTTTTGTTAGTGTAGACCATACGATGATTATGAGCACAAAAAGAAACCAATGGCTGTTTCGGTCAAAAGAAGGGCTGCAATTTGCATATTTAGAGAGACAAAGAAATCCGTATTACCTGGAGTAGAGAGAGAGTGAGAGAGATTGTGCGGGGTCCAGCTGACGTGGAGAGGCATGTGCCTCCCTCAGCAGAAGAAAATTGAACGTTGGGGGGGGTTGGGGGCTCCGAAATTAGTGCATAGGCTTCTGGCAATTGGTTGGCAAAAGCTGACCCCATCTTCGCTCTCATCGCCTCAATCACCGCATATGGCCGACAGCTACACTTAGTCTCTCTCTCTCTCTCAAGAGTTGAGGGCAACTCAACCAGAAACTGCTTCACCTCTCTCTCTCTACTCTTTCGTGCAACAAGCAGCAGCAGCAAAGCTGCACTAAAGGTCACCAGAAACTGCAAAAGATACTAGTTGCTGCTGAGTGCCTTCTCTCTCTCTAGCCTTTCTACTGGTTTCTTTGGAGAAGAAGATAGCATGTAATATAGTTAAGTGGCGGTGTGAGACTGTGAAGAGTTGGCCCAGAGTTCAGTTTGTTGCTTTCGAGTGAAGGAGTTTTGGTTGAATTTAAGAAGATGGTAGTTGGAACCAGGCGTTCCCCTTTGTTCCATTTGTTGGTTCAGCTGCTGCTGCTTGTTGGTGTGTGCCTGGCCCTAGACCCGTTCGCTTTCTACGATTGGGAAGTCTCTTATATTACAGCCTCCCCTCTGGGTGTCAAGCAGCAGGTAGACCTCTCTTTCTCTCTCTTCGTGAATGAAGAGATGTTTCATCGGTAGTGATGAGAAATGTAAACTATGGGCTCTATGTTAGTTTGTAGAGATGGGTTTATTGGTTTCAGGTTTTTAAGTTATTTTAGTCAAGAGAGCTGAGCAGGACACCTGTGCTTTATCTAGCGTTTTCATGGTTGCCACCCAAACTCGTTTTGTTGATCAAGTAGATTAATGGCCGGGGTTTCCTCCTCCCTTCTACTGATAAAGCTTTTCTGTTCCCTTGTATTAAGTTCATTTTGTACTGAAATGCTGCCCAATGAAGCGCCGGGGTTTTCTCCTCCCTTCTACTGATAAAGCTTTTCTGTTCCCTTGTATTAAGTTCATTTTGTACTAAAATGCTGCCCAATGAAGCTCCATTTCGTTGGTATTGGCGTTTTAGCCTCTTCTAAAAATTTCTCCTTCTAATAGAGACCTATTTCGAGGTTTGTCGGCATTGCATTCAGAGTGCGATCCATAAAGGTGGGATTCTTTGGCTATTTAACTGAGTAAGGGAATGAAATATCTTAACTTTTAGTCGAAATTATATAACGGAAGTTGATGTGTAGATCTTAACCTGCGGAAATGGGACCTATAGGTATTCCCTTTTACTGAAATTTTGGCCGGAATTATGGGTATGGAAGTTGATGTGCAACTTCCTTCTGACATTCATAATAGTGTGCGCACTTTAGCTTTTCAGCCCACTTTTTAATGTTTGATCTTCATGTACAGTGTTCCTTTTGGTAGGGATCCTGGTTTTGTATTTCCCACAAAGAAAGAAGGTCTCATGACATGATATACGGCATCTAATTGTGTGTCGAAAGAGGAATATTGTGCACTGGAAGCCATGTTATTGGCATGCAAATATTCTTCTTTCTGGTTCTTTACTTTTGCTTTTAACTGAGAATTGATTTCCCTGTTTGATTATCGACAGCATGTGAAGATAAATAGTAAAAATGAAAATTACTGATTATTAAATAAAGGTGGAGATTATTTTTTGATTGCGCATAGCAGGCTCCACCAAGTGATTGCCGTTTGTCTTGCTATGCTACATAATATTTAAAATTACAGTTCTGATAGCCATTTAATGTTACACTGACACATGGTTTACTGCTGTCAGCTTCCTCCATGTGAAGGTAACCAATTCTCAGTTGTCTCAATAGCTTTGGAATGCATATGCTACACATTTGTCTTGCGTTTGTTCTAAGCTTCATGATATTAAGCGAGCAGATATATCTTATCTGAAGTGACTATATTCTTTGAGGTGTTATGGTAAACCGTCAAGGGAGATAAAATGTCTTCTAATGGGATATTGGTATCTTTCTTCATGTAGAAATGCCTAAGCATTCATTTAAGAAGACATATTTGAGTCTTTTGCACGCTTGGCATGCAGGTGATTGCAGTGAATGGAAAGTTTCCTGGCCCTATCATCAATGTGACGACAAACTACAACGTTGTAGTCAATGTTCAAAACAATCTGGACGAGCCTTTGCTGATAACATGGTAAGCTTTATGCAGGGAACTGGCTTCATAATGTTGGCATCTGGATTCAAGTGTTGACCGTTGGTGCATCTGCTTGTATGTAAACAGGTCAGGGATACAGCAACGGCGAAATTCATGGCAAGATGGTGTTTTAGGCACAAACTGTCCTATTCCTGCAGGATGGAACTGGACTTATCAGTTCCAAGTTAAGGATCAGATTGGAAGCTTTTTCTACTTCCCCAGTACAAGTTTTCAGAGGGCTGCTGGCGGCTATGGGGGTTTTACTATTAACAATCGCGCTATTGTTACTGTGCCTTTTGGTACACCTGATGGGGACATAACCATCTTCATATCTGACTGGTATAACAAAAACCATACGGTGAGTTGAGAACAGCCATTGAAATTATATCTTACTCTGTGAGACGTCTCTGAGCTTGTTGACTGATACCTTCCTTGCGGTTTCAAGGATCTGAGAAAGCTCCTTGATGATGGGAAAGAACTTGGGATGCCAGATGGAGTCATCATCAATGGCAAAGGTCCTTACCGTTACAATGAAACCCTTGTTGCTGCCGGCATTGATTATGAGACTATTAATGTCAATCCAGGTATATTAAACACTTTGTATCAGTTCATCCGTGTTCTTCATTTTATCAGTTTGTTTCTTAATGGAATTTGCCTTTTGGACATGATGCAGGCAAAACATATCGAATTCGTGTTCACAACGTTGGTATCTCAACTAGTTTGAACTTCAGAATCCAGAACCATAACTTGGACCTTGTGGAGACAGAAGGATCGTACACAAGTCAACAAAACTATACAAGTTTAGATATACTTGTTGGTCAGTCTTATTCATTCTTGGTGACCATGGATCAAAATGCCAGTAGTGATTACTATATTGTAGCAAGCGCTCGGTTCGTAAACACCACAATCTGGCAAAGAGTCGCTGGTGTGGCAGTTTTGCATTACTCCAATTCCAAGGGTCCTGCAACGGGCCCTTTGCCAAATGCTCCTGATGACACTTATGACAAGTCCTTCTCAATGAACCAGGCCAGATCAATCAGGTCCGACTCCGTGTTCAATCTCAACCTTATTTTACAACTAAGTCTTGATTTTCTGGGGGAATTTTTTTCAATATTGTGTTTTGGATACTGATCACACATTTGAGGATCGGTTATATGTTATGCACAGGTGGAATGTCTCAGCTAGTGCTGCTCGTCCAAATCCTCAGGGTTCATTCAGATATGGTTCAATCAACGTTACCCAACTGTACGTTTTGAAAAATAAACCACCATCAATTATAAAAGGAAAGCGCCGAGCAGCCCTTAATGGCATCTCATATGATCCTCCTTCTACTCCTTTGAGGCTAGCCGACCAGTACAAGCTAAATGGAATCTACACTCTTGATTTCCCACCCAAGCCAAGAGATGGACCTCCTGTAATGGGGACCTCTCTCATCGATGCTACTTACAAGGGATTTATGGAAATTATATTGCAAAACAACGACACTACAGTTCAAAGCTACCATTTGGATGGTTATGCCTTCTTTGTGGCTGGGTAAGAAAAATTCTCTTCTTTTGTTCTGTTATGAACTGCAAAATAGCATGAATGCCTGAAGATGAATTTTTTTTGCAGAATGGACTATGGTGAGTGGAGGGAGGACAGCAGGGGGACTTATAACAAATGGGATGGAGTCGCACGCTCTACTACGCAGGTAGATTGTTCGTGCGAAACAGATAATCGATCTACTTATATGTTATTTAGGCACCTCTTAAAGGTTTGTTCTGGTGCATCAGGTCTTCCCTGGAGCATGGACTGCAATATTGATTTCACTGGACAATGTAGGGATATGGAACCTTCGTGCCGAAAATCTAGATTCATGGTATCTTGGGCAGGAAGTGTATCTAAGGGTTGTGAATCCGGAGGCGGCTAACAAAACTGAGCTGACAATGCCTGATAATGTCCTCTATTGTGGTGCTCTCTCTCATTTGCAGAAGTATGTATTGCTTTTCCACGTACTTGTGCATGCTCTGATGTTACCACTTCTCTAATATTGGAATGTGTAATTCACCTCTATCTTAAATTGGTTTTGTTTTATAGGCCTCAAGCACATAAGTCAGGAGGAACTGCACTGATTGCTAGAGGTGGTGGTGTTTCACTGCTGGCTTCACTCCTGGTCATCGTGAGCTACATTTTTCTCCTTATGTAAACAAAAAAACATGAAAATGAGTGTCTAGCGTCGATTCTTCTTTGGCTTCTTTTAATTTTTCTTAGTCTAATTCTAATTCAGATTGTTGGTGTGAGAGCAAAGGGGTTGGAGCCATGTGAGTTTCGTTTGACTGTCAGTGTGTTCATAGGCTTTCTAACTTGTTTCTTCTGTTTAATCCAATTCTTCCTTTCCTCTTTAAAGGCCCATATATGTGTGTGTGGTGGCGTGTCTGTTTGTGTTTTAATCTCTCTTGTTTCTAAATATCCAATTAAGTTGGCCACAGTAGTACCACTACCGTAGGCATTATGGCGCATATCAAACCTATGATATTGCTTCTGTGGTCTAGTTCAAAGTCCAAATTGATTAGCATTTTGCAGGCATTGTGGCCCACTATGAGATTCGAACCTGAGATTCCATCAATTTACAATGTGGTTCTAATTGGAACGATAAGCTTATTCTTGTATTGCTGTAGGATTTACTGTCAATTGTATCTGGAGAACAAGATTTTTAAACCAAAACAGTTAAGGCGGAAAGCAGGGTTTTTTATTCCTGGCCAAATATTCCAAATATAACCATCAACAAGTTCTTTAATGTTGTCATTTAACATTCCTATTGTTGCACCTTTTGTCCTATCAAAAAGTTGAGGGCCTGCACCCAGTGTTAGCTCAATGGCAGGGCTCTCTAGCGCCATTGCTGCTGGTGGGGAGTTCGACTCCCGGACGGTGCATGTGTAGGTTATTAGGCTTCTGCCTCCTTGTAACAAAGAAAAAAAGTCAAGGGCCCTTGCACAAGAGCAGTAGCTCACCTGGAAGGTTATGAGTTCGATGTCTGGGGTGTGCAACTGGCTGTGCCCTCCCCATTATACCAAAAAAGGAAACAATTTGAGGGTCCTTTCAGCAACAGAAAAACAGTATGCGGTCCGGTGCGTATGATGCTGTCTATCGTTGATATTCACCAGATGAATACTGTATTGCCGACGCCAGAGGCCTCTATCATAAAAGCTATCTGACTGCCTTCTAGATAAGACTATATTGCGCACATAACGTGTGATTGTACCGGTTGACCCACTTAGCATTCTCTCGTTTTCTCTCAGCTATTTAGCCCAGAATTTCTTTAAAGGTGAGAAACTTTGTTCGCTTGGAAAAGAATTCTTACTTGAGATGTCTCTTAAAGAGATGGTTAAGTAGTTGATAGCTCCGGTATCGATTATGAACAAAGAACAAGCAAGGCTTTGAATCCCTCCTCCATTATTTAAGATGACTTGAACATGTAGAAAGACAATCAAACGACGCTCCGTAAATATTATATTGTATCATATGGGGCATTGATACACTTTTATTGTATGATACATTACGATATAAGTTGTTTTAAAAATTAATTTTTGTAAAAATAATTTTTTTGAAAAATATAATTTTTTTTGCAATATGTATCATATCAAGAGAATAGATTTAGTATCAAAACAAACTAAATCACATGCATTCACTCTCGAGCCTCACTTTCAAACTTAGGATTGATGACTATTAATGGATGTTGAATATATATTAAATTTTTAGAGAGAAATGAGTTGGTGTTGAAGAGAAGAATGGATAGACAAACAAGAACAACCAAAGAAGCTCATCTAGAAGGGTCAAAACTGTTTTTTTTAAAGAATATGAATTTTGAAACTTACATGGTATTGTACGATACAAAACTTGTATCATAGTATATAGTACAATACGTTACAATAAATATAAATTTTGATACAAGTACCTGAATCATATCGATTAAGGTACCAATACGCTCGTATCGTATCATACTATACGATACGATTTTTATAACATTGTCGATAAGAAAAGATGAAAAGCTAGATTGTGAAAATATTAAAAGAGAAGAAAACTATAAAAGTATTGGAAAGAAACATTAAAGAGTGATCTAGGTTATGTTGAATTAATTGTTAATATATCCATGATTGAACTCTATGACAAATAATTCATGTCATCGACTATCTAGTATGAATAAAGGCTTAATAGTTGTTTGTATTGGTTTATCTTGATTGGGCTCTATAGAAACAAAGAATCCGTGTAATTGACCCCATGAAGAAAGGTTTAATTGTTGTTGTTTGTATTGTTCATGTTGGTCTACCCTGATTAACTCGGTCTGTAATAGGGATTTGGCTCATCTATCTCCCTAAAGTGTGTAGATTTCGATAGCCGATTCTATGGTTCTTGAGTGACTGCCACCAGCAGCAATGAAGAATGCTAGTGATCCTGAGAAAGAGATCTCCTGCTACAAAGCACTTAGAAAACAAAAAGGATTCTAGTTCAGTTACATCATAACATGCCCCACAATCAAATTTAAGAATGTGGAGCCTTTGTAGTCCTTCTTAAGCAGACGCAGTACACACCAAAATCCAGATGAAAACCGAGCATTATTCCGCGCTAAATGCGGTCAGCTACATGATTCTTAGAGCAAGAAGGCATGTTGTAAATGAAAACAAAGGTATAGGGAAATGATTATAAGCAATGTGATTAAGGTTCACAACATTAGGTTGAAGAACCCGGCGAGTTTTGCAAGTTCTGATGCAGAACCCGGCGAGTTTCAACCTTTGCAAGTTCTGATGATCAATGAAACAGCCTGGCCTTACCATTTCCGATGACAATATCTTAAGCTTCTTGGCCATTATCCACCAATATGAATTATGGTCTTCAGCAAGACATCCATAACAAATGAACAAGTAGTATGCAAACTTTCCAAATTCTGATTTATGTGAACAGGCATGACCTCACAGAAACAAATTCGATACCAAGCAACGTACAACCAACTAACAAAGCACTCAAATCAAATAAATAGTGAGATAATCAATCCCTGAAATGTTAGCAGATGACCACAGAAATATTTTTCAAGGAAAACATGTCAACTTAAATAATTCTTAGTTCGACTTTCAGAAATGTTCTCGACTCAAAGATTCATTTGCGAGACATTTCCAGCCTTGGTTTCAATTACAAAGCTTCTAAGACCGAAAACAATCCTGAACTGCTGAAAATGCATCGAATGGGGTGATGCAAAATTGGATCGAGTCAAAATTAAGGTGAGGCGATCCATATAGTTTTCCAAAAATTTCGATCGAGTGTATAGATTTTCTCCATCGTTTTTTGGATTCAAGCGAGGCAGGCGCCTCACCTTTCCCACCAATAGGTCAGCCGCCGGCCGTGCAGTGCTGACCTCAGGTTCGGCCGGCCACCGAACCAGTCTGTTGTTCTTCTTTTAGGCTACTTTGTCGTGGACATACCAGCACCACTTAGAAAAGGCATTAAGCAGATTGATCATGGATCATGGATACTGGACCCGGTTTTGGGTCCCATGAGGAACTTATACATTTGCTTTCTTGGCCTAAAGAGTCAACAAAAGCTAATTTGGTTTTCTAGCACTAATTGTGGTAGAGGAATTTATCCCCCATGGGTCTTGCAAACACAAGACTAAGAGTCAGGACTCCGGTGTCTGGTGCCAAAGCATGTTACGTTGATGTCAGGAAATTGAGAAACCAGTGCTGATTATGTCAGCGTATTCAAAAGCCCCTAGAAAGGGCTTTTCTCATACAGAAACTCTGGAGAAAACTGAAAAGACACACACACACACACATATATATATATATATATGTGTGTGTGTGTGTGTGTGTGTGTGTGTATATATTAGGAAAGATAAGCCCACATCTAACAACGATGGCATCTAATTCGTGTCATCTTCGATCACCTCACTCCACTTCTCAAAAGGTTTTTCCAATGGTTCGTTTTGATTCTCATCGTTCGGTTTTAGCGTTGGAACCATGAACATAATCTAACCAAACCGTTTGATGTCTAGAATGAACTGAACCACCGGTTGTAGTGGTTTCTTGTACACCCCTATCCACGGCAAAACTCTGTTGCGCAAATTTGTCACTGATGGCACAGTTTGAATGGCCGAACATGGGTGCCGTTTGAATCACAAAACGTGGGCAATCAAACCGCGGACATTTAGTTCCAACGGACTCGTGGATTCTGTGAAAGGCACCATGGTGACAAAAAGTTTACCTTGTTAAGCATATTGATGGCGACATTATATGTTATAATAAATAATACAAATAAACCTCAATTATTTAATTTAAAAGATAGATGATGGAAATTTGAATTCAAAAGTTAAAGTTACTTTTTAAATTAATTACTTTAAAATTTAAATATCAATTACTCATCTTTCAAATCGGATGGATCATATTTATTTGGAGATGTTGACATATAATGTTGTTAGTTTATATCTATATAATACACTTTAGTGTTCGATCCTAGAGATCAATAGTAGAGATTCAAATCACTTTGTACTCATGCATTAAATGCAAGTACATGAATACAACAATACATTTTATTTGAATATCTACTACAGTTCTTCAAGATTGGAACGACGAAGATGTTTTAGAAAATTATGCACTAAAGTGTATTATATAACTAAGACTCCTTTTATATATGTGAATGTATATGTATATGTGTCATATATATATATATATACTAAAGTGTATTATATAACTAAGATTTCTTTTATATATGTGTATGCATATACATGTTTGTATGCGTGTGTATCCGTGTGAGTATAAAGAAGAAATACAAAGATTCAAATTTGTAGCTTAATTCGTAGTGCGGGATATCGACATAGAGGCACTACCAGTGGTTCTGGAGGGACGTTTGTCACCTTTAGTGATTCACGAGTCCACATATTCCCTCTGGTTGAAATTAAGTTGAAAGCCATCAGACACCAAAATGGAAGGATCGAGCTCATCTGTCATTATGGGTAGGTGGTCAACTATTAATTTTGACGTCAACCTCGTTCTTTTTTTCTGGAAATATGTTTCTGCTTTATGATTGAGAGAGATTACTTCTCTATAATAATGAGACCAACCTTCCACCCGCCATCAATCCATCTCTCTCTCTCTCTCTCCTTCAAGAGAAAAAAAAGATGGCACTAGATCGTGATGAGGAGAACAATGGGGTTGTGGGTGATGCATGGGATTACAGAGGCCGTCCTATCAAGTCTTTAAAGTCTGGTGGCTGGACGAGTGCTGCTTCAATTCTTGGTATTTATTTACTCTGTCTCTCTTTCTCTCTGTGTAGCTGGATGGTAGCAGACGAAAACAGAGCCTTTACATATTAAGTTTGATTCTAAGTGCCTTATCTTCACTAAGAAGTTAAAGCGTCTAGTTATTGTTCGTTTTGCTCGTAAAAGGAAATGAAAACTAGCTATACTTGATGACCGATTGTAATTATAAATGTTTAAATTCTTTAAAGAGAAAGAGAGAAGTGACTGTAATTGCTTAAAAGTAAGTAGAATCTCTTATGATGTTGTCATTACTAGGATTCGTATAAGCTTTTCTCATCTTTCAACTTTTTCTGTTTGTGATGTTTTGCGTTCATAGTTGTGGAGCTCACAGAGAGGCTAACGACTCTTGGCATTGCGGTAAACTTGGTCACTTACCTGACTGGCGTTATGCATCTTGGTAGCGTTCGGTCTGCTAATACTGTGACCAACTTCATGGGCACCTCCTTCATGCTCTGCCTCTTTGGTGGATTCATTGCAGACACCTTTTTCGGCAGATACCTCACCATTGCCATCTTTGCTGCCGTTCAAGCAACGGTAGACTAAACAACTCTCACTGTGTGTGTTGTGTGTGTCCACGCAAGCTCAAAGTTTCAGTAATTTGTTATGCAGGGAGTGACCATTCTGACTGTGTCAACAATAGTACCAAGCCTTAGACCACCACCTTGCTCTTCAGATGGTACCTGCGTGGAGGCAAATAATACACAGCTTTCTGTTCTATATCTTGCCCTTTACCTCACTGCTTTAGGCACAGGAGGCCTAAAGTCCAGCGTCTCCGGCTTCGGTTCCGATCAATTTGATGAGACGTCACTGAAGGAGAAATCTAAGATGATTTCTTTCTTCAATTGGTTCTTCTTCTTCATTAGTATTGGCTCTCTGGCTGCAGTGACCATACTTGTGTACATACAAGACAATCTTGGGAGGAAATGGGGTTATGGTATATGTGCTTGTGCTATTCTCACAGCTTTGTTCATCTTCCTTAGCGGGACAAGGCGATACCGATTCAAGAAATTGATGGGGAGTCCCATAACTCAGGTTGCTAGAGTGATTTTTGCAGCCTGGAGAAATAGGCACGGAGATTTGCCTTCAGATCCTTCAGTTCTCTACCAGGGAGAGCATGCCTTCTTTACTGATGATACTTCCAAAAGGAAGAAAGTTAACATTCTGACACATAGTAAACAGTTCAGGTACAAGCTCACACTCATTTTGATGGTCTTTTTTTGACTATTTACACTGAATGTTATACAATAATCTTTGAAAGTACCTGGCGTTCTTGTTCAGAAAAGAGTGGGTGAGATTTTGCTGCAGATAGCTGATTTACGTGGTATAGTTGTATGAGAAATATGAACTCCCCAATTTCCTATTATTGTTATTGGATGAGATGAGTGACGCTAAGTTTTAACGAGTGCTTGTTGGTGTCTGTTCAATTCAGAGTGTGGCCCAGAAGTGTAAATGGCTACAACGGGCTCCTGCAATTGGGCCTTAATTGTCTCTGTTAGTGTTCTTATATGATCTGATGGACTACACCCTGAATTGAACAGTTACAGTTTTATCTTTGGAAACTGAAAGCGACAGATCTTTGGCCCTTTAAATACTATAAAAGTAAGTACTAATTAAGAAATTAGGGTGGACAGGGGGTTCGGAACTAGACCCGGGTTTGAACCAGAACCGAACCAATTCCGTCCCTTACTGGAACTGGTAATCCAGAGTCAAAACTGTAACCGGACTCAGAAGCCCCAATTTCGTTACGGTTCCTCCTTTCATCGGATTGGAGCTGAAACTGATGGTTCAAACCATTGGTTTCGTCCTTTATTATAAGCTTTTTTTTGAAAAATTTTACTTCTTTTAGTCTTAGTTTCAAACTGGATTCATGACAAGAACTTGCAATTACAAACCATTATCTAACTGAGCAGAATCCGGTTCGATTATGATTCATGGTTCCCGAAGAGGCAACCATGTTAGCTAAGTGAGGAGACAATTAGTCTCAGTTTATTTAATAGAGCACTTTTCTGATCATCCATCGGTTCATAACTGTTTGCCATCTAGAAAAATATCTGTCAATATATAGATTAGGAAATAATCACTAATATAAGATGGCGTGGATTATTTTCTGCCCTTTTGATGTATATTCTTTGAACGTAGGTGTCTTGATAAGGCAGCGGTTGTCAGAGATGTTTCTCAGTTGGAAAAAGAGAACCCATGGCATCTATCTTCTTTGACACAAGTTGAAGAGGTGAAAATGGTGATCAGCATGATGCCAATATGGGCCACAACCATAATGTTCTGGACAGTTTATGCACAGATGACCACATTCTCAGTGCAGCAAGCCACAACCATGAACAGGCACATAGGCAAATCCTTTCAAATCCCTGCCGCCTCCCTCACTGTTTTCTTCGTCGGCAGCATTCTCCTATCAGTACCGATCTACGACCGCGTAATCGTTCCCATCGCCCGGAAGTTCACCGGTCGGCGTGAGGGAATAACCACACTCCAAAGAATCTCAGTGGGTCTGGTTTTCTCCATCCTAGCCATGGTTGTGGCAGCTCTTACAGAGATAAAGAGGTTGAAGGTAGCTCATTTGAATAAAGACTCCAAGGCAGTTGTGCCCATGAGTGTGTTCTGGCTTGTGCCTCAATTCTTCTTTGTAGGTTCAGGGGAGGCTTTTACATATATAGGGCAACTTGATTTCTTTCTAAGAGAGTGCCCCCATGGAATGAAGACCATCAGCACAGGGATGTTTCTTGGCACTCTCTCACTTGGGTTTTTCTTGAGCTCGGTACTTGTCTCTGTTGTTGACAAGGTGACTACAAGCCATGGGGCAAGCGGCTGGATCACGGACAATCTGAATGAAGGAAAATTATATTACTTTTATTGGTTGTTGGCTGCACTTAGTGTGCTGAACATGGCGATCTATTTGTTCTGTGCAAAATGGTACGTTTACAAGGCCGATAGGATGTCGACCAACACACTTGAGGCTGACAATGAGATGGAGTTGGAAGCGTGCTGCCATTGATTTTAAAGCACCCAAAAAAAGATTCTATGATCTGTTTGCATGCGACTGTTTAACAAAAGTCAAAAGTAGTGCCTAATCTTTTCTTGTTCTTGGGTCACGGGGCTTGCTTGCATGACTGTGTGTGTGTGTGGTCAGTGTGTGTGTTCCAACTGGCTTAATAACAAAAAGTTGGGAGTAGCTGTATTATAGGATGAAAGCTTCCTCCCCCCCACCCCCCACCCCATTAATTCTTTTCAAGAGAATATGTCCGGAGAGAGAGCGTTCTCCATACTATATCTTGATGTGAAAATCGCAAAAGTTGAACAGCAAGTTTCGCGTGTGAGACACTAGCCGGTATTTTCTTGTATTTGACGTCATCCCTTTTGCCTGGCTAAAGATTAACAAAGGCCAAAACTAAGATGAGACTTATATACAACAACAACTAAGCCTCTTTTCATACTATAAGCTAGATCATTCTTTATTGTTTCTTTCCAAAACTTTTGTGGTCGTCGTTTAGCTTTTTTAATACTTTCCAAATTTAGTTTTTCATACCTTCTTAAAGGTTCTTCTTTTGATCTTCTTTCTATATGTCCAAACCATCTTAAACGATATTCTCTCATTTTATCATCTATTGGTGTCACTCGTAATGTATTTATAATAACCTCCTTATGTATACGGTCTTTCCTTATATGACCACTCATCCATCTCAACATCTTCATTTCTGTCACAAACATATTTTGTACATGTTGATGGTTAACTGCCCAACACTCAAAACCATAAAACATGGTAGACCTTATTGCTGCTCTATAATATTTACCTTTTAACTTTAATGGTATCTTCTTATCACAAAGAATACATGATGCTCCTCCCCATTTTAACTAACTAGCATTAATTCTATGTGTAACATCTCCATCAATTCTTCTATCACTCTGAAAAATTGAACCTAGGCATTTAAAACATTCATTTTGGGGATGTAATGTATGTCAATTTTAATTTCTATGTCCTCTGAGGTAACCAAATGATCAAACTTACATTCCATATATTATGTCTTTGTTCTACTAAGTCGTAGGCCTTTGCTTTCTAATGTTTCTCTCCATAGTTCCAATTTTCTATTAACTTTTTCCTTAGACTCCTCCACTACAATGTCATCTGCAAATAACATACACCAAGGTACTTCATCTTGAATATGTTTTGTTAACTCATCCATCACCATTATAAATAAGTATGGACTTAAAGTTGATCCTTGATGTAACCCAATATTAACTTCAAAGAGGTCTGTCGTTCCTTCATAAGTCCTCATATATGTTTTTGCACCATCATACATATCTCTTATAAGGTTAATATATGTCAATGGGATACCTCTTTTTTCTAAAGTTCTCCAAAGAACCTCCCTTGATACCCTATCAAAAGCTTTTTCTAGATCAATAAATATCATGTGAAGGTCTTTCTTTTTTGCTCTAAAATGTTCCATAAGATGTCTCAAAAGATGAATCGCTTCAATAGTAGTTCTACCTGGCATGAATCCAAATTGGTTATCTATTGTACTTGATACTTGACTTAACCTACGTTCTATAATTATTTCCCACAATTTCATAGTATGACTCATTAACGATACCTCGATAATTCTCATAATTTTGAATGTCTCCCTTGTTCTTATATAAGGGTATAAGTGTACTTGCTCTCCATTCCTCAGGCATCCTTTGGTTTTTCCATATTTCATTAAATAGCCTTATGAGTTATGTATTTCCTATTTTCCCTAGTATTTTCCAAACTTCTAAAGGAATATTATCTAGCCCTACCGATTTACCACCGTTCAAATGTTTAAGAGCCTCTTTGACTTCATTCTTTTGAATACGTCGATGGAAATTGTGGTTTATATATTTTTCTGATTGTGCCAACTCTCTTAAGCTAATACTGACAACTTTATTTTCATTAAAAAACTTATAAAAATAGTTTTTTCATGTATTTCTTATATCATCATTTACCACTAAAATTTTTTCATCCTCGTCCTTGATGCATCTAACATAATTAAGATCTTTAGTTTTCTTATATGTAGCCTTAGCTATCTTAAAAACATCTATTTCACCCTCTTTTTAGTTGAGTTTTTTATATAAATCATTCCAAATTTTAGCTTTTGCTTCACTCACGGCCTTTTTCACTTCCTTTTTTGTTTGCTTGTAAGTCTCTAAAGTTTCATTAGTTTTCTTAACATAATGTAATTTATAACATACCCTTTTTGCTTTTATTTTGCACTACTTCACTCCACCACCAAGCTTCTTTTTGTGCCGGTACACCTCCCTTAGATACACTTAACATATCTTTCGCCACTTTCCTAATATGTATAGTCATATTGTTCCACATATCACGCGATGTACCAACATAATTCCAAACAACTTCTTGAAGGACTTTCGGTTTAAATATATCTTCTTTCTCGCTTTTGAGGTTCCACCATTTAGTTTGAATAGCTCGATGCACTCTTTTCTTCTTTGTCTATTTTTTTATTTGTAAATGTATAACTAAAAGTCGATATTGGGTGATTAAGCTTTCTCCTGCAATTACCTTGCATTCTTTACAACACGCTCTATATTTTTTTGTATAAATAAAGTAATCAATTTGTATTTGTGATAAGCCATTCTTATAAGTAATTAAATGTTCATCTCATTTTTTGAAAATTGTATTGACTATAAAGAGATCAAATGCTAATGCAAAATTTAAAATCTCTCTACCTTCCTCATTTATATCCCCAAAACCAAAGTTTTCATGAATACCTTGATATCCTAATGCCTCTTTACCGGCATGTCCATTTAAGTCTCTTCCTAAACAAATCATCTCCCTTTGTGGAATCTTTTAAATCACCTTATCTAACTCTTTCCCAAAAACTATCTTTATACTATCTTCTAGTCCTACTTGGGGTGCGTAAGCACAAACTACATTTAAAGCTTTAGCTCTTAATATTGATTTCAACGTCATGATTCGATCACCATATCGTTGTATATCTACCACACTATCCTTTAAATCTTTGTTTATGATAATAACAACTCCGTTTCAAGCCTTTTCTTTACCTAAGTACCATCATTTACAATCTTTATCTTCTATCTCCTTACTTTTTCTCCAACTCATTTTGTCTCTTGTAAACATAGAATATGAATCTTTCTTCGAATCATAGTATCTACCACCTCCATTAGCTTACTGGATAATGTTCTGATATTCCAAGAACCAATACGAATCTTATTATTTTGGACCAACTTCCTTACCCCCCGTATCTGTCCGTAATCAAAATGCGGAAACCCTCTCTGCAAATTATTCACTATATTCGGGCGGCAATGTAGCGGGACTAACTTCTTTACCCACACCCGTCCATGGATTCACTACATTTGTGCGAAAATGTAGCGACCCTTACTTACTTATTATTGCATTCGGGCTATACAGCACGTCGTTAGGCGGAAACGTCTTAAAGCAATGCTCATAATTTTTGTAATCCATATTATAAAATCCGACGAAGTTTTACGCTGACTGTTAGAAGCCAAACACAACACTCCTCCTTTATTTGGGTTTGGGACCGATAATGCAAGGATGATCCCTTACATGGACTTCCAAATCAGACATATATAGTTAGTAAAAAGCAAATACTAAAAATCAAATCAAAAGCACAACTAAGAAAGGGACAAAGCCGGCGACCTTGAAAGTAGATACAAAATGCACCACTTTCGAGTTTCTTTATTCCTGTTGGTATGTACACAACTTGTGTAGCAGATCCCGTTGTTCATCATGTGCGGGTACTGTTCTCCATTTGTTCTCTACTGTTCTCTACTGTGGTAAGGGTTGACTGCTATTTAAATAGAAAACAAGGAGATGGAGGAGGCGAATCACGCCAAATTAGCCTTTCTTTGCTTTATGAATGTTTTCAGTAAGAATGGATCGACGCGTTGAAGTTTGAGATCATGCCAAAATGTCGACAACAAAGGGAAAACAATCAAATTGCAAGCACCAATTTCTGAAAGGTTGTTGACCAATCAGATTGGCAGTTTGAATTGGGACGGATTAGTGTAAAATTATAAGTAGCTTGGGCGAACCCAAAAACCGTAAGCGAACCTGAGACACCTGTGGTTCCATTATGGTTCCTCCTCCGACACAATGAAAACTAAAATTGACACAACAAACAACAACAACTATGCCTTTCCCATTCTAAATGGGGTCGGAATTAATGGCAGATAAGTCTCACAAAGGTTTACGTGAGCTGTCCAAAGCCTAACGCAATCATCTTCTTTTGTTCGGGCTTGGGACCAGTCGTACAAGAGTGATCCCTTACATCAGCCGACTTGGAAACTAAAATTGAAAGTCCAAAAAATTTATTGCAGTCTCATTTATAAGTTTTTTTCCCCTTTTTTTTTTTAAGTTTTGGTTCAAAACTACTGAAATCGGTGACTGGTTTATGGTCTTAGGGGAATAGTGGCGGATTTGGAATTTTTTGGGTGGGACAAACTGTCTATTGATCATTTACCGTGGGGTAAACTATGTATAGCAATCGTGGATTCAATCGTATCCCGTAACTTTTTTATTGATTTTTGCTCGCTTAAATATAGATCCACCCCTACAGGGGAACCAAAACCGAGATTTTAAAACCTATGATTATGATTCCTCTCCTTTTGGAACTGGAACCAGAACTGGCATATAAATTTCTAATTCCATAACTTATAAGTTTTTCTTTTCATGACCTTTTCACTTTTTTGTATGTCCTCTTTTTTTTTCAAAGCACAACCTTAACCACAACTGGCAGTTAGAGTTCGTGATTCCGGGCTAGCCAAAACCATCAGTTATGAATAATCAATCCCAATTTACCTCAAACAAGCCATTTCTTGGTGCATGTTCAAGTTTTGAATAACTTGGAGAAAACTTAGAAATTCATGAGTGTGTGATAATATATATATATATATATATATATATATATATATATATATATATATATATATATATATATATATATATATATATATATAAACTGGATCTTATTCATTTTCAATGTTATTATACTCATCTCCTCAAAAACTAATGATAATGATCATGATATATATATATATATATAAGAAAATTGGATTCTGTCCAATATTGATGTTTCTAGATCATTATTTTTCCATAGCATAATGTAATTTTCAAAAATAATAAAAGTATTTGAAAATTTATGAAAAACAAACTTATTACATTCATGCCACTGAAAAATAATGATTAGTTACATATATAAGTTGTTTTTTTATAAGAAAATATTAATCATACAATATTTAATAATTTATAGTTTATGAAATCATTGATACTAAGCTATCTTTAAATTAAATATTTTGTTAAATCATGTTTGAAATAGTACATATCGAATTCAAAATACTGAAAGATGATATAGTAGACGAGCTCTGTTGCATAGGACGTACAGGGGCTAGAGATGGTGCAACTGCAGCATATGGACAAAGAATGCTTCACTCGATCCTCCTGAATTATTTGTTCAATAACGAAAGAAAAGCCAAAACCACGAGCTGTACTTCACGTGCATGTGTCTGCGAGTGATTGCACCAAGTGAGAGTAGGTCATATTACATTTTGCCGACGTGTGTAATATCACATCTCAATCGTACATACGATTTGGAAACCTTGCATCGACTTGAGATTTGTGAGAGTGAGATCTCATCAAATGAGATCTGTGGAAATGTGTAGTGGAGATTCGTTATGAGATATGTGGAAATGTGTGGTGGAGATCGTTATGATCAACATGTTTGTTATATGTAATTGGGTGGTGAATTTTGCGTTTTAGTTACATGAGTATAATTTAAAAAGTTTTTAAAGCCTTTAAAAACATGTGTAAGATAATGTTCCTATACTAATGTTTTCGAAAAAAATAACTGTTGAACATGACTTGACAACAATAATGGTGGGCATCACCGACTAGACTTTACCTCACCAAAATGTTTGAAGGTCCTCAACTAATAGTATGTCTTCTATGGAGTTAGTTGTAGTTATAGTTCCATCCGGTCATGCACTAATATATGTGAAAACTTGATCTTGTTCATTCTTTACTCATTGTTTTTTGGTGGTATGAGTATAATTTTAAAATTTTCAAGAGACTTTAAAAAAATACGAAAAATATTTATATTACACTCATGCTGCTCAAAAGTGAACAAATGTCCACCATCGGATGTTGACTCTCTTCAGAATTTCCAGACATGCAATCAACAAGAAAGGTCGATGTTATCAATTTACTTGACATCCTAAACCTATAGTATCAGGAACATTACCTACCTTCCAACAGTGGCATTATTGCTTGGTGTTTGAAGTCATTTTGTTTTGGTAGTAAGAGTTGGATCTGGATCCTAGCCCAATTACTTATTGTATATAATATGTTCGAATTTTTCGTATGAATCTTGTAAGGTTTGGACCCTATTGTGGAGTTTTGATGCTTCTTCTTGTAGTGATATTTTTTATCAAGATGCAGCTCAAAGAATAACGTCAACAGGAAGTTTGCTATGCTTGGGAATGTCAATGGGTTGTTTTTTATTCGGATAAGATGTTTTGCAAATGGATACAAAGTCAGATTCAGATAAGGATATAGAGGTCCAAAACCAAATTGTACATTGTAATTGTGTTGGGGTTATATCTGTCACGTCTTGATCCTTTGGCGTGGCTAGGTTAAGGTTTCCATAGTTTATACAAACTCTAAGCTTTTTTTTATGATCAAGACGATGTTGGAGAATGGGTTGACCAATTTCAAGGGAATCCTCAATTCGATCAAGCCTCGAAATAAGTCAGGCATTTCATGATATTCCTTGGTGAAGAAAATCTTTGTATTATTATAGTAATTCAAGTAGTTGTAGCCGACTTTCTTTGAGCAAGATAGTGATGGAATATATTAGAATAAGTAAAATCTTATGAATTTGATGAATATGTGGATATGATTTCAGATACCAAATTCATCTATTTGGATCCGCTTTCACGTAAGTGTGTATATATATCCAACTGGCATCCATATTCTTGTTGCTATCATGGACATCAGAGTCTTGAAAGAATCAAAGAGAGCATTGGATGTGATGTGCATATTGCAAAAAAGAAAAAAGAAAAAGAATAGAAATATACAAATACATGATAGAGTTCCATATTCTTACACAGAGCCCCTTGTGGATAAATCAATCGTGGTCGTGTTATGAACTTGTCAAATTCTTGGGTGAAGAGTGCTGCGGATGATTGGACCCAAAAGGCCCACTGGTTCATGCAAAAAGTTCAAAATGCGTCCCCAAATGTCATCTTGATCAATTCATTGACGTTGCACATATCTGTATCTTAGAAATAAAAGTAGCATGTCCTAATCATTGTTAGTGGGTGCTTTCTTACCAGGACGCTAATGATTTTAACAACCATTTACTCTCTCTCTCTCTCTCTCTCTCTCTCTCTCTCTTCCATTAGTGGGTTCGGTTGTGCCCCCAGGTGAATGTTTGATTGCGGGGATGGGATTATGGAAATGGAACTCCAATTCCAGTTCCATCAACCCACACCTAAGAGTGAGCCATTGATGGGATATCTTGTTTTTCCTTGCTCTCAGGAGCTTCTCGGATTTCTTGTTAATGAAAGTTTGGGATGTCAATATTGACCCGACCTTGCAACCCTGACCAGACCTCGTCCAAATGAGATGGGAATACCCGACCAGGTGAAGTTCGGATATATATATATATATATGTGTGTGTGTGTGTGTGTGTGTGTTTGTTGGATATGGTTGAGGCAAGAACTCGGTCAGTGCATCTTAGAGAGAGAGAGAGAGAGGGAGGAGTTGCTAGAGAGCCTCCCATGTTAGTCATTGCTTAATTATTTGCCGTATGATAAATTAAATAGTGGTGATCAAAGCAGTTATCCTAAGTTACATTTAATTTATTCATGTGCATTAAATGACCTTGAAACTTGTATTGATGTTGATGGGTACCTCGATATGTATCATTTGTGCGATCCCACAAATGGTATAGAACGTGTAGTAGAATCTATCATAAAAAGGTGACTAGTATCTCCACAGTCTCTCTCTCTCTCTCTTTATATATATATATATATATATATATATATATATATATATATATATATATGTGTGTGTGTGTGTGTGTGTTGAGCAATCCCGCAAGCCGGTTGCACGGATCCAAAGCGTTGTGAGTTTTTTGATTGACATGGTTCCAATCACACCTCTCCTAATAAGGGCTGTTTCTTCAGTGTATAAATCAGAAAGAAAATTGAACCAAGTGGATGAAGAGTTCGACAAGGACCCCAAGATCGCGATGTAGATTTCCGATAAGACCAATGCCGGGAGAGCTTTATCCCCTCATAGTGGGCTTAAAGCTACTAGTGGTAAAGACCAAAAAAATTATCATAATGATAAAAAAACTATTTATTTAAGGCCGCATTGATTTTCCTATTGATAACTCAAAGAAACCACCTTTCAAAAAAGGTGCAGTGCCAACCTTCATTTTAGTTCATATGCGGTACGGAAACAAGAACGTTAAGTTCTTAAGTACAAGAGTTCGAATGAAAGTAAAAGATTGAGAATAGAATGAAAGCTATGTGCTTCATTTATGGTTTTGGGGAGGCCAAGAGCAATCTCCTCCTCTCCTCAAATAAAAGACAGCAATTTTTTTTCTATGCCTCAAAGAAAATGCTACTTAGTCCATAGCCATGACAATGTCATGTATGCTTCAAAGAAAATTCTACTTAGCCGCCTAGTAATGACAATGTCATGATCCCCTCAAGATTCTTATCTTGGCAGATAATCAATTACAGAGGACCCAGAAGTTGGCCAAGCGACCTGAACAACAGCCATGTTCCCATCATAGGAATGCTCCACATCTTCTCCATTGATCCTGCATGATCGTGGGTTTTCAGATGCTAAAACGCACATCTCGCCAAAACCCTTCACTTTAATAATGACTGGATTCATCTTCATTGTAATCAACCATCTGAATTAAACCTCCAGTATTGAGCATGTTAACTAATCCGATCGGAGCAAACTGAATGGCTTTGCTGCTGACGGACTTCACAGGAGAGACTGTTAAGAGTTCGAAATCAAAAAGCTGCAATTCGATTTCTATGCTCTTGTCGGGATTGAGGAAAACCAATGGAAAAGATATACTGCAAATGTATCCGTGCCTTCGATCAAGATGGGGTCCTTTCCTTTGTGCCATTCAATATCTAGTGGCTTTGCTGAAGACTTTACTGCATGAGAGTATTGTGGGAAGTACTTGTTTCTCCTTGCTTGCCGAAACCATCCTCCTCCCTGGCAGTTAAATGCTCCAATTACGCCAGTAAACTGTAAAGGGCAAATTGTATCAGATTAGCATCCACAATATCTTATAAGGGGAGTTGAGTGTTCAAGGTCCAAAGTTCGTGTCCACACAAAGTAACACACACACACAAATATATACATACATATATAGATAGAAATTTCAGACCCAACCTGACAACAGGACCTGAACACAACCCGGAAAATCTGCCCGTGGTGCAGCACCGAAGGTCTGGTTTGGTCGGCTAGAAGCAACCTTACAATAGTTGGGTTGGGTTCTGACCTGTTTGTGTTCTCGTGTGTGTGTCTATATGTGTGTGTATGTGTCTGGTGTGTATTTACCTCTGCATGCTTTATTGTTTAGTGTTGCAGTTTGGTTGGGTCGGATTGACCCTGGGTTCTGCATCTTGAAAAATGACTCGAGATGGTCGACCTGATTTTGATTAAAATCAAAGTGTCCCGAGTTTAAACCAGCCCTACAATCCAAGTTGCCATTTCTAAAATCACATTTGGGTTGACTGTTTGGCACGAGCATAAAATAAATAACAGAAACACAACTTGAACAATGAAACTGCTATCAACATATCACCAGACAGGAGCATGGCTCGATAAGACCATGTTTGTGTCCAACCAAAGTAACCTGAAGAGGACATCGGGTCCAGTTTGGTTCGCCTTTTCCTAAAATGAACACTGTGGCATGACAACACACACTATGTGTGCGCATGCACGCACGCACGCACACACACACACACACACAGAGAGAGAGAGAGAGAGAGAGAGAGAGAATAGTTAATGCTACAATCCACTCCTAAAATCTTCTTAAAGATCTCAATCTAAAAATTGATGGTTGAAATCTTTAAAGCAAAAAATACCATGACAAAAAGTATAAAACCTTTTAAATTTAAATTTCTATATTGATTGATCGAATGATTTGAGATGTTTAAGAATGTTGGAGTATGAGTATATATACACATATGTATATGTATATATGTTGTATATGCATATGTATGTATATAGAGAGAGAGGGACCTTGTTTAAATTTCATGAGCATGGTTTGACCGTAATGCAATGGGTCCTGGAAGAGGCAATCCCTGGTAGTCAGGGCATAGTAACTGCACCTTAGGATGGATCCATCGGGCAAGGCCAGTCTCTTGAGGAGGTCGAAGTCATGCTGACCCACCGAGTCGCTCACATCGATGGGACCTCCCGAGATGGCTCGAGACGCAGCGTGAAACTTGGCGCATGGGTGCGTTGACTGGAACATGTCCCAGTCCGGGTGGATGAAGGTGCCCATCCACAGGCCGTTGTAGGCACAGTGAACCATATGGCACCCTTGCAGCCAAAATGTCCCGTTCGGGTCGCCCGACGGGTCAGTGCACCAAAAACCATCACCTGAAACCAACCCAAATAAGCCAATAAGCTCTTTCTGTCTTCATACAATGGAGTGGCCAAAGCCAGACAGGCACCCTGATTATTGAACTCATGTTCATCAACTGGTGAGTCGACCCTAGGATGGCAATCTCTACCTGGCCCGCCTTCCATCATGAAAGAAAACCCGTCCCTATGCAGGACAGGGGTGAGGCAAAGAAAAGCCGCAAGCGAGGCAGGGTCGGATTTAAGGTAAAATTTGCCTCGGGTTTAAGGTAAAATATGTATGTGCGTTTACATGCATATGTTTAATTTAATAACATGAAATACAACCAACCAGATTTTGTTTTTTGTTTTTTAAAAATATTTCTTGTGCATTGAAGTGAGGGCAAAGGTGAAGTTATACCGGAGTGCGTGCAATGCGGGTGAGGAATTTGATGGCCAGACCCGTAGGGTGTGCTGAGGCGGGGTGAGGTCTAACAGAAGTCTTCTAGAGCAGGATGGGTAGTAAACGACAGCCTTGTTGTTATTCTTACACTAGATGGAGTCACTAAATGGAGCCGAATACATGAATTATTTGTTTTCATAGAACTCAATCATGTGCTAAACTGTTAACAACTAAACTAACCGTTAACAATATTAGATATATATATATATATATATATATATATATATATATATATATATATATATATATATATATATATATATATATATATATATATATATATAGAGAGAGAGAGAGAGAGAGAGAGAGACAAACACCATCCATGCTCACATCGACATACACATTTTCAGAGATTTGAATTAAAAAATCATTTTACCAAAGTTGATCGAGCAAAGATGGATATGAATGTGCACATATACCAGGTTTATCAACAATCCTTGGTGGGTCTTTCTCTTCTAACAGCTTGAAAGTGCCCGGATGATGCCTGATGCCCTTAATGGCATCCCTCACAAGATCATAAGGATCATCACCCTCAAGCATGTATAAGCAACTCCCGAAGCTCGATCCGGCGTCGATCCGCTCTCGACGCGACATTGTTTGCTTCCCTGGTTGCAGAGATGCTCTGAATGCACCCTCAATGAGGGGAGGAGGAGAACATAGAGGCGCCCAGAGTCAGACTTGTCTAAGATCATGATCTGGGTTTCGTGTTCTAGGTCACTGCCTTTGTCTCCAACCCAGTGGGTAGTCCGCCATACCTTGAATCTGAAGATGCTCATGAACCTTATAGCAGCAGCGTCGAAATCAACAAAAAAGCCAGGCTTTGTTACTGCTCCTTTATCAGCAGAAATGGAAACATAGGGAGTGAGGACTATGTTCGAGGGGACGACTGTGAGAAAAGGGAAGTCATGAAGCAGAAATTGCTGATTTTGAAGAGATATTGATAGGTAGTGGTGCTTCTCATTCAGGGGAGTTGAGGGAATTGGGGTCTTTGATGATACTGGGAGTCATCTCTCTCTCTCTCTCTCTCTCTCTCTCTCTCTCTCTCTCTGTGTGTGTGTGTGAGAGAGAGAGAGAGAAAGAGAGAGAGTTGCTATGCTGGCTTCTGTATGGAGCAAAACTTAGACAGAGCGAGGCATTTATAGGTTCCAAGGTGATGGAGCATCAAGTAATTTATCCTCGCAAGACTCGGCCATGATTTCCCCATTTACCTGATAGTCTTTTCCATCTAATAGATTCTCTTCGATATATCCACAAAAGCTCGATGGAATGCACGGGTTCGAGAAAATTCCTTGGCTTCCAAAATGAAGAAAGGGTATATGAGCTTCTTAGTTTCTGATTGTTTCCCTTTTGATCTGCAAAGAAGTGCAATTAGAGCACCCAGAGCGTTAGCTCAACGGCAGGGCTAACGCTGTCGCTGTTGGTGGGGAGTTCAACTCCCAGAAGGTGCATGTATGGGTGGTGGATGTTAGGCTTTGGGCTCCTATTGTAAAAAAAGAAAATTAGTATCATTTCTCGATTTTAAGCAAGTTGAAGGTGGTCTTCTTCCCACTGTCTCTCATGTAGAAAAGCCCTTACTTTATGGAGTTTTTCCATAAGTAGCTCTTCTCCTTTTTTGTGATAGTGACAGGCCAAAACCTCACACGCATGAACCCCGAGAAATCGAACTTGCCACCTACAAGTAAACTTCAAAGAGCCCTATTGGCGGTGACGCTCTGGATGCACCATAAGTCATATTGTGGTGAACAGGGGTTCTATAAAGAGTTTGAGACAATGATACCAAGACTCCTTTTCCTCAATTTTGATTCCTTTCAAATACAGGCCAAAGGATACCTGTTAAACCAAATCAGGTTGAATTGAAAGTAATATTCATATATCAGGTATCTTATACTAGATTATTTCTTTAGAATTGTTTTACCCACTTATACAATTCAATTTCCTTTTTTTTATATGATAGTTTTTTTATATGATGGAGAAGCCGAAGCCAATGCATGTCCCATGTATCGAACTCATGACCTTTAACTTACGAGACAACCCATTTGTTTTTTTGGGTTTGGGTTTTCCTTTTTGCAAAATCCTCCTAATATTTAGATTTAAAAAAAAGAAAAACATAGTCTTCTTTCTTTAGCTAAAAATTAGTATCATTTCTCGATTTTAAGCAAGTTGAAGGTGGTCTTCTTCCCACTGTCTCTCATGTAGAAAAGCCCTTACTTTATGGAGTTTTTCCATAAGTAGCTCTTCTCCTTTTTTGTGATAGTGACAGGCCAAAACCTCACACGCATGAACCCCGAGAAATCGAACTTGCCACCTACAAGTAAACTTCAAAGAGCCCTATTGGCGGTGACGCTCTGGATGCACCATAAGTCATATTGTGGTGAACAGGGGTTCTATAAAGAGTTTGAGACAATGATACCAAGACTCCTTTTCCTCAATTTTGATTCCTTTCAAATACAGGCCAAAGGATACCTGTTAAACCAAATCAGGTTGAATTGAAAGTAATATTCATATATCAGGTATCTTATACTAGATTATTTCTTTAGAATTGTTTTACCCACTTATACAATTCAATTTCCTTTTTTTTATATGATAGTTTTTTTATATGATGGAGAAGCCGAAGCCAATGCATGTCCCATGTATCGAACTCATGACCTTTAACTTACGAGACAACCCATTTGTTTTTTTGGGTTTGGGTTTTCCTTTTTGCAAAATCCTCCTAATATTTAGATTTAAAAAAAAGAAAAACATAGTCTTCTTTCTTTAGCTAAAATTAGAGGCCAGAGCACCATGACGGGAGCCCCTGCACCGACTCCCACTAAGTATAAAGTTTTGTTTTGGTAGTCGAAAGCAAAAGGGAAACCATTGGGGATCATACATTATTCATCTCGATTCCAGTCACTAATTAATATATACACTCCTTAAATGCCCGTGCTCTTTTCCAAAGAAACCAGCCATATTATTTACTATTCATGGGTTGAGCATTTATTCGTTCGCCACGACCTACGCGATGAGAAATTTCTAGGGACCGTCTCTTGGAATCACGTGGCATACGCAAAGAGTCCTTGAAAGATATATGTGCAAAGAAGCGTATAAAGTTGACGTATTATTCACGCATTTGATTTAGAAAAAAATTTAGTTTAATATCCTGAAACATATATATATATATAGTGGATCTGTCTCTGATAGTTTTTTTTATGATATCAGTATAACCTAAATTTTTTTAAGAAGATTTGAAAAGTGCAAAAAAATACTCTTATTACATTCATATCATTCAGAAGGTACATAAGTGAGTAGATATCAAAGTGTGCACAACCCAATCATTTATGCATATAAATGAATTCATCTAGCATGGATATAAATCTCTTTAAGAAGTTTTGAAAATTACAAAAAATATTATTATTATACTCATTTCACTCGAGCAATGAATGGACACGAGTGAGTAAATATCAAAGTGTGCATGATCAAATCTCTCTCTCTATATATATAATACTCACTCTAATCTAATTGAACTTTTTTATCACTTTAATTAATATAATCAATTATTGATATTTAAATTAAAAGTACAATTGTACTTTATATTTTATGATACATATACATTAAATACATTTTTTGCTTTATCAATTGAACTGTTTTATCTCAAAAATCACTAAAATAATAAAATAGATTTGAGAACAAATGAGGTTTATGTATTTACAACATTCTCCATATATATGTGTGTGTGAAAAAATGTAAATGTGTACATCTATCAATACTCAAAAACACTTATATTTCTACATTCAATTCAATATGATCAAGAATAAAAATTTGAATTTAAAAAATAAAAAATACCATTACACTTTCAATATTTTACATACATTGAATGCCTTTTGCTTTATATGATAAAGTAATCGTGAACATGAATTGTGTACATGTCCATTCTCTCTCTCTCTCTCTCTCTCTCTCTCTCTCTCTCTCTCTCTCTCTCTCTCTCTATATATATATATATATATATATATATATATATATATATATATATATATATTGCTCCTCCCCCCTGAACTGCTACTGCCTCTAATCAGAAAAGAGAGGGTGGGTATATATAAAATAACCCACCCTCTAGCAGAGGAAAGTAATTCAGGTGATCCCCAATCAGGCCTCGTTCAAGGGCCAATATTGTCATCTCTATTTGCTCGAGTTCTTAGCAGTTTAATCAATCTTCACCACCGGCACTAGTTTTAAAATAAATAAATTTTGAAAAAAAACTTGTTCAAAAAAAGCATTTAGACAAAGTTTTCTAGAATGAACATTTGATCCAGCACTAGACTGGACCTTCAAGTCTTAAAAAAGAAAAAGAGAATCATTCTGTATCATATCTTACTTTTCAAGAATCAGAAATTAATCCCATAGTAGAAATGCACAGAACCTTCATGGTTTAGTTGACTTAGTCCTTAGTCATTCCAAGCAAACGGAGAAAGGAAAACCGCCATTTTAACCGTCGATTTATTCTGGTGGCCCGAACCATCTATGACACATTACGTCGTTCAGCTTACAGAGCTCGCACATGATACAAGGCATCTCGAAAGTTCGAGAGAGAGAGAGATCCTTGTGGTATGGAGAACCTTGCATTAATTACAATCAGGTGGGGACGATTTCGTGTTATGGGTCGTGTTTACTTTGTGTAATGTCTGTGTCATAAACATACTGACAATCCCAAAGATCACCCAATATTTGGGTCGATAGTAATAAAAGAACCCACATGCTCTTGACACGAGCATAGACTTTCGAGTCGATGTCCATTTTTTAATTCTTATCTCGTGTTATATTGCCATTTCGGTTGATAATGTCAGAAACCAGGTGGTGAGCACGGCAATCCAATATTTTCATGTCGCTCCAGGTGGAAAACCAAACACGCATAACCCTGACATAGACATGAAGTTTTCGGGTCGTGTCCGTATTCGGGTCTTCTTTAATATAAGTCAATTAGGAAAAGAACGTACTTCTATTATTTACATTGAAACTAAAGGGAAAGGCCCAGGAAACTTGGTACCTTGGATCGGGTCGCAAACCCGGTCAGGGAAAGTAGTCATCTGTGTAGGGTGTAACAGGTTTGGGGTATGTTTCGGATCATGGTTCGAACCAGTGCTCAAGAAACTGGATCGGTAAATGGACCGGAGAAGGCACTGTTTCACTAAAAATAGGTTTGACCGGGTCAAATCGGTAACAATTAAATATATTTTTTATAACTATAGCATATGACGCATATTATTTATTAAAATATAAAAAATGAAGACCCCAAAAGGCATCAAACGACGCCAATTCAATAGATTTTATTCAATTAACTATCTCCAAAACAAAGCAGACTTCAAAAACCCATTTAGATCAATAAAAGGAAATTACTAAATTAATTATTAAAAAGATTAAACAAATTAAAGTAAAACTGAATAATAGATCATTCGATATAGTATGACCCGAGTTTTTATCTAGAAATGCCTTTAGCAGATGATTTAATTAGCATTTTTCTGCATTTCTGCATCTAATAGATTAATTTCCTCAGCTTTCTCTGCAATTAGGACCTGAATAATATTATGAATATGCAAATGTGTTGCCACTGTGCATTCCATTTGTTCTCTAATGGGGCCTTTTAAACAAAAACGGAAGCCACTAGTATCCAACTCATTAACTAACTTAAACCCTGTTGCCACCAAAAGTGAAATTGTGTTGCTGAACCCCATTGGAGTGAAACATGATGCGAGCGCACTTGAAAACTCCACGATTTCAGATAAAGCATTCTCACGAATCCAACTATGCATATCCCGATTGTTGTCAACAAACACGATAAAGCATTGGTACTGCTCGGGTATGCATCATGAATACTAAATTATAGCTACTACAAAAGTAAAGAAAAGAGTAAAGTTAAATGAAGAAAAATAAGAATTGTGGTTTTTGTGATTGATCCTTTCTTTTATCATTATAGTTGCTATTTATAGGTCTCCATTCAGAGGGTGGAGAATGGGTCATCTTTTATAAACACAACTCCTAATAACTTCAACTTCCATTTCCTCCTTGTTGCTTCTCTTCTCATAATACCAAGTGGGACATGCCAACTGCTCCACCATTACTTCATGCTCGGGATCCGTTAACATCATGAGCCTAAGTCTTTGTTGGGTCTCTCGAGGTTTTTATCGTGTGTCCCCTCTCAATTTTCAGCATCAACAAATCCATAATAACTTATAACCTATTTTTCCTTCACTCATTCGTAGAATTGCACAATACGAGATAAACTTGGATCTTTTATGGTGCTACTTTTAACCCCCATAAACAGTGATTCTTATTAGAAATAACAGAACGCTGCATAACGTATTCGGTCTAGAATCTACCACCTTCCTGCCAACAATATGAAATGAGTATCAAGAAAACGAACTGAAATCAGTTAGCTGAATGTACCTTACAAACACAGCAGGAAGGTGGATGGAAGGCGGTTGTCTTCAGCGAGCCTCTTGACCCTTGATGTGAATCAATGCCCAAACATGTCCTTGTTTTCAAGTGCATTCACTCCCTCTAGGCAACCATAGTAAGCAAAAGGATTAGACAACACAGAGCTTCAACTCGCAATGCTGATGATCTAGTAACAAACTTTCTTTTTAAGCATTTCTGAACTAAGATGTCGGAACTTCAAAAGATGATCGTAACATTTACGAGGATAACTGCATCTACTACCAAAATAGAGAATTCTACCTACAACTTTGAGGAAAGTTACGTTTGGCATTTCTTTGAGACAATTCAAAATTCAACTGTGAATTCATTCATAAGAAATAAGAATTGCAAGCTGGATATTGAACTCAATTAGACTACCCGGGTCACCTGTTTCTTTGTTAGAATAGTAGGCAGTGCACTTGAGTTTATATTTTATAGCATTCGAAGAACTATTTTTCAACTGTAATTGCTGGTGAAACATGTTTTGAATTCCATTTGCCTGATGGTAAGAGAGGCACAAAAGAAGTTCAAATGAAAGTTTTTAACTAGATTAGATACCCAACAGTAATGGTTCTGCTTCTTTTACCCTTTCCTTTTTTCCTCTTCAAAACCCTTGTGCAAAACCAGGCCATTATTGCTCCTCAAGTGAGATGAACCCCTTCTTAGATCAGTTTACCCAACATTTGACCGTGAATCCTCTTCATATGAAGCAAGCTTATCTATTGGATTTTGAAGTCAAGGCTACCTGAGTCATTATACCTGTTGTTTGTTAGATTACTATGTCAACAGAGCCAATGGTGGCAATTCGGCCGGAAGAGCAAGAAAAGAGACAACCCAGAAAAACCCTCATACATGCTTCAAAAGGGTGGAAGAAGAGGCGGTGGTGGCAGCTGTAACTGCTTCTAGCATTATCGCAACAGTGACGCATTGTGCAGCATTTGATTGTGGCTGGCTGAAAAATGAGTCAGATTAGTATCACAACCTGAATCCGATCATTACCAGCACATTGGCATCGAATTCCACAGAAGCCAAGCTGGAACTCTTATTTCTTAAATAACTAAAAACAAAATTGTTGCAGTCCAGGAGATACAGATGCACTAACGATAAACTTACGCTTCTGTTCAGAGTAGGAAACAGTGGAACGTCATCTTAAGATCCAAAGCTCCTGCTAGTTCGTAGTAAAGGTCATCTGAATGCAACCCTTCTTCGCTTTCTCAACCTGATCAAAACAAGATTACAATACGAAAAGAGAAAAGGAAATCCCTAGTCATAGTGTGATGATAAGATCAACCTGCTCCTCCGATGACCTCTCAGCAGATAATAGATTCTTTAAATATGTTACCAGAATTCAGATGCAATACACAGAGATACCTATCAATAATATGCTTAGACGATTCAGGGTTGGACGTGAGCAAAAGTTGGATGCCCTAGATAAACCAGTAGTAGAAGGCTTAAGAACCAAATACCAGGACGTGAATCTCCAGGAGTAGCAGCATCAGTCTGAAATGCTGAATAAACTACCCAGTTTTCAATTTTGATGTATCGATATCCCTGAGATGGATGAGTAGATTTCTTTCAGATGAAAAGCAAAAAACTTTTTTTCTGATGAAAATCTTGAGATCTTGTCAGCTTGCTGCTCCATTAACCAAGTTCAATCCAAAATACCTATATAACTTCAGAATTGACATTCAAGATACTGCACCTAGTGATTTTTTCGCTCCTTTGTCGTTCATAGCATCTCTCATAGTTTTCACATCCAGCCACCTGTGTTGTGAAGCATAAATATTGGAAAGAGTAACATATGTTGCACCATCTTTTGGTTCAGTATCCAGAAGAGTTTTTCCCACAATTTCACCTAGGGAAAAGTTTCGCTGAGCACTGCAAGCGCCTAGCAGGGCACCCCAAAGTACTGCATCTGGCTTAACTGGCATATCTTTAACTAGCCTATATGCGTTATCGACCAAACCAGCCCTACCTAAGAGATCGACCATGCATGTATAGTGGTGCATGATGTTAGGCTCAACACCATATACTAATCTCATTTTATTGAAATACCAGCATCCCTCTTCCACCATTCCAGCTTGGCTGAATGCACTAAGAAAGCTCACAAAAGTGATCTCATCAACCTTTCCCAAAGAAGGCTGCATACTCTCAAAAAGATCAAGCGCCATTTTACCATGACCATGCATGGCAAACCCCATCAACATAGTGTTCCATGAAACAATGTTCCTCTCAGGCATGGAATCAAAAAGCTGTCTTGCCACACCCATGCACCCGCATTTCGCATACATATCAACAAGAGAATTACCAAGATTTGCAGTAATATGAATTCTGCTTTTATACACAAAAGAGTGAACCTGCTTACCAGAGATCAGGTCTCGTGATCCAGCAATTGCTGAGATGAGGGTAACCAGAGTGACTTGATCAGGTCTACTGTTACAGCAGATCATATCTGTAAACAGGTTCAGTGCTTGTTGGTAGTGCCCACAACGAATACATCCTGCAATCAAAGTATTCCACGAACTCACATTCTTGTATGGCATCTGGTTGAACATACGATAGGAGAGATCAAATTGATTGCATCGTGCATAACCGCCAATCATGGCATTCCAGGACACAACATTCATGTCACTGGTCCCATCAAAAATGATGCATGCGACATCTACGCAATAGCACTTGGCAAACATGTCGACTAACGCTGTGCTTACAAACATATCACACTGTAGTCCGAGTTTCCAAGAAATTCCGTGGGCCCAGTTAGCAACTCTAACATCTACAAGTTGCGCACAGGCCCCAATAAGAGCTACCATAGCAATTTCATCTATCTCCAAATCGGCACCCTTCATCTCATAGAATGCACTCACGGCAACACCCGGTTCATTGTCCTGTGACCAACAATCCATCATGACCGTCCATGCAACCACATTCTTGTCAGGCATTTTGTCGAATATCTGCCGTGCAGCACTCAATTCACCGCACTCAACATGCCCTTGAATTAGTGAAGTCCACGAAGCAACATCTTTTAGGACCGTGCAATCGAAAACTTGCCTGGAAGCACTCATATGACCAAACTGAGTGTACATGAATCAAGCGATTTTGTACAAATGTATTACTCTCATGCCCAAGTTTCACAACATGGGTATGAAATTCTCTGCCTTCTTGATGCAGAAAGAGTTGGATACATACTTTTATGACTAGAGGAAGCGTGTAGCAATCAGGAATAACGCCTCTTCGCATCAATTCCGTGTAAAACCAGATAGCAAACCATGGCGAATCGCTAGAAATCCACCCCCTCATTACTGTGTTGCACATAAGCATGTCAGGACTATGGATGCCATCAAATGTCAACAGATAATGATCAATATTACCAAGGGCGGCACACAAACTCATAACCTTTCTTGCATAGAGATTCTCGTGAATTAGACCCGTAACGATCATTCGCGCGTGACTTTGCTTTAGTTCCTTGAACTTTCGGCATTGATCAACTACAAAGAGGAAAGAATGGTTCGTTGACGCCAGAGGCTGCGGGTAATCTGATAGAATGTGCTTCATGGATAGGTCCGTCCAAGAGGAGAAAGGGCGGGAGAGACAAAAAACAACTCGACAAGCTGCCAGAGAGCCAGAATAACGGCATCGATTCGGTTTCCATCTCAACATCATGCCCATGAGAGAGTTCCAAAAGCAATCAGACGAGGTTGATGCTTCGAAATGGAAAACCAAATCAACCCGCGAAAGAAATTCATCGCGGCTTCCACTCCTCCCCACTAAAAGGAGATGTCCTTTCTGGTTTCAATAAATTGAGATGCAATATAGACGATAGCCATCATTGCGAAACAGAACAAGAAGTCGATGAATCCGAACACTTACAGGAACGTACTCAATGAGAGATCTATAAACGGATCATAAACATTAATCAAGGGTAAAAGTTACCTTCATAATTGAAAATTTGGCCTCCTCTTCGTCATAAGAACACTTAAATTAATTTGATAGGCTGAATCTCCTCCCGCTTTGTAATTCATGGATGGACCGACGAATTAGCGATGCCCTAAAACGATCCAAGCAGAACAGTGACAAAATCTAGAAACTAAGCACCGACCAAGGAAAAGATAGATGAGATCATGATTCTGGGTTGAAGAAAACCATTGAACGGTGAAATGTATGAATGTGTGTGAGAGAGAGAGAGGGAGGGAGAAAGAGTCACTTCGTCTCCGGGAGAGGAATCCACCGATCTCAAATCGGTGCTTAGTGAGGACGATTCGTTTCTGGAATTGCGACGGAAAATCTTGGCGCGCATCGACGGCATTGCTGGTTTACCGCCATCTGCACCATTTCAACTTGAAAAACGAAAAGATGACCGAAGAGTGCGTGAAAAACAAGCAGAAGCTTCATTGAGAAACGTAATGGGCTCTTCCGTCCAATATTTTCTCACTTTTACACGTGGGTCAAGATTTTTGCAACCTCGCATGTCCTTCAATCCCACAGTTCACATTGGTCGGAATAGAATTGTATATCGTTTGCAAAAACATTTCTACCATTCAGTATTGAAGATCAACCATGGTGGTGGTAAAACACTTTGTATTTAATGCAGGGTGCATTAAATGTAAAGTAAAAAAACATAACAATATTTTTAATTCAAATTTTTATCGTTAATATTTATAGATATTATGCATTTGTCTTGATATATATATATATATATAAAGTTGGCTCTTGTGTGTTGGATGATATCATTTCTCCAAGATGAGCTAGACCAAATGCTTAAATGCATAATAAAAATAAACTTGGTGTCTTTTTGTTAGTAGAACGGAGAGGCCAAAACCAAATAGACCCCCTGGGTATGGAATTCATGACCTTCAACCTTTGAGTCATGCCCGAGTGACCTATTGCTCCATCCACAACATCATCTATTTTGGTGTCCAATAATTCCTCGATCAAAATATTTTTTCATTTCCCCACTCCTTATGACTCCTAATCTAATTGTCTCGATAAAGAAAAAGAGAAAAACGGATAATCATCACATCAAATGACATAAGAACTCATCATATTACTAATAACAAATAACTCAACCACGATTATGATGTATCAAGGTGAATGCCTAAGTCAAATAAGACCTTGAGCTGAATTGTGTTTAAGGGAGTTAAGTGAGGCTAAGCGAGAGTGACTTATGAAATTACTTTATTTGTATTATTTTCTTAATATATAAAAGGGAGTTGATAGAGCTGTTGATAGGGTGTAGTTTTGGTGAGAGCTCAAGAGTATCCGGTACAGGATAAAATGAGAGAATATCGTTTAAGTTGGTTTGGACATATAGAAAGAAGATTAAAAGAAGAACTTATAAGAAGGTATGAAAAAATATATTTATAAAATATTAAAAAAGGTAGAGGATGATCATAAAAGTGTTGGAAAGAAACAATAAAGAATGATCTAGCTTATTGTGGGTTAACTGCTAACACGGCATATGATAGGCTCTCTGAAAACAAAGAATCCATGTAGTTGACCACGTCTAGTATGGGGAAAGGGTTTAGTTATTGTTGTTGTTGTTAGAGCACAAGAGTGATAGAGCGTGTTGAAGAGAGAGAAAGGGCATTGAGAAAAAACAAGTTCAGGAACTGATTGATTTGTCAAAAGGAATGAAGGTCATAGGTTGTAAATGGGTTTTGAAAAAGAAATATAATATTAATGGTTCAATTAACAAGTTTAAAGCGAGGTCGATTGCAAAGTGTTCCTCGTAAAATGAGATGATATATTATGTTGAGACATATTCTCCTGTTGCGAAATTTGCATCCATAAGAATAATATTGGCAATATCTGCATATTATAATTTGAACTTACATAAGTTAGATGTAAATATAACTTTTCTAAATGAAGGTTTAGATGAAATCATATATATGCAGCAACCCGAATGATATATAGTTAAAGGCTAAGAATATAAAGTATATAGGTTTAGAAAATCCCTATATTACCTGAAACAATCACCTCACCAATGGTATTTGACTTTTCAAAATATCATTATTGAACTTGGGTTTGTTGCTAATGAGCTTGATCATTGTGTATATGTTTGAAATAGCGGGAGCCACTTTGTTAAGTCATGGTTAAAGTCAAGGTTCAAAATGAAGGATATAGGGAAAGCATCTTATATCTTGGGTATAAAGATTTTTTGAGATATAGAATCTAAACTCTTATAAGTCAAGAGAGAGATATTAACTATATCCTTAAAAAGTTCAAAATGGGTAAATGCAAATCTGCTATTACACTCATTGTAAACATGGTCAAACTGAGTAAGGTTGATTGTCCCGGTGAAGGAGACGATAAGTCTAACGTTCCTTATGCATAAGCTGTGTGTAGCTTGATGTATGCTATGTTATGTACAAGACCTTATATAAGTTTCGTTATTGGTCTTATGAGTAGATATCAAAGTAATCTTGAATGACACCATTGGATAGATGTAAAAATAATTTTAAGATGTCTCAAAGGAACAAATAACTTGAAATTGTGTTTTCAAGTAAATGAACTGAAAGTGGTAGGATACTCATATGCTGACTTTACTGGGAGCAAAGATGACAACAAATCAATCTTGGGACAAATATTCTTATTTGGAGGTGTTGTTTCTTTAGCATATAAGAAACAAGGTTGTGTAGCATTGCATACACAAGAAGCTGAGTATGTGACTTGTTGTATGGCTGTAATGAGTGTCGGTTGGATAAGCTACTTCATATGAGAATTGAAGCTGGAGATAGCCGACGAGTCAATTGTCATTTACTGTGACAACAACGCAATAATTACTCTAATCAAGAGTGGAGCTGACAGACAAGCATTTAATGGTTAAATGCCATTATGTTTATGATATGGTTATGAGAAAGAAAATATCCATCTCATATATGTCAACTCATGATATGTTGGCAGACCCCTTGACTAAAGGCATAACAGAGGACCTTTTCTCAAAACATGTTATAAACATGGGTTTGAGATATTTTTGATTGTTGTGTTGGTAAAAAATCACACAACGGGTGATGATTGCAATAGCAATCATGAAATGATATTATTAGGAAGACTTCACAAAAGTGAAAGAAAAACCAGTATGTCAGTTCACTTAGCTCGAATGACCAAGTGGGAGATGTAAGGATAAGGTGGTCATTCTCGACAACCCAGCACAGAAACAACTGGACTAGTCATCCAATTGTTATTTATGGAAATACTACCCATAATGGCCATCATAGGCCGAAACTGACAGTCGATTACGGTGCTTATCCGTAACCGACCGGATAAGAACTATAGGAAAGGAAAGTTTAATACAAAATCTGAGAGGTTAAGGAGCAGACACTGCTTTATAAATAGAGAACCGTGCAGAGATCAAACATACAACATATGAATTAAAACCCTCTCAGTAAAATCCTAGTGTGACCAAATCTTGAAAAATAAGATCATTCATACCTTTTCATAGCCAGATGATCCGCCGTACCTGGAGCGAGGATACATCGAGTTGTTGCAAAGGACACTGGAAAGCCAACCGTAAGCGCCTTCATATGGTTTCTTAGTGATCGCCTTGGGCGAGGGCTGCTGTTTGGAGAAAGTGATGCTTTGAGGTATTAAGGCTTCTAGCTGAGGTTCTACTATGTGAGGCTGCTGAAAGTGTGCTTATTGAGTGAGAGAGAAGGTTTTTTCGTTAACAGTTTATTGGATTCGCATTAGACAGATTGGGATGCATCAAGTCTGCTCCTTCTCTTCTCTGTAATCTGGTTTGCTGATGTTCTTTGAGTGAAATACACCTCTTTGCTGTGAAGGTTAATTTTTGTACATGATTCATCTTTCCTTCCTCTTATTTAACATCATATCCGGGTATCTCTAATTTTATCAGGCGTTGAGATACGAAGAGATAAGAAATGAAGGCCTGTTCTGCTACATTTCTATTTTTATGCTTGCTGTTTATGAAATCACTTCACAAGTTCCATTGGGATTTCTATGCAGGAACAGGGCCCCGTGGGGAGAGACTCTTTGTCAAATTTACACATACATTCTGCGGATTTGGATAAAAAGTTCAATTGAATCAGAACCGAAGTTTTTAAAGTTCCAACATATCCAATTAACAAGGCGGCAGTGCGTTCTTCCCCAGTCCGCTCCTCCTCTCTCTTTCAAAACCTCGAAGCTCAGCGGCCGGTCGACCGTCCACCACCTCCGTCCGCGGATCTATCTCCACAGCCGGTGGCATCGTGACAGGTGCATCCAAAAGGATCATTTCTCTCTCTCTCTCTCTCTCTCTCTCTCTCTCTCTCGTGCAGCCAGCAGCATAACAATCATCGGCGACTTCTGGTAGCATCAGCAGCAACGATATTGGGAAATAAGGAGCAGGTTCTGTTCCCTTTACGGCGTTATTTGTCTATTGCTTCCCTTATTTCAGCTATGATTCGCAATATTCGTGTTCACATATTGTTAGGGTTATGTGTTAACTTTCTGTTGCGATGCATTAGAGTTCTTTTCTCAATGTATTTTGTGTCGTAATTAGTGCAAAGAAGGTGATCGTTTGTTTTTGACAAATAGATAACACGATAGATTACTGTATCCTGATATTTCTCTTGCAAATCTCTCCAAGATTGGTCACACATAAGGTTCTAAGCCAAAGTCATTAACAAATTTATGGTACAAGAATTTAATCTCTGCACCAACACACTTGGTAAGATTTATTTTTGGGCCTCTCTACGAAGTTTTGATGCCATACTAATCAAAATCATTTACAAGACGAACCCCCTCTCTAACTTCGGATAATTCTTTTTTCCAGGAGCTTGTATCAGTAATTTGTGCCTTGTCAATATGTGTCATGCAATTCTTCTAGGTGAGGGCATGTAGAGATGATACCTCTCTTGAACCATGTTAGCGAGGCATCACAAATATGGACAAAGCTAGGTGTAAACATTTAATTCTATGAGCAAAGTCTGTTCCATCAAGTTCGAGATGGGCTTTCACTAGGTCATGGATGATTTTGCCTCATCCATGGATCCTGCCTCTGGTGTAGGTCCGCACCAGCAGTCCTCGTTTTAGCCCCCTCCAAAATCTTTAGATCTACAACTGTATGCATCTATGACTCTCCCAATATAACAATCAATCATCTCTACCTTTCTCGAGATAGAGGCACGCAAGTTGCCTCATCATTGTACACTTTAACTTAACCTGCTATTTCACGAACAATAACGACCACTAAAGGTAGCAATGCCTCATTAGTCATTGCTAACGGAAGTTTTATGTCTAGGGAACTAATTCGTATAAATGTATGTTGAGATACTTTTAATCATCAAGATAGCAAGCTAACATTCTCGTAATGAACAGAAGTATTAAAAGAAATTTCATGATTTAAATAAGGTACAAGGTAAATGTGATTTGCCACACCCACGGGTGGGGCTGATAAATAAATCGAGCCCCTCATGGATTGGCCTGCCATTACCAATTTACCTCATCAGTGTTTGGTTTGTCTGGCATATGAGTAAAAGAAAAACACCTTTTCATATTAAATCAGCTTGTATGGCGTGCCAGGAAATGTATACACTTAACCACTTATATGCCATTACTTATTAACATTAATTAGTGGTAAAAGGAGTCTCAGTGCTTGATAATTTTGTAAAATTGATACCCTAAAACGTTGGTGTTGAGCTTGTCCTTTCTATAAATGTTAGCCGGTTTCTTTCTTTTCCCATAATTTCAAATTGTTTTAAACCCAAGGGCTTGCTTGCTTTTTCAAAGCTTTGCTCCATAACTGCCGTTTGTGGTGCCTGAATGATACACATAGAGAACCAATATTCATAGAAAATAATTGGTCCAAAGGCAATGAAAATTTCCAATGAGATGATAGAGAGCTATTGGTGTAACCAAACCTTGTGTTGCTTTATGTAGTTTTAGACACAAGGTCTGTAAATTTTGATGGGAACATGTTTCTTGAAGTTCTGTGATGCAAACATGTTGTAAAGGGATCCGGAGCCTCCAAAGATAAGGGGGGCAGGGAAAGAAGTACGTCTACACAAACCAAAGGGCCTGATTGTTAAATGGCATTCATTAAGATTAATCTGCATCTTGTTGTTTTTGACTTTCATATTTCTCTTTGAGTTGTTATCTCTTGATTTCCACAACAAACGAGCAGTAAATTTCAATGACAAGTTTCTTGAAGTTCCGTCATGCATATATGTTGTAAAGGGACTCAGTGCCTCCAAAGTTAAGGGGGAAGTAAAGAAGTGTGCTCCCATACAAACCAAAAGGCCTGGTTGTTAAATGGCCTTCAGTAAGATTAATATGCTTCTTGTTGCTTTTGACTTTTTTCTTTCTGTTTGAATTGTTATGTCTTGTTTCCTGTAATGAATGATCTGCTCATGACAATGTTAGAAACTTAGAACAAGTTCCTTAGCATTGTATTGGAAGTCTACACCCTCCTTATATGCTTGTGTGGGGCTAAATGAAAAAGTTAGCATTTTGATGGGCTGTCTGTAAATTCTGAAGAAGTTTGTGGTTAGTGTAATCTTCCTGGTCTATTACCAGTTTTTACAAATTTCAAACTTTCAAACTGCTCTAAATTCCTAAACATCTTATTGAAAGACTAGTCCCCTCTTCCTCATCTGCTCCTTACTGGATCCACCATTTCCCTTCTGTTTTCCAGTTAGAGGTGCACAAGCAGTGACATCTGGCAGTGGCGTGAAGAGATTTTTGCAAGTTGGTGGCATGCTTGGACTTGTGGCGGCACAAAGATTTTAGTGGTATGACTACTCTACAGATGCTGTCCATAACCCTCAAACTGCATCTCTCTCTCACGCGCTCAAAACACATACAGTGATAGGGTTTCCATTTGAGAGGTTTTCTCTGTTCTTTAAGGCTATGATTCTGCTAATGCCTAAAATGATAGACAAGTTTAATAGTTGTAGGTTCCTTTATCTGATTTATAGTTTTTTTTAAATTCCATCTCAAAGAGGGGTTTTCTGGAATTTATGATTTGTATCAATTGTTCGGTCATGTTGATGTTTTTACTTGTTTATCGCAGATTATAGTTTCTTGGCGAACCAATTGTAGCCATGAATTCCAATGGTGTTGGGCCGAGGGTCATGATAACAAGCTCAGAACCATTCAAGAGGTGCTTTCTGCCTCTCTTTTTTTTTTTCCCTCCCCCCTGAATTGCTCACTTCTTTGGTCTACTGTATATTTGGGATTACCTGGTGTCCTTGGAGTGAAGCCCTTTACATTGAAGGAATTTTCTTTCAATTGGTTTTTGAGATTTTAGGTGATACTTGTTTTTATGTTTTGGTTGTTGGTTGTTTTCTTTTCATTATTCTTCTGAAAAACTGATTTCAGTTTGGAGTCTCAGTCGTTAGTTTCTTTCTCTATAGGTTGGTGCGGTTGATGGCGCGTGCATTCTATGATGATATAACTACCAAGGGTGATAATCAGCCAAAAACCAGTCGAAGCGATAATAGGGGAATAGCTGTGGTGGTTCTGGATGCTCTCACCAGGTAAAGTTAGTTGCTTCGTTTTTATGGAGAATTTTGCCTTTGTATGAGGATTTGATCCTTAAGAGCGTTTTGTTATTAGCCATGGTGGTTCTGGATGCTGTCACCGGATAAAGTTCTTGGTACATTCTTGTGAAGAATTTTGCCTTATATATGGGATACTAACCTTAGAATGTTTAGTTGCTTGTCATGTAAAGCGGATTTGGGTTATGCCTGTGATCTCATGGGATATCTTCGTTTTGTCACTTTCATCATACCATCTGTGGTATGTCCCTGCATCTTTTAAGCTAAATTAAAGTGTAAACGATGCAGGGTTTGAACAGAACTTGCCTAGGGTTTTCTTTGTTGTTTTGTATGGAAGCAATTTAAGTTCTTTCTTTCATCGAAGAAAAATGAAAGTATAATAGGTTGCGGTTGTTTTGCTCTGTCCTAGATTTAATACTCCATGTGGCTTATAAACTGAGCTACCACCTAGTGTAGTGTGTCCGTTTCTTTCATGCATCAGCTTTGCACTTTAATGGTGGCCTCGCATGTGTAGTTAGCTCATATGTGTGTTTCATGCTATCTTTTGTATTACAAGAGGTGCTAAGTTAGAGCCGATGATGTCCCACTCTCTAAAAGGTTAAAACAGGTTAAGCGGAAAAAAGGTGTACATAAAACAACAACAAACAACAACTAAGCCTTTTCCCATACTTGACGGGGTCAACTACATGAATTCTTTGTTTCCACAGAGCCCTATCATGTGCCATGTTAGCAGTTAACTTACAATAAGCTAGATCATTCTTTATTGTTTCTTTCCAACACTTTTGTGGTCGTCCTCTACTTCTTTTAATACTTTCAAAATTTAGTTTTTCATACCTTCTTACAGGTTCTTCTTTTGATCTTCTTTCTATATGTCCAAACCATCTTAAACGATATTCTCTCATTTTATCCTCTATTGGTGCCACTCCTAATTTGTTTCTAATAACCTCATTATGTATACGGTCTTTTCTTTTATGACCACTCATCTATCTCAACATCTTCATTTCTGTCAGAGACATCTTTTGTACATGATGATTAACTGCCGAACACTCAACCATAAAACATGGCAGGTCTAATTGTTGCTTTATAATACTTACCTTTTAACTTTAATGGTATCTTCTTATCACAAAGAAGACATGATGCTCCTCTCTATTTAACCAACCAGCATTAATTATATGTGTAACATCTTCATCAATTCTTCCATCACTCTGAAAAATTGACTCTAAGTATTTACATGTATTCTGTCTTTGTTCTACTAAGTCAGAGGCCTTTGCTTTCTAATGTTTCTCTCTATAGTTCCAATTTTCTATTAACTTTTTCCTTAGACTCCTCCACTAACACAATTTCATCAGCAAATAACATACACCAAGGTACTTCATCTTGAATATGTTTTGTTAACTCATCAATCACCATTATAAATAAGTATGAACTTAAAGTTGATCCTTGATGTAACCCAATATTAATTTCAAAAAGTCTGTCATTTCTTCATGAGTCCTCACACATGTTTTTGCACCATCGTACATGTCTCTTATAAGGTTAATGTATGTCAATGGGATATCTTTTTTTTCCAAGGTTCTCGAAAGAACCTCCCTCGGTACACTATCGTAAGCATTTTCTAGATCAATAAATAAATTGTGAAGGGCTTTCTTTTTTGCTCTAAAATGTTCCATAAGACATCTTAAAAGGTGAATCGCTTCAACAGTAGATCTGCCTGGCATGAATCCAAATTGGTTCTTTGTTGTACTCGATACTTGTCTTAACCTACATTTGATAATCCTTTCCCACTATTTCATAGTATGACTCATTAACTTGATACCTCGATAATTCGCACAATTTTGAATGTCTTCCTTGTTCTTATATATGAGTAAAAGTGTACTCGTTCTCCATTCCTCGGAAATCTTTTGGTTTCTCCATATTCCATTAAATAGTCTTGTGAGCCAATTGATTCCTATTTGTCCTAGGATTTTACAAACTTCTATAGGAATATTGTTTGGTCCTACCGATTTAACACCCTTCATATGTTTAAGAGCCTCTTTGACTTCATTCTTTTGAATACGTCGGTAGTAATTGTGGTTTATATACTTTTTTGATTTGGCTAACTCTCTTAAGCTATTCCCAATGAGTCAAATGCTTCCAAGAGCTCATAGACCCCACTCGGGCTTGCCGAGCTAGGATACTGTCGCATCTTTATTTTCATTAAAAAACTTATAAAAATAAATTTTTTCATCTATTTCTTATATCATCATTTGCCACTAGAATTTTTTCATCCTCGTCTTTGATGCATTTAACAAAATTAAGATATTTAGTTTTCTTATCTCTATCCCTAACTATCCTAAAAATATCTCTTTCACATTCTTTTGACTTGAGTTTTTTATATAAATCCTCCCAATTTTACCTTTTGCTTCACTGATGGCCTTTTTTTGTTTCCTTTTTTGCTTTCTTATAAGCTTCTAAAGTTTCACTAGTTTTCTTAGCATAATGTAATTTGTAACGTACCCTCTTTGCCTTGATTTTATTTTGCACTACTTCACTCTATCACCAAGCTTCTTTTTGTGCTTGTACACCTCCCTTAGATTCAGTGAACACATCTTTCGCTACTTTCCTAATATGTATAGCTATATTGTTCCACATATCACAAGGTGTACCAATATAATTCCAAGCATCTCCTTGAAGGACTTTTTGTTTAAATATATCTTCTTTCTCGCTTTTGAGGTTCCATCATTTAGTCCGAATAGCTCCATTTACTCTTTTCTTCTTTGTCCAATTTTTTATTTGTAAATCCATAACTAAATGTCGATGTTGGGTGATTAAGCTTTCTCTTGGAATTACCTTACAATCTTTACTAACACACTCTATCTTTTTTTCTACAAATAAAGTAATCAATCTATGTTTGTGATAAACCACTCTTATAAGTAATTAAATGTTCATATCGTTTTTTGAAGATTGTATTGACTATAAAGAGATCAAATGCCATAGCAAAATTTAAAATCTCCCTACCTTCTTCATTTATCTCCCCAAAACCAAAGTTTCCATGAATACCTTAATATCCTAATGTCTCTTTACCGACATGTCCATTTAAGTCTCCTCCTAAACAAATCAACTCCTTTTATGGAATTCTTTGAATCACCTTATCTAACTCTTCCCAAAAAGCTCTCTTTATACTATCTTCTTATTCTACTTGGGGTGCGTAAGCACAAACTATGTTCAAAACCTATGCTCCTAACACTAATTTCAATGTCATGATTCGGTCACCATTATTGTTGCATGTCTACTACACTATATTTTAAATCTTTATTTATGATAATACCAACTCCGTTTCGAGCCTTTTCCTTACTTGAGTACCATAATTTAAAACCAGTATCCTCAATATTTTTTGTTTTTTTTCCAACCCACTTTGTCTCTTTTAAACATAAAATATGAATCTTTCTCCGAATCATATCACCTCCATTAGCTTATTGGACAATGTTTCGATATTCCAAGAACCAATACGAATCTTATCATCTAGGACTAACTTCCTTACCCCCCGCACCCGTCCATATTGAAAATGCGGAGACCCTCTATGTAATTTATTCACTACATTCGGGCGGCAATATAGCGGGACTAACTTCTTTACCCACACCCGTCCATGATGTGGGAACCCTCTTTGCAATTGATTCACTACATTCGGGCGAAAATGTAGCGACCCTTGCTTACTTTTCTCTGCATTCGAGCTCTGCATTTTTACGCTGGCTGTAGGAAAAAAGGTGTACATGTTATATTAGAAAATGACACAAATTATAAACATTGCAATTAATTCTACAAAATTACAAGATTCAAATACACAACTATGATCACGCATACCTAATAACAATAATCTTTAGTTCCAAAGTTCCAATACCAAATAATGCAATCATACAAATCTTGTACAAAAGAGCAAAACATGTATTTAATTTGCTGCTGGATACAAACAATAACAACAACAACAACAACTAAGCCTTTTCCCATACTAGACGGGGTCGGCTAATTTAATCTGCTACTGGATACAAGTAACAAAATATCAGGAAGAATAAATGGTTTTGTAGCGGCTCCAATCATGTAAAGACTTAAACTCAATTGCCTTTTAATAGTGTGCTTTTCACTGGAGAACTACGAATCTGTTAAGAGGTATATGGTTATGTATGTTAGAGTTACTTTATGGAAGACAATATTTACTGAATAGAAAATGAAAGTACACGTTATATCAGGAAAACATGTATTAAACAAATGGAAGGCATACAAAAGAAATTTATAGAATGATGCCGTTTGCATGAAGAACGTACTCATCTACCAAAAACACAATAATGATTACTACAGAATGATAGACAGACACAAAAGTTGTCCATGATAAAATTTCGTAGTCAAAGAGAGATTTTCATGCACTGTTGGGCTAGATATTCAGAGATGATGCTTTAATTTCTGGGGCTGGGGAAAAAGATAGTAAGGAAAAAATAGGTGGAAGAAAAAGAGTTGAGGAAAGAGGAGAAAGAGCATGGAAAAGGAGGATGGTCTTGAGGAGGAGGAATTTAGTCGATAAGGGGATTGAGAAGCAGATGAACTTGATGCCAAAACTTGAACAATTGGGGCCTTACCTTGAACTGGGTCTTTAGTGTGGATTGGTTCAGGGACTTAGGCACAAGTTCCTCTATGGTTTCCTCCTACAAGGCACTGAATTTCAGGATGTTCAACTTTTCTCAAGGGGATTATAGCCTTTTTTGTCACTTGTCATCTAGGCCTCTCATGTTCATTTCCTCGGGTTTTGATTTAGCTAGTACTATGTGATGTTGAAAAGGATGTGGAAAGCATACCGTATATTTTGTTTTGCGAAATTTTCCAATGGATAATTTTCAAAGGGATGGCTAGGGATGACTTTTGCTGTTTAGGAATCTAACAGGGAGTTAGTAATTGCTATTGATCTGTTAAGAAGTTCAGAAACCAGGTTGAATTAGCTTGTATTTTTCACACCTGGAGGGATATTTGGATTGAACTGAATAGCAGGGTCTTTCAGATGAAAGGGTCTCTGTGAGTCTGACAAGATGTAAATTTGTGTTTTCTTATATCTGAGGTGAGGAGTTTAAATTCTTCTGTTGCATATCTGTTATCGTTTATACATATTTGTTGGTGAATGAAGTGATTCACTTCCTGCCATCCATCATCTGTTTGATGAATTCTTATACTTTCTGCCTCAAAAATGAACACGGGTGGAAGTGGAGGTTACCAGTGATACTGCAAGAGTTTTGGCCCAATACTTGAACACTTTCTATGTTTACTTATTGCAAGTTTCCAAATTTTGTTCTAATTAGTAATGCTCTTGTAAATTTTCTTGTGAAACGAATCTGAGGTGTCCCTTCCTTTTCTTTATTTTTTCCTTTTTAGTTTTGTGTGGTTATATTATTATTATTTCTTCAACTTGTTACTGTAGGATGTTCAAAAGAGATTTGCCTTTGGTGTGCCTTGAAATTGATATTGTTATACGCCTGATATAGGATGCATTGCAGGGAAGCTGGTCTATTCTTGTTTTGTTTTCTTTTCTATATCAGGCCTACATGAGCGCTTAGGTGCAAACAAGTTGGATATCTTGTCTTACTCTTTCCATTTATTTGATTGAAAATTTGGTTTAGCTAATTGGTTTCATCCACATTTTGATAACAAAATTATAGGCGTCAATGGGTTAAAGAAGAAGATTTAGCTAAGGACTTGAAGTTGCACTCCAAACAGCTTCGTCGTACCTTGCGCTTTTTCGAAGAAGAAAAGCTTGTCCTTAGAGATCAACGGAAGGAGGTAGAGTTTGTGACTTCTTGTTGCAGATTATGCATACTGTGCCTTCTAGAGTATCATGAGTTATTGATTCTTCTAAATATGTGGAACTTTCTGCTACACAAATATGTATTTACTTTCTGCTACACAAATATGTATTGTCTAAGCATCTGAAAATTTTGCAGGGAGAACTATAATATTAGTTACAATCATAAGTTCAAGCTTGCCACATTTATTTTTCTTTGTTTGGTCACAATAGTTTCCATTTAGTATTGGTTTGCCTTTTCCTTTTTTCTTCTCCAGACAGCAAAAGGGGCGAAATTTCACAGTGCTGCTTTGGCTGCCAGTGGTGACAGTCAACCAATTGCTAAAGAGGGGGAAGAAAAGATAAAACAACACATGCATTCTTATTGCTGCTTGGACTACGCTCAGGTTAGGTCATGATGCATTTGCTGTGCTCGACATGAAGGATGGATAATTCTCTTCTACTAAGATTCTTCCTTTTATCTATTCATGTAATACTTCTTGGTTCTCACGGCCTCAATGTATGCTTGTGCTTTTGCAGTGTCAAAAATGTTGAAGGTTAATTTTGACTTGAATGCGGAACTCTTTTCTGTTCTCATGTGAACCACCTAACATTATATGGTGCACGTTTCAAATTTGCTTCAGTTACACTTTGCTATCCCTTGTATAGGACCATATTTAGTTAGTTCCTATGAAGTACTGCATCAAGTATGTATGCTTGTGCTACAGAGTCTTGGTATGGATCTATACATACGTTTATGTAAGAGACCTTTTCTTGGTAATCGCATGAATTCTTGCATGATGTTCTATATTCCTTCTATACGTTGTAAAACATCAGCTATACTAAACTTTTCTTCTGATGCTTCTCATGTAGTCTATCATTGTATTGTAGATATATGATGTTGTGAGATATAGAATACACCGAATGAAGAAAAAACTGAAAGATGAGCTGGATAACAGGAACACAATCCAAGAATACATATGCCCCAATTGCAAGAGAAGGTAGTATTCAATATATATATATAACCAAGCTTATTTGCCTGATTTGACAAGTTGAAACCTGAGGATGAACACACTTGTTTGACCAGGTATTCTGCTTTGGATGCATTGCGCTTGGTGAGCCCAAATGATGAATACTTCCACTGTGAAAGTTGCAACGCTGAACTTATTGCTGAAACTGATAAGCTTGCTGTGGAGGAAATGGGTGATGGTGATGATAACACAAGAAAGCGACGTCGAGAGAAGCTTAAGGATATGCTCCAAAAGCTTGAGGTCTGTAATAAATCTTGTGTCATTAAGTTGTTTCAGCTGTGTATTTGCCTTTTATGCAAGGAATATTATTGAGTGTTTAACACTTTCCGTGAGAAGCTTTTGTTCTTTTCAACCGTTTCTACTTGTTAGTTGACCCTTGCTTAAGCTTTTCTATTGTGTTTAAAACATGACCTTGTTGGCTCTCATGATGATTTGCTTTCTCTATTCATCATATTAATTTAACTGTCTGAAAACGGATGTCCATGTTCTTCAAGTTGGTATGGGTCCTTGGTCTGTTTCCTATTTCATGTCATATTTGTCATGCATAGAACTCCACCCAATGTAAGGGATCACCCTTGCATGGCTGATACCAAGCCCGGATAAAGGCGGAGGATTGCGTTAGGCTTCCGACAGCGTAAAATTTTGTTGGACTTATTTACCATGGATTCTACAAATTATGATAGGGCTATGTGGAAACAAAGAATCCATGTAGCCGATCCCATCTAATATGGGAAAAAGCTTAATTGTTGTATTTCTCATTCATAGATATTTTTGTTGTTCATAATTTCCTTATTAGTTGCTCCTCTCTCTCAATTTTTGTCCTTGTCTTTCCTAGAATATCTCAACTTGGTTCTCTGGCTCTCTTTTCGTGGCAACGGATATAACAAATAAGCCTAGAAATTGCATTTAAAAATGGCCCATATTGAGAGAAGGAAGAGCCTGTTGAGTATGAGTCCTAGAGAACTTGTTGCCTTTCTCATGATTTTCTTCTCTGGTTATCTTGATGGCTTGCTTTCCATACGTCATGATACTGTGAAGTTTGAACCATTCATTGCTTACAACATACACATGGATGTGTGCATCTCTATTCTACAATTTGTTTTAATGCCCAGTGGAATGCAATAGTTGTGTGACACATGATCTAGAGAAAAAAGTGGATATATATATGTGGCAGGGTGACCATTTTAACGAGAAACAAGAAAAAAAAAAGTAGCATAATTTCAAATTCCCGCCAAAATTTGATCTTTTTCTATATTATCATGTGTTTCACTTTCAAACTACCCCAAAACTTTGTCAAACTTTAATTGTGTACCTGTAATCTCTTGACCATCTGGAATGTCCAGATTGATTTCTTCTATCCTGGCTATATTATAGGTATCTTATGACGTAACTACATGTTCTAATTGGAGACCTGTTTGTTCTGGTTTTCTCCAGCATAAAATATGCATGAAATTGTTTTACTATTAGCAAATAAGCCATAAATAATGAATTGCGTTTTGTTAATAGATTACCACAAAGAACATATGGTATGAGGCTGTTACACACTGGACTTTGGTTCCATTCTTGTGTTCAATATTGAATACTTTAGATGTTCTCTTTTCATGTTAAATGAAACGTTGGGTGTGTTTTTGTTCTTTTGTTTATCAGTGTTTACGGGTATCTTAAGCTACAACTCCTTGTTTTTTTCAACTTTGTGTCTCCTATTGTTCCTTTTCATGATTCCTTAGTCCAGGCTGAAAATATGCAGGTGCAGCTGAAACCATTGATGGAGCAATTGGCAAGAGTGAAGGAATTGCAACCTCCTTATTTTGGCTGTCTCCAGGAATGGGAAGCTCGTGCTATTGCAAGCAGCCGAGCCAATGGTGACTCAACAACTATCGACTCTAGATCTTCTCAGCCACATGCACATATTGGAACGCCAATGCCTTTTGTTGGCGAGACAAGCGTATGTTTTCCAGCTTACAGTCTTTTTGAGTTTTCTGCGGATATTTTTTCTTAACGATATACTGTATAGTTTCTCTTCTTCTGGATATATGGTTTGGTGACTGTTAGATGAATTTCTCTCTTTTCGTTGATCAAGGATCCAGTTAACAAGTTTCCTATCATGCATGAGCACCTCTGCGACATATTTGTATTTCTCTGTTATTGTATTTTGCTCTGGCTGCAATAAAACAGTTATATGATGCAATACAGCTTTCATATTTATTCTTAGAAGGTAATTGGGCACTCAACAACTTTTCGATTGAGGAAGTTGCTGAGTCCTGCATATCTTCACATGAATGATCCTTGGTTTATTTCTGTCTTGGCAGGTAGAAGTGTCTCTATCTGGTTTAGGAGTCAAGGAAGAGGATTCCAAACCCGTACCTGCTGCTGCAGGGAAAGTCTTACCTCCTTGGATGATTAAGGAAGGAATGCAACTCACAAGAGAACAACGGGGCCTTGTCAAGCAAGAAGAAAATATGGATGGCTTAGCAAGTTCAAATGGACCTTTCGAAGATAAAAAACCCGGAAATCGTGAACAACATTCTTCACAAAATATACAGGTAATGCCAATGGTATGCCGTTTCTATGATACCACTGCTGTCACCGAGATCGTTTTGGAAATCGAGCTTTAAAGGTTCTTACCATCTGATAGGAAGAGTATCTTAAAGCCTATTACACTGCACTTCTTGAGAGGCAGCAGCAACAAGCACAAGCTGCAGCCGCTGTGGTGGCTGCAGCAGATGGTGCTGTTGCTTTGGGAACTTCAAATGCTATTTCTGGATCAACATCTCATATGCATGTTGGAATGAAGAGGGAAAGAGAAGATGAAGGGGACAATGATATCGAGTGGGAAGAAAATCCACCCGCAGGTATGATTTTCTGAGCTCTTAAAAGACAAGATGTAGGTTCTCAATTTCGTAGTGATGGTACATCGCATCTTATGAAGTCTTTTATTGGCTAAATTTGTACAACTTCGATTTCTTTGAAAGGTGACGGTACTTCTTGTGACAGGTACAACTGAAGTGCGCAAGGTTCATGATTTAAATGCAGTGGCTGAGGAATCAGCTGATGATGATGATGAAATAGACTGGGAGGAAGGCTAAAAGAATTCAAGCACATTGCATCATCTCTGGTTCAAGTTCGAAGCTTGTTTCGATCTCCTCGGCTCCCTCATGCTGGTTTTCCTGGCAGACCCAACTTAGTATGGAAGAAGGCTTGGTATTGAATATTAATTTCAAAATGTAATGTGTTAAACCCACCTGGCAGGGCTCTTGACTCCGCCAGACGGGATGGTGCATACCTAGCTTCGGCCCCCGTTGTACTGATAAAGGAGAGGAAAGGAAAAAGGCTATGATAGGACTTTGCAGTGAATAAACTTTCCTTGTGGTATTCCCAATAGTAGACAGTTGCAAGAACTCTGTAGATAACTCTTTCACCATGCAGTTAATTAATCATTGACTTTGACTTTAAGCATCTCATTCCAAATCTTGCATAAACATCTCCATAGTTCATCGGTTTGATATCGTGTTCATCAGTTTGATGATGCTAAAGGTTCTAAATCCAAATCGGATACGTTGCAGAGATTCAAATGTTAAGTCTCTCCCATCAAGTTCAAGAACCAATCCAAGCTTGTCAAATCTATTAGCTACCATCCAAATTCAGTATTTGTTCTGTTTTCTCGTTTGGCTCCAAACCATCTAAATATCCAATCCAAATTCAAGGTGGGATGTAACAAGGATTCAAATATCCAATCCAAGCCATCTAAATCTACACACACTAGAGTTACTCTCTCACTTACCGGTAAATAATCTTTACCAAAGGGCTGGAGGTGGAAGCAAGATGCACACCCTGGGTATTGAACTCATTAGCTTTGACTTGTGAGTTGACTCGCCAGCTAGGTGATTAAAGATTTATGTCAAAAATTAGCTTGCATTTTAAATGTCATAAATTACTTTAGATGGACCAGCCGATAATTGTGATTAAAGATTTTCAGTAATCGTTCTGTAAATGCACACGAAAAACATCAAAGAAAGGTTTCATGCATCTTCTGTAAATGCAGTTGGATGGCTCTTCTAAAAAAAAAATTAAAGTATTGAGTGTCTGGTTCGAGCGGGGTTATCCACTTTGGGAGCAAAGCTCTCTTGGGTGGGGCTTAGCCTATGAAACATTTTATAGTTTGCAGTGATAAATACATGTCTTTCAGTAGATAATATTACATAAACATCTCCAATCTCCATACTTTAAATCTTTGAGATGAACATTTGAAGTGATAAAAAAACTTTAGTGCATCATGATGCAAAGTACAATGGTACTTTTTTTGATAATATTATGATATTCTTTCAACTTTATCAGCAACCTCGATCAACAGAACTACAACCAAAGCCCAGCCCTGTCCCACACTAATGGATTTTTTATCTTTAATAACTGTGATCTTGTGCAATATCAGCATTTATATCTGTAAAAATAAGATCATGGGAACTGGAAGAAGGATTAACTTGTGAATTACTCTCAGCCAATCGAGTCTAAAATGCAAAATATGATCAAAACCAGGTCACAGTAAAATGAGTTAAAAAAAATTGATGCATATAAGAGCTCGGTTATGGTCTCGCCTCATAAAGTTTATACATCTCTAAGATTTCATCAAATTTATACATCTGTAGTTAACAAACAAGTGATCAATCAGGTCGGAAGCCATCTCTACTCGGAAGATATTATTATTATGTTAATCAAGCAGCATATTATTCGACCAGCCATCTTAGGCTTCCCCAAGTTGCTGTACAGGGAGAAAGTTACCATGTCAATGAATTAACCATAGTTAAACCATTCTCAAAACGAAACTATCTACAAGAGGGGTATATGGATTTTGAATATGGATCCATTAGTCAAAGTAAATGATCCAGACCCACATAAAATTCAAGGATGTCCAAGTATATTAGACTGCAAGATGTCCATGAACATGGTTTGGTAGGGTGTTGGGGTGGCATCTGCATCTGTGAACCAACGTAAAATAAGTGGATATGAACGATATCCACATCAGATTTACAATGAAAACCACGAGCCACACCCCGCCCCGAAAAGCTTTGCGATAATTCTCAGAAATTTCCATGCCCAAGTAAAATGCCATTCCCATCAAAGAGACCAGAGAACACGCGAACACGATCGAGTCTCGCCACATTGATGCTTCCGCAGGATAGCTGCAGCAATCTTTTAATACTAACCGTCCTTCCAATCTTCCTCCTTTAAGTTCAGTCTCTGCAATGTTCCAGATTGCACAAAGTGCTAGCATGAATTCTTGTGATGCGAGCACTACTAAAGACTCAAGTTTTTTATCATCATGTTTCATAAGTTGATGACCAGACAAGCAGTTTCTGGGGATGTAGATGAGACGATAATTATCAGCAATTGGATGCACCCACAAGCTCTAAATGTTTCTATGATAATCAAGAAAAAGGGCAGAGTCTACAATTATCACGCAATTGGATGCACCAATTAGCTCTAAATGCTTCTACGATTATCAAGAAAAAGGGAAGAGTCTACAATTATCAGGCAATTGGATGCACCAACTAGCTCTAAATGCTTCTGTGATTATCAAGAAAAAGAGCAGAGTCTACAATTTCAGGCAATTGGATGTCCCAACTAGCTCTAAATGCCGGGTACATCGATTCTTACTGGCAATTGAGCTTGATCTTGAATCATGTTAGCAGTTTAGCATTTAATCTACATGCATTATTGATGCTTTCGCATTATAGATGCGCCAGCATTAATTAACCTGCACCTTTCTTTTCATACATTGTAATGACGTCGAGTATAATTTTCTGCAACTGCAAAGTCTTGCCTATGATGCATGGAATGACTGTGGAGTGAAAAAAACAATCAATTTAAGAAGCCACAAGAATGCAACAGAGTTCAAATCCCAGCACCTCTGTTTGCTCCTTTGCTCCTCTCTGCCTTCTGTAGTTTCAGCGCGACTGCACAAATGAAACCCACCAAGCTGGCTCGGAGAAGAACGAAATACACAGGAAAGTGGGAGATTTATTACTCTTGGTTTTAAGTACTTATTTAATGGCCCCGTCTAACACGGCCATTGCTCGTCTTAAGCTCGGATGAGAAAGGAAAAGGGTTGCTTTAGATAGTTCACCTCAAAGTAAAGCAGAACCTTTTAACATGATCAGTGGTGGATCCAGAAACTTGTTCCTGGTGGGATGGGTCAAAGATTTTTTAATTTTTAAAAATTTCAATACACATAATTTTTTTTAGAATTTCGGATGGTGCGTTCACTCCATCCACCACAATGTGAACCCACCACTGCCATGGATTATAGAACTTATGAAAAGCACAAAGTAGAGCTTCATCGCAAGTAAGAATGCACTAGGCTCATCCGCACAAATATGAGATAATTAGAAGTTGATGAAAGATTAACAAATAGAGGTAGCATCATCATCGTGCGCCTCTCAGTGGCGGGTCTACATTGAGGCAAGGTAGGGCGGTCGCCCCACCTGAAATCCAGAAAACCAAAGAAAAAGTTACAGAGGATGATTGAATCCATGACCACTATACATACTTTGCTTTACTTCAAATGGTCGAGTAAGTTTGTTCGCCCCTCCCATACAAAATTTTAGACCCGCCACCGGTGGGCCCCATCTCACAAATGCGAGTCAGGATCCACCTTGCATTCTTTGAGATGTACGGTGAGGATTGGATCTAACTAGTGTTGGGGCTTATGTCTCGATCCTAATTGAACATATATTCCAAGTTGTTTCTCAACTCCACTTTCTATTTAAGTAGGCTTTGATCTGTTAGTTGGGAGCGACCCTGCTGCTTTGTTTGGGCCTCATTTAGACAAATGTGAGTCAAGGTACACCATTCCTTGGCGTGATCGACGGTGAGGATTGAATATAACCCACGATGGGTTTATGAACAAATGTGACCAGAATGCTCTCACATACCAATATGGTAAGCTAGGGTTCTATGAAAGGTATTAAAATATTCCTACAATTTTACCATTGTTCCCATTTGGGTCATTAGGGTTTTGCTTTCCTACACCCATTGTACCGTAATTATCTTACGCGCCTTTAGATATGGGCCCTTTTGAGAGGGGTTTGCCGACTTTCCTGAATTATATATATATATATATATATATATATATATATATATATATAGAGAGAGAGAGAGAGAGAGAGAGAGAGAGAGAGAGAGAGAGAGAGAGAACCTCTCATGTTCGGATCATCGTCAATCAAATAGTAGTGAAACTAGTATATGCTAGCACACTTAAGTGTTAGCAAATTCAAATAAATCTCAATCGTTTATCTTTGATGATTGAAATTTAAATTTAAAAGTATGTGTACTTTTTGTAAATGTACTTTTTTTACATTAGTACTTTTATTTTTTAATTTAAATTTTAACAATTCATCATCAATTTGAATTGTGCTAGCATATACTAGTTTATCTCTCTATTGATTGGATCCTACCCACCACACGTATGCTAGCATGGATCCTACCCACCACTGTTGCTCACTCATGTTATTGACCACTTTTTTTAAACAGTCTTTATTTAGGGTGGACCAAATTGGATCCCTGATCAGTTCCCAGTTCAACTGGTCCGATCCAACTTTTACAAACCACGTATGTATATCTAATGTTTAGACCTGTTATAGGAGAAATTTGTCCAATATTTACAAAGCAACGACCAAAAGTTGTAGAAATTATGTCCAGCCAGCTGCTATCTAAAGCACATTCAGTTTTGTCCATCTTGTGTAAAATACGTTCTCTTCTTCTTCATATCAATAAAGATGGCATGACTCTCTCTGGGCTGCGGAAATTATGTCAAGCAACTTTTTACAAATAGGTGGTTAATAAGCAGGTCATTTGTAATTTTTTTGAAATAAAGCCCCCATGGGATCTAGTCTTCGCATAAGTCAGATGCTTCCTGTCGTTCAAAACAACCAATTTTCAACGAGTGCAACTGATAATGGAATACAGCTAGCGGCTTGTCAAAACCTATATATATATATATATATATATATATATATATATATATATATATATATAGAGAGAGAGAGAGAGAGAGAGAGAGAGAGAGAGAGAGTAAAATTTACTTAAAGTTTTCAATTACTTGATCATTAAAATTAATGGTTGAAATCTTTAAGAAAAAAAAAAAGTATACGCATTAAATGTCCTCTACATAAAAGGTAGAATAGTACCATTCACCATTTTTATTCAAAACTCGACGGTTGATTTCAAACTATCGAAAGGTTGAGATTTTAAAAGATATTTAGGTACAAATAAGTGTGCCTATTTACTAAGTTATATATATATATATAATAAAAATAGTGTTAAATGCTCAAATCACATCCATACTTAAATATTTCCATATATTTTGATTAAAAGTACAATTATATTTTATATTTTATTATTTTATCACCTCAATTACTGCAAAGATAGAACGGTTGGAATGATAAAATAGATTTGAGAAAGAATAAATTTGAGCATTTACTACTACCCTCCTACTTCTCTCTTTTTATATATAAAAATGGTAAATGCATAGTATGATTAGGTACGTAATCTTACATAAACATCTTTAACATTCAATTCTTGAGGCCAACCTTGGAGAATTAAAATAAAAGTATAGCTATACTTTAGGTTTTTCATTTAATGCTAACCTTTAAGATCAAAGCAATTCAGATATTCACGAATGACCTAAAAAATCGAATAATGAAAATGTTTTAGTAAGATCATTCAATTTAAACATTATCTAGTTATTACTCTCTCTATATCTCTATATATCTATATGCAAAGGCTCTGTCACACATTCTACCTACTATAACATGGTTGACCATGCCAACGAAAGCATGGTTATTTCCCAAATTCCAAGCATGCATCCTAAGAGACTCATCCAGCACACTGAATATAAACAAATTAAGCCAACTTGACCCACACCGACACATATAAACATGCCTACATCTTCATCTCAAACCATTCCTCCTTCAAACACTAATCACCAATGGCACAATCTCAGGCCATCGCTGCCATCATCATCCTCTCCGTCGCCTTTCCCTGCATCTTAGTTGCCGTCCCAACTCCGCGAACCCGTGCACTCATCGCACCCATCAACTTAGACAGATCTACTTCCCTATACACCTTCCTTTCCGACGATGGCCGATCATTTGTTATAGATCTAAGCGGCCGGATTCTATGGCAATCTTGCCCGAAATCTCACCCCACCTTCCCCTGCAAATCCTCTCAATGCTCTGCACTGAGTGACCCTTCATTCAGACTATCATGCCACCCATATCGCTTCAAGAAGTGCACCAGGGGCGCCTGCACCATCCCTCTAAAGAATTTCATTGACCAGAATTGCACTACAGCAGACCTGACCCAGACCACCCTCACACTGAACTCGACCAATGGCCGGAACCCGGCAAAATCGGTTTCAATCCCTCGTCTCGCCTCGGCTTGTGCCCCTCCCTCTTTCCTTGCCACCTTGCCGAGCCATGCTCAAGGTGTTGCACCACTTGGTCCTAGCGAATTCACTCTGCCGGCCCTGTTTGCGTCGGCCGTGGCCGGGCTCAAGAAGAAGTTTGCTATCTGCTTGCCAAGCACAGCAAATGCACCAGGCTTGCTTTTCTTTGGCAGTGGCCCTGTCTTCCTCTTACCACCAACCCTTATGGATATCACTACCATGTTGGCCTACACCCAATTACTCAAGCAACCAAAACATCCTCTTGATCACTTCATCCCTGTCAAGTCATTAGCTGTTGGTCTTCGAAAACTTGAGCCCCCGGTTCGCGGCAGTGCAGCCAAGCTGAGCACCAACATCCCCTACACATTGCTTTCGACACCGATCTATAAAGCACTCGTAGAAGCTTTCAACACGGACACGAGCGGAGTTCCTCGAGTTAAAACGGTGAAACCATTTGAGATCTGTTTGAATGCAACTGCTCTCGGGTATACTCGCGTCGGACCTCCAGTGCCACAGATTGATCTGATGATGAACGGTAAGAATTGGACCATCTTCGGCGCCAATTCGATGATGGAGATCGATGAGAACACCACTTGTTTGGCGTTCTTAGATGGTGGCTACAAGGCGGAGATTGATGTTGTAATAGGGGCGTATCAGATGCAAAACAATTTCTTACTGTTTGATTTGGAGAAGTCAAGACTTGGTTACAGTTCTACTCTGTATTGGATCAGGACTACTTGTTCGAATTTCAACTTTACTTCCTCTTCTTGATGTCTAAATATATGGTTTTGTTTGAATAAATATAGTGGGAGGGGGTTGTATATATCATGATAATGTTGCAATAAATTTAATATAAATAAAGTTTGGCAATATTCTGCTAATTTTTTTGTCTTATTGATTTATTAGTGACTTAATAGCACAGCTTCTATTATAATGGCCACGTCTAAGTACGCGGGCCATCTGTTTGGCGGTCAAATCCTGATCTGAGTACACGCATGTAAACCGGCACAAGAACGGTCTGCCTGACATCCTACCGTCTTCATGGTTGACCAAGTAAGGTATTAAATTGAGTCCTTTTTTTTTAGTCAGTCCAGCAAATAGACCAATTCAAATCAAGTTGTAGTCACTCCAGAAAGATTTTTGTAGGAATGTCAATGGGACAGGTAAGGATTCTAATTCTCTTTTTTCGACAACAAAAATAGGGTCACATGGTATGGATTAACATCCTTAAGTGCTAGCAAATTCAAATAATTCTCAACTATTCATTTTTTATGATGGAGATTTGAATTTTAAAAGCAAAAAGATCAATGTGAATTAAGTGTACCTACAAAAGTGCACGCATACTTTTTAGTTTATAGATTTAAATCTCAATAATCTATTATTAAAAATGAATTATTGAAATTTGTTTGAATTTCCTACTACCTAAGAGTACTATCATCATATATCAATGTCTCTCTATATATATTATGTATATAAAGATAACACTAAATGTTTGAATTTCTCTTTTGGTGTATAATCTTAGTCTTTAAGATAAACACATGAGGTGTATAATCTTATATATATTATATATATGTGTGGGGGGGGGAGGGGGTCAGGGCAAGAATCAAGTCGGTATTCCCTTGCGCTGTTCAGGTCGGGTTGGGTCAGGCCCTATAGGTTGGCTCCGAAACCAAGATCCTACCCACGAGATTAGCAACCACTTGATTTATGCATTGATTCAGCATTACTTGGTCTCCTTCATGGCCAACGCAAGTTGGCTTTTCCTCACTAGATCCTCTTGCAAGATAATTTGGTGAACACCATTTACCAGAACGCCATGAAACTGGTTTTGATCCCTCACCTGACCTCGGCTTGTGCCCCTCGCTACCTTGCTCAGCCATTCGCAAGGTGTTGCACCACTTGGTCCTAACAAATTCACACTGCCAGCTCTCTTCGCGTCGGCCGTGCCCAGGCTACAGAAGTTTGCTATATGCTTGTTGGGCAGAACACTCGCACCCAGCCTGTTTTTCTTAAAGTCTTCCTCCTAAAAGCATTCCTTCGGTCAAGAAACCAAACCACCCCCTTGATCACTTCATCATTACTATGTTTGGCTACAGGTTTCGCGTTCTCTCTCTCTGTGCATGTGTGTGCGTGGCATGCCTACTATAATAAGAAAGTTCAGAACAAATGAAACTGAAGGAATGGCAATTGCTCAACAGGGAAAAAGTGCATTCAACTTTTGCAAAGAATGGATAGACCAGAATATTGAGCTTACAGATATGTACATTGCCTGATTGAGATAGGCAAAAATCATATAGGAAAAGAATCAGTTTGCTCTTCACCGGAAAACCAAAAAGAATCTAACTAGGTATAAGCTGACCAGTCGGCGCCCTTTTATAAGCCGTTCTGCCTCCACATGAAGCATATCAACGTTAAGCTTTTCTGCTCAATACAGCTGCTGCCGGCAATGGCCGTTCACTGTCAGTTGAGATGAATGAATTAGAACTCGAAAGCTTTTCTGCTCAACCTTGTGTAAGTGCTATCAACTCGATTGGTGTACATACTCCGTGATGGCAGTGGTATGATTTGTTGTCTGTCTATCCTGAGGAAAGTTAAAGATTTAGGGAATCATCGACCTAATGACTTTTGTTTATAACCGTGTTTCTGCCGCTCTAATAGCTTTCCCTTCATCTTCCTCTTCTTGTCCATCTTCTGCCTATATTTCTCCTCCCTCTCTCTCTCATAAATGCCCTGCCAATGCACCTCTCCTGTTAGAGGCCACAACCATCGGGGATTTGGATGGTCACCATCATCTGCTTCCTCTGCCAAGTCCTCATCCATGGCCTTCAGCAATGTAAAATTGAAGTACTTGACCCACATCAGACCCTCACGCTCTTCAAGGGGGTGCTGCTCTTCAAGTTTGCCAGACTCGGGGTCGATGTAAACCATCTTTCTTGCACTGTGATAAGCCCACACATTGACCAGAAGCTCCAACACGCGGCAATAACAGTGCTTCTTCTGCAAGAACACGCCTCGTGAGGAAAAAAGAAAAACTCTACAGCAAAATAGAAGCAATAAGAAAGGGACTATAATAGTGCTTTTTCTGCAAGAAAATTTCTTCATAGATAACTTCAATGAAACATAAATAGATTGCGTAAGATGTACCTCCATCTTTGAGGATCCAAGCAAGCATGTCCAATTTCCATCTGGGTTGACGTTTTGAATATCCAACGAGCTTGCAAACATCCTGTATCATACGTGCAGCTATCAAACCTTTTCTCCTTTTGTAAGAGAATAAGTGAAGAACAACTACAATGTTGAGCAATCAAGCTAGCCAATGCTTCCATGACAACTGCTATAGGTCATCATCAGTCATGAATGAATTCAGCTTCAGACATGACTGGGGTCTTTGATATGGAAATCGATGCTAGAGGTACAGGGACGATTAGGGGTCTAGACAACGCTAAAACTTCATCCTGTCCTGCCTGTACAGGAGAATCGGATACAAAACCAAGCTGAAGTGATGCTCTTCGCAGGTCGGACTCAGGTTACAGTATTAAACGATCTCCAGCACTCATATGCAAACAATGAGTTTCACTTCCTAGTGTCGAGTAGTGAAACTTAACTTACAAAAGAGGGAGGTCAGTCCCTTGATGATACTCCAACACACCATCCTCACGCTAACCTGTTACTGCACACACACACGTGCAACCACCCTCCCCTATCATTGCACACACATACCCACACACATGAACTTATGCACGCAGACACCCACACAGTGCATGTGTGTGTGTCTATTCCAAAGATGCAAAGCTCAATCAGCTTTCAAGTAGCGTAGCTCATTTACCAAATTGGTATTTTCTCCTTGTACTCTTGCCCCCTTCAAGCAAGACCCTCCAAATTTGTAAAGGGATAGTTGATTTTAAATACCTTGAAAACATTGCGAACTCCATAAAAGAAGGGGTTGGCATGGCCCAGCTATGCAGAATAGACCAGTGACCACCATCACGAGGCATGGGTGGTAGTGCAGCGACAGTTGATGGTAAACCATACATGTCCCGGAATGCATTCTCAAATAAGTTTCTGCAAACAATTAGGAATATAAGTAACAATTAGGAATACACCATCCCAGAAAGTATTTTCTCATTGAGATAGAGAGCATGAAATGTTTCTCTACATTAGTCAAGCTTAGACCATGTATGCATGTATGCTCAATTATTAAAACTAAAAGACAAAAAAAAGAAATGCCGGCATAAAATATGGAGATATCCCATATGAAGTTTATTTAAATAAAAGAAAACGTTTATCTTTTGAAGAACTTGCTGCAGTTTTATCAGTTATTTCTCATCGATGCATATGCTCCAGTGCAGAGTCTAAGAGAATTTGAGAAACCCTGTGTCAAGATATCATTTGAAGCCCGAGCTTTTATGAATTAGAATTGCTGACAAAAGGACTGAAAGAGGCGAATTAAACAGGCTTCAGGACAAGCAGACCTGCATCGTCCACCGTTTAAGATATCACAGAGAGACCAAAAGTCAAGATTCTCCTCTCTTCCATCATTCTCCGAGTCAATTTGTCCCCAGAAGTACAGAACATCTCCTCCTGATACCATATTTATACAATTTTCGAGCACCCTTTCAGCTTCAGCAGACAAGGAAACCTGTATCAAGAAAATGACTGTCAAAATAAATTCAGAATTCTCACTAGACAAAGACAGGATTCATCAGCAAGCACCATCTATACAAGACTTCCAGTTCATAAAGAAGAACACACATTAACAAGGGACTCAAAAGAAGCTGCATTCATCAACTCACAGCTGCAATACCTACATATTTGTTGTGTTCTGCTTTCTGGAATTTCTAAGAATATTTAGACATTCCCGAAAGAGAAAGAGGCCTCTCAAGTAGCAAGCCTTTTTCTTTGAACATGGATCAGTGTATTGAACATACATTGTGTCAGTTCTGAAAGATAAAAGCACCCATAGGAAGCAAGACGGGTCAATCTCTAGAGCAAGGTTGCTGCACATTCAGGTTTGAAACCAAGCCTATAAGTGGAATCATGGATTATTATCTCAAAAACTACATTAGAAATTAAATAAATTATGCTAAACATGTATAAGTTCAAACACAAAAATAAATTTGACCATTATAAGTTCTACCATTATAGATGAATGAATATACTTATCATTTATCAACTTGCAACCTCCAAATATAGTAGAGCCATTGTTTACGAACCTTTCTTCCACTAGCACGCCAGGACTGGAAACCAATCCATGGTAGTTTGTGAATATTGTCCACACGGTTTGCAACAGAAAACATGCCTCCAGTCTCACAAAGAAGATCTCTGTAGTAAGTATTGTTCAGAAGGGGGAGGCGGTCAACAGCATCCACATCATCTGACACCAATCTCCTTGCCTTGGATGACTGCAGATCCAAGGTCATATAAGACTGAAGGCAACATCATGCACAAACATGCTATTTGTAATTCCGTTCTAGAAGAAACATATTCAGCCTAAAGGGGACGGAACTTACAAGACTTAGACCCCGATACAGAGAACCATGCCCCAAAAAGTTCCAGGCACCTGGACCCCAATAGATTTCATATATACATAATAGTTGGCCTATCCTTTCTAGCTCCCCTTCGTCCCTTTCATTTATTTCAGACTTCAACTTGTCGACCTTTCTAACATTTTGATGTACATCTTCCCATGTTCCTGTAACTTTATCCGTTCTCTCTGCAAGCTACAGTTAGCAAAACGTCATTTAGGTTAGAGTGCCACAATACATGAAGTTGGCTTTCAGGAAGCTAAAAGTTCAAGAAGATACTGATGCTAGTTCATTAACAAAAAAATAAACCTCTTCCATCTCAAGCCTCTCAGATTCTTCAGAAATTTCCATGTCAGTCAAGTGAAGCCAGTCAAGCTGGTTAGGCGTATCAAATTTCAGGCTTGTTTCATTTTCTGATGAATTTGACAAATCATCATGGGTTTTCCATTCTTGTTCAAGTGCATGCACCACATCCAGATCATAATTGAAGCGTCCATTATCAGGAAGTGTCCCTCTGTTGGAGAAAGCATCCCATTCCCATCTCTGTTCAAGTCCCAAAAGATTGACGGGTTTGGGCATCAGAGTATCAGATGGAAACTGGATCACATTTTGCAACAACTTTGCAAAACCACAAACGCACTTGGAAGCCAGCATGTTTTCTGCAAGCAGCTCTGCGGAAGAACCAATCCTGTGGGAAAGTTCCGACAAATTCCCATTTGGTACCAAATTTAAAAAAACCTCAGTTAGTGTTTCAGGATGATCAGCATCAAATATCAATCCATGAATTCCATCCACAACCTACACGAAAATAAGTTAAACAGGAATAAGAATAACATGATCTGAAAGCTGTTTAGGAAATTAGTTCTTTTAAAAGAGAAAGTCAGGAAAAACATGACTTACATATTGCCGTATAACAGTCAAATCAGGAACAATAATTGGGATTTTGAAGGTCATAGCTCGGATCAGTAATGGGGGGAACTCTTGCTCGTCTTGAAATGAAACATATAGAACAATATCAGACATTAGAAGGATACCGTTGATATCCACATCCATACCATAGTGCCTAATGTAGCCATCAGGAAAGCCCGAGTTTGAAGCAACTTCCTAAAATAGAAAAGTGAGTGGTTACATCATTCAGTGATATAAGAACAAAGTAATCAAGAAAACTTAATTAACTACAAGCAGAGAAAACAAGAACATTACTTTCCATTGTTGACAAAATGGGAGAATATGTGACAAAACTTAATTAACTACAAGCAAAGAAAACAAGAATGTTACTTTCCATTGTTGACACATGAAAATGGGAGAATATGACACAAACATGCTGCACATCTATGTTATCAATAGCGGTTAGGGGGTTGTTAGCGATTGACCTTGATATAGCGAAACGGAGATATAGCGAATTTAACAGTACATTTTTATTTATGATTAAAAAATTATATATAATAGATTTTCTAATTTCTAAGAAATATCAAGAAACATGACCATAAGTAACAACTTTAGCATGCATCGAATATAATAACTAAGTTGCTAACAACTTAACAAATACCAAGTCCAAAACATAACCAACATCAAACCTAGGGAAATCATCAAGCTAAACGTTTCATCCTGTTGAGATTCAACCCACACCTTTAGAAACTCAAATAAACACAAAATAAAAACTCTTGGAATCAAGAAGAGGGCCAACATCATGATTGCCGCCACACTCTCTTTTTATTTTCTTGACTCAAATTTTACACGATTACAATTAGGGCACCATTGATTGTATGAGCCACGCGCTCACTAAAGCATTCTCTCTATGCCATTTGAGATAGGAAGGATCAATGCTTTGGGGCATGAGAATATCTTCAATCAAGTAGTCCCATCGCCTCCTTGCTATCACGGCTAGTTCAATAGATCTAGCCCACTGAAGGTAATTTTTGTCGTCTAATTTAAGATTCGTAATCTGAAAAAACTCTCTCTTATGTGAAATGTTGTTTTCACACCTTTCCACCATCTTCCCTTTATCAGACATTATCAAATACACCCCCTTTCTCTAGGGCTTATAGGTTTATTCACTCTTTTTCCGAAATTCTTTTTCGGAATGAATCTATTTGGTTGTATAACTGAATCACATTTTTCTGGGCTACAACAGATCCGCGTTGCCCTAACTGCCTTTAAATCTTTGAATCATCAGCATAAACGTGCTAATCCTCTTGATTAATCTCTGGTACATGTTGAGATTCGACCCACACCTTTAGAAATTCGAATCAACACAAAATAAAAACTCTTAGAATCAAGAAGAGGGCCAGCATTATGGCCACCGCCGCACTCTCTCTGTCTATTTTCTTGACTCAAATTTTACACGATTACAATTAGGGTACTTAATACAGACTTATAACTTGATTGACCAAAATACCCCTAATTAGTAATCCTAATTATAGCTAGCTCCTATTGGATATGATCCAATAGTATCCGAATAACTAAATTGTAGAAATACAAAGAATAAACGCCTGAAAATCTATGGCTTCAACACATCCATGTCAATGTTAATGAATGCAAGCGGTTGCACTTAATGATGATTTCATACTCACTATAAAAAAAATCAGAATAAATACTCAATTAGCAAGAAAAATGGGACAAACCAGGAGACTATGTACTACTCTCAAACACATTTCTTCTAATCTATGACGTTTTACATATTAGTAAGTGAAGATATTTCAAGGAGTCACAGAGACGACATAATGTAGAACATGAGGCCGTTGAAGCACAACTTAAGGCAAGAATGCAAGTAAAAGGTCAACTAGTTAAAATACAAACCATAGTCTCTTAAAACTCCGTTATCTTAAGTTGAACTAGACTCTCTCACACACACACATGAATTCACACACAAACATAGACAAATTGTACATTTGTGCATGTGACGACATCTTATATATGGTCATTGACTACTTGTAGACAAGACTAGCTAAAATTGAACTACAAAACAGAGACAAAGGAAGGACATAGAGGCAGTTCTATCCAAAGAAAGACAAGTATCAGAGAAGATTGAAAAACAACTTGAAGATGCAAAAACAAAGGTCAAAGAACTAAAGGCAAAGAAATCATCACTTTGCGAAAATCACTAATTCCAAAGATAGGTTACACGAACCACATGAGAAGCTAAGAGTAGCATAGATGTCTATTGCAAACGTTGCGAGGGAAAAGTTGGAGATGGAGAAGTTTAGGGACGAAAAAAGTTAAAGAAATTAGTCGTCGATAAGGTGGAGATGCTAGACACCAGAGGATAACGCAAAGTTTCACTATATTCTCTCACGAGGAGTTAACGAAGGCCATGAAAAACTTTGATTTCAACTCCAAGATAAGAGAAGGTGGCTCAGGAATTGTGTACAAAGGACGAATGTGTTACACTTTGGTTGCCATCAATATTCTCAATGCTCAATGCAAGCAACAAATGTCTTAGTTGAATGGATAATCTATAAAAAGAGAGAATCCATGAGAGAGAAGGGCGCAGAAGGGAAAGGGAGAGAAAGAGAATATAGAAAGAGAGAGAGCGAGAAAGAGCTTATCTGCGGTACAGGAAGGCGAGAAAAGGCGATGCCGTTGCTGGCAGAGGGGAGGTTGTGCACGTTGGTGGTGGCAAAGAGAGCAGACGCAAAGACACAGAGGCGAGAGGCAGGAGAGAGGACGCTGATTCAGGTCCACTAGATCAACCCAGTAGAGACACTCACACACAAAGCAAATAATGAAAACAATCAATCATATCATGAAAAATCAAAACTACAAAGGGTTGAGGGTTTGCGCCACATCCTTGGCAGCCGCCCACACTCTCTCTTCTTTCATGTTTTTTACATTAGGGTGTAGGGTTTTTTCTTTATAATAGTTTCTAACTTGAATTCCTAATATGACCCTACTCAGTAAAAGTTAAACCATGGAGTTCCTATTAGACCAAACATGGATCCAATAGGAGCAAAGATCCGTTCCTTCCCTATCCTTTAACATGCCCACTTAAGTTGGGACTTGAATACTCATAACTCCCAACTTATCTCACCTGATAATGGTGAGATATATAAGTTTTTCTACTATTCTTTGATAACTGTCCACATCTTCATATGAGTAATCGGTTGTACTCCCTAGATCCTTTTTTGTTTCAATTGGTGTGGTACACATACAACAATCTTCTATCTTTGTCTCTCTTAATAAATCCAAGATATACTTTCTTTGGCATAAGAACAAGCTGTTATTTTTTCTAATGATTTTAATCCCTAAAAAATAATGCAACTTCTTCGAATCTTTCAAGTTGAATAAACAGTGTAGTTTTTTCTTTAGAGAGGTAATTCCTTCGATATCATCCCCTGTAATAACTATATCATCCATGTATACAACCAATAAGATAGTTCTTTTACCCAGTTTTATGAATAAGGTACGATCACTTATACTTTTTTTGAATCCGAAGCCAAGAACCCCTTTGCTGAATTTTTCAACAAGCCCTGAGATACTGTTTCTACCCATAGAGTGATTTCTTCAATTTGCATACCTTGTTCAATGAGACTTCTGATTGTATCCTAGTGGTAAATCCACATAAATGTCTTCACTAAGATCCCCTTGAAGAAATGGATTCTTGGCATCAAGTTGTCATAGTTCCCACTTGTGATTAACAATTACACTTAGAAGAATTTGTATAGTATTCATTTTTGCTACTGGAGCAAATGTCTAATTGACTATAATCTTTAGCAACTAATCGAGTTTTGTACCTCTCTATGTTGTACCTCTCTATGCTTCCATCTGCATTGAATTTGATAGTTATTACCCACTTACAACCCACAGTTTTTCCGTTTAGTGGAAAGTCTGAAATAATCCATGTTTTGTTTTGCTCCAATGCTTTGATTTCTTCATCCATAGCTGCCCGCCATGTGAGATTATGGTGTGCTTCATCAAATTTTTTTGGCATGTGAATACTTTCTGCATTCATCATAAATAATTGATATTTTTTTGGAAAATTAGTATATGATACCATCTGATACAACATATATGTAGCAGTCCCATATTTTCCTTTCCTCAATGAAATAGGTAAATCATCATAAATGTTAGAAGTGTTAGATGTTACGTGAGGAGGTAGAGGAATTGTTTCATGGTAAGGACCTTGATTTAAGGTAGCATCTTTGCTCTTCGTTAGGACTTTCTCCTCTAGAATAAGTTTTCTATTCAACCCTTTTTGCGACATGTTTTCCTAAATATCCACCTTATTTGCTAGAACTTCATTTGAAGGCATGATCGGCAATACTACAGGAGAATGACTATTGATTGATTGGTTGTCCTTGTTCTCGTAAAATGAAACTTCCTCATAACATCCATTGTAACATAATATCTTTTATTCTCTATGTCATAACATTTAAACCCTTTTTGGGTAAAAGAATAACCAAAAAAATACATTTAATCGCTCTAGGATCATGCTTGTCTCTAGTATTTTTATATACATGTACAAAACAAGTGCAACTAAAGATTTTTAAAGGAACATGAAATAGTTTTAGATTTGGTAATAAAAGGTAAAATGAATAATTTTCATTAAGAACAACACTACGCATACGAATTATAAGATAGACAATAATTAATACAACTTCTCCCTAAAAATATTTTGGCACGTTATATCCAATCAACTACACAAATTAAGAGCATTGCTTTGGGGCATCCTCACCTAGCGACGCGCTGGAAAGCTCAAATGCAATAATAAGTAAAAAAATGTCACTATATTTTTGCCCGAATGTAGTGAATCAATTGTAGAGAGGGTTCACACATAATGGACGGGTGTGGGTAAAGAAGTTAGTCCTGCTACATTGTTACCCGAATGTAGTGAATAATTTACAGAGAGGGTCTCTGCATTTTCAATATGGACGGATGCGGGGGTAAGGAAGCTAGTCCTAGATAATAAGATTCATATTGGTTCTTTGAATATCGACACATTGTCCGGTAAGCTAATGGAGGTGGTAGATACTATGATTCAAGATTCATATTTTTATGTTTACAAGATACAAAATGGGTTGGAAAAAAAGCAAAACAAGATTGAGGATATAGGTTTTAAATTATGGTACACTGCAATGAAAAGGCTCGAAACAAAGTTGGTATTATCATAAATAAAGATTTAAAGGATAGTGTAGTAGACATACAACGATAATTGTGACCGAATCATGACGTTGAAATTAGTATTAGGAGTAGAGGTTTTGAATATAGTTTGTGCTTACGCACCCCAAGTAGGACTAGAGGATAGTATAAAGACAACTTTTTCAGAAGAGATAGATAAGGTGATTCAAAGAATTCCACAAAAGGAGTTGATTTGTTTAGAAGGAGACTTAAATGGACATGTCGGTAAAGAGACATTAGGATATCAAGGTATTCATGAAAATTTAGGTTTTGGGGATATAAATGAGAAAGCGAAAAAAACCGTCAGTGAAGCAAGAGCTAAATTTTGGGAGGATTTATATAAAAAACTCAACTCGAAAGAGGGTGAAAGAAATATTTTTATGATAGCTAGGGCTATAGATAAGAAAACTAAAGATCTTAATTATGTTAGATGCATCAAAGACGATGATGAAAAAATTCTAGTGGCAAATGATAATATAAGAAATAGATAGGAAAAACTATTTTATAAGTTTTTTAATGAGAATAAAGATGTTAGTATTAACTTTGGAGAGTTAGTCAAATAAAAAAAGTATAGAAACCATAATTTCTATCGACGTATTCAAAAGAATGAAGTCAAAGAGGCTCTTAAACATATGAAGGGTGGTAAATCGGTAGGACCACACAATATTCCTATAGAAGTTTGGAAAATACTAGGAGAGTGAGTACACTTATTACCATATATAAGAACAAAGGAGATATTCAGAATTGTGCAAATTATTGAGGTATCAAGTTAATGAGCCATACTATGAAATTGTGGGAAAGAATTATCGAACGTATCAAGTACAATAGAGAACCAATTTCGATTTACAAATAAAAAATTACAAATCCAAATGTTTAAAACTTACATTCTTTCAAACAAAAGCGATTGAAAGAAGCTTGAGAATGTATCAAGTACAATAGTGATGTTTAAAATTACAAATCCAAGGGTGGTCAATAGAGCGTATCAAGTATAATAGTGATGAAAGAATTGATGTTTGAGATATCCAATGACTTAGTTATGGATTTACAAATAAAAAAATGGACAAAGTAGAAAAGAGTGCATCAACCTATTCAAACTAAATGGTGGAACCTCAAAAGCGAGAAAGAAGATATATTTAAACAGAGTCCTTCAAGGAGATGTTTGGAATTATCTTGGTACACCTTCTGATATGTGAAACAATATGGCTATACATATTAGGAAAGTGGCGAAAGATGTGTTAGGTGTATCTAAGAGAGGTGTACAAATACAAAAAGAAGCTTGGTGGTGGAGTGAAGTAGTGCAAAATAAAATCAAGGTAAAGAAGGCATGTTACAAATTACATTATGCTAAGAAAACTAGTGAAACTTTAGAGCCATATAAGAAAGAAAAGAAGGAAGCGAAAAAGGCCATCAATAAAGCAAAAACTAAAATTTGAGAAAATTTATATAAAAAACTCTACTCAAAAGAGGGTGAAAGAGATATTTTTAGGATAGCTAGGGCTACAGATAAGAAAACTAAAGATCATAATTATGTTAGATGCATCAAAGATGAAGATGAGATATAAAAAATAGATAGAAAAACTATTTTTATAAGCTTTTTAATGAAAATAAAGATGTTAGTATTAGCTTAGGAGAGTTAGCCAAATCAGAAAAGTATATAAACCACAATTTCAACTGCCGTATTAAAAAGAATGAAGTCAAAGAGGCTCTTAAAAATATAAAGGGTGGTAAATCGATTGGATCAAATAATATTCCTATGAAAGTTTGAAAAATACTAGAAGAAATAGGAATCACATGGTTCACAAGACTATCTAATGAAATATAAAGAAACCAAAAGATGTACGAAGAATGGAGAGCGATTACACTTATACCCATATATAAGAACAATGGAGACATTCAGAATTTTGTGAATTATCGAGGTATCAAGTTAATAAGACATTCTATGAAATTGTGGGAAAGAATTATTGAACGTAGGTTAAGACAAATATCAAGTACAACAGAGAACCAATTTGGATTCATACCAGGCACATCTACTTTTGAAGTGATTCACCTTTTGAGACGTCTTATGGAACATTTTAGAGCAAAAAAGAATGACCCTCACATGATATTTATTTATCTAGAAAAAGCTTACGATAGAGTACCGAAGGAGGTAGGTATCCCATTAATATACATTAACCATATAAGAGACATATACGATGGTGCAAAAACATGTGTCAAGACTCGTGAAGAAATGACAAACTTCTTTGAAGTTAATATTGGGTTACATCAAGGATCAACTTTAAGTCTATACTTATGGATGAGTTAATAAAACATATTCAAGATGAAGTACCTTGGTGTATGTTATTTGCAGATGACATTGTATTAGTGGAGGAGTCTAAGGAAAAAGTTAATAGAAAATTGGAACTATGGAGAGAAACATTAGAAAGCAAAGGCCTCCGACTTAGTAGAACAAAGACAGAATATATGGAATGTAAGTTTGATCATTTGGTTATTTCAGAGGACATAAAAATTAAAATTGGCACACATTGCATCCCAAAAGGAAAGTTTTAAATATCTAGGGTCAATTTTTTCATAGTGATTGGAAGAGTTGATAGAGATGTTACGCATAGAATTAATGTTGATTGGTTAAAATAGAGAAGAGCACCAGGTATTCTTTGTGATAAGAAGATATCATTAAAGTTAAAAGGTAAATATTATAGAGCATCATCAATTAGACCTGCCATGTTTTATGGTTCTGAGTGTTGGGCAATTAATCATCATGTACAAAAGATGTCTCTGATAGAAATGAAGATGTTGAGATAGATGAATGGTCATACAAGAAAAGACCGTATCCATAATGAGGTTATTAGAAACAAATTATATGTGGCACTAATAGAGGATAAAAATGAGAGAATATCATTTAAGATGGTTTGGACATATAGAAAGAAGATCAAAAGAAGAACCTATAAGAAGGTATGAAAAAAGACAACAACAAAAGTATTAGAAAGAAAAAGAATGATCTAACTTATTGTGAGTTAACTGCTAACATGGCACATGATAGGGTTATGTGGAAACAAAGAATTCATGTAGCCGACCTCATCTAGTATGGAAAAAGGCTTAGTTGTTGTTGTTGTATATCCAATCAACAATGTTTGTGCCACTTCCAACATATGTCTATTCTTTCTTTCAAAGAGATACTCATATATTCTCTCCCATTATCGTTGCGTATAGTTTTTATGGGCAGCTGAAATTGTGTGAATAAATTCACAATACGCTGGCAGAATATTTATAACTTCTAGATCTCATGAGATAAACCACAGGAAATCTGGTACAGTCATCTATAAATGAAGCAAAATATTTATATCTATGTAAAGCAGTAATGATGTTTACAAGAGACAAAATGGGTTGGAGAAAAAGCAAAGGAGATAGAGGATACAGGTTTTAAATTATGGTACTCAGGTAAAGAAAAGGCCCGAAACGGAGTTGGTATTATCATAAATAAAGATTTAAAGGAGAGTGTAGTAGACATACAACGATATGGTGACCGAATCATGACATTGAAATTAGTGTTAGGAGCAGAGGTTTTGAATATAGTTTGTGCTTACGCACCCCAAGTAGGACTAGAAGATAGTATAAAGACAGTTTTTTGGGAAGAGTTAGATAAGGTGTTTCAAAAGATTCCACAAAGGGAGATGATTTGTTTAGGAGGAGATTTAAATGGACATGTCGGTAAAGAGGCATTAGGATATCAAGGGATTCATGGAAACTTTGGTTATGGGGATATAAACGAGGAAGGTAAGGAGATTTTAAATTTTGCTATGTCATTTGATCTCTTTATAGTCAATACAATCTTCAAAAAACGAGATGAACATTTAATTACTTATAAGAGTGGCTTATCACAAACACAAATTGATTACTTTATTTGTAGAAAAAAAGATAGAGCGTGTTGTAAAGATTGTAAGGTAATTCCAGGAGAAAGCTTAACCACCCAACATCGACTTTTAGTAATGGATTTACAAATAAAAAAATGGACAAAGAAGAAAAGAGTGCATCGAGCTATTCGGACTAAATGGTGGAACCTCAAAAGCGAGAAAGAAGATATATTTAAACAGAAAGTCCTTCAAGGAGATGTTTGGAATTATGTTGGCGCACCTTGTGATATGTGGAACAATATGGCTATACATATTAGGAAAGTGGCGAAAGATGTGTTAGGGGTATCTAAGGGAGGTGTACCAGCACAAAAAGAAGCTTGGTGGTGGAGTGAAGTAGTACAAAATAAAATCAAGAAAAAGAGGGCATGTTACAAATTACATTATGCTAAGAAAACTAGTGAAACTTTAGAAGCTTATAAGAAAGCAAAGAAAGAAGCAAAAAAGGCCGTTAGTGAAGCAAAAACTAAGATTTGGGAGGACTTATATAAAAAACTCAACTCAAAAGAGGGTGAAAGAGATATTTTTAGGATAGCTAGGGCTAGAGATAAGAAAACTAAAGATCTTAATTATGTTAGATGCATAAAAGACGAGGATGAAAAAATTCTAGTGGCAAATGATGATATAAGAAATAGATGGAAAAACTATTTTTATAATCTTTTTAATGAAAATAAAGATGTTAGTATTAGTTTAGGAGATTTAGCCAAGTCAAAAAAGTATATAAACCACAATTTCTACCGACGTATTCAAAAGAATGAAGTCAAAGAGGCTCTTAAACATATGAAGAGTGGTAAATCGGTAGGACCAGATAATATTCCTATAGAAGTTTGGAAAATACTAGGAGAAATAGGAATCACTTGGCTCACAAGACTATTTAATGAAATATGAAAAAACCAAAAGATGCCCGAGGAATGGAGAGCAAGTACACTTATACCCGTATATAAGAACAAGGGAGACATTCAAAATTGTGCGAATTATCGAGGTATTAAGTTAATGAGTCATACTATGAAATTATGGGAAAGAATTATCGAACGTAGGTTAAGACAAGTATCAAGTACAACAGAGAACCAATTTGGATTTATGCCAGGTAGATCTACTATTAAAGCGATTCACCTTTTGAGACGTCTTATAAAACATTTTAGAGCAAAAAAGAAAGACCTTCACATGATATTTATTGATCTAGAAAAAGCTTATGATAGGGTACCGAGGGAGGTTCTTTGGAGAACTTTGGAAAAAAGAGGTATCCCATTGACATATATTAACCTTATAAGAGACATGTATGATGGTGCAAAAACATGTGTGAGGACTCATGAAGGAACGACAGACTTCTTTGAAGTTAATATTGGGTTACATCAAGGATCAACTTTAAGTCCATACTTATTTATAATGGTGATGGATGAGTTAACAAAACATATTCAAGATGAAGTACCTTGGTGTATGTTATTTGCAGATGACATTGTATTAGTGGAGGAGTCTAAGGAAAAAGTTAATAGAAAATTGGAACTATGGAGAGAAACATTAGAAAACAAAGGCCTCCGACTTAGTAGAACAAAGACAGAATATATGAAATGTAAGTTTGATCATTTGGCTAGAGGACATAGAAATTAAAATTGGCACACATTGCATTCCCCAAAAGGAAAGTTTTAAATACCTAGGGTCAATTTTTCAAAGTGATGGAAGAATTGATGGAGATGTTACACATAGAATTAATGCTGGTTGGTTAAAATGGAGAGGAGCATCAGGTATTCTTTGTGATAAGAAGATACCATTAAAATTAAAAGGTAAATATTATAGAGCAGCAATTAGGCCTGCCATGTTTTATGGTTCTGAGTGTTGGGCAGTTAATCATCAACATGTACAAAAGATGTCTGTGACAGAAATGAAGATGTTGAGATGGATGAGTAGTCATACAAGAAAAGACCGTATACATAATGAGGTTATTAGAAACAAATTAGGAGTGGCACCAATAGAGGATAAAATGAGAGAACATCGTTTAAGATGGTTTGGACATATAGAAAGAAGATCAAAAGAAGAACCTGTAAGAAGGTTAGAAAAACTAAATTTGGAAAGTATTAAAAGAGGTAGAGGACGACCACAAAAGTGTTGGAAAGAAACAATAAAGAATGATCTAGCTTATTGGGAGTTAACTGCTAACATGGCACACGATAAGGATATGTGGAAACAAAGAATCCATGTAGCCGACCCCGTCTAGTATGGGAAAAGGCTTAGTTGTTGTTGTTGTTGTATGTAAAGCAGTAATAAAGCTACTACAACAACTATAACAAAGCATTTTCCCATACTAGATGGGGTAAAAGTGTAATAGAGCATGGTCCCCAAATATCTGAACGCACAATCTAAAGGGTTTTAAAGATCGAGTTTTATTGATAGGAAAGGAAGCACGATGATGTTTTGTCTTATGACAAGTTTCACATCTCAAAATAAAATCATTATAATTTTTAAATTCTGGTAAAAAAATATGATTCTAGAGAGTGGTAAATGTCTCAATCGTTGGTGTCACAAAGTAAGATTTGCTTTTTATTTTTCTATAATAAGAGTCAACCCATCTCCAATGATGTTAGTCTCCTCATAGAAGTACATGCTATCCTAGCCACAGATCCTCCCCATCTTCAGTTCTTAAAAGACACAATAAGTAGCATCAAAGATCACTGAACAATGTAAATCTCTAGTAAATGTATGTATAGAAAGAAAATTGACTGAGAGTGTAAGAACATGTAGGACATTATATAGGACTCATAGAGATGTAACTATACTCTCTTTCCCAATAATAAGTGTTAGACCATCAACCATCTTGATTCCAATATTTTTCTGGATTGGGTAGTAGTCCTGAAAAAATGATTTGGTTCTTACCATATGATTTGTGACACTTAATCAATAACCCAAACTCTGAAATTAGACATACAATGATTATCCATTATCATAAAAGAGAATGGATATGTCATGGTAGCATGAGATCAACGATAAAGATGTGGAGGCCTTCTGAGATTCTGCAAGTCGAGACTCTAACTCATCTATCTTCTGCATTTTAGTCATTAAGTTCTGACCACTCTCTGTTGTACTCTTCTCATGTTGGTCACTAAAGACAGCTCTAGTTGGTTGATTTTGATTATATGTTGATCGACCAATCAGCTGCCAACAAGTTTCATGTGTATGTCGTGTTCTTCCACAATAGGTGCATAAAAGTTTATCTTTATCATCTTATGACGATTGAATTCTCTCTCTTTCTCTTCCATATCCCCCTCTACCTCTAAATCCAAAGGTGGAATTTTGATTCCTTCTTACGAAAGTAGTTTCAGAATTGTTGATTTTTTCTTCTTTTTTCAAACGCTTTTTGTCTTCTTCCTAGAGTATAATATGTACTGTAAGTTCTTCCCTACTCAGGATATTATTCTTTATAGCTTAATAATCAAGTAAAATACCCCATAGTAATGTTGAAAAATAGGGTTGCACAAGAGAGATTAAATATCAAAATAATAATGCACAGTGAAGAGAATTATTGGAGATCGAAGGAAGGGGCGGACCTCCAATGGAGGCCGCCCCCTCTTTCTCTCTTCTTCTTACACAAAACACTCTTAACCCTAATACATCCTTTCAGCCCTTATATAAGGAGTTGTAAAATATAAAATGACCAAAATGCCCTCAATACAGAAAATTACCAAAATACCCTTAGTATTCTGGACAATTACAATAATACCTAAAAACAGCAAATTTACTAAAACTGACTCTAAACTCATATTCTTCAACACCCCCCCTCAAGTTGGGAGTGAGATACTTCGAACTCCAAACTTGCTGAAAAACTGGTTCTTTCTTCACCACACGTGCACAAGCGATCTCTTTGATGCTTCTCTAAAAAACAACTTGAACAATGAAGAACACATGGGTAGCACGCGACCCTTCTATGGGTGTCGGTTGCTCCCTCTCTCTTTCTTGTTCTCCATAAAGTGATTCAGCAACTACACTTCAAAAGTCATATTTTTCTACTCTTGAGAAAACTGATCTTTTGTGATAGGAGGTACTACTCCACCATACACACTTCACACGACTTTTCGTGCGCCCCTTCACATGGTGGTTGCAGCCGGTGTGTTGGTTGGGTGCCCTCTTTCTACCACTCAAATAAAAGAATACAGACATCTGCTTATACTAATCGGTCTGCGCCCTTTCACATGGTGACTACAACCGCTTTTCCAGCCCTCCTAACTATTTACTTCAGCAACTCAAGGTTTTAACTTTCATTCTTCTTGGTGATATTACCATATTTCATACTAATCAATTCCTCTAGCCTCTTCTATGATTTGATTTTTCATACATATGTAGTGAAAAAACTGATTTTCTACATTCTATCTTTCCTTCTATTTGCATTCAGTTGCTTTTCCAATGAAGGCAATCATCACGTACTACTTTATATCTTCTGTAATCTAAACTTTTTTTCATCTCTCTTGAAGCATAGGTAAACATCTCTTTTTGAGCATTTCAGCGAACACTTGATATGGAGGTAAACATCTCTCTTGAATAGTTCATCGAACACTTGTCCTGCAGAGTTGAAGTTTCTGTGATACATTTCATCAAACACTTTTCGAGCATCATCAATCTGACCCACTTTTGCATACATATCAAGAAGAGAACTGCCAACAAAAAAATATAAAATTCAACTAATGTTTTCACCCCAACAACATGTATTTGCCTTCAACGATCAAAACATAAGGTCCTGTGCATGCAGTGAACTTTCTGCCCAACTCCAACACACCCAAGCTTGCGCACATGTTGAGCATAGTCAATGTCTTTCAATCCCATGTCCCACCTCAATTGTTGGATAGTCTGCAAAGGTAGAATGGTATCCCTTGTGAGCATCATTAGCTTTTGAAGGGACTGTAAGAGACAAGGACGTTCCTTTTTTAGGCAAGAACTTTCCTCGTGATGGAGAAGCATTGCTTCCTCTGTCAATCTAAACCAAGGAACTGAACGGCCACCAAGGAAAAACTCCTCAAAGATAGTAGGGTACCTCCTCATGAAGCTGGAGACTTTGATATTCAGGCCCAATCGGCAAGGGTATCGAGACAACTCTATGATTGGCAAGCAACCATGGGGGTTCCCACAAATCCTATCCTTAAGCTCATACACAACCTTAAGATCCTTCTCCTTGGCAACCACATCATCCAATACCTTGTCCTTCACCCATTTCACCTTGACGTTTACTAAGGAGAAGGTTTGCTGGTATATGAAGCCCAAGGTCTTGAAACGGACGTTGATGGGCAGAGTCTTCCACTTGAACTGCAGCATGACTCATTTTCGACCCACCCCCATGCCATGTTGTCACACAACTTCTCTGGTTTGTTCTTCCTACGCACTGGTGAGCCAGTAGTTGACAGACACTGGGGAGCGATGCATGACAGGAGGTTTGGGAGTAGCTAAAGGGCCTACGGGTTATGGGTCTACCACGCTTCCGCTGCACCGCTCTGATACCATGTTGAAAAACAAGGTTGCACAGCAGAGATTAAATATCAAAATAATAATACAAAGTGAAGAGAATCATTGGAGATCGAAGGAAGGGGCGGACCTCCATTGGAGGTTCGCCCCCCCTCTTTTTCTCTCCTTCTTACACAAAACACTTTTAACCCTAATACATCCTTTCAACTCTTATACAAGGAGTTGTAAAACATAAAATGACCACAATGCCCTCAATACAGAAAATTACCAAAATACTCTTAGCACTTCGGACAATTACAATAATACCTAAAAACATCAAATTTACTAAAACTGACTCTAAACTAATATTCTTCACCAAGTAAGTCGAAGACTTTTCTTTCTTCAAATTCTTTTTGTCTTTCCTTCATGCACTTTTGACATTTTGTCTTGGAATAAATTGATAACTCTTCCCACAATCCATGAAGTTTTGCATAATATCCAATGACCGATCGATTGCCTTGTCTGTATTTTCTAACTCTTTCAATGATTTCATACTTCTTAGCTATATTCTTTCGTTGTGCGTATGCATCTTATACTGCCAACAAAATTTCATGGGTTGTTTCTATAAACATCAAAGTGCAGTCGATAGAAGGAATCATATATTGTATTAACCACGCACTTACCAGAGCATTTTCTCTACGCCATCTACAATATATTTAATCAGTATAGTTTGGTGCGAAAATCTCTCCTCTAAGATATTCCCATCTTCCTCTTGCCAACACCGCAAGTTCAATAGATAATGCCCACTGTAGATAGTTTTTTCCATCCAATTTGATACTTGTAATTTGAAATGTTTCGCTCATGTCAATGCTGGACATTTCTGCACTTTCCAACATTTTTTCATTTCCAACCATTATTGCGCCATCTTGCTCTAGGTCACGATCTCAAGTTTTTCTTTACTTTTCTTTTTCGAATTTTTGTCTCCGCCTATTTTCTTGATTGTTTCTTGGGTAAACTTTGACCCTTAGGGCATAGACACTGCTCCTGATTAACCGTAAAGCCCTAATCCCACGAATTAGGCTTTGATATCATATAGAGACAATCACACGTAAAGCAAATAATGAAAAACAATCAATTATATCATGAAAAATCAAAGCTACAAAGGGTTGAGAGTTGGCACCACATCCTTGGCAGCCGCCCACACTCTCTCCCCTTTCACGTTTTTTACATTAGGGTGTAGGGTTTTCTCTTTATAATGGTTTCTAACTTGAATTCCTAATATGCTCTTACTTAGTAAAAGTTAAACCATGGAGCTCCTATTGGGCCATATATGAATCCAATAGGAGCAGAGATCCGTTCCTTCTCTATCCTTTAACAAACCCAACCCAAATGACTTGGGCACTAACACCGCCATGACAGGTCGGCTGCTATAATAGCATTATAGGGTTTTGTTTCTCGTTATAGCGCGCTATTGATAATATAGCTGCACATAATATTTTTTTAATAGAATATGTCATGAAAACTAGCTTTAAGATGTCAATAGATGTCCAAATGAACGTAAGAAACAACTCTTAGGACGAGAGGACATGATGCATAAAACTATGCAGCTCATCTATGCAAAAGTCCAAGCCTTGATTCCCATACTCAGTTCCTTATCTATTGATTTAAATGACATGGAACTTTCTCTGAAAGTCAACAACTCACTACTCCTAGAAAGAGGAATGACCAACCTTTACATGAAATTTCCAAGTTCGATGAGATCCATAAAGTAGTGCAAGTGGAGCTATCCTATGAAGAATTTATTAAAGTTTTGGGTACAGGTTCACTGGCCATAAATATAAAAATGTTCACATAATCCATGCATGACATGCTTTTAATATGACATAAATTCATGATCTCAGAGAAAATTTAACCACAGAAAACTGATATTTGAGACTATGACATGAAACTATAATGTATGATCACAGTCATAAAAAAAGAACAATTATGATCTTCAAGGATTCAATTCCCTTCTTCCCACATTCATCCACCCTGTTCCATTAAATGGTCAAATGATACCACAAGTTTAACCATGTTGGGTTCCCCAAGAAAGATGAGATCTTTCCAGGTTTGGGCGCACAAGTTTAACCATGGGTTCCCCAAGGACAATTGTTGTCATCAGCATGCACAAACACTACCAGCCATTCACATAATTCATTCAAGCACCAGAGACATTATGATACACAATCTAGCTTAAAGTCTAAATAATGACCATCAAACAGAAAATACAGAGTCCCTGTAAGGTGACATCATGACAAGCCAATCAAAGAGATCAAGCATAAAAACAAAATTAACTCCTACATGGTAGCTGCTGGAGCAAATGGCAGTCTATGCAGCATTCACCTGGAAAGCATCATGGGCTACACCACTGGAGTTACCAGAAACAAAAACAAATTTGATTGGCCTTTCCAAATCATCTGCACTGGCCATTTTCCTCAACAGAGGTGAGATAGCACACATAACTTGTTTATAGTCCAAAGGCAACCCGTTATAGAACAGAGAACTTCCTATGATATTTACAATCAAATCAGTTTCATGGTATCCATTTTTCGCTCGAGTATGCTCTTTTGAGTGTGACTTAAGATACTTCTCTGCAGCCAATACATTCAAAGGAGTTTCGGGGATGACCAAAAAGTTCCCACCATCAAGTTTGTTATACAACAGCTGCAATGACATCAGAATCTTGATCAAAAAGTGTTTAAAAGGATAAGATAAGCTGAAAGCCTCTTGAACATGTAGTGGCTATTTAAGAGAAGGGAAGAATGAAGTACCGGAAGGCGGAAATCTGGAAACACAATAACATCTGCTCTACTGAAAGCATTTCTCCACTCAAGAACAAGTTGTTGCAGGCCTGTCTGTTCATATAACGTAAGCCTCCTTCCAAGGGTATCTTCTTCAACAATCCACACGAGTGGTATGGAAGAAAAAGGCTCCTGCATGAGACTGCATACCATGAAAAACTCAGACCTACAAACAATATAATGTCCATGAACTCTCTAAGAAAACATCAACTCCAAAATGTGTGAACCAGTAGCCTATTTCTGTTCACTTTGCATTTTTGCTAGGAACATGTGTACTATATGTCCATTGTCATGGTTAAGAGTTGAACTGGTCATGCTGTCCATCAAAAAACCTTCATGAACTGATATTTTCTGAAAGAAAAGTATTGGTTCTAGAAATTTTATGTAATAATATTTCCAGTTATTAAGTTTTCCACTTACATCACTCAAAGAACTCTACAATTATCAAACCAATTGGTTATTAATGTGTAACTATTCCTCATTAGTCGTGATCATGCAATCCTATTGTGTCCAAAGCCTTTTTTCACTACATAAATCAGTATTCTCAATTCTACGCAACTTAACCAGTCACCTGACAAACAAAGGTGACATTTCAAACTTCATGGAACATGACCAGAGGAACCCTTTTGTATCTTTTCCATAAATTTATATCCCCAGTCAGAAGTGCTTATTTTCTACTGCGGCAACTAAACTCACTGTGTGAAACGCTAAAAAGTACTTGACATCTATGAGGGGGAGCTCATTGAAAGGCTGGAAAGGAGTGCTGTACTTAGGCTCTGATACTTAAATCTGCTATGAACAACTGAGCTTTCCATGTCTATTGTCCAGTTCCTTCCAGATTAAGCTAGAAATACTGAGCACGACTGAAACATATTGTTCTTCCAAGAAACAAATTATAGATGTATCTTGACATGAAAATGCAGGCAATAGCTTAAAATGTGTATTTATAATGGCAAGTGTTATGTTGCCAAGTAAATGTTGGAAAGAAGATTCAATAGCTAACGATAAGCATCTTTCTCTATCTCTACGTATTATTCATGATAGCGCCTTTTCTTTATGCTACCACTCTAAATAGCAGACTATGCATTCGAGCCGAAATTTGAATTCCAGGAGAATTCATTTAAGTACAAAGGAATATTAAACAAACTTCCACAATGAGTTTGATGCTACAAATGCAGAGAGAGATCATGTGCATGTGACGGATTTGTTAATTCCGCAATTAGCATACAGCATATGTTCAACTTTCAGTGTCAGAAGAATGTGATATACTCTTGAAAACACACTAGAAAAGGTTAAAATATGAAATGAATCAGAAGTAAAAAATGAATGAGAAACGCTTACCTTGAGGCCACCGTTTTGGTTTCAAGTGAGCTCAACAATATACCGTCATAACTGTAAAATAAGATCAAGTAGAAGTTAGTCAACAGTTTTTAGATTTTATGCATACAAAACACACAAACATGCAAATGCACGTGTGCACACACACATGCACTCATATGCAAACATGCAAGGGAGCATGCAATCACACACATGTTTGTCTGTGTGCATCTGTGGGTAATGCAATAACCTCAACAAAGTAAAGGTAATTCGTAGATCGTACAACAAACCCTACTTTGACCAATCCACCAAACGGGCACCATCAAAATCTAAAACAGACATCTGGCATCCAATTTTAATCCACACATCGTGTAAATCATCCTCTTCAGGTGTGTACACCTGTCAACCCATAAGAACGACTCAGGGACATATTCAACAAGTATCATGTTAGGGTCACAAAAAGTAAAACCTTCTCCAACATATGAGTCAAGCGCCTAGCAAGGAGCAAGATTACAATCCCGAATGAAGACAAAAAAAATATATCTGTTAAATGATCGAGGTACAGAAGCCACAGTGATACAACTAACCGTAAGCTTATACCCAAGGAACTTGAGACCATTCGCTACGGTTAGCAGCTTTAACAATGAAGAGTCAGCTTCTCGTCCACCTAGGACCTGAAAGAAATAATGATTTGACTTTCAACAAGAGGCTATCATAAAAGAAGTGAAGACAGAAGATCCAATAAATGATAGAATTGGTACAACCTTTGAATCTTAGGACAAGGACTCTATTAAAAGACACTAGCAACTGCGGGTGAGAAATCTTCATACGTATTACATGCATGAATAAAAATTATACATGAGATTGCAAAATACAGTCATCCATCATATAGCATAATTTATAAACCACATCGCCCGAGGTGATTCTCGCTACCTGACTGCCAGAGATTTTTTAACCGATTATCGTACTTAATTCAGGTGTCGCAACAAGTTTAATAACAAGACTCATTTATTATGATAAAGAATCCATGCGCAAAAGTGACTGCCTAGTTAGGTGAGATTGGTTTGTTCAGCCTGTTTAAGACAAACGAGTCAGGTATTATGCGGTGTCAATGACACAATAGATCTCACTATCACAAATCCACATACCGCGAGCAGCATATAAAATTCATGCCGATGAAACCAATACATCCGTCATACGGGAGTCACGATTGACTTTTTAATAGTAATTACACGGAATAAGAAGGTTCTTGAGCATATGCCGAAAGATGCATTTTCTGAAGGCTTGTGAGCAGTTCCGAGGCCGACTCAAGGAAGACGAATGTTGCAGCAGCTGCATGAAAAACAACAAAGAAGGAGGAATAATACGATGTGCGGGTTTTCACAGGAAGTTCTTTTCATTTTTCTCTATATGTATCTTTTGTATTCGTTTATCCTTTATATGTACCTAGCTTTTTCTTCTTACCATGTTTTCTGTCTGAAGATCAAGTTAAATCTTGATTAATTAGTGTTACTATTTAGTTATAAATGTATACATAGAATCATAGGTAAGTTTGAGTCATGTATATTATGGTATTTTGTAATACGGGTCCTAATGGATCAGATTCTAGAACCGTAATCCAGTAGTCACTTACTAGAGGTATTATAGTCTTTCAAGTTAGATCAACCCATATAAGTAGTCATTAGGGCTGCCATTAGGGTGGTGGCAAGGATTGGCCGACCAGCACCTCAGTGTCTTCTTCTTGTATTTGGCTTTTATCAATAAAGAAGTTTATGTTGCTGATTAATTTCAACATGTATGAGAGTCTCTTGTAGCCGTTTAGCATTAAGCATCAAAGGAAATCAACAAAAAAAAGTCGTAGGCACAGTGAAGAACCCACAGGACAGCAAGTTCTTCTCTTTCTTGTTCTTTCAAATTGGTATTTGAGTGATTTCATTACAAAATTGTTGTTAGATTCATTACCTCTCACCGTGAATATCTGCTTTCGTAATCTACAAGTGATGCACTACAACTGTTCGATAAAATGTCCAAGAGGAAGTGAGACAATTGTTTCATTTAAAAATTTAGATTTTTCAGTGGTCAACTGATTGGGGCAGATTTAAAGGTATTCTTTCAGTGAGATATCAATCCGAATATGGAAAGAGCAAAGATGGTAGAAAGTAATGAACTCTCATTAGACAAAAGTGAAGGTTTCAAATCACAATTTTGAAACTTGATGGCAAGAATTATTTACAATGGGCCAAATCTATTGAGCTCGCTATTATGGCAAGAGGGCGATGGGATTATTTGACAGGTGATCTTCCTCGACCCCCATTTTCAGATCCTTCCTATTCTCGGTGGTGCAAAGAAAATGCCTTAGTAAGTGCTTGGCTAATACAATCCATGACTCCTTCCATCGGCAGTACTTTTATGTTTTTGGACACTGGTAGGGATATCTGGCTGGCAATTTAGGAAGCTTATGCCCAAAGAAAAAATATTGCGAAGAAATATGATCCTATAGAGAAGATTCGAAAATGTTGAAACCCTTCCTTCCTTTTTAGAACCCATTTACAACCCATTTAAAAATATCAAAGTCTTTACAATATTCTAACAATAATGTGGAGATGTATTCTCCACCCCGTTCACACTTTAAGACTTTGATTCTATGCCCTACTTGGTTTTAAGCTTCTTGCTTATATTCTTAAGTACCTCAAATTTATGTGCTAATATATATATATATATATATAAATATATATATATATATATATCGAATAATCATCGATAAAAGTTATAAAACAAACCTTATCTTGATGTGATCTCACCCTAAATGGTCCACATAAGTCAGTGTGAATAATTTTTAATAGGGTTGTTGCCCTAATTATTTCTTTGAGAAAGTATTTTCTAGTCATTTTCTCTTGTATACATGTTTTACACTTATTAAAAGTGTTTTCTTAAAATCTAGGCAATTAGTTAAAGTTGACAAATTTCCCTGGGCATAATATTTTGTTTTAAAATACTAAAGTCTTTACAATATTTTGTAGAGGTGTATTCTCCACCCTGATCACACCTTAAGACTTTATTATATGCCCTACTTGATTTTTAACTTCTTGCTTATATTCTTTGAATATTTCAAGTGCCTCATATTTATGTGCTAAGATATATATATATATATATATTGAATAATCATCGATAAAGTTTATAAAATAAACCTTATTTCGATGTGATCTCACCCTAAAGGGTCTACATAAAACAATGTGAATAATTTTTAATAAAGTTGTTGCCCTAATTATTTCTTTTAGAAAGGATTTTCTAGTTATTTTCTTTTGTATACAGACTTCACACTTATTAAAAGTGTTTTCTTGAAATCCATGTAATTAGTCAAAGTTGGCTAATTTCCTTAACTTTTCAGACTTATATGCCTTAAAAGTTTATGTCATACATTCATATCAATAGAAAATGCACAATCAATATAAGCAAAAAAAGATGATGTTTCATTAACATTTAACTTGAAAAATCCATTTTCAGAATAAAAATACGAAAAAAACTATTATACCGTGCTTTTCCAGAGTAACTTTCTCACGTACAAATCTAACCTGAAACCCTTTTTTACAAGGACAAGACAAATACTAAATTGTACCTAATAGATGATACAATTAATACATCAATCAAAATAACAAGAGTGCCTCCAATTACAATTCTAAAAGAACCAACCCTTAGAACATAAGAAAAAGAATTATTTCCCATATACTTCCGATGTTCTCTGGGCTTTTATTCATTTAGGTTTGTTGCTCCCTCTTTGCTCTTTGAAATGTGTCGGGTCTCTCCATAATCTATCCACCAATCACAAATAGGACAGTCTATGTATAAGCATCCAAAAGTATCGCATATAATGTCTTGCTTCTCCTTTGATCTGCCTTCGTGATAGTTGCCCTCGTTCTTCTTTAAATTGTGACAGTTCCTTTTAAAGTGTTATCTTTCCACAATTAAAGCACTTTACACAAAAAAGTGTATCTCTACGATTTCTTAAAATTTTTACTACTCCTTTTATCAAATTTACTAAATTTATTATTTTGTTTCCTTTTTATTGGTTTTTTAGAGCTTGACCTTAAATCATCACGTATGAGTAACTTATCATTTTTGTTTTTACTTGTTCAATAGAAGTTTCAAAGGGAGCTCATAAAGAGAGAAGTGAGATCGTAACCTAAGGGTTACAGTTACCATACTCCAATGCTCCAATAGAAGGGTAGGCGATCGTCAATCTCATGCTCTAATACCATTTATGGCTTATGCGCAGTCCCAAAGCCGATCCAAGGAAGACGAATGTTCCAGCAACAGCATGAAAAACAACAAAGAAGGAGGAATAATGCGATAAGCAAACGGTTACCTACACAGGGTTTTCACAGGAAGTTCTTTTTTGTATTTTTTGTTTTTCTCTATTTGTATCTTTTGTATTCGTTGATGCTTTATATGTAACTGTGTTAATGTAATACCGTTGGGAAGCCCCAACGGCTAGTAGCCGTTGGAGCTACCCAACGGCTAGTGCTGGCCGGCCAGCACTAGTTCAGCCCATTTGATGATCTTGCTTCTTGCTACTTACTTGCCTCTTGTAAAGTGTCTATAAATAAGACCTCATTCCATGAATAAATTATGCAGTCTTGCACTGCTTCTTGATTCGTTTTGTGTATACTTCCGCTCTTGTCAATCATTCTTGAAGATAGACATTCGTCAGTGAATGTCATTTGACTCTCGGCGACTCGGTAATATTGATTGATGCAACATCAACCTTTGATGATCGACAATTATTCACATGGTATCAGAGCCTCGGATCGAAGAAAACGAGTGCATCGGGAAGCGTGCCGAAAGTGCAAAAATTGAAGATTTGCATCAAACTTGAGGTTAGTCTTAAATATTCATTTTTTGCACAAATGGAAGGCAAAAATGAGTCGTTTAGATGTATTCTAGACCCAAAAAGTTATCAAAGTTGGGCTAGAACAATGAAAAAATATTTTTTATCAAAAGATTTTTGGGATTACATTGATGGGACTATAAAAGAACCAATTTTGGACATTGATGGCTTAGATGACGATGAAATCATCAAAGCACATGAGAAATTCAAAACCGATTTGAAATTGTGGGAAAAAATGAATGCAAAAATCACATGGATCATTTGTCAAAACGTGGATGAAAAACTTAGAAATCGGATTAATGCTTTTGAAAATGCGTTTGAAACTTGGGAATATTTGAAAAAGCTTCATTCTCAAGATGATTTTGTCTTTCAAATTGGTCTTATGGAAAGAATGATTATGCTCAAACAAGAGAACCTAAGCATTAGGGATTATCACAATGCATTTTCGGAACTTTGGACTCAATTAAGGAGTTTTGACAAATTTGAAAAACTTCACAAACTAGACGAATTTCAAGAATTTTTGGAAAATCAATATTTTTTCTTGTTTATGCGTGGTCTAAGAGACGAATTTGAAAACATTAGATCAAGCCTTATACATAGGAAACCTAGACCTAGAGGGGATACCTTTCTTGCCGATCTTGTTATGGAGGAAACAAGATTGAAAAACATGCATGTTGCAAAAGAAGCAGTACTTGCCGCATCAAGACCCGGAGCAAATTTGAAGACTTACAAGTCTCCACATACTAAGAACAATGAAGGCACATTCAAGAAGCCCACGGGACCATGGCCTAACAAGGATACAATTTGCCATTATTGCAAGGAAAGTGGACACATTAAAACCACTTGTCCTCTACTCCGAAAAAGGGGTGGAAACGTGGGAACCGTGGAAGAAGGAGGTGTCTTACCCAACAACATAAAAGCGTACATAGAAGAAATTTTTAAAGAAAAAGCAAGCATCTCCGGGAATGCTCTATCTACTTCGCAAGGTATGTCTTGGTTTTTAGATTCTGGTGCATCTTTTCATATGACACATAGTGAAGATTCTTTGGTTAATTCTTGTGAAACCATTGGAAAACATGTGTTTACGGCCGATGGAACAAAACTCCAAATCAAAAAATTAGGAAACCTTGAAAAACAAGACTTTAAAATTCAAAATGTAAGTTTTATACCTAAGCTAAATTTAAATCTACTTTCGGTTGCTCAAATATGTGATAACAACTGTATAATCACTTTCTCATCCCAACATTGTGTGGTGCAGGATCACCTATCGAAGAAGGTGATTGGTCAAGGCCATAGAGAAAGTGGACTATACAAAATGGACTATCTTGTTATGCCAAATTCGGGTTTTTGTAACATAACCCAAGATGCTAGACTATGGCATAAAAGACTTGGACACTTGAACTCTCAAAGATGTGTAACATTCCTTTGATGAAAAGCATTAGAGAGAAAAATTTTGAATGTAAAGATTGTCTTCTTGGAAAAATGCATCATCTTCCATTTGGAGAAAGAAATTATGTACCAAAGAAAGCTTTTGATTTAATACATTCGGATGTTTGGGGCCCCGCGCCCATTGTTTCTAAAGGAGGATTGCAATACTATGTGATTTTTGTGGATGACTTTACTCGATTTACATGGATATATCTTTTAAAACACAAATTCGAAGTATTTGAAAAATTTGTAATATTTTGTAACATGATCAAAAACCAATTTGGAGCAACCATTAAAATCTTTAGATCCGATTCGGGAGGAGAGTACATGTCTAATGAATTTCATAACTTTATTGAAACTAATGGTATTATTCACCAAAAATCATGCACTAAAACACCTCAACAAAATGGTCTAGCAGAACGAAAACATAGGCATATTATTGAAACTTGTAGAACTATGTTAATTGCTAGTAAGGTTCCTAAATTCTTATGGGCCGAAGCTACTCTTACCGCCATATATCTTATAAATAGAATGCCTTCATCTAACCTTGAGAATACTTCACCTTTCGAAAAATTGTATAACATCCCTCCATATTATGAAAGACTTAGGGTTTTTGGATGTAGATGTTTTGTGTATACAGACAAGAATGACAAATTGTCACCTAGAGCTATTGAATGTGTTTTTCTTGGTTATGGCATTGACAAAAAAGGATATAGGTGTTTTGATCCTATAGCAGACAAATTGTATGTGTCCAAGGATGTGAAATTCTTTGAGAATGACATTTATTATGAGTCCAAATCCTTGGAAAATTCGGAACCTTTCATTCCTAAAGATATTTTTGAGTTAGAAGAAGATAATGATTGTGACTCAGTAGATCATCAAGACATTCAAGAAGATCATGTTGAAAACAATGATGTTTCACACACCACTGTTGATACTCGGTCAATTGTTGAACCCTTTCCCTCAAATTATCCCAGACGACCTAGAACAACCCATTACGCCCACACTGAACCTGATATTACAAGCTTTGAACCCAGGGCTTCAAGACCACCTCAGCGATTTGTGTCATATGAATCTTTTGAACCACAACGAAGAAATTTGATTGCCACCCTTCGTCAAGTAAAGGAACCTAGGTTCTATCATCAAGCTAAAGGTATTCCAGAATGGGAAGATGCTATGAAAGATGAACTCAACGCCCTAGACAAGGCTCAGACATGGATAGTTGCACCCCTGCCTAAAGATAAGAAAGTCATTGGATGTCGATGGGTATATAAATCAAAACTCACAGCAACGGGCACATTGAGAGATACAAGGCTAGATTAGTTGCTAAAGGTTATGCCCAAGAATATGGAATTGACTATGATGAAACGTTTGCCCCAGTAGCTAGAATGACCACGATTAGAATTCTCATTACCATTAGTGCAATAAAAAAATGGAATATATACCAACTTGATGTCAAGAATGCTTTTTTGAACGGTTACTTGAATGAAGAAGTCTTCGTGAGTCCTCCTCCTGGCATTACTCTCCCTCTTGGTCATGCTCTTAAATTACGAAAAGCCTTGTACGGTCTGAAACAAGCTCCAAAAGCTTGGTTTGATCGATTTGAAAAATTCATGCATTTGCATAATTTTGTGACTTGCTATACTGATACTGCATTATTTGTACGCAAAACACAATCTGGTATTGTTATCTTGCTTTTGTATGTGGATGACATGATCATCACAGGAAGTGATGAAGTGGGAATTGCTGAAGTTAAACTTAATCTGCATCACGAATTTGATATGAAAGACTTGGGTTTGCTGAATTACTTTTTAGGTATTGAGATAACCAAAAATAGTTGTGGATACTTTATGTCTCAAACCAAATTTGCTAACGATATTGTTGAAAGATCTGGGATTACAGATACTAAGGTTGTTGACACACCCGAAGTCCTAGGCACCAAACTGCGTTCCACAGATGGTGAGAAATTAGAAGATCCCACCCCTTATCGACAGCTTATAGGTGCACTCACTTATCTCACCATTACTAGACCAGACATTTCTCATGCAGTACACACAGCCAGTCAATTTCAACAGGCACCTACTTCTGTCCATATGAGTGCTGTTTTGCGAATTATTCGATATATTAGAAACACTGCTCACAAGGGGGTCCTCTTAACTTCCTCTTCATCTTTTGATTTATCTATATATACGGATGCTGATTGGGGTGGAGATGTCAACAATAGACACTCTACCACTGGTTTTTGTGTGTTTTTAGGTGAATCTCTTGTTTCTTGGAAGTGTAAAAAGCAACAGAAGGTGTCCCTCTCATCCACAGAAGCTGAATATCGAGCCATGGCTACAGCTGCGATGGAGATTTCTTGGATCACATCCCTTCTAGCAGACATGGGCGTTCAGGTCAAACACCCCGCCATCATGTATTGTGACAACAAAAGTGCCATGTACATTGCCTCCAATAACACTTTTCATGAGAGGACGAAGCACATCGAGATGGACTGTCACTTTGTTCGAGAAGAGTGTCTAAATAAGAAGATCTCACTTTGTTATGTCACATCTGAGATGCAGCTCGCAGACTTTTTCACCAAATCTCTTTCAGCTTCTCGATTTCAGTTTTTATTAGACAAACTTTCAGTGTATACCCCGTAAGTTTGAGGGGGGGTGTTAATGTAATACCGTTGGGAAGCCCCAACGGCTAGTAGCCGTTGGAGCTACCCAACGGCTAGTGCTGGCCCAGCCAGCAACTAGCCGTTGGATCCCAACGACTAGTGCTGGCCGGCCAGCACTAGTTCAGCCCATTTGATGATCTTGCTTCTTGCTACTTACTTGCCTCTTGTAAAGTGTCTATAAATAAGACCTCATTCCATGAATAAATTATGCAGTCTTGCACTGCTTCTTGATTCGTTTTGTGTATACTTCCGCTCTTGTCAATCATTCTTGAAGATAGACATTCGTCAGTGAATGTCATTTGACTCTCGGCGACTCGGTAATATTGATTGATGCAACATCAACCTTTGATGATCGACAATTATTCACAAACTGGCCTTTTCTTCTTCCCGTGTTTTCTTCTCTACGTTTTTCGTTAAAGCCTATCCGGGAGATGCTTTTTTCTTTTATAAAAGTAAAACTGTTTTTAATGTAAATCTTTCCTTTAAAATAGAACTCATGACATCCGGGGAGAGGTCCCTCTTATTTGATGGTTGTTGTTGTTAGGGCCGAAAAGTGGCCACCAACAGCTTACAAGAAATCTTTAATCAAGCATATCAATAATAAAAAAAAGAAACAGAGGCTCAGATCACGAATCTATAAATCCGTCCCAAGAATGATGAAACAGAGAAGGAAAAAGCAAATATCCTCACAATTGCCAATCGAGGTTGCCGAAGACCAGTTCCTGCATCCTTCCGCAACGAATCAAGCCAGAGTTTATCCGCAAACTTCCTCCGGAGCCTCACTGGCTGAAACTTGAGATCCTTTCCGATCAGGAATCGCGCCGATGAAGACGATTGTCGAGACAGTTCCTTCACGATCATGTTCCTGTCAACACCCAACCGTCTGAGCACGGAGCTCGGGTCCAAGATCGTCGTCTGGAGGACAAGAGTATTGGCGAAGAAAAATACGACGGCGAACACCGCAATGGCGGTGAAGAACGTGACCGAAAGCCTCCGACAAGCGAATCTCTCGAGTCGGCGAGCTCTCGAGAGCTGAGAATGCGAATGAGTTCGCCCTTTCGGATCCGATCTCTTATGCTTAGCCTCATCGTCTTCGTCGCCCCCACTATCTTCGTGCTTATTATGGCTTCTCTTCACAGGAACTCCCCGAACGCCCAGGCCTTTGTTGGTCGGCAGAAACCCGCCTTCTTCATCCCCTCCGACTTGATGCATCCTCTCTCTCTCTGCTATCAAGAATCGTAGGGAGGAAGGGAAGGAGCTGCAGAGGGTAGAAAGCGACCGAAGGAATGAAGCAGCAGTGACTTTCTTTAGCGTTCGTTTTCGCGTCCGACGCTTTCTCGACGGCCAACGGAATGGCCGGCGTTCTCTTTAACTCTTTTCCTGATCCGAGTCGCCTTGCTTGCGATCCCCTTTTATACAGGGGTGTGGGTCATGTGGGTCCGGAATATTATCAGCCGTTCATCTCGAAATGGACGATCTGTTGTACGGATTAGCTCTTGCATATTCCATTTAAGCCCTTTAGTATTTTAAGTTAATTGCGAAAAGTCCTTCAGTTAGTCACGTTGAAGAAAGATCGCGTGACGCTTACATCACGTTGAAAATGATCTTTCCAACTGTGTTTTCGATCGCGGGATTCTCGATTCCTATGAAAAGAACTCCCACGCGTGAACCAAACGCGGAGCACGCTCACTTTCGGCGGAAAATATATTTCATGTGAATCTCACCGGCAGGAAAGTGGCGGAATAAGACAACGTGGTTGGTTCACGCGTTAGACAACGTGGTGGAATAAGATGCTTGGCTTGACCTTCACGTGTAACCCCTTGTTTTTCTTATAACCGATTCGTCCAGTGATCAACTGAAGAAAGATCACGTGACGCTTACGTCACATTGAAAATGATCTTTCCAACTGTGTTTTCGAATGCGAGATTCTCGATTCCTATGATAAGAACTCCCACGTGTGAACCAAACGCGGAGCACGATCACTTTCCACGGAAAATATATTCCATGTGAATCTCACCGGCGGGAAAGTGGCGGAATAAGACAACGTGGTTGGTTGCGTTAGACAACGTGGCGGAATAAGATGCTTGGCTTAACCTTCACGTGTCCGTGTGCATTCATTGACGATTTACATTGTAGAACTACGTGAAACTCACATAATTTAGAAGCCCGTGATCTATGAGTTGGGTTTCATGATATTATAGAAATATGGGTTTCATAAAACCCGCACTTTCTTGGGATTTTGGTTTCTTATTTGCATCTTAGGTGAAACCCGCATTCAAAAGTTTTGTATTGCAAACGACTTTTAAGGGTGTGTTTGATTCAAAGTATTCAATCTTGTATTGGAACTTAAGTTTCACCTCCGCAAAAAGATTGTAGCATCCATCCAAAGGTGTAAGGAACCATAGCAATGTGCACATGTCAATGCATTCTTGTCATCTTTCTTTTCTTCTTGTCATGAACGGAATCAAAAGATAAATATACTTTCACACCTAAAAAAAGATAGGTTACCGTTTGACTTCTTTCAATCTCTCTTCTTTCCATCAAACTCATCTCTCCTCTTTTCTCTTCGTGTCCTCCCTCTCTCTTTGTAATAAAGGAGAGAGCGGTGTAAGAGGAATTCTTGGGTTGTGATTTTTTCCTTTCTTAATGAGAATTTATGTGCTAGAGACCGTGGGTTCTTCTATAATGGCATGCTCTAACATACATCTTTTTATTTTCTCTATTTTCTTTGATTCTACGGTTAGCTATAAGAAACCACTTCTTCATCTATTTCTTCTTGAATGAAGATTTTATCTTTGTCGAATTATTTCCTCTTGAACAAAGATTTTATCTTTGTCGAAAAACAAGAGAAGAGTATATATCTTATGAAAAAGAAAAAGAAAACAAAAGAAATTACTCTTTTTGGGGTCTTTTTCTTTCTTTTCGTTATAACGGAGAGGTCAAAGCCAAGTATGCACTCAACGCGATAGCTCACTTGGCTAGGAGACTCTACTCACAAGATCAAAATACACCCATAGCATATTAACCATTACAAGATGTAGACCATCTCTCCCTTGCTAGGCATTGTCAGTTCAGCTTGTCTCTAGCTCGTTCATGTTTCATTAAATTAAACAATAAGAGTTGAAATAAAAATTGCATGTCCAACTCGGTTTGGCTCGAGAAAGTTTTAGGTTAGCAGTTAGCTTGGCTCGTTCGTGTCTATAATAAGTGGAGCAACAAACAACTGTATTTTTTAATTTGTTTAAGCTCGTTTACCACCACTAGTCTAAGTTGCTAATTGGTTGTCTATGCGCTGTTGGAGGTTATTATTGTCACATTAATGCACAGGATCATAATCTACAAACTTCAAATTGAAAACATACAATAAATAAAAGTTTTAGGACATACTCTCTCTCTCTCTCTCTCTCTCTATATATATATATATATGTATATATATGTATGTATGTATAGAGACAAAAGAAGTGGTAAATGTTCAAATCTTAATCATGCTCAAATCTACTTTATCATATCAATAGTTTGATATTTAATGTAAACGGGTAAGGTGATAAAGAAAAAATCATTTAATATATATTAAATTAAATACAAAGTATAAAGTATAATTATATTTTTAATTCAAATATTTTTCACATATAGTTCGGTTTTACACACATACACAAAGAGAGAGAGAGAGAGAGAGACCTTGCTTGACACGAACAATATATCAAACAAACATGAATAAAACCTTACACATGTAACACATGCACCCATACACATGAATCACCATTCTTAACAGCACCAAGCAAGACAACACCTAGTAACAGGATAGATTTGTTTCGCAAGCACACATTCAATGCATCAAGCAAACTTTGTGTCTTGTTGGTATGAAAAATAGATCACGTAAACATTGGTGGAACTATATATATAGCAAACCGGATCATGTATATTCTTGTATGCCACCATTGCTTTTGGATGACATGAGTATAATTTAAATTTTTTAAAGATTTTGAAAAAGTATCAAAAATATTATATTATACTCATGTCACCCAAAAGTGATAGGTGGAATGCTCCAATCACTTTTTATATATAGAGAGCGTCTTAGTTGCATAATATTTTTTTAGTACATAATATTGCATAAACATTTTCATTATTCAATATTTGAGATAGACGGTGGATATTTGAATTACTTTGTATTTAATGTTCATTATATAAAATAAAAAGGTATATTGCTACTTTTGATTAAAATCTTTACCATTGATATTAAAGATCTAATAGTGGACATCTTGTTCAATATTATGCACCAAAAGACATTATCAAGCCAAAACTCCCTCCTCCTCTCTCTCCATATAGCATGCCGAGCCATCAAAGGGTGTGAAGTAGAAGTTTGCACATCCATTCATGAACCAATTACAGACTAGAGCTGTAACCGAGTCTAGACTTTTCCAAATCAAACAGTATGAAATTGTCCTCCATCTGATATGATCCAATTACAACATCAAACCGTGCCTTATGACCACCATCCAAACCATTCACCTTCAGATCAATCCATGGCACCGTGAATCCTACGCAAGTCGCCTGTAAAATTATCAATCTCATATATGAAAAGACACAGATGTTATGTAAAATTATGCATAAAAAATGTTATATATTGAACACTACCTATACATATATTTTGTCAATATGTCACGTTTGAACTATCTGAAGCTACGGTTTAGGCACACAAGATTCAACAAATTTATGGTATCAGGATGGTTACCGAAAATGGAACCATCAACTCAGGTTTATTCATACCAAACCCAGATCCGACCCAATTCCAAGCATGAACCTGCTATGGTTTAGTATTTTTCTACGGTTTTCCTCGAGTTGGACCGAATTAGGACTCAAGCCCGACTCTGGCACCGTGACCTGGTTGCAGCCTTACTAGTCCGACCCACATGCCCGATGTAGGATCTGGACCTTGAGTAATTCTGATGCGAACCGGGTCCGATCTATTGACACCGCTCCGTAAGACGGGCTCCATAACGGAGCACCGCCAAAACGGATCCGATCCACATGTCCGATGTAGGATCTAGACCATGGGTAATTCTGATGCGAACCGGGTACGATCCATCGACACAGCTCCGTAAGACGGGGCACCGACAAAACAGACCGTGCGCGGCCATGGCGCCTCGCCTGGCCCCGATGGCATTCATGGCGGTGCGCTCTGGACACTCCGGTTCTGCGAGAATCGGTCCCTACGTTCGTTTCCTTCGCCCGAAATCGACGTCAAGGTGCTCCGATTACTGGGACTCGTCGTCACCATCGAAGTCGTCGGAGAAGAAGGTGGCGTCTAGAGCGACGGAACGCCTCGCCTCCGTCTTAGACGTCATCCACGAGCGAAAGATTCCGCCGGAAATCCGGGTGCGGCCTAATTCGATCCGGTAACTCCTTTTCTTCCCCATCCGAATGGGGAGTTATCTCTAATTTCGCATACTTTGTGTGCGATTTGATGTTCATTTCGTGTTGTCGTGAATCTAGAGTTTGTGATCTCTTAGCTGTCATCTTATGTGATGCTTTGGGTTCACCTGCTTGTCCAGATAAATTGTGATATCACGTTATAGAGCGTGTTGGAATTTAGCTGTTACATTGTTCTCCGGACAAGTGGGTTCGTCCTACAACCTTTTCTTTTTGGGTCTATTGCCATAATTTTGATCAATTGCGAGTTTTAAATCTATCACCGTTACTTGGTGTTATCTGTGGAGCCATATCAAGTTATGAGAAGGTTGCCTTTCTTTTGACATTGTCATTGGATTCTAAAGAAGATTGGAGAAGAAATTGTTAGTCTTAGCACTGTGCTAGGTCTAATAAAATCATGATTATCATTAGGCCAATTCACGATATGCAAATTCATCGCAGAACACAGTGCATCTTATGTAAATTCATCACATGCCTTACCTTACCCAAGCCTTTTCCTGTATTAGGCAGGGTCTACCAGAGGCCTCAACAGGAGGCCTTCAGGTTGCTCATCCTAGTACTATCCTCGCCCAAGCATGCTTAACTTCAGAGTTGAAAATTTTGCATCTCTTGAAACCCAATAAAATTTTATGCTGCTTTTCGGCTATCTGCATCCTACACTTTTATCCAGGCTTGGGGCCGGCTATGCAAGGTTGATCCCATTACATGGCCAGAGTTGTGTGCAAATCCATGATATGTTCCATGGAAATATATCAGTCGTCTAAATTGTTTGATACAGTGCGAATGTTGTCATCAATCGATAGCGATATCAACAATGTATATTATCGGTCTTTATTATGAAGATGCTACTAAGTGTTCATATAGCGTAAATATGAACAATTTATCTCTTTGGAAGATTAAGGAAAGGGGAGGAATCATTCAACACTATGTAGTTTGTCTTCTTCGTGAAATTTTCAATGTAATGAAAATTAACATTTGCAACAATTGCATGATATGAGGAGTCTGGGAATTGAACTAGTGCATTTTAGGCGTTGGCTGAGAATCCATCTTTTCTTTTTAAGGAACGTTAATGTTGCGAGTGAAGAGATAATTCCAGTTCAAAAGTTGCCGTTTCACTCTTTAGTATAAACAATAAAGTGTCCTTAGGTGAGAACTTATATAAACTGTATATACACATATACATGGAAGCAACATGTGCTATCTTCAATAACAAGATTGCAAATTTCAAATTTTGTAGGAAAATTCGCTAAAGCAGTATCTCCTCTACCCTATGTCACCTGAGTACTTCAACTTATAAGTTGTCCTTGTGTCGTCTCCTCCTCTTTGTTATTTATATAGGAAACTTCGAGGGTGTGTGCAACACATCTCACGTCATTCCAACATGCCACTATGACACAAACTGTGCCCAAGAACACTATTGATTTTTCCAGTACGTCAAACATTTGGTTTTGATCTCTCTGGCCTCTCAGGGTTTACTCCTTGTTCGAGGGCTAAAATCTTTTTTGTTTCTTATTTTACAGATCAGAAACTGATATTACGAATGTTGTGGAACAAAGAATATGGAAGTCTATGGAAGATGGACAATTTCAGAACTTGCCAGGGAAGGGAAAGCCTCTAAACTTGAGGGACAACCCTCATGCTGACCCAGCTGATGATACATTGTACCAAATTCTTTCCAGAAATGGGTGTGCACCTGAATGGGTTGAACTTAATAAAGAAATACGAACTAAAATTGGTGACTGGAGATGTAAGCTAATGAAGGCATGGAAGTGCAGATCCAGTGAGGCTGAAATTGAATGGAAGCAAGAATGTGAAGTTCTGAAGATGCAAATCCGTACCATCGATGATATGGTAAGCTCTCTAGTGAGATCTCATTTTTTGTAGTAGTTCTCAAACACTTGAACACATACATCATACATATGCTGTGGGATCTACATTGAGCCTAGGTGGGGTGTTCCCCCCACCCAAAATTTAAGAAAACCAGTAGAAAAGCATGCCCCAATTGGATATCTGAGCTATAGCTCTCCCAACCGTAACAGCTCCAGAGCTACTCGCCCCATCGTAAAAGAACTTCTAGATCCACCACCACACACACGTGCCTACAGTTGTATGCATTACAAGCCTTTGAAAGTTTTGTATCAAGTTCACCTTATATGTTTCTTATCAGGTTTTCCGGTATAATCTGATTGTGCCATTCGGTCGCCAGATGTTTGGACTAAATTGGGAGAAAGAATTACGCCATCTTGAAGAATCACAGTGATGTATTCGTCTTCCATTCACAGGTTTCTGGTCACATTTATGTTCAAATCATTGGCATAGAGGGATAGATCGTAGATGGCTGATGAGTGAACATCAATTGTGAAGATGTGTGTGCGTGAGATGAAAGGCATAATATGTAATGTGGGTTTAGAGGAGTGTAGTATAATAGACGCATACGGTAATAGGATGGCATACTAACTGTATATGTTCTTATGTTGGAGGCTTAAAATACTAAACTCTTGTTGCACCGAGAGCATTAGCTCAATGACAGGGCACTCTTGCACCGTTGCTGCTGGTGGGGAGTTCAACTCCCAGAGGGTGCATGTGTGTGTTAGGCCTCCACTGCCTCTTGTAAAAAAAAAAAAACTAAACTCTTGTTAGCATGTATATTCTGTTTTAATGGGTTGGCATACTAACTGTATCTATGTTCTTATGTAGAACGATTAAAATACTAAACTCTTGTTAGCTTGTATATTCTATTGTCCTTGTTTCTTGTTTTCTTCTTTGCTCTTGGGTTCTTTAGTTTATTAGCATTGTCCGGCTGTATCTGATTTCAGTTTTGAAACCATCGGTTTCAGTTCCAGTTCAAGTCTTAAACCACCAGGAACTGGAAAAAGTATTAAAAACTTTGTACTTTTGAAAAAATTCAAACAAAATATGGAATGGGTTCTAGTTCCAGTTGGTTCCTTTGTTCGATCTGGTTTTGATTGAAACCATTGGGCTGATTCCAAACCGGCCGTCTATCCAAAGGTATCCACTCAATGTGGTGAAATTGTGTGTATGTGAGGCTTCCAACTTATGCTATGTGTGCATTTTATAAGGGCAACATTACCATTCTTGTAATGCCAACAGGCGAGCACAAGGAGCCATGACTCTCCTCCATCAAGTTGAAGGTCTTGTTACCTAGTGGCATGTACATCTGGTAGGAGTCTGCCTAAAGCCCAGTTTGCAAATAATGAAAAGAACAAACCATCTTAGTTATAATGCCCATTATAATTGAAGTATTACACAAGATCCTATAAAAATAAGTATTTCTTTTGAGAACCCCATGGTCTCATACATTCATTCATATATTATATCCTTTATTCACCACCACAATACCTGGAACTAATTTTTCTTTCTTCCAATAAGTAAATTGGGGTTAAGCAGACCCCTACCAATACACACATGCTGAGTATCAAACTCCTGACCTGTCGAGTAGAAGCAGGCACCAGGTTGCTCCACTGCACAAATTATCAAATATATATATACACCCCATATATGTATTTTGAATCTATGCCCTCAAAATGGGGCCAGAAATCCTCTATTTTGGGGCAAGCATCTTCACAAATTTGTTTCTTCATGGCTTTGATTGAGGCTCTAGAGGAGAATTAGCACTCTGGATAATAAGAATGGTCCCTGGTGTAATCCTTGCAGTAGTCATAGGTCATGTGGTACCTCTGAGCCCAAGACAAGGCTTGCCACTGCATTGAGCTCAGCCTGAAGGAGCCACTGGGTGCAGCCGAAATGGGCTGGCAGTACTGAGATGAATACGCAGGGCATCCTGTTGTGATGAGCCTTGTATACTTTGCTACAAATGGTTGATAACCATAATCAACCTTGTATCTTCCATTCTCAGTAGCCCAAGATGATGCATCCCATATTGATGCATAGACCCACATTGGCCTTTGAGGAAAGGTAGATGGTGTTTTCTTTGCATAAACCCTAATGGGGACATCATCCACAAAGAATCTGCAAGTAGGACCCAAATGGTGTGAACAAGAGAGAGAGAGAGTATTAGTCATGTAAAGAAGAAAAAACATATTAAATAAGAGGGGGCATATATGCTTATTATATGCATCCTTCTATTATAACCGTGTTGTATGTGTTGTCTGTGGCAGATCCAGAAATCTGAATTGGATGAGGCGAATAGGCCATGAGGTCACAGATTCAACCACGAGATATGGTGTTTTTCATTTATTTTTCGAATTTTGTGTGAGGCGGCCGCCCCACCATGACTCAATGTAGATCAGCCACCGTCTGTTGTTATTGACAAACTTAGATTTTAAGTGTGAGGAAAGTTCTAACCTCAGTGTGGGATAAGGCTTGGTTTTGGTTTTGGTTGATCGAGGAAATTCTCTGTATAGCTTTTGAACATACGGATACTTAATGCTCACGATGGTAGGAGCGAGTTATTGAGGCAATTAAAAAATGAAGACAGCAATGTCTTATTTGACAAAGACAAATGGGTGTATAAGGATTGTAGAGGAAGGTCATGTAGCTGAGAGAGAAGTCCACACACAGTCAATTCCCGATGCCTGTGCTCTCTCTCCCTCTGTGTGTGAGAAACACAAACACATGCATGACTGATAAAAGGGGTTTGGCAAGGTAGTGGTAGTCAATCAATGCGAGGAATGAAGAATGCTAGTAGTACTTACATGATCTCTGTGGGATTCCAGAGGATGGCGTAGTTGTGAAAATCAGCAGTGGGATCAAACCACAGATGGAACTTCATTTCCCTGCCTATGATCTTCCCGTCACCACTTCCATCGATGTATACATTTGTTTGCAGCGTGTATGGTTTCCCAGGAGTGGTTCCTAGAAACTCGATGTCGACTTCATCATGGTGCCCAGGATATGCCTGGTTATTTGATAGCTGCAATTCACTCACAAAAGTTCAATATCAAGCACATGAAGGATAAGGGAAGACAAAACACACACACATATGTGTGTGTAGAGGATGCGCTTTAATAGATATCTCACATAAAATGAAGTAATGACTCCGGCTGTATAACCGGCTTGAAGTTTGATAGCTGCGCCAAAATAACCTGATAGGTATGCTCTTGTGGACTTGAATCCACTTCCTGATTTTAACAGAAAAGAGGAGATTGAGAGTTAAGAAGAGAAGGCACACAGGCACGCGGAGGCGCGCGCACATGAAGCAGGCAGATGTTCAGAGAGAGTTGAGAACCTGAGGTTCTGTCGAGCCAAATAGTGACAGAGGATTGGTCTGGAGAGACGTATTGGTGTTGAGGACCCCAGAGGTTGGAATAGGACTGGAAGAACCCCGAAGAAGGAAAGATGGAGGTTGGATAATAGCCTGGAGAAGGAGGTCTCTGGCCATTACTGCACATTATGAGTATGCACAGTGTGGTCATAAGGAGAAGGAATACGTAAGGTAGTGACATAGCTTTACAGAGAGAGAGAGAGTCTCTTTGTCGAGGAAAAGAGAAATGTGGAGCTACTGCTAGGCAGTATCGTGACTGAAACTCTTTCTCTTGTTGGTTGGCTACAAATCCAAGAACCTGAAGGAGATGGTACAATCTATTTATAACAAAACCATCCCGCCCCCCCCCCCCCCCCCCCCTCTCTCTCTCTCTCTCTCTCTCTCTCTCTCTATATATATATATATATATATATATATATATATATATATATATATATATATATATATGTGTGTGTGTGTGTGTGTGTGCAAAGAGTGAGAAAGAGAGTGCAGTAAAAAGGATAAATCCTTAAAAAATATTCATATGAACATGTCAATGTTGTTAAACACTATCATATGGCCCTTAATAATTAATGAATTGAGAAGGGTCACATTCTTCGTCTACAATTCAAACATTATATATGTTTGTTTAACCATATCTTTACCAATTTCACGTAAAGCTGGATTGAGCACACAACGGTGGCCAGGACAACTAGTTTGAAAACTCAACTTTGAATTTAGTCGGTAGATCAGCCGAAGTATAAGCCGTACGGGACAAGTCAAAGTCAGGCCAATGAGTATGCATACCAATGTTTTCCAGTTGCTAATCCCAGCTGCCAAAGCTCAAAGAATCTCCAGATAGCAATGCGGCTAATCTTTTTTTTAAAGTATAACGCGGAGTGGTATCAATACATGATAAAATGAGGTAAAATCATTTAAGATGGTTTGAACACAAAGAAAGATGATAAAAAAACTCCCATAAGAAGATATGAGAAAGTAGATTGTGAGAATGTTAAAAAACGAAGACGAAAACTACAAAAGTATTGAAAAGAAATAATAAAAAATTATGTAGATTATGTTGAGTTATTTTGCGTAGTTCATGATCAGCCTCTATGAAAACAAAGACAAATGGACACCCCCAAATAACAAACTCATGACCTCTTACTTGTGAATCGACCTCCTAGCCAGGCGAGCTACCACCCTTGTGCAACAATCACCCTATTTTTTATATTAAGCAAATATTTAACTAATAAACACCATGACAACAAGAAGTATTGATGGAATCAAACCGAATTGGTGTGAATTGGTGGATCCAAATCGAGTCAGTAGCGTTTTGATTCGACCAACCAGAAAATGCAATCAAAATATTCTTTAAAAATTTAGTGTTTTTCTTTAGTTTTTTTAATTTTAGCTTTTCAAATTCCAATTGACATTGGATTCGGTCAATTATTAAAATTACTATTTCTATGCTTATGATCATTTGTTCCTCAAGTGCCATGGCCCAATCTGCCGTTTGCCATTGAGAAAGCATATCTAATGAGTTTTGGCATCAATATTACGTATATTGACATTTACAGGATAGGTTTAGGCCCATAATTTAGGAAAATGACAGTTTTTTTCTTCTTATTTGTTTAATATCAAGTTGTTGGTTTGTCCCTTTCATCCATCACCAGGGATAGAGCTGCCAACATAAGGCATGACACGAGAACCCGAGGCCAACACAACCAAAAAGTTCGTGTCAGTGTCCACCCAAAGAAGAAAAAGAACCGTTCAAGTTTCCAACAAAAACACCATGAAACACGAAAACAACCTTATTCAAGCCTCTTTTCATACTGGCTTCAGACTCCCATTGTAACAAAAACAAAGTATTCTGTTTTTCAAATCTCTCCTATTGTTTCTAGTTATCATTGAGATGGCTGAATCCACAATCTTAAACTATGAATCAGCACAAATACCCCCCAAAAAAGTCCTAACCCGACTTTCAGCTCCATATTCTTTTATATTTTTAAAATAGAAAATAAATTTTTTCTTTTTTCATGTACTAAAGAATTCTAAACATGACCGGTTCCTAATCGGCCCGGTGATTCTAACTGGAACCAAACCAAGTCAAGAACGGGTTGAACCCGCAACCGGAACCAAGGACCACACGGTTCGGTTCCGGTTTCACTTCTTATAAAACCAAAACTAAATCCAAACCTGAATTGACAGTTTCAAACTGTCCGTTTTGGTAATTTTTTTTAAAAAATTATATGTTTTTCAATTTTTTTAAAATAAAAGTATTGGTTCATGACTCAAACTGAAACCGTCACAAAACCAACGGTTCCAAAACCATAACGAATCCCTAACCGATTTGGTTACGGTTCCAAGCTATCCGAAACTCAACATGTCTACGTGTTGTGGCCATAATTTCTTTTCTTTAGAGAAAAAAAAGTTCTTTTCATATGACCATACTTGTAGCCCTTTCTTCATTTGGATTCTTAGTAACCCGTCCATCTTTGGCAGATCCACCGGAAACCGGTAGACCTACTGGTTGATTTGTTGCTACAGTGAGCATGGCCGGCCGATTCTTTGCTATATAACATTTCATGCTTTATAAACATGGTGTCACCTTGAGCATGGCATAGCTACGGTAAGAATTTATATACATTTAAATTTTCTGCATCAAAGATGTGGGGAGTTAGATGATGATCACAAAAGCGTTCCTAAATTTGTGCCTTCTGATTTATTCATGGTATTACTCAGCTGTTAGTGATGCAGGAGCATTTAGCCCGGCAAGATCCTCCTGGCCGATCCACACCAGTTTTTCAGATTTCCTATATATATATATATATATATATATATAAAGAGAGAGGTTGAATCTTGCTCATCATCATATTCAATCATTGATTTTTATTGGCATTAGATAGTAACATGGCCCTCTATACATTTTAAAAAAAAATTAATTTTTAAATTTTATTTATAACACTAAAAAGTAATAGATGTGCATGCATGATCATGTCAGAAATGGACATGATTTTATTTGTTTATATATGTATATATATATATGCACACATGCCTTTGTTTTATAGCAAGTAATTGTCAAGCTAAAATAATTGCATTAATCTTATATAAAAGAATCATTTTACATGTTATGAGAAATAAGAGCACTTATTGCCCTTTTTTTTGGTATTTGATACTGACAGGCCAACAATATACACTGTTATTGCACAAAGAGAAATAGCTCACCAGGTTAGGTTAGGGGGTCGACTCAGAAATTGTAGATCAAAGGGATGCCTGGGGTTAGCATCCGGGCTTCGCGGATTTGGCCTCCCCATTGTACCAAAAGGAAAAACACACACACTATCGTTATGAACAAAGAGTGTGCATGCAGATAATCGATGAATCCTCTCCAAAATAATCAAGTTGTTGTTTGCTTAAAAGCTGGAACAAAATAATCCAGAAATTTGTTTTGAGTGGGGCAAACTTCAGGTTCAGATGGGACAGACATTAAAAACTTTCATTTTTATTGAAAATTTAAATATTTAATTCCAAATTTTTCGAATTTTGAGTGAAGCCGTCACCCAATCCGGTCACAATGTGGATCCGCCGCTACACTTGGGAATAGTTTGATGTGATGAATGATGTGTTAATTGTTGTAGCTCTCATACGTTTTGGGAGGAAAGCAACTTGATAGTTATCTAGTTGGAAACGTGAAGAATCACAACTGCTATTTGTTATTATTGCAATCTGATAGCAAAGTTCTTGACGCCGTTCACAAATCTCATCGATATCATTTCAATTTGGAGATGAAGATTAGGGATGTTCACCGAACTGAATCGGCAGTTGGGGGTTCGATTTTAGATGTCAGGCAGTTTGGTTAAGTTCAGTTTTAGCAGAAAAAAAATTGGTTGAATGCCGAACCGAACCACCAACAACAACAACAACTAAGCCTTTTCCCATACTAGACGGGGTCGGCTACATGGATTCTTTGTTTCTACAGATCCCTATCGTGTGCCATGTTAGCAGTTAACTCCCAATAAGCTAGATCATTTTTTATTGTTTCTTTCCAACACATTTGTGGTCGTCCTCTAACTCTTTTGATACTTTCCAAATTTAGTTTTGTAGCCTTCTTATAGGTTCTTTTTTTAATCTTCTTTCTATATACGTCCAAACCATCTTAAACGATGTTCTCTCATTTTATCCTCTATTGGTGCCACTCTTAATTTGTTTCTAATAACCTCATTATGTATACGGTCTTTTCTTGTATGACCACTCATCCGTCTCAACATCTTCATTTCTGTCACAGACATCTTTTGTACATGTTGATGATTAACTGCCCAACACTCAGAACTATAAAACATGGCAGTCCTAATTGTTGCTCTATAATATTTACCTTTTAATTTTAATAGTATCTTCTTATCACAAAGAATACCTTATGCTCCTCTCCATTTTACCCAACCAACATTAATTCTATGTGTAACATCTCCATCAATTCTTCCATCACTCTTAAAAATTGACCCTACGTATTTAAAACTTTCCTTTTGGGGAATGCAATGTGTGCTAATTTTAATTTCTATGTCCTCTGAAGTAACCAAATGATCAAACTTACATTCCATATATTCTGTCTTTGTTCTACTAAGTCGGAGGCCTTTGCTTTCTAATGTTTCTCTCCATAGTTCCAATTTTCTATTAACTTTTTCCTTAGACTCCTCCACTAATACAATGTCATCGCAAATAACATACACCAAGGTACTTCATCTTGAATATGTTTTGTTAAATCATCCATCACCATTATAAATAACTATGGACTTAAAGTTGATCTTTGATGTAACCCAATATTAACTTCAAAGAAGTTTGTCGTTCCTTTATGAGTCCTTACACATGTTTTTGCACTATCATACATGTCTCTTATAAGGTTAATATATGTCAATGGGATACCACTTTTTTCCAAAGTTCTCCAAATAACCTCCCTCGGTACCCTATCATAAGCTTTTTCTAGATCAATAAATATCATGTGAAGGTCCTTCTTTTTTGCTCTAAAATGTTCCATAAGACGTCTCAAAAGGTGAATCGCTTCAATAGTAGATCTACCTGACATAAATCCAAATTGGTTCTATGTTGTACTTGATACTTGTCTTAACCTACGTTCGATAATTCTTTCCCATAATTTCATAGTATGACTCATTAACTTAATACCTCGATAATTCACACAATTTTGAATGTCTCACTTGTTTTTATATATGGGTATAAGTGTACTTGCTCTCCATTCCTCGGGTATTTTTTAGTTTTTCCATATTTCATTAAATAGTCTTGTGAGCCAAGTGATTCCTGTTTCTCCTAGTATTTTCCAAACTTCTAACGAAATATTATCTGGTCCTACTAATTTACCGCCCTTCATATGTTTAAGAGCCTCTTTGACTTCATTCTTTTGAATACGTCGATAGAAATTTTGGTTTATATACCTTTCTGACTTGGTTAAATCTCCTAAACTAATACTATCATCTTTATTTTCATTAAAAAGATTATAAAAATAGTGTTTTCATCTATTTCTTATATCATCATTTGCCACTAGAATTTTTTTATCCTCGTCTTTTATGCATCTAACATAATTAAGATCTTTAGTTTTCTTATCTCTAGCCCTAGCTATCCTAAAAATATCTCTTTCACCCTCTTTTGAGTTGAGTTTTTTACATAAGTCCTCCCAAATCTTAGCTTTTGTTTAACTAACGGCCTTTTTTGCTTCCTCTTTGCTTTCTTATAAGCCTTTAAAGTTTCACTAGTTTTATTAGTATAATGTAATTTGTAACATGCCCTCTTTGCCTTGATTTTATTTTATACTACTTCACTCCACTACCAAGCTTCTTTTTGTGCCGGTACACCTCCCTTAGATACCCCTAACATATCTTTCGCCACTTTTCTAATATGTATAGCCATATTGTTCCACATATCATAGGGTGTGCCAACATAATTCCAAATATCTCCTTGAAGGACTTTCTGTTTAAATATATCTTTTTTCTCGCTTTTAAGGTTCCACCATTTAGTCCGAATAGCTCGATGCACTCTTTTCTTCTTTATCCATTTTTTTATTTGTAAATCCATAACTAAAAGTCGATGTTGGGTGGTTAAGCTTTCTCTTGGAATTACCTTGCAATCTTTACAACACACTCTATCTTTTTTTCTACAAATAAAGTAATCAATTTATGTTTGTGATAAGCCACTCTTATAAGTAATTAAATATTCATCTTGTTTTTTGAAGATTGTATTGACTATAAAGAGATCAAATGCCATAGCAAAATTTAAAATCTCCCTACCTTCCTCATTTATATCTCCAAAACCAAAGTTTCTATGAATACCTTGATATCCTAATGCCTCTTTACCGACATGTCCATTTAAGTCTCTTCCTAAACAAATCATCTCCTTTTGTAGAATCTTTTGAATCACCTTATCTAACTCTTCCCAAAAAGGTGTCTTTATACTATCTTCTAGTCCTACTTGGAGTGCGTAAGCACAAACTATATTCAAAACCTCTGCTCCTAACACTAATTTCAACATCATGATTCGGTCACCATATCATTGTATGTCTACTATACTCTCCTTTAAATCTTTATTTATGATAATACCAACTCTGTTTCGAGCCTTTTCTTTACCTGAATACCATAATTTAAAACTTTTATCCTCTATCTCCTTTGCTTTTTCTCCAACCCAATTTGTCTCTTGTAAATATAAAATATGAATATTTCTCCGAATCTTAGTATCTACCACCTCCATTAGCTTACCCGATAATGTTCCAATATTCCAAGAACTAATACGAATCTTATTATCTAGGACCAGCTTCCTTACCCCCCCACATCCGTCCATAATCAAAATGCAGAGACCCTCTTTGAAATTTTTTCACTACATTCGGGCGGCAATGTAGCGAGACTAACTTCTTTACCCACACCCAACCCTCTCTGTAATTGATTCACTACATTCGGGCGAAAATATAGTGGCCCTTGCTTACTTCTTACTGCATTCGGGCGAAAATGTAGTGAACTATTAGATATATATGTATATATTCGCATTTTATATGTATATAAAGTTATAAAACTTATATATAATCTTTATAAATTTATAAATTTATGTATGAGTTTTATATCCTTATATACAAAAATGTGAATAAATAAAGTTTATGTACTTATATGGATTTAGATCTTCACAAGTTTATATATGTGGGTGTTTTATAACCTCATATACGTATAAAATGTGGATTGTAGATTCAAATAATCTCATGACATAATACATTTTATTTAGCAAAATTCACTAAACCCGAACTGACAGTTTGGTTTGGTTCTAGCTACATCATAGTTCGGTTTGGTTTTCTAAAAGTTGAGTACCGAAATTAACGGTTTGGTTTGAGGTTGAGGACAGAACCGAACCGCGAACACCCAAATGATGACTTTTCAAGTCCAATTGTGTGTGAGAGAGAATGCTTAACTAGGCGGAGGACCACAGGCCTATGGTCAAATCTAACGGCAGCGGGCGTATGATGGTTGCTCACCTACTTCCTCATCTAAATAATTATACAAGATTTTTCCAACGGTTCAGATCAAGCAAGTTGGATTTGTTGTTGTCACTATAATTATTCTTTTATAATAAATGTTATATTTAAAGCGAAAATAATTATTCAAAGTTTGGAAATTAAAAAAGTTATAGCCCACTCTTGTACCCGTGGGGTTATATACAGAGTCCGTGATATAACCATGGGTTATTGGGCTTTAAGATAAACAAGGCCAACCATAATCAAACCACGCCAGGAACCATCAGGAACCGGAACCGCTAGAAACGGATTTGGAATCAGGGAGCACCCGGTTCTGTGAGTTTGAATCCAAACAGAGCCCGACTGTGCTCATGAATTAGCTCGAACTTGAAAAGTTTTAACGTGGAAGTAGGTGTACCAATTAACAACAACAACTAAGCCTTTTTCCATACTAGATGGGGTCAGCTATATGGATTTTTTGTTTCCACATTGCCCTATCATAGGTGTACCAAATATATAAAAAAAATTTAAAATACAAGTAAATTTGATAATTTAATAAAGCTCCATTAGCCTCGCGAGCTGTTCAATCGAGCCGAGTGGTGGATCCATAATTTTTTTGGGGTGGGATGGGCTTTAAAATTTTTATTTTTATTTTTAAATTTTCAATACTTAATTCATAAATTTCCCCCCACCCTGCCGAATGTGGATCCATCACTGACTTAGGAATAGTTTGTTGTGACAAATGATGTAGCTCTCATACGTTTTGGGAGGAAAAGAACTTGATAGTTATCTAGTTGGAAACGTGAAGAATATCGACTGCTATTTGTTATTGCAATATGATATCCAAGCTCTTGACGTTCACAGATCTCATCGATATCATTTTCTATAGCAATTTGGAGATGATGGTCTTCAAATGCATGCACACAAATATTAGTTTTGGTTCATTGGATATCTAGCAATTGGTCGTGTGTGTGTTTGTGTGTGTGTGAGGGAGAGAGATGATGGCTGATGAATGTTTAACAAGGCAGCACGACCGACAAGCCCGGGTTCCATTCCATCGGCTGTGGACACCCCAGATATGCAATGATATGAGACTGTAGGCTCACCTACTTCCAAATTTAAATCTTTATACGAGAAGTTATCCAATGGTTCAGATCAAGCAAATTGGATTTATTGTTGTCACTATTGTTTGATTGTTCTTTAATAATAAATATTACATTTAAAGCGAAATGGTGAGAAATTGATTGGTGAACAATACATGGTATCTATAAGCTCTCCACAGGTTACCACTAGCAAATGAGGTCTATAGGCCTTGATTATGATGAATTTCTAATAATTTTAATTTAATAATAATAATGATGATGATGATAATAATACAAGAAGTGATCATCTTTGCTATGGATGGCTTCTTTTGTGTTATGGTATGTTTGATTCGTGATGTCACATGCTCTTAGTACTAGAATGATAAGCCTAAACCTATGTAAGCTTATAATCATGGTTTCGAGAAATCATGACTTGATTGATAAACCGTACCCACGTTCCCGTCTTTGTGTGAAGTCGGGTACTGACGGGAGAAATAAGAAAACACTTAGACATGGTTTTATGTTTGATTTACAAGTAGTACTCATGTTTTACTTTTAATGTGGTGTGTGGTACCAACACGAGAGAAGGCACTTAGGTTTTCATGCAAAGCCCCTTGTTTAGCCCCTATGGCCTATAAAAACCTAAGTTTTTTACTTCAATTGAATAAATAAAACCATAGTTTCATACTAACGATGAGTTCCATCTTAACTTAGAAATGCAAGCACCGAAAATCAAGGTCGAATTTCCCTAAAACTTTGTATCAAACACACCCAAATGAGGTCATTTTGGATCCTTTTCACGTTCAGAAGCAGGTCATTTCGGGTCATGAACCCTTTCCTCTGTGTTACTTTGGATGGCCCACGAAGACCAACCTTTTGGAGAGTATCAACTTGAACACAAAACCAAGTCCTTTCTTGTTACTTTGGGATTCAAATATGGACCTTCTTGGTCATGCCTGCTTTGGGTTTTCATTTCGTGTCTCATATAGCAGCCAGTCCTTTTAGAAATTCTAAACTTTGCTGCATTTCCTTGGAAAAGTGGTACAATTTCATACACGAACCAAACACAGTTTCCGACTTCGGGTGGGGGGGAGGCTCTTGTGGGTCAGCAGCTTGCCGACACAATTGGCAGTATCTTCAAAGGACATGAATGAGTGTAGAGAGAAGTCTTCAAATGTGTGGACCCATCCTGCATCACAAAGATATACCTTTGACATGCACTCAACCCCTAACCATTTTTTTTATTTATTGCAACACTTCATTAACCTGTTTGTCAACCCTAAGTATGACAAAAGATCGCCGTAAACCCGACACAAATGAGTCAAGCTCGAGTATAAGCAAGCTCGACTCGTCGAGAAAATGCTTGGCTCGAGCTCGAGCTCGAGCTCAACCTATGCTTGAAAAAACCGATCTTGCCTTACTAGGTTCATCTGAGCTGGGGGCAACAAAGATTAACTCTATTAAGCTTTGATTGAGATTGAGATCAGTGAGCTCGAATCAAATCAAGCTCGACTAAGTTCAAATGTGGGTCGATTCAGTTTCCAAAGTGTGGGACAGTGGGAGCATGCACCCAGAGAGTTAGCTCAACGGCAGGGCGCTCTAGTGTCGTTGCTGCTGGTGGGGAGCTCGACTCCCAGAGGGTGCATGTTTGTGTTAGGCTTCGGCCGCCTCTTGTAAAAAAAAAAGTGTTGTAAAAAAAAAGTGTTGGCTCTAAATGAACCATTTAAGTTATTATCAACACAGTTTGATATAACGTCTGTTGTTTAAATCTGAATTATTAAAAAGAGTGTTTATGCATTAACTCTAGTGATCGAAAACATGATTCTTAAGCACCCGGAGCGGTAGCTCAACGGCATGGCGATCTAGCACCGTTACTGTTGGTGGGGAGTTCAACTCCTAAAGGGTGTGCGGCTTTAGCCTCTTGTATAAAAAAAAACATGATTATGAACAAGCCGTTTATACACACATCCGCATTGAGAAAGACAGAGAAAGAGAGACTATTATATGCTAACACATTTAATACTAGGATATTGAAACAAATCTAAATCACCCATTTTAAGAGATAAATTATTGAGATTTTAATTTTAAAAAGTAAAAAGTTAATTGTTATTTTTTATATGTGTACTTAATTTGCACATATTGGCTTTTTAAAATTTCAATTTTAAAAATAAATTATACTTGTACCTTTTGTTAGGTGTACTCAATTCATGCTTCTACTCTTTATTTTTTTTAATTCAAATCTCAATTATTTATTTTTGATAATCAACGGTTGAAATTTGTTTAGATATGTTAGCATCTAATGGTGCTAACATATATATATATATATATATATATATATATATATATATATATATATATATATATATATATATATATATATATATATAATTGCTTTTAAAAGAGAAGAAAGTGTAAACTATACTAGCAAATAATTTCTCAAAATTTACATGGCTTGGAGTAAGGGGTTCCATAATCAATGTAATCAAAGTTCTTATATTTGAAAATTTTCTTATAGCAAAGGCATGCTAAACAACAAAACAATATTTGTATCCTTTTTTATTTTGGTTACAAGAGAAGGCCCAAGCTTAAATTGCTTTTAAAAGAGAAGAAAGTGTAAACTATACTAGCAAATAATTTCTCAAAATTTACATGGCTTGGAGTAAGGGGTTCCATAATCAATGTAATCAAAGTTCTTATATTTGAAAATTTTCTTATAGCAAAGGCATGCTAAACAACAAAACAATATTTGTATCCTTTTTTATTTTGGTTACAAGAGAAGGCCCAAGCTTAACACACACATGCATCCCCTCGAAGTCGAACTCCCCACCAGCAGCAACGGTGCCGGAGCGCCCTGCCGTCGAGCTAAGCTCAGAATGCTTTGTATCCCTTCTTTGAAAAGTTATAAACCATTCTTTTTATGTGAATTGCATTCAAAGTTAGAAAGCGTCGAGCTCACAGTAGTTGGCCAATTTTCAACTCACACCCTAATTTCAAACTAATTGATTCAAAGTCGGATCTTCTAGTGTATAAAAGAGAGGGCCTTAAGAAGTTAAGAAGTCAACTTGTCGGGGGACTAAAGTTTTCTGTCTGCCATTCTTTGAATGTGCAATCACAACGTACACCAAACTCTCTCAGAGAGAGAGAGATCAACGAAAGGGATCAACAAAAATAACAGTTCTTACTTTCTTGTACTATTCTTTTATTTTCATAGGAGTAGTTGTAATTTAGTGTTCACGATTCATATTCGAGGACACCGAGTGCTCTGTGATGTTTATATGGTTGATTTTAACAACTTAGATATGTGCAATCGGATTCTCGGGAACCCATTCTCGTCACTTGAATCCTTATCCATAATCCCGGTGAGAACGAGGATTAAAATTCTCAAACGCATCCTCATCACCTTTCCATTCCAGCAGGTTCCAATGACTGCTCTTTGAATTGCATCGTCACCTTTGGCGACAACAATTAGAAATAGAATAATCATATAAGGGTGTGTAGATATTAGACAAAAAAACAAAGGTTATCATTAGGAAGGAGCAGAAATATTTTGGTTCAGTTTGGTTAGTGAATTGAACCAATTCATGCACACCCCAAGTTATCACACATTAAGTGGGATCTGGTTCATAGACTTTCAATAGGATCCATTACTTAATTTGGATCATATCCATAAAGAAAAGTGTCCAAAACCAAAACCATATCCAACTGCACTTGACTGGATTCTTTAGCAATTTCTACCCAGATTCAGATGTGAACTGCCATGAACTTGCAATATAGATCGGATCCGAATCCAAACTGCAGACCGGGAGCCTCATCTATTTAATGAGAAGATAAACCCAGTTCAGAGAGTAGCCTTGCAGCTCTGGATATTCAAAGAGAGTATGGATTTCTTTCTCAAGGACTAAAATCATTTCCTGGATTCCCTGAATTTTCATGTGAAAATCCATCCCATGGCTTGGGAAATTGGATTCTCACAACTTATACACAAAAATATTCATTCAAGCTAGATCCTCCATGCTCTTCCACATTGTCTCATTGAAGAGATGGATGATTCATATTCAAAAGAAAAAATAGAAAAATACAAGTAATTTAAATTATTTCTATTTTGAAAAGTACTTCTTGTTTTTTGCCTTTTAAATATGAACAAACTATTGCTTTGATCGGATGTCTTGATGAGTATGGGGTGTTCCTATCATCTCTCTCTCTATATATAGAAAAACTAGATCTTGTCCACTTTCGACATGCTTACTCATGTTTATCTATTGTTTTTCAATGATACAAGTATAATTTAAATTTTTTTAAGGGTTTTCAAAAACATAACAAAATACAATATTATCACTCATACACCATAAACACAATAGTCTAAGGGACTAAATCCAATTTACATGCGTCCCTTTTGTATGTTAGTGATAATTGATGAGATGCTTTACCCACAATGTTATGCCAAAGAGAGGACCACACAAGTTTGGAATCTCAACCCAAACCAACTTGGTCGAAAAGTAATTGAAAGTATGTGCATACTGTTAACAAAGACAAGTATAATTACAGGTCACCGGAATAAAATCATGCAATTAATTGACTTAATAATCCAAAAGAAAAAGGCAGGTTTTCAATAAGTCGTGAAAGGTACGTACTACCAAATAAACTCCTCTCTCTCTCTCTCTACACACATATATATGTATATATATATATATATATGTGTGTGTGTGTGTGTGTGTGTGCATGTAGAGCAAGCTACTATATCGAGCGTATATTGCTACTGATATAAGCTCAAAATAGTAGATTTCGTAAAGGATCCCCACAGTTTATATTTTTGCACTCAAAATAGTGTATTGCACTGAGAGAATACAAACCATGAGGATCACTAACGCGATCTACTATTTTGATCTTATCTCATATATATATATATATATATATATATATATATATATATATATATATATAGAGAGAGAGAGAGAGAGAGAGAAATTTAAAAACTTTCAATACACATGGTGTATTAAATGTAAGTATGAAAAATACAATGGTGATTTTTACTTTTTAAATTCAATTTGTTATCTTTAATCATACTGATTAAATAATAGAGATCTTTGAGTGGATTTAAATATGAACTGATTGAGATATTTTAACAAGATTATACACTAAAGTGTATTATGTAACTAAGACTCCCTCTCTCTCTATATATATATATATACATAATATATAGTGCTGGATCTTGAAAGTTTTGCATGGTGGGTGTGAACAGTCCATGGAATTGTTTAGCATGAGTGAACTATGGATTAGTAGTTCGCCTGGCTATTAAACTTTCTTTGATGTTCTAGCAGTAAGAACATATATATTATAGGTAGTGGTAAATACTCAAATTTACTCAAACATCATCATTATTTGATTAGCATGATCAATGATCAAGATTTGAATTAAAGGTAACATTGTACTTTACATTTAATTTATAATATACATTAAATGTCATAGATCGAATGGTTGAGATGATAAAATAGATTTGAGCACGATTGAGGTTGGAGTATTTATCACTTCCTCTCTTTTTCTTTCTTGCTCTCTTTCTCTCTCTATATATAGAGAGGTACACCTCTGGGGATCGAACTCACCACCTGCGTTGTGGCAGTCAGAGCCGTGCCAGATGAGATAACGCTTGGAATGCATGTTTCGTGACTTACTTTTAATGCATTTTGGATGTTATCGAAGCCAATAATTGCGCACCCTGCTAGCCATTATCCCTTTTCTTAGCTTTCCAATGGAGTCACAACTCTCCTGGATAAGGGTTTCACTCGAAAGAACATTGACATTGAAAGCTACGAGTACAATACCCATGCTCAATGCTGACTTGCCTCTCAAAACAAACCAAGCATTTCGTGTTGGGATGGCGATTTCAGACCTGATCAACGTTTGGGCCTTGTTTGGCAACGGCCGGAAATATATGGTATTAAAACTTTCCTTTCTCAAAACGTTTTCCTAGCAGTTCGGTTCGGTTCCAGTACTGAAACTGTGAGCCAAACCACTTATTATTTCTATTATTAGAATTGAATAAAACCATTTGGCATCTAGAACTGAATCAAACTGCCAGTTCTGTTCGGTTCTAGTGGTTCTTTGAACACATCTAACACAAACCCAATCATGTCGGCTCTGTGCTTTGAAACAAAAAAACGAGAAGGTCAACCTGATTAATCTTGATCAAAACCAGAGAGACCCGAGGTTAACCCGAACCCTACAACCGGAGTTGCAACCTGTATGCATAGGTGATAAGTTTCACAAGAAATTTCCATCATCTTGATGCAGAATAACACATATCGCTATCTTGACACCCTAAGAGACGGAGCTGCTATGGTCTTTTCAACAGTTACGTTGCAAGTGACAAAGGGTCTTCAATTTGTATATAGATGATGGTAGCTTTCATATACATTTTGGCCAATCATTGGAAGGATCAAGACAACTTCATATATATGAGGTACAAAACGAATCAAGGCACAATCTCATTTCATATATATATATATAGATGATCATATCTTTCAGATACATGTTGGCAGATCATTTGGAGGATCAGAACGCAGTCTCTCTCTCTCTCTCTCTCTCTCTCTCTCTCTCTATATATATATATATATATATATATATATATATATATATATATATATATATATGAGTAATTAGTCTATCCCCTATGATATTCTTTACCTATGTTTATCTATTCTTTTTGAGTGAAATGAGTATAATAACAATATAGTTACTTTTTCAAAACCTCTTAAAAAATTTAAGTTATACTAATGTCACCAAAAAGCAATAAGTGAGTATGTCATAAGTGGGAAGAGTCTTGTTTTCATATATATGTCTATATATATATATATATATATATATATATATATATATATATATATATATATATATATATATATATATATATATATATATATATATATATATATATATATATATATATGTATATCTATAGAGTGATTGGATTTGCTCACATGCTTCTCACTCATATGCTCAACCATTATTTTTTTGCATGCATGAGTGTAATACCAATATCTTTGTTCTTTTGAAAATCCTAATTGTTTTAAATTACGTGTATACCATACAAACATATCAAACATGGGGAAGATATGGTTTTCCTATATATATATATATATATATATATATATATATATATATATATATATATATATATATATATAACTGAAATTTCCAAAAGCACACACAAAGACTTGTATATGCAAAGACTGGTTAAGGAACCTGAAGAAATGAACTCTTAAGGATCCACACAACTTTTTGAATATGCTGAAAAATTAACCCAAATTGTTCATTTACACGAAAAGGCTCGCTGGCTAACTTTCAAACGGCAAATTCAACTCGCGAAGCCCGCAGGAAGGAACATGTAGCTATCCTTGTTAAGCTGAAGCATAGTTTAGTTTTAACTGTTATGGTTTAGATAATAGTAGATAATGGTCGTGTTTTTAATAAAATGCAAAAGTTAGATGAGTTTCTGAAATGTTTTGATGTGTTTTTTAAATTGATCATTTTTCTTAGGGTCATTTTAGATAATCTGCATACTCTTTTATTAAAAAAACGTAGGCAAGTTTTTAAAAATGTGTTGATTTCGTTTTTATCATTAAAAAAAGTCCCATATATTATGGCGATAATTAATGTTAGATAAAGCCAATGTGATGGCATTCATTAGTGCAAGATTTGTCTCTAATATTTGCCAAGATGACATGAAGCCAAATTCAGGTTCCCTTGATTTTTTTCTTCGGGTTAAACCATGGGTATCCGGAAGCCGGCAAGAGCTGCGACTGGTCCGTTCAGGCCGCGTCGATCCACTATGGAGGTAAAGCACCCTCAGTGGTGGTTGTCTCCATTCTCAATTGTTTCTAAGAGAAGCTTTTATTATTTGAGAAGTAGTGAGCGAGGATAGTAGCAGGCGGGGATTGTGGTGGAGCACCGCTCTTTCATCAATTTATTATGCCTTAGCTCATTGTCATTGCGCCCAAGTAAAACCCGCTCCTATGTGATGATCAGTGGTGGATCTAATTTTTTTTTTTAATTTCAGGCAAATAACCTTTATTTTTTCTTTAAAAATGACAAATAAATTAGAAACTTTTTTAGTATCAAGCATATAACAGACATGTCCGGTTTCGAACCATCAGTTCTAGTGAACCAAGAATTTGTAACCGAACCAGCCCAAGGCCCGCTCCACCGTTCCAGTTATAGTTCTGGAACCGTCAGTCTCCCAGGTGGTTCAACTTTGAGTTCAAAACGGCTTGGATCTGGCAAAAAGATTTAAAAAATGAAAAGTTTACCAGAACCGGCATTTCCGGTTTCATGAAAGGTGAAACTTTAACTGAACTGTGTGGTCCACGGTTCGGGTTCTAGTTTCAACCGGTTTCTGACCTAGTTCGGTTCTGATTGGAACCACCAGGCCAGTTCCCAACTGGCCATATTTAATATAACCTCTATTTACAAAGAGAAAAAAGGCAAATAGGATGCGCCACCTCAGATTAATGCAGTTCCACCCTTGGTCGTCCTTGCATTTCGTGTCAGTCACCACCTCTAAACCAAGCCTCGCTGACTGCTTTGTTTTTTCCTAATAGGGTGTTTGATAAAACCGCCCGGGCCTGCAGTGCTGGAACTGAAGGTCCAATCCAAGGGGTGGGCGCTCTTTTGGGTACAAAAGCGAGGCCATGGGCCTCGCTTTCGAAAATGCAAATAGCACCCGCGTGTGAAAAGCATGAGGTACTGGGACTGCAGTCCCAGCACGACAGGCCCTAGCCTGGTGATCAAACACCCCTTAATGGAGCCTTGATCGCCTCAAGACCTTGCTTAAGGGGGGCAAGATTGGAACCCCTTGAAACAACCAAGCGATGGTAGATGAGCTACTTATTGCTCCACAGCTTCCTCCGATGCATCTGGCTTCTGTCTCTCCATTGTTACTGTTATTTCTCTTCCCCCAAGTGATCTCTATTTCTTGTGAATATCTTATCTGCAATGGAAAACTTGAAAATATGATGTATCTTATGCTATCTACCTTTGTTGATATTAGAAGCAAAATACAAATTGATGCAAATAGCAGTTTTATAAATGATACGATGACCTTTTATTGTCTGCAGATGTTTGGATTTTTGTATTAGAAAGCCTTTGATCTTAAGTTTTCTCTCTGTAGTATGCCGTGAGATTGTACAATCATCCGTGAGATCAACCGAACGAATTCATAATATGCTTGGCAACTGTTGCGCACATGGAGCAGAAAACCTAGGAAGAAGGCAACTGTTGCGCATATGTCTGTCCATGTGTATGGCTATTTTAATGCATGCTCTTCTTGATCATTTCAATTGCATCGAGTTCACTGGAACTTTGCAGGGACATTTGCTGTAAATATGAACTATTAACCAAGCAAATGTCCATGATAGGGGCATTTGCTGGAGATCATAATTTGCTTGGAAACTTACATTCACACTGCATAACCGAGGAGATATTTAGCTTAGCAATGCAAATTATATTTGTGATGGTGTTATCTTCACTGCTAACGGTATAGTTAACTATTACAAATCCGGTGTTTTCCAGCGATTCAAACTGCCGGGTAGACATGTCCAGTTCTTGCTTGGAACTGGAACCGAACTGTTGGTTCTGGTTCTAGATCCAGAACCATCTGGAAACCATAAAAAGGTCTTTTTATCTTTCTTTCTTTTTTAGAAAAGAGGGATTAATGAAGTTATGTTATTAAATGTTAAAAATATATATTAACTATTTAATGACGGTTTGAAACCACTAGTTTTGGTTCTAGTTCTTAACCAAATTCCAAATCACAAACCATAACCGAATCAAGTGGTCCCTGGTTCCAGTTTTAGTTTCGATCGGTTTGGTTCTAATTCGAACGACCTGAACTGGCCATGTCTACCACCACGAATAGTTCAAACTCTATAAAAAATTATGGTAAAAAATCACAAAACCCCTCGAAAATACATGAAAACCTCCTGAAAAATGCATTTCATACAACTATCCAAATCGTCAGAAATGTTCCATTTAAACATACTTATGAATTTAGGTGATGATTCGCAGCTTATATTTTTCTTTTGTTTATTAGATATAGATTGAAACTGGGAGGAATAGTTAGAAAAGATAATTGCGATGCAAATAGAGAGAAAGAAACACAATCCAGTTCATGCATGAAGAAAAGAGACATGCTACTAGCTAAAAGTAACTTTGGTTTTAACATATATATATATATATATATATATATATATATATATATATATATACCATTCCGTCTAGTGTGGGAAAAGGCTTAGTTGTTGTTGTTGTTGTTGTATATATATATATATATATACCATTGCAAAAAGATGCACATCATACCATTCAATGTGAAGTCAAACAAATTGGATTTTCCTAATCTCATTTAAATTGGAATAATTTGCGTAAACTAGATCAAGAGTTTTAGTTTCTCAATAACATGAGAAGCACATTTTACCACGAATAATTAAGAGTCTCAGTTTCAACTTTTTTGGCTTAATTAACAAGATTGTGTTCGGTCGATCTAGTTAGCAGTTCATCTCACATCAGCTTGGCTCATTCTAAGTGAGCGAATTACCGTTAAACAGCTTTACAGGTTAATGAAACCAGGGAAAAAATAGCTTTTATGACATAGACAAGTGAATATAGAACTAGGTATTTATGAATAATGGATTTTTTAAAGTTGGTTAGTAGTTTGAATGCGGCTCACTTATTTTAACTCTCGCAAGTAAGACATGACCGGTTTAAATCGGAACCGAACTGGCTGTGGAATCGGCAGTAACAGGAACTTGAAACTAGAACCAAAGATCTCTCGGTTCAATTATGGTTTATGATTTTTCGAAAATTGATGGAAAACTGAAACTGGAACTATGGTTCTAAACTGCCGCTTAGTAAGGTTTATATTTTTGTTCAACATTCATTCTCTGATGTTGCTTGGTGGCTCAAAAGAAAATGGAACTGACGGCTCCAGAACCAGAATTAGAATTAGCCTTGATCTATTTGTTGCCAGAAGAGACCGAAGCCTAACGCATGCACCATAGAAGGTTAAACTCCCACCACCAGCGAACAGCGATAGAGCCCCTGCCGTTGAGCTAATGCAGGGGGTAAAATTAACCATAAAAAATCTGTACTATACAGCATATTAATTATATGTCTGCTTTGATCCCTCAACAAAAATATCCAAATCCTGCATCAGCTCTCTCTCACCGCTGAACCACCATCAGTATCCACCACCACCAACACTACCAATAGCGTACCAAAGCAACTACAGAAGCCAGTACTACCACTACAACAACCGAGCAACCACAATATCCTAGCCAATTCCTCCTCTAGTGCCTACAATAAAGCATCTGCTGCCCTGACCTCATCGACGGTCATCACGGTATTTGTCCTCCTCACCGCCTTCTTCTTCATGGGCTTCTTCTCCTTCTACTTCCGCCGCTTCATCAACGACGCTTCCTCCTCCGCCACAGACGACTCCCGTCCTCGCCGTCATCGTGACGCTGGAATCCGTCAGTCCTCCGTACCCTGCGGAGGGCTTGATCAAGAAGTCGTCATCGCGCTCCCAACCTTCCCTCACAAGACCGTCTACGACGACTACGAGTCGTTGCTCTGCGCAGTATGCCTCGGCGAGTTCGAATCCAGTGACACGAAGAAACTGCTTCCTCTCTGCGGCCATTTCTTCCACGTCGAATGCATTGATTCTTGGCTCTTCTTACACAATTCGAGTCCACTCTGCCGCGCCAACCTCCTGCCTCCTCCACCGACGGCCAAATATGAGGCTCCGGCTGCCGGGTAGTAGCCCTAAAGCGAGGGTGTATTCCCGGCGGCCGGAGAGTCGTAGCGGGAGCTGTAGCTTTCGACAGTCAATATCTTTTTTGCTTCATCTGCTACGTCCTAATAGCCAATCAAATTCAGCGTTTCCAGTGGGGCCCTCTTATTTTGTTTTCTTGGTACCCACAAAATGCCCCGAGTCTGTCCTATGTGGCAACTGGCGGCGGGGGTGGGTCCTGACCGGACCTTCAATGAGGAACGGGTTCGGGTTCTCTTTTTCTCGGTAGGTAGAGAAAAGAAATTTGTCATCATACCTGAACCCAACCCTAAGCGGGTCAGGTATTTCCTTCTCCATCCCAGTTAGATTTGTCAGGGTTGCACCACGTCGGGTCAGTATTGCCACCCCTAGTGCAAGGATGGCAATCGGGCGCGTTTGTTGTCGCACCCGAACCGCACCGCATTAAAATCTTAGTGCTGCAATCCGATTCCCCCCACCCGCAGGCCTCAGGGTAGACAACCCTTGCCCACCACCCATTTGAAAACCCACCCGACACATGGACGGGTCGTGTTGGGTACCCCTATGTCAGGTATGGTCGCCTTTAGGGGAAGAAAGTCCCACCTTTGTATTGTCCTTAGGGGAAGAAAGTTCCATCATTCGATTGCATTGGTGTATATATGATCTTTCTTTAAGAATTGGCATTATGGATAAAAGAGGCCAAAGCCTTACACGTGCTTGCACGCCGGATTCAAACTCACCACATGCATCGTGGGACTCAGAGAGACCTGCCAGTTGAGCTGAGGATCTGCATGCAAACAACTGTATTTTATTGGTTTTACATATCGGTGCTCTTGTCGCGGCACCTTGAAACTTTCCAATTTTCCGGCCATGGAAGAACTACTGATGAAGGGTGAGATGTAGCCATGGCGGCATCCAATTTCTTAACTCCTGACCTTCAACTAATGATGACTTGGGGCCTAATTTACATGTGTGGAATCGCCAGGAACAATCTAACCCAACTTAAATGAAATGTGATAGCTTCTTTGGTTTACCATTCTGGAATTTGTTTATTTATCTATCTATTGACTCGACAACAGCATGGAAGAGGATCTTAGATTGTTTAGTGTTAGATCCGGAGGGTCCTTAATGCTTCCTTTATAATGACACGGAGAGAAAATGATACAGAGTTGATACACTCTCGTTCATACTACACCATTCATATCAATCTTAAGCATCCGGTTGAAAAAGTGAGTATATAGGACAAAAAAAGCAAGCAGCACAAAATACATATACTTTTTTGCCTTTTTAACAAACAACTCACTTTTTATTTTTTTATCTAGATCATCTACCCCTTCTAAGTTCAAATTAACATTGATAGCCTAGCATGAAAGGGATCCTAGCATCTCTCTCTCTCTCTCTCTCTCTCTCTATATATATATATATATATATATATATATATATATATATATATATATATATGTATGTGTGTGTGTGTGTGTGTGTGTGTGTGTGTGTGTGCGGATATGTGTGTCAACTTTCATTTCACTGTTGGTATGTTTCAACAAGTACATGAACCATGAGTAGGATAGCTGGCAACATTTGAACTGGGGGCGATGTTGATATCTTTCTCCAATCTTCAGAGCATGTTTGTGTACCATACAAACTAGATAGGGTTTAGAAAATGTATGTTCTTCTTTAGTCCCCATAAAAAAAATACAAAACTTATCTGGAAAAGCAATGACAAGTCCTGACCAGTGAAAAGAATTCGCCAATTTGGAAAACTAATTTCTGATCTGCCATTCGGAATGCATGAGTACCATCGAAACATGGATCTAAGAAAAGTGAAAATGTTAGAAAACTTGCAATATAAATGAAGAAATTGAGTAGATTGATGTTCATCAGCTGGCTATGATACAAGTGAACAAACATAAGCAAAATAAGTTTGGACTATCATTTACAGCTCCTTATATAAAAAAATGAAGATTGGACACAAGTACAACCATCATATTTCTCCAGTACCAAGAGGTTGCCTTGAATTGTCGCCTGAGCTCCATGCTTTATAGTCCTTTCCAAGCTGAGGAACACGCCACACGAATAAATTAACAATCATGTGAACCTAAAGCCAAAGTTCAACCACAAAACTGCAGCAAGATTTGCCGGCACCATGTACCGGCAAGATACTGCTTGCAAGATTCATTATGTGAAAGATGAAAGCTAATTAAATCTAATGCCAACTGATATCCTAAACCATAGGCAAGATAACAATTCAAAGCCAAATACCTTTTTGTACAGGCAACCTGGGGTTGAGAACCCTTCCAGATGCTTACTCAGGTATTGAACGGATATACAGGAAAGGAACCGACCCGCAAAGCCAGATGACTAGCCAATTTTTGTAGATAATGTCTTGGCTTTTTCAGAATGATCTCCGTATCACGGTAAGTTTTTAACAAGTCCCCTAGAACAGGGTTTTCGAATTTCTACACAACTAATTCACCAAAAATGTTGCTCTTTAACTATGGCGCAGAGTTTTCACCTGATACTAACCTCATATCACTAATTTAAATTTTGTTACATGAGGTCTTGTTCCTAAAATTTTGCCCAAGAGTCCAGTTAAATATGGCATATGCGCATAGGGTATACTATGATCATAATTTATGCTTGCTGTCTTGGAAACCAATAATGATCAAGTTGGCTGCATGATCAATTCAAGTGAGATTTTAGTTCAAAGTGACAGTAACAATAGGCTTTTCACATCAGGTGTTTGTATTGTGGCAGATTAATAGCATCCAGATTCCAGAGACATAATTATGCAAGAAAAAGAGAGAAAGCATTAAATGCTAAAACAATGGAAATGGTGAATATCAGTAGAATGGAAACTTTAATACAATACATGGGCAACGAGGCATCAGAACAGGTATTATCACTCTCTGCAATTGGATGAACTTATTACAAAAGCTACTATTGCAAAATTAAGCCAAGGAAAACCCCATCAAGATAAAAACTAAAAATGCTTGACAAACCTGTGCCAGAAACCGTGGCAGCATAACTTTTAGGAGCTGCTCCATAATTTGATTTCCACTAGCTTCTATCAGCCGTACAGGAATTGCACGAAATGCAAAAGGAATGTCAATGATAACCTGAAAGAGATCCATTACCAAGTGAGACAAAGGTGTTCGGAAAACATTCTTCCAATAGTAAGCGCTACTGCAACTAGTTAATTATTAAGTTGTCACCTCAATTTCAGTATCTGATACAAGTTCTTGCATGGTTGAACCATTACTGTTGATATTGCAGGATATTTTGTTCACCATTGAAGCTACATTCCGCAGCAAATATCAAATAAGTCTAAATGTGATGTGCACATTCCAAAGCAAAAGTTCTGCCTCCAAAATTGGAAGGTACAACTGATGAAAATAACTCCATGAAAACCAAAGAGAACATCTGAAAGACATCAAGAATTTCGCAGAGAAAGCAAGCTTCCATCAAAGTCGTGAAATGAAGATCATCAGTCATCCATGGAGCACAACAAAAAGCTAACTGTCTGAACAGGCATAGAAAAAGTTATCTGCAAGGAGAGGCGAAGAAAAAGCCAAGAAAACAGAACATAAAATCATTCAGTGGGAAACAGTGACAAAGAACTCTTCTGAAGGTGTTATCCACATTCCGGAGCAAAGATAGGAGTCCTCTCATTGAAGAGCTCCAAATCAAACAGGAATATATTGAGAAAAGTAATTTCAGGACTCAATACATGAGAAAAATAAATCTTTTTCTTTTGTGAAAGAAAGCACGCCTTTAGTTATGGGGGCACAGCATAACAAATGCAATTTCAGACTCAATACATGGGGAAAGTAAATCTTTTTCTTTTATGAAAGAAAGCAAGCCCTTAGAAGAAAAAAAGTATCCCCATAACTATCCCACAGAAAATGACTTGACAAGCTCACCACATTGGTCCTCTTTTTCGGAATGATGTAAGGTCTGTGGGTGCAATTCAATCTGGAAGTCTCCTCCTTGTTCGTCTATCTGCTATGATGCTATCCACGGATCAAACAACTTATTTCATTATGGTGCCCTAAACATTTATCTATAACTACAACCCCAGATACCCATATGGAAATCAGCAGTCACCACCTCCTTTCTTGCAATAGACAGCATATTGGGAAAGAGTGATGAAGCCCCATTAGTCAACATGTTCATACATCGGAATCACCTTATTTTAGATTCTTCTCACTTTCAACAGCCAAAGAGATTAAGCCAACCACCTCTCCAGAACCCTGAGCAGGATGTCCATGTTGGGTTACAATTCCAGCGACATGGCAGACTTTGGAGATTAAGCAACAAGACTCAATACTATTTCTCCTTGAACTGACAACAATCAATTGAAACGATTTACTCTATATACCTCAATATCCTAGCATCCAAGTCCAAGCCCGGCTATTGGACACCAAGGAAGGAAACAAAGAACGTGGGGCATCTTATCATCTTTTAGCAGTAGGAGGAGGAGGTGTACCTTCAATTTATTTGACTGTTCCCCCTCCCTCCCTCCCTCCCCAAGTCAACTACCGTCTTCCTAGAAAGAGAAATTGTGGTGGATGAATGACCGCAATGCACAAAAGATTCTTTTTTTGCCACTTCCTTTCCTCCCTCCTTCTCAGTACCATCTTTCTATAAAGAGAATGCAGCGGATGAAACACCTCAATGCACAAGAAGTTCTTTTTTTCCCTCTCAATACTCAGGAACATGATCTTGTTCCTACAAAAACGGAAGTAGTGAAGACAACAAGTTATTCCATGTCCATCTATTGCATGTCTCCAGCTTCTTGCCAATATGCTATAGGTGTTCTATCCATACTTCACAAGTCTTGCAAAAGAATCTGGTGAAGCTCTTAGATACTCTAGGCCATGCTCGGATCCAAAATAGTGGGAAAACTGTTAAGGAGGGACAGCTGAGGCTACCAGGCACCAGAGCCACTAGGGTCAATAAAACCCAAGGCCACACGGGCAATCAGGGCCCATGGAGTCCAACGGCTCTCAGTTGCTGCTCTATTTCATTTATAAATATCACTCTTTGTATATAATAAATGCATGTGAAAAATCAAGCCTTATATGGCTAATTGTGTATAGATTATATGATAATTTCCATAAAAGGAATGCAGAAATTTTACCTGTTTTCTAGCATTGTTTTCTTACATGGTATCAGAGTCGATAAAGCCATTGCAGACCGTCGTTGATGGTGGCACATTCACAAGTGGATGGTTATTGGGTTAGAGACTACAAAGCTGGAGACTGGAAGAACAAGTGCTACCGTTGTGGTCAAATTGGTCACACATAAAGGAATTGCCAACACTACCGCTGTGTAACATTGATGTTGATGGGCAGTTGTGGATGGCAACGGAGTAGGTTGATGGTTATGATGGTCAAGGAAAAACAGAGGAAGGGAGGCCGATAGGCAACAACAGTGATTGTTCGAGGATGGTGTTGAGGGTGAAGAGAACGGCGATCTGAAGCTGGTGGGTGTGGTGTCTATCACTAGGATTTGAAGCCGGAGAATCTCCTTGACGAGAACGGTGATTCGAAGGTGTCTCATTTCGGTCTCAGTGGCAGCAAGACGAACTTTTTAACACATTTTGTGGAACTCCGGTGTATGTCGTGCCGAAAGTGCTCCCCCTAAAGGGATACGATGGTGCAAAGATGGACATATGGTGCTACAAAGTCATTCTCTTCCTTATCAAAGCGATAAAGCTTCAACAGATCGAGAAGGGCGTCTTCATCCTCCTTGTCGGTGGTGACAGCAACCTTTTCAAGTTTAATGATCATAATGTTATGGTGATGTATCAAAAGATCTACAAACTTGAATTCTGATGTCCGAGATGGTTCTCTCCGAAGCTCATGGAGAATTGGTGGTTCAAGAAGGGTTTCAAGCATGTGAAGTTCTACATCAAGAACGATCATCTCCAACTACGCAAGGCATCGGTAGAAGTGATAGGAAATGCACCGGATACAACCGATGGTTCTCGATTTTTCGGGGTTGTACTCGATTAACGGCTACGGGCACGAGCTGCTCAATGGACATCTTTTGATCTTAAGGGAAAAACGCAGAAGAAGAGAGGGAAAGAAGAAAAGAAGGAAGAAGTAGATTGGTCGGCCGATGATGGTTGAAGGTGAGGTCTTCACCGCATACATAGTGAGAGAGAGTGGTCCTTCAAGAGAGAGGGGGGAAATGTTGTGAGGGAGAGAACAAGAGAGAGTGGAAAGATGTAGGAAGCGGTGGTAGGAGATGGTCTCTCTGCTGAACACAGAGAGAGGGTGTGAGAGAAAGGGAGAAGGTTCTTTGCTGGAGAGTGCGAGGGATTGCATATGAAGAGGGTGGGTCAGGTCCTCGATCAGGTTGTGGTTTTGGATCTCTTGTGTAGCCACTATCAAATATAATGTAAACAATCAAGAAATAAGAGATTGAAAGATTGAAGATGGAATGGAGATGCGATTGGCAAACCTTGGAGCCGCGACACACCCTCTCTCTCTTTCTTTTCTTCTATTCAATTTGAAGTTGTTGGTAGGGTTTTTCCCCTTTAAACACCAGCATTACACTAATCTAAATTACATAAGTACCATCAATGAGTCTAATTTATAGGTACATTTAAAAACAACTACTTAAGTAACTAAACAACTAACAAAATAACAACTAAGCCTTTTCCCATACTAGACGGGGTCGGCTACATAGATTCTTTGTTTCCACAGAGCTCTATCATGTGTCATGTTAGCAGTTAACTCACAATAAGCTAGATCATTCTTTATTGTTTCTTTCCAACACTTTTGTGGTCGTCCTCTACCTCTTTTAATACTTTCCACATTTAGTTTTTTATACCTTCTTACAGGTTCTTCTTATATTCTTTATATATGTCCAAACCATCTTAAACGATGTTCTCTCATTTTATCCTCTATTGGTGTCACTCTTAATTTATTTCTAATAACCTCATATTGTATAAAGAAAATAAAGAAACTATACAACTAACACTATCGAAATTGACTATAAATTATTGTGTGTGGAGAGTCTTCCTTGTGTATTGTTAACATTCTTCCTCTCTTCTAACACTCCCCCTTAGGTTGGGTTAAATATTGGTGTTATACCCAACTTATCACATAATTTAATCAATAGATTTTTGTTAAGTGCTTAACATATCAACGCATTGATCTTCTGACTTCACATGTTAAAGTTTGAATTATGATGTACTCACACAGTCTTTGATAAAATGACAATCAATTTTTATATGTTTGGTTCTTTCGTGATACACTGAATTAGAGACAATCTGTCTCGCTGCCTTGCTATTACAATACACTGAAATAGTTTCTTTCATGCTATACCTGATTTCCATTAATAATGATCGCAACCACTTACCCTCACAAATGACAAAAGCAATGACCCTATATTTAGCTTCAGTTGTAGATCTTGTCACAACTAATTGTTTCTTGCTTTTCCAAGAGACAATGTTGCCTCCCACTAAAGTCACGTTTCATGAAGTAGATTTCCTATTATCTTTGCAACCTGCCAAATCTGTATATGTATAAATTTTAATTTTAGCGCAGTCATTTGCTTTGTATACTATCCCATATCCTGGTGTACATTTTAGATATATGAGAATGTGAAATACAGTATCCATATGATTCTTAGAAGAATTTTGCATAAAACAACTTAGAATTCCCACTACATAGGCAATATTTGGACGTGAAATTGTTAGATATATCAATTTGCCAACTAATTGTTGGTATCTAACTACATTAACCTTATCTTCTCTATCATCAACTTGTAGCTTCTGATTCACATCAATAGGTGTATAAATCGGCTTACATTCCTGCATCTTAGTCTCTTATAGTAGATCTAGTGTATTTTTTTTGCTCAAAAAGGTATTGGTAGAATATGCCACTTCTATACCAAGGAAGTAATATAGCTTACTGAGATCTTTAATGTCAAAAAAACGATGGAGTTCCAGCTTTAATCTTTGTATTTCTTCCATGTCATCCCCTGTCTCTCACTATAATGTCAACAACATACACAAGTAATAATGTTAGTTTTTCTCTTCTTTTAATGAATAAGGTGTGATCACTTACTCTTTTTATAGCCTAAGTCAATAATACTATTGCTAAATTTTTCAAACCATGCTTGAGGCGATTGTTTCAGCCAGTGTTGTCCGTATCGCACCGTATCGTACGATACGGTGCGATACGTATCGTATTGTGGGCCACCACGATACGATACGGGCCCCCGTATCGCAGGTGCGGGCGTATCGCACCGTATCGTGCGATACGGTGCGTATCGCCCGTATCGTACGATACGGGCGATACGCCCTGGGACCCTTATAAAGGGTCCCGGGCCGAGGGAAACCCGCGATTTTTCGCGGGTTTTCTCTCTCTTTTTGAGTTCTTCAAGCTCCCTAAGAGTCGGTTTTCGCCTCCTTGGTGTTCAAAGCTCTAAAATCGTGCCCTACGGTGTCCGTCCAAGCCTCCAAACTCGGATTTAGGTATATTTTTAATGTTTTTTTCCTTTTTTTCCTTTATATTTATTGTTTTTTGTGTTATTTCGGGTTTTTTTTTTGAATGACAAAATATGAAGTTATTAAGTGTGTGTATACGATTTTTATTGCATTCATGAAGTGGGAGACACTCGATTTGAGTGTTATTTGAAGATTGGGGATTTACGAAGTGCTTTTATTTTCAGGTTTTTTTTTGAATTAAAGTACTCCATTGAGATGGCAGGAAGGGGTGGTAGAGACTCTCATTCAAAGTCTGATGATCCGGCATGGCAGTGGGGTATACCAGTTGAGGGTTCAAGGTTAAAAATCAGATGTTTATTTTGTGAAAAGGTGGTTAGTGGTGGAATTTCAAGGTTGAAACACCACCTAGCAGGAACCAGGAAAGAAGTTGCTCCATGCACAGGCAGAGTTAGAAGTGTGCCAGAAGGTATTAAATGGCAATGCTTGCAGATGATTGAGAGCATACAGGAAAGGAGACAACAAAAGGATGATTTCCAGATGTGTGAAGAAGCTGATGATGCTACTGCCACTGGAGTTGGATTCACTGATAGTCCTTCAGATGCTAGAACAGATATTGGTAGTAGCAGTTCGCGAGCACCTAGCAGAGGAAAGAGGGTTGCATCTGAAGACTTTGGAGGTGGCAGAAGAGGAAGTTCAGGAAGGAGTAGAGGAAGAGCTTCTTCTTCTAGCATACATTCGTTCTTTCCTCCTTCCACTACACCTGGTGCTCAGCCAGGAATTCGTGCTGCTATGGCTTCAGAACAACTGCACGATCAAGCAGACCTTGCAGTGGGCAGATGGTTTTATGATACATGCATTCCATTTAATGCAGCAAACAGTTTTCATTTTCAAGCAATGGCAGATGCAATTGCTAACATTGGTCCAGGATACAGGATGCCCTCTTATCAGAAGTTGAGAGGGAAGATATTAGATCAGACCGTGATTGAAGTGCAGCAATATTGTTCGACTTTGAGACAATCGTGGAAGGAAACAGGATGCACTATCATGGCAGATGGATGGACCGATAGGCGAGGAAGGACATTGCTAAATTTCTTGTATATTGTCCTAAAGGACTCATGTTTTTGAGATCTCTAGATATGTCAGAGGAGAGGCACACTGCAGAGATCCTACGAGAGGAATTTGATAAGGTTATACAAGAGGTTGGGCTAGAAAATGTAGTTCAATTGATTACAGATAATGCAGCTAACTACAAAGCAGCCGGAAAGGAGTTAGCTGATATTTATGGGACTTTCTACTGGACACCATGTGCAGCCCATTGTTTAGATCTCATCCTCGAGGACATCGGTGAGATGGATGAAATAAAGGCAGCAACTGAGTGTTGCCAAGATATTACAAAATTTATTTACAACCATGCATTTGTTTTATGTATGATGAGGAGATACACAGAAGGTGCAGAGCTTCTTCGCACAGCTGCAACTCGGTTTGCAACAAACTTCTTATCTGTACAGAGTATTGTGAGACAGAAGCAAGCTTTAAAGAGAATGTTCTCCTCAGATGAGTGGCAACAATTTGCAGAGTTGCCACAAAACAGAAGGAACAGAAAGTTAAATGAGATTGCAGAAACGGTTTTTAGAAGTTCATTTTGGAATGCATGTATCAGATTATTGAAAATTACTTGTCCTTTAGTGAAAGTTTTGAGATTGGCTGACAGCGAGGAGAAACCATCTATGGGCTACCTTTATGAATCCATGGACAGGGCAAAAGAAGCAATCAGAAATAACTTTAATGGAAAAAAAAGAGATTATGTGCCCGTGTGGAAAATAATTGATAGTAGATGGAATAAACAATTGCATCAGCCTATTCATGCAGCAGCCTACTATCTAAACCCATCATTGAGGTACTCAGCAACCTTCAAAAGGGACGGTGAGGTTAATCGAGGAATCATTGAATGCATCGACAGATTAGTCCCTGATGAGAGCATAGTAGATGCGATACATCGAGAAATGGAGATATATGATAATGCTCTTCACTTGATGGGTTTGCCTGTTGCAATTCGCAATCGCTCTACGATGCGTCCAGGTACATTGTTTATTTTCATATTTAAGTTGCATCTTACATTACTGTGGATTATTATGTCTCTAATGTTTATATTTTTTTTACAGATGTTTGGTGGAATAGGTTTGGAAGTGATTGTCCAAACCTTAGAGATTTTGCAGTTAGAGTCTTAAGCCAAACCTGTAGTGCAACAGGTTGTGAAAGAAATTGGAGTGTTTTTGAACACATCCATACAAAAAGCGCAACAGGTTGGAACACAAAAGGCTTAATGATTTGGTTTATATTCGTTGTAACATGCGCCTTCGTGAAAGGTAATGTTGTATTACTTTCAAATTTTCAATTCGATATTATTTAACTTCAGTTTTTAATTGTTAATATTACTTACTAATTGTTTATCTTTGTTTGTGTCGTAGGCAATTAAAAAAAGTAAATAGAGAAGAAAGTCAGTTCGATCCAATAAGTTTGGATAATTTTGATATATTAGAAGATTGGGTTATGGAAGACACTGAAGAAAATGCCCTCCTAACAGAGAAGACGTTGCCTGGATTAATTTGGAAGGAGCGCAACAACATTATGGAGATGAAGAATTTGATTTTGAAGAAGAAGGTGTGGGCGTGGCTGATGATGATGAGGATCTGCAACAAGGAGAAGATGAAGATTATTTAGTTGATGATCCTGATTACAATTTGTAAAATGTAACATTATATGTAACTGTAGTGTACTGTAAAGTGTAAACTATGTCTGTATTTTATTTTTTGGATTCAAAATATATAAATTTGGATGCAATTGTTCAATGTTGAATGCTCAATCTGTACTAAACTTACATTATATGAATTTAAAGCAATTATCAGATTTTTCCTGATTTTTTCTTGATTTTTTTCGATTTTTTTCGATTTTTTATTAATTTTTAATTATTTTTATATTATTTTAATATTAAAGTACGATACGATACGATACGATACGCCCGTATCGTGGAACCCAGCGATACACGATACGATACGCGTCAGACAACACTGGTTTCAGCCCATAAATCACTTTTTTCCAAACCTGCAAGAATGCATTCTTCACATCAAGTTGCCACATAGTCCATCCTTTTTTAGTAGCAATACTAATTATAACTCGTACGTATATAAGTTTAGCCACTGGTGCAAAAGTCTTTTCATAGTCAATCCCATTGGATTGACTATACCCACGAGCCACTAGTATGGCCTTATACCTTTCTAATGTCCCATCTGATCTAAACTTGATGGTATACACCCACTTGCAACTTAGTACCTTTCTTCCTACTCGTAAATCACTAATAGTCATGTTTGTTTCTTTTTCAAAGCCTGTAATTCATACTTCATTGCTTCTACCCAATGTGTATATTTCGATGCTTCGAAGAAGTTCATAAGAATTTGATAGGATTCAACATTTAAAATAAAGTTGTGATAGTTTAAAGATAACCGATCATATGACAAAAATTGAGAAATAGAAAACTTAATGCATGACCTTTTACCTTTCCTTAATGCGATATGAATATCCAGCTCATTTGCATAATGTTCTTCCATAGTTTCAGCCTGGTGATCTAAGGTAGGATCTTCCCCTTGGTCCATGGAGTTTAAAGGATTGGGCACTATTATCTTCCTCTCCCCCTTTTTGTATAACTTCAGTTCTTTCACTTCCATCAACTTTTCTTCTTCCCCATTCTTGTCCACTTCCACTCCCTCATCGTCTAAGATATATATAGGGAACACTTGTTCTTCCGTAGTAAAGTTAGGAGACTCATCTTTACTTTGGAAATAGGGAGTGGTTTCAAAAAATGTAACTGAAACATACTTTTTTTGTGTTTTAAGATCATAGCACACATACCCCTTTTTTCGCTTGAGTAACCAAGAAATACATACCTAATGGCCCGTGGATCTAGCTTATCTCGAAAGTGAGCATGTATATGAACAAAACATAGACACCCGAAAATACGTGGTATAATGTGAAATGGTTTATCTCCAGGCCTTGAAAAGGAGATCTACTTGATATAACAACTAAGAGTAGTCTATTAATAAGATGAACTATTGTGAGAATAGGTTCGGGCCAAAAGAATTTAGTAACATTGTACTATAGAAGAAGTGTCCTTGTCACCTCTAGAATATGTCTATTTTTACTTTCAGCAACTCTATTTTATTGAGGAGTATAGACACAAGACGTTTGATGTAAAATGCCTTGCAACTGGAGGTAATTCTTCAACTGAGTATTAATAAACTCACCACCATTATGAGACTTCAGAGGTAATTCTTCAATTGAGTTTCTATAAGTTTATGAACAATGGGAAAAGATAGATGAGACTTCAGACTTGGATTTCATAAGATAAACAAAAGTAAGTATGGAATAATCATAAATAAAAGTAATAAAGTATTTGAAATTGCCGAGGAAATGCATTAAACATGGACCCCATATATCAGAGTGAAATGGAATAGATGACTTGGACTCTCTACTAGGAAAGCATGTTACAAAAAACAAGTGCAGCCACTTTGTGAAAGAGCATACAGTTGATAATGAAGTCAAGAAGGTGTTTGATCTCCTTTGGGGCATAACTCCTGAATATGAGCAGATTAAACTCAATATTTTGAGTAAGGAGGGGTTGTTTGAGTAAGGAGAGGATGCCATCAGTCGAGATTGTATACTCTCTCATATTGAGAGAAGAAGATAGAAGGAATCTCGAGAAAGGAGAAGCAACTTAAACAGAAAAGATGACATTTGCTTGAAGAGGATGATTTTAAGTGAGGAAGAAACCCTACTAGAGGAAAAGGGGTTGGTCGTTTACAAAATAATTATGAAAGAAATAAGTTGCGGTGTTCGTATTGTGGAAAAAGGAGACACACTCATGCTCAATGCTGGAAAATCATAGGCAGACCAACATGTGATAAGGACTTTAGAAATCGACCAGCAGATTATAAAGACTCAGGGAATCATATGACAGCAAATACAGAGAAGCAGACACATTCCTCATCACTTATGAAATGGTATAACTAAAAAAACTTGCTGAAATTGAGTAAAGACTGAGTGAGCAACCATCTACTTCTTCTTATTCTCAGAAAAGTGAAGTGAGCATTTCTACTTATATCATTAGTGGTAACTCCTTTCTAATTGAATCTAATTTTTTGGTGATTGATTCTAGGGCTATAAATCATATTATGGGTAGTAAAAGTCAGTTTACGAAGTATGAATCAACAACTACACCATAATATGTTAAAGTTGCATATGGTTCACTAGTTCTAATAGAAGGAAAAGGCGTAATTCAGTTTGAAAATTTCACGCTAAATTCTATGGTATACATTCATAAATTTCCAATCAACTTATTATCAGTTAGTTCTTTGACTCGAGACTTGAACTCATAACTTTCTCTCCTAGTGGATGTATTTTTTAGGATCTAAGGACAAAAAGAACCTTTGGTCAGTGTGAGCTAAGGAATGGGCTATACCTACTCCCTGAAAATCAGCTATCAACACAGAAAAGAGCATTGACAGCTACTACTGAGGCAAAGAAGTTAAAGTTATGGCATAGTAGATTGGGACATTTATCCATTTCTAAAATAAGAAAGTTATTTCATTTAGAAAATCCATAGTATTCACTAACCGATATGTTTTCTTGACGACATTTTCTTATTTTCTCAAGAATGTCATATTCTTTTGCTATATTCCTTTGTCTTGAATCAGCCATGAGCTCATATCTTCCTTTGTCCATCATTCATACTCGTTACTATTTTCACTACGACATATCTGATTTTGATTGATAAAACCTAGTTTTCCTCTAGATTTAAGGACAAGTTCTATAGATCTTGCCCATTCCTGATAGTTATGTCCAATCAATTGAATGTTGGTCAATTTTCTGGTCACTTCCAAGACTAGATGGTAATACTTCTCATTCAACTTGTTGTCCATGATTTCTATAATAATCTTGAACAAAAACTATGTTTACTCACTTGATTAACTTTATGACAAGTCAAAATTGTGTTTCCTTCTTTGTGGTTGTGTGTGGTTGCGAGAAATCGCCATTTAAGGCTCTGATACCATGTCAAATATAACGCAAACAATCAAGAAACAAGAGATTGAAAGATTAAAGATGGAATGGATATGCAGTCAGCAGACCTTGGAGCCGCTGCACACCCTCTCTCTTTTTTCTTTTGTACTATTCAATCTGAAGTTGTTGGTAGGGTTTCTTCCTTTCAAACACCAGCATTACACTAATCTAAATTACATAAGTATCATTAATGTGTCTAATTTACAGGTACCTTTAAAAGCAACTACTTAAGTAACTAAACAACTACTTAAGAAAATAAAGCATAAACTATAAAATACCATTATCGAAATTGACTATAAACTGTTGCATGTGGAAAGAGTCTTCCTTGTGTACTACTGCAACCTTCTTCCTCTCTCCTAACAGCCACCTGTGACCTCCTGATGTGCTTGTTAAAGCCCATGCTTAAGTTGACATTGTGCGGGCTCATCGGGGGAGAACCAGCAGCCCATGGACTTGGCCAAGTAAGGTCGTTGGACCACTTTGAACGACTCCTTTGGCTTCATTTGGGCTTTTGGCTCTCATCTAAGGTCGAAAATGGTAATAGAGAAAGATTGGGGAAAGTTATTTTTTGTCATTCTGATATAAGCAAATAAGGTGTGCTCTTTCCAACTTATTTATTTCTAACATTTATTGGATCAATTGTTTGGTGTCTCGTTTATAAAATAATATGGTTTGTTTGTGTTTGTTAGACAATAAGTTTCATCTCTTTATATGATTAAGATCTCCGTATTGTGGCAATATATCACTTTTGTTGGCCTTTTGTTGCTTCATGTTGTTGGCTATTGGTTAGAGATGAGTCAATGTTTAAAGATGCACTTATTCTTATTTGATAGTTTGTGATCTTCATAACTTTAACGTTGTATTTTCATGTGATTAAGATCTTCATGTTGTAGTTATATGTCACGTTTTTTGCTTTTTGTTGAATACCTTTGTGATTAAGGTGCTTCATGTTGTTGGATATTGGTTGGAGATGAGTCAATATTGAAAATGCACTTATTGTTATCTTGATAACCTTGTGCTTGATACAAATATTTGAAAATAATGCATAAAAAGAGTCTTGCCTTAAGTATTGACTATTAATTTGGTATATTTTTAGCATTTTGTGAGAGTTATAAAAATTACATTCAAAGAATTCTTGTTTTTTTAGACAAAACTTTTATGTTGAAAATATTCTTAAAAAATATTAAGTTTATTATAAATCTTTTCATATATATATTTAAAACATATTTTGATAATCTTGGTGGATTATCTTATTATTCTTGGAATCATAGAATCACGTTTGAGATTGTGAGTTATTTAAAGGCCTTGATATGTGATTATTTTGGATGGTTTGAGTTTAGCCTTAAAGCTTTTTTTATTACTTTGGATGATTCGAGTTTAGTCTTAAAGCTCGAGTTTGAGCTTAGCCTTACAACTTGTTTGATTAGGATGGTTGAGTTTAGCCTTAAAGCTTGTTTGGTATACCAAAGCCTTTTTATAATATCATGAGTTTATGATGATTCATGAAATTATTTGTTATATTTGACAATCCTACTTAGATATCAATGTTTTCCATTAAAGAACTTGTTTGAAAACCTATTGTAGTTATGGATCTTAATACTTTTGTTAAAGTTTTATTCTAAGTTTTTTTTCACGTATTAAAATAAAGTATTGCAACTCCGCCCATGTAAGGGATCACCCTTGCATTGCCGGTCCCAAGCCCGGATAAAGGAGGAGGGTTGTGTTAGGCTTCCGACAGCCAGCGTAAAACTTCGTCGGATTTTTACAACATGGATTACAAAAATTACGAGCATTGCTTTGGGGCATCCCCGCCTAGCGACGTGCTGCAGAGCCCGAATGCAGTAAGAAGTAAGCAAGGGCCACTACATTTTCGCCCAAATGTAGTGAATCAATTGCAGAGAGGGTTCCCACATCATGGACGGGTGTGGGTAAAGAAGTTAGTCCCGCTACATTGCCGCCCGAATGTAGTGAAAAATTTTCAGAGAGAGTCTCCGCATTTTGATTATAGACGGATGCGGGGGGTAAGGAAGCTAGTCCTAGATAATATAATAAGATTCGTATTGGTTCTTGGAATATCGGAACATTATCGGGTAAGCTAATGGAGGTGGTAGATACTATGATTCGGAGAAAGATTCATATTCTATGTTTACAAGAGACAAAATGGGTTGGAGAAAAAGCAAAGGAGATAGAGGATACAGGTTTTAAATTATGGTACTCAGGTAAAGAAAAGGCCCGAAACGGAGTTGGTATTATCATAAATAAAGATTTAAAGGAGAGTCTAGTAGACATACAACGATATGGTGACCGAATCATGACATTGAAATTAGTGTTAGGAGGAGAGGTTTTGAATATAGTTTGTGCTTACGCACCCCAAGTAGGACTAGAAGATAGTATAAAGACAGTTTTTTGGGAAGAGTTAGATAAGGTGTTTCAAAAGATTCCACAAAGGGAGATGATTTGTTTAGGAGGAGATTTAAATGGACATGTCGGTAAAGAGGCATTAGGATATCAAGGGATTCATGGAAACTTTGGTTATGGGGATATAAACGAGGAAGGTAGGGAGATTTTAAATTTTGCTATGTCATTTGATCTCTTTATAGTCAATACAATCTTCAAAAAACGAGATGAACATTTAATTACTTATAAGAGTGGCTTATCACAAACACAAATTGATTACTTTATTTGTAGAAAAAAAGATAGAGCGTGTTGTAAAGATTGTAAGGTAATTCTAGGAGAAAGCTTAACCACCCAACATCGACTTTTAGTTATGGATTTACAAATAAAAAAATGGACAAAGAAGAAAAGAGTGCATCGAGCTATTCGGACTAAATGGTGGAACCTCAAAAGCGAGAAAGAAGATATATTTAAACACAAAGTCCTTCAAGGAGATGTTTGGAATTATGTTGGCACACCCTCTGATATGTGGAACAATATGGCTATACATATTAGAAAAGTGGCGAAAGATGTGTTAGGTGTATCTAAGGGAGGTGTACCGGCACAAAAAGAAGCTTGGTGGTGGAGTGAAGTAGTACAAAATAAAATCAAGAAAAAGAGGGCATGTTACAAATTACATTATGCTAAGAAAACTAGTGAAACCTTAGAAGCTTATAAGAAAGCAAAGAAGGAAGCAAAAAAGGCCGTTAGTGAAGCAAAAGCTAAGATTTGGGAGGACTTATATAAAAAACTCAACTCAAAAGAGGGTGAAAGAGATATTTTTAGGATAGCTAGGGCTAGAGATAAGAAAACTAAAGATCTTAATTAAGTTAGATGCATAAAAGGCGAGGATGAAAAAATTCTAGTGGCAAATGATGATATAAGAAATAGATGGAAAAACTATTTTTATAATCTTTTTAATGAAAATAAAGATGTTAGTATTAGTTTAGGAGATTTAGCCAAGTCATAAAAGTATATAAACCACAATTTCTACCGACGTATTCAAAAGAATGAAGTCAAAGAGGCTCTTAAACATATGAAGAGTGGTAAATCGGAAGGACCAGATAATATTCCTATAGAAGTTTGGAAAATACTAGGAGAAATAGGAATCACTTGGCTCACAAGACTATTTAATGAAATATGGAAAAACCAAAAGATGCCCGAGGAATGGAGAGCAAGTACACTTATACCCGTATATAAGAACAAGGGAGACATTCAAAATTGTGCGAATTATCGAGGTATCAAGTTAATGAGTCATACTATGAAATTATGGGAAAGAATTATCGAACGTAGGTTAAGACAAGTATCAAGTACAACAGAGAACCAATTTGGATTCATGCCAGACAGATCTACTATTGAAGCGATTCACCTTTTGAGACGTCTTATGGAACATTTTAGAGCAAAAAAGAAAGACCTTCACATGGTATTTATTGATCTAGAAAAAGCTTATGATGGGGTACCGAGGGAGGTTCTTTGAAGAACTTTGGAAAAAAGAGGTATCCCATTGACATATATTAACCTTATAAGAGACATGTATGATGTGCAAAAACATGTGTGAGGACTCATGAAGGAACGACAGACTTCTTTGAAGTTAATATTGGGTTACATCAAGGATCAACTTTAAGTCCATACTTATTTATAATGGTGATGGATGAGTTAACAAAACATATTCAAGATGAAGTACCTTGGTGTATGTTATTTGCAGATGACATTGTATTAGTGGAGGAGTCTAAGGAAAAAGTTAATAGAAAATTGGAACTATGGAGAGAAACATTAGAAAGCAAAGGCCTCCGACTTAGTAGAACAAAGACAGAATATATGGAATGTAAGTTTGATCATTTGGTTACTTCAGAGGACATGGAAATTAAAATTGGCACACATTGCATTCCCCAAAATGTAAGTTTTAAATACCTAGGGTCAAATTTTCAGAGTGATGGAAGAATTGATGGAGATGTTACACATAGAATTAATGCTGGTTGGTTAAAATGGAGAGGAGCATCAGGTATTTTTTGTGATAAGAAGATACCATTAAAGTTAAAAGGTAAATATTATAGAGCAGCAATTAGGCCTGCCATGTTTTATGGTTCTAAGTGTTGGGCAGTTAATCATGTACAAAAGATGTCTGTGAAAGAAATGAAGATGTTGAGATGGATGAGTGGTCATACAAGAAAAGACCGTATACATAATGTGGTTATTAGAAACAAATTAGGAGTGGCACCAATAGAGGATAAAATGAGAGAATATCGTTTAAGATGGTTTGGACATATAGAAAGAAGATCAAAAGAAGAACCTGTAAGAAGGTTAGAAAAACTAAATTTGGAAAGTATTAAAAGAGGTAGAGGACGACCACAAAAGTGTTGGAAAGAAATAATAAAGAATGATCTAGCTTATTGGGAGTTAACTGCTAACATGGCACACGATAGGGATCTGTGGAAACAAAGAATCCATGTAGCCGACCCTGTCTAGTATGGGAAAAGGCTTAGTTGTTGTTGTTGTTGTTGTATTAAAATAAAGTATTGCAGAACAAACGTAAACTTGGGCAAAGAAAAGAAAAGAAAAGCATTAGAGAGAGATATAAGACACCAATCACTCTCTAGCAAATTGTGAGTTGACACATTGTCAGTTTGGGGGGGTGTTAAGAAGGGACAACTGCGGCTATGTTGCTGCTCTATTTCATCTATAAATACCACTCTTTGTATACAATAAACGCGTGTGAAAAAAAAAGCCTTGTATGGCTGATTGTGTATAGATTATATGATAATTTTAATAAAAGGAATGCATGAATTTTACCTGTTTTCTAGCATTGTTTTCTTACTAATAATGTCCATCTATTGCATGTCTCCAGCTTCTTGCCAATATGCTATAGGCGTTCTATCCATACTTCACAAGTCTTGCAAAAGAATCTGGTGAAGCTCTTAGATACTCTTGGCCATGCTCAGATCCAAAATAGTGGGAAAAACAATACGGAACTTGATAACCTGTGCTTTGCTAGGACAATTCCACATGCAAAAGAAAGATAGCTTCCAATCATAATGAGATCTCCCTAACCATAGATAGAATCTTCCATTCTCCACCAATGAGCTACACCAACATACCCAACTGGAGTGGGAGACTAATATTTTTAACAGGTAGGTTCCCAGTTTCCAACACACGAACAAAAAATACAGACGACTCATTTAGTCCAGGAGTATACAGACCTGCCTGAAAAAGCACTGGGAGGTGAAGCCCCAATACACTTATAGAGAGTAGTAGCATTGTTGATTGGCTAGTTAAATCAAGCTTATCTCGACCCTCAGGTGATGAAGAGTTTGCTACATCCCCTTCCCCTCTAGCGAGGCTGGTGGAGGAGGAATCCTCAGGATGTTGGCCACGCACCAATTTCCCTTTGGTTCTCAGCTCAGTCCCTTCTCAATCAAAGAAAAAGGGAAATGTCCCATCTCAACAGAAGCAATACTCAATAGATAAATTAGAGCAGTAGCAAACGACAAACTGAACGAAGGATCAGTCTGATTCACCTATGCCAAATCCAAAGTGGGACAACTGTTTGGAACATAGCTTTATTACACATACACATGTCGGTGTGTGTCTAGAAGCTATAAAACTCAAATATAAGTATGTATATTACGCAAGAGATAACTCTAGAAGGGGAAAGAAAAACAAAACCAGGTCCACTTATTCGTTGTCAAATCAAATATGGGGGAATTATTTGAATTACTACAGAAAATCTATGGAAGAATTAATTATCACCACAAAGAAACAGAAAACAGAGGCACCGTTTGGTACCTGAAAATTTTGCGTTCTGTTCCACCACAATCGGAGAACCTTCCAGCTACCAGCATAAAAAAAGAACAGAAAACCCAGAGAGAGTTCAAAAGAGAAAATAAGCAAAAGAGAAGAGAATGGTCAAAGAGATCCAATTGGATTATGTCTGAGAGTAAAAAAAAAATCAAATCAAAGACATACTTTGCATGACAAGAGGCTAATGCAGCACCCGTTAGTCTCTTCTTCAACTCGCACCATCAGAACAGGGCACACTTCGAAATTGAAGAACTTGAATCTGTAAACATAGCACTGAAACGTGTTGTCATCGATTCTCTCGATGCGTTCGGCATCCAACACCGAGTATTGACTAGCAGGCAATCTCATATACTCATCTACACAAGACACAAGTGGGTGGTGAAGATTAAACTAAACCATCTACGCAAAAAAAAAGGGGTAGTAGTGATTAAGCAGAACCAACTAAGAAGAAGAGAAATCGAAGAGAGTGGCTTTGTGGGTGTCGTTTATACCGAGTGGACGGTGGAGATTCTGAACAACGGATGCCGATTCCCTGCGCCTAGCGACGAGGCGAGCGCGAGGCGGGGAAGATGAGCGAGCGAGAGGGTCGAGAGTAGCCTGAGGAAATCCCACTCTTTGCTTGGCGTATCGGTGTGAGAGATTGGTGGGAACTTTAGAGAGAGATTGGACACGGAAGAATTCGGGCAAGGCAGGTGAGGAAGAGGCGAGTGATGACGAGGCCGTCATCATCACACCCATCTTTCCCCTTCTCTTCCTTCTCCGTTTACAACACTACTCAAGGGAGCGAAGTTGAACAATCGAGATTAGAAACGTTTCATCGTGCGCTCTGCGGAGGTTTATTTCTTTACAGATAAGTGGGCCAGTGAACACGCTCCTTCCTAGACAGGCCCGGTCCGGTTTTGAGTAAACAGGGATGAGAACCGGCATTCAAAACTGCCGGTTCTGGTTGATCGAGAACCATCAACCAGAATCAGATCGAGCTGGTTCCGGTTAGAGAGTGCTTGATTCGTGGTATTAATCTTCTGATATTAAAAATTACAGGTTTAAACCTTGGGTTTAGGAGGATGATAAAAAATAATGATTTCGTATTTGATGTAAGACTGATTGATTTTTAGGCTTTCGTACAAGACGAGATAGATATGAGAGAGAAGGCATTTAGCACTTAGCTTTTCTTTTCACGTAAAGCCCTTTAGTCTTGTGCCTCATTTTCTTTTCTTTCTAATATAGAATTGATTTAAATTGGGTGTATATGAAACCACAGTTTCATCTGTATGTATATGATTGAAATTTGAAACGGTGAACACCAAAAGTCAAGGTCCAGCTCCTTCAAACACTTATAACAAACCATATTTCAACCATCTTTTAACTGTAAACTGTAGCTTTTATGTTGATATTTCAAATTCAAGGAACCGTCGCTAAAACTCCATGGTTAACACCATGGGCTATTTATGAGCTTTTGTGGACTCAAAAATAGAGTATGGTATAAGACATAATACACAGTCAGCCGCAAAACCGTATTATCTTACCCTAAAGAAAATTCATAATATTCTTATCAACCGTTTAAAGCTGGTTTGTTTACACCCCTGCCAATGGGACGGGATGGGTTGGGGATGAGTATACCTATGTCCAATTCTGATCATAATCTTAACAGGACAAACATACATACATATTATATATATAAAGAGAGAGAAGGGAGGGGAAGGAAACAACAGGGTCCTTCCAAATATATACTTAGGAAGACCACTGTCTGATTACCTTGGTGAACAATGGGGAATTGTACCAATATTTGTATTGATCGATTTTTGAGATTAAAGATTGAGATTTGAATCACTTTATGTACATTAAATGCAATTAAAAAGTTACAATGTTACATTTGATTAAAATCTCTATCGATTTCAAAGATCGAATGATGGACATGTTGGTAAAAATTATGTATCAAGCTGCATTATGAAGCTAAGACTCTCTCTCTCTCTCTCTCTATATATATATATATATATATATCAACTGGTTCTCATCATTAGCATTATCTACTCATGTTCTACTATTACTTTTTAAGAACATAAGTATAATAACAATGGTGCTTGATCTATTTGATCTATTTTAAGAATCCTTCATTTTTTAAATTACATTCATATTACCGTAAAACAATATGTAGACATAAGTTGATATATGAGAGGTGAAAAGGATATGGTATATATATATATATATCAGAATTGGTACACATACTCATTTTACTATCTATACATTCTTTTCAGAACTTATGTGTTTTCTCTCTCCTCCAACGGCATCCAACCACCGTGATTCGGATGTCATTTTTGACATCTTTCGTCAACTTCTTTAAGCTTCCACAACCGTTCAAAGTCCTGTTTTTAAACATTTTAAGCATTATCGATTTATATTTGATATTAAAAAATAATCAAATCAAAGTACCACCAAATTAACAAACCCTAAAATAATCACTAACATTTCTTGTTGAATTGAAGAAAAAGATAATAAAATTGATTATATTTGAGATTGGGTTGTTGATTAGAAAAACATGGTTGAATTCATAAACATGCATCTAAAAAACACAAAATACTTTATTAAATCAAGTGTACAAACATATCGAGAAAAAGGAAGAAAACTAGCAATAAAAGAAGAGATGAACCTAAGAGAGGGTGAGAGTAGTGTGAGAATTTTCTAAAATGAGTGAAAATAATTTTGAAAATCTTAAAAAAAGAACGTGTATGGTATTTTTGGGTGTGTAAATAGTATTCTTTTATATATATATATATATAAAGAGAGAGAGAGGGGTTTGGGTACGGATCAGGGCAAATACAGGTCAAGGCATCTTTCCCGAACTCGAACTCGGTGAGGTCGGATATTCGCTGCCAGGCTCGAGTCAGATCGGATCAATATCGTCATCCCTACAGGGGTAAACAAAGAGAAAAGCGGCAGTTGTACAACCAACCGAAATCTAGCCGGCTTACTGGTCTCTACAGCAAAGATGTGCAGGATCTTCGTTCCAGCTGTCTTTAACACAAAGAAACTCCAATTTTAGCCATGGCAGTTCAGTGTTTTGCCTATATAAACTCCCTCTTGCACACCCCATCGTGAACTATCAACTGAGAAAAAAAGAAGCAGCGTACTAATTTGACGTTTAAAGAGGGCATACTCGCCTCTCTTTTCTCTATCTTTGCTCTTTTTCCTGTGTCCGAATGCTGTGACAATTAGCTTTGCACAGTGGGACGTCAAGTTATTCTTTCAAAAGCTCACCGATCATGTGTTCCCTCAAATTGGTAGCAAGGAAAAGGATCTGATCACCAGCCTTCCTGGCCAGCATGCCGGAGCGAACTTTACACAGTATTCCGGCTACATTGCCGTAGATTCGAACGGAACGAAGTTCAAGGTGATGCATGTCACTTTCAATATCTAATTGGCATCACAAAGTAACTTAGGAATGTATAAAATAAGTTGTTCCAACGAAGTGCCACAATACAATAGGTAATTTTTTCTTTTTTCAGCTACTAGAAATAGAATTTAGAGGAGCTTTAATTCCAATTTTATATATATATGTATGTATATGTTTACATAGATAGATAGAGTGTGTGTGTGTGCACGCGTGTGAGACAAGGTTCAGTTTTAATTGTTCAGCTTCAACCTTTAAGCGATCAACCAACACATAAATTAAACCAGACCTTTTCTTAATATGGGGTCTGCTACATGAGTTCTTAGTCGTCAGAGTTTGATCTTTTGTCATATTAGCATTTGACTGCCTAAAAGAAAGATGATGCTCTATTGAAACAGCCAAACGAAGCATAAAAGAAAGAAAAATCTTTGTTTCGGTTTAATCTGTGAAACTTTGATTAGTTCTGTGAACACCAACATTCCAATCTTTCCATCCATGACAACGGGTTTACTGAGATCAGCGCCAGTTGGATACTAAGAGCATGCAAGTCTGCTTAGCTTGCCCTTATCAATAGACCTCTTACTAAGAAAGTTTATTTATCTAAAAATCGCTTAGTCTTACCTCCATCAACCAGTTCTTAACTCTTTAGCATAGATTCGAGCTCATACAAGGTGTACTATCCTGCATTTTTTTTGTCTCCCCTTCGTTTAGATGGTACATTTACTTCTTGTTAAAGAATGATATATGTTATATTGTTGGAAGAAAACAATAAAAAATGATCTAGTATATACTGAATTAATTATTAAAATAATATATAATTAAGTTTTATAAAAACAAAAATTTGATGTAGCTGACCCAACCTATCTAAAATAGAAAAAGCTTAGTTGTCGTCTATTCAGAGGGGATGCTTGCCCTGTAGAATAGAAAAGGTCATTATTTAAAATGGAGATTACAGTTTTTTTTCTTAGTTTTTTACCGTGTAAGCCGAAGCGAGATGCACACCTTGGGTATTGAACTGATGACTCTTTAACTTGTGAGTCGACACAGTAATCAGTTGAGCCACAGCCCTTTGTGCCAAGTTTAAAGAATTGAGGGAAATGCAGCCCATATTAATTGCACTGAAAAAGCAAGCAATGGGTATAGATTAGATAGTCTGTACTCTCAAGACACAGGAGGGCCGAACGAAGGCATGTTGCACGCCCTGGGTATTGAAGTGATGACTTACAACATGTGAGCTGAAGAATGGAGGGAAATACAGCCCGTGCTGATTGCACTGAGAAAAGCAAAAAACGCTTCTAGATAGTTTGTACTCGCAAAGCAAAACACCAGGAGGGCCAAAAGAAGATACTTGTGCAAATGATCCAGTTAAAGATTTGCTAGAGAGAGAGTTTGTACTCGCAAAAGACAGGAGGGCCAAACGAAGATACTTTGTGCAAGCGATCCAGTTCAATCTTTGTTAGAGGAGAGAGAGAGAGAGAGAGAGAGAGAGAGAGAGAGAGAAGCGCGTAGGATGGTGTTGGAGACTGGCTCCTCGAGCATGGAGTCCCCAGAATCCTACATCTCATCCCCCGAAGTCACCAACAGCTGCAACAGGTCGCCGGTTCACCAAAACAGAACCAACCTAGGTAACTCTCTTTCTATTTCCTTTTCTATCTTCTTGTTCTTTGTCTTCTTAACGATGGGAAACGTTTCTTATCGTTGTGATCTTTGTGGTCACGTTGTCTTGATGTTAATCTATTCCAACTCATTCAAGAAAATGAAAGAACCCCGAAAATTGGGACGTCTTTTTGTGAATATGGTCACGTGGAACGTTTTGCTTTTGAAATGGTGGCGATTTTGATGATCGGACGTGAACAACGAGGTGAACTCCTTACATGAGTAGCGTGTTTTTTGATTGTTTAAGTTGGATTTTGTTCTGTTGTGTTGATATCCAGGGTCTATGATGCAGATTTGTTTGGTACTTCCCCGATTATGGGGTTCAGTGATTTGTACGGGTAGATGATTTGTAAGTTTTAGTAGTCGGATCGAACTCGCGTGATGATCTTTTGTTATTATGATCTTCAAGAATCTGGCGGAATCTTTAATATAGTAATACGTTGGGCCTTGGAGTGCTTACTATAAACTGTTGGTTTTCTGAAGAAACTAGTTCAGTAAATTTTGAATATAGCAACACTTTTGAAGAAACCACTTTTTCCTGTATGCTAAATAACTGTGACGATCTTCTTGTTCTGTTAATGCATACTCTAGGGGTCTGTGAAACCCAATAAAAGGAAATGGTTAGTGCATACCATACAACAACAACAACAACTAAGCCTTTTCCCATGCTAGACGGGGTCGGCTACATGGATTCTTTGTTTCCACAGATCCCTATCGTGTGCCATGTTAGAAGTTAATTCCCAATACGCTAGATCATTCTTTATTGTTTCTTTCCAACACTTTTGTGGTCGTCCTCTACCTCTTTTAATACTTTCCAAATTTAGTTTTTCTAACCTTCTTACAGGTTCTTCTTTTGATCTTCTTTCTATATGTCCAAACCATCTTAAACGATGTTCTCTCATTTTATCCTCTATTGGTGTCACTCCTAATTTGTTTCTAATGACCTCATTATGTATACAGTCTTTTCTTGTATGACCACTCATCCATCTCAACATCTCCATTTCTTTCACAGACATCTTTTGTACATGTTGATGATTAACTGCCCAACACTCAAAACCATAAAACATGGCAGGCCTAATTGCTGCTCTATAATATTTACCTTTTAACTTTAATGGTATCTTCTTATCACAAAGAATAGCTGATGCTCCTCTCCATTTTAACCAACCAGCATTAATTCTATGTGTAACATCTCCATCAATTCTTTCATCACTTTGAAAAATTTACCCTAGGTATTTAAAACTTACATTTTGGGGAATGCAATCTCGGAAGTAACCAAATGATCAAACTTACATTCCATATATTTTGTCTTTGTTCTACTAAGTCGGAGGCCTTTGCTTTCTAATGTTTCTCTCCATAGTTCCAATTTTCTATTAACTTTTTCCTTAGACTCCTCCACTAATACAATGTCATCTGCAATTAACATACACCAAGGTACTTCATCTTGAATATATTTTGTTAACTCATCCATCACCATTATAAATAAGTATGGACTTAAAGTTGATCCTTGATGTAACCCAATATTAACTTCAAAGAAGTTTGTCGTTCCTTCATGAGTCCTCACACATGTTTTTGCACATCATACATGTCTCTTATAAGGTTAATATATGTCAATGGGATACCTCTTTTTTCCAAAGTTCTCCAAAGAACCTCCCTCGGTACCCTATCATAAGCTTTTTCTAGATCAATAAATATCATATGAAGGTCTTTCTTTTTTGCTCTAAAATATTCCATAAGACGTCTCAAAAGGTGAATCGCTTCAATAGTAGATCTGCCTGACATGAATCCAAATTGGTTCTGTGTTGTACTTGATACTTGTCTTAACCTACGTTCGATAATTCTTTCCCATAATTTCATAGTATGACTCATTAACTTGATACCTCGATAATTCGCACTGAATGTCTCCCTTGTTCTTATATATGGGTATAAGTGTACTTGCTCTCCATTCTTCGGGCATCTTTTGGTTTTTTCATATTTCATTAAATAGTCTTATGAGCCAAGTGATTCCTATTTCTCCTAGTATTTTCCAAACTTCTATAGGAATATTATCTGGTCCTACCGATTTACCACCCTTCATATATTTAATAGCCTCTTTGACTTCATTCTTTTGAACACGTCGGTAGAAATTGTGGTTTATAAATTTTTCTGATTTGGCTAAATCTCCTAAACTAATACTAACATCTTTATTTTCATTAAAAAGATTATAAAAATAGTTTTTCCATCTATTTCTTATATCATCATTTGCCACTAGAATTTTTTCCTCCTCGTCTTTTATGCATCTAACATAATTAAGATCTTTAGTTTTCTTATCTCTAGCCCTAGCTATCCTAAAATATCTCTTTCACCCTCTTTTGAGTTGAGTTTTTTTATATAAGTCCTCCCAAATCTTAACTTTTGCTTCACTAACGACCTTTTTCGCTTCCTTCTTTGCCTTCTTATAAGCTTATAAAGTTTCACTAGTTTTCTTGGCATAATGTAATTTGTAACATGCCCTTTTTGCCTTGATTTTATTTTGCACTACTTCACTCCATCACTAAGCCTGGATAAAGGAGGAGGGTTGTGTTAGGCTTCCGACAGCCAGCGTAAAACTTCGTCAGATTTTTATAACATGGATTACAAAAATTATGAGCATTGCTTTGGGGCGTCCCCACCTAGCGACGTGCTGTAGAGCCCGAATGCAGTAAGAAGTAAGCAAGGGCCACTATATTTTCGCCCAAATGTAGTGAATCAATTGCAGAGAGGGTTCCCACATCATGGACGGGTGTGGGTAAAGAAGTTAGTCCCGTTACATTGCCGCCCGAATGTAGTGAAAAATTTTCAGAGAGGGTCTTCGCATTTTGATTATGGACGGATGCGGGGGGTAAGGAAGCTAGTCCTAGATAATAAGATTCGTATTGGTTCTTGGAATATCGGAACATTATCGGGTAAGCTAATGGAGGTGGTAGATACTATGATTCGGAGAAAGATTCATATTCTATGTTTACAAGAGAAAATGGGTTGGAGAAAAGCAAAGGAGATAGAGGATACAGGTTTTAAATTATGGTACTCAGGTAAAGAAAAGGCCCGAAACGGAGTTGGTATTATCATAAATAAAGATTTAAAGGAGAGTGTAGTAGACATACAATGATATGGTGACCGAATCATGACATTGAAATTAGTGTTAGGAGCATAGGTTTTGAATATAGTTTGTGCTTACGTACCCCGAGTAGGACTAGAAGATAGTATAAAGACAGTTTTTTGGGAAGAGTTAGATAAGGTGTTTCAAAAGATTCCACAAAGGGAGATGATTTGTTTAGGAGGAGATTTAAATGGACATGTCGGTAAAGAGGCATTAGGATATCAAGGGATTCATGGAAACTTTGGTTATGGGGATATAAACGAGGAAGGTAGGGAGATTTTAAATTTTGCTATGTCATTTGATCTCTTTATAGTCAATACAATCTTCAAAAAACGAGATGAACATTTAATTACTTATAAGAGTGGCTTATCACAAACACAAATTGATTACTTTATTTGTAGAAAAAAAGATAGAGCGTGTTGTAAAGATTGTAAGGTAATTCTAGGAGAAAGCTTAACCACCCAACATCGACTTTTAGTTATGGATTTACAAATAAAAAAATGAACAAAGAAGAAAAGAGTACATCGAGCTATTCGGACTAAATGGTGGAACCTCAAAAGCGAGAAAGAAGATATATTTAAACAGAAAGTCCTTCAAGGAGATGTTTGGAATTATGTTGGCACACCCAGTGATATGTGGAACAATATGGCTATACATATTAGGAAAGTGGCGAAAGATGTGTTAGGTGTATCTAAGGGAGGTGTACCGGCACAAAAAGAAGCTTGGTGGTGGAGTGAAGTAGTACAAAATAAATCAAGAAAAAGAGGGATGTTACAAATTACATTATGCTAAGAAAACTAGTGAAACCTTAGAAGCTTATAAGAAAGCAAAGAAGGAAGCAAAAAAGGCCGTTAGTGAAGCAAAAGCTAAGATTTGGGAGGACTTATATAAAAAACTCAACTCAAAAGAGGGTGAAAGAGATATTTTTAGGATAGCTAGGGCTAGAGATAAGAAAACTAAAAATCTTAATTAAGTTAGATGCATAAAAGGCGAGGATGAAAAAATTCTAGTGGCAAATGATGATATAAGAAATAGATGGAAAAACTATTTTTATAATCTTTTTAATGAAAATAAAGATGTTAGTATTAGTTTAGGAGATTTAGCCAAGTCAGAAAAGTATATAAACCACAATTTCTACCGACGTATTCAAAAGAATGAAGTCAAAGAGGCTCTTAAACATATGAAGAGTGGTAAATCGGTAGGACCAGATAATATTCTTATAGAAGTTTGGAAAATACTAGGAGAAATAGGAATCACTTGGCTCACAAGACTATTTAATGAAATATGGAAAAACCAAAAGATGCCCGAGGAATGGAGAGCAAGTACACTTATACCCGTATATAAGAACAAGGGAGACATTCAAAATTGTGCGAATTATCGAGGTATCAAGTTAATGAGTCATACTATGAAATTATGGGAAAGAATTATCGAACATAGGTTAAGACAAGTATCAAGTACAACAGAGAACCAATGTGGATTGATGCCAGGCAGATCTACTATTGAAGCGATTCACCTTTTGAGACGTCTTATGGAACATTTTAGAGCAAAAAAGAAAGACCTTCACTTGATATTTATTGATCTAGAAAAAGCTTATAATAGGGTATCGAGGGAGGTTCTTTGGAGAACTTTGGAAAAAAGAGGTATATCATTGACATATATTAACCTTATAAGAGACATGTATGATGGTGCAAAAACATGTGTGAGGACTCATGAAGGAACGACAGACTTCTTTGAAGTTAATATTGGGTTACATCAAGGATCAACTTTAAGTCCATACTTATTTATAATGGTGATGGATGAGTTAACAAAACATATTCAAGATGAAGTACCTTGGTGTATGTTATTTGCAGATGACATTGTATTAGTGGAGGAGTCTAAGGAAAAAGTTAATAGAAAATTGGAACTATGGAGAGAAACATTAGAAAGCAAAGGCCTCCGACTTAGTAGAACAAAGACAGAATATATGGAATGTAAGTTTGATCATTTGGTTACTTCAGAGGACATGGAAATTAAAATTGGCACACATTGCATTCCCCAAAATGTAAGTTTTAAATACCTAGGGTCAATTTTTCAGAGTGATGGAAGAATTGATGGAGATGTTACACATAGAATTAATGCTGGTTGGTTAAAATGGAGAGGAGCATCAGGTATTTTTTTGTGATAAGAAGATACCATTAAAGTTAAAAGGTAAATATTATAGAGCAGCAATTAGGCCTGCCATGTTTTATGGTTCTAAGTGTTGGGCAGTTAATCATGTACAAAAGATGTCTGTGAAAGAAATGAAGATGTTGAGATGGATGAGTGGTCATACAAGAAAAGACCGTATACATAATGAGGTTATTAGAAACAAATTAGGAGTGGCACCAATAGAGGATAAAATGAGAGAACATCGTTTAAGATGGTTTGGACATATAGAAAGAAGATCAAAAGAAGAACCTGTAAGAAGGTTAGAAAAACTAAATTTGGAAAGTATTAAAAGAGGTAGAGGACGACCACAAAAGTGTTGGAAAGAAACAATAAAGAATGATCTAGCTTATTGGGAGTTAACTGCTAACATGGCACACGATAGGGATCTGTGGAAACAAAGAATCCATGTAGCCGACCCCGTCTAGTATGGGAAAAGGCTTAGTTGTTGTTGTTTTGTTTTGTATCGAGGTATCAAGTTAATGAGCCATACTATGAAATTGTGGGAAAGAATTATCGAACGTAGGTTAAGACAAGTATCAAGTACAACAGAGAACCAATTTAGATTCATGCTAGGTAGATCTACTATATAAGCGATTCACCTTTTGAGACGTCTTATGGAACATTTTAGAGCAAAAAATAAAGACCGTTATATGATATTTATTAATCTAGAAAAAGCTTATGATAGGGTACTAAGAGAGGTTCTTTGGAGAACTTTGAAAAAAAGAGGTATCCCATTGACATATATTAACCTTATAAGAGACATGTATGATGTGCAAAAACATGTGTGAGGACTCATGAAGGAACGACAGGCTTCTTTGAAGTTAATATTGGGTTACATCAAGGATCAACTTTAAGTCCATACTTATTTATAATGGTGATGGATGAGTTAACAAAACATATTCAAGATGAAGTACCTTGGTGTATGTTATTTGCAGATGACATTGTATTAGTGGAGGAGTCTAAGGAAAAAGTTAAAAGAAAATTGGAACTATGGAGAGAAACATTAGAAAGCAAAGGCCTCCAACTTAGTAGAACAAAGACAGAATATATGGAATGTAAGTTTGATCATTTGGTTATTTCAAAGGACATAGAAATTAAAATTGGCACACATTGTATTCCCCAAAAGGAAAGTTTTAAATACACAGGGTCAATTTTTGAGAGTGATGGAAGAATTGATGGAGATGTTATACATAGAATTAATGCTGGTTGGTTAAAACATAAATATTATAGAGCATCAGGTATTCTTTGTGATAAGAAGATACCATTTAAAGTTAAAACGTAAATATTATAGAGCAACAATTAGGCCTGCCATGTTTTATGGTTTTGAGTGTTGGGCAGTTAATCATCAACATGTACAAAAGATGTTTGTGACAGAAATGAAGATGTTGAGATGGATGAGTGGTCATACAAGAAAAGACCGTATACATAATGAGGTTATTAGAAACAAATTAGGAGTGGCACCAATAGAGGATAAAATGAGAGAATATCGTTTAAGATGGTTTGGACATATAGAAAGAAGATCAAAAGAAGAACCTGTAAGAAGGTTAGAAAAACTAAATTTGGAAAGTATTAAAAAAGGTAGAGGACGACCACAAAAGTGTTGGAAAGAAATAATAAAGAATGATCTAGCTTATTGGGAGTTAATTGCTAACATGGCACACGATAGGGATCTGTGGAAACAAAGAATCCATGTAGCTGACCCCGTGTAGTATGGGAAAGGGCTTAGTTGTTGTTGTTGTTGTTGTAATTCTTGATACTTAGTATCTCTGATTTGTTGCGATAGTCTTAAAATGTCTAAGTAAGACATGTTTTTCCTCTTAGATATTTTTAATTTTTATAAGCTTTGGCCTTTTTAAAGGTGTGTTTTGTAAGACTTCATCTTAAAATTTCAAAACTTGAAGTTTTGTGTAGAAGTACATCATACTTTCCTTGTAAAGTTTTAGTGTTAAACATCGTAGCTTTTAATAGTCTTTCTTAAGAAAAATATGAATTCATTTTTTTGTTATACTATAACTTTCGCTGAGATAAGTTGTTACAATCCCTTGATGTTTTATTTCATGGTCATGTTTTCTTCTTGGCTGGTTGATCGAAAGACTTGAGGGATATTAAGTATTGAGTATTGTCAATAATTTCTTTTGGGCATAATATAATAGTTTTGATTTCATATGTGGTACATGTATGTGATAGTTTTGCGAGTTAGTCTCTTAAAAATGTAAGTCTTTTCAAAGATTGATTCCTTAGCCTTTCTTCTTGGGCTGATTTTTTAGACATCTAAAGCTCTTTGATGTGGTTTGATGTTTAGCAAATTTTTTGAGTTTTTAAAACTATTGGTATTAATAAGAGGATGGTCTTCTACAAATCATATGAAAATTTTCAACAAGTAAAGGTTCTCTCCGAAATTGATTTTAATATTTCTTAGATTTTTAGGATTAGTAGTATATATATTGCTTGATATGGATTTATGCGTGATTTATTTGGCTAGTTCATTGATAAAGTTTAACCAGTTTACATTATGCTTTTCTTTAAGATAATTGTGAAATGAAATGTGTGGTTAAGGACAATATGAAAACTTCATGTTTGTTGAAGTGCTTAGGGCTCTATTTTGAGCTTATCATGCAATACTTTAGTTACATACTCACTAGTATTAGAATTATTCTAATAACTTTTGATTCTTGTGTTTCTCTACATTGCTTATTTCATGTTTGCATGGTATTTGCATTGCTTTGTTAAATAGGCATATCCAACCATTTCGATCCAACTTGACTTTTAATCATTCAAGATCATTCAGGTGTGTTCTTTCCAACTTATTTATATGCAATTTTAATTATATTAATTGTTTATTATCATAAAGAAAAATGTATTAAAATTTTTGGATCCTTTCCAAACTTGGTTATTGGATCAAAAGTGTGTTTTAAATAATAAGTTGTATCTTTTGGCATGATTAAGATTTATGTTAGCCGTTGCTTCATGTTGTTGGCCTTTTATGGAACTTAATCATTCTTTAAAGATGCACTTATTGTTGTTTGATAACTTATGATCTTTAAAGTTACATTTTCATGTGATTAATGCCTCCGTATTGTGGCCTTTTGTTAAAAACTTTTGTGATTAAGGTGTTTCATGTTGTTGGCTATTGGTTGGAAGGTAGTCAATATTGAAAACACAATCATTACTATCTTGATAAATGTGTTTCAAAGTATTACAAGAATTCTTGTTTTATGTGGAAAAGATTCTTTAAGAATGATATTTTTAAACTTGTTTTTTATCATCTAGAAAGATTGTCTTATTCTTGGAATCATGGAATCACGGAATCATGTTTGAAAGTATGAATTATTGGCCTTTGGTTGGGTTCGAGTTTCGTAGGTTAATGGTTATCCATAAAGCTTTGGGTTCGAATTTCGTCCTTAAAATTTGGGTTAATGCTTATCCTTAAAGCTTTGGATTCAAGTTTCGTCCTTAAAACTAATGTTGAAGCTTAGCCTTAAAACTTGTATGGTATACCAAGGTCTTTTGTAATATTGTAGTGATTCATAAAATTACTTGTTATATATAATCTTACTTAGATTATGAATGGTTTATTATTTCTTTGAAAAGACTTTGCTTCATTAATGATTTGTTTTGCATTAAAAGTATGAAATTGCCATGATATAGAACTCATGTTTTGCTTTTATGTTGATTCTTTCATAAAATATGTAAAAAAAGAAGCATGGCTATTGGTCGATCATATACTTTGTCATCCGAGTTACATCTCCAACAACTGGACAAACTTTTAGTTTTTCATTAACAAACTTTCAATCATAGTACCGTCAGTTTGAGGGGGTGTTAAGAAATGTACTTTTTTCTTTTTTCTAAAATATAAATTTATTTATTATTCAAATTATGATAGTGTTAAGGAATGTCGAATTATGTCATGTAATAAGTCAAGTCGTGTAAAAGAGTCCTTTGTAATGTCAATTAGTCCTTTTGAGTCTTATGTCATCTTAGAAATAGTTAATTCTTAGTAGGGGTAAATTAGGAAATTAAGTTAGATAGGGTATTAATAGGTGATTAGGGTTAGGTAGAATAAAAAGAAGAAAAGAGGGTGAGACGGCTGTAGTAGGGATGACGATTTTGTTTATGATGCAGATTGGAGGAATGCCTCCAATCTGCAATATAATGTAAGTTTCTCTCATTTTGAATAAGAAGAAGTTTATTCCAAGATGGTATCAGATGTCAGACATTTTATCTGGGATTTCTGCGCACGTGCACCCTAGCACTCAGCTATTGCTGCCGCCATCGCATTCTGCCCCATGGTGGACTGTCTCCAGGCGAATTTTTTCTTTAGTCAGCGCCATCCTACATCGTGTCTCTTGTTGTCAGTGTGTTTTCTGCACGTCGTCAGCCGCTGTTCAACAGATTGCTAATCTTTTTTCGTCAGGCGCCATCCAGCCGTTTGTTTTATCTTGGTCTTGATTCTTATGCAGATCAAACTCTGAATATCGTGCGGTTTCTTTCTGCACATGATTCCAGCCGTTTGTTTTTCTCTTGATCTTGATTCCTATTAAGATCACAATCTGAATATCGTGCATTTCCTTTCTGCACCTGATTTATCTGCTATTCTAACGTCCAGCATTGGCCCCTTCAAACTTGCTATTTTGTAATTCTCATTTCGTACTCCATGGCTGCCAAGGGTAAAGGCCTTGACCTTTCCTCTCCTTCGAGTGAACTCTCTGGTTACTTTGACAAAACCGATCAACTTCAGATTACCACCACTAAACTGGATGGACGTAATTACATGGAATGGGCACGCTATGTAGAACTTGCCATTGTAGCAAGGGGGAGATGAGAACATTTGATGGGGCACTCTTCAATTCCAGCTCCCCATGACAGCCTGTATTCCATCTGGAAAAGAGAAGATGCCTTAATCTCATCGTGGTTGCTACAGTCCATGATTCCCTCCATTGCTAAAACTTTTATGTTTTTAGAATCTATCCATGCCATTTGGTGTGTTGCCGTCGAGGCTTATTCTCGAAAAAAGGATGTTGCCAAAGAATAGATTCTGGAGCGCATCAGAAAGTGCAAACAAGCCAATCGGTCTATCATCACATATTATGCAGATCTACGCGGTCTTTGGGATAAACTCTTTTACTATACGAACATCCAGTGTTCCAGTTGTTATACTAAACGACAGGCTGCCCTTGTAAAGAAGAAAGTCTTTGATTTATTGTTGGGTGTGAATCCAGAATTTGAATCCATCAAACTGAATATCTTGGGCAGAGACGAACTTCCGTCTTTGAGGACAGTTTACTCATTATTGATCAGAGAAGAAGATCGTCGGAATCTTGAGAAGGATCAGCTTGTTACACTAAATCAGCATGCACTTCAAGTTAGAGACAACAGTTCATATTTTCGTGGCAGAGGGGGACTCCAGAGTCGTGGGCGTGGTAGATTTAATTCTGAAGACAAAAATAAACTTGTCTGCTCCTATTATGGCAAATCACGACATACCAGAGATCATTGTTGGGAATTATATGGTAAACCAGATTCCTATAGACAACGCAATCCATCAATCCACTCTGCAGAAAGTTCCACTCCCACCACTGATGGCATTCAGGTGATTCTCAAACGAATAGAAGGTCTTGAATAGAGATTTACTGAAAAATCCTCTCCTTCCCCAACCCACGCTACCATAGCTCAGGCTACACACACTCTAACGGGTACTCACTTCTCTCTTTCACCTTCAAAAACTTGGATAATTGATTCAGGGGCTACAGATCATAACTTACAAGACTCTTATAGATAAGGCACCCATTAAATTGGCAGATAGTTCCTTCACTTATATGATTGGACAGAGCACTGTATCTACATGTCTTTCAGATTTATCATCCGTCTATCATGTTCCTAGTCTTCCACTCAATCTTCTTTCTGTCAGCTCTTTAACTCTTACATTGAATTATTGTGTGACTTTTCATCCTACTGGTTGTGTATTTCAGGATCTGAAGACGAGGAAAATCTTTGGACATATAAATTCTAGAAAGGATTATACATTCTTGAAGACTCATCTCAGCCTTCCACCTCCTATAGTGTTTCTGCCCCACCTTCTCCGGATGCAGCTCAACGTCTTTGGCATTATCGTCTAGGTCATCTTCTAGTGTCCAAAATTCCCTATGTTGTTCCTCGTTTTCGAGTCCAGTCCAATAAATTTTTGGGTGATTATCAAGTCTGTCAACTTGGAAACACCAACGGGCATCTTATCCTTTGAGTGATTCTCGCACATCTCAGCCTTTTGAACTTATTCATGGGATCCCAATCCAGTCACCTCTTTGTTTGGTCATAAGTATTTTGTATCCTTCATTGATGATTGTACTCGCCTTACCATCATTTACTTAATGAAATCGAAGTCTGAAGTTGCATTTATTTTTCCCCTTGTGCATAAATTTATTTATACTCAATTCAATGCCACTGTTAAAATTCTTTGGTCCGATAATGGGGGCGAATACGTTGGGACCCAGTTAGCCACTTATCTCCAAACCCATGGCATTGTTCATTAGACTACCTGTCCATACACACCCAACAGAATGATCTGGCTGAACGAAAGAATCGTCATATTCTGGAAGTTGCCAGAAACTTCAGAGTAATGTTTCCAAATTCTATTGGGGAGAAGTTGTCCTTACCGCTGTTTATCTCATAAATCGCATGCCCAGTGATACTCTTCAGGGGGAGAGTCCTATTCATACTCTTAATATAGCCTCCAAACCATTCCTGGGTGTACTTGTTTTGTTCATATTCCTCTTCCCAATCGTGATAAACTTGATGCCAAGTCCGATAAGTGTATTTTTCTGGGCTACTCGACCTCTCAAAAAAGATATAAATGTTATGACCCATTGCTTCACAAACTCTATATTTCCATGGATGTTACTTTCTTTGAATTTACCCCTTATTATTCTCCTACACCAGCCTCTACTCCCACTCCTAGTTGTGTCCTACCACTAGTTCCTAGTGAGGGGGAGTATCATGAGCTTGTTGAGAGCCCGAATGAGACCAAGCAACAATCCAAAGAGATTCTAATGTACAAGAAAGTACAACGGAAGATTGTGTATACTCAAGAAGCACCATATACTAAAGCGATTTTCCCTAAATCAGATCCTCGAGGACAAGTAGACATTGACCTAGAGATTCCTATTGCTGTTCACAAAGATAAGCATGCATGTACAAGATATCCAATCTCTAATTATGTTTCATATGTCAATACTTCTCAGAGTTATCAAACCTTCATTATGAATGCTGCAAAACAAAAGATTCCTTCAAAGTTTGAAGAAGCAATCAAGTGTCCCTTATGGAAAGCTGCAATTGAAGAAGAATTGAATGCACTGGTTAAAAACAGTACATGGACCATCACATAGTTGCCTTTTGATAGGCATACAGTAGGATGCAAATGGGTGTTTACTATTAAATATAAGGCAGATGGAACAGTGGAGAGATATAAAGCTAGATTGGTTGCTAAAGGATACAGTCAGTCATATGACATTGATTATACAGAAATCTTTGCACCTGTGGCTAAACTTGCATCAATCAGAATACTTCTTAGTATGGCAACAAATTTGGGATGGGACCTATGACAATTGGATGTTAAGAATGCTTTCTTATAGGTAGACTTAAATGAAGAAGTATATATAGAACTACCTCCAGGACTGCCCAGTAATTTGTCATCTTCCAATAGAGTATGTAAACTCAATAAAGCGATATATGGGTTGAAACAGTCACCAAGAGCTTGGTTTGATAAATTCAGCAAAGCAGTGTGTAGTTTGGGATACTGCAGGAGTCTCAATGATCATACAATATTCTTCAAGAAAGGGACAAAGATATCGATCCTCACAGTTTATGTTGATGACATTATTGTTACAGGAGATGCCCTTTAAGAAATATCAAAGTTGAAAATGAGCCTTCATATAGTTAATTCTTAGTAGGGGTAAGTTAGGAAATTAAGTTAGATAGGGTATTAATAGGTGATTAGGGTTAGGTAGAATAAAAAAAAGAAAAGAGGGTGAGACGGCTGCAGTAGGGATGACGATTTTGTTCATGATGCAGATTGGAGGAATGCCTCCAATCTGCAATATAATGTAAGTTTCTCTCATTTTGAATAAGAAGAAGTTTATTCCAAGAGACAGGACCCAAGGCACCAAGCCATTCGGGTCCTGTCCAAGAGCTCTGGCCGAATGACCCCTAGCATGAGTCCACCAAGGCCATTGGCACCAGGCCCTAACGGTTAGTCCAGATAGCCATTGGGGGTTGGCTGACCTCCTTTACTCTCCTCTGTTCTCTCTCTTTTTCTTATATAAAGTCTTTTTATATACATATTTAATAAGGCCCTTGGTGGCTAATCAATAAGAGTATTTTTATTCATTTGTTGTGCTTTCGTTGCACTTGACTATAGCCTTTTTTAAGGCTTTGTGTTTATCTTTCGGTATACATTTGTTGCATTTAGTTATAGCCTTTTCTAAGGCTTTTAGCTACAGTCTTTTTAAGGCTTTAAGATTGTTACTTTGTGATGATACATATTCATCAAACTTCTTTTGCTATGTTAGAAGCCCTATCTTCGTTACACTTTGATCCACGGATATGCTACTTTTCTACAAATCAGCACAACTTTCAGTTTTTTAACCAGAAGGTGTTGGAATTTGCAGTTGCTGGAAACATTCTCTTTTTATACAGAAGACTGCAGTTTGTGGATGCATCATTTGTGTTAGAGTAGAGCATCATCTAGTTTTATGGTCATGCCATTTTATAATGAAAACTGATTTGCACCTGAACCATTCTTAAACACATTCTGTTTTCTGCAAAAGGACCATGACAGATCTAGAAGATCCATACTTCAGCTTTGTCGATCGCATAAATATTCACAAAGAATTTCATTGGGGTGTCCCCTTCTAGTGACTCACTATATGTTGCCGGTTTTAGTGAAGAGTAAGCAAGTCCTTCTCCGTCCTTGCTTAGATGTAATGTACCAATTTAAGAGAGTTTCTACATGATGGACAGGTCCATGATATGGGTAAAGAAGTTAGTTCTTCTATATTGATAGTGATGCCTAATGCAGAGAGAGTTTTCACATTTTCAGCAGTTGAATGGAGGGTAGTGAAGTTACTACTTGGTAATAAGTTTCATGTTGGTAGATGAACATTGGGACATTAATGGAGGAATTGATAAAGGTGGTGGATACTATGATTAAGAGAAACATTCATATTCTATGCTTACAAGAGATGAAATGGGTTAGAGAAAAAGCTAAAGAGATCGAAAACACGGGGTGAGATCGAAAACACGGGGTTTAAGTTATGGTATTTAGGAAAAGAGAAGACCTGAAATGGGGTTGCTATCCTAATTTACAAGGATTTGTAGAATAGTGTAGTAGAGGCAAAGCCACATAGTGATTGGATTATGATGGTTAAGTTAGTTTAGAGATTTTGAATATAATATGTGCTTATGTGTCCCAAGTTGGATTGCAAGAAATCATGAAAAAGACAATTTTGGAAGAGTTACATGTGGCGATTCAAAATATCCCATAAGGGAAAATGATTTGTTTAGAAGGTGATTTAAATAGACATGTGGGTAAAGAGGCATTAGAATACCAAGGTGTTTGGAGAAACTACGCCTTTAGGGAGCAAAATGATAAAAAAGAGGAAACTATGGATTTTACTATAACATTTGATCTCTTTATAGCAAAACCTTTTTTAAAAAATCAAGATGAATATTTGATTACTTACAAGAGGGATTTGTATAAGACCCAAATTAATTATTTTTCTTAGGAGAAAAGAGACTTTGAATGGATAAAGTAGACTTAAATACATTGAGTCACTTGAACTAAATAGTGGAACATAAAATTGATCAAGAAGGTTTATTTAAAAATAGAGTTATTCACAAAGATGCTTGGAATTTCATAGGCACTATTATTAAAATATGTAATACCATGGCCACAAGTATTAGAAAAGTACCAAAAATATGCTTGGTAAATCTAAAAAAGATGTACTATAATATAAAGAAGCTTGGTTAGGGAGTGAAACAGTTGAAGATAAAATCAAAGCAAAATGAACATATTACAAATTGCATTATAAAGAGAAGACTAAAGAGACTTGGAAGGATTATAAGAAGAGAAGAAAAGAAGTTAATGAAGTAAAGGACATAGATTAGAAAGATTTATATAAAAAGCTCAACTCAAAAGAAGTTGAAAGAGATATTTTTGAGATAATTAAGGCTAAAGAGAGGAAAACTAAAGCATGTTGGATGTGTCAGGTGAGGACAAGACAACCCTTGTGATAAGCGAGGATATCAAGAATAGATGAAATAAGTTTTTTAATGAGAGCATAGATACAAATATGAGATTGGTAAATCTAACAAACTCAAGAGTATACATAAATCATCATTTTTATCGACACATTTAAGATAAAGAAATGAAATAGGCTCTTAAACTTAGTGTTGTTTGTACCGTATTATATCGTGTATAATTTTTCTCTATGAGATGAGTGTATCGTATCGTAAATTTTTTAAAAATTAGAAAAATAAAATGATCGGTAAAAATCAAAGTTATTGTAGAAAATTGCTTATTCCATTCTTCAAAACTTGGGAAACTACTTATTTTTATGGTTCTTATTGTTCTTATTGAGAGGTTACCTTTTAAGGTAATATAGTTGTGTTGTGCAACCTACTAATCTTGGACATTGTCATAATTGATAAGTTACGGAAGTAAATTGCCTTTTGTTATTGTTATTTTTATTGTCCTTATTGTTATTATTAGGAAAGCCCGAATAAAGGAGGAGGGTTGCGTTAGGCTCCCGATAGTCAGCGTAAAACTTTTTAGGACTTATCTATCATGGATTCTACAAATTATGAGCATTGCATTGGGACGTTCTCTCTTAGCGATGCATTGTAGAGTTCAAATGCGGTGAAAAGTAAGCAAGGGCCTCTACATCTTCGCCCGAATATAATGAATCAATTGCATATAGGGTTCTCATATTATGGACGAGTATGGGTAAAGAAGTTAGTGCCACTACGTTATCACCCGAATGTAGTGAATAAGTTACAACGATGGTTTTTGTATCTTTATCATAGACGGATGCGAGGGTGGTAGATACTATGATTTGGAGAAAGATTCATATTCTATGTTTAAAGAGACAAAGTGGATTGGAGAAAAAGCAAAGGAGATTGAGAATACATGTTTTAAATTATGGTACTCAAGAAAAAAAGGCTCGAAATAGAGTTGATATTATTATAAATAAAGATTTAAAGGATAGTGTGGTAGACATACGATGTTATGGTGACCGAATTATGATGGTAAAATTAGTGTTACAAGTAGAGACTTTGAATATAGTTTGTGCTTATGCATCTAAGTAAGATTAAAAGATAGTATAAAGAAGGCTTTTTGAGAGGAGTAGATAAGGTAATTCAAAGAATTCCACAAAAGGAGATGATTTGTTTGGGAGGAGACTTAAATGAACATGTTGGTAAAGAGGCATTAGGATATCAAGGTATTAATGAAAACTATGGTTTTGATGATATAAATAAGGAGGTAGAAAGATTTTAAATTTTGTTATGGCTTTTGATCTCTTTATAGCCAATATAATTTTTAAAAAATGAGATGAATATTTAATTACTTATAAGAGTGGATTGTCACAAGCGTTTATAAAAAAAAAGATAGATCATGTTATAAAGATTGCAAGGTAATTATAGGAGAGAACTTAACTACATAATATCGACTTTTAGTAATGGATTTAAAGGTAAAAAAGTGGACAAAGAATAATAGTGTATATTCATACTAAATGGTGAAACCTCAAATGTGAGAAAGAAGATATATTTAAACATAAAGTTGTTCAAAGAGATCTTGAAATTATGTAGGTACACCTTGTGATATGTGGAATAATATGACTATATATATTAGAGATAAAACTGAGGTAAAGAAGGCATATTATAAATTGCATTATGTGAAGAAGACTAGTGAAACTTGGGAAGCTTATAATAAAGAAAAAAATAAGCAAAAAACCAAAATTTTGCAGGATTTATATAAAAAACTTAACTCAAAAAAAGGTGAAAGAGATTTTTAGGATAGTTAAAGCTAGAGATAAGAAAACTAATGATCTTACTTTTATTAGATAAATCAGAGATGAAGATGAGAAGATTCTAGTAGCGAATGATGATATAAAAAGTAGATGAAAAAGTTATTTATATAAGAATTTTAATAAAAATAAAGATGTTAATATTAGCTTAAGAGAGTTAGCCAAATAAAAAATGTATATAAATTGTAATTTTTATCGGCATATTTAAAAGAATGAAGTAAAAAAGGCTCTTAAATATATGAAGGTTGGTAAATTTGTAGAGGTAGACAATATTCCTATAAAAGTATGAAAAATCTTAGGAGAGATGGAGCTCACTTAGCTCACAACACTATTTAATAAAATATGAAGAACCTAAAAGATGTTTGAAGAATGAAGAGTGAGTACACTTATACCTATATATAAGAACAAGGGAGATATTCATAATTGTGTGAATTATCGAGATATCAAGTTAATGAACCACACAATGAAATTATGGAAAAAAATTATTGAACGTAGGTAAAGACAAATATGTATGATGGTACAAAAACATGTGTGAGGACTCATGAAGGAATGACCAACTCTTTTGTAGTTAATATTGGGCTATATCAGGGATCAACTTTAAGTCCATATTTATTTATATTGGTCATTGATGAGTTAACAAAATATATTAAAGATGAAGTACCTTGGTGTATGTTATTTAAAGATGATATTGTGTTAGTGGATGAGTCTAAATAAAAAGTTAATAGGAAATTGAAACTATGTAGAGAAACGTTAGAAAGTAAAGGCTTTCTACTTACTAGAATAAAGACAGAATATATGGAACGTAAGTTTGATCATTTGGATACTTTAGTACATAGAAATTAAGATTGACACACATTGCATCCCTCATAAGGAAAATTTTAAATACCTAAGGTCAATTTTTTAGAGTGATGAAAAAATTGATGAGATGCTATGTTACGCATAGAATTAATATCCGTTGGTTAAAATTTTAAGGGGCATAAGGTATTCTATGTGATAAGAAGATACATTAAAGTTGAAAGGTAAATATTAGCAAAAGAAAAATTGATGGAGATGTTACACATAGAATTGATGCCGGTTGGTTAAAAGGAGAGGGGTATAAGGTATTCTATGTGATAAGAAGATACTATTAAAATTGAAAGGTAAATATTATAGAGCAACAATTAAGCCTTCTACTTTTTATGGTTCTAAGTGTGGTGTTGTTGATCATTAACATGTAGAAAAGATGTCCATAGCAGAAATGAAGATGTTTGGATGAATGAGTAGTCGCACAAGGAAAGACCATATACATAATTAGGTTATTAGAAACAAATTGAGAGTAACACCAATAGAGGATAAAAAAAATCGTTTAAGATAGTTTGGACATATAAAAAGACGACCAAAGGACGCTCCTATAAGAAGATATGAAAAACTAAATTGTGCAGTATTAAAAAGATGAAGAGGACGACCACAAAAGTTTTGAAAAGAAACAATAAAGAATGATCTAATTTATATTGAGTTAACTGCTAGCATGACACATGATAGGGTTATGTGAAAACAAAGAATCCATGTAGCCGACCCCATCTAGTATGTGGAATGGCTTCGTTGTTGTTGATTTAAATGAACAAGAAGATGCCTAATGAATGGAAGAATTCATTTATAAGCACAAAGGAGATATTCAGAATTAGTGTCAAATAATCAGAGTATAAAACTAATGTCTCATATAATTAAACTATAAAGAGTTACCAAAAGAAGGTTGAGACAAGTATCTTGTATAACTGAAAACCAATTTGAATACATGTCATGAGATCTATTGCTGAGGCTATTCATTTTTGAGACATTTAATGGAATACTTTAGAGCCAAGAAAAAAACCTTGCACATAGTATTCCCTGATTTAGAGAAGGGCTATGGTAGAGTGCCAAGAGATGTGCTTCGGAGAGTTAAAGGTATCACCTTTTTAAATTACTATAGATCGAGAGAGTCATAGATTCTTAAAGTTTTAAACTTAAAATAAATAAATATTAAAAAAATAGTTATTTTCTTTATTCTTCTCCTTGTGCTCCTTGTGTTCTTCTTGCTCCTAATGCTCCATGTTCTTCTCTTCTTGCTTGTATTTCTTTTAACATTTGCTCCTTCACTTGTTGAGGCATAGTAGAGTAAGGTCGTACCATTCATTCTCATTCCAACTAGATTTTATAAGGCTAACTCCACTATACATGATATGTCCACAAAAATTGCATCTCATCACCATTGTTTCAAAGAGGTATCCCATTGATATACATGAACCTTATAAGAGACATGTACAATGGTGCAAAAACATGTGTGAGGACTCAGAAGGAATGACTGACTTCTTTGAAGTTAATATTGGGTTACATCAAGGATCAACTTTAAGTCTATACTTATTTATAATGGTGATTGATGAGTTAACAAAACATATTCAGGATGAAGTACCTTGATGTATGTTATTTGCATATGACATTGTGTTAGTGAAGGAATCTAAGGAAAAAGTTAATAGAAAATTGGAACTATGGAGAGAAACATTAGAAAGTAAAGGCTTCCGACTTAGTATAACAAAGACAAAATATATGGAATGTAAGTTTGATCATTTGATTACTTCAGAAGACATAGAAATTAAAATTGGCACACATTGCATCCCCCAAAAGGAAAGTTTTAAATACCTAGGGTCAATTTTTCAGAATTCAGAGTGATAGAATTGATGAAGATGTTATGCATAGAATTAATGTTGGTCTCTTAAAATAGAGAGGAGCATCAACTATTCTTTGTGATAAGAAGATACCATTAAAGTCAAACGGTAAATATTATAGAGCAGCAATTAGACCTGCCATATTTTATGGTTCTGGGTGTTGGGTAGTTAATCATCAACATGTACAAAAGATGTTTGTGACAGAAATAAAGATGTTGAGATGGATGAGTGGTCATACAAGAAATGACCGTATACTTAATGAGGTTATTAGAAATAAATTATGTGTGGCACCAACAGAGGATAAAATGAGAGAATATCGTTTAAGGTGGTTTGGACATATAGAAAGAAGATCAAAAGAAGAATCCGTAAGAAGGTATGAAAAACTAGATTTTAAAAGTATTAAAAGAGGTAGAAGACGACCACAAAAGTGTTGGAAAGAAACAATAAAGAATGATCTAGCTTATTGTAAGTTAACTGCTAACATGGCATATGATAGGGCTCTGTGGAAACAAAGAATCCATGTAGCTGACCCACTCTAGTATGGGAAAAGGCTTAGTTGTTGTTGTTGTTGTGTATCACCATTGTTTCAAACTTCCTTGCTGTAATATTTCTCAACCAAACATAAATTAAAATTGTCAGTCATTAACCTATCCAAGAAATTTGTAACTTTGAGTTTTGAATGGGAGAGCAGAGGCCTCTTCGAAAGAGAAAGGGATAGGAGGTTGAAGAAAGTAGCTTTAGGGGTTTTAAAACAACCTTGGAACTCAAAAGTTGAAAACCTGACATCCAAAACATCTACAGGTGTATTGCATGATATGGGAGTCGTAGCACGCTGTATTGTACTATATAATGTGATGCAGCCCAATAAACAATACATAGCAATTCGGGTACCTGAATTTGATTTCGATACATGATAAAATTGTATCATAGAATACAATATGATACGATTTTACTAACTTTGGCCTTAGGTGGCTTGTGTGATAGGAAGATACCACTAGAGTTGAAAAGGCAAATGTTAGACTGTGGCAGTTGGACGAGCAATGTTATATGACGATGAGTGTTGAACAGTCAGTTATCTACAAGTGGAAAAGAAGTTTGTGGCAGAATGGAAATGTTGAGGTAGAAATACGGCCACACAAAGAAAGGGCATATTAGAGAAAAAGTTGGGACAACATCAATAGAAGATAAGATGAGAGAGATATGGTTAAGATGGTTTGGACACATAGGGAGATAACCAAAGGAAGTTTCTGTAAGGTGTTGAACAGTCAGTTATCAACAAGTGGAAAAGAAGTTTGTGGCAGAATGGAAATGTTGAGGTAGAAATACGGCCACACAAAGAAAGGGCATATTAGAGAAAAAGTTGGGACAACATCAATAGAAGATAAGATGAGAGAGATATGTTTAAGATGGTTTGGACACATAGGGAGATAACCAAAGGAAGTTTCTGTAAGGTGTGAGAAACGTAGAACATTTTAAAGAGGAAGAGGAAGAGTATACAAGTGTTTGAAAGAAACTAGATATGACTTTTCGGAGATAACTAGTGGCATGGTACAAGATTGCTTGCTACTACATCAAAGAATCCATGTAGTTGACTCACTTGGTGTGGGAAATGCCTTGGCCGTTTTATTTGTTGTTGTATAGTATAGAATAACTGTGAACTTGCTCATGCAGAGCCAAGTTTCTCCTGGTGTGGGAAACACCATGAACTCACTTCAATAATGTGTTCCACGTCCAATCTGATGAACCCATTTAGAAACACGTCATACATGTTGAAGATAGTGTTCTTAATGTTAATTTTACAATTTCTGATGTGTTTTTAGGTATTATTGTACTTGCTCGAAATACTAGGGGTATTTTGATAATTTTCTGTACTAGGGGGTATTTTGGTCAATTTTTGTTTTACAACTCCTTATATAAGGACTGGTAGGTTGTATCACGATTTGAGGTTGTGTGTAAGAAAGAGTGGAGAAGAGGGGGGGCGGCCTCCATTGGAGGTCTGCCCCTTCTTTCAATCCCTCATGTTTCCTCCTTAATATTAGTCTTATTTTGTGCAATGCTATTTCGAATTTCAACATGGTATCAGAGCGATCTTGACTTTATTTGGAAGGAGAATCTCAGCGGAAGAGGAGGAGGAAGCAGTTCGGAGATCAAAAGCTTTGGAAGATGATGATAAGTCAAACTTAAGGAAAGTCTCGAGGCAAGAGTATCTAAAGAAAAGAGAGCTGAAAAAAATTAGATGAACTGAGACATCGAAGATGAAGAGTATCTTTTTTGAAGATATACATTTGACTGAGAGGGAGCGCCAAGAAATTAGATATAAGAAGGAAATATATGACCTTGAAAAAAGTGAGTTGAAGATGTGGATGGGATCATTCAGTATAAGATGCCTGAAGCTTATGATGTTGATGGTGGTGTTAATCAAGAGAAGAGATTCTCCGTGGCACTGCAGCGGTACAGAGATTCTGCTTCTGGGGAGAAGATGAACCCTTTTGCAGAACAGGAAGCATGGGAAGAGCATCAAATAGGCAAAGCGCTCAAACTGCACTACAGAAACTGAAGGATGAATGACAGAGGAGTTTCTTACACCTTCGGTCATGACAAGGTTTGTGAGTTTCTGTCAAAGCATGATCTCGAGCTTGTTTGCCGTGCTCATCAGGTCGTGGAGGATGGATATGAATTTTTTGCAGATAGACAGCTAGTTACTTTATTCTCAGCTCCTAATTATTGTGGCGAATTTGATAATGCCGGTGCACTGATGAATGTTGATGAAACTCTTATGTGTTCATTTCAAATATTGAAGCCTCAAGAGAAAAAGCAAAGGATGTTCACCAGAATATGAGGGATCACAATGTCCGAAGGCTCTCTCAGAATCAAGGTGCTGTGGGAGGAAATTTGATGTTCACTGCCATTCACCTCAAGGGAGAAAGGTCTGAGTGTACTGAAAAATGGAATATTGCTTCTGGTACCCAATTTGGTATCATGAAAGGGTCACATGCAGGATGATTGTCAAGATATTATTCCAGTTTTTGCTTCCATAAACACAATTATATCTGCTGCATTTATTGGAAATGGCTGCAGTTATTGGAATACGGCTGGTGGCTGATACATGCGGCTGTGGTGCAGGAGAGTTTCTAAATCTAGGATGGCGGTATTTATTAAGGTTGTAACGTTCTAAAAAAATTTGACGGAAAGAAGTTACAGAGTTACAGCATTGATAGCAAGGTATTTATTACACATTAAAAGGTTTGTGGCTGAATTTATTGGACTACTTATACTACTGCACACTCATTACGGCTGGTGGCTGCACATTTATTGCATACTGCTCTATTATTTGTATTCCCAAAAAAGTGGAGCAGAATTTTTTACTTGGTCGGCTACATTTACTGCATCTGGGCAGTAATGGGCCTTGTTATACTGGCCGCATCTAAGATCCCGTGGATTCCCAGGCAGTGACTGATTGCCAAGTTCCAAGGTGGTGGTGCCTTGAATATCATTCCCGAGATGAAAGGTAGGGGGCGCCAATTGCCCTGGGTGAAGAAATCGGAGCGTACACTGAAATGCATCTTATGTTAATCAATATCAATATTATCACAGGCAATGGTCGAAAAGAAATCGGAGCGTACACTGAAGCTATAGAAAACTGCCCTGGGTGAAGAAATCTCTCCATCTTATGTTTATCAATATTGATGTCGTCAGAAGAAAATATAGGTCTTGCACTAAATTCACATAAACCAACATGAAAAGTCAGATGTTCTTTGCTCTTGATAGGATTGTCATATGAGCCATGCTTCTGCACACTGAAATGCATAACGGACATCTTTGATTCATGCTGAAAAAGACTACAGGCCACCACGGGCAACATTTTTTGACATGCTGCACACTTTGGAAGCAACAGGGACTTGCTTGATATGAATCTAAACATAGGAACCAACTGATACACACTCATCCAAGCTTCCCTTCTCAATATCAAGAGTTTTTTTGCAAGCTCATGCTTTTGAGTGTTTGAGAAATTATGAAAAGCAAATATTCTTGCATAATGAGGTGGCAGAGATTCTTTAGGATCCCAAGAAGAAGGGCGGAAAGATTTTAGGCCTCTATACTTAGCAAAACGCTTTGTGGTGGTTATCATGTCAAGATTCTGGTGCTTGATGTTTTAACAGAATGTATAAGAATGTTGAACTGAGAAGAATTGCTGCAGAGGCAATAAGTTGAGCCACGTACATGGTTTGCTATATGGATGGTCATGCTGCTGCATTTGGAGATGACATTGATATTGAGAGTCTTGCTACTACTATAGTATGATGTGAAAGATGCTTGCTTGATTTGCAAACTAATGATGAAGTTCTGTTGGAAATAAAGCTTGTGTTTAAAAGCGTGTGACCAGATGAATGATGCATATGAAGATGTTTGATGAAATGCTCAAGGAAGAGATGATTAACATGCACATGAAGTGTTTCAAGAAATGTTTAAGAGAACTGGAAAATTTTTATGAAGTGTGCAGTCATGATGACTGCTAAAATGTGTGTTGCAGCCAAAGTAGATGCTTATGATGTTGTTATAGTTAGGAAGGCTGATTTGTTGTTGTTACAGCCAGTAAGGCTGATTTGAAGTTGTTACAGCCAGGATGACTGATTTAAAGTTGTTACAGCCAGGATGACTGATTTGATATTGTTACAGCCAGAATGACTGATTTGATGTTATTACAGTCAGGATGGCTGATTTGATGTTGTTACAGCCAGGATGGCTGAGGTGTTTTGTTACAACCATGAAAGCTGAGTTTATGTTGTTACAGTCAGGAAGGCTGAGTTTATGTCAGCCAAAGATGTTGTTTGTGATAATAAGCCAGGAAGGCTAGGTTGAAGATATTTCAGTCAAAAGAAGATCAAATAATGAAAACAGATAAGAAGGTTGCAAACATATATGAAGATTTTTGGCAAGTTTGGAGTTCGAAGTATCTCTCCCAACTTGAGGGAGGGTGTTGAAAATAGTGTTCTTTGTGTTAGTTTTACAATTTTTGATGTTTTTAGGTATTATTGTACTTGCCCGAAATATTAGGAGCATTTTGGTAATTTTTTGTACTAGGGGTATTTTGGTCAATTTTCGTTTTACAGCTTCTTATATAAGGACTGATAGGTTGTATTAGGGTTTGAGGTTGTGTGTAAGAAATAGTGGAGAAGAGGGGGGGTGGCCTCCATTGGAGGTCCGCCCCTTCCTTCAATCCCTCATGTTTCTTCCTTAATATTAGTCCGAATTTCAACAATACATGCATGCACACTGAATTTCTTTCACAACGGCCTTCTTGGGTTGTTTGGTATTTTCTGTTTCCTTGAGAGACTGTACCACTAGTGCAGTGAGCTTGATATATAGAACTGAAAATCTTATGCAATGACAATACACCAGAAAAGACATCTCACAAACAGCCAACAGGATAATAAGAGATGCCGTTTCCATCATTTATTGTGGTCCAATTCGTCTTCATTTATCTGGGATGTATGAAGCATAGATGCTTCTCCATGCATTGGTCTTTTAAAAGTTCTCGAGTTTCTTTTCCTCAACAAGGCCAACAAGTTTGAAGTAGCCACCGTGCAGACCAATCTCGAGGATACAAGAGACTTCAAACTTTAGTAACTTGCAAATGATGATTAAACCATGGTAAGTAGAGCAGCTTTGGGAATAATCCACAGGATCCAAATAGAAACTGAAGCTACTTCTTTATTGAGGTAGAGTGACAGTAGGAAACCCACAACTTCGTAGATTAGATTGCATTAGAAGGAAATCTGAAAAAGCAAGGTAACTGCAAGCTAGCTGGTAAGCATTTCTATGGAGAAACATGGCCCCTGTGCTGGTTAATGTGAAATATCTCTGTTTAGCACCTTCTGAACAACCTTGTCAAGAATCTTTGTTCATCCCCAATTAGATATTTAAGATAAGATCTCCTGTTGATACCAGAGCCAACTTTTTGGTTTATATCTCTCTGTAGGTGTGCCCGCCCACCCATACTCATAGCGATCTTAATAGGAGGCATCATTGACTCTCTCGGACTATAAATGCTGAAATCTCAGTATTCTTAGGATGAGAAAGGCTCTCCTAAGAGGCCATCTTCACCACTTGGTCATGCTTCCTGTTAGGGAGACTATTTGAAACTGCACCTCTTACCCGTTGAGTAGTAGTGGAAAGTGGGCCTATCAATCTTGACAGGGCACCTACTAAGACAGAGGGGAAAGAGATGGTTTTGGCGTTTAATGTGGGAAACATGAGAAACAAAACATAAGCACTTTAAAGTCAAACCTAAAACCTCTTAAGTAACATTCTTGGTTGGTTGCAAGAAGACCAGCATTCTTCTGAAAGAAATGAAAGCTCTTACAGATACACAAACTCATTTTTTAACTCTTGCGATCTCAACCCTGCATTCCCTAGTTCTGCCTTGAGAAACCAGCGCCACATTGTCTGTCCACAGAACTCATTTTTTGTTTATATGTCTTTACAAAGAGAGCCTTGTCAAAATTATAATACGTCAGGAGAAGGCACAGCTTTTTAGCTCTCCTCATCAATGACCAGGGAAATATCCCTGGCCGTTGATCCATGTCTATGATTCTGGCTTTTAGAGACCCAGCTATCTGTTCGGTGTGCATGTATTCCCCTGGTCATTGATTCATGTCCATGACTGTGGTTTGGAGACCCAGCTATCTGTTGGCTGTGCACGTAAAAGGTTACTCTGCCTTGTACTATAATTCAGCTTGGTTTAAACAGCCTCTTTCTTCTGTCATGCTAGTTACGTGAACCCACAAACATCCAGAAACAAAAACACTGAGCCAACAGTGTACTATTATGGTTCGTAACTCACTTTGCGAAGGAGAGTTTTGTAAATCTTTGTTAGATGAACTTGTAAACATGCAAAAATATATCGAGCCAAGGGTTTTCCCTTCTGGTTTTAACTTACTGTTTAAAGATGTCTCTCATTAGGGTCTATCGACACAAGTGATTGTATTGGAGCCATCCAACGTGTCACGTCTGTCACAGAACAGCCCAGCTGCTAAGCCAGTGACACTTGGGATAGCTGATGAGCATATTGGTTTAGTGGTTGGCCGTGGTGGAAGGAATATAGCAGAAATCATGCAGGTTGGTCTTCATTAGCCGTGTCTTCTCTTTCAGTAAACCTTGTGTTCTCTGCTTATTGATGTCTAACTATATTTGATAGGCCAGTGGAGCGAGGATAAAGATTTCAGACCGAGGGGATTTTATATCTGGTACATCTGACAGGTCCGTGTCAATATTACAGTTGCTTCACATGGATATGAGTGAAGGGATGCCTAACCCATTTTCTGGTTTTGACAGGAAAGTAACTATCTCTGGTTCAAAGGAAGCCATACGAGTAGCACAAACACTGATCGAGCAGAGGATTGCGTCTTATTCTGAACGGTGATTCAATGGCTAATGTGATCGCTCCCAGAATTCTGCACTCACCATCATTTCTCTTTTTTCATGTATCTAATTCCTTGCTCATTTGCTCTTTTCCTTTCTTTCTTTTTTTCTGTAAGCAGGTGAGCTGTGGGAAATCTGCAGAATCTAATTAGGATATTGCTAACATCATTTTAAGTGGTCGCCTAACAGAAAGTCGTGGCAAGCCCTCTACCCATCATCCCAGTGGTGTTAGCTTGTACTCTTAATGTAAGGCAGCCTCAAGTAAATGCTCAGAAGTTTCTTGTTTTTTACAATGTACTGTCAAGTGTCAACTGTAGTTTTTAGTTAGAGAACCATGCCAAAATAAACATAATGATGTATTTTACACAAATCTGTCCATTTGCCTTCTGAATGAACGGATTAAGTAACAATCCGTTGCCAAGCTATTGGCGGAAACAACAGGAAAAGAAAGAAACAAAGGCAAGCAAGCAGAAAAGCAGGGCAACTTCTCTCTCTCTCTCACACACACACACACGCGTCACCAATAACAAATGGAGGATAACTTGGGCTGCAATCAATTCTAGAACAAAGAATAAAGGGAAGGGCAACATCTTCAAAAGCCAGAGCTTGACATTTTTATTTACGGTGCATACAATCCCACTATTGTAGGCAAAGAATACGTTCACAAAAGCGAAAACACGCGTATTGCCTCCAAGACCCTAGTGCACCTTACTACTGGGTAATAACTGACAGCACTTGACTACGTAACTCAAGATGGCAGGTAGAGCAGCAGACGGCAAGCCCATGCCACCCGACGCGGCTCAACGACATCACCGAACTTTGAGGTGCATTATCTTTACTTTGTTAGTCTTCATAGTAATAGTCGGCCTTGCAGTGTTGGTCATATGGCTGGTTCTCCAACCCTCTAGAGTCTCATATACGCTGGAGAATGTGCATGTATCAAATTTCAACCTGTCAAGCCAAAAGATGAATGCTACGTTTGTGATAGACATAAAAGCCAAGAATCCCAACAGAAGGATTGCCATTGAATACCACTCGATAGATGTAATCGTGTGGTATGATGATCAGACTATTGCTTTCGGCAGCATTCCCGGGTTCGTCCAACCTCACTGGAACATTACGAAGCTGGATGCCATTGCTGTTGCAGAATCGATGCCACTTCAGTCGAAGGCATGGAACGCGATAGAGAAGAGCAGCACCAAGCACGAACTCGATGATGTAGAAGTCAGGCTAATGTCTGATGTTCATTTCAAAATCAAGCTATGGAAATCGGAGAAATATAGGCTGAATGTCTCGTGTTGGATCAGTAAACTGCCATTAAGCTCTTCAAGAGGCATTGACAGCACCAATTGTGATGTTGACATTTAGAGTTGCTGTCACGCCCCAAGGTCGAAGAGCCTTGCTAGGCGGTCAATGGCTGCAGCAAATTGCATTTTTCCGATTCGGTAGCATTGACCAGTTCGGCCAGCCGGTTGGATTGGGCCGAGACGATCATACTCTTATGAACTGTTTCTTATGGGTGCTCTTCGTTTGGTTTTCCCCTTCTCTCTTGCTTTCTGGGATCATGAAATCAGTGGTTTGTGTAGGCATAAACTTAATTGTGTTAATTGTTTTCCATTCTCATTCGTTATTGTACTGTGCATTGATATTTGATTTGGATACATTTATATATAGGAAAACCCGATTCTGCCCACCTCTCTAACGCTCACTTTTTGCTTTTAGAAAAATAAAGGTTTTTGAAAAAGTAGAAAGAACCATGTTATTACACTCTTCGAGATTGTAGGATTATACACGAAAGATCCTTTTTGGCTCTCTCTTCGGCCTTATGTCTCATATTCTTAGGGGGTATTCTTCCATTAGTAGGTTTTTTCGGAAAACTATCTATTTTGGTGTGGATGGCAGGAGTAGGGCTCCTTACGAGCGTTGTTTCTATCTACTATTATCTAAAAATAATCAAGTTATTAATGACTGGACGAAAGAAAGAAATAACCCCTCACGTGCGAAATTATAGAAGATCTCCTTTAAGATCAAACAATTCCATCGAATTGAGTATGATTGTATGTGTAATAGCATCTACTAGCTCTCGAAAAGCAACATAAATTGTGGGTAGGATCCAATATATAGTGTCTATTTGTAGAGAGGGAAAAACTTGGAAGAAAAGGTGAGATTGGGCATAACCATACCAGATTTATAAGATTTCCACTAAGCATATAAAGAAGGAATCCACACCGATGGCTTTCCAACAGACATTACTACCCTCAATATATGGAAAGGAGAAAACCTGAAACTTTGGATCTTTCAATTGGTTGAACGTCAGCCGGCTCACTGTCAAGATGGGTTTGTTTCATTTGTAGCATGTGAGTTAGCATATTCGATTATGCACATGCAATGACAGTAGAAAAGTAATAGTGGCTCTGGCATATGCCTTAGAAGATCCCCTCAGAAACCATTTCTGTCACAGCATAAAGCACCTCTCCCCCCTTTAGTCTTCCTTTCTTTCAGGTGGTACTCCCACTCTTTCCTCCCTCTATATAGTTAGCTCTTACAAGCACTAATTCCTACTGGGTTTCTTCCTCGTGAGCTCATCTAGGTGCTGCTGGTTCAACACCATGTGACCACATATGGATCCATGGCCACCTTGGACATGGGTGTGGCCAGATGGGTTATTGGTGGACCCATGCAAGTTCTATGAACTCTTTCACTACCACCTTCTAAATACATAAATGGATCGCTCGATGATCCGAGTCATAGAATTAGCTAGTCGGCTAGCTCGCAACAAGGTTGGCAATTCCTTCCACAGGGCAACTTGGAATCTTTGGCATTCTTCTTTGTTTTACGTTGTGTTATAGAAGCAGAAACGCTTTCCCCTTCAGGTTCTTGTGTTATTAGCACATCAGAGTATGGTGGAAATAGTCGTAACTCAAGTAATGAAGCGTGCAACTATCATGCTTTCTCCATCAGGTTCTCTTGTTATTAACAGATCAGATCATGGTGGAAAATTGTCGCGAACTCAAGTGGATGAAGCCTGCAACATCTTAGTGCCTTTCATAAACCTTACGTTACTAGTATGGATCCAAAGCCTGCATCTTGTTCTTTGTTCCCCAACCAATGCTATCTAAGAATTCAGTAGAATAGCTTTTAATATTTGAATGCGTGGTAATCATTGATATATAAGTTTCTTGTATCAGTAGGAAATTCTCTCTCTCACACACACACACACACACAAACACACAGAGGGAATGCAAATGGCACTACGTAAAAGCTTTTACATTGAAAGAAACAGGCGACAGAAGAACAACTAGTGCTAAGCAAAACATGAGAGTTATTCCACTTCACGGCAATGAGAATTAGGAGGGAAACAACCATTATATCGATAATTAGTGACGATAGCATTCAGAGATGGTTAACTAAATGCCAATGTAAAAGCTTTAGCAAGCTTTGAACACAAAAGAAACAATGAAACAAGCTCAGACAACACTGTACTCAACGATGTAAGGAGCTATGAAGATATAACATTCGGCCATAAATATACTGGTTCTCTTTTCAGTGGAGTCCACATACAGATAAAAGGGGAGAATCTGGTTTAAATCAACAGTCGGGAATTACTTCATTCCATACACACAAGCAGAGACAAACAAAGAGATCACATAACCTCGCAACTTATATGATTTTCTTGCTGATTGACTAATAGCAATATGGTCCAACATCAACGCCTATATAACAGAGACGGAGCACACAACACAGATGGTGCACACTCGTAATGAAAATAGAAACAGCCACTCTTTAATTGTTTGACCCATGAAAGCAGGTATCGTTTCATTGTCTTCACCACGACAGGAACCCTCAACCAGGTCATTAAAGCCCATTACTACAATCGTTTCATCTCCATCTAGAAGGATAGAGAAGGAAAAGAGAAAGCAAACCGAGAGCACATTGAAAAGACAATCCAGAACAATCACGGTTTAGTTGCTGGGGGAACTGCCTGTGGGTTCTCCAGTTGGTAGTTCAGAGGCCGCCTGAAGAGCATGATGTGTGGCTCAGGTCGATGGATTGCATAGTGCACCCACCCACGAGACTGCTGCACTCCAATTGCCCTCCACTCATTCTATGAAAGGCAAACATTTATGAGAAAAGGATGAATTTCTGAGTTTCCCTTTACTTGATTACACAAAATTGCAAGACTTACCTCTGATAGAAGCCTATTCTTTGGAAGCAATTTAGCAACTTCTGGAGGTAGAACAACATGCCTACAAATGGCAACCTGGGATTTCAGGGACCATTTTAAACACAAATTGAATCTGAAAGAGGAAAACTAAAAGAACCATAACCTGTACTCATAAGTATCATCAAAGTACTTCTCAGAATACTGAATCTGGCCCATCCTGCCTTTGTTTTCCGCCTGCAAAGTATTGCTTGAGAAGATCACAACAAGAATGAAACAAAAAAAAGAGGATTCAAGATGGCAAAGCCTCTCCAAGGCGTCTGGTCTGTGACTGTAGGAAGTAGGGAATCCTTTGTCTCCCAAGGAATTCAATATCACATCTTTTAGTTCAATTAGAGAAAAATCAACAACTAAAATATTCAAAACAGAAAATTGAATCATCGTCTTCACAAGCAACAAACCACGAAGGATTGTAAGAACCACTTCAAAGTAGGAAGAAGAAAAGATTGCAATTTCACAAAGAGCTAGAGAAATAAATAAACACAAAAAAGACGAAGCATAAGTCACAAACAGCAAATGAAATGATGAACCAAGAGCTGACATAGTTTTTACACAGAAAACCAAATGACAGCTACAAAACTTAGGTGCATGGAGAGCATCTTACACCAATAGAAACTTGAATCGAGCACATCTAAATTTCAAGAAACAAAGCCATATAGCAACAAGAGATGCCAAAGGTATCTGCTACGCTTCTATACAGGCATTCAAAAATTTGATCGGTAATTTTCTGGATAAAAAGAAAAAGGCGATGTATGCACAGAGAGGCAACGACTTGGGCAATTTGTAGCACGTAGTGATCCCAGAATAAGTCACAGGTCGGTACTTCATTTTCCTGTCAAGATAATCTGAAGAAGAAAAAGGTCACTATTCAAAGAGCCACCGAGTTTTATAGTGGCATAACAGTCATAATGGCCATTGAAAATGCATTTGCTTGACAGAACTTCATCACGTCCTCGTATCAGCGGAGGTTAATTAACACCTACCAGAATTATCAAGAAAAACAAAAATGTTTAAAGAGTTGAATTTATGAAAACCTAGCGAGGAACACCGAGAGATAGGAGGCTCTTGAACTCCCATAATCCGCATATCACCAGGCCGACGAACACCTATCCACAGCAAACCCACTCTTTGCATACCGAAATACAAAATCAAAACGACATTGATCCACCACCCTCAACTCCCGAGCCCTCAGATCCATCGATAAAATCCAAAACAAACGGGTAGGGGCATTACATGCCAAGCAAGACCGAGAATGCCACGATCCAATCTATTGACCAACAAAAAAAACCAAAACCTACTAAAACCAACGAAGCACATAATTCCAATCATTTCACCGAGAGAGAGAGAGAGAGAGAGAGAGAGAGAGAGAGAGAGAGAGAGAGAGAGAGAGAGACTATCAAAGGCGCAACTATCGAAATCGATTACGTACAGAACTACTCAAGGAAATCCCCAAGAAAAAGGCGTAAAGAAATTGAAAGGGAAACAGGGGTCAAAAACACCAATAAATGTAGAAAGATCAAACAAAAAATCAACAGCAACGAGATGGAAAACTTACTTCGATGGAATCAGAGAATCGAAGTGATGAAGAGGAGAGTGATGCCGAATCTAAAACCCTAGAACTGTGGGAGAGGGCATACAGCAGTGAATGCCGTTCGTGTTCCCCGTTTTGATCGTGGGGGAGCGGGGTTTTGTAGGAACCAACTTACCAATATGCCCTCTCTCATTACAGAATGACAAAAGGTTGAAGTATATAAAGTTGGAGGTATAATCTTAGGGTGATGCTGAATTCGTCACCAAGCATTTCAAAATTTGAACAAAGCCCCGCTTCGAATCCAACGATCCGCATGTTTGGCTGCGAAACCATTTCCATTAGGAAGATTGGGATTTCAAGGGAAAGTTAATCCCAGAGATCTCTTCTTGCAAAAGAAAAGCCCCTCTTTACGAACTCAGCATTAGCTCAACTAAGAAGGCTCCCCAACTCCCACATACCGGTGTAAGTTCAAATCTTAGAAAAAAATTGGATGAAACACTTGTATTTTGGGTGAAGTGCACTTAGTATTTCACATCTACAAAACACTTCAGTAACGAATCTAAATTTTTTTAAGATTTCACATGAGATGCATATCTCACCTTATCCTAAAGTGAGTCCACGGGTATGAATGTGTGTTTATGGGGCTTTGGCATCTTGTTGTAACAAAAAAAGAAAGAAAAAACCATGTTTTCCATGGAAACAAGAAACATTTTCCTAAGACTCTCATGGAAAATGGTGTGATCAAGTGTGCTTGTGTGTGTGGAGGGCTCTCACCTTATAGATGACCCAATGTCTTACGACAGTCGAGCACCTACACTACAAGCTGCATGGCTTTCCGCAAGCGAAAGACCGCACACTCACTAGGAAGTGCTTTCCTTGGAAAATCCCATCGTTACTCACTTGTTGAGGATTGAAGATTTGCTCGCTCTTTCGTTGTCAATTAAGATGAGACCAAGAGTATGGTGATGGGTTTTGGCACAAGGAACCAATATTGTTATGGCAAGAGGGATGAACTCAAAAGAACCCTCCTTTAAGGGGTGTTTGATTCCAAAGCCAGAACTACATAAGAGGACCAGTTTCAAAGGTCCACCATCAAGGTTGGGCTGCAGGTAAGCCTCGTGCTCAGGTATGATCCTGTTTTTTATAGTGCACCGAGACTCGTGTTTGATTTGACATGAATTGGAACTGTAGTCTCAGTTTTATGGTCTCATGCCTCAATATCAAACACTTCTAAGAGTGTGTTTGATATAAAGTACGAAGCCTTTGGTATTGGAACTACAATTCTAAGTTCACGAGTCTTGAAAATTATGAGAAAGACCATCAATGGTTCCATGTTTGATTTGCACTTAGAACTGTCACTCAAGTCTCACCACTTGGTCTCCCTCTTATGTGGAACACCTCACGTACACCGCTCTTGTCTCTATGGCATCACTCAGACACATACACTCAGGGCGATTCGGTTGAGAGAAGAACGAAACGATAATGTTTATTTCAAGATGGTTGATTTTTATTCAAAGGGCTTCATGCATTACACGACCTCAAAAAAAGGTTTATATACTTCAACCAAATGAAAATGGATCTTAATAAACTAAACCAAATCCTAATAATCCATTTCAACTCAAACTAAATGGAAATTCAAATATAAACAAATAAAACCGGATCTTAAGGATTTGCTCTCTACTTGGACTCCAACTCTAACAATCTAAAAACCATGTCTCATAAGACCGCCTATTACATGACACAAAACAAAGCAAATGAACATAAATAAAACCAAATGTGAAAGTGTAAACCTCCTTCCCAACAAAATCTAGCTGGGTGCCATAAACTATATATGTACATACATACATATTTATATGCTATATATATACATGCAATATTAAACAGTACATACATACATATTTATATGCTATTTATATTTAAATGCTAGAGTCTAAGTGTCTAGCAATTATATATATATATATATATATATATATATATATATATATATATATATATATATATATATATAATTGCTAGACACTTAGACTCTACTAGATGATACATGCAATCATAGGGACGACACAAATTGAGCTACTCATCAATATATGCATGAGGATCGATGTCATTTAATACACATGAGTGCATTAAATACTATGCGGGATCGGTGCCTTTATCACCACCATTCGATTGATCACATGAATAGTAGTGATGATCAAGTAACGTCTAGCATAGAAAACTGTCCAACAACTCCGTCTCTCTCTCCCTCTATCTATATATATACTTAATAAAAAAGTATAAATATGTATATATACATATACATATGTATATATATATGTATCCGTCTCTCTCTCTCTCTCTATATATATATATATATACATAATACAAAAGTATAAATATATGTATACACACACACACACACACATATATATATATATGTCTGCATGTGTGAGTCTAGCCTTGTGGGCTGGCCCAACCCATGGCCCTTCAAGGGACAGGCCAGTATTTTAGAGGCCCATATAAAATGTGGGCAGGGCCACATTTTCCTCTGCCCATAAGGGCTTGGACAGGGCCAGCTCAGGCCTGCTTGTATTGACATCTCTAAGTTTTGCAAGGCTTTTTATTTTATAAAGAATGGCTTGGCCCGGCCCGTGGCCCTTCAAGAGACAGGCCAGTATTTTAGAGGCCCTTCAACAACCAGTTCCATATGCCTAAGTTTCGTAATCAAATACCTCCTAAGGCACATCATGTGGGCCTGCAGCTTTTCAATGCAAAGCAATGAACAACACCTGCATGGTCTAGGGCCCATGTTTGCATCATACAGGGAATGGACCCATCCAGCCCCAAAATCCGGGTTCCGGCCCATGCCATGCAAACTGCTGGGGACCGATGAGACAAAGCCTAGCTTTTGGCATAACCAGGTCAAATCTATAAAAGATTGAGTCCACCAAAAAGACAGGTTTTAATAATATTTCTTCAGTGAAATGTACCCCCCCCGAAGTCCTAGCACTATAACTGAATCGAAGACTCGATCAGCATAATTACATAAAGGGGACTTGACTGAAAGCACAATAGTACACCACTCCCTCATTTTTCTTCGGAGTTGTTTGCTTGTGTGTGTATATATATATTATATATATATATATATATAGAGAGAGAGAGAGAGAGAGAAACATACACACACCTCTTAGAATTCTTATAACAGCCTTTGTATCTATACCCCTCTTATAGCAGCTTTCATTGAAGTATGTGACTTAACTTAATCTGGACTGTTAAAGCCTCTACACAGCTGTTATCTACGTATACTCTTCTGCAAACAGAATTTTTGCATATATATATATCCTTACAGACAAAACGTTCACCGAACGTTAAAATGCATATTTATACAGAGCAACTTAGTGGATAAAATGTTACGAAAGCATACATGCAAAGGATCTCTTAATGATGACAAATACATGACCGTAACTCAGAGAAGCATACAAACGATGGCAAGGAGCAGCTCCAAACATTTTGAAGGTGATGGGAATGACGACAGATGGTGAAGCTATAAAATAGGAAGCCGGTCTTGAATGTGTAGCGGAAGTGAAGAAGCTTGAAGACAGTTTGATATTGTTTCCTCAAACAGGTTTCTGAGAAGAAAAACGAGATGAATGTAGTTGTATTTCTTCATTTGTTTTTTATTTTTATTTATATTAAGCTAGCATTTTCTTCTCTATTAGTTTTTCATTTCAGCTTATACATGTCATTTACTTTAATAAAGTAAAACTATTTTATTTGAGATGTTTATCTTTTATAAAAAACACATCTCGTGAAATCAAGAAAGAGAATACTTCTTCATTGATTTCTTGAATCATGATTATCAAGACCGAAAGTGGTCATCCAATAACTTACGATTATAAGACAATGTGCTTTCACAAAAGCAATATTCTGATAAAAAAGATCCGGAATCTAGTGGATAAAAAGTGGTGACTAGAGTACGAGGCACTAGTGGAGTTTGCAGCTGAAGAAACAAGATATGGGGTATGGAGCATGAGGCAAGACAATGGCAGTCGAGTCATGTAAAAATCGGGCAAATAGTTGAAGCATATTTTGAACACCTTTTACATCAACAACTCAAATAACACTGGAGGGAGCTGCTGGAGACAATGGCTTCTCCACAAAATTATTCCAGATCCATTGGCAACTTGTGAAAGAGGACGTTATCAAAATGCAGTACAGGGCTTCTTCCCTAAAGGTACAATGCACAAATCTTTCAATTGATACGATCATGTGCTTGATAACTAAAGTACTAAACGTGGGTAATATGACACATCTTCGCCCGATTAGTTTTTGTAATGTCATCTACAAAGTAAGGAGAGACTAATTATGTTGGACTTAATGACTAATTAATGATAATTGAGTTAATTAAGTTTATGTGATATTAATTACATTTAATTCATGAAATATCCCTGAATACTTATTTGATATATCTTTGATTAAGGTGAAAGTTCTAAATGATAATTGGATTAATTAAGTTTATATGACATTAATTATATTTAATTCATGTTAAATATCTCTAAATACTTATTTGATATATCTTTGATTAAGGTGAAAGTTTTAAATGATAATTAGGTTAATTAAGTTTATGTGACATTAATTATATTTAATTCATGTTAAATATCTCTAAATACTTATTTGATATATCTTTGATTAAGGTAAAAGTTTTAAATGATAATTGGGTTAATTAAGTTTATGTGACATTAATTGTATTTAATTTATGTTAAGTATCCCTAGATACATTTGATATATCTTTGATTAAGGTGAAAGTTCTAATAAAGGTATCAAAGTCAAACGTCATAAAATACTATTAGGCATTCTTTAAATTCATTCTCATGGTAGTTCATTAACCTTAGTTCAAAGAGTTTCGTGGAAATGAATGACCACATGCTTGGGTTTGAGAATTGTTTAGATATTCTATCCATACTCTCACTTATTTGTTCTTTTTATGCTTTGTAAGAGAAAGACGGTACTCGTGTAGCGGGGGTTGCTTTCTTAAATTCACGACGACGACACTATCAAATAAGTTAATTACAGATTTTGTTTTGTTTCGATTGTTTTTTATACTGTTGCTTATGGATTTCCATGAATCTGCTGCTTATGTTGATGTCGGCAAGTTTATGTTTCTTGCCTACGGGTTTATGCGTGTAGCACCAGGGTTTATTCCTACGTATTCTTACGACACAATGCGTGCACCACTTGCAGAACAAGAGAGCCAGTAAAGGATGTGAGATGGCTTATGATCAAATGGAATTGAACTTTCTGTGATTCATGATGCGGAAGTTGGGTTTTTACTACAGGTGGATAAATTTGAGTTAAAAGATGGCGAAGTGACGTTTTCAGTAATTGCGGAGGGGCAAATTTTTGGTTATTTTAAACCATCGAAGAGTGTTTGTCCGACAAGGAGACCCACCCTCGCCCTGCAGGACTATGAAATCTCCTCCATGAAGCTGAAAGGCGTGGTGCCATCTAAGGGATAAAATTTAGTAGAACTGTCCCTCTCTCATCCATTTGCAGATGATTCTCTGCTTCTATGCAAAGCATCAATCTTCTATTGTGAACAGTTGCGAGAAGTATTAAGGAAATATGCTCTCTACAAGAAGTAATGAATCCCCATAAATCAGCAGGTTTCTTTAGTCGTAATACCCCAGAAAATTTGTGGATGCAGCTGCTCACAGAGATGGAAATCAAAAACATCGGTTGACAGGACAAATACTTGAGAATCCCATCAGATTTTCAACGGTCGAAGAAACAAACCTTTATATCAAAGAAAAGATTTAACAGAAAATTCAGCACTAGAACGGGGCAGTATTATAAGTTCGGGCAAAGAAGTGCTGTTGTAGTCCATTGGTGAAGCCATTCTTATTTACTTAAATGTTTTTTTCAAGATACAAAATGGTTTACTAAATGAATACGAGATGATGGTGATTTTTTGGTAAGAACAATGAGGCATCATTGAGCACTTATATCATAAAGGATATTGGTTTTATCACAAGGACCATAGACTTCACGGATCCTGAATTACTAAAAATGACATCCTTTAAAATAATGATAAGTATGTTACGATCTAAACATGAATCATCATTTGAACCCATAAATTATCTTCCTAAACAATATGAAACTTTAAGTGGACATAAAAGGCCTAGAGTCACACCGTTCTACTTAAAGGATTATCACACTTACCCTTTAGAGAAAATGTGCAATACAGTAGATTTAGATGAGTTAACAGATAACTTAACTTATCGGCAAACTATTGACTCATTTGAATCTGAGAAAAGTCCATGGATGAGGAAATTGAATCCATTGAAAAAAACCAAGTATGGTAATTGGTTGATTTAGCAAAAGAAAAGAAAGTCATAGGTTGTAAATGGGTTTTGAAAAAGAAATACAAAGTCAATGGGTTTATCGAAAAGTTTAAGGCGACGTTGGTTACAAAGGGTTTTTCGCAAAAGGAGAAGATAGATTATGCTGAAATATATTCTCCTGTTATGAAATTTGCATCTATAAGGATAATATTGGCAATCTCAGTATATTATGATTTGGATTTACATCAATTAGATATAAAAATAATTTTTTAAAATGGTGATTTAGATCAAATCATATATATGTAATAGCCCGAAGGATACGGAGTTAAAGGCCAAGAAGATCAGAATATAGATCCCTATATGATCTTAAACAGTAACTTTGTCAATGATATTTGACTTTTCAAAATGTCATTATTGAACTTGAGTTTGTGGCTAATGAACTTAACCATTGTGTATATGTCTGAAATAGTGAGAGTCACTTGTCATCTTATTGTTATATGTAGATGATATTTTGTTAACTGAGAATGATAACAAGATGATTGTCAAATGGTTAAACTCAAGGTTCGAAATGAAGGATACGAGTGAAGCATCCGATATTCTGGGTATAAAGATTTCTCGAGACGGATAATCTATATGATGAGAAATAAAATATTCATCTCATATATGTCAACTGATGATATGTTGGCACACTCCTTGACTAAAGGCATAACAGATGATCTTTTCTCAAGGCATGTTAAAAATATGGGTTTGAGATATGTTTGATTATTGTGTAAGAAATCATCCAATGGGTAATGATTACGTAATAATCATAGATTACATGACTTGGAAAACCCCATAAAAGTGAGAGATAAAACCGGGCTCGAATGACCAAATGGGAGATGTAACACCATGATATGACCATTCTTGACAAGCGTATCTACAAAAACGGAAGATGGACCATCGTGTTGTTTTCGTGGATGCATTACAAACATTACATATAAACTTAAAGGATCTAAAACAGAAATTCCACATAGGAAAAACAAGGAAGGAGAGAGACGAAAAACGAAATGTGCTACTCCATAAATTGAGAGCAGTACACTCAATACTGTGTGTGAAAAGAAATAAGAGACTCCTCCCTAGGAATCTATCTGTTGATAATCAGAAAACAGTCGTACCTCCTTCTTGGTCCTATACTTCCTCTTTTTTATGCCTCCTAGACTACATGGCTGAGAAGACCACCATCCTTCTCCTTCTGTATCCATCTGCCAGATTATTGGCAAACACATCAGAAGTAAACAAGAGATGCTGTTGGGATCAACTGGAAAAAGCAACTTCGGCTTAAGGTCAGGCATATGTCAACAAAGACAAGTTAGTCTCGAAATTAAACAAATTGGGAGCCTATTCAGCAAGCTCAGGGTACAAAGTGGGATATGAAAAGTTTTGCCAATATAACAAACAACAATTAAGCTTTTTTTCATAGTAGATGGGGTTGCTTAGATGGATTCAATTTTTTTCATAAAGTTTGATCGTGTAGAAGATGGATTCGATTTTTTTCATAAAGTTTGATCGTGTAGAAGTTGAAATACATCACCAATTTAACCAAAAAGAAAAGGAGAATCTCTTCTGTCAAAACAGGAACAATTTTGTACAGGAAGCGAATTTAGGAAGGAATCGCAGTTAAATAGAAAATACAGCAGAAGATACCACACATCAATAACACCTGCTCTATATGCTCATCGGAAGCTGAATACAGTGATGCACTGTATGATCTAGTGCTCTCGGGCAACTCAAATGTGGAATTCAATCAACCGATCCATCCCCGTGACTGTTAATGATAATGCGCGAGTATCTGAATGGTGGACACAAACAGTAAATCATTTGAAGGGGAGTGGAGGTTGGAAAGATAAGCTGAAGCTGGTAGCTTTCACACCAGTCCTAAGGACATAGCAGAGATAGCAGTGAAACTTGCAGATGAATACAGAATTCATAACCTTCCAGTTTCATTGTTAACATGAAGCGTTTGATAATGTTTTTATGCTTTTTTGTGTTTGTTTCAGGCCAAACTTTGATGATGTATCTTAGGAGCAAATCTGCAAATTTCGTAATTGAGCAATGAAATTTCTGTCTCCGTTGGGGGGAAAAAAGGAAAGATGCTGACGCTACTTTGAATGGTACTGTCTTCTGACGACCAAGTGAAAAAGAGGGAGCAGTTAGATACGTCAATCATGAGCTCCGAAGAAAACGGACGACCAAGATTCCAAACCACCTTCTAAATCGTGATGGTTCGTATCGTCTTAACTGCTCCCAAGAAAAAGAACTAACTTAGATTTTCCTGAGACTTTGCGTATATTCGTCGTTTCTGACGTTTTCGAAGACTTTCCAGCGACACTTCGATGTACCACAGAATCAAGAAGAGAAATCCTCCGGACAATGTCGGGCCCACCCAATCATTTGGAAGATATCCCCTGTCAAGGGTGGTAATATTGGCCCGGGCAGCGAAATACCAGCCCAATCTGACCCGAGCATAGCAGGTATTACATGGATTGACTGGGCCCAGGTTAAGGTAGGATCACACTCATTCTACGAGTACTTGATCCATACCCAAGCCTCTCTCTCTCTCTCTCTCTCTCTCTCTATATATATATATATATATATATATATATATATATATATATATATATATATATATATATATATATATATATATATATATATATATATATATATATATATATACTACAACTAAGCCTTTTCCCATACTAGATGGGATCAACTATATCGATTCTTTGTTTTTTTTTTTTAGAATCCATGTTAAGTCCGACAAAGTTTTACGTAAAAAAAAGAAAGCCTAACACAACCCTCCTCCTTTTTCCGGGCTTGGTACTGGCCATAAAAGGGTGATTCCTTGCGGAGTTATATATATATATAAAGAGAGAGAGACTAGATTTAAGAAACCCACCAAAACAAACTACAATAACCCATTACAATCTTTCATATGATCAAACAAAAAACATTAAATGCAACCTTTAAAAAGTATCTATTTTTTTTATTCAAATATCTTTGATCAAACAATAGAGATGATAGATTCTTTATGGTTTAACTCATCCATGATTAAATCTCCCCATTTGATCAACATAATCAGTATTTAAATTTAAAAAATATTTAAGTACAAAAAATATAATGATATTTTTATTTTTTTAAGTTAATTCTCCATCTAATACATACTAGCACCCTTAAGTGCTAACAAATCTCATCATTTACAAAAAAATACATATGTATTTTTTACTATATAGATCCAAATCTCAACCATCATCACTAAAGATAGATGGTTGAAATTTACTAGTACCTAAAAATGCAGACATATTTATATCTCTCTCTCTCTCTCTCTCTCTCTCTCTCTCTATATATATATATATATATATATATATATATATATCAATCCATTTCCGTACCCAACTTCATGGAATAGTGTGTAGGTATAGGTTTTGTTTTACTCCCACCGGTGATAAGGTAGGGCAGCAGGTACAAAATTGAGATTCAGGTACGGGTCTAGGAAAGCCCAGCCCAGCATAATTGAGGTTTGGGTAAAGGGGCCAGGTATAGGAATACCCATCCCCAACCCGCCCAACCATCCCCACTGCCATATTCTGGGAGGCATGAGTCTGCGTTGTATGCTTCCCTGAAAAGTATTATCTAGAATCCCAATCAGAAAAAGAAAAGTTTAATTTAATCTATTTTCATCAAGAAAAAACACATGGTTCGCCACGACCTTCCTCGAAAAGCCGAATGCCCCTTGACAACCATGCCTCTGTGACCTGAATAACAAACCTCAGCAGTAAACAAGTAATGCACAAAAAAAATCTCTTCAATCATATGACCAAACTGTTGGTAGAACAGAATAATTAATTTATACAGTGACAAGTAGCCATCTATCACATTCCCGCGAGCTCCATTCTATTAATTGGATCATAGATACCATTTCTATACACAATAGCAAAAACCTAGAAATCAACCTGGGACAGCTTTCCTGTACAACTGCAAAAAATATGGATTCCCACATATGAAGCCTCCAAGCGCCTCATCTCTGGGGCAAAGAGAAGCATTCTATATGGACAATGGCTTCATGTCAACTAGAGTCGGTCGGACGAGCGTTTGGCGGGCGGGCAACCAAACGACACCTGGGAACAGGTTTCTGGAGCATTGATGTGCCTTGAAAAGTCATCATCTGAATGTCTCTTGTGTAATTCGAGACCTGCACAAGTAACAAGAGTAGGTCAATCTCAAATGAATAGTTACTCGTTGGTGTACTGCTAAGGTGGTGTGCTGCTAGGGAGGCTGAAGTTAGATGCATGCCCAAGGTATGAAAACTCATCACATTCAACTTATGAATCGACCCTTGCTAGGCGAGCTATTGCTCTACGTTCCTCTCTTATTTTAAATAGCAATAATACAAGAAATGTAAAAGAGGAGATAACCACCTCCTCCTGGCTCATCTTTGAGAAACCAAATTTTTTGGTCCATATAGACTCAGCTTCGTCAGCAGCCGGGAGCACAAGGTTCTTCACTTCTAAAAATCCAAGAAATCTTTCTATGCACGAGAACAACGATTGGAAATAACCCTGGAACAGCAAAGGCAGGTAAGAGATTTGTAACATAGATGTACATATGACCAAAAATTATAACATTATTGCTTCACATGTGATGTTTCCAACGGCAAAATCAACTCAGAGCCCACAGTGACAGGGAGCACATCTAGCAAAACCAAATGTTTTGAATGCATCTTATATTCTTCTTTTAACAGAATAATAGATTCATTCATTTCCAGCACAAAGATTGGCCATTAACTCATACAGCTACCTTCAGTTCGTAGAGCGGAATTGCATGAAACCCCAATAACAAAGCAAGACACCATGACAATATAGAAGCCATTTACGACATAATAAAACCAAAAACTGACTGATATAATCAGGTATCGCGAGCCTGGGGAGAATGCTCCAGAGTTCAAATATGCAAGATGAACAAAAGACTTCGTTTTCAGAAGAAACATAAGATGCAAGCAAGAAATCTTTGCGCAAACTGAAAGGATAGTTTGAACAAGGAACTGACTATCTTGTTAAGCATGCATTATGAAGCATCGTAAAGACACATGCGCCTGATCCAAACCAGCATGGTCATGGTGTCTCAAGTCATCAGTTTCATGTATATTTCATCATTGATTTCTTAATATTCTAGCCTGTTATTTTATAAGTGAAACCATGTATGTGATAAAAATGAAATAAACGGGAGAAAATTATCTGAAATTATCACATAACAAGCAAGAATATCGAACAAGATGGCTCACAGGATCTATATCTACAATGGACATTTCAAAGGTAAGACCATATTTTCAAATAAGGACAAGCAATTATAAGGTTTCCATTTCCAGATTGTTATTCGTTGAGGTAGCATTCAACCATGTTTTTTCAGATTCTTTCATCAGCATATTAAGATCAATTAGAGTTCTCAGTCGTCCCAAGGGTAACCAACTACTAAACAGGCTGAGAAAAAGATCAGAAAAGAAGTACTTAATCTAAACAACCCACAAAAGATCAAGATTAGAAATGTATTATATAATCAATAAAAGTATAAACTTGGTTGCATTGCAACAATAAAAGGATCCCTAAATAGCTTCGGCATTATTTAATTTAGAGTCAAGCCCATTTTTTTTCAGTAAGAATTGCTATGTCACAGCTAGAGAACTTCAGAAAGTATGACCTACAACAAAAGCATGATATCCAACGGGATTCAAGCTACATAGTTTCATTTACTGTTCAGGAAAATGATTAACACGTGAGAGAGAAACAAGCCCAATAGCGCACCTTTCCTTGATTTCCACTGCTTGTTGCAACTAAAGGAAGCTCTGCAACTTCTTTTCCAAATATTCTAAGAACTCCTGCTGACACAACAGTTGAGCTGCACACACATAAATGGCAGCAATGGTCAGAAAACACTAAATCGATAGACTAATAGATAAATAATAAGTAGGAAATGAACTTTGCATACTTTACTGTCAAGACTACACAATATATTCCACCAAATTCTTGACCTCTTATGTTCCTTCTACAGAAAATGAAAGACCGTGAATTAGTTGACAAGTGTCTGGTTGCATCTCAAAAGCACCACAAGCACTAAAGAAACATCCATAGCCTACAGTTAAGCAAGCAATTCTCACCCATAGACCATTGGGGGAATCAGATCCCGACCTGTCACTACATCAACGATAGGGTCAAAGCAATCCTGAAAAAAAATGTAGATGACCAAACCATCAAGAGAGAAATATTTTTATCTGCAAGTGCAATGCAACACATCTTAAATGAATAACCAACCTGTCAACCTTTCACAACATGATGGTTCATTTTCTTATGTAGAGCTTATTTCTTATCGATATTATTTTTCTTAAAGTAAATTTCTCTACTTTACTCTGTGTTCTGTCCTACAATATACATGTCTTGTAAGTTAGCACTATTTCCATTAAATGCAACTAGGTGGACTCGATCACATCTTCTCTTAATGACAGCCTCTTCGTTTCTTTCCTTTTCCTGCTGTTGTCTTTTTTGGGCATACAGTATGACAAGGTTTTTGGTGTTACCATATCTCATAGAACCAGAAATGACACACAACCTCTGATCGCCTTAAGTGACAGACCAAATTGTCATCAAGGCTTCGAAACCAAGGGTCCTAAAGTAAAGAAATGTTGAAGAAAGACACTAGACAAAATACTTACTTGAAAAATTGCAACAGCTTTAGATAGTAATAATCTACTATCTGGGGAGGTATTTTTGCCACTTAGAAGTCTCCAACTTATATCAGTATCTGCATCACCATCCAAGCCTTTCTCTTCAAGTTTCTTTTTAATGGCATTTGAAAGAGAAGGAGGAAGCTTCTCCACTCCGCGTAGGACTAGTTTCTCAAGAGACATATTGATCCTATTACAATCCGTACAGCAGAACCACTTCTCTTTTGGCAATTCCTATAAAATAAATACGCAATGAAAATTATAATACACAAGAAGAAGAACTGGATGTCAAGGTTCACACTCCCAATATTGAGATTTTGCCCAGGTAAATTCATACCTTGAGATCAGCAAGTCCATGATCCCTCAAACAACCAACATGAAACTCTCGCTCACACTGTATAAAGAAAAGTGCATGACTTTAGTTACCAGCGTTGACAACAGAATGAATCATAGTCAACATTAGACTAGGATAAAACATAGAATATGAGAAAAAGTAATTAAGACATACTTGATCACACAGCATAACTGTTCGAGGACCGAACCCTGATTTGCTAAAATCATGACCCCTGTGCAACACGACAAGTAAAACGTAAGCCAGGAAAACATCAAAATGGAGTGCTTAACACTTATTATCATGTACAGATACCAGATAGAATTCAATGGCACACTAAGCATGAAAGCACTTTTCCCTAAATAGTTTTTCGTTATAAAAGTAGATTGAAATTCAAACACACGTATAAGTTAAAGCTTAAACAAAAATACATGGTATGTACAAATTAAAGCTTAAATAAAAATAGATGGTTTGAAAATAACAGCAAACTGACCTGCATAATACACAACCACCACCAATGTCAACCTGTGGCTTTTTGACAACACGGGTGCATCGGTTGTGCATTGTCTCCAAAGCCTCCATCTCTGGTACTCTCCCAGCAGCTAATGCATTTTGGCTATGAGCTGCAGCCCGCTCATCTTCAAAATTACGTTGGCAATATGAACAATACCAATTACCACGTGGAATGCATGCTAGATCCACACATTCTGCAGCATACACCAAAACAATGATAAAGCTTGGGTCAATATACATGTACATAAAACATCTCAAATGTTCATCAATTGAAAAAGGGATATTTTTCCAGGTGACCAGCATTAAGTATTCACTATATATGAGAAGTAACAGAGATGTGTCTAATACAAAACACATAAAGACTTCATTGGTTAAATCTATCAGATAAAAGGTTGATTGGTAAAAGATGAAGTCAATGTCATGACCATCTTGATTATAAAGATCCCCTCCTTACCCACACTAAAGCTCTTGTTGGTGAACCCACAGTGCATTCAGATGCCACAAATGGCATCAGATCATGCCATGTTATGTGATACAGATCATGCCATTGTTCAAGCTGTGACAACCAAACTGCAGAAAGTTTGAAATGAGAATGTACTAAGACCTAGTCAGAAGACTCTTAACAAAGTCATCACAATCTTTGGAACCCAAAAGGATTGGAGGAATCAAACTGATATGTCAAATATAAGTTAAGCATAAGTTATAATCGTTTTTATTTGGTTTATATTAGGAACTCCATAATTGAAATAACATTGTCGAGCAAAAAGGAAGTAAAACAAAAACAAAAATCACCTGTATGAAAGGCCCTTGGGCATCCATCACACAGGAGGAGGTCCCCACCATCTCCACAAATGGTACAGAGGTCATCATTCTCATTAGCAGATTTCTTCCGACCTTTTGTTAGTGAAATTGCCAACTCATGAAGAGAAACCCCATCTGATGTGTAGATGTGTAGGTATCTATAATATAAATCACCTTAAATGCATAAGAATAACATATGATATACTACAAACTAAAATAAACTGTCTATATAATCAGAACTCACGGTTTACGACGAGATGCCCAACCAGCATGAGCTTCAAACTGTGAGGGGCTGACCTGAAAATGAACCCTTGAAGCTTAGCCATTCTGGGATTTTGCTATAGATTCAGTGTACATGTGTGAATGCATCACGTGACAGAGATAAAACAGAGAGAATATATCAAGTACCTCAGTGTTACAGCAATAACAGAATATGCTAAATCCTTGCTTATATCCTTCAAGTAATCTCTGCACAAAAGAAAAGAATGACAAGTCAAAAAGATATCAACATATAGATAGCATGCAAAAGAACACATAACCTTAGAAGTACATCAACTAGTTCTGCCCACCTGACCACGGGCATAGTATGCCACTTCAGTTCCATCAGGTAGCCCCTTTGACATAAAGACCAATTTGTGCAGACCCAAGTCCCTACAACAAAAATTGTTGTTATCATTGAATCAATAATCACAGCACAAATGGTGTCAAAAGACAAAATATGCTCAAAAAGAAGGAAAGTACAAACTTTCTGGTTAGCTTGCCAGGCGCACTCTTATTTTTCAACACATTGTACATTGAAGTGGCAGAGGATGCCTTGGGTGTAACAGGTGATCTTGGTAACCTAAAAGCACAGGAAGATATAAGCAAAAGAGAGCTCCCACATGTTATGTAATAGCAACAAGTGGAATAGAAGCATGACTGAGGAAATAATACCACATAAATCTACATGTTTCACCGGCCACATTCCAAACCTGAAGCACTTCTTGGGATTCAGGAAAGAGTCAAATAAAACTTTATAGCTTGGGAAAGCAAACAGGAGACACTATAGACACTGAACTTAAAAAGGATTCTATCTGCTAGCAAGCACAGATGAAAGGACAATATCATTTTCTTATGAGTCAAAAACAGAGCAAAGAAAAAACTACAGATAAACAACTAAAATACATTCCGTTATGATTATAGTCATCCATGAAGATAGATAAAAGGGTGACTCTAACTCAAAAGGCAAAGAACCTCAATATAAACATGCTAGCAATTCTGATCTGAAAAGTTAAGATGTTCTAGTGATGCAGGCAATGTGGGATGGTGGCAATGTATGAATGGTGAATGACATGATTAAAATGCACAAAAAATTAAACACGGGAAAATATGTATGCAAATAATAAATCAAATTGTGATAAATAGTATTATCAACTCAACAAGGGTGAGCCTTATAACACATTTACAATTCTATAAAATTAGCTCCTTACTCCAGGCCATCCAACTCAACCATTAAACCATACCATGATGATTGATGCATATTTCCATATTAAAAATGTCTCCTTCCCTACCATCAAAATATCTTTTCAATAAAGTGCAGTGCATCATCACAGTCTCTGTGATGCTGTTGTGGACAAAAGTCAATATGGTGCAAAAGATTCAAAAGGCGGTATAGCACCTTACCCAGAGAAAATAGTGTGCATCCACAGAAACAGTGATTAAAAGAAACGATACCAAGGTTAACAATTCAAATATAAACGGATGTACAAAAACTAAGACAACAGAATAAATGAGGTTAACAAGCTCGAAGCTCAAATGGTACTAACTTCAATTTGTGTGGAGAATTGCACTGTATACGGTCCCTCACTTCCACATTGTTATTTTGAGGCTGCCTGTTTGGGGAAATTAACATAAACAACGTGTTCAGACAACCAAAGCGCATGCCAATTTAAGATCAATTTGTAAGATGAGACAACATATAATACCCCAGAAAGAGGGCTAACGACTTTTTACCTTGCACTGTGCGTTCTTTGAGCAGACAATTGTTGAGATTCTAGACAATTCTTGCAAAATTGACGTGATTTTCCACAGCTAGTGACATCAAGTGATCCTAAATGACAAAAAACCAAAGAACTTACGATGGAGAAACCGAGACAATTTTTATGCTATAAAATCACATCAAACTGTTACATGTTGTCATAAAGCTAAATATGGCGAGAGCCATAAGAAAAACACATCTTCATGAATAAGTTCATTACCTCTGCAACGTTCACAAGTGACTGGTTTGCTCGTCTCCGCTAAGCTTATTTCAGTTTGTAACCTCTCCTCAAACATCTCTAACGGAGTTCCAAAACAAGACCTCAACACATCACGAACGGACCTCCCATTCTCCAAGTAAATATAATCAATTGCACGTTTGTTGAGACTACCAGCATGCAGCTCAAATTGGGAAGGCGTAACAGTCTGCATTGTAATACAACATATATTTTGATATCAAGCAAAAGTTTGCTTCCAATCGTCAAAAACATAATAGCAAGTAGATGCTCACTTGTTCGCCCTTGCAGGATGAACAGAAACAGAGAATCATTCCATCTTTAATTACCCCATGAAGCTCTTCCTAATAATTTGAAATAGTAGATGTCAAATGAAAACCACTAATAAATCAACAACACCAACTCAAAGCCAATTTTACACAATCCTTAAGCTTATCGTATTAGAGTTCATACCTTCCCTGAAACACGGCGTAGATACCTCACTTTGCATCCGTTGAGAAAACCCGTTGCGAGCAAATCCTTGATTGTTGTGGGGAACTTCTTCAATGAAACCTTCTTTGACATCTTCAGTTCAAACTTATTTGTGCTTTCTTGAAGATTGCCATGATCGATCCCTACATCACCGATAGATGATCCAGACTCCTCCTGATCCCTTGGAAAGGCCACCTCTGAAGACGACCCGTCCACCATTCTTGATCCTAATTCCTTTGCCTCCAAACCTTCAGCCGATTCGACTGCCGCCAAATCTCCTGGTCCGACGCGCTCCACCAGAAGGGAAGAAGGATCTTCCTCTGCATTGATCTTCAATTTCAAACCTTCAGCCGATTCGATTGAAGCCGAATTTCCTGTCCCAACGCTCTCTACGAGAACGGAAGATGGATCTTCCTCTGAATCTATCTTCCGGTTCTTAGTCTCGTCGTCACAATCTGGAATCTTCTTTTCGGCAATACCATCGCTCTCGGGTTCGCCGCTCGAATTGGAAATGCCATTGAGGCGTCTTCTCTTGAAGAATAGGGTTGGTTCAGAGGCTCTGGACTTCAATTCAATCAACGCTGTATCTACCTGGGGGACGCTCGAATGATTCTCCAGCTCTTTCACGCCGGCCGTCTCTAGACCGCCGGTCAACCTCTTCAATTCCGATCTGGTAAACCTCCTAAGCGATACCCACGGCCTCAAAACGTTTGATTTCCCACTCTTTTCCGCATCTTCTTCGTTTTCAACATCAATAACCTCGGTTGCGCCCGGTATCTTCTCCAGCGGCACGGCCGGAACGGGCGTTACCCCCATAAAAGGAGAAGGATCGGTCATGGCCTCCTGATTGCTTTCGTTATCAGCGCCAGAGGCCGGAGTAACTTCGGGCTCTTTCACGTGGCCGCGGCGCTGCCCTAACGATCCGATGAGCTCCACCTGAACCTTCGCCGCAAACTGGAACTCGCGTTTGTGGCCCGTTCTCGGGCTCATCAGCCCCAAAATATACGTCTTCGGCGGCAGATCGCCTGATTCTGACTCGCCGCAGAGAACGCCCTCAGCCATTGAAACCCTAAAATCTCTGATACGAAGAATTCGAACCAAAGGAATCCAACATAATCGATCGATTCGTCAAGGAAAAGAAGCGGAAAACTCCAAAACGACGCGAGGACTCACCGAAACGGCTGCAATCGGCCGGAACACTCCCAAATCCTGGGTTCTTTATCCGTCAGATTCGTCCCGGAAGGCAGATCGACGGCAGAGATTCGTCATGGGAGACGGTCGATTGTTAGCTTCTGTATCCGAGAGGGCGAAGGAAGGGAAACACCAAGAGAGAGAGAGAAGAGAGAAGAGAGAGAGAGACACAGATAAGGGGGAAAGAGAGAAAATACAAATCCCTTAAAGCAAATTTACAATAAGCAGACAGATTCTGTCTGATATTCTGAAAACCGTCCTACATTTTAGTTATCTTTTCCACCTGTTCGTTACCCAGTTCGCTCATTTTGCCTTTAGCAATAAATATCGTATTTTGGTAAGGAATCCAAACTACTGTATCCATCTTCTCTCGTATATTATCAATCATAAATTTTTCTTGTTAATTATTTCATATTTTTATAAAAACTATCTTTAATTAAATAACAGATGGGTATTATTTCTTGGTTTTCTAATTATTTCCTTAAGTTAAAGACCAGTGAGTTTGGTTGTAGAAAACGACTCGAATGGACATGTTTTGTATGATTGCCTGTTACATTTCTTCAAAAGTAAGTCAAGTGTTTGATAACTGGGTTGCACGTCTATTAGGGTGTTTGCCAAGCTTTACTTGCCGAAAATGCAAATAATATATGCTTAGGGTAACTTGTGTAGAAACTTATCTTGAAAAATCAAAAGGATCACATACCAAATGCTTACATATATGATGCTAGATATGAAGCAACAAATAGAGAAATATAATTGCCAGGGAAAATAAAAACAAGGAAATAAATGAGTTCTCGAATAAGGTATAGTGTTCGAGTGGGAAACCATGACTCTCCAATGTTGGAGGTGATTGAATAGAACCTTCTAATTGAAGGTGAAGTGTTCGATACTCGGGGAGTGCACATCTAGTAGAAATCTACCAACAAGAAGAAAAATGCAATGCAATTGTTCGTAAAGAACGAAACCGTAACACCATATTTTATGGGTTGCAATTGTCGTCTTTCATGTCTATGTATGGCTTCGATCATTTCACTCTCCATCATATGCTTGCTTCTATTCAACATCCTACAAATGAGTAAGAAGAGTCTAAGACAGTCTCAAAACTCTTGACATGTTTCCTCAGTTTAACAATTACCAAGGCTAAAACGATGTGTTATTCTCATACTAAGTGGAGCCGGCTATATGGATTCTTATTTGCTATTTATGTTTTATTTTCAATTTATTTTCACTAGTTTTAACATGAAATAAACTTAACAAATGAGTTTTTTTTAATTGTGGGGAGGCTGTGAAGATAGGAACTCATGCATGGCCTAGGTATTGAACTCATGATCTACAACTTGTGAGTTGAGTCTACTAGTCAGGTGAGCTAATACTCTGAGTGTAAAATGGTTTCTATTTTTGTTGGTAATAAAAACCCAACCTTGTGGCGGGTAAACCAAGGATATTTGAAATCAGGCACTCTAAGTGCAATAACTAGAATGGTTTGGGCACTTCTGTGAATATTTGTTTTATTGGGGGGTCCGTAGATTTACCCAAAAGTACGCCTCCTAGGGGTTCGCCAACATAAAGGCGTACGCGCCTAAAACCGGATCCAACACGACGCCTTCCTTGCCTTTTCCTTTGAACTTGGGCAAGCGATTGCACGACTCACGAGATCCAGATCAGCTGACCTGGATCCAGGAAAGGACCAATCAGATTCCGGGTACGGATCGGTTACCATAATTGGTCCTATATCATGGGAGCGCCCAGGGTGATACATGACTGCCGCTTATTAAGGGTTTATGCATTTGTAGGGTTTAATGGTATGCTGTTGTTTAGGGTTTAAAGTAGGGGTGTTCATGGAACCGCCAGAAAGGGTTGGGTTTGGTTCTAGATATCTTGGTTCGGTTCAAGATGTCTGGCAGTTTGGTTGCTAAGGAGAAAAAAACTTGACAGTTCAGTTCATGTGTGTATATATAGATTGATAGATATAAATCTTTATAAGTTTGTATATATATGAGTTTTATAACCTTATATACATATGAAATGTGAATATATATATATATAATTATATGGATATAAATATTAACAAGTTTATAAGTATATATATGAGTTTTTCACCGAATCAAATCTTTCGAATTGACTGAGCAATGCCACTTTCATGTCCCAAATCACAAATGAGAATTTGATACAAATATAATATGATGACGTATCAAATTCTCATTTGTGATTTGGTGAAAACTGAGTTCGATTTCTACAGTGCGCTTAAGCTCCCACATCTGTAGCTTCTTGATCAAATAAATAAATACTGTAAACTTTGGGTTGGGAGTTTTTCATGCTGTCATGGTTGATCGTTAGATATGGTGCCCCAACCGATCTTATGGGTTTGGTACAAGGATCGAGGAGAACTGGACCTTGAATTTGGATACTCACAATTCTAAGTTCTATTGTACATCAAATGCATAACTCATCATTCACTTGGAACTATGGTTCCATATGCTCAATTTCAGTCAAAAACTTTGGGACGAAGAGCAAGGTGGACCATAAGAACCGGATCTAAGGGCTTCAAGTGCCTCCTTCTCTTGTGTTATTTCCTCATCACACATCTATTCTGCCTCATTTACAATAAACCACAGATTTCTCTTTTTGTTAAGAAGCAGAGGCGGAATACATGTATGGACGTCCCAGAAATCAAACTCATGACATGCTTCCCGTGTGTCGAGTGCCCTACCAGGTGAGCTAATGCTGAGCACAGAACCAAGTTTTTTTGCCTTCGCAGAGATTTTTTTTGTCAACTGATATTGAGAGAACTAAATCGCGATAAATACTACGAAACTTTATTTTTCCGATTTAGCAATTCGATAAGGAAGGGGATTCTTATTTGTCCAAACATCCACAACTGTATGATACATGTTAGTGAGGACACATATCAATGTTGGATGGAACTACATGCCAGTGCTAGGTACTTGCAGCGAGATCGAGTACCCAAATATGTGTTTGGATTGGATCCCATTTCCATCGAAGCAAGGCTTGGTCAGGTTCGATGATCCGGCAGTTGAGTTTGGATTATGGGTTAACTATGTCGAAACCCGTTCAGACCTGGGTCCAAGTCGAGCACCAGAACCCAATAAAGAGGTGAAGTTCACTGGTTTACTATAGAGCGTTAAGCACAACTTCAAAGTGTAGAAATAATTTTAGTGGAAAAAGAAGTTAATTGTAGTAACTTGTGATGAACAAATGCGATCAGAGAGTGTCTTGAGGCAGCCCTAACATAGTAGGAAGTGGGTTTTTGCGAAATATTGATGGTTGATGCTGGGGGATTTGCATGTAACATTGGAATCTCTTCATGGCAAAATCATACTAAAGGTTGATTCCGAATGTGGTTATTGATCTGATAATAGACGACGGAGTTCGGGTTGCAATGGGAGGTCGAAGCCCCACATACATGCATGCACCCCAGGCAATCGAACTCACCACATGCGAGTAGGTGTCAAAGAGCCCTACCAGTGAGCCAAAGCTCTGCATAGTATATGGAGTTCGTACCCTGCCTGTTGTAACACTGGTTGATGCTCTTATTACATGGGCATCACATTTTCCATCATAATATAGAATTGCCTAGAACCATGCAAATGAAGAAACAATCCTAATTTAGAAATGAGAATTAATCTTCCTTCATCCCACTAAAACAAATTATTGGCCCGACTAATGCTAATTCTTCATAAAGAAGATGACAAAGATAATTAGATCACATTACAGAATAGCATTGAATGATGACTAATGCTTATTACCAATGTCAGTTCTTTTCCCATACAAAGTGGGATAAGCAACAACAATTGCTTGTTACCGTCATGCTCGATCGTTTGCCGGATGCCCTTTTAACTCCGAAAAAGCAGGATTCTATTGTTTTCTTACAACACTTTTGACACCCTACACTTCCTCCTTAAAGTGTTCATTGTCCAACTTCATTGCTTTTCATCTAAACTTCATCTCAATGCCTTGTGTCCATCTAGTTTTATATTCTACTAATATCATGTCAATTTTTGTCTGAAGCGGGTCCGGTATGGGTCAAACGTAACTCGTCCTAGATGCTCTCGAGGGTTTTCTTCCTTTTTATTTTAGCAGAGGGAGACCTAATGGACATGGCCGGTTTGGAACCAGCTGAAACTAAACCCGGTCAAAAACCAGTCAATCTTAGAAACCAACCAGTTTTGATTGAAGTATATAGATAGATACATACATACATGCATACATAGATAGATAGAGATATAGTACAATAACAACTAAGACTTTTCTCATACTAGATGGGGTCGACTATTTAGATTCTTTATTTCCACATAGCCCTATTATGTGTCATGCTAGCAGTTAACTCAATATAAGCTAAATCATTTTTTATAGTTTTTTTTCAACACTTTTGTGGTTGTTCTCTTTCTCTTTTTTTTTATAAGTTTTTTCTAAATCAATAAATATCATATGAAAGTTCTTCTTTTTTACTCTAAAATATTTTATAAGACGTCTCAATATGTGAATCGCTTTAATAGTAAATTTACCAGGTATAAATTTGAATTGGGTCTCTATTATGCATGATACTTGTTTTAATCAACATTTAATAATTATTTCTCATAATTTCATAGTATGGCTCATTAATTTGATACATCAATAATTCACACAATTCTAAATGTCTTCCTTGTTATTATATTTTGATATAGGTCTTCTCGCTCTCTATTTCTCAAGCATTTTTTGGGTTCTCCATATTTCATTAAATAGTCTTATGAGGCAAGTGAGCACAATCTCTCCTAAAAAATTTCATACTTATATAGGAATATTATTTGGTCATACAAATTTAGCAACATTCATATATTTAACAGTCTCTTTGACTTCATTTTTTTTAATACACCAATATAAATTACGGTTTATATACTTTTTTTATTTAACTAATTCTCTTAAACTAATACTATCATATGTATTTTCATCAAAAACTTATATAAATAATTTTTTCATCTATTTTTGATATCATCATTCGCCACTAAAATCTTTTCATCCTCATCTTTGATGCATCTAACAAAAGTAAGATCATTAGTTTTCTTCTCTCTATCCTTAGCAATCTTAAAAATATCTCTTTTACCTTCTTTTTAGTTAAGTTTTTTATATAAATCGTCCCAAATCTTAGCTTTTGCTTCACTGACGATCTTTTTCACTTCTTTATTTGCTTCCTTATAAACCTCTCAAGTTTAACTAGTATTTTTGGCATAATGCAATTTTTAACATGTCTTCTTTGCCTTTATTTTATCTTGCACAACTTCACTCCACAATCAAGCTTTTTTTTTGTCTCGGTACACCTCCTTTATATTCACCTAACACATCTTTTGCCACTTCCGTAATATGTATACCCATATTGTTCCACATATAAGAAGGTATACTTATATAATTACAAACATCTCCTTGAAGAACTTTCTGTTCAAATATATCTTCTTTCTCATGTTTGAAGTTTCACCATCTAGTTTGAATAGTTTATTCACCCTATTCTAAGGTATACCTACATAATTCCAAGCATCTCCTTGAAGAACTTTCTATTCAAATATATCTTCTTTCTCATGTTTGAAGTTTCACCATCTAGTTTGAATAGCTTTATTCACCCTATTCTTCTTTATTTATCTTTTACCAGCAAATCCATTACTAAAAGTCGATATAAGCTTTCTCCTAAAATTACCTTGCAATCTTTACAATATGATCTATCTTTTTTCCTAAAAAAAATAATCAATTTGTGTTTGTGATAAGTCACTCTTACAAGTAATTAAATGTTCATATCATTTTTTAAAATTATATTGGCTATAAAGAGATCAAAAGTCATAGCAAAATTTAAAATCTCCCTACCCTCATCGTTTATATCCCAAAACCATAGTTTTCATTAATACCTTGATATCCAAATGAGCCTTTACAAACATGTCCATTTAAGTCTCCTCCTAAACAAATCATCTATCTTTGTAGAATTCTTTGAATTAACTTGTCTAACTCCTCCCAAAAAACTTTCTTTATACTATCTTCTAATCTTACTTGAGGTGCATAAGCACAAACTATATTCAAAGCCTCTACTCCTAACACTAATTTCACCATCAATTACATTATCTAACTCCTCCAAAAAAAACTTTATTTATATTATCTTCTAATCCTACTTGGGTTACACAAGCACAAGCTATATTCAAAGCCTTTACTCCTAATGATAATTTCACCATCATAATTCGGTCACCATATCGTCGTATGTCTACTACACTATCTTTTAATTCTTTATTTATAATAATATCAATTTTATTCCGATCCTTCCCCTTTCTTGAGTATCATAATTTCAAACTTATATTTTCAATATTCTTTGTTTTTTTACCAACCCACTTTATTTATTGTAAATATAAAATGTGAATCTTTCTCTGAACTATAGAATTTATCACCTTCATTAATTTAACGGTCAACGTTTCAATATTCCAAGTACTAATATAAATCTTATTATCTATAACAGCTTTCTTACTCTTACATCCGTTCATTCTGAAAATAGGGAGACCTTGTTTTAATTTTTTCACTACATTCAGCCAACAATGTAACGGGACCAACTTCTTTGCCCACACCCATCCATGATGTGGGAATCCTTTTTGCAATTGATTCACTATATCCGATCGGAGACGTAGACTCTTTCTTATTTTTCACTACATTTAGGCTCTTCAGTGTGTTGCTAAGAGGGAACACCCCAACATAATACTCATAATTTATTGAATCTATGGTAGATATGTCCAACATAATTTTACGTTGACTGTCGAAAGCCTAACGCAACCCTCCTCCTTTATCCGGACTTTGGCCTGACCATGCAAGAGTGATCCCTTACATAGGTGGAGTTAGATATAGATATAGATATTATTGGTTAAGTGAGGCACTAAACTGAGAGTTGGTCATTACTAAACCATTGGATTAGCTCAAGGAAGTTCATAGCTAGTGTTACCATGCGATAGCCTTGATCCAAACCAATTCAAGACCCAATATTGCTCCCCATGCTTCGGCCACCTAAACATCAACCAATATTATAAGCAAATCCATCTATCCACCTACCAACATAATCCTGTAGAACACTCCCACAACCACCAACTCTCGGATTAACTCGATTAGTTCTATTATAATTAAGTTCAACCCATCCTTCAATATTTGAGATTGATGGTAAACATTTAAATCAATTGTACTTTTATACTTACGTTTAAAGAGCATGAATGCATTAAATACAAAATAATTCAAATCTTCATCGTCAATATTAAAGATCAAACGGTAGAAATATTTGTAGAAGATTATGTATTAAAATGAATTATGCAGTTAAGACTCTCTTCCCTCCCGTTCTCTCTCTTTATTTATATATAAAAGAAAACTGAGAGTTGCTAGATGCTTACCCAAAATGATGGTACAAATTAAGTCGTTCATCAACATTGACACCAGGATCGGTCATTTAATACACATAGATGTATTAAATACGACGTGGGATTGGTATATTGATCATACAGATGATAATAATTATCAAACAATGCCTGATACCAGAGAGAATGCATCATACGGGAGTCTCTCTCTCTCTCTCTCTCTCTCTCTCTCTCTCTCTCTCTCTCTCTCTCTCTCTCTCTATATATATATATATATATATAAAGGAGTCGACAAGATTTGAGCTGATGACCATGTATATACCAGAACTGTAACAGCATTATCAAAAGACGACGGCACTTGATGACATTTCTTTAATACCTTGTATCTCTCGGCTAGGGTTTGATTGGATGGCTTGTGTCCTGAGCACGGGCTTCTTAGGGGCAATACTGATTACATGGCAGGGAGGAAGCCTCTATTAAATGGCTGCCAAAGAATTGAGGAGATCGGGCCCAGCCTTAGCCACTCCTCAATGGCGTTTACTCTACCCTGAAGCTATTGTTCAGACACTTGAATGGGTTCGATCTTCCAACCATCTCATTATCCTCATTGATCTTCTTGTTAGACAACAGTCTGATGAACGTTGTCCTTTCAGATTTGAGCTAGCATGAACAATTCATTGACATTATCAAGAGTTGATCAAACAAACCTGGAATGCCCACATAATTTGAGAAGAATGGGAGAAGCACTACATCAATGGAATACGCAGATTTTTGGAAACATTCATAGAAGAAAAAGAGCATTGCTGGCATGCTTGAAAGGAAGACAGTGCACGCAGGGAACAATGGCTAGTCCCAACCTTTCCTCACGGACCAGCTCTGAGAGGAATTTGTTTTCTAAAAGCATTATTGGGAGGTAGTAGCAGACTCAGTATATAGTTATTTTAAAGAATTATTCCATTCACTAGAAAGGGTATCAGAAATTAATCGAACTCATATCGTCCTAATTCCTAAAGCTCCACACCGGAAATTTCCAAATCATTTTTGGCCTATTTAGCTATGTAATGTCAACTATAAAATCCTTTCAAAGATGTTGGTTCATTGACTCAAACCATACCTCCAACATTGGCCTCACCCCAATAATTGAGCTTTGTCCTAGACTGCAACATGACTGACAATAGAAATTGTGCATAGAAGCAATGGAGTAAGAAAGGATTCTTTGTTATGAAGATTAATTTAGAGAAAGCATATGACTGCTTTAAATGGGGATGCATTATGAAGGCACTAGAAGAGATTGGAATCATTGATCATTTATGTCAGTGGTTGTTTTTTATTAGGAACAAATTGAGATGGATGAGTGGTCATATAAGGAAAGACTGTATACATAACGAAGTTATTAAAAATAAATTGATAGTGATACCAATAGAGGATAAAATGAGAAGAAATCATTTTAAGATGGTTTGAAAATGTAGAAAGACTACGGAAGAAAACTATGATAAGAAGGTATAAAAAACTAGATTGTGAAAATATTAAAAGAAAAATATTACAAAAGTATTGGAAAGAAACAATAAAGAATAAACTAGCTCATATGAGAAGAGGCTTAGTTGTTGTTTATGGCTTGTATTACTTTAGTGGAAGTGTCATGGAATGGTTGTTTCACACCTTCATTTTTCCAAAGGCAAGGACTTTGGCAAGGAGACCCACATCATCCAATCAATCATTCAACAAGATAAATGGAAGCCCTTTTAGTTCCGGCGAAGTGGACCCATTTAATTCCAATAATTATTGGATCGGGTGCAGAAAAAATTAGCAAGTTGGAAGATTACGCAACTCTCTATGGTAGGTCGCACCACCTTGGCGAACTCAATAATAGGCACTTTGCCAATTTATAACGAAGAATTGAAATAATACACGAAACTTTCATTTGGGTCATGGTGAACACACGAAAACCTCACCCAATTGCTTGGGGCACTCTTTGTCAACAGAGGCTTTTTGGGAGCTTAGGCAATAAGGAACCGTCACTTACTCAATCAAGCATGACTCCTGAAATTAGCATGGAAAGTACCGGTGAATGGACCACAATACTCTTGTTAGGGATGACAATTTCCACCTGTCCCCTGGGTACCCACCCCGCCCCGCCCCCACATGGGGCGGAATTTTGAGGGGAGAAACCTGCCCCGCTGCGGGGTGGGGTGGGGCATGAGAGGAAAGACCCACATGCAGGACGGGTTTAAGGTAAACCCATCCTGTATATATTATTATTATATATATGTTTATAACTATATTTTTTTATACAATTATATATACATAATATTAGTTTAATAATATAAAATACAATAAACATTTCATATTTTATGTAAAATATATAATTTCAAATGATTTTTCTTTTTAACAAATATTTTTATACTTTGAAATGAGTCGGAGTCAGGTTGTTACCAAAAAGTGAGGGACGGGTGCAGGTCTGATCTCTCAAGACCCACAGGACGGGAGACGGGGCTTATAGAGAAAATTTTAAGGTGAGGCAGGGGTGGGTGGAGTGAAAACCCGCCCCATCCTGCCCGGTTGCTAACCCTATCTCTGGTTTGGACGTACCCCATGCTAAGTATGGGAGTACACGCATTCGGGAATTAAAACTTACACCGACTGGTTCGTCTCTGTGGAAGGACATATGTTCAGTCTGGCCACACCTTTCAGTTCTTCCTCATTTCTCTCTTTCTTCCTTCAGTCCAAAGAAAGTCCTTCTCCTTGAAAGCCCATATGACTATTTACATTCTCCTCCAGATGATATCAAAGAGAGGCTCACTCATTGCTCATCCCTTACCCTCTCATTAAAAGCTTCTTTGTAAATTTGAAGGCATCTTGGATGCCCAAGACTATACTAACACAACCATTAGCACCAAAGTTCATTCATCAGTGACTTCAACAGAAAATCAAATTTAATGATCAAAATTTCTATGGTCTTGTATACCCATGGCCGTGGATCCATCCCCTGAACTAAGCAAGGTAGTGGAGAAGTACCTCGCCGTGCACCTGCTTCAAGGATCTCAACTTCACGAGACCCAACAGGATCTGTCACAATTCTGAAAGACTGAATTGCAGACATGTGATCTAGAGAGCTCACCCGCATAGACATGGTCAGAAACCGGTCCAGCGGTTCGAACTGGAACCAAACAACTGGTTATCAAAATTGTCCGAACCAGCCCTGGAACCATAACCAGAGCCTCCTGATTCCACTACGCTTCATGATTTTCATAAATCGATGGTTCCAAATTACTTGTTAGCTTAACGGAAAGATTCTCCTCAACCACTATTGTTGGTGGAGGGTTCTCTCCAGAGAGGGTTCATGCCCTTTTAAAAAAAAAATTAACTGGATCCAGGGAAGTTCTAATATCGAAACCACCTCCGAACCAGCCCCTGGGCAGTTTGGTTATGGTTCCTAGTCTTGGGCAAATCGGAACTGGACATGTCTACACCGACAAGCAATGTCGGTAATGAGATTCTCACATTGGTTTCCTCCTTCCTTTATGCAATCTTGTCGGATAGAGTTCTACTTGTTGATTAACCACATTGGAGTGAGCCCCCCCCCCCCCCCCAGCCATTTGTGGGCTCAACCGTCCTGCATCCTCTAACAGACAACCTGAACCAAGTGCTCGGGCATAGATATAACCGTCTAGATGGCTTGGCACCGGAAAGGCCGGTACTAAACCTGAAATCTGCAATACTACCACAGTGCACTTCTCTGCCGATCACACCAGTCCTTGCAGGAGAACTCTCTCTCTCTCTGACATTCAACGGATTCAACTTGTGAAGAAAAAGAGACTTAAATTAGATACCAAGTTTTACTGCTAAAAACATGTTTATACACAACCACTATAACGATTGCTATTTCAGACCTTTCATTGTCCTGATATATTGACTAAAAAGTACAGAAAACTCAACTATATTGCTATCCCGTACTTGTCACTGTTAGGACCTCGACCTTGATTCGAACCACAATTAGAATAACACAACCAGTGATATGACCAAAAAAAGGCACCAAGAGGTACCACCCCGCCCTGTGTGGCAGATTTTTAAGTAAGAACACCCGCCCATTGCGGGGCAGGGCAGGAGATGTAAGACCCACACGCAGGGTGGGGCAGGGTCGGGTTCAAGGTATACCCGCCCCACTCTCTCTCTCTCTCTATATATATATATATAGTTATAGTTATTTATAATTATTTTATATAATATATGTTTCTATGTGTGTATTTTTCATATAAATATAACTATATATGCATAATAACTTTTAGTTTAATAATATAAAATACAGTTAAAAACTTATATTTTATGTAAAATATATAATATTAAATAGTTTTTATAAAAAAAATTATAGGTTGAAGCAAGGCAGGGCGGGTTGTAATGAAAATGTGAGGGACAGCCCAAGACCCGCGGGGCAGGTGCGAGTGAAGGGAAAACCTGCCCCACACCGCCCTGTTGCCATGCCTAAACCGTGCCTCTTTATGTATGAAAATGCGAGAAGATATATGCACTGGCACGCTCATGGAATGCATTAAAGATGAAACAATTATAGTCCGTAGATTCCATAATTTTTTATTTCAATTCTTTTAATGTTTTTTCCTGGTCCCAAAAGGTGTAGGACTCAAACCAGAACTGGAACGGAAACCACTTTGGTCCCGGTTCAGTTCAAGTTCTTGGTTCCGAGTAAACCAGAACCAGCGGTTTCCAGCCCACCCTGTAGAGGATGGAAGATCAATTTGCAGACTATGTTCAAACACACCACACACACATTTGCACAAATCGGTCAAGAAAAGCACCCCAATCCCCAGGCAAGGATTGCCATACTCTAGAGGCCACCCATTTATACACAAGCTAAGTTGCATGGATCTAAGTCATCTACCATTGCAACATGATTCACATAACAATTATACAACATGAGTGAAACAATTAAATATGATAAAAAGGACGAGAAAAAATTATCATAAAGATTAATAGACCTCTTTTGTGCATCAAAGAGAGATTATTGGAAAGTGTTGTACTTAACCGCATACTGGCTTATTTCCTCATTAGATGCCGATAACTCCTGCCGCGAATCAAACGGTGCCATGTATACTTCAACAACTGCTTAACACTTAACCGCATTCTTTCCTGGACAAGCCTGCAGATAAAGATTAGGACTCGGTGAAAAACCATTCTCAGCATATTCTGACAGTTGATCACGATGAGAAGAACCTCACCATCTGACAAGGCATCTCTGTATAGCACGGGAGATCGGACGGATATAGGGTGGATCGCGTTGCGTGTAGAGTAAGCCAACCTGGCAAAAAGCAGGTTCAAATTATCTCTTCAAAACATACAGCAAATTATTGCATAAAATTATATGGCATACCTTCATTAATGCAGTAGCACTAGGATCATCCAGTATCTCAAAACTATTCTCTCCTAAATAATTCACCTGAACATGTGCAAAAAATTAATTCGCTATGAAGATACATTTACAGAAGAGTTATGTCTGCATCACCAATCTAGGACACTCTGACAACGATACAGGTCAAGTCTCCCATGTCCAACTCAGCACCATCTTGTTCGAACTATACTTTTAGTGACATGCTACTAAAATGATCATGAATATCGACTGTTATAACTCAGTGAATCAATTAATGAAAATGATACTTTTTCTCAGTTTTATGAGATATACTCAATTGTACTCTACCTGCAAAAACAGAAAAGATATATTCAATTGTACATAATAAGCTATATGATATATTTATACATAGGAATATCTATGCTGAAATTTGCAAATGACATTGTGTTAGTAGATGAGTAAGGAAAAAGTAAATAGTAAATTGGAGATATGCATAGAAACATTAGAAAGTAAAGGCTTCCGACTTAATAGAACAAAAACAGAATATATGGAATGCAAGTTTGATCATTTGGTTTTGGTTACTTCATATGACATAGAGATTCAGATTGACACACATTGTGTCCCTCATAAAAATGTAAATATTTAAATTCAGTTTTTCATAATTATGAAAAAATGATGAAAATGCTACGTATAGGTTGGTTAAAATGAGGAGGTGCATCATGCATTCTATTTAACAAGAAAATACCATTAAAATTGAAAGGTAAATATTATAGAGCTGCAATTAGACTCGCTATGTTGTACGGTTCTGAATGTTGGGTAGTTAATCATGTATAAAAGATGTTCGTCGTAGAAATGAAGATGCTGAGATGAATGAGTGGTCACACAAAAAAGACAATATACATAATGAAGTTATGAGAAACAAATTGGGAATAGCACCAATAGATGATAAAACAAGGGAAGGTCGTTTAAGATGGTTTGGATAGGTAAAAAGATGACCAAATGAAGTTTCGGCAAGAAGTACGAGAAACTAGATTTTGAAAAATGTTGAAAGGGAAAGAGAAAGACCAGAAAAGTATAGAAAAGAAATGATAAAGAATGATCTAGTTTATGCTGAATTAACTGCTAGCATGTAACATGATCAGACTCTATGGAAAGAAAGAATACATGTAGCCAACCCCATCTAGTATGGGAAAAGGCTTAGTTGTTTGTTATTGTTGAGTCTTATTTATGCTGAACCCATGGTTTTCGAAAACGGCCATTTCTTGCGATCACACCTGCACCCATGTGACATAGTAGAATAGACTAAGCACATCAACCTGTCCAGCCTGCATAAGCATTCAGATCTCAAGCAGAGTTGGGGCAGCCAAACAAGTTGAGTTGCTTGTTATTCAGCTCTTCATGAATCAGCCCGTTCCTGGGCTATTGTACATTAGCAAGAAAAGCTGAAAAGAGGTTCGGCTTGTCCCATCTCAGAGCTCAGCCTGAATAGGCTCGTGTAGTTGCCTATATATAAAAGTGACTCATATATGTTAAGATGTCGGCAATGCTTGAAGAGTTTTGTTTTTACAATAATAAAGACTACAAATTTTCAGGTTTTCAATCAAATGAGCAAGAAAATTTTCAATTGTACATGTAGAATATGTAAAAACACTTCACTTTTAAAATTTTCATTGCAATTTTCAAGGGAGATTGAAATGGAAGTTCAATAAACACTTCACTTTTAAAATCATCAAGCTAGTTCGTGTTTAGTTCATGTAGCTCCCAGCTCTTCTTGCCATGGGCTGGGTCCATCTAAAATGAGAACATGGGACAAGCCAATGGAGATGCGCCATGAACCCCAACTCAGCTTGTTCAGCTCATTTTACTGCCTTAAGTCCAATACCAGCAAACGCACCTTGAAGTCCCCAATCTGCTAAAGTTAGTCGGAGAGGGTATGCATGGCTGGTGCACAAATAACGTATAGAGGATGAAATATTATTCAATGCAGTGTCTACACATGGAACTATGAAAGCAGAGATGGACTGCATTGCCAATTTCGACACAAGTCATAATCGAATTGGAAACATACTCATCCAGATTAAATGAGAAGGATAATAGATTGCATACTCCGAACTCTGCATTCACTAGAGACTGAATAAAATCCATTAATTGAAGCTTGGCCCATAGCATTCGCTCCATTTTATTATCTGCACGTGGTGGGTGTCTCCAAGATGTTCCAAAACGCAATACGCGATCTTGAATTTTTCCATTATAAACATCAAGTGCAAATCTTTCCAATATGAGCAAAGCTGATTCCAAGCCAGGGTTGACCACTGTCACCTGTTGAAAATCTACACTCATGATCATCCAAATAACCTTTTGCTAATAAACACTAGAAATGTAATGGGGTAAAAGTCAGTATAGATAAACCTAAAAGCAGAGGGTCTTTAACTCTCGGAATGAACGTCAGAGATTTCCGTAACCAAGAAATACAGAATAGACAGAGCAGAGTAAAGAGGATCCTCCATTTTTCCAGATAATAAGATTTTTTTCCTAATCATTAGAATGAGATATGGTTGTCACGATCCATTAATCAGGAGATGGTCAATGATACTGATCTATGTTCTTTCCAATTTCCATGGTTCTGCTTTTTTACAGCTATTTCTGGGAACTTTTGACATAAACAAGCCCATAATCACCTTATGTTGGTTTTATTCACACAGCCAATAGATGCATTTCAAGGCAATTGGCATCATTGAATCAAAACAAATCATGTTTCAAGAAGGAAATGACATTAAGGTTCCATTGCAAATGAAGCTAATTCTAGACTCGCTTTCAAAGATTTCAAGGCATGCCATACTTCCAGTCAAATGAGACATAACTGTGATAAAGTTGCCATACTTCCCACTTGTTGACATGTCTCTTCTTGTTCAAATACTCAACTAACGAAATACAGAAACCCTCACAATGGAGGATGTGTGGTAATTGTTGCTCACATCCTTCTCATCCTAGACTAAAATATGGCAAAAGGCTGATGCACTGCAAAAAAACTAGATGACAAATGATGTGAACGCCAATGTTGAAGAGGAAAACTGACTGGTAAGGATCAAATGATTCTGAAGAGCCACAGGTTTCTGACAAGAGAATCTTGTCTGTGTTTCACGGAAATGGAAACCCATAATGGAACACAGAAGATGGTAAATCTCAAAAAAATTAGGAAAAGAGGTAATGGAAATAAATATATATATATATAGGAAATCCGGATTTAGTACACAATAAATGAGTGTTGCATTAGTGCACCCAAGTTACTTTTTTGAATGTGAAAAGTAACTCTTTTTGAATTTCAAAAAAAAAGTACATATGTATGTATGTATATATGCATACGTAAGCCATTTTTTTTATTTGAAATGTAAGCCATTTGATCTTTTGATGGGATGATCTAGATTTGGTGCATTGGTGCAGCGATCATATATGGTGCACCAGATCCAGTCTCCCTATAGATTTCTACACAAATATGTATATGTGTCTGTGGGTATGTATATATATGTATGTATCTAGGAATATGTAGATCTGTGGAAACAAAGAATCCATGTAGCCGACCCCGTCTATTATGGGAAAAGGCCTAGTTGATGTTGTTGTTGTTGTTTGTATCTATGCATATGTATCCATGTGTATATGTGCATTGTATTTGTGAAGAAAAAGATGGTGTAAACAGAATTTGATAACATGAACACTCTTGGAAACTCAAATTAAAGATAGCTCACACTCTAAAAGGTGTGTCCTGCCCAGTGGTGCTACAGGCTCTGTCTGTTGAAGAATATGAGTTTAGAGTCAGTTTTAGTACATATAATATCTTAGGACAGTAAAATTGATGTTTAGAGTATTATTGTAATTGTCTGAAGTCGTAAGGGCATTTTGGTAATTTTCTGTACTAGGGGTATTTTGGTCATTTTACAGCTTCTTATATAAGGGTTGATAGGTTGTAATTAGGGTTGAGTTGCATATAAGGGTTGATAGGTTGTAATTAGGGTTGAGTTGCTGTAATCAAGATAGTGAGAGAGAGGGGGTGGAGGTCTGCCCTCTCCTCCGATCTCCATTGATATTCTCCTTTTTTATTAATACATTCCATTATTTATTATCCGTTGCATTTCTGGGTAATTACAACATGGTATCAGAGTCGTTCGATCAATGGGAGCAGCGAGCAGTGGCTGTCAATATTAAGTTTGTTTGTCTTCTTGCACCGATCGACTGACGTTTGGTTTATGTGAATTTGGTATTCTGTGAAATCTTGGTGTTTTTCATCCATACGGTTGGCGAGTTATATGGAGGCAAACGGAGGTCTTCGTGAAGAAATTGAGAATGTGGAACCGTTGAACTTAAAGTCTAGTTACAGTTCGCTTGTCTTCTTACGTGACGCTAAATTCCAATGGATTATCGTGGATTCTGATTGATGATTCTCCAGAGGCCTCTGCTTGTCTCGAAATTCAATTTTCAAATAAGGGCATGTCAGGGATCAAAATTTCATATATCTATGCCGTTGAACTTACAAGTCTGGTTACAGTTCGCTTAGCAAATGCTAGAAATTGTTTTCTTTTTAATCGTGACCGTGCCCATGAGATGTATCAGTTTGTGGTACACGGATTTAAAAGATCAAAGACAGAGCCTTCTCGTTGGGTTCTGACAGGAAAAAAAAAACTTGATGGTTTCTCATGTCATATATGGTGCATATAGGTTTCTGTATCTTCACTGCTAATGCTCCTCCTATGGTAAGAAGATAGGTTAAAGACTATCTCAATGCAAGCAAGCCATATTTTGTTGTAGGGGAGTATTGGGACTCTCTCAGTTATACCTATGGTAACATGGATTACAATCAAGATGCTCATAGACAATGCATCATCGATTGGATTAATGCTACAAATGGTACTGCAGGTGCATTTGATGTCACCACCAAGCCTCCAGGAGTTATTGGTTGGTGGCCTTCATGTGCTGTCACATTCGTTGAAAAATCATGATACAGGAATTAAGAAGCTTTATTGGGATATTTCACGATGTGATAACAAAAGCAGTGGTGGTTACACATAGTGATCTGCTCCAATTCTCTCATTGTGTTGCTGCCGATCTGATATGAATCCAGTTGCAAAGCTGCAGAGAAAATGAAAAAGAAAGAAGAAGATAACGAAAAAAAGGAAGGTTATTGGTTGTCTAAAGTAAATGAGCCATCCTTTCTGAACGTGGTTACGCAAAATTCTGGAAAGTAAGATCAGTTTCTTTTAAAAAAGGTAATTTCATTTCCTTTTTGAATTTCAAATGCTGGAAATGGAAGTTACAAATTACTTTTCCTGATTTTATGGAAGGTTACTTTCCTTATTTTGTGGGAAGGAAACCAGAAAATTAGTTATGGAAGATAACTTTCACGGTTTTATGGAAAAAATATAACAAAAAAGGAAGGATTATCCTCATGATTTTAGGAAAGAAAAGTGTTAACTGCTACCCATCATCTGCATAAAGAAAGTTAGAGAAAAAGGAAGGATAGAAAAATATAATCCATTCCAGATTTCGTAGGCTGTGCAGAAAAAGGAAAGGATTGTATGGCTTATCTCCCGAAGTTTGATTATGCTATGCATGTGCATGAGTTCATTTCTGATTCCAGGACATTGCTGCACTCGGTTGTTAAAAAGGAAGGATAGCAGCATGAGTTGCTATGTATGGCTTATCAACTAGTGGGTATGCCTTGCTCGCTGCATCAGAAATACAGCAAGGCATTACAAACTTTTTTTTAGTGAAAATGAAGGAAGACTCAGGGGGAATGTGCAGCTGCTTGCCAAGGGATGATGTTGATGAAGAGAAAAAGAGAGAAGAAAGGTGATAATCAGAGATAAGAAATAAATAAAAAAAGAAGAAGGGAGAAACAATGAAAAAAAAATGGAAAAGCAATGTATAAAAGAAGGAACAAGACAACTGCTGGTATGTCGTACACTTTAAATGTTTTTCCAGTGTGAGGATGTACGATGTCAAGCAACATGACATCTGTAGTTTGTTTTTGACAAAAACGGTTCAAGTGATTTCTTGCAAAGATATAGTGCAAGTATGATGAAAGTGAATATGAGTTTATTGAATACTTGTGTGAGAGTATGGCCAATCTGGGTTCTTTAGTCTTGCTGCTTCTTGAACACATTGTTAGAAGTGAGGGGTTTTACTTATGGAAAAAATTATTTTACTTTGTTGAACTCTTTATGTGACAAAGGCCCTATCAAGACAGACCTGATTACTATTTTTTAAGATGGTTTCCAGAAGATGTTACTATTCATAAGGAAGACTTAGAAGGATCTTAACAGGAAGATTTGCGTACTAATGTTTATCAGCAGACTGCATTTCAGCAGACTGCATTCTGCCACTCTATATTTTTCTCCACAAAATTTTTTGGAGGAGAAGCTTTCTAACGAGTTCAAGGGGTTGTTTATTTGTAAACTTTGGACCCACAGATGAACCTGACGCATTCTATGTCAATGAAGCCATTAGGAGATGGAATCCTAAGGATGTCGTCCTGATAGAAATAGCATGCTCTAGGTCTCCAAAGAAACCTGTACTGGTCAGAGAAGCATATTATGCACATTTCAAGAGATCGATTGAAGAGAACATTTCACCTCATACATCTAGTGTTCTGCGAAAGCTATTGGTGGGTCTCATTAGTTCATACAGCTATGGAAGAGTTGAGGTCAACACAGATCTTGTAGAGTGAGAAGCGCATATATTGCACGACAAGATCAAGGGCAATTCTATTAACCACAAGGAGGTCATCAGGATTCTGACTATACACAGAAAACCACAACTTAATGTGACATTAAACCATTACAAAGATTCCTTTGAGAACCATATTAACAAGGATCTTAAGGTTGATCCTAGCGATGAATATCTATCTGCACTTTCAGTTGACATAAAGTGTCTAACAGAACCGCAGAAACACTTTGAAAAGTGCTTCCAGTGACAATCAAAGGACTTGGGACAGATGAGGACTGCCTAAATGAAGGCAGCAATGTAGGGCGTCAACGTTCAGTTGTGGGCAGATTGGATGGAATGTCTTCAATCTTCCAATTCTTGAAAGTTTATAGAAAATAGATAAATGCTAAAAATTGCAGTCATGAAGACTGATGAAAGTTAATTTGCAACAATGAAGGCTGATGAAGAAATAGTACAGCCATGCAGTTGTTGAAGATGAATAGCTAAGAAGGGTAAGTTGAAGAAGATTACAACCATGAAGGTTGCTAAAAAGTTTTACAGCAAAGAAAATTGCTTGGTAAATGGACAACGAAGGGGCTGAAAAATTCAGAAGAATGCAAACATCATTTTTCCTTCACCACATATGCATGACAAATCAAATCATAGAAGAGGCCAGAAGAATTTGTTGATATGGAATGTGGCAGTATTACCAAGAAGCATGAAAGTTAAAACCTTGAGTTGCTGAAGTAAACAACCAGGATGGCTGGAAAAGCGGCTGCAGTCACCATGTGCAGGGACGCCGACCGAGTAGTATGAACAGATGTCTGTAATATGGTATTTAAGTGGTAGAAAGAGGGCACCCAACCAACACACCGGCTGCAACCACCATGTGAAGGAACGCAGAAAAAGCCGTGTAAAGTGTGTATGGTGGAGTAATACCTCCTATCACAAAAGATCAGCTTTCTAAAGTAGAAGAAAGCTGACTTTTAAGTGTAGCTGCCAAATCACTTTATGGAGAAGATAAAAGAGAGAGGGAGCAACCGACACCCATAGAAGGGTCAAGAGTTACCCATGTGTTCTTGATTGATTAAGTTGTTTTACAGAAGCTTCGAAGAAATTACTAGTGCACGTGTGATGAAGAAAGTCATGATGATGATCAGCCAGGAAGGCAGAGGTAATGATGGAGCAAGAGATGCTGCTTGAGATGATTAATCAAGAAGGCTGAGTTGATGTTGCAGTCAGAGATGCTGCTGGAGATTATCAGCCAGGATGGTTGAGTTGATGTTGCAGCCAAAGATGCTGCTTGAGATAATTAGCCAGGAAGGCTAAATTTATATTGCAACCAGAGATGCTGCTTGAGATGATCAACCAAGATTGTTGAGTTGATATTATAGCTAGAGATGCTGCTTGAGATGATTAGCCAGGAAGCCTAAGTTTATATTGCAGCCAGAGATGTTGCTTGATATCATTAGCCAGGAAGTCTGAGTTGAAGATATTGTAGCCAAAGAAGTTGTTGAAGATTAAACCAGTGATAAAGACAGATGAAGAATGTCGCAGAAAGATGAAGATTTTTGGCAAGTTTGGAGTTCGAAGTATCTCACTCCCAACTTGAGGGGGGGTGTTGAAGAATATGAGTTTAGAGTCAGTTTTAGTACATATAATGTCTTAGGACAGTAAAATTGATGTTTACAATATTATTATAATTGTCTAAAGTCATAAGGGCATTTTGGTAATTTTTTGTACTAGGAGTATTTTGGTTATTTTACATTTTACAGCTCCTTATATAAGGGTTGATAGGTTGTAATTAGGGTTGAGTTGATGTGATCAAGATAGTGAGAGAAAGAGGGGGGCGACCTCCATCGGAGATCCACCCCCTCCTCCGATCTCCATTGTTATTATCCTTTTTTATTAATATATTCTATTGTTTATTATCCGTTGCATTTTTCAGTAATTACAACACTGTCATGTGTATGAAGTTTCAGTTTTTAATTAGAAAAGATAAACCAAGAGAAGTATCCCATTTCGATGTTATGTCCAAAAGGGAAACGTACACTCTGGGACATTTCTGTGCAACATAGAGGGAACTAGTTGCCTTGCAGGTTGTAGGTGTCAAATCATTGAATACAGGAGCGGAATGAGCGGTCATCCAGAGTGAGTCATAAGCAAATGGAGAACGGAGGAATGGCCCTCCATTTCTCTCTTTTATTCTAAAACACCCTAAAACCTATTACACTTATGGACTTTACACCTTAAAATACAAGATTGCCCGTAATAAAGAAAAACAACTTCAATTGTGTCCTCCATGTGCTTAAGTCAATCGGCACCTCCTAGCTAATGTTGCCTTCAACACCCCCTCTCAAGTTAGAAGTGGGATACTGGTAACCCCTAACTTTTCAAAAAATGGTTAATAAACCCATGAGCAGCTTGATCTTCTGAGTGTTCATACTCCAACTCTTGTTGTGTACAAGAAATCGAGTTACTTCTAGCAATCGGTCTTTCTTCACTACGCTCATGGCGGTAGACCCGTAAGCACCTTTATCTTCTCAATGTTTCATACTCCAACTCTTATTTTGTACAAGAAATCCATACTCCAACTCTCGTTGTGTACAACAAAACGAGTTACTTCTAGCAATCGGTCCTCCATTACCATAGGTTTCTTCTCTTAATACTATGATTCAGCAGTAACACTACTATTCGCTTCTAGTAACACTGTCACAATAATGTTCTCACGTTCAACAACCTTCTTGGCTTCACATATTCATCAGTCTTCCAAGCTAAACACATTTTAAGCATCCTTTCTAGCTATAAACTTTCATCAACCTTCTTGGTTTTACACATTTTCAATAGCCTTACTGGCTGCACATTTTCATAAGTCTTCCTCGCTATACACATTTTCATTAGTCTTACTAACTGCACACTTTCATATACCTTTCTGGTTTTACACATTTTCAGTAGCCTTACACACTTTCAGCAACCTTCCTCACTTTACAAATTTTTTTGCATTCTTATAACATGGATTTACAAAAATTATGAGCATTGCTTTGGGGCGTTCCCGCCTAGCGACATGCTGCAGAGCCCGAATGCAATAAGAAGTAAGCAAGGGCCACTACATTTTCGCCCGAATGTAGTGAATCAATTGCAGAGAGGGTTCCCACATCATGGACGGGTGTGGGTAAAGAAGTTAGTCCCACTACATTGCCGCCCGAATGTAGTGCAAAATTTTCAGAGAGGGTCTCCGCATTTTGATTATGGACGGATGCGGAGGGTAAGGAAGCTAGTCCTAGATAATAAGATTCGTATTGGTTCTTGGAATATCGGAACATTATCGGGTAAGCTAATGGAGGTGGTAGATACTATGATTCGGAGAAAGATTCATATTCTATGTTTACAAGAGAAAAAATGGGTTAGAGAAAAAGCAAAAGAGATAGAGGATACAGGTTTTAAATTATGGTACTCAGGTAAAGAAAAGGCTCGAAACGGAGTTGGTATTATCATAAATAAAGATTTAAAGGAGAGTGTAGTAGACATACAACGATATGGTGATCGAATCATGACGTTGAAATTAGTGTTAGGAGCAAGTTTGTGCTTACGCACCCCAAGTAGGACTAGAAGATAGTATAAAGACAGTTTTTTGGGAAGAGTTAGATAAGGTGTTTCAAAAGATTCCACAAAGGGAGATGATTTGTTTAGGAGGAGATTTAAATGGACATGTCGGTAAAGAGGCATTAGGATATCAAGGGATTCATGGAAACTTTGGTTTTGGGGATATAAACGAGGAAGGTAGGGAGATTTTAAATTTTGCTATGTCATTTGATCTCTTTATAGTCAATACAATCTTCAAAAAATGAGATGAACATTTAATTACTTATAAGAGTGGCTTATCACAAACACAAATTGATTACTTTATTTGTAGAAAGAAAGATACAGCGTGTTGTAAAGATTGTAAGATAATTCCAGGAGAAAGCTTAACCACCCAACATCGACTTTTAGTTATGGATTTACAAATAAAAAAATAGACAAAGAAGAAAAGAGTGCATCGAGCTATTCGGACTAAATGGTGGAACCTCAAAAGCGAGAAAGAAGATATATTTAAACACAAAGTCCTTCAAGGAGATGTTTGGAATTATGTTGGCACACCCTGTGATATGTGGAACAATATGGCTATACATATTAGGAAAGTGGCGAAAGATGTGTTAGGGGTATCTAAGGGAGGTGTACCGGCACAAAAAGAAGCTTGGTGGTGGAGTGAAGTAGTACAAAATAAAATCAAGCCAAAGAGGGTATGTTACAAATTACATTATGCTAAGAAAACTAGTGAAACTTTAGAAGCTTATAAGAAAGCAAAGAAGGAAGAAAATGCCGTTAGTGAAGCAAAAGCTAAGATTTGGGAGGATTTATATAAAAAACTCAACTCAAAAGAGGGTGAAAGAGATATTTTTAGGATAGCTAGAGCTAGAGCTAGAGATAAGAAAACTAAAGATCTTAATTATGTTAGATGCATAAAAGACGAGGATAAAAAAATTCTAGTGGCAAATGATGATATAAGAAATAGATGGAAAAACTATTTTTATAATCTTTTTAATGAAAATAAAGATGTTAGTATTAGTTTAGGAGATTTAGCTAAGTCAGAAAAGTATATAAACCACAATTTCTACTGACGTATTCAAAAGAATGAAGTCAAAGAGGCTCTTAAACATATGAAGGGTGGTAAATCGGTAGGACTAGATAATATTCCTATTAGAAGTTTGGAAAATACTAGGAGAAATAGGAATCACTTGGCTCATAAGACTATTTAATGAAATATGGAAAAACCAAAAGATGCCCGAAGAATGGAGAGCAAGTACACTTATACCCATATATAAGAACAAGGGAGACATTCAAAATTGTGCGAATTATCGAGATATCAAGTTAATGAGTCATACTATGAAATTATGAGAAAAAATTATTCAAAGTAGGTTAAGACAAGTATCAAGTACAACACAGAACCAATTTGGATTCATGCCAGGCAGATCTACAATTGAAGCGATTCACCTTTTGAGAGGTCTTATGGAACATTTTAGAGCAAAAAAGAAAGACCTTCACATGATATTTATTGATCTAGAAAAAGCTTATGATATGGTACCGAGGGAGGTTCTTTTGAGAACTTTGGAAAAAAGAGGTATCCGATTGACATATATTAACCTTATAAGAGACATGTATGATGGTGCAAAAACATATGTGAGGACTCATGAAGGAACGACAAACTTCTTTGAAGTTAATAATGGGTTACATCAAGGATCAACTTTAAGTCCATATTTATAATGGTGATGGATGAGTTAACAAAACATATTAAAGATGAAGTACCTTGGTGTATGTTATTTGCAAATAACATTGTATTAGTGGAGGAGTCTAAGGAAAAAGTTAATAGAAAATTGGAACTATGGAGAGAAACATTAGAAAGCAAAGGCCTCCGACTTAGTAGAACAAAGACAGAATATATGGAATGTAAGTTTGATCATTTGGTTACTAAAGAGGATATAGAAATTAAAATTGCCACACATTGCATCCCCCAAAAGGAAAGTTTTAAATACCTAGGGTCACTTTTTCATAGTGAGGGAAGAATTGATGGAGATGTTACACATAGAATTAATGCTGGTTGGTTAAAATGGAGAGGAGCATCAAGTATTCTTTATGATAAGAAGATATCATTAAAGTTAAAAGGTAAATATTATAGAGTAGCAATTAGGCCTGCCATGTTTTATGGTTCTGAGTGTTGGGCAGTTAATCATCAACATGTACAAAAGATGTTTGTGACAGAAATGAAGATGTTGAGATGGATGAGTGGTCATACAAGAAAAGACCGTATACATAATGAGGTTATTAGAAACAAATTAGGAGTGGCACCAATAGAGGATAAAATGAGAGAACATCGTCTAAAATGGTTTGGACATATATAAAGAAGATCAAAAGAAGAACCTATAAGAAGGTTAGAAAAACTAAATTTGGAAAGTATTAAAAGATGTAGAGGACGACCACAAAAGTGTTGGAAAGAAACAATAAAGAATGATCTAGCTTATTGGGAGTTAACTGCTAACATGGCACACGATAGGGATCTGTAGAAACAAAGAATCCATGTAGGCGACCCAGTCTAGTATGGGAAAAGACTTAGTTGTTATTGTTGTTGTTGTTGTCTTATTGACTACACACTTTCATCAGTCTTCTTGGTTGCACACATTTAGCAACCTTCTAGACTGCATTGAATCACCAACCTTCTAGACTGCATTGAATCAGCAACTCTTCTGGTTGTACACATTCAGCAGCCTCTTACTACTATAGTTTAGAAACAACACATAATTACCCTCTTGCAACTCGTTCACATTCTGGAACACCTCGGTCCACACAACCTCTATTGCGGACCTCTCCTTACATCAACAGTCCCTCCACACTTGAGGGGCTTCTTAACATCAAAGGTCACCTGGGGATGTCCTTTGTCCACAGCAAATTCACTACAGAACGTCTGCAACCAGTTGGGGAAGTTTTTGCGTAACAATATTATAAGAAGTGGTATCGGGTCCAAATATTGGATCTATTTGTAGTTATGTGGTTTGATTGTTAAGTGTGGTTAAGTAGGGGTAGATTAGTCATTTAAGTATAAGATATTATAAGTAATAGCATTAGTTAGGGTTAGTAAAAAGGGAGGAAAACCGACAGCAACCGGGAGGGCACAGAAGAAGCCAATGGTGGTGTCCTTTGTGGAGAGATTACCTCCAACCAAAAATTTTGTATTCTATAGATTTATGTATAAATAAAGCTTAACATGGTATCGAAGTCTATCGTCAACAAAACAAGCATTTTATAATTTGACCGATTGATGTGGTCAACCAAAAATTTTGTATTTTGCCCGATTCATGTGAGGGCTCATACCCAGTTGATGTGTTATTGTACTGGTGTGTTGTTGCGCAAAAAATTGTTGTATACTAAAGGGGTAGCATGGGAGATAAAGATAAATCCATTGATATTCCGTTTGTTAGATGACAGGAATTTCCATGAATGATCTAGATCAATTGAACTAGCCATTCTTGTTAGGGAGAGATGGTCTTCTCACACTGGATAACAACCTCGTCTAACATAACTTGACCCTAATTATCCAAGATGGAGAAAGGAAGATGCATTGGTTTATTCGTGATTGTTGCAATCTATGACTCCATTAATCGGAAGAACCTTCATTTCATGTATCTTGAGTCAACACGTAAAATATGGAGGATTGTTTCTTAAGCTTATTCTCGACAAAAAAAATGTCGCAAGAAATAATAGAAAAAATCAAAAAGTGCAGACATGATACTAAAATTGTTACCAAATACTATGCATATCTCTGTGGTCTCTCAAGTGAATTACAATTCTATACAACTATCAAATGTTCATCATGTTCCAAAGAAAGAAATTAAGAGTCTGAAGAAATGAAGGTATTTGATTTCCTATGGGGAGTTAATCTCGATTATGAAGATCTGAAATACAACATTCTAGGACGAGAAGAACTGAATGGTGTATTTCTTTGCTTCTTGGAGAAGAAGATAAGAGGGGGCTCAAAAAGAGAACAATCTCATTGCTGACGAGAATACTTTTTTAAGAAAATAAGTTTCAACATTCCAGTAGGAGAGAGGGATATAATACTAGAGGCAGAGACTTCTGAAGAAAAAGAAAAGCTAAAGTTTATACATTATGGCAAGTTTCGGCACACTAAAGATGAATGTTGAGACCTAATTGGCAAATCTGATTTCATGAAGAATAGAGAGAATTATGCTCATGTATTAGAAGGCCTAGAATCAAGAATCAATGACCAAGCTTCAACATCTAATTCTCAAGTTGCAATGGCTCAGAAGTCTTACTTAGCGAAGGGTAAATCTTCTTCCTTTTTTCAATCTAAGTATGGGTAGTAGACTCTTAGACAATGGATCATATGATAGGAAACAAAACATACTTCTGAGAGTATCGACTTTTTCATAACAAGGAGTCTCTTAAAATGTCAGATGGATCTCAGACATGTATGATAGGAAAGTGTGCAAACTCAATTGGCCAATTTATCCTCTGTATTTGATGTTTCAAGCTTTCCCATAAATTTATCTGTCAGTTTATTAACAAAATCTCTTAGTTACTTCATCACATTCTCTCCATCTAATTGTGTTTCCTAAGATCTAAAAAACTGTTAACACCACATATTCCCCGCTTAATACAAGCACTCCCCATGGCTCTACTTGAGTCAACCAACGACTCCACAAGGCACCACGGCTATCCCATTGTTCTAGATGACACAAACTAACAAGGTTGCACCCAAACTGAAAATGACTATATACAAAATTTACATAAATTTTCTGCACTCACAGTGGAGACCCCCGAATTTTGACCACTCTTATACACAAACAAGAAACATTTTTACTTGTCCAAAGACACGATTAACATCACAAATATGTTAGGTAACAACCCACAGAATTTCAGACCAATCCAATCACCCTAGCTCACTCAAACCAACTAGGTACGGTACACTCCACGCAATCACTTGCAGCCGTGTTTGGACCATACCATTGAAGTTTGTGGCTGCATGCTCTCTCCAAATGTTGTGCAGCAATGGGCAGCTCCCTCCTAAAGTCAAGGAGATCATCCTCATCTTGATCTCCTTCCTTTTGGGATCAGCTACCTTTCCACGGATCAAGAAAAAGTTTCCTTGATTCCAAGGTTTCAAAAAAAGACAGATTTACACTTTTTTTAAGTCTATTTTTCTTCTTAACTTTTTCACAAAATCAAGAAAAGGGATTTGTCACAACCATACCCTTCTTTTCCCATCAAAAGGAATGAAATCTTCCTTCTCAAAAGATCCCACGAAATAAGGAACAGGTGGGCCCGACTCCAACCGCACCAAAAATCGTCTACAAAACTTTTCAATGGCCACCACAAATGGCAATTTGCTTTGCCCCTCTGACACAACCTCCCCCTAAGAAAAGCTTGCTACTTCATGATGGTGGTGGGTTCCAACTCTCCTAGGGTGACATTCGGCTCTGAAAAGCTAGAAAACTGCAGCTCTCCTCTTTTTTGATGTTTTGCCGACTCTCCTCTTTTTAACAAATCTAGTCACTTTCACCCCAAACCTTGATCATATTTTGATGGGGAATCACTCTTATAACCCCCAACAACAAGACCAAAATGATCCCCATCCAAATCGACTCCCAAACACGCTCATATCCGTCAAATTACAGCAAGGTCAAAAACCTATTTTCGTTATACCTATTTCGTTAGGTGGTCCCCAAACCCCTTCAAACGATTGAATTTATTTGTAAAAATTTACCCATGAACTCTCCTAACACCAATATACCTTTACACCAATTTTGGGAGAAATACAACATGGTTTGTCTTACGAAATTTCACTCGAAAGTAGCTAAAAATTAAGCTTGTACATCATCTGCGTTTTCTGCTACAACTCTATTTCTACCGCTTCGCCACCCCCACCAAAAGACACCATAGCTATGAGTCAACCCTCTTAATCCTTAGCAACTCCTCAACACCATAAAAGGGCAAACAACCTTTAGCAAAGGCAGATCTTCACCTGAAACATAGAAATCACCTATTTTTCTACAAAACCACAATCTTCCTCTCTCTACCTCCGAGACCACTACCAAAACCACCTAGTTTGATGGTTTACGGCTCAGCTCTGACACAATGTAGAGAATTACACGATTAAACAAAGGAGAATAACAAGGGAGAACAATGGAGAACGGAGGGTTGACCCTCTATTAGACGGCCACCCTCCTTTTCTCTCTCTCTTTTATTTCATGACACCCTAAAACCTTTTACACTTGATTAAGTCCTTGTATAATGGATTTTACATCTTAAAAGATAAGATTGCTCTTAAAAAAGAAAAACAACTTCAATTGTGTCCTCCATGTGCTTAAGTCACTCGACACCTCCTAGCTAATGTTGTTTTCAACAAACAAGAAAGATATGTGACTTAGAATGTAGATAGGTGACAGGACTAGTAAATACCTTCGCTTTTTCTTCTTAGGATTTGTTTTTGTGGTACTTAATTTCTAAGCCTATTAGAATTGACTTGCTTTTATCATAAATAGTGTTTAGGCATCTCTATTTTGCTGCCACAAGTTGAAGGGCGATAATTCTTAGAATTTCTAATGACTGGTTGAGCTAGCTGGCAAACCTCTTATTCCTCCTTTGTAAATGCATTTTCATATGTCCGTGGTTAACAATATAGGAGTCCATTCTTCTAGCCATACATTTGAGAGGGTGAATTTTGGAGATGTGTTAACATCATTTGATGATTATCTAGGCATTTTATGACAATGCTATGCATTGTCCTCATTCTTGCTCCAAGTAGAAGAGATGCAATCCGAGACAACAGTAGCTACAATATTGCATGTCTATGATTGAAGAAATTATTACTCCGGAAAGAATAAAACGTGTAGAGATTTTCACCTAAGAAATGAATTCTAAGAAGCTGCAAACATAAAGACAAGTACCTAAAAGCTAACATAAGAACATGCAAGACGATTTTACATTCTTTATGAAATTTGCACATTTAGATACAACAACAGAAAGGGTCTACTTACTTGCAAATATGCTAGGTATGCATTTACGATGTCTTCAAAATTAACATTTTCAGTGCCCATCATGGTCCTAGTTTGCAAGAAAAATGAAAATGATGAGGGCATATGAATGAAAAAAGCAGAATAAAGGAAAAGCAGAAAACTATTCAATATTACCGCCCTGAAAGTGAGTAGGAATGAAATCCAAGTCCAGGACAAAGAATAGCACATTAGTTATTACTCACTTGTCATCATGCATGCTCTGCTTAAGGGCAAACAGTTCAGAAAGGTGTCGGGGACTAGACCCAATGGCATCAGCAACAACCTTCCACTAAATGTCCAGTAACCAGAAATCAGATATTTAACAAATTATGCTGGTTCAGAATTTCTTTCAAACCACAAAACCTTCTACTGAAATCACCAGCCCCCAGGAAGCCTAAGTAGCATTCTAGTAATAATTAGAAAGGAACCTCACCTCAGCTTCACTGAAGAAGTCAGTGGTCATATGCATCTTAGCTTCTTTTGGTGTCCATCCAAATGTCTATTGCAGAATTACGTAGAGGAAAAATAAGCAAAATCAGATTGTGTCAATGTCAAAATACCATGAAGATAAGACCTGCTGGGAGGGATGAGACATGAAATTTGCAGAATACCTCACGAGAAACAAACAGATCCGGATTTCCAAAATCTTCGAAGACCTCATGGGAATAATAGCTGGACAATGAGAAAGAGAAACGGAAACTAAATCAGATTGCAACCAAACCATGATTATCCCTTCACCTCATTTCATCAAAAGCATAAGATTAAAATCTAGATAAATAAAGTATTTGACCATTAACTGAAAGTGGTAAAATCAAGTGTATCTCGGTCTCTTTAGAAAACACTGTAGGGCAAACATGTCAAGAAACACGTGGAAATGAGAATCATTGACAGGAATGAGGAAACACGTTCCAATTTGCTTCCTACATGTGCCCTAAACGTCCAGAAAAATCTTAATTTTTGCTTTGATGCAAGTACATGCAAGATAGTCTTTCATAATACTAGCCAAAGACTCAAGCATAAGATATGTGTTTGTTTCTTAAATGATAGCAATGAGATGATTGGTCTGGTACAAGTACATAAAAGATAGCCTTGTACAATACTGGCCAAGACTCGCGCATAAGTTATACATTTGTCTCTTAAATGATAGAACAAGATACCGTCCTAAACAGTCTGAACCTCATTTTAGAGGCTTCGTCCATTGCCCGCTCATACAACGAAATAGTGCAGGGCCCAACAGAAGGCATACCTTGCAACATTTTTACCATGCAATGAGAGAGGTCCAATTATTATAATTTTTTCAGACAACAACTAAAGGAGTAAGGCATGAAGTTTTATTGTTTGACAATACATGCACACGAGAGTTGTTCTCTTAGGATGACAGACCACCGTGTCAAGGAAGTACAGGATAGTTACCAAGAAAAGACATCATCCTGAAAAAACATGCACCGACTTAATATCCATATAGAAATCATGAACAAAATCAACTAAAAGATATGACTGACCTAAGAAAAGATAGATTCTTCAATGAGAGAAATTCAATCAACAGGATCACATGGTTGTTAAAAATGAATGATGAACAAGGGTTCCAGCTCTAAATCATACCCATCCGAGGTCACAAGTATGACAGGCAAGAACCTCTCGTTGATGCCCAATGCCAGAAGTCTCCAGAGCAGACTATCATGGTACATAGCCGCAGATACCATTGGATAGTCTGCCAATGTTGCCTTCCGCAGAACATCTATGTTGTTTATCACCAGCTTTGGCTGTTAGAGAAGGTGCTAACAGATGTCAATAAACAATGTTAGCTGAGTTAATAGAGCAAAAGTGAATGAAACATATATGCCACAGCATAAGAACTCCAGAAATCAATGTCAGTTATACGACTCCTATATGCCGCAACGTTTTTAGACTCATAAAAATTGCGATCCTAAAAATCTGTGGTATTTGATAAGTCAAGATCCTCTTTGACATTTGTTCTCTGAATGCATTAGTACATGGTGTGATTTGTGTGTGGTCATAGGTTTGTTTGTAGGTTCTCTCAAGCTAATTTGAACACCTGCAGTCACATTGACTTAAAACAGTAATTCTTCAAGTCGCTTTGCTATCAAGCTTATGGTATTACAAGTATTGGACCTGGTGCTCCACATGAACATCCACAAATAATTGTTTATGGGATACATAACAGGGCAAATACTAACATATACCAGATGGACATGGACACGAGATGGAGCCTCCATAAGAATGAATTGTGATCTATAGTCTATCAAGTCAATAAACAAGATCAGGGAGACCTAAAAGGAAAGAGTTAACAATAAAGCAATAGGTGAGGACCTTTATTTACCCATGTACAGTGACTGTTGTAACACATACTGAACGTGTGTCACGGGAATATATTAAGTTGCCCACATGTTGGGCCACACTTATGAAAAGAGTGGAGTTTGGTGTCCGTGTCTCACTTGACGTACGTATTATGACATAGGTGTCACGCATGTGCTAGGTTCAAATATCATTAAAGGGCATGTGTCTTTGCTTCTGTGTCATGGATTCAGAGAGTGCAGCAAAAAACCAGGTGGAAACAAATAATAATGAAAATAAATAATAATAGTAATTTAATAAAATCCTATGTGCTTGGTTCTCCAATCCACGTGCTCCACTATAAGGTGTATAAACAACGAAGATTTTTCCCCAACCTTGGCTCTCGAACGTTTGAATTTCAACCATTGAACAGGCACGAGTAAACATGAATTTTCTCGCAATTCGCATTGTGTATGCCATGTAACTCGTATAATATGAGTGCATCCAATTAACAATGAACGAATCATAAGTGACTGAAATATGTCGCCACCCTTCAATCAACAAAACGCCTGTCCATCACAGTCACCATAGGTCTATAACCCAATGCAAAGTAAGCTAAAGCAAGACGTCGGAAAATTAAGACACGCTACGACTCACAAGCCACTAGCCTCGGAAACTGAAGCAACATAAATAACACTAGGAACTCGGAACTTAGAGGATGCAGCATAAGCCTACTGACTACAGAATAAGGAAGAAAAACAAAAGCAACAAACTCCAACCTGGAAATACCCCATGTGAGCTGCAGATGATAAGAGTTCCAGCAGCAGCAACGGCCAACTAGTGGACACATTGGCCAACGAATTCGAGAATTGGCCCGTGCGGTTTGAATTCTCCACAGCCTTCGCCCTCCACCTTTCATGTACAGAGAGTACCTCTTTCGCCAATTGCAGAGAGTGTACCGCTTCTTTAAAATACGAGAGCTCCTCCACCGTTTTGAGGTCAAGCTTCCCTGTACCGAGAAATGCCGTATTCTTTATGTGCACCGCCCCGCTCCCGGGTTGCAATGCCTCGTTCCATTGACTGAGCTCAGTGAGATGTTCCCGATACCGATCCGTCCAATCGCCGTTAGGATCCCATGAAGACACGATTCTCATTGCCTTCCTCCACAAGATGGAAGTGGTCTCCTTGTTGCCAACGTTCTGGCCCAAAATCTGACGAAGCGCACCGTCGATTCCGTGCCATTTCTTTAGAGTTGAGAAAACGTCGTTGCCGCCGATGTAGCCGAGTCGGACGGCCTTCTGTGCGAGGGATTCGAGGTTCTGCTCGAGTTGTGATCGAAGATCACCGAGGCTAGCCGATCTCGCCTCCAACAGCCACGGATCGTCCTCGCGGCTGAAATCTACGTACGCGGTTACGTGCGGAGGCTCGTTCCACAGATCTAGCAACCCTGGAACGAAGAAACCCGAATGGAAAGTAAATTGAACGATGAAGAGGGTGGGAAGAAGGAAGAAGAAGAAGAAGAATTAGGGTTACGGATTACTGTGCAGGATCAGAGTCTTTTTGCCGGCGCCGCGAGGGCCATGTAGAATGAGAGGATTGGCGACTCTGTGGTGGCCGGCGTGGTTGTTGAGAACGGTCTCGAGTAACGGCCTAGGGATAATCTTCCATTGCCGTCGCATCGATGACGAAGGTGAAGAAGACGACGATGGCAACCGTAACAACGGAGGAGAAGACCCTAGAAAGTTTTCCCTCAGTGGAACCGAAAAGTTAACCTATCACGAGGGCAAGTATTTATAGCGAGTACAGCGAAAAATGCCGGGAAATTCAAAATGGGTGAAGGCCGACAACTTCGTTCCGCCGGAAAACCCTCCTCCTTGAAGCGAATAAAAAACTGCTCATATCATATTCACTTTCATAAGTAAAGTCCCTAAATGATTCGGCGCCACGTGTCTTAATAATACCGTTAGGGCTTAAAAAAATCGAAGAAACGTAAACTTGTTATTCATACCTCCCATTTTACTAAACATATTTTTATACAAAATTTCAAACTACCCTTACAACATTTCTTCTGTTTCCTTTTTTTGCTGACTCGCTTCTCCTCCTCCCAACAACGATGTCAGCTTCTCTCTTCCTTCCAACAATATTTCTTGATCTTCCTTTTTATAGCGGTATCTTTTAATTACCTTCTCGTTTTTAATCATTTGATTCAATATTTCCCTAATTAATCTTGTTTTCTTTTCAAAACTGTTTTGAATTATTCTTGATCCTTTTATCGATCTCTCATGATCTCTTTTTGATTTCTTCCTCCATCACTCTCAATCTCGATTCTTTTTTATGATGGGTCTTATGAAAAATCGATAAAAAGATTGAAGTTTCAAAGAATCCATCACTATGAACATTTCAGGTGAGTAAAGAGAATATGATCGATCACGAAAAGTATCTAAGACACATCTTATTTGAAAGATAAGCACGGCCATGATCCATTACTGTTTAAGGAGCAATGCATGACGGATACTGTTTTATCTTGAAAATGGTGCGACTGAACTGTATTATTCTCCATGACTGACAATAAAGAGTGTGTTACATGCAAAAATCCCATGACACGCATACCTGCGTGCACCCTTCATCTCGCGGCTTCACAAGGGACAAACACCGAGAGATGCTCGTGCGAAGGCGCACTCACTATGCTCATGGGGTTGAGTATAAACCCCTCTTGTTTAAGTGTTTTGTAATTGGTAGCGTGTGTGGTGTTTTGTAAATGCACGAGCCTAGAAAAAAGTAGCTCGTGTGTGTGTGTCAGGTGTATTGTACAAGGGTGTGTGAGTGTCACTCGTGTCACTAGGGAGTGAGTTCGGTCCCTTGTAAGCCCGGGTTTGTGTTTGTAAGCTTGGGCAAGTCGGGTCTTGAAACAAGGCTAGGTAGTGCTTTGAGTCAGTCACGTAGTGGGCTAGGTGGAGCCTGTGGCGTGCGCGTGCCACTAGGCTGAGTCCATGGGGCCGTGCGCCCACGTGCCGCCCATCCAAAGCATCACCGCACGTGCCATGTGTGGACAGGGCCAGGCGCGGATGTAACGACAGACGTAACTAGTATGGCAGGACAATTACACCAGGGGTGCTATGGTTACAGCAGCCCCAGTCGGGTCTTGAAACAAAACTAGGTAGTGCTTTGAGTCAGTCACGTAGTGGGCTAGGTGGAGCCTGTGGCGTGCGCGTGCCACTAGGCTGAGTCCATGGGGCCGTGCGCCCACGTGCCGCCCATCCAAAGCATCACCGCACGTGCCATGTGTGGACAGGGCCAGGCGCGGATGTAACGGCAGACGTAACTAGTATGGCAGGACAATTACACCAGGGGTGCTATGGTTACAGCAGCCCCAGTCGGGTGCCTTCATTGCAGGGCGATTACTTGTTGGAAGATTAAGAGGCGTGGACGATTTCACGTAGAGAAGGCTAAGAGGTGCCTATGACAGTTACAGCGGCAGGTGAGGGGTCACCACGCAGCTAGAGCTTGGAGTCGGGTGCTGCAAAAGCTGAAGGGGCGCCTGTGATAGGAATTAACGTTGGGAAGCCGAACCGTCACCACTCCCTTGGAGCTGAAGGGGCCCGTGCAGATGTCACCACCCCTAGGAGCTAAAGGGGTGATGCAGGGAGACGAAGGGGCACGTGCAGAGAACGCTGGTGCCACCCCCTCTGTCAGCCGGTTCAAATGTTACATGCAGGGGCAGCCGAACCAGTTAGGGAGTTGAAGGGGCAGCCAAGGGGCCTATAAAAGGTCGGGTGCGCCATGTGGGAGGGCAGGTTCCCAGACGTGTAGGTTCCCCGACGTGTGTGGTTCCTCTATGAGGGTCTTGTAGCATTCATCGTGAGGTTGGGCGAGAAGTGTATCTGCTAAGTTCGTGGGGAAGGACCTTAACTAGCTAGGGTGAGTGTGTGAGATCAAGACCGCGTGGGTGTGTGCAGTCCACATGTGCATGTATTGAACCGATTGTATCTAGGTTGGCATGAAATACAATTGATGATCTTGCTTCCCTTCGCATGCTCTCTTGTGCTTGACCATAGGCGAGCATAAGTGTGTATGTGTGAGACATGCACCAATGAAGGGGAGGTTCCGCTGGGCACTTGGCGTATGGCTGAACTTCAAATGTGCAGCAACTCCCTGTGCGTCGAAGGAGAGGCTGAAAGGATCACGGAGGTGATTCTTGCCATCACAGGTAGTGAGTTTCGAAAATTTTGGTTTTGAAATTCGACCCATGACAATTAGTATCAGAGCTTAATCACTCGATTACACGCCATTTGATCCATTAAATCGACCAATACGCACTTGAAATCGAATCGCAAGTAGACAAAAAAAAATTCTGTAGATTTTTCAATTCGATTGCAGATTGTAAAAGTTGATTGAAACAAAGGAGAAATTATTTCAATTTAATGAGATTCTATTAAGGTGTGATAGGACACACTCGTTTGAGAAAATCAGAGGAGGAACTGTCTAGGAATTGCAGCCAAAGTAGACCGAAAAACTAGAAATTCAAAATTGAACTTCTATTGTAAATCCGTGAAGAACTGAATGTTTTTTGTGGATTCTTAAACTAACGAATTGCTTCTTAGTAACAAAACATCAAGATAAAGTTTAGGTGGATATGGGACAACCGTGTATTTCCAAAAATTTGGAGAAATTTCACTGGAAAACCAATTGCGACAATTGATGCAGCTTTTATAGAAAATACTGATATGGATTTTGGCACTTTTTCATAGCTAATTTGACAAGGTAAATATGGTCAAAATTGGTCGAAAATTGGTGTGCACACTCTCTGTATATCAAGTTAGTTCAGGGTGGTTTTGAATTTCAAATTTTATGTCTGTAAGGGTTTCATTTTGAGTTTGTAAGTCGGTGAAAAATCAGATGTGCCAAAAGTGTAGTTTATGCAAAATTTTCAGCTTTTAGTCTGTAACGTCTTCTGTTTGGGTCAACTCAGTTTCAATTGGTTGTAATTGAGTCTGAGCAATGGCTGGATGGGGAAGACGAGGAGAGAAGCAGTGGAGGATGCTGGTCCTTCCCACATATTGACAAGTGGCGGGTTGTTGCTATGAATTCTACAAAAAATGAGTTTGTTGCAGAACGTTGAGGTTCAGATGTTGTTGAACCAAGAGTTGATGAAGCAGAGCCAATTGCAATTAGAGTTGCAGGTGGACAGAATGCGGAGGTTGTCAGTCCCACCTTCCACATACATGGATGACATCTCGACAAGAGGGACATGCTTTGGTCCAACCCGTGTATACGCGTGAATAGACAAGCAGATCTTTGTCCTCTGTTTCTGCATTTCCAAATGCACATGCAACGAATGTGAGTGAGTAGAGTTCTATTCTTGTGAACGGGCCGTTCCAAAGGCCATAACATCAGCATATATGAGCTGTGTAGATGGTGGCGAACGGGGAGTTAGTGCGAGTCAGGAAGAGGTAGGTGCAAGGTGTGGTGGCATTCGCACACCGGTATATGCGAGGGACCGGAAGGGACCTTCCTTGGCGCGAGGAGTTTCAAACTCATGACGGATTGATGAGGTGTCATCCTGAAAGTCACATCGTAGGCCTAGGGCAACTAGGTGGGTAGCGACTAGGCGTGTGCATGTGAGTAGAAAGTGGGCAGGTGGCCAAAAAGAGAGGAAAAGATGGGACGGGAGCCAACCTAGTGAGGGGTCGAAGAGGAGTTGTCGGTGGTGCTAGGGGTGCACGTATTGAAACCCCTATGGTGGAAGTAGAGAATACAAGTGCTCGAGAATTCGGGTGTGGATCAGGTGTCCTCCAAGTTGTCAAAGGTCCCGAGGTATCTCTCGAGTCATGAAGTGTAGTGTGAGGGACGGTGTGGGCTCTACGCAAAGTAGGTACATCCCTCAAGGCGCGTGGAGGCGCATGAGGTGATACCGAGAGATAGGCGTGCAGATGACGCACACGTTGAGTATCGATCACGTTTCAAGTAGGAGATGTGAGGGGTCTTGTCGTTGGGTTTCTCAGAGGGGCGGGGTTAGATACCGGGACAAGACGACGTTCCAAGGTAGGGAACGTGGTGGAGGCATAATGCTTGATGTATTGAGACATTGCTGTATACCTAACAAGTGAGAGGTTGGTGGTTGGGTCGGGAGTCACTAGTGGCGGGGGGTCGTCTAGTGGGACGGGGTCGGGTGCCAAGTTGGGGGAGTGCTCAGCCGGGGGAGTGCCTAGGGCAAGGCACACGCTCACGAGACCTCGAGGGCGAGGTCCTACTTGGCCAGGGGAGAATTGTTACATGCAAAAATCCCATGGCGCACATCCTTCATCTAGCGGCTTGAGAGGGCACAAGCACGGGGAGATGCTCGGGCGAAGGTGCACTCACTATGCTCACGGGGTTGAGCATAAACTCCTCTTGGTTCAAGTGTTTTGTAAATGCACGAGCCTAAAAAAAGGTAGCTCATATGTGTGTGGCATGTTGTGTTGTACACGGGTGTGAGTGTCACTCATGTCACTAGGGAGTGAGTTCGGTCCCTTGTAAGCTCAGGTTTGTGTTTATAAGCTTGGGCAAGTCGGGTCTTGAAACAAGGCTAGGTAGTGTCGTGAGTCAGTTACGTAGTGGGCTAGGTGGAGCCTATGGCGTGCGCGGCCACGCGCTACCAGGTTGAGTCCATGGGGCGCCCACCACCCATCCGAAGCGTCACAACACGTGCCATGTGTGGACAGGGCCAAGCGCAGATGTAACGATAGACGTAATTGGTGTGGCAAGACGGTTACACCAGGGGTGCTACAGTTACAACAGACCCAATCGGGTGCCTTCATTGTAGGGCGATTACCTGTTGGAAGATGAAGAGGCATGAACGGTTTCACGTAGAGAAGGCCAAGAGGTGCCTGGGATAGTTACAGTGACAGGTGAGGGGTCACCGCGCAACTAGAGCCAGGTGCTGCGAAAGCTGAAGGGGAGCATGTGGCAGGTGCCTTTGACAGGAACTGAGGTTGGGAAGCCAAACCGTCACTACCCTCTAGGAGCTGAAGGGGTGCTGCAGGGGCGTGCAAACGTCACCACCCCTGGGAGCTGAAGGGGTGATGCAGGGAGACAAAGGGGCGCGTGCAGAGAGTGCAAGCGCCACCCCCTCTGCTAACTGGTTCAGACGTTACGTGCAGGGGCAGTCGAACCAGTTGGAGAGTTGAAAGGGCAGCCGAGGGCCCTATAAAAGGTCGTGTCAGCCTTGTGGGAGGGCTTATTCGTAGACATAGGGTGGTTCTCATACATAGGGGTTCCCTGACGTGTGTGGTTCCTGTGTGAGGGTCTTGTAGTATTCACCATGAGACTGGGCGAGAAGTGTCTCTGCTAGGTCCTTGAGGAAGGAACTTAACTAGCTAGGGTGAGTGTGTGAGTGTACTGGACCGGTTGTATCTAGGTTAGCATGAAATGCAGCTGATGATATTGCTTCCCTTTGCATGCTCTCTTGTGCTTGATCATAGGCGAGCGTAGGTGTGTGTGTGAGAGACATGCACTAATGAAGGGGAGGTTCCGCTAGGCACTTGGCATGTGGCTGAACTTCAAATGTGAAGTAGCCCCGTGTGCACCGAAGGAGAGGCTGAAAGGATCACGGAGGTGATTTTTGCCATCACAGGTAGTGAGTTTCAGAAATTTTGGTTTTGAAATTTGACCCGTGACTGAGTGTTTCATTCAAAGGACATACTTGCCCTGTGATGGAATGCATGCACGTCTTTTTTTCGAATAAATAGTATGCCGAGAAAAGGGTATGTTCTCTAGAAAAGGAAAGGAAAGTATTGTATACAATATTTTCTTAAGGAAATCTTCACAAATGTATCTCCTCGTTCACCTAATTTTATACTTTGGAACTTACATTTCTCAAACATTTTATAACGAATACAAAGTTTCTATTGTTAATAAGGAACTAAGATTTAAAATAATTAATAAAATAAAGGCCTCGTAACTAGCAACATTAGTTCTTGCATACATGTTGTAAAACCTCAGTTTCCTAATTAATTGATAATAGAAACATGATGTTCCTATCAAGTTAATGATAAAAACTCGATGTATCTCTTAAAATTTTGAAGTCTCTGAGTGTAAAATTTAACAAACATCATGGCACTTACGTACAAATCTATTTTTTTATTATGAGATCACTTAAGCTAGTTTAATATAATTAATCGCTTAAAGCTACTTTTGCCTAGAAGTATTGGAATGTTGGTTAGACCCATGTATTTCAAAACATCCATGTATGTACCAATGTGGATCATTAAAGAGCAAAACCATGTATTTGTGGAATTTCGGGCCCGTCACAATGTGGATCTGTTGCTAATAAGATACATGTATGTTAGATTCTATGCATATATCCAAATGTTGGCAAAATTTTCCCAATGACAGTTCTTGTATGATCCGCTAAAAAGTAAATCAACTCGCATCATGACTGAAGATTGACAAGCTAACGGTTGATCTGGCCACCCTACATTGTTGCATCTTAAATGTACTCCGTGAAACCCTGTGATAACCAAATTCACCATCATGTTTCTTTAACAAGTTCTATAAGGTACTGCGAGATTTGATATTTAAGACGAAGAAAAATCCACAGCCTATAATTCTTAGAACAAAAGCTTGACAAATGGCAAACTTATCATGTTTAAGCCAAATTCAACACACACATGTATTTGATCATGTTTCCATTGTAAGATATCATAGGAATGCAACCCCAACAAGTTATTAATGTTTTTTTTTGTTTCATCAAGCTGCATTTCATGGAGGGCATTATTAAAGGATCCCAGACACATCTCTGTTAGAACCAAATGGATTCCACAAAGGGAGATGATTTGTTTAGGAGGAGACTTAAATGGACATGTCGGTAAAGAGGCATTAGGATATCAAAGTATTCATGGAAACTTTGGTTTTGGGGATATAAATGAGGAAGGTAGGGAGATTTTAAATTTTGCTATGGCATTTAATCTCTTTATAGTCAATACAATATTTAAAAAACGAAATGAACATTTAATTACTCATAAGAGTGGCTTATCACAAACATAAATTGATTACTTTATTTGTAGAAAAAAAGATATAGTGTGTTGTAAAGATTGCAAGGTAATTCCAGGAGAAAGCTTAACCACCCAACGTCGACTTTTAATTATGGATTTACAAATAAAAAAATAGACAAAGAAGAAAAGAGTGCATCGAGCTATTCGGACTAAATGGTGGAACCTTAAAAGCAAGAAAGAAGATATATTTAAACAGAAAGTCCTTTAAGGAGATGTTTGGAATTATGTTGGTACACCTTGTGATATGTGAAACAATATGGCTATACATATTAGGAAAGTGGCGAAAGATATGTTAAGTGAATCTAAAGGAGGTGTACCGGTACAAAAAGAAGTTTGGTGGTGGAGTGAAGTAGTACAAAATAAAATCAAGGCAAAGAGGGCATTTTACAAATTACATTATGCTAAGAAAACTAGCGAAACTTTAGAGGCTTATAAGAAAGTAAAGAAGAAAGCGAAAAAGGTCGTCAGTGAAGCAAAAGCAAAAATTTTGGAGAATTTATATAAAAAACTCAACTCAAAAGAGGATGAAAAAGATATTTTTAGGATAGCTAGGGTTAGAGATAAGAAAACTAAAGATCTTAATTATGTTAGATGCATCAAAGATGAGGATGAAAAAATTCTAGTGTCAAATTATGATATAGAAAATAGATGGAAAAACTATTTTTATAAGCTTTTTAATGAAAATAAAGATGTTAGTATTAACTTAGGAGAGTTAGCTAAATCAGAAAAGTATATAAACTACAATTTCTACCGACATATTCAAAAGAATGAAGTCAAAGAGGCTCTTAAACATATGAAGGGTGGTAAATCAGTAGGACCTCACAATATTCCTATAGAAGTTTAGAAAATACTAGGAAAAATAGGAATCACTTGGCTCACAAGACTATTTAATAAAATATAGAGAAACCAAAAGATGCCCGAGAAATGGAGAGCGAGTACACTTATACCCATATATAAGAACAAGCGAGACATTCATAATTGTGCGAATTATTGAGATATCAATTTAATGAGCCATACTATGAAATTATGGGAAAGAATTATCGAATGTAGGTTAAGAGAAGTATCAAGTACATCAAAGAACTAATTTGGATTCATGTCAGGCAAATCTGCTGTTGAAGCGATTCACTTTTTGAGACGTCTTATGGAACATTTTAGAGCAAAAAAGAAAGACCTTCACATGATTTTTATTGATCTAGAAAAAACTTATGATAGGGTACCGAGGGAGGTTCTTTGAAAAACTTTGGCAAAAAAAGATATCCGATTGACATGCATTAACCTTAGAAGAGACATACACGATCATACAAAAACATGTGTGAAGACTCATGAAAGAATGACAGACTTCTTTGAAGTTAATATTGGGTTACATCAAGGATCAACTTTAAGTCCATACTTATTTATAATGGTGATTGATGAGTTAACAAAGCATATTCAAGATGAAGTACCTTGGTGTATGTTATTTGCAGATGACATCGTATTAGTGGAGGAGTCTAAGGAAAAAGTTAATAGAAAATTTGAACTATAGAGAGAAACATTAGAAAGTAAAGGCCTCCGACAATAGAGGAAATTAGGAACCTATAAGAAAAGACCGTATACATAATGAAGTTATTAGAAACAAATTAGGAGTGGTACCAATAGAGGATAAAATGAGAGAGTATCGTTGAAGATGAGTTAGACATATAGAAAAAAGATCAAAAGAAGAACCTATAAGAAGGTATGAAAAACTAAATTTGGAATGTATTAAAAGAGGTAGAGGACGACCACAAAAGTGTTGGAAAGAAACACTAAAGAATGATCTAGCTTATTGCGAGTTAACTGCTAACATTACACATGATAGGACTCTCTCGAAACAAAGAATTCATGTAGCTTACCCCGTCTAGTATGGGAAAAGGCTTAGTTGTTGTTGTTTTTGTTGCAGTAGCGGAGGTACTGGCTGTTTGTATTCATATGTTTTTGTTGGTAAAAAGAATAATATTGGATGCCATGTGCAACTTGTAGGTGTCGATTTCAAGACCAAGCAGCTTGTTGTTGGAGGAAAAAAGCTGAAGCATGCTATTTGGCATATAGGGAAAATTGAACCATTCAATGATAAACTGTTGACTGAAAAAGTTCTTTACTATGAGTATGTTTCTCAAGTTCTTGGTCATGATGAAACTTGAAAAGAATTAATTGAAACGTGAAAATGCTACCGGAGTGGTCTCAGTTTTTCTTCAGGGCAGTGTGGATAATCCGTGGGTTTATGTATGGACTCTACATCAAATCACCTGATAAATTGCCTCCCAAGTTCTGTCAGGCGGGCCATTTCTCTGGTGCTTGAACAGTTGTACAGCTTGCCTTTAGTAGCGTGCTAATTTAGCATGTTTGTTGCATGTCTATTATATTAATTTATTAGGTACGCTTTTGATTTATGAATTATATGTCTTTTTTAATTTATTTATGAACTTTGTTACAACTTACATGTATCTGAATGCCGGTGTCCCACTTGTGGTGGTGCTTAATCCTGCATTCTGCTTTAATTGGGCCGAGCACCAAGCCCTGAATTACTGCTTTTGACAACATAAACGAGGGAACCTTCACTTCTGCATTTAGTTTCTTTTGGACCTTTCACAGTTTTGTTGGATCACGATTTCTTATTACACACACACACACTCTCTCTCTCTCTCTCTCTCTCTCTCTATATATATATATATATATATATATATATATATATATATATATATATATATATATATAAGAAATGCTAGGGTCCTCCCAGATGACATCCTTGCAATTGACCGTTTGATACGAATAGAAGAGTGTTTATAACTAAAGCATTAAAAAGCAAAGAAATAACTTTCTCCACTTTAGAAATTGTTATTACTCAGTAAGCAAAACATAATCTTTTACTGTTTAATTCAAGCCATTCATCTCATGTAATCTAACAGCCTAGATTTAGAAGGATGTCACTGGGGAGGATCCTAACACACAGACATTTATATATAATACTTCTATTCCTTTCCTTAATGAAGAAAAAATTTCAAAAAACAAAAAGGATAAGACTTTCTGGTTGTGGATTACCTATGTGAATCTCATATAATAACAAAGCCGGGTGGTGAAATGTTCGGGAAAAATGGAAACCAGACTCATGATTGCGTCTGATGCCTAACATGAACCCTTGTGTTTCCCCTTAGGCTGAATTTATAACTTATAAATCAAAATCTTATGAGTTTCATAAGTTACAAATATTAGGTAAGATAAAAAAGTTGTGTCAAGTTAGTAGATCAGTTTGATCTCCCTGAGTGTCATTCTATGTGAAGCGATGCAATACTTGTGTTTTGGCTGATTCACATTAGAAAAGTGCAAGAACGTTAAATACTTTTTGCATTCTTAATGCTTAAGATTATATCTTTGTTGTAAAAACATAAATTGATTGACATAAATGAAGATAACTTGCATTGTTGTTCCCAGACATTATGTCCGATAGGCAATTCACCAAGCCTGTTCTGTTGCCGTAAGTGCCATGCAACCAGAATAATCCGGGAGTTGGGAAATAAAGTATTTGCTTCTGCTAATTACTAAATTGCAGAATTTCAAGTTTTAGTGTTGGTTTTCCTCTGTAAATGGCTGAGCTAACATTTAGGTAAACTACGTTGATTTGTTGTGTCAGTGAAGTTGTTTTCTCACTGTGTGCTTTCTGCCTTGTTTCTGAAGCTGGTCAGGAGCGATTCAGGACATTGACTAGCTCTTACTACAGAGGTCCCCAAGGGATCATTCTTGATATGATCTTCCTCAGGTTTCTTTATACATTTCTACATACTAAGTATCATGAAAATTTATAACTTGAAATCTGAAAGAGTTAGTTAAAATGAATTATATATGCTTATTGTTGTATAAAAATTCTGCATGATTTCTATTGAATAAGTGAAAATTCTGTAGACTTGAGCATATGAATATTTGTTACTCAAGATTACATTATGGAGAATTCTAGTGTTAGTTATTTTACGTAGTTATGGTCATGGTACTTCATGTGAGACTTTGTTCTGGATAAGCACTTGTGCAGTTTCATATTGTACCTGCATGGATCTGGAACAACAGAATAGGTTTCGGCATAAGGGACTGATGCCAGTTGGTTATAAAGTTCCCAACATCAGATTGTGATCTATGAAACTGGCCGAAATCAAGTTGGAGAATTGATGTATTGCCAGATGCAAAGGTGCAAGTGCTGCCAATTGCTAAATCTAGCAATATTAGACCTTAGAAGGGCCTTCCTACAGCAGGTGGTTCTTTGAACTAACTTTACCAATCTGATTAGTGTTGTTACTTATGAACTAAGAAGGTTAAGAAAAAACAATTCAGGAGGTTTATGTTGCAAAAGTTCCAAGGGACCGGATTGACCTTCAGGCTTTGGACATGTCTAACATCTTCAAAAGTGTCAACTTGCTGGCAACCACTTGCTCTGATGAGTATGTACTGTAGAAGAACCTGTCAGTTTTTCATTTGCATTTTCTCAGATGGTATACATGGAGAAGGCTGATTTTTGCTATGATATAGTTGCAACATCTTCTAATATTAATGCCCATGGTGGGCATAAAATCAGCTAAGTTGCAGTATGAACTTTTTAAATTGAATTTCTGTTCAAATATTTTAATCTATCTTGTAGATTTCCTGCCTTCACTGTTCATTTTCTTCTGTTACCAGGAACAAATTCATGTTCTTTGATTTTTTGTATTTATTTTATCAATAATTCTCTGAATCTGTTTTAGATGTATATTTTGCTGGATTGCTGATAGTCTATGATGTTACTCGGCGAGAGACATTTACAAACTTGACGGATGTGTTGACAAAGGAGGTGGATCTATATTCAACTAATCAAGACTGCATCAAAATGCTAGTTGGGAACAAAGTTGACATGGTAAATCATGTCAAAACACTTAAGTAGCACTTTTCCTTGGTATTTGTATGTTACCTCACGGCACTTGAAACAAACTGTGATTAACTTGCCACATCTTCTTTCATATGCTCACCGCTTGGTTTCCCCTCTGTGATGTTCACTTAGGCATGTGAACCTTCTGTCTCGTGTGAGGGAATTTTGCTGTGTAGGTCAAAATTTTTTCTACTGATGTTACTGCTCTTGTAGTGCTTATAGCTGCATGATGAACAAGCCAACACACACATATCGCCAGATAATCTGAGTAAAGTGTGTCAAGGGACTGTGTAATAATAGCATGACCCTGATGTCCTTGACTTGAACTAAGTTTCCATATCAAGCTAATTGACATTAGTAAGTGCTTATGGGGTTTGGCTGTTAGCTGTGGTCACTAGATTCCTCACATGCGTCCTGCTAACTTTTTATTTTTTCTGAGCGCTGGAGGTGTTTCAAAATCAAGCAAGGTTGTGTATCTCATGCATGAAGAGAAGTGATCTGCACATGAACCAATTTTTCAATAGGCTGATTTTCTATCAAGTTTTCTCTTTCAAAGCAACAGATCTCATATTTTCTGCCTTACTCATCTCATTAGAAGTCTCAACTTATAATTTAGATTGTCGCTTTTTATGAAAAAATACCGGCTTCAGTTGATCTATATCTTTTACCAGTTTAAAAAGCAACCTGCTTTTGCCCATATCTATCCTCTGTTGTAGCTGAGGGTAGAGTTGTGGCCTCAACTATCCTTTTACCACTCACACCATTCATGGATTTAATACCTCCAGCTGAGAAGGTTCTGGTGATGGATCACGGGTCATGAATCCGATCCAAATGACACTTCTCCGTCTCATAACCGTTCTTGTGTAAATACTTTTGACCGTTAGATTAAAAGTTTTTCGTTCCAAAAGATAGACATAATACAATTCTCAAACCCAAGCTTGGTCCGGCCCGGCGCGTGCGGAGACATGTGTGGTCTATCATGTCCTTCTCAAACTCTTTAAACTAAGGGACATTAGCTACCAACTATATAAAATACATGTAGATTTGTCTTATTTATGAGACTAAACTAAAGTCTCTCACACGTGACTTTTTATACTTTAGGACTTTCACATATATCAATAATGCATCAATTGAATATTTAGAGATACTAAACATGAATTAAATGTTATTAATGCACATGAATTTAATTAACCCAACCATAATTAACATTAAATTAGCCATGGGAAAAGGCTTAGTTGTTGTTGTTATAATTAACATTAAATCCAACATAAGGTCTCTACTTCTACTTGGATTCCCAAACTCTCAGGTTAGGACTGCAGGTAGCAGTAGCCTTACTGTAGCAAGCCAAGCTTTTGACTCCCACGATGCCAGATATGGTGGTAAATTAATACCATTTTACTATTTTATTCACGCCTTTTTATTATAGACTGAAACTACCTTCTTGCCCCCGATTTGCGATTGTTGTGGGGGTATATTAAGTCTCCATGCAAACGCTTATGCACAAGTTTGTTAGTTCTTCCTTTGTGTTTGATCACAAGGTATGTTGAAGCAGACGCTTGTATGCGTGTCACATATTCTAGATGTGCCTAGTTTACTGGAGGGAACCACACTTCTGAAAAGAAACATACTGAAGGAGAAGGCAGAAGATCGATCACCAATAAATGGTTGTTGTTGACGTATCTGGAATACTGAACTTTAAGATCGGTTAATTGGGTTTGGCGTGCTGTTCAACTTCAAGGATATTGGTGGTCAGACACTAGTTGGTAGAGGAGTGATCTTATTGAAGCTAATGGAGAAAGGTGGTTTGCCTTTGTAAATTCTCATGTGTTATATGATGCAACTCAGGGCAGGTTCACCTGTTTAGTGAGCTGGCTTTACAAAGTTGTGTAGTTTGATAGTCAATCAATTGGTTGAAGAACTTTGATTTTCTTTCGGTAGCATACATGAAGACGAATGAATGCTTTGAAAGCAATTTCTCGTTGTGTATTGAATGAAAATGTGCTTAGGGGGTGTTCGGTTATGAGGCGTGAAGGATGACCCTACTTTTTACGAGGCCAATCACTTTCTTTGGTCAGCCCGCAGACTTGACTTCATAATCAAACACCCCCTGAGGGACTTTGATGAGAGAGAGCGAGATTGGAATACAATCTACTGCTCCACCTGCTGGATTTTACAGACGTGAATCATATACATGCTTAAGATTGTTAAGCTTCAGCACACTCAAGGGAGACGTTGCAGGGGCCATGGGAAGATTTTGACGTGCAGTGGCTAGGGTGCAGGCGCAACAATCTGAAGGCAAACGCACCCGCGACGGCCCCGATGGTAGGTGCCAACAGATAGAGCCATACGTCTTCGTACTGGCTCGAGATAATTGCCGGGCCTAGGGACCTTGCTGGATTCATCGAGCCTCCTGATATAGGTCTACACAGCAGCAGCAGTACACCCACCAAGATCAACACATGGATTCAGATAATTAGCAACTTGTATACGAATTTAGATGAAAATATCATAGTATTTTCAAGTCTTTTGTTCGTATTTTCTATGGCAAAATCTCCAGTGAAGATTTAAACGCCATAGATATAAATCATTTACATCTGTATTTAGAGTTATTCCTACACAAAGATTGTGGATCCTGCCTAGGGATGGCACTATTGGTCCGGCCGGAATTTGACGGAATCTGGTTCTAATTGGGTAGGTATTATTTGTTTTGACAAGGTTCGGTAAAAACTTTACTATCTGAACTCGAGTGCCTCTTTGAAACATTTGAGTAGAACCCACTAGTTAGAGTCTGAGTAATGGCATCTTACAGAAACCTCGTGCAATCAGGTTTTTTACTTGATCCATTTACCTGATGTTTTGGTATCAAGACCAGTTGCAACAACAACGTTGTTAAGGCTCGCCCGCATAGAAATATATGAGTGGTGGTTCTAGTTCCGGTCATTTATGTGAGAGGACTTACACCGGCTTTGGCCGGCGGAGTGACCCTCTGCTCAGCCATGTAAAATACGGCTGCTCCCTTAATGGAGCTAGCTGCTTTGTGGGAGACTCCTGTACTGGATGGAGATTAGACCTTAATTCTGTGAAACTGCCGAGTTAAGCTAAGTGTTTTAAGCGTAGAAGTCAGTAATTACCCGGTGATCAAGATGGCCAGTGCAATTGAAGCTCCAGCTGCAACACCTGCAACTTGCCCTACCTGCAACACACAAACAGTATGCTCGAAACTTCAATATAAGCATGCACCTATTTTGGGAGACTATAAGATCAAGTGGGATGCTAAAATGTGTTTTCTCTTCGTTCTAACAAATCACAACCGTCCATCTTGAACAACAAGCTGATGACTACGCTTGCACCAGTGATGGATCTACATTGAGTCGTGGTAGGGCATCCGCTACGCCCGATATTCTAAAACTCAAAAGGAAAACTGTAGCTTACATCTGATCTGTGAGCTGGAAACATGCCTCGCCCTACCCTAAACTCTCTGTTCTATTCGCCCCACCCTAGAGGAATTTCTAGATCCCCCACTGGCGGGCACCCATGCAATGGTGGAACTGATCATTGTGCGATAAATTGCATGGATAATGTCACAAAACAGTTCAAAATCCAACCAAAAATAAGCATTGTTTGTCACCGATGTGATCAGATACTTCAATTATGGCTCCCCATTGAGCTAAACCTGGCCGACTCCACTGGAACCTGGAACCGGAACCCCTTTCAGAACTGGTTTTGTCGGTTCCTTCTGGTTCTGTAATTGTTCTAGTTCCTGGTTCTGGTTTAGTTTGAAAAAGAAATGCATTAAAGGTGGGATTTTGGAAACAAATATATGCAGGTTCAGAACCATCGGTTTAGGGTCCAGTTCAGTTTCTTGGAAGGCAGAACCATAACCGAACTGAAGAGATTGTTGGTTTGATCTCGATTCGAATATGCTTCTCCTGGTTTTGGTTCTAGAGATGGCTTGAGTCCTATTTGAACCGGCGGACCGGACCTGAACTAGCAACCTCTACATCACGTTCTATCTTGTCTCACTTTAGCATTTTTAAAATGACAAGATGATGTTTTATTTCTTTAAAATATATTTTTTAATTTCCCTCCATCTTTATTAGAAGTATTCATTTATTTCAAACCTCACTTCTCCGCGTATACAAATTACCATAAGCTTGAGTCACACAATCATGGGGATAATCGTGCTGGCACACTACCTGCTGGTTTTCTACATAAACCCAAAGAACATATATATATATATATATATATATATAGAGAGAGAGAGAGAGAGAGAGAGAGAGAGAGAGAGAGAGAGAGAGAGAGAGAGAGAGAGAGAGCACTCATTGTTTTTAGGTGACATGGATATAATAAAAATATCTTTTATACTTTTAAAAGTTCTTCACAAATTTTGAAATTACACTGCTACTTAAAAGCAATAAGGGACATTAAGGATATGAGTGAGCAGGTGTTGATGTGGGTAAGATCTGATTTTACTCAATGAATATGAGTGGACATGAGTGAGCAAGCTCTCAGAGTGAGAGAGAGAAAGAGAGTAATTTACCAAGTGAGCGTCAATCGACAATGAAGAAGCTAGGAACATAATGGCGAAGGTTGCAATGAGTTCGGTCCAAAATGCAGCTTTCCAACCATGAATCGGTCTCGTTAATGCAACATCACCTCTCATGCCATATACCATCTTCCCTGCGTATGTCGCCAATATGGACCCTCCAATCTGCGCCAGAACGTATCCAGGCACCTGAAATTCAGCCCAAATACTTAATGATAGAAGTCCAATCGGCAATCATACAAGTGTGGTAATACATATATTTTATATAATATATTATATAAAAACGGAACTTTATTCGCTTTTGACATATCCACTCATGCTTACCGTTCGATGACATAAGTGTAATTTGAAAAATCTATAAGAATTAAAAAAAACTATTTTAGTGGTGGACATGAGCAAATCACTATGCACTATATATATAAGGATAACGAATAATATTATTTAATGACAAGAAGAATCTAATCATTATATATATGATGGGATCTATCAACTATAACGTTACTCATACTCGATTATTACTTTTGGAAAACATGAGTTAACAACATCCAGTTTGTCCTTAATTTTTTAAACTGCAGTTCACTCATTATTTTTTTTTAAATTATGCTTTATCACCAAGGATAAGATTCGGTTTGCCTATATATATATATATACGGCTTAGTCCTTCCTCAATCTTCTTTTAAACTTTTCACTGTTTAATCATCAACAAATGTACCATTGTACTTTTTATCTCACTTTAATGCTCAACAGTATACCTTACTTTTTCATTTGAAGTTTGTACAGTTGATGCAGTCAAAATATTTGAGAAAATTTAATTATGTATTGAATTGAGCATGATCTTTTATATATATATATATATATATATATATATATATAGAGAGAGAGAGAGAGAGAGAGAGATGATCAATTTTCTTACCTGAGACCATGGGAACTGACCGGAGGCAGCGAAAGCAACCGTGATTGCAGGGTTGACGTGAGCTCCCGAGATGGGTCCGATGGAAAAAACCAAGAGAATGACAGCAAAGCCACCGGTTGCTGCATACTCAAGAAGGCCAATTTGTCCCTGCGTCAACTCTGTACTGGAGATTATTCCGCAAACTGAAAACATCATGATGAATGTCCCTACTGTCTCCGCACCAACCTGCAGCCGATGAAGTCAAGTATTCATCACTGTTTCAAACAGAGGATCGTTGCGTAGAGACGCCACGAACGAATAGACTCTTCTAAAAGCTATAATATTGTACTGAATTATGTTTCAGAAGCACAAGAAGTTCATGCTTGTGCGTTGGTGGGAGCTCAATTTCTCTCTCTCTCTCTTGCTGATTATATGATCTTCACAAGAGAGAGGTTCTGACGATCACAGCGAGGAAAAAAATAAAGCAAGCGAGGAAGAAAATATTGATGAAAATAAATTAAAATGGCCGGATGCACTGACATGGAACAGTGCCTGTGAGTGAGGACAAGTGATTATACTTTGCTCTCTTTTAACGGATTTTATCACCTGGTCATCTCAGACCACGAGAAATCCTTGGGCTATTTCGCTTGCTTTTATCATGAATGTTATTGACCCGCTATAAGGAAGAAGATCACCTTGGTTCACATGCTCTCTCGCTCTCCATGTGTTTGCATGAGTCTAATAAGAGTACCTTTTACAAATTCATCAAAACTTTTTAAATGAACTTAAAAGTAAAGAGAGTCAAGAGTATGCATGTGTGATTGGTTAAATGATTAGTTTATATATATACATATTGTTCATACTATACTTACTCATATTCACACATTATTTTTTTGATATGATGAGTGTAATAAAAATACTTTTCTACTTTTTAAAAACTTTTTTAAAATTTTGAAATTATACTAATGCTATCAAAACACAATGAATGTAGAAGTTGTTAGTGTATAAGATCTCGTTTCTACCCCCTCCTCCAATATATATATATGAGTTTATACTCAAATCAACTCAAACATATTCAGGGTTCAATTGGTGTAATTAATGATATGAATTTGAATTTAAAAAATGAAATATATCATTGTACTTTTCATACTCACATTTATTGTGTAATCATAAACTTGGCTTTTTGTTGAACATTCTATTGAAAAAGATTTTGAGCTGATTTAAGCATGTTTGAGCACCAATCATTGTCTCCTCTTTCTCTCTCTATGAGTTTCCATACTAGCTTTTCATGAGCTCTTCAGTTGTGTGGGAGGTGCAATATATGATCAACATCCATAACGCATACAATAGGAATATGTCCACTCTTGAGAGTTGAGAAGTTTCAAGATAATTATCTGTAAAACTGATGCGTGCCGAAAGCAAAAGCTGAAGTTTCTACTTATACAATATACAGATTAAATTGTAACGAAAATCGCTCACCATGCGGGCAATTCGGCCACGCCTTCCTGTGGACCATGCACAATACTGATTCCTTCCTTTCTCATCAGCCACGACTAAGCTTCCACCATTTCCGCATATGATGCCATTGCCGACCTCTTGTTCACCTCTGCTGGTGCTGCTTGGTGCAGACATCTCCCCGAGTCGTGAATGCCGCGCAGATCGAACTTAACACGTCTTCTTGGCCATTGTCAGTCGATCAGAATTAGACTAAAGTGAATAAGGACCGTGAAGCCATAATATAGATAATGGTTTCAAATTATGCAGCAGAGTTGGTTTCTGAGTTGTGGTTTGGTCACACCATTGTTGCATCCTTGGAGTGCTTAAATAGAGCGGTTGATAACTCTCATCTTCACGTATTTCTCATGCTCTAAATAGGTAAGCTGCACTTTGCATAAGCTGTTGAATCATTGGAGCTGGTGAATTTTGTAGGTTTGGGTTCAGATCATTCATATCCTGTGATTGCCTATTTGTACATAATGGTTTCTTTCTGTTTCCTTTGTTTGGCCAAATTGAGTTGGGGTTACGCTGACCCCTACCAAATGTGGGCCGAGGCACTGAACTCATGATCTACCGTTTTGATTTGAAAATTGAAAATTACACCTTTTCTGGACTTTGAGACCGCAGATAGGACAAATGATATATATTATAGAGAGAGAGAGAGGGAGGGAGAGAGAGAGACATGTGCACATTGATCCATACTTGAATATACTTAACGATTTCAACCGTCCCATTGAAATTCAAATCTCAAAAACCAAAACGTACATTATAGTATATATAGAGAGAGCTATGTGGATATAGTGAAGAATTTGGTTTGAGTGACTGACAGTTGAAATTCAAATCTCAAAAACAAAAAAAATTGTTGATACTTTTTGAGGGTGCAATAACATATAAATTGATTTTTGACTTAAATATCTCAACCTTAAACCTTCAAGATCGGATGGTTTAAGATTTTCAAAAATATTTAAAGATATATCAATGTACACATATACTATTTTCTCTATAATATATATATATATATATATATATATATATATATATAGTGATACATGCTCAATCACATCTATGCTTAAATTCACTCAAACGTTTCTACCCATATAAATTTGAATTAAAAGATAAATTATATTGTTGTACTGCAAAGTACTAAAACAATTCACTTTTTGAATTCAAATCTCTACTGTTAATCATGTTGATAAGATGGTAAAGATGTTTGAGATTTGAACATGAATATGATTGAGCATATGCCATTATATATAATATAAGAAGCTTAATATATGCTACCAATATTACATAATAACAAATCCTAGTAAATTTCAACCATGTGATTTGAGAGAAGGATGATTGAGATTTGGATTTTAAAAGCAAAAAATAAACTTATAATTTTACAAGTGTAATTAATTTAAAAACATATATATATATATATATATTATTTTTCATCATTAAGCATAAAGCACCGTGGTACCACTTCATCCCATTGAACGTGATTTCAATCAGGTCCTAGTAGTTCAACTCGTGCCTGGCTTGTTCATGTTTGATTCGTTACCGTTCGAGTTGATCATAATCATGGTATATTCAGCTTGATTTGACTTTAGCTCAGTTGGTTAGAGCGTCGTGCTAATAACGCGAAGGTCGCAGGTTCGAGACCTGCATGGGCCATATATATATATATATATATATAAAGAAAGAAAGAAAGAAAGAAAAGGATTGCAAAATATGCATCCAAGTGATAATGTTAAATCTTAATGAATGATATGATTCTTTTATAAAAAAATTGATGAATAATAAGATAAAAGATAAAAAAAATACACTGAACTTTTTTATGTATACGTTGTGCTTGACCAAAACATCAAGAACGATCGTTTACTAGGACTTTTTGATACTTCATATTACTTTTATTCATATACAAGTGTGTAGAGAGAAAGAGAGCGATCGGATTTAAAGCAATATTAAGACAGTATATTTACGCTTACTTTTTTACTTTTAAAGGATTATAAGTATATTAATATATCTTTTATATTTTTATAACTTTTAAATAACACTTATGCCTGAAAAACAAAGGTTGGTAGTGCAACAGCCTTCACATCGACAGCGTCCAATCTCTACACGTATAGATGAGGCAAACGGTGGACAGATAATCTGTCTTGAATCAGATGGCCCAGATCATCACGTCATCCAACGTATATGCGCACCCACCTCACCTGGCAACGACTCATAAACTGAGTGGCAAACCAGAGAAAAGTTGCCGTCCTTTTCCAAAAATAAAAAACATTTAATTCTCCCTCTTGCTCACTTCTTCTGCCCTTTGGCTTCCCTCCTCCCTTTCACCACACTCTGTGACATCTCCCCTCTCTTCCCACCTTTTACAAAACCACCCTCTTACTGTGGTGCCCATTGTACTGATACTGCTGCAGCCCCACTGAGCCACTTACACCCTTTGCCTTACCCCCATCACTGGATCTACACTTTACCTTTCCTATATTCTTTCTTCTACTTGCCATCTGCGTACTCTTTGCACTCCTTTCCTTTCCTGGGTTGTTGGTTGTAATTCTATTTTGCTAAGTCTGCCTAAAAGTGGAGCGTTTCCTTTTGCTTGAACCCACATTTTGCTTGTCTCTGATTATGATATCTCAACCATAAACATATTCTTATAGCCACGGAATGTGTGAAAAGTTTTCTCTTTTTTTTTTTATGGTGTAGATAGAGAGGAAATGATAGGGCTTTGTGGAAACAAAGAATCCCTGTAGCCGACCCCATCTAGTATGGGAAAAGGCTTAGTTGTTGTTGTTGTGTGTAGATAGAGAGATGGGGAGTTGTTGGTTGTGCTTCAATTTGTTGGTTCAGGGAAATGAAAGTGGGAGGAGTGGAAAATGGGTGTTAGGGTATCGGTTCTTGCTTGATTTTGTGGGTGTTGGTGGCGGATTTCTGCCGGTTTTGGCTGTGTTCGTGATGGATTATTGACGACGGCGAAAAAGAGATGCTGAAACTGCAGTGGCGGGATCAATCGCTTGTGGCTGTTGTTTTCTTGCTCGTGAGTCTTCAGTGTCTGTTGAGCGGGTTGTTTGTGTATGGTGAGTGGCTCGATCATCTTTTCACTTCTCTTGGTGTCTTATTTCAGTTTCTACTCTTGCCCTTCTATTTTGGGGTTTCACTGTTTGGTGCATTTTTGTTTTTTGTTGTTAATGGAGAATGTGTGTGATCGTAACTGTTTTGTTTGTGTTTGGTCTTTGAGCCTGTTAGTGCAATGCCCTATCTTCGGCATCAAGCTTATGTGAGTGGAAAGTACCAAACTTTATGTTTATTGGCGGGATTGAGATTTTGGACCACACTTGTTGCGCTTGCTGAATTTGTTGAGCAGTTGGAGTTAGGAGTTAGGACTCCTATGGGAGTTTTTGTCTGGTAAAAGTGCAGTATGCGTGTGATCTTGGCGACTGCCTACATTGTAATATGTTAATATTTGGGAGATCAAATGAGATCTTTGTGATGGTACTTAAGGATCCCGCGTTGTGTTTCATGGTTATCATTTATGTCTCTCTGTATTAGTGAATTCCAAACTCTGAGACACGTTTAACTCTTTGTCCTGACAAGGGGCAAGTCAATTGTGTAATTGCATCTCAGAATTCCTGTTCCTTGTGTGGAAGTTGCACCAGTTTCATGTCGAATATAATGCACACACTCACATACACAGATATGTATATATGTGCGTGTATTTGGGGGGGGAGGGGGGATATGCTAGAAGTTCATTAAGGTCGTGATACTTAATTATGTACTGAACTCTGCAGTCTGCAGCATTATGCCGTTAATGCCAAATGATCTCTGGCAGGCAACACTCTAGTTTTTTGGCAAATGATGCCCATAATTATTGGGTGCACTCATCTGCAAATTGTTGGCACAGCTGATGTGTTTCATGCATTTACTCTCATTGATGTTCTGATTGTCTCCAATCATTCATAATTTGATATAGTTGCTTTTCTTTCAGCTTTCCAATCCCATCATGGTTTCCCATTTTGATATGCACAATAAAATAGCTAAAATAAAAGTTTGTCAACGATTGCTGAATTCAGTCTTATTGGATTATATCAATATAGGCAACCCAAATCCAAACCAAAGCCTTCTTCCACACTGAGCGGCTTGGCTACACAGATTTCTTGTTTCCCTCGTGCTCAATCTTGTGTTATATTCTCATGAAAAGATTCATTTTCTTTCTATCTATGTTGCTCTTCTCTGTTCTTGTTTGTTGAAATCGTCTAGACTTTCTAACAAGTTGAAAATAAAGATTTTTTTTTGAGTTGTTCATCTGCCTATAAGCTTTCGAGGAACTAGTTTTATATTACTTTCCTGTTTGGTGGTTGTTTCTTTAGTTATGCGCTTGGCATAACCAAAATCAAATTGGATGCTGTGACTGTGAGTATTTGGAGATGAACAAATGTTTTTTTTAAATCTTCTCCTTCAGGACATGTTCTGCCACATGTGCAATCATATTCTGATACTTCTCCAGAAAAGAAATCATCCAGCAACAATGTGTTTGTGAAGAATGGTAAGTATATCAACTATAGTTATCAATGTCATTTAGTTGAGTAAAGTTCATTTGATAAGCGGCTATTACAATACTAGAATTATCTGGCCCTTTGGATGATCGCATACTGCAACGGGCCTGTCCATCACATGGCTGGTGAGGGTTCAGTTCCTGTGGGCGTATTGTGGATATATAAGTGAAAGCCTAGTATAGGCCCTGCTGTGCTGTCCAATTAAAAGCTTCCCAGGGTGGTATTGCCAATTATCGAAACGACAAGGACTACATTTTCTCTTTCAGAGTTTTTCTTGGTTGTTCAATTGTTTTTAGGTTGTTCTTAAAAGTCTGGTTTGGTACAATTTGTTCCCAGGAACCACTTATTCTCAGCAACTGCAGTGGTCTGTTATGCTGAAGAAACACAAATCGAGGAGGCACTGCCATCATTCAGGTCAAGAACCTTTACAAAATAAGAAGTGATGTAGACGAGTGAATATCTATAAGACTATACATGTGTCCATCTGTTCGCCGTGTACATTATCTGACCCTTTAGTAATCGCAACAAATATAGTTGAGGAAATATATGTTTGTTCTGAATCTATCGTTGGTTGACGTATTCTTTTTCTTTTCAAGAAAGATAAATTCCTTTTGTGCTATTGCAGTTTAGTTGTGAGAATTAGATAACGTCAATTGCCCTATAATAGTTGGAACACAGAAACTAAATATATCAGAACAATCATGGGGAATTCAAGTGATATGTTAGGCACCTTTTACCAGGCAGTCAGTTATTTGCATTCGTTTTGCCTTATGTAATTTAGCCTGTGTTGAAAATCATTCATTATACGCATAAGTAAACATGATGTAAAGACTGAGTTGAGATTTGCACCTGCATCTCAGCTGGAGCAGCTCTGAAGACCCTTATTTAGGTTAATGATCTTCCTTGGTAATGAAAAGAAAACTTTTCTTTCTATTGAAACTTTCTTAGACTGAACTCTAGTTTTTGCTCATTTTCGGAATGCAAACACAAAGGTAGAAGGCTAGGCAGCTGGTAAAAAAATCATTCCTTTGGTCTGCAAGGACTATGGTAGTGCCAGAGATGGTGCACCGTCAGGGATGACCCAACCTAGATCTACCCTTATTGGATCTAGCTAGATTGGATTTTGCCGAATCACATTAGTTATCAGATGATTCTCATATATATGTATGGACTGTGGACTGTCCATCACTATGTCACACGGGTGCGGGTGCGGACACGGGTGCGAGTGCGGGATACAACAAATTTCAAAAATTTTGGGTGCGGCGATACGGCTAAGGTATATAATATTATATATATATATAATATTTAAGTTAGAACAAGTGAGACATTCATTATCCGGTAAGCTAATGGAGGTGGTAGATACTATGATTGGGAAAAAGATTCATACTCTATGTTTACAAGAGACAAAATGGGTTGGAGAAAAAGCAAAGGAGATAGAGGATACAGGTTTTAAATTATGGTACTCAGGTAAAGAAAAGGCTCGAAACGGAGTTGGTATTATCATAAATAAAGATGTAAAGGATAGTGTTGTAGACATACAACGATATGGTGACCAAATCATGATGTTGAAATTAGTGTTAGGAGCAGAGGTTTTGAATATAGTTTGTGCTTACGCACCCCAAGTAGGACTAGAAGATAGTATAAAGACAACTTTTTGGGAAGAGTTAGATAAGGTGATTCAAAAGATTCCACAAAGAGAGATGATTTGTTTAGGAGGAGACTTAAATAGACATGTTGGTAAAGAGGCATTAGAATATCAAGGGATTCATGAAAACTTTGGTTTTGGGGATATAAATGAGGAAGGTAGGGAGATTTTAAATTTTGCTATGGTGATCTTGATGGATTGCAGCAATGTCCCGTTTATACGTTTTGATTCCTTTGTATCTTCTATAAAGGCTTTTCATGCACATATTTCTCCTCATCTATTACAGGTGCACCAAATCCACCTTCGCGAAATGCTTCTCGGCATCTGCGACCAGGAGGCACGTCCCCCCCTCCAGGTATTCCTCAAGATTACATGCACAGTTAATCAATCCTCGGGTAAGAAGATTAGAAACTAGCTTATGAGATGGTCTAATGGCTATCTGTTTTCCCTTACAGCTGGCATGAGAAAGCCTGTATATAGTCCATCCCGACCACAAAGACCAAGGCATGCTTATGGTCCTTCTCGGCCACCAAAGCCATGGGCCAATAAGCACTCTCCTCATCCCCCTTCTGCTTATTTTTTGCCTCCTAGTCATCAAGGTAAGACTTTAATGATATAACTTGGATACACACACACACACACTCTCTCTCTCTCTCTCAACCAAGTTGCACCTCCTTTTTAGGCCCTGCTGTCAGTTCTGGAAGTGCTCCACCAAAGCCAAATAAGAAACCACCAATTGCTGGTGCACCTGAAGCATCTCCTCCAAAAAGTGATGAAGGTCTGGCTTTTATCACTTCCATTCTCACAAATGATTACAATCAAGCATTCTTCTCCTCATGTTGTGATCCTTGAACACTTTTTCTTGTAAGCACATCCATGGTGACAACATTTCTGTTCATTCAAGGCTTTGAAGGGTGGTCCTCATTTTATGGATTTTGCAGGTTGTGAACAAACGAGCTGTTCTGATCCTCTAACATCAACCCCCATAGGATCACCTTGTGGTTGTGTTTTGCCAATTCGTGTGGAGCTCAAGCTTGCTGTAGCCCCATATGCAGTATTCCCTCTCATTGCTGATCTGGAAATTGAGGTGGCTGCTGCCACCTATCTGAAACAAAGTCAAGTTAAGATTATGGGTGTTGATGCAGATAAGCAAGACCAGGAAAAGACAGTTGTCAATATCGACTTAGTTCCTCTTGGGGAAAAGTTTGACAATGCAACTGCTTTATTAATCTATGAACGATTCTGGCAAAAGAAGGTAGCAATTAATGCTGCCCTTTTTGGTGATTACCAAGTTGCTTTTGTTCGTTACCCAGGTAAAGCATGTGTGGCACTTGCAACTTAACAATCATTAACTTGCTTCTGTATAAATCGCTAAATCATATTGTTAACACTTAACAGGGCTTCCAACCTCATCACCAGTAGGTGGTAGCACAAGCATGTCTGATGGTGGTAGCACCGAGCAACCCTTTTCGGCAAAGGTTATAAACAGAAATGCAAAGATGAGCAGTAGAATGATTGTTGTTATTGTGCTCTCTTCAGTTATTGCTCTCTTGATTTGCTTTGGAGCCGGTTGGATACTTCTCTGGAAGTGCAAGAAGTACCACTCTGCATCTCCTGCTGCTGGTGCTGCTTTTACTTCCTTAGTCACAAAGAGATCTGGTGCGACATTACTTAAAGAATTCTGTGTGACTGTGGTATTATATATATATTTAAACATATATATACAGAATATACTTTTTTTTTCTAGTTATATTTCTGTATCTACTGTAACTGGTACCAGAAATATGCTTGGGAACATTGAAGTGCGGTATTGCATAGGTTATTCTTGTTTGGAAGCTTTTCTTCTCTATTTTACCAAGACGGTTTGGTCTAATTTATTCTAAGTACATATCGTTCCCAACAGTTATATGGGCAGTTGGATCTTTCTTTATGGATTTTCTTTTGTTCATCTTGCTTTCCATAGTTTTAGTGTAGTTGAGTGAGCTTGCCCTTCAGCTGATTGTGCAGCATACATTCACCTATTCGTTAAATATAAGCAAATAAATGTATTTAAGAAAGTATCTATGTCACAAGTAGAAATTGATTATTTTATTTGTAGGAAAAAAGATAGATCGTATTGTAAAGATTGTAAGGTAATTCTAAGAGAAAGCTTAACTACTTAACTTTTTGGCACAAAAAGAAAGAAAAGATCATATTGCAAATAAATATATTTAGGAAAGTATCTATGGCACAGAAAGAAGCTTGGTGGTGGAGTGTGGAGTGGTGCAAGATAAAATCAAGACAAAGAAGGCATGTTACAAATTGCATTATGCCAAGAAGACTAGTGAAACTTGGGAGTCTTATAAGAAAGAAAATAAGTGAAAAAGACTGTTAGTGAAGCAAAAGTCAAAATTTGGGAGGATTTATATAAAAAGCTTAACTCAAAAGAAGGTGAGTGATATTTTTAGGATAGATAAAGTTAGAGATAAGAAAACTAAGGATTTTACTTTTGTTAGATGCATCAAAGACGAGGATGAGAAGATTCTAATGGCGAATAATTATATAAAAAATAGATGAAAAAATTATTTCTATAAGTTTTTTTAATGAAAATACACATTGTAGGAAAGTTAACCAAATCAGAAAAGTATATAAACCATAATTTTTATCGTGTATTCAAAAGAATGAAGTCAAAGAGGATCTTAAATATATGAAGGTTGGTAAATTTGTAGGACCAAACAATATTTCTATAGAAGTATGAAAAATCTTGGGAGAGATTTTCTCTCTTGACTCATGGAGAACCCAAAAGATGCCCAAAGAATGGAGAGCGAATAGACTTATACAAAAATATAAGAACAAGGGAGACATTCATAATTGTGTGAATTATCGAGGTATCAAATTAATGAGCCATACTATGAAATTATAGGAAAGAATTATCGAATGTAGATTAAGACAAGTATCAAGTACAATAGAGACCCAATTCAGATTCATGCCCGGTAGATCTAATGTTGAACCAATTCACCTATTGAGATGTCTTATGGAACATTTTAGAGCAAAAAAGAACTTCACATGATATTTATTGATCTAGAAAAAGCTTACGATAGGGTGCCAAGAGATGTTCTTTGAAGAACCTTGGAAAAAAGAGTTATCTTATTGACATACATAAATCTTATAAGAGACATGCATGATAGTGTAAAAACATGTGTGAGGACTCATGAAAGAATAGAAGACTCTTTTGAAGTTAATATTGGGTTACATCAGGGATCAACTTTAAGTCTATATTATTTATATTGATCATTGATGTCTTAACAAAACATATTCAAGTTGTAGATGACATTGTGTTAGTAGATGAGTCTAAGGAAAAAGTTAATAGGAAATTGAAACTCTAAAGATAAACGTTAGAAAGTAAAAGATTTTGACTTAGTAGAATAAAGATGGAATATATGGAATGTAAATTTGATCATTTGGGTATTTCAAAGGACATAGAAATAAAGATTTGACACACATTTAATCACTCGTAAGGAAAGTTTTAAAGGTCAATTTTTAAAAGTGATTAAAAGATTGATGGAGATGTTACGCATAGAATCGGTGCTGGTTAGTTAAAATGGAGAGATGGAGAGGTGCATCCAATATTCTATATGATAAGAAGATACCATTGTAGTTGAAAGATAAATATTATAGAGTAGCAATTAGACTTGCTATGTTTTATGATTCTAAATGTTGGACAATTAATCATAACATGTGCAAAAGATGTTTGTAGCAGAAATGAAGATGTTGAGATAATGAGCAGTCACACAAGGAAAGACCGTGTATATAATGAGGTTGTTATAAACAAATTGGGAGTAGCACCAATAGAGGATAAAATGAGGGAAAATCGTTTGTACATGTAGAAAGACGACCAAGGACGCTCCCGTAAGAAGATACAAAAAACTAAAACAACAACGAAGCCTTTTTCCTTACTAGATGGGGTCGACTACATGAATTCTTTGTTTCCAGAGAGCCCTATCATGTGCCATGTTAGCAGTTAACTCAACATAAACTAGATTATTGTTTCTTTCCAACACTTTAGTCATCCTCTACCTCTTTTAATACTTTCAAAATTTAGTTTTTCATACATTCTTATAGGTGCTCCTTTTAATCTTCTTTCTATATGTCCAAACCATCATAAACTATATTATCTCATTTTATCCTCTATTGGTGCCACTCCTAATTTGTTTCTAATAACCTCATTATGTATACGGTCTTTCCTTGTAGGACCAGTCATCCATCTCAACATCTTCATTTCTGTCACAAACATCTTTTATACATGTTGATGATTAACTGCCCAACACTCAGAACCATAAAACAGGACATGTCTAATTGTTGGTGTATAATATTTATCTTTTAACTTTAATGATATCTTCTTGTCACAAAGAATACGTGATGCTCCACTCCATTTTAACCAACTTGCATTAACATCTCCATTAATTCTTCCATCACTCTAAAAAATTGACCCTAGGTATTTAAAACTTTCCTTTTGGGGATGCAATGTGTGCCAATTTTAATTTTTTTGTTCTCTTCAGTAACCAAATGATCAAACTTACATTCCATATATTTTGTCTTTGTTGTACCAAGTCAGAAGCCTTTACTTTCTAATGTTTCTCTCTATAGTTCCAATTTTCTATTAACTTTTTCCTTAGATTCTGCCACTGACATTGTCATATGCAAATAACATACACCAAGGTACTTCATCTTGAATATATTTTGTTAACTCATCAATTACCATTATAAATAAGTATGGACTTAAAGTTGATCCTTATGTAACCCATTATTAACTTCAAAGAAGTCTGTCATTCTTTCGTGAGTCTTTACACATGTTTTTGCATCATCGTACATGTATCTTATAAGGTTAATATATGTCAATGGGATACCTCTTTTTTCTAAGGTTCTCTTTAGTACTCTATCGTAAACTTTTTCTAGATCAATAAATATCATAAGACGTCTCAACAGGTGAATCGCTTCAACAATAGATCTGCCTGTCATAAATCCAAATTGGTTCTCTGTTGTACTCGATACTTGTCTTAACCTACATTCAATAATTCTTTCTCATAATTTTATAGTATGACTCATTAACTTGATACCTCAATAATTCACACAATTCTGAATGTCTCCCTTGTTCTTGTATGAGTATAAGTGTACTCGCTCTCCATTCCTCGGGTATCTTTTGGTTTCTCCATATTTCATTAAATAATATTGTGAGGCAAGTGATTCCTATCACTCTTAGAATTTTCCAAACTTCTATGGTCCTACAGATTTATCACCCTTCATATGTTTAAGATTTGAAAAACTAGACTATGAAAATGGTAAAAGAGGAAGTAGATGATTACAAAAGTGTTGGAAAGAAACAATAAAGAATGTCTAGTTTATATTGAGTTAACTGCTAGCATGGCATATGATAGGGCTCTGGGGAAACAAAAAATCTATGTAGCTGACCCCATCTAGTGTGGGAAAAGACTTAGTTGTTGTTTGTTTGTTAGGGAAGTATCTATGTGCTCAAATGTCATGGGAAAAGGCTTAATTGTTGTTTGTTTGTTTGTTAGGGAAGTATCAATGTTCTTAAAATAAGAAAAAAACGTTTAGTTTCCACCCTGCATAATTCTGTGTGCTTGTATAAGAGGAGGTATTAGTGAGCCTCAGTGGCACCTGTATAGCTAGATAGCAAGGAAGAAGCTCATCAGAGGATTTCGGGCTGCTGTCCAGTTGGTTGAAGTGAGCAACAACAGCAACTACGCCTTTTCCCATGCTAGATGGGGTTGTTTACATGGATTCTTTGTTTCCTCATAGCTCTGTCATGTGCCATGCAGCCAGCTAACTCAACATGAGCTAGATTATTCTTGATTGTTTCTTTCCAACACTTTTGTGATCTTCCTCTTCTTTTAATATTTTTACAATCTAGTTGGTTGAAGTGAAGGTGACAGAAATTACTTAGAGAGAGAGAGAGGTGCTTGTGGTTTAGGCTTGTGTCATTTGTCTTGTAATGCATAGCAGCATATAATAATAGTAGTAGTTTGAAATTATGTCACCATTGTTAATGTTTTTCAGGTCTAATCTGTTTCATTTCATGTCTTCTATTATCTAAAATTTATGAACACAGCTTTGGATCTCCAAGGACGAAGATATCAAGTTCTTTGTGGTATTTTGCAGGTATTAGATCTCTTTTATCAAGTAGCATGGGAAGCTCAATGACAATGTCCCTTGTTTCAAGTGTGGCTCCGTGTATGCTCTCGGTGAAGACATTTTCACTTCCAGAGCTTGAGAGAGCCACTGATGGTTTTAGTTATATGAAAGTGCTTGGTGAGGGTGGTTTTGGTTGTGTGTATCACGGAGTTTTGGAGGATAAAACTGAAGTTGCAGTTAAGGTGCTCACAAAGGATAATCAGGATGGAGATCGTGAGTTCATATCTGAAGTTGAGATGCTCAGCCGCTTGCATCATCGCAATCTTGTTAAACTTATTGGTATTTGCGTTGATGAGCACAACCATTGCTTGGTATATGAGCTTGTACCTTTTGGCAGTGTTGAATCTCATTTGCATGGTATGTTCTGTAACTACCACACCTAAAATCGTATGTTGTATTTAGTGCTTCCTTAATTCTGGTGATATCACAGGTGTGGACAAACTAAAAACCCCACTTGATTGGGATGCGCGGATGAAGATTGCGCTTGGTGCTGCAAGAGGGCTGGCATATCTTCACGAAGATTCAAATCCTCGTGTCATACACCGGGACTTCAAAGCCAGTAATGTATTGTTGGAAAATGATTTTACTCCAAAAGTTTCTGATTTTGGTTTGGCTAGGGAAGCCTCTGATGGAAGTCAGCACATCACCACTCGTGTGATGGGAACTTTTGGGTAAGCTGAATTCCCTTTTCTGTGTTTGGAGTTGTGCATTCATGCGCACTGCACAAACTATATATACATTATACATACGTATATACATATATGGGTACATACATACATACATGTGTGTAAGTATATGTAGTCTAAATCTTCAGTTTGTTGCATTTGAATTTTGGAATGCAAAAGGATGAAAAAAAAAACATCCTAAACTTTGATCGTGCAGGTATGTTGCCCCTGAGTATGCAATGACAGGGCATCTGCTTGTGAAGAGCGATGTTTACAGCTATGGAGTTGTGTTGCTAGAACTTTTATCAGGCAGGAAGCCAGTAGACATGTCTAAACCTCCAGGTCAAGAGAACCTCGTGACATGGGCACATCCACTGCTGACGAGCCAAGAGGGGCTTGAACAGCTTGTTGATCCCTCTTTGGATGGAAAATACAACTTTGACAACATGGCGAGGGTGGCGGCAATCGCGTCGATGTGTGTTCATCCTGAGGTGTCTCAAAGGCCATTCATGGGTGAAGTTGTCCAAGCACTTAAACTTATCTATAATGATGTGGATGAAGCTTGTGAAGATTGTCACAGCCAAAGAGAAGATTCATCAGGTCCTGAATGTGATTACAAGAATGAGTACACACCTGAAAACAGCTGGTGGGAAAGAGAGGCATCAGGTTTAAGTTATGGGCATAACTCTTCCTTCATTACAACAATGGAATATAGTTCAGATCCTCTCGAGGGGACCGAAAGGCCGCATTTATCATCAACCTTCTTTGGAAACCGAATCCTGGACTTACGTGGATTGCCTTCGAGGCGGCAGAACAGATCGTGCCCTGTTATCCGCAGCAAGCCATCTTTTTACAGATTGAGGGGGAGTATGAGTGAACATGGGTTTTTAGCAATGCGCATGGGCATGAGCAGATCAAGGGTTTGAATGGGTGACCCCTTTTGTCATATTCTTTCAATTGTACAGTAGTTTTACTGCAAGCATATTCTCTCATGTGCTGGCTGTAATTGTTTTGTATACTGGGCGTTTTGCTGTGTATCCTCTGTTATGTTCTAAAGAGCAAGCATGGCTTCTAATTTTGCATTACTAATTCATTCTAAATGTCTCTTGATTTGGCCTACTTATCTGAATTTGTATTATTTTTTGTTCTTTTTCTGTGGTTTCTGAATTTGTATTTTTGACTTGAAAGAAAAGGCTAGACTTGCATGATAGTGTTTCAAAATACATCCCAACCCAACCAAGCTATATCCAAATACTGAGCATCACTTTGGGCCCCCGGTATGCATAATCAGCTGGACTTGGATCTAGATTCATGATGTACATCGAGCTTCTCAGAGTTGGATCTTTGCTGGCTCTCTTCATGTCTATCACATTATTTTTTTTGTTACAATGGGAGGCTGAAGTAGCACACACACGCCCCGGGGATTGAACTCACCACTTGTTGACAAGGGTGTAAGAGAGCCCTGCGAGATGAGCTAACGCTCTGCATACTTCATAGCTATTACATAATTGGCTCAACAGACATTCGAACATTGGGTTTGGATCTTAGTACACCATCTTCATGGACCTGAACCAAAGTGCACGAGGCAGTGCTGCGCCATCGATAGGCTGTTTCGTTAGGAACCGAAACTTGGTCCAATCTCGAAACTGCAATTTTTTTTATATATATAATTGGGAGATCGAAGCCAGATGCACGCCCCAGTGTCGAACCCATGACCTTTTCAACTTGTGAATTAACCAGCCTACTAACACTGATCTTGTTTAGACCAATGTTGTAGATATCATATAAGACCCTGTAATTTACGGGGTATTGATATAAATCCTACAGCAGCTAATAGACATGGCAGTTGGCAAACCAGTTTCACCTTCGACTGCCCAATAACCAATTTGGTCCCAAGGTAAAGAATAACCAGGTTCTGGTTTACCAGGAAGCGGAACCAAACCAGGACCAGTCTGGTTTCGGTTTGAAGCCTAAACCATCTGAAACGGGGAAAACATATTAAAAATTGGAAATTATATATATATATATACGGAACTGGCAATTTGGAACTGCCAGTTCCGGTTTCAGGTCCTTACAGTTTCATACAAGGTGAAAACGGAACTGAATTGGGTCTCTGGTTCCGGGTCCGGTTCAATTGTTCCTGGCCCGGTCCAGTTCTGGTTGGAACCAGCCATGTCTAGTAACTATTGATATCAGTGATACTTTATATTTAATAAGAATATTTAATTCAAACGGAAAAGTGCAATGATATCACACGATATCAAACAACAATATTGAATGTATCACGCCAACTCTTGGCTACTTCAAGCAGTTCAGTACTTCTTCCCCTTGAGCAAGGTTTCCAGCTTGGTTCTTACACAGCTTATCTCATCAATTCAAATAAATGTTTAATTCTTGAGACGACCTTTTTCTTTTGGATTACAATGGGAGGCCGAATCCAGGTGTGCACGTGTGTATGCATACGCGTGTGTGTTAGAGAGAGAGGGAGTCAAATTTTGGTCAAGACTCTAACATCCACTCTAATTAATGACAGGGTGAAATGAAGATTTCACATACACACACGTATAAATATATAAATATAAATATAAATATATATATATATATATATATATATATATATATATATATATATATATATATATATATATATAGAGAGAGAGAGAGAGAGAGAGAGAGAGAAACTGTCAGCTTGAAGATTAACTGGTTAACCATAAGAAAAAACGGGCATGAACATGAAAGGTGATTCTTTTGGGTACTGAATTGGATTATTCCATAAACAGGGCATGTTTTTATAAATAGCAACCTAGATTTAGAATGAAAAATGCCTAAAACCTTCTTAAACTTCTCACTAGTATTTGTATTTTAGCGAAACCAGCCATCATCATCCATCATTTTGTTTATTTAATTTCTTCAATTGGCTGGCTGGGGTGAGGCAAACCCCTACCAAATACGTATACTTCTCGGTATTGTACTGGCGACTTGGTTAGGTATCATAATGGTCCGAACCTGCTCACTGGTTTGAACCTGAACCGAGTCAGTCACGGAAGTGATCATAGCAGTTATGAACCAGTTGATGCCAAAAATCAGGTTTCTGTAAGTGCCATTAGAATTGCATCACCACTTCTGACAACAACAAAACCAAAACTGCGGAAGCCTGTTGTTGTAGTTCATGGTTTTGGGACTTGCCACTTCTGGCCATTTTCTTGATGGCACCACTAGAATTCCAACTTTTGTGAGATAGGGGAGTCTTTTTGTAACGTCCCACAAGTATCGACCAGCATGACATAGGGGTACATGTCAGGTGGTTGATACTCGTAAACCATTAACAAATACGAAGGCGACATAACCCATATAATCAAAGACATGTCAAAAGTATATTTATTAATATATAATTTAAAATCCAACAAGGTAGTGGTATAACAGAAAAAAAATTCAAAATTACATGGAGCCTATCAACTCTTACCATCTAGTAGCTAAAGACAAAATCTTGCTTCAACATCCTATGTGCTCAGTGTCTGTACTGGCTATACCCTGAAAATATTTAAAATGAAACCTGAGCATCACACTGTGCTCGTAGATGAATGTGATCTCTTCACATATAATCATACTAAAGACATGCACCATTTCAAACCAAGAACTAAGAAAATATATATATCATCAACAAAACAATATTATTAACAAACATGCATGCATACTCAAAGACTCATAAAGATGCAACTTAGTTTCGATATCATAAACTCTATAGTGTAACAACCACTGTCACACCGTAGGAGTTGCCCGCATCATACTCTTGTCCAACCACGTGACCTCCGACAATGCCCTCTGCATGTCGGAACTAGGATCCTAGTACCTTATAAGGCCTACCAAGTTCAGTCCCTCGGGTTCGCGGGACAAAAGTATCTGAATACCCACTAATAGTCATGTATTCAACCATATAATCATAACAAAAACTCAAAAATCACATCTCATATCTACAATAACATCCACTAGACCACCTCTCAGGATCCATATAACCATATCCACAACAATCACATGTATCTGGTTATGTCAAAATAACATATCCATATCAAAATCACACATTCTAATAAAGTATTAAATCCGTTCTATTGTACATAAACTCTCTGCTCTCGATGACTAGTTTCACTTATCTCCAACTCAAGCATGTCGTAATTGACATGAGTTGTTCACGACAACTATAAGTGCAAACCAGCTCAACCAACGAAGTAACCAATACAACTCAACACATCTACGAGTTAGGACTATCCAATATGTCTATCTACAATCCATTAATGTCATACACTATCGTGAAAAATAAATCCATACCGATAATATTTTACTCACCTACAATAGCAACCAATGACCTAACACTAAAAGATACGTCTATCTATAATTTATTGATGTTACATACTATCGTAAAAGATAGATATATACCATTAAGTGGTTTACTCACACATAAGTACACTCATGTCATGCATCCGTGTAATCATATAAAAATTTTAAAGACTATTTCACAAACCAACACATATATACTCATTTGAAAGCATTAATAAATATTTCACAACCTCATGCATAATTTGAAAGCAATTAAAACTACATCTAGAATATAACCGAAAAGAGAACACATCCACCTACCTAATGTCCCTATACATATCTCAATATGATAGTATTAACATTCCCTTAATCACCTCAATTTAATTCCTAAATAATGTTAAAAGCATAATATTAATATTATACATTCAAATAAAACCCAATGGTTCAAACCACGTCGAAATTGGATCTCAAACGAGTTTAAAAACCCTAAAAAATCAATCTGATGAAGTATACCTTCGCCTCTTCGTAGACGATTTTCTTTTTGCCGACTTTCTCTCTTTTTTTTTCGTTCTTCTTCTCTCTCCACCCCTTGTTCCTCTCTTCTCTCTCTCCCTCTCTCTCTCTCGTTTATGTTGACAGGAAGGTGGTTGTCACCTCCCTTTCAGCAAAGCGGTGGCCACGATGGCCACCACTGGTCTTTATAGTAGATGGGAGCCCGTAGCTCCCGTCTACTGCTCTAACACATCGGGTCCCATGTGGGATTCGATTCAAATCTCACAATCTAACTTTCTTACAAAAAAATTATGTTCTCAAAATTTTAAATCATCCCTGAAGGGATAGGGATGAGCATCTCCAATTCTATCTCCCAAGTAGCCTCACTCGTAAAATGGTTACTCCATTGAACCTTGACCAACTTTAGTACATGTCGACTAAAAACTTGCTCCTTTCAATCGATTATAACAATGAGATATTCTTGATAGGTTAGATCTTCCTTTACTTCGAGTTGTTCCGATTCAAGCATATGAGAAGGATCAAAATGTATTTTCGTAACATCGATACGTGAAAGATACTATGTATACTGTCATTGTCACAAGTAGATCAAGTCTATAAGCTACTTCTCCAACTGACTAAGTGATAAGATATAGTCCCACATATCGGGACTCAAATTACCTCTTTGATCAAATCACATAACACTTTTTGTTGGAGATATCTTGAGAAATACTCGGTCATCCACATCAAACTGTAATGGTCAGCGGCGAGTGTTCGCATAACTTTTCTGACGATCTTGAGTTGTCTTAATATGCTTTCGTATCATTTTTATCATCTTAGCAGATCGTTCAATAAAATCGAGTCCAATAATCGGGGAATTCGATGATTCATCCCAACACAACGACGTTCTACGTTTTGTATCATAAAACATTTCAAAAGGTATCATCGGAATACTAGCTTGATAACTATTATTATATGCAAACTCAACTAACTCTAGGTGATCATCCCAACCACCATGTCAATCGAAGACACAAGCTCGCAACATATCCTAAAGAGTTTGGATTGTGCATTTAGCTTGCCTATCTGCTTGAGGAAATGTTGTACTATACTTCAATCGTGTCCCCAATGAATCCTGCAAACTTCGCCAAAAACATGCAGTAAATTGTATACCTCTATCAGATGTGATGGTTTTGGGTACTCCATAATGTCATACCACATGCTTTATACAGATATCTGCTAATTTATCAACTCTCATCTTGTATTGTACTGGTATAAAACATCTTATTTTCGTAAGATAATCAATGATTACCCAAATAACATCATTCTTACGTAGAGTCATTGGGAGTCCCACCACAAAATCCATATTAATGTGTTGCAATTTACCTTAATGTCATACCACATGCTTTATATAGATATATGCTAATTGATCAACTCCCATCTTGTATTGTACTAGTATAAAACATCTTATCTTCGTAAGACGATCAATGATTACCCAAATAACATCATTCTTACGTAGAGTCATTGGGAGTCCCACCACAAAATCCATATTAATGTGTTGCAATTTACCTTAATGTCATACAACATGCTTTATATAGATATCTGCTAATTGATCAACTCCCATCTTGTATTGTACTGGTATAAAATATCTTATCTTCGTAAGACGATCAATGATTACCCAAATAACAACATTCTTACGTAGAGTCATTGGGAGTCCCACCACAAAATTCATATTAATGTGTTGCAATTTACCTTCTGGTATAGGGAGAGGTTGTAGCATACTCGGACGTTTTGATGGTCTGCCTTTACTTGTTGACAAATGAAACATCTGCATACATACTCTACGATGTCTTTCTTCATTCCCTTCTAAAAGTATTTATGACTTAAGTCTTTGTACATCTTTACTACTCAAGGTATATGATGTATCGACTACGATGAGATGTTTTTGGCAATTCTTGTTGTAGTTCCTCAACATCTAGAACACATACTCAACCTTCTCGACGTATTGATCAATCTTCAGTGATACTGTACTTGGGTCTACCTCCTCTGCGGATCTCCTTCTTTATAGATCTAAATTGTTTGTCTTGTCATTGTAATGCAATAACTTTCAACCATAAGTCAGGGATAACTCTAATCATAGTTGATAGAGCAATACGCTTTGTCCCTGCTCGACTGAGAGCATCTGCTACAACATTTTCCTTTCTAGGGTGATAGAATATATCATAATTATAATCCTATAAGAATTCAAGGCAATGAGTTTGCTGCATCATCAGATTATCTTGGGTAAAGAGATACTTTACACTTTTGTGTTCTAACTTTTGATGGATCCACTACAATCCCTTCCTTCGAGATCACATGACCCAAAAACTTAACTTTTTCAGCCAAAATTCACACTTTGACAATTTGGCATACATCTTTTTTCTCTTCAGAATCTCGAGAGAACTATACCGAGGTGTTCGCATGATCCTCCCGATTTTGAGAATAGATCGAATGTCATCAATGAAGACAACAATGAATCTGTCTAAGTAAGGATGAAAGATTCTCTTCATGTAGTCCATGAATATGGCAGGTGCATTCATTACACCAACGACATCACAAGATATTCGTAATGCACGTATAATGGGTATGAAAAGTTGTCTTGGATGGTAAAATCCATACCTTCGCCTCTTCGCAAAAGAAATTCTTTTTAACTCATTTCTCTTTTTTTTGTCGTTCTTTTCTCTCCACCTCTCGTTTCTCTCTTCTCTCTCCCTTTCTCTCTCTTCTTCATTGTTCCTCTCTTCTTTCTCTCTCTCTCTCGTTTATGTTGGCAGGAAGGCGGTTGCCGCCTTCCTTTTAGCTAAGCGATGGCCATGATGGCCACCACTGATCTTTACAGCAGACAGGAGCTAGTGGCTCCCGTCCGTTGCTCCACCACATCATGTCTCATGTGGGATCCGATTAGATTGGATCGGGTCTATTGGACCCGATTTGCTCCAGATCTCACACTTTTGTATTACTCACATAGTGTGATAGTTGTTGATACATAACGAGGTACGATCTATAACTATAATTGAAAATGGATTCAAATCGAGGATACATATCCTATTTTTTAAGTTGGGTTCACAAAGCAATTTGGTAGATCAATCTGAATTTGGGTGTCATATTCGATATGCTTCGATCTAACCCACTAAAATCACTCCTTGGGATTACTAAAGAAAATCATTGTTAGATTAAATTATTTAAACAAGAGAAATGGTTTGTTTGTTATTAGGTAGATGATAAAATGAGAGAGGCATGCTAAGTGGATTGAACATGTCTTCTCAATGGAGCCAATGTGGTGGTTTCGTGTTTTGGGGTTGTGCTTCAAAACATACCAACCCAACACAACCTTTTTTTTTACGTAGAATTGAATACCGACTTTTGGAGTTACGTTTGTACATTTTTTGGGGTGTTTTATCATTACTTTTTAGGGACATGAACCAATTAAAATGGTTCTTTATATTTTTTTAAACTCTTAATTTTTTAAAATATTATTTAAAAGTAATGGATTAGTATAAGTATGTGTAGTGAATCATATAGTTGAGGAAGTCCTCAAACTCATCAAGAGTGTGTTGAACCCAAACAAACTCAACTTTTCAATTGGACTCTGAAAGTGCCACATTTCAACAACAACAACAACTAAGCCTTTTCCCATACTAGACGGGGTTGGCTACATGGATTCTTTGTTTCCACAGAGCCCATCGTGTGCCATGTTAGCAGTTAACTCACAATAAGCTAGATCATTCTTTATTGTTTCTTTCTAACACTTTTGTGGTAATCCTCTACCTCTTTTAATACTTTCCAACTTTGGTTTTCCATACCTTCTTCCAGGTTCTTCTTTTGATTTTCTTTCTATATGTCCAAACCATCTTAAACGATATTATCTCATTTTATCCTCTATTGATGACACTCCTAATTTGTTTCTAATAACCTCATTACGTATACAATCTTTTCTTGTATGACTACTCATCCATCTTAACATCTTCATTTCCATCACAGACATCTTTTGTACATGTTGATGATTAACTGCCCAACACTCAGAACCATAAAACATGACATGCCTAATTGTTTCTCTATAATATTTACCTTTTAACTTTAATGGTATCTTCTTATCACAAAGAATACCTAATGTTCCTCTCCATTTTAACCAACCAACATTAATTCTATGCGTAACATTTCCATCAATTCTTTCATCACTCTCAAAAATTGACCCTAGGTATTTCAAACTTTCCTTTTGGGGGACGCAATGAGTGACAATTTTAATTTCTATGTCCTCTGAGGTAACCAAATGATCAAACTTACATTCCATATATTTTGTCTTTGTTATACTAAGTCGGAGGCCTTTGCTTTCTAATGTTTCTCTCCATAGTTCCAATTTTCTATTATTTTTTTTTTAAACTCCTCCACTAACACAATGTCATCTGCGAATAACATACACCAAGGTACTTCATTTTGAATATGTTTTGTTAACTCATCAATCACCATTATAAATAAGTATGGACTTAAAGTTGATCCTTGATGTAACCCAATATTAACTTCAAAGAAGTCTGCCATTACTTCATGAGTCCTCACACATGTTTTTGCACCATCGTACATGTCTCTTATAAGGTTAATGTATGTTAATGGGATAACTCTTTTTTCCAAAGTTCTCCAAACAAAAATCTAGTAAAAGTTTTTAAGCAAGTGATATCACACATACACACACACATATATTATGATAGAGTATTTTGAAAATATATATTTTGAACTCTAGCCATTTGATCATCTTGAAGAAATAGTACCAACAAGGAACCATCCTTCTCACAACTCTTGACAAGAAAACACTTTGTTATTGTCTTCTATCATCAATGGAGCACGATTATAAGACTATATTTTAGGACTTTAACCCCATAACTCCTAATACACATATAAATAAATACATAATATGTTTTGATTTTCAATGTGAATTCTTAAATTTAAATGACCTAGTTCTATTTAGAAAAATAGAACAAGAATGAGTTTAGTTTGGTTGGCACTAACTTAACACAACAATATGCGGAATGATGTAAGGTTGTTAGGTTAGAACGAACCCCATGACAAGATACAATTTAAAAAGATTGAATAGATTTTGCACCCAACAACAAGCTAGCAATCCCGCATTTGTTTCTAATAATTTCGAATTCATCCCTTCCTTTTTACCAATTTTGAAATAGTCTTCCTATTTTTACACAACCTTTTCAAGACCTATTAAGGCACATTCTCATTGAGTTTGGAGTTGAATTTTTGGAATTGCTATGTGGAGGATGCATGAGATGGTTGATATTTTTGAATCTATCTCATAGGCACCTGACATGCCTTTAGTAGAGATGTTGGCCCGGGGATTCGGGCCAGAGAATTTCAGCTCATATTTGAAGCAGGGATAAATGGTCTGACCCATATGGCTCTTGAGGCTAATGCGAGGCGGATTGGCCCACATGCATGTTGGATATTAGATCGGCGATCTAAATTTGCTTGAAATCCAAATCCAACTATAATATTTTATGTTTAACAAGCCATATACACATACACATGTAACAAAAAATTATATATACATATATATGTACTATATATACGTATAATATATATACTAAAAACAATTATACATATATATACATGTAATTAAAAAAACTATAGATATAAACATCATGAGACTTTGGGTTTGTGTCCCACCGAGATCAGAAGTGACAACGCAACATCATGCAACTCATTTTCATTCATATTTATTACATTTAAATCAGGGAGGTCTTGTATCAAACACTAATTGTCTTTCTCTTGTCGATATAACTCAGAAGTGTTGCTACTCGTGGTAGTACTCCTATAAGTGTAACTAGAGGCTAGAGATGTCAATATGAGAAGGGCCATGCCATGCCATGCCATATTTTATATGGGCCTCTAAAGTGCTGGCCTGGCCTATATATATATATATAGTTTTTCAATTACATATTTGTATATATATATATATATTATACTATATGTATAAATATATAGCTTTTTTATTACATGTATATATATGTATATATGACTCATATAAATATATATACATATATATATATATACACTATATATGTATAGTTTTTATCTTTGTATATATATATATATATAGATTTTACAATTATATGTATATATACCTGAACACACAATCGCATGATGTTTACAAGTATTATTATAAATTGCATGTTTGCAATTTTAAGAACTTGTTCCAATCAATTAGAACATACTAGACACGCATTGATTGAATAAAACTATGCTGAGGATTTACGTAATAAAATATTAAGATTTTTAATGCATTCACTTGGGTCGAGTTTTGATTCGAAAATATATGTTTGATAGAAAAATGAGAATATTGGAAATCTAGAAGATATGACCATTAATTTGGAAAAATATTCGAAACTTGGGACTGATATGGAAAATACCTAAGAAACGAAGGAAACGCCCCAAAGTGGCATATGGGGTAATTTGAAGGGAAAATGGGGACATATACTAACATCTGGATTCCTGGCATTCTCTGCGTCGTGGACCGCTTCGGCACCTCTTCTTTCTCTCGCTCTCTCCTTCCTTATCCGTCCACAGAGAGAGAGGAGAGAGAGAGAGATCTCGTTCTCCATCATCATCGTAAGCTTCCTAAGTTTCATCCGTTGATCCGAGATTATATCGATTTTGAATCGGTAATTTTTCTCGGTTTTCTCTTCGTTAGTTTCCGATCCTTATCTTGCATCTTCCGTGGCTGGATCGCATAAAAATTGAAGGATTTCGTATCATAAGAGCGAAATTTTGGTATACGGGAGTTAATTCTTTAAGATTGGAGGTTCTGTTTGTCGGACGTCATCGGGAATCATCATTTTCGGGTATTTTGTTTCTTCAGATAGTTGCTTTTGGGGGGTGGAGTTGTGAATTTGGGCGAACGAGGTAGATCGACAAAGCGTGCTGCCACTCATTCTTGGTTTCTTGTCTTTCCCTTATTTGGAGGGAACGTGGGTCTCGCATCACCGGAAGGGGAGAGTGAAATCGACATATGGGTGGAAGTAACTGTATGATGTCGGTGGACGGACAAGGAGGAATTGTTGAGGATTAACGATGCACGATGTGGATGGTATTCGTGTAGTTGTGGGGGACTCAAGTATTGTTTCGGGAACCGTGATATCTTTGTTCGGAGTTATTTTTTTGAGGATTTATGGGCTTGGCATGGTGCATTTCAGCTGGTATCGTTAGTGTACTGTAATGTTTGACTTTGCTTAATTGTTTTGTGCCATAGTCATGCCCTTACGTCTTAGAATGTCCTGGCATTGAAAACTGTGTGATGTTTAGCTTTCAAAGCGGAAGTGGTTAATCGTTGTCATGTGGTCATGCGTTAATATAGTTCTAGACCATGCCATATTGAGCATGCAGATCTGCCCCTTGTCATGGTTTCCTTGTTACCTACAAAACTTATTATTACCAATTTTTGGGGAGATTTCTATATGATTTTCTTGAGACTATAGCCAATAGAATTGAGGGTTCCAACTGCCTGCTAGTAGTGTCATGAGGGCATGTCTTCTTTTGACTTGGTTTGTGATGCTGATAGATAACTTGGTCACCTTTGTTTGTACGGGATGAACATTGAAAATGTGGGCATTTTGCATCGTATGATCATTCATGTTTTCTGATTTCCTTGATGAAGCCTAAACAATTTTTGTTTCTCCTTTCTTCAGCAATATCATTTGCTTGCAAACCAATGAGTTGCATGGTTCAATAAAAGCTAGTTAAATCATAATTGAATAAGCTGGAGCTTTTGGTTTGAGGTATGCTTTAACTTTCCTGTTTTTTGTCATTTCTACACGCGGATAAATTGGTCATGCTGGATGACATATTTGAATGATCTAACATGTAGGAAGGAGCATGAAGGTTAAAGAAACAAATGACTCAACGTTTGGCTGGTGATGTTAATGTCCCTTTTGCCGCAAGTTCACACTCTAACCCATACCAAACATGCTCGCAGCCTCAGGCCAATTCACCTAGACAGAGGTAAGAATTGTTGTTTCAACTAATGTTGTAAATATTATATTGGATTCCATATCGCATGGGGCATCGATATACCTGTATTGTATCATATTGTATGATATGGTACGATACAAGTGATTTTTAAATTATTATTTTTAAATCATTAAAAATGTTAAAAGTTTAAAAAACATCAAAAATTTCTGCAAAGATTATTGAAACCAAACTAATTCACATGCATAAATCGCTCTTGGGCCTCATTTTCAAACTTGGTTTTGATGACTATTAATGGATGTCGAATACATATGTGATTTTTAGAGAGAAAGGAGTTAGTCTTGAAGATAAGAATGGATAGACATGGGAGCCAAAGAAGCTGACCTAGAGGGAGGTCTAAACACACCTAAACTTTGATTTTTCTTTTAAAAATATGAATTTTGAAACTTGCAGCGCATATCGTATGATACAGGGTACCCTATCACATTGTATCATACTGTGATACATGTACTTGAATCGTATCAGTTCAGGTACCGATACATGTATCGTATCGTACAATACAATATGCTTTTTCTAGCATTGGTTTTAACAATACAAGCCTTTCCACGTATTATGTTGCATTCTCAAATAGCATGTGGAAAATTTGTACCTCTAAGTGTGATATGCACATTGCTTTTCTAAATAGTACTTTGCCTTTTGAGACACTATGAAGGCAAGGTGGAAGGGATGGAGGTATTTTGAATCTTATATGTGTTACATATACATGTATATATATATATATGTATGTGTATTTATATTTATATATCCATGCATATGCACACATGCGATTTTGTATATTAGGAGCTGGTGGGGACTTGACTGGATGTTGCTCACAGCTATCCAGTTGTGAATGAAGGCCAAGGTTCAAACTTTCTGCTACACGGATCAGAGTTCTAATTTCTGCTTATTTTGCACTGTGTAGGATGAATGAATGACATACACACATGCACACACACAAGCATGCATGTAGTTTAAGGTCTTTTGCTCTCTTCCAACTTCCACATGGAAAACTCATTATGTTCTATGCACAAACTTCGCAAAGTAACATTCCTATTTGTTTCACCTTAGTGGCAAAAAGTAGGAAGTGCATTATCTTTTATTGGAATTGCAGACAAGAAAACCATGAGCTATTTCCTTAAAACTGATATGGATACAGATGTAAAATGATGGTCAATGAGAATTCTTTTTATGCATCAGCCATTTGACAATAGGTTTTCTTTTTTGTTGAATCCATGAGCATGGCCAATTTTTTTTTAAATGGAAACACCCCATGTGTCATGAAGCGAACACATTCTCATATCGAAGAAGTTTGTTTACAAGATACAGTATGGCAATTTACTTTATGTAGAGTGGTTGACTGGTTTTTGTGTTGTATTAGTGGCAGCAATGTGTTTCAATTACTAGCTTGGAGAGAAGTTTCTCCTTCTGTAAAGAGGTCAGGAAGAAAGCTCTGGGGTGATGCTGTTAACAAGGAAGCAAACTGCTTTAGGCACAGATGTGAAATAACGGATGCTAAGCAGCATCTTATTTCATGGTACAGAATTGATTTTGCAAGTTCAAGTGTTCATCTTAATCATATACTCTTGTTGAAATTTTTCGTTATGCAGTTAGAAAAGATTGAACTTAGTTCTTTATCTTGCTTGTATCCTTTTTGGGAAACTGAATGTGTCTGAAAGCATTGCTTCTTGTTTTTTTGTCCCCAACAACTGGATTAAATTAGCAATTGAGCATTCACCTTTCCTCTAAACTAGTGAAAATCTTTAAGTGGAGTTTAGGTGAGACTATTGCTTTGTCACACTCTAAACAACTAAAGCCGTGTGCTGTTTGAAAGGCTGAAGCTTTGAAGCACTGAAAACAAATAGAAAATAGAACACTAAAGGTTGTGTATGTTGTTTACTTTTCACTGATCAACTAGTTTGATAGGGTAAATTCAACAGCATAGCCCAAATATGTCCCCTATTTTGGCTCTGTAGCTTGGACCCTTCCATAGCTTTTAGCAACTGGGCCAGGGTGTCACTTTGAACAACCACGTAATGGTTTCTACTGAATCCACATTGTTTCATGTATTTCAGGGTGGAAGCAGAATCACTGAGGCATTTGTCTGCAAAGTACTGCCCTTTGGTGCCACCGCCGAGGTCAACAATTGCTGCAGCTTTTAGTCCTGATGGCAGAACCCTTGCTTCAACACAGTAAGTTTATTCTGGTTTCCTTTTTCTTATACAATCTGATATTGGGTGTTAATGGATTTGCTTTTCTGTTTTTGTGTCCCATGCAGTGGCGACCACACTGTGAAGATAATCAATTGTCAAAGTGGAAGCTGTTTAAAGGTGTTGAGTGGGCATAGGCGTACTCCTTGGGTGGTATGCAATTATAGCTATTTGGTATCAGAGGTTATATGTGCCACTGTTTTATATGGTTTTACACTTTTACAGTTTTACTGTTTGTTTGGAAAAGAAATTGGGTAAATGAGTGTGGTACGTTTATTGGTTGAGCAATCACAGTTGTATTTTAATCATTTGGAGTAACACAGTAGTTGCATCTTTGCAATTGGTGTCCCACTTGTAAGGCTATCAAGTTCTTATGCTTCCCTATTTTTATGTTGGTTCAATGTCCTTTATGTTGGTACACAATGTAAGCACCTTGTATATTGAATATTAAGTTTCTTCATTAAGAAGAGTGTCTCTAAAATTGCATTTGGAAATATATTCTACAAAATAGCTTGAGGGTGGCCTCAAACAATTGTCTTTTCTCTCAGCAAGATCGTTCTGCTGCAGACATTGGTTGTTTGAGATTCACAATGTGATGAGATGTTTTGCTAAGATACAATAAGTATATTTAATGTATATATGTATATATACATAATTACTTGTTATGGTATTGAAATTTACTATATATACGTACACCATTATCTGTGTGTTTTATAGCTTAGTAAATACACCACTTACACGAGACAGAAAATATAGATGCTGAACTCATTCTTGTATTTCATCATATAGTAGAGTCCACAGATGTACTACTGAAAAGGTTCATAGCTTTTGAATGATAACAAGAAAAAAGTGTGGGAATGATACAGAAAATCCCTCACCTCAAGATAAGCAGTTTGTTGTCTTGAACAGTGAAGAAACCCCTTTAAGCATGAACACTCTTAATGTATGGAAATGTTTTTTCGTGGGGAGGGAGAGGGTGGAAGGGTTACTTGACTCTTCAGGATCATGTTATTATGCATATGCATTACTGAGAGATATGAACATGAAAAAAGGAACTGCAGGTTATGTTGCTAGAAAGAAAACTACCAGCACCAGGTAGTTTGCTTTCATATATGTATGTATGCACATACATTATATAATATGTATATGCATTATGTATGTATGTGTAATACATACATACATATATATATACATAAATACATACACACTGGGAGACAGATTCCTATACTAACGTTATCCACTACTCCTTGCATCAAGTTTGCAATTATGGTCTGTTCCAAATCACATGATAAAATTGGCTGTAGGACATGGGTGGTGTCTGCAGCGACCAGCAGTGCCTCATGAGGAGTAGAGGAGGGCGGGGGAAGGTGGCTGAGGGTGATTTGAGGGGCAGAAAATCATGGTGCGCACAAGTTCACATTAAACTTGGGTCTCATCTAATTTCCTCCATGTATTATGTATATATTTGTACATGTATTGTTCTGTTCCAGCACCATTACTTTTGAAGTCACTGTATCCTGCGCATCACACTGGACTTTGTCCAACACCTGCACCTTATGACATGAGGGTCACATAATCAAAATTTATTGATACAGAGACATATATATACACACGCATACATATACATATACAAGTCTGTATGTGCATGTATATATACATATGTATTCTATAACCTGATTTTTGTGAATCACAACTAAATACAACAACAACAACTAAGCCTTTTCCCATACTAGACGGGGTCGGCTGAATCACAACTAAATAAAGGACAATATATTCAAGTTTGAAATCATGACACCATATAAACTATCTTAGACTGGCACTTCTATTTAAGAAGTATTTTATCAAATGATGTTCGGTCGGCATGTACCAGTACCTCTCTCTGTTTGTCTGATATTGGTATGATGCGAGTGCTATTGGAAGTGTCCATGTAATATAGTCTAACGATTTGAAAAGAAATAGTGCTAATTTGTCTTTGAGTCAAGTCCTAGCAACTGCCAATCATTGGTATACTGGTTGGGACTGCATGGATCTTGATTCTGGAGTAACAACGGGGAACCAAGAGGCAGTAAATGATAGAGGCAATAATTAGATGAAGCCTGGTTTTTGGATGAATACATGTATCACTTCCAGATTTATTAGTAGATAATCCTGGTACAATCAGTTAAGAAAAAGCTGCCTTCGTAGAAAATGAGAAATACAGATAATTGTCTATACAAGTTGGAAGACATTTACATTCCTTAACCAGAAGAAGCTTGACGGGAACTTAAGCCATATGGTTTTTGGTTATATGGTATTGCATGAAATGATACTGGTGTGGAGGCACCATTATATCAACCTTTGTTGATTGGGAAATCTAGAGGTCGAAGTTTGGGCATATAAAATCTACCGGTGTACTTGAGAATCTTGGGAAAGTTCTACTCCACTCAAACCATTTCCTTGAGTTTTGAACTTGGGATCAATTGCTTTCTGTGACTCCTCAAATCAAGAGTCAAGAGTGCTTCTTCCATGGAGCTTTGCAATATGAGTTGTGTGGTGACATTCTCCAGCTTGCTGAGCACCCGGTGTGGCAGCTTGTTACAACTGTGACAAACCAAAAATGCCCTTCCATTTTCCTTGATGTTGTGATTTGATTATGTCTTGCATTTGAAGTGTATTTGTGTATGGCAAATTTCTTAATTCTTTATCTTTCTTAAGTAGCTCTGTGGTTTAATTCAATTGTTTGTTGCGTCCAACTTCAACATAGGTAATGTCTGCAGGTCAGGTTTCATCCTGGGCATCCAGAAATACTTGCCAGTGGTAGCTTGGATCATGAAGTTCGTTTATGGGATGCCAGCAGTGCAGAATGCATAGGGTCACGTGATTTTCGTAAGTTTATTTCTTAAAGCCTCCAGATTATTGGGAAGAAACTTGGGTGGTGTAGTGATTGTTGTCTACACTATTATCCCCTAAATCTATTTGTTTATTTTATCTACTGAAACTTTTCTGCACATGGATTGATTATGTCCATTTTTTTTTCTGAGTAGATCGTCCCATAGCATCAATTGCTTTTCATGCTCAGGGGGACTTGCTTGCCGTAGCCTCTGGTCATAAGGTAGTGATTGCTGATTTGCTAACCAATGGTTTACTCTGAAGGCAAAATGATAGTATATATTGTTACTCATGCAATCAATAAATTTTTCCAGCTTTACATATGGCAATACAACAAGAAAGGGGAATCTTCTCCTTCCATTGTGCTACGTACCCGTCGCTCACTGAGGGCAGTGCATTTTCATCCACATGCTGCTCCATTTCTTTTAACTGCTGAGGTGGAATCTTCTAATGTTTATATATTTTTTGACCATGTTATGTTTCTTGTTTGTTGAGTGTACTCATGCATGATCTGTTCCAGGTCAATGAGCTTAATGTTAATGGGCCAGACTCTCAAATGACGATTGCAACATCTCCCAGCTATTTGCATTACCCTCCTGCTGTTTTGTTTGCGAATGTGCATTCTGGTTCTGGCCAGAATAGTGATGCTGCAGTTACTAACCATGCTCCCTTCATGTCGTTCCCTTATTTGCTTTGGCCTGCTTCACTTATCAGAGAGAACTTATGGTTATCTGCTCATCAAGACAGTATGGTCATTGACTCAAGCGCTGATTCCTTAATAGGGGAGTCTTCTCCGCATCTTCAGGCAAATACGAGCACAAGTGAGCATGAGCATGTTGCAGTACCCATGGATATATCCTCCGTAGCTTCTACTTCAACCTATCTACATGAAAGAACGGGCACTCATATTTCTGGTGCTGAAGGCTCCCGTGCAGACTCTGCAGCGGACACAATGGGTACTGTTGATAACGTGTTGTCATCTACCGTAGCACAACCTTCACATTTGCATGGTAGGGAGTCAATGGGGGTTGCTACAACTAACCATCCGTCAAGTACACCTAGCAGTATGAATCTTCAGATGCTACTAAGAAACATAGCTGTTGGACAGCTACATCAGTTTTTGCCACTTGGAGATTCATCATCGTGGGAGTTGCCTTTTCTGCAAGGTTGGTTGATGGGTCAATCACATGCCGGCACACATTCGGTATTGCCTACTTCTGACAGAACTCAAGTGGCTTCACTAGAACTGGATTTTTCTTTTAACTGTTGTTTTGGCATTTTATTCACAGGAAGCCCAGCATCTGGAGGTCGGTGCTTCTTCAGCAGCACCAAGAGGTACCACTAGACCTCATTCACGGCATCGACAGCATTCAAGATTGATGGCACATGGAAGTACTGGAGAAGATCCTATTACCTCTTCTGCTAATGAAGAAGCTGTTCCCCATACAAGTGTTGGTTCACTGGTCCCTGATTTTGTTGCTGCACCAGCATCACTCTCTGCTGCGGCAGCAGCTGCTGCTGCTGCAGAGTTGCCTTGCACAGTGAGGCTAAGACTTTGGCCTCATGATATCAAAAGTCCTTGTGCACAGCTGGACCCAGGATCTTGCCGTTTAAGTATACCACATGCTGTACTTTGTAGGTATGGCGTTTTCACCAGACTGGTGTCTTTTTCTGCTGCTACATGTCTTGGAAAGGTTTAAAGTTTTTCTGGATTGGATCTTTCTAGGAACTTCTTGATAACTGAATGTTGAAAACTTGAAACAACTAATTAGAGAAGAATGTTTGTGTATGTGGGTTACATTTTTTTCCTCTTCCTATTTGTGATTGAACATATTTATAGTTCGAATTCCGATGGTGAATCCATGATTGTATGCCAGATATTCTTTTTCAAGAGCATGTCTAGTTGCTATCTCAAAGACTTTTGAGTGAAGTGATTCTCCATCTTATTCTGATGGACCCAAGCCAAAATCTGGTATGAAGCAAACCTATTCCTATAAGTAGGGTTAGTTACATGGATTCTAGATTGGCATTAAACTAGATCTTGAGCCATATTAGCATCTGACCCTAAAAAGGTGTGGTCATGTTTTATGGTCTCAAATAGCAGCCTCCCTCTTCCCCTTTTAAAGTGCCCCCCACCCCCCAAATTTCACATACCTTCTTGTCGAAGCTCCACATTCATCTTAAATGTGTTTCTCTCATTTTATCTTCTATTGCTGTGATACCAACTCTTTTTCTAAATAACTACATGATGTATTCAATTTTTCCTTGTATGCCCACACATCCATCTCAACATCTTTATTTCTGCCATAGACATTTTCTAAGTATGTTGATGGTTAACTGTCCAATTGGCTGCTTTATAATAATTACCTTTTCATTATAGTGGTACTCTATCATCACATAAAATACTTGATGCACTCGAGCCAATTTCTGAGAATTTGCTAAAACTTTTTTTGGTTGTCTCAGTGAAATGGGTGCCCATTTTTCTCCATGTGGGCGCTTTTTAGCTGCTTGTGTCGCATGTGTGCTTCCACCGACAGAGCAAATGCATCAAGATTATGGAGCTTCAACCTCCCCAACAAGGCATCCAGTTGCAGCACACCAAGTTGTTTATGAACTTCGGATATATTCTCTTGAGAATGCAACGTAAAAACCTCTTTCTTTGCTTGTATAGTTAGTGTCTGGCCTTTTAATATTTGGTAGTCTCCTTAAAGAGAAGTATCTGAACCTGTCTTGATAATTTGTGCATATCTTGTGTAGTTTTGGGGAAGTGCTTGCATCTAGAGCAATCAGAGCTGCACACTGTTTAACCTCTATTCAGGTTAGTTGCATTAGTTCTGAGAGTTGTCAAAGTTTGCATGAATTATGGTATCCAGTACCATGCATTTTGCACAATGTTCTTTGTCGGTCTGCCTGTCTTGCCCAACTGTTGGATGCTATTTAAAGTGAATATCCTTGCTTCTTTAAATTGTTGAGTTCTAATTTGCCCTGAAGAAAGAAAGGTGACAATTTTCCTTCAACATCTTCTCACAAACATGTAAATGTACCTCTTCTTGACAATCTATTGTAGTCTTTAAATCTAGATGAATTTAACATTCTCTGCCAGATAGGTTGTGGTTCTCCTTTCGTGTTCTCTTTTTTTGCATGGGAACATTTGCATTGAAACCTTATGATCTCCTGTATCATCTCCTTAACATTGACATGCTTATTGCTGATACTAAATTTGAGTTTTTGATTTTAGCTTCTAAAGGGATGATAATTACAGGTTTCAGCTCTGGTAAAATTTTGATTGCTTTTGTGATAGAATCAGCAAATAAAATTTGTGAAAGCATCTTTAACATATTCTGTATGATGCCATGGAAGGCCTTTTTCTCCTTTTAATGATAAATAAGAATAGTTTTAATTCAAAGGAACAAAGGGGTGCGCCCAGTACTAATAGGTGAGACTACACAAACATACAAGCCTACTAGCTCCAGCACATTTACAGGAGCTTTTACCCTATACAGAAAGACAAAATACTGAACCAGTCCCCTGAGAGAACTCTCTTCTCCTCCCGTCATAAAACCTTCTATTCCGTGCCTATCCAAATTAACCAGAAATTTTGCGAAAAATGTTTAAATGTATAATTTCTTTTACAGTACTTACAAAAGTACAGCGACACCTAGGGTTTTTCTACCAAGCACATATTGCAACTTGAGCACTCTAAATACTGCCCATAATTGATTACATCACTCAGAAAACAACTGGGAGGCATTTTCTCCTTTACTCCATTTTGTTGCATCAAGTGCTTGCTGTATAGTTTCACAAAGAGGAAAAAAATTACCTTCTGGTTTCAACACACTGCTCAATTAAGCTCTTAACATGCTTTGAAAAGGTTGATTCCCGAAGATTACTCTGACCATCTGTAGGCATCTCTCTCTCTCCATTAATTATATTGAACTCTTCATGATATCTCAGGATCTGATATTACCTCTATTAGAGGTAAATAGATGTAAAAGTTTGGGGTCCATGTTTCATTATTTGTTTAATTAACTTTTGGAAAATGATCAATTAATGCGATATAACAAGAAAAGAGTGGTATTAACAGACAAACATGATGCATTTCTAGTTTGCACCACTGGTCATCTTGAGTTGAAGTTGTATTTGAATTTGCTGGTTGATATACTTGTCTTGCTATAGAGCTAAGTTGCTTAGCCAACACTGTAAAATTTGTGTTGAAAGCTCTATACTTTATAATATAAGCTGCCCATTCTCCATTAATCAATTGCAGAAAGGAAAGTTTAAAAGTTATCCAAAATTAGCATCTATAGAGAAAAGCAGATACCAAACTGAACATGCCAAACAAACTGGTGAGTTTAAGAACAAAGAAGCAAAACATGGAAACAAGTTTAGAGGATTCTAGAGAATGTAGACACTCATTGCAAAAGTTTATAATCATCCATAATCTTTGAGTTAATAAGATATTTAGTATGCCAAGTGGCAAAACTGAACATTTTCAAGCAAGAAAGTTTTGGTTGTGATTGGTGCATTGCCTATTGGTACCATCCTTTGTGTTTCATTTGGGTCTGATGACTGACCTTTTGTTTGTTGAATTTGGCTGTGGCAGTTTTCACCAACATCGGAGCACATATTGTTAGCTTATGGCCGCCGCCATAATTCTCTTCTTAGAAGTATTATTGTTGATGGGGAGACTACCATACCAATATATACTATTTTGGAGGTAAGAAAATTTTAGTTTGTTCTACCTTCCATGTTAAAAGGTTATGGCAGGACCTCTGGTATGCTATAACATGTCATAATGTTTAAGAATATCTTTATCTGCTGATCAGATGTCAATTGTTCTTGTTTTTCTTTTTTCTTGCTATCAGTATATTCATCCTATATGATAGTGAAAATTCAAATAACAATTTGAAGCCTACATGGTTCTTAATTTTTTTTGGGCATCAGTATATTCATCCTATATGCTAGCGAAAATGCAAGTTGCAATTTGAAGCCTCCAGCTGGAAATGCATGTGATTTGGATTTGAATCATGTGCCTGATCATTTTAAAAGAGGAAGAATATAAAAGGGAGTTTGACGAGGTATAGGATTTCGATTACATAATATGAAGGACAGTGGCCTGAGACTATCTTTATTTTCTGGCATACTATTATTCAATGGTGTGAAAAATAACAAAAAAAGTACTGAGGAATGCTGATCAATGCAATGCCCCTTAAGGATGAAAAAATAATGCACCTTGGTCAGAAGATGAAATTGCAGCTTAACTTACAAATTTGGTTAAGAAATTATGTATGTCCGTGGAGTGACATATGTGATGATTGATCACACCATAAAGATTTTTGTGTTTTTTGTGATTGTTCACCTGACCACATTGATATCCCAGCATGCTGCACTAATTTGTGTTTTTCACAGTTATCAAGAGCATTAGGTTCCCTGTACCCCAAGCATCTCAATGACTTCCATGTGTACTCTAAAGCTTTTCTGTTGAGGGATGGATTCTGAACTCATAGGGGTCTGCTTCTATTTAGATGCACTACTTTCCAGCGGTATCTAGTGCAATTTGGTTTTCATGTTGCCTATTTGTTTGTTTGCTTGTTTTTCTTTTTGGTAAAAAGTTTCCTTTTCTGTCTTTCGTTGTCTTTGTTCCTGAACCGCTCAACTTATCTATTTCTTTATGAAGTCCTGTTTCTCCTTGATGATGTGAGTGCGTGTGGGCTGCGGGCGTTTTCAAGTATGTTATTCCCATTGCATCAGAACCCTGTCAGTGCATAGAAGAGGTTCTATTTAGCTTGCTTAAACACCGAGAGGTGGGATATGCCTTTGGATGACTATCCTTTGGTTGGTGAAATTAATGATTATCAGAATGAGACAAATACCACATGTCAACTAAATCAATTTCTTTGTGTTTATTAATTATAAGCTGTGCTGGAGGTGCATGCTCGATAGGTCTCTACCAGAATGTTATCCTTTATAATATATTCTGATCCCTTTGGCTATTTATTTCTGCGACTTGACTGTTTCTTCATACTTTAGGTGTACAAAGTTTTGGACATGGAGCTTGTTAGGGTCCTTCCTAGTGCTGAAGATGAAGTTAATGTTGCGTGCTTTCATCCGATACCTGGAGGTGGTATTGTTTATGGAACTAAGGTAATAATGCAATCCATCTGCTGCTAACTTGACAGAATAGGTTTCGACAGTAGTTTCATTCATTTTTCTTGTGCAGGAAGGAAAACTTCGGATCTTGCATTATGATAGCTCTAACAACGGGAATTGCATGGGCCCTGGAATTTCATTGGATGAAAATATGCTTGAGGTATGTTACAAAAGTTTGATGATCATCTCATCTATCCTGTTGCCTTTGAATCTCATTGTTTGATTTTTTAGTTGTATGATTCAGCATCAAGCCTTTCCTGTTTTGGTTTTTACATGTATCTGTCGGGACCTTGAGCATGCACAAATGACATGTTTCACATTGACCGAGGATGGTAGATGAGAGATGGCTGACTGCATAGATTGACAAGGAATCGGCTCAGCTTCAAACATAATGATTGAGGAAAACATGATATCATAATAAATGCTAAGTTAAATGTAAATCATGTACTTTTATATTTTTAAAATTTACACCACGGATCTTGCTTTTCTCAAGGACATACAGCAAATCTTATGAAATTTGGGGAGATCCAAAGTTGATAAGCCACATTTAAATATAAAAGAAGGCCTCTGGCTGCTAGACAGATAATCACAGGTTCGACTCTTATGGGAAACAATCAGCTGCATAAGATGAAACCAAATGTAGGCCATGGGGCAAGGTTCTTATTCAAAGTTTTATGCCACCGGAGAATAAAAAAGAAAAAGAATTTTCTGCATTCACTAATCCTCCTCAGGTTTATGCACCCGGCGTGTGTGAAAGCTTCAGATATGTCAGAGTTATAGATGGCTCACTTATTTTTCATTGAATAAGAGGGATTTGAACATGGAATGAGTGAATTTGCTCCTAGCTGTTTGGAGCTTATAATTTCATTATTTAGCAGTTGTGTTTCTTTTATGAATGACTTGAGGATATAATGCACTAATACGCATTTCACTTGCTAAGCTCTGGTGATTTAAATTCATGTTTCTCATAGGTGCAAACGTATGCCATGGAATGCTGAATCCCTTTGCTGCCGAGTGCCACGCACTGTATCGTGCTCATCCTGACTGAGGAGACCGTCTTTGCATGCAGCTGGTGCAAGCTCATCCATGTTCATCATGTCTATATCCAACATTTCGCTTTGTAACAAGTTCATGTTGTGCTGTTATCCCCTCTGCTAATCTAAGGCCTGGGCTTGAGCAAGGGCGCCAAGCTCCATATTTATGCCATCTCTCTAGCATATTATCATGAAAGGGTTGTACTACGAGTCTTGCTTGGCTGATAATTGACTTTGTATGATAGGTAAATACATGTAAGGGTTCACTAATCAAGTTGACCCGTTCTTTTAAGCTAATCCTTGTTAGATGTAGTTGTTGGGCACCTTAATGTTTTCTTTGCACATTCAATTGAACAGGGATGATCCAGCTTATGTTTAGTTAACTGCTAGTTATGGTACATAATTGGGCTCTATGGAAGCAAAGAACCCATGTAGCCGACCCCATCTAGAATGGGAAAGGCTTAGTTGTTGTATTCAATTGAACATGAAAAATGTTACATGTATTATTGTGGGAATTGAGGGTTTATTTGCGGAGGAAGCAGCATTTTCTGTTCTGTGCTGCAACGTCTGTTGATATTACTATTCGTCTATGATTTAATGTAAGCTTTCTTTTTCTCGGGTTTAAACACGGGTATCTGGAAGCCGGCAAGGAACTAACTAATCTGGTTTGAGCCAGGTCGCCCACTATGGGGGTAAAGCTCTCAGCGCTGGTTTTGTCCATTCACAAGACTCAAACTCGAGAGCTTGCTTAAGGTGAACAAGTGCCGAGCTGGTTGAACGCGTTGGTTCTTGTTAAGTTCATTTTATCAAGCATTATTAACGTCATTTCTGGACTTATTTGAGCCAATGGCAGGTGCGTTGGGGTTGGAGTAGATCTAGAAGTCCAACTTTCCCTGTGACTCATATTCCCATGATTTACATTTTAATCATAAGAATTTGAATGTTTGCGCTCGAAGTTTTCCAATAGCCCGATGGGATCTTCCATGAATGAGAAACCTGAAGGGATGAAAGCGTTCATACGTATATGAGGAAGCTCTAGTTATTTTGTCCTTTTAGTTAATAATTTGATATGTTTTCTTGATATTTGATATAATTATGGATATTAAGTTAAACTCTTAGTGAAAACATTAGCCTTTTATGATTTGTGCAGGTCTGGGCAGGTTTCAGCCTGGTCGGAGGGGGCTTGATCTTAGAAACCTGCAGACTGGGACTTACTGATCTTCAGCTGTGAAACCCTTGGAGCTCATGAGTCCTTTGGCAACGCACTCGCCTTCGGGACTGTAGCAAATGGTTTATGGTTTTGGCCTGTTTCATCATCTTGATGCTTCAATTAGACCGCCTGACTAGACATGGCTGGTTTCAAACCGGGCTGGGGAATCCAATCGGAATCAAATCAGGTCAGGACCGAAACCGGAACTGGTGAAATCTTTACTGAAGACCATCTGGCTCGGTGCTCGAAACTGGAACAGACTCTGTTATTCTTTAAAATTTGTCTTTAAAATATTATTTGTCGGTTTCAGGAGATTCCAAACTCAAACGGGAACCGTTCTAGTGGTTCTGAAATCATAACCAGAATCGGCCTCAGGCCAATTCAGTAGGTTCTGGGTAGACTAGAACTAACAGTTTGTGGAACTGGCCATGTCTACACCTGACGCCTGTCCTGAAACCCTTTTATATGTGAACCCAAACAGTGGCCCCTCGATTCTCACTAGAGATTGGCTTCCAAATTGCTCAAGGCTATAACAAAATGAGCTTGATTGCGCATTTTGCATGTTTGGTTTGCATCGACATCAATCAGGCAGTTGAATCCATCTCTTAGGATTCTAATTCATGGGTGCCACAAACATTTCAATTAGAAGGGGCTGTGTACCTAATTGACATTGACTCCGGCACTTGATCCGGACTTTGGTGAGTTCTTCACTGAAATCAGTGAGCTTGGTCAATGTTTGTTCGTACCAACACAGCCAAGTACACTTAGATATCCAATGTTTGTAGAAGAAGATATCAAATCCTATCTATACACAGGATCTTTAAGGAGTGTATACTATCAAACTTTTGGGGGATGATCTTTGATGGCAGTAACAAGGTGTGTATGGTGTTTTTTATGTGTCAATTCTTTTTTTTGTTTGGAAGTATATCTTAATGTATAATATCTTTCAATGCATAACCTTGTATAAACACTTTTATCATTCAATTTTTTAAATCAACGGTGAAGATGTGAATTAAAAATATTTTGTATTTTATATTTAATACATGTATATTAAATGAAAAGTAATTCAAATTTTTAGCATTGATTTCAAAGATTGAACAATAGAGGTATTTGTAGAAGATTATGCATTAAAAGCTGTATTTTATATAAATATTTTTATGGTTTAATTTTTAAATCAATAATGAAGATTTGAATTATGAAATTTTATATTTTATACATATGGTACATTAAATGTAAGTTACAAAAATACAGCATGATTTAATTAAAATATTTATTATTGATGTCAAAGATCGAATTTATGCAAGATTATGTATTAAAAGGCATGGTACATAAGGATTATATATAGAGGGTGTATATGTTTTTGAGTGTATAATCTTGCATAAACATACTTTAAGATAAATCATAGAAATTTGAACTAATTTGTTTTTAATGTTTATGATATATTTATAAAATGTAAAAGTCTAATGATACTTTTAATTCAAATATTTATCGTTGATGTCAAAGATTAGATTAAAGAAAGAACCAGTTTATAAAGATTACCTATCGAAAGACGATGTTTAAGATCCTCTCTCTCTCTATATATATATATACGTGTAGTCACATGTACGGATTAGATGGAACATAATCCACCGTGCTTCGTGTAAGAAGTGACTGGATTTCCCCAGAGAAAATCCAACCCACGCAAGAGAGATTCCTCTTATTCTCTACCATGCCGTGCTTCTTCTAACCAAACCATGCAAACCTTAGATCGCGGACTCACGCGTTGCTTCTCCTCTCTGGCCGCTACCGCAGAGTCTCGCGTCTCTTTGTTGCTGGGGAGGTGTAATCACGTGTCCCATCTCAAGCAGATCCATGCCGTCGTCGTCACCAATGGGCTTGCCAAAACCCAGTTCCTCATATTCAAACTCATACGCTTCTGCACGCTCACCATTTTGGATTTGTCGTACGGACGCCGGATTTTTGAGTCTGTGGATTCTCCTAACGTGTACATATGGACGGCCATGATCACCGCATTTGCGCAAGAGAGTCACCCGCCGGATCTCCGATTTGCTTATCTTCTCTACACCCGGATGCATCAGAAAGGTATTCGTCCGAACCACTTCACGTTTCCTTATGTTCTGAAATCGTGTGCCGAGGTTTCTTCATTTTTCTGCGCCAAACAGACGCATTCCCATATTCTGAAAGTTGGTTTTGGTGGATATGCTGTGGTGCAGACCGCCCTTGTCGATGCCTATGCGAAATCTGGTAAGGTTGAGATTGCACGGAAAGTGTTCGACGAAATGCCTGAACGAAATGTGATCTCTTGGACTGCTATGGTATACGGGTATAGCAAGTCTGGGAAGATGAGTGATGCTGTTCTGTTGTTTGACGAAATGCCCGTGAGGGATGTGCCATCTTGGAATGCGATGATCGCCGGGTTTACTCAGAACGGTATGTTTGGTGAAGCAGTGTCCATATTCTGGAGGATGCTGGCTGAGGGTTATAGGCCTAATGAGATTACAGTGGTATGTTCTCTATCGGCTTGTGGGCATTTGGGAACCCTGCAGATTGGGAACTGGATTCACAGTTTCGTTCTGAAGAACGGGATTGACATTGCTTGTTTTGTGGGCAATGCGCTGATAGACATGTATGGCAAATGCGGGAGTTTGAGGGAGGCTCGAAGGGTCTTTGATGGCATGTTTCAGAGAAGCGTAGCATCATGGAATTCATTAATTAATGGACTTGCAATTCATGGCTATAGCCATGACGCCATAGCTGTGTTCAGAGAAATGCAAGCCCTCGGAACCAAGCCAGACGAGGTCACGTTTGTTGGGCTGTTGAATGCTTGTGTTCATGGGGGCTTTGTTGATGAAGGGTGGGATTTCTTTTTGAGCATAAATCGTGATTACAGGATGAAATTACAGATTCAACACTATGGCTGCATAGTGGATCTGCTCGGCCGTGCTGATAGACTAGAAGAGGCAGTAGAAGTGATAAAGAGTATGAAGATCGAGCCAGATGAAGTGATATGGGGTGCATTATTGAATGGCTGCCGAATTCATGGAAACAAGGAATTGGCTGAACACTCCGCAACCGAATTGCTTGATCTGGATCCTCAAAATGCAGCATATTTGCTGCTGCTGGCTAATATGTATAGTGAATACGGCAGATGGGAAGACGTAGGGAAGACCAGGAAGATGATCCATGAGAGGGGGGTAACAAAAACTCCGGGTTGCAGCTGGATCGAGATAGAAAACAGAGTTCATGAGTTCTACTCTGCCGATAAGCAGCACCCAAAAGCTAAGGAAATCTTAGAGGCATTGGATAGTCTGGTTCTATTATCGAAGGATGCTGATTTTCTCGTAGCACCCATATGAATAGTTGTAGTGCATGCAGACCAAGTTTCAATATCCTTGGTACATCTCAACAATCATGTTATGAAAATTGAATTCGACGTGATCAACTTTCATTGAAATGCTTCTGCCACATGCCAATATGGGTATCCCTATATGACGAGTTGACAGTTGATGTATGGGACGGCCCTTTTCCCACAGAGCAGAACTCCAGAGGGGAGGCATCAACTAACAGAATACTCTGTTACACATGTCAAAGCAGAAGAAGATAAAAGTATGTTTATTTGGTTGTTGCTCGATTTAAGCTGTTAGGGTGTCAAGGTATGAATTGCACCGTCCCACACCTTAAACATCATTCATTTTTTATTCTCAGGCACGTGTTTGCTGTCGAGATAAGAAAAGATGATCCATATAGAAATAGCGCTTGTCCTTTACCTGTTAAGAATACGCCGCAAAAGGATCAAGGGGTGTTTAGAGTCAACAGTAAACATTCTTAAACCAAATTGGTGAGTGCCGATGTTGATGAATTTCGCAATTTATAGGCACCAAAGCCAGGAACAACAAGATGCGTATTGCAGTTGTCTTGCAGAAGTGGCAACGATCTATTGGATAACTTAGGCGCCGGCTTTGACGTATGGGTACATACTTGATGGATTGCGCCGTCACACATGGAAATATCCTTGTGTCCTTGAGCCAATATAAAGCACAAGTGAACTGGAAGCAAACTGGGGGGGGTCTTCAGTTCTAGTCCCAGTTTCAGGTCTGGTTTGGTCGGTTCTTGGCTCAGTCAGGTTCCGATCAAAACTGCTGGTTCGGTTCCAAACCAGCCACGTTTGTGCATCATGAAATGTAAGTAGACAGATGGTTGAGGAGACAAGAGAGGCATCGGGTTTCAATCTCACAGTGAACCTTGGGAAATATGTTAGGATCCCAATTCTTCATAAGCGAAATTGGAAGATCATATTTCACCTTTCTTGAAGACAGCCAGAAGATGACTGGGTGCATGGAAAGCCAGTTCGCTCGCGTTAGCAGGTAGAATTACATAGGTGAACTGGATCATCATGTCAATAACTTCTTATATGATGCAAACAGTGGTAGTTCTAGCCAGCACTCGTGAGAAAATCACTACTTTATGCAGAAACTTCATTTGGAGAGGTAATGAAACTTCATGGAAAATTCATAAGGTGAAATGAGGGATCCACTGCAAATCTGAAACATTAGGAGGCATGGGACTCAAAGACCTCAGAACTCAGTACATGGCTAAATTTATGTGGCGATATGTCACCGGATTGTCTCGGCCGGCAGTTCAACGTCACACGCTGTCGGGAAGAACAATCAAATGATCGGTGATGGCTTCACAGAGAAACCACCCAACCAAACGAGTCACGTCTCACCCTCTTTCACTCTGGATCGCCGAGCGCTCTCTACTTCACTCGGCCACGATTGAGAATCAGCAGGGAATGAGAGAAGGGGATCAGATTGAGAAGAAAGCCGAGGTTTTATTAATCAGCAAGCAGAAGGCAGCTCAACGCCTTGAATCCCGCTGCTGCGGGCAAACCGAGGGGGGAACTTGAGGGAGCTCGACCCGCTCAGCACGTGGAATTCCAGCCTCTGAATTCAATGAAGAAAGTGGACTAGCTCTCTCACCCGCCACGCGCTATTCTCTCTCAATAGACGCAGGCTCTCACCAAATGCAGAACATAAATAAGGCAGACTCGCTAATGCGAATGCTGGTCCTCTTTTGCCGTGCGCATCAAACGGAAACGGGTCAGGTCTGGTTTGGTGGCGATGGTGCACGGCGGCTTAGACCCGGTGACATGGTACAACACGGAGCCTGAGGTGTTGTGGGTGAAAGTACTAAGGCAAGCGTGACATCGAAACCAGAGGGCGGACAATTAGGGATGTTCATGGGGCGACGAATTTGAATCCGACCCCAACCCCTTATTTTGTTTAGTATCGTATCACACTTAGATAAAATTCTTTCACATAACTCCTTTATTCAAGCTTTTGTAATGGTTGTTTTTTGGAATGATTATCATGAAAGTAGTTATTATTTGCTTGGATCGCACTCACTTTTTTCCGATATGAGTTGTATCAGCAATCCGCCAATTTGACCGATGTGGTGCTCAAGTCTAGTATCTTTATTAGTTATTGTTTTGCTGATTTACATATTCAACGGTTAATCTCTCATCAAGCAGAAGTTGAATGATACTACAGGAGCTTCAACAGACCAGCAAACTGTTGTATAACAGGCGGTTGGCCTCCTCCACATAGGGAAAAAAGGAGAGGAAACCCCACTCGCATGAGAACAAAAACCGGAGGTTGTTGCTCATTTCCAACCTCAATTACTCAGACAAATGGATCACAAACCTGTGGCCATTAGCTTATGAAACTCCCTTCACACACATACAGGCATGCACGCACGCACACGCACCCAGAGAGAGAGAGAGATCGATCTAAGCTCAACCAGATAAAGAAAGAAAGAATAAAGAAGATCGAACTGATTGTACAAATGAAAGAAATCAGCATCACGAGAGGGAGATGAACAGACCGGTTGGACTGTAATCGTTAGATTAAGTTAAACGGTTGAACTATCATCAATCCTAGTCATGAACCCTTTCTTCAGCTTCTCATCCTCGGGCTCTTTCCAGCTATGGTGGGTTTTGTCCATTCCCTCGAGCTCGTCCTCGGCGGCGACCCTCAGCAAGTTGAGCTTGTGCAGGACGAAGAAGAGCGGACCCATGGTGATGCTCACCCACCCGGCAAGCGTCAATAGCTCGACCAGGTTCGCCGCGAGGAGCCGGCCGTCGCCGCCCATAAACCAACCATAAGGCCGATCCGGCTTGTTGCTGTAGACCTCGTTCACGTACTTCCTCGCCGCAAAAAGGCCGGTGAAGATGAGTCCCCACGCTCCGCACCCACCATGCAGCTGAGCTGCCTCTAATGGATCGTCGTAGCGGAAAAGCCCGGCCAGCTTGTTGCACCCGATGAGCACCCACGACGCGCCGAAGCCGCAGATGAGCGCTGCCCATGGCTCGACGACCGAGCAGCCTGAGGTGATGGCTGCGAAACCTCCGAGCAGGCCGTTGCAGACGTCGGTGACGTTCCAATGGCCCGAGAGAATGCGCCTGGCGAAAAGCGTCGTGAGCGCTGCCGTGCATCCCGCAAGGGTGGTTGTGAGTGCCGTCCGGCCGACGCCGCTCCACTGGCCGTAGGCGTCGCCGGCGGTGTAAGGAACAAGGATCGTGTTGAAGGAGCCAGGATTGAATCCGTACCTCGGCGATGGAGCCGCTGGTGATTCCGGCGGCGGCGATAGCGAACGCCCATTGGTAGAGGAAGAAGCTGTAGTCGCCGGAAGGGGAAGGGTAATGGGAGAGGCCGAAGAAGTGGCGGCCGATGAAGCTGTTGGAGGGGATCCGAAGGCGAACGCAAAGCCGAAGAGGTAGTAGAAGATGCCTCCTGCAGCGGCGTCGAGGACGTTGGTGAGCATGATGTTCATGGTGTTCTTGGCTCGGACGGAGCCGGCGCAGAGCATGGGTTCTCAAAGGGGAGCATGGACTTGGCAAGTTGACTAGATTTGGTGTTTGGAATTTGGATCCACCCCTTACCCAGATAAATATATCCAGATCTTGTATCTGGATGAATGGTGCACTTCATTCACCCGTTTTTTTTCCATATATATATATATATATGCTAGCAAGCCATCTTAACCCCAATGGAAATTGGGTGAAATATTCAAATCTTTGATAACAAAACCATGTAAAAGTATATTTGTACTTGATTGTGATCAAGTCTTTTTACTGAAGATTATTTGTGGAAGGCTACTTTTCTAATCTGTAAACGCACCGCGTTCTCACTTCAGCTAATCCTAATGTTATTCATGTTTGGCTTGGCGAAACAACATGAACAGGATCTTGAGTGAATGAACATCAGAACAGGCTATTCACGGCAAGAGAAAACCATAGTTTTTGAATGCCTATTCCACACACACACACACACACATATATATAATTTGTATGTAGAGAGTTTACATTTAAAAGAACCCACAAAATAGACAACCACAAGGAACTCATCATATCAACTATATTTGAATTAAAAGTATCTGTATTTATTGAATGATTGTGATGGGTTCCTTGCAGTTTCTCTATTTTTAAAGGTTCTCCAAATCTAGACTCTCTCTCTCTCTCACTATATATATATATATATATATATATATATATATATATATATATATATATATACTTTGTATGTTTGTGTCTGTGTGTAGGCGGATATGAAGCGTCAACAGAATATAAATGAGTAAATGAGTGGGAAACAGTAAATTCTCTACAAAGAGAAAGTTGGTACACTTTTGTTGGGTGAGAAGTTGGCGGCAACTTTTCAAAACACGGCAACATGGTTTCAATGTACCAAACATTATTTTGCCCATAATATGTTGGATAAACATCATTAATTCTTGTTATTTACGATGCTTTAAGAATTGCTGATATATATCCGTAAAGTGAAAATATTCTTGACGGGGAGGTTCTAGGAAAAGAATATCCGGAGAGAGAGAGAGAGAGAGAGAGAGAGAGAGAGGTAAACTATTTTACTCCCTACGCCAAATGCAACATAGGATGAAAAAGAGAATTATAAGACATCTTTAAAGGATGATACTATAGCAATGACCATTATGTTAACTTATATGGAAGATGGCTTGATTAGAGTTTTTGAGGAATTCGAGACCACTAAAGAGTTGTTTAATTCTATAACACCTAAATATGATACTACAACTAAACTTCATGTACAACTACTCCTTCAAAAATATAATTCCTATAAAATGAAAGGATAGAATAACGTAATTGAATATAGAAACCAAATATTAGTAATAGTTAGAGATTTAAATATAGCAAAATAAGTTGTTCCTGAACTAATGCAGATATGCACTATCATGAATAGTCTTTCCTTTTCATGGAATATGGTGACCACAACCTTTAGACTTTGGCCTAATTTTACTCTTTCAAAACTGTCTATGAAACTAGCAATTGAAAAAGAACGTATGAAGAAAAAAAAGAAAAAAGAAAAATTTCTAATTGATAAGATGATTTAGAATCTAACTCTAAGGTCAACCACAATAAAAGAAAATAAGTAAAAAAGTTTGACAAATATAACAAGGACAATCAATTTTTAATAAATCACAAGAATCCATTTTTCGAATCAAGTACTTCAACTGTAGCAAGATGGGATACTACAAACGGGATTGTTGCAATAAGAGGAACAAAGATGAGAATATCCAGTATCACAACGTGGTGGAGAAGCAAGACATAATTTGTTTCATTTCTATGTGTTTGTACTTGAATCACCCTGTGATTGGTTGGTGGATTGACTCTAGAGCAACTCAACATATCTTAAAGAGCAAAGAGGGAGCCATGAACCTCAAGGAATACAAACTTGAGGAACATTATGTTTATATGAGCAATAATTTTTTTGTTGTTGTTTTAGGGATTGAGTCTTTAGGATTTTTGTAAAAAACACCCTAATTAAACTTATTGATATATTGATTGTGCATTCTATTAGGTACAATCTTGTATCGGCTCCTACCTTAGTAAAGAAAGGATTTGATATGAGATTTGTCCCTAGGAAAGTTACTGTGGAGAAATATGGTTGGATAACATTTTTTTGTTTCTTTGATTTTGACTATGATTTGTTCAAGTTAAATATTAATGATAATGAAAGTTTTTCTATTGCTTATATTGATTGTGCTTATATTATTGAAGTAAATGTATGGCATAAATGCTTAAGGCATATAAGTTTAAACAAGCTGAGGAAATTAACTAACTTTATTTCGATCTTTCAATCAACTACCATAGAAGTTTAGTGGAATGATGGCGCAAAGGTCTCGGGGCGAATGAAACAACAGGAACCCAGGAAACACATCCATTTATAAAAGACAACTGGTTGTGCCAGCAGTTAACAGTATATACCATACAGTAGATTTTTTATTTAACTAAAACGCAAGATCTTCAGCTCATGCCAACAAGATGAAATTCAGGTTCTAACCCAATAGGAACTGCTAAGGTGGAGTCCATTTCCCTGATTTGAATTCCTTGTAAAAGCGAGAACGCGTAGATACAACATAAAATACTGCATGGAGGAGGAGAAATAATGTTAAAAATATGAATTACCGACGTAGAAGTAAGAGATGCTGAGTGAATTGTACCTGGGATTCTAGGAATAATGTAGTTATCGTCCTTTAGAACATCAAGCAGTGCCCTCTCTCTCATTCACCTTGTTCCATTTGACATGGCCTTTGTAACAAGCAGGACAACAAAGAATGATATCAGTGGATTACCATTCTTTTTTGAAATGGTAATTTATCATTATGGACGCATTGTACCAAGAAAGCCTATTACAAAGTTTATTTCTAATCAAAGAGGGATATAGAACAAATCCAGATCTCATCTTTTCTGCAGTCTAGTGTTGTTTTTGATCCCAGCATGAGAAGCACATATCTGATTTTCAGTTAAAAATTAACAAGTTCACACTTCTCATGCTTTCTTTTATAGCCATCTCAACATTACATACACCGGCATATCTGCTCATTGCAGCAATCTCGCACAAGGTGACAATTTTGATTCCAGGTTCTGCTGGGCATTGTCATTCAAAAACGCTGATGTACAAGCCTCTATATTGAGGCTGCACTGAACTGGACGCATGCCTAATCTCATCCAAAACTTCTTTTGAAGTTCTTAATTATCTTCATTAATACTAATAGCTTCACATAGTTCACAGCTTGTATTTTTCCAACAACTTTCAGGCCACCAATATTGGGCATATAAACTACTTAACATAATTGTTCTAGACTGGAACTCAACAATACGAAACCACAATATGTAAGAAGTAAAAGGTAAGATCCATCAAGAATCTTGACTCTTTTGTTTGGGAATGTTACAACTGGCAAGAACCTTGTTTCCCTGGGGAATCGTTGTTGTTATTCTTGCCCAGAATTATGTATTGGTTATTGTTGCATTCACTTCCCGCTTGCTATATTCCCCCAAAGTTTTCAACATATGAATTGCTTTTCAGATTATCATACTGCTTCATTATTCTAATTCTAGTTCTGGTAATTATGCTGGGCATGTCAAGTTGTCATATGACATGTTCCTTCACCACTAATCATTTATGAAATTACAAAGTCCCCCCTGCAGAGACATGAAAGGTAGTTGCCAGGCAAACTTGAAGCTATCAAGCACCTCATTTATTCGTCCAAATTAGTTCCTTGGAGTGAATCTTGCAGGCCATGCTTGTCTCACACTGCCAATTTTTCATGTGAAGCATGGAAGAAAGCTTCTATGCATGTTTTATATTATACAAAATCTTATCTTTGTTCTATGCTGTGGACGGTGTGCATAGAAGGATACTTATTAGAAATGCAGAAAGTAAATGGAGTTGGTAGCTTTTATGAGTAGTTTAAAAACAGCTGGTAGTATTAGACTGTTGCGTCTCTGCTAATCTCTAGGAAGGCATACCCTCCAACGTATGAGAAACTTGAGATAAAGTTTTTTATTACATGAAACTATCACAAAAGACTGTTCACATATGAAGCTAAATTCATTGAAAGTGGCAGTATGAAAATGTTTTCACTGTTATAAATCGTCTTTACTGAATCTCCGTTGTTACTTTCGGTTCAACATAATTACAAAGCAAAACCTTGTGACATTGTGAAAGTACGAGTATATCGTATATTACTATTCGAATGAAAATACCACTAGAATCTTGAATTGAACAATAGTTTTAGAATAAGAAAATTCAATATCAATTAAAGCTCAGTGATGGATGCTTGTAGACTAGGCTACCTGAAGTGTTGTTCCTCTGATGAAGGCTGAGGTCATCTTCCTTGTCATCTTCATTAGTTTCTGAAAGAGCACCAGCGGTTCCCTCTAACATATGCCTCAGAATTACTTTTCTTGGTAATACAAACCCTGAATCAGCCTGTAGGCCCAATAACAAAAAGATCTAGGAGGTTAAAGAACAAAAACTAAAAGCAAGTACAGGACATGTCCAGGCATGTGATGCACACGTGTGTGTGCCACCTAAACATCCTAACCCTAAACCCATCCTAGACAGCCTTAACACGGGAACTTATACCCCATTTTCCCTTTGTTGCTTAGTGGCAAACATGCATTAGATTGTCTTTGCCATGCCTGAATGTATCCACAGAGAGGTTGACAAGAAAAGGTTCACGGTTTCTCATTCCATTAACACATCTACACACTCAAATCGAGCAAAAAGATCAAATCAGAGATTCATATTGCATTAAAACTTGGCAAAAACAAAAATTCATATTGAACTGGTTCCGAGCATGTGTCATAACCAACATATGACAATGAATATTTCATATTAATAAAATCAAGCAAAGAAACACATCCATTTCAGTTATGAAAGTGTTTAGGACATCTTAGGACCTACTAGTAAGCAAATAGTCAAAATGCTCACAAAGAGTGCCAAAACTTCCTTTCAATTCTCTATTCGATATCCTATAGCCTAGCTACCAACATTAATAAACAACCAAATCAAGCATACCTGATAATAAAGTTCAATGGCTTCACGAGTGTAAGCACATGCATGATCCCAAGGCAAAGGTGGACCCTCTGAGTATATGTTTGGAAACTAAGGAGAGAACAAACATCTTCAATATGATAAAAAGTGACAAGAATGGAATAAAAATAAAAGAAAATAAATATTGAACATAAAAATGGATATCATGTCAAGATGAGCAGAAAATGCATCTGTTTCACAGAACTCTTCTATAAAATCGCTGGACATAACTTCTGCATAAAGAAGAAGAACCAGCCACTGGAGAACGTTGTTATCCAATCTGGGTTTCCTGATTCCTGTAAGTTCTTGATACATTGGCTTTCCAATTTTCAAATGCCTACTCTCGAAGGCACAAACAAGATCCTGCATTATAGAAGCTGAACTGTGTTATGATCCACAAAAACTAACAAACCGTTGATGAAGTTAGTTGTGGTTAAACTTAGCAGTGTCCACAGCCCTAGAAACTTGAGCCTTGCGATTGTCATCTTCTACTTGTTTCAGTTTAATCTGTTTCAGCAACCTCTTTATATCATCATTACTCGGGAGTTCTTGAAGACCCCTTTGACAAAATGCTGCTGCTTCAGCAACAAACCTAAAGAGAAAGCAGCTTTTGCAGCTCGATAATAAGCCTAGATTTGTAAAATCAAATAGATTGTGTACTCATTTATGTTGCAATTATAGACATTAGACAATGAAAAGGTTGTTTCAACAGAATTTTTCTTCAGTTGAATGATAAAAAGTCAAAACCTCACAAGTATAATTATGACAATATCTGGCTTCTAATGACCTCATGTTACAAAACAAATTGTCCTATGAGAAAAACTTTGAAATGAATCTTAAGGTCGTGGGATTGTTTCTACCTTCACATTTGCTGCACATAACTTGATTGCATCTTCAGCATCTGTAAGTGCACGCCTATAGTTACCAAGGAGTAAATTAAATGAGCCCGATTAGAATAAAGAATCGAATTCTCAGTCACTCGAGATCTTCTGATTTATGGCTCTTGTATAGCAGCCGATAGCATCAGAATAATGCTTTGTTCCCATCTTCACATATTGGTTTCCCTTTTCTTGCAAGGACAACACAACTTGTAAATACTTGCACCGACAATCAGTTCAAAAGAGGGGGCACAAAAGAAGCTCAAACAATTTTAATTAGTTTTATACTAAGATTGGCACCAACTTATTCGGCTAGGAGCCAAGTGCTGGAAACAACATTTTCACTTGGAGAGTCAATATAGTTGAAATCTAGATTTGGTGTCGTGAAATCAATGAGTTAATTAAGAGTAGAAAATAACAAATAAGATGCAGAAATGAATCAAACAATACTGTCTAAATAAATGAAAAGAGAATATGCTGATTTTATCTGACATTGGTTGAATGTCAGAAGAACCATCCATACGCAAACTCTCTGTAGACATTTGAGTAAACGCAGGCCTTTTTTCGCGCTAGGTGCGGCCCATTACATGGATTCTCTGACGCTATAGAGCTCGATCTTGTGCCTGGTAGTAGTTAACTCCAAAAAGGCCAAATCTTGTTTGACAGTTTCAAATACCATCTCGAATTACCAATACAAACAACCGAACCCCAGTGACCATGAAAGTAATCATAAACCAAAAACCAAACATGGGCATGAAGAAGTCGCAATCATTTGTCGTATAAACTGGTCTTTGAGCAAGTATCGGAAGTGTGGTAATTCAATAAGCTGTAGAAAAACCACAGTACGGAGCAAAGGAAGAAGACATACTTTCAGCTCGATTGCAGCGGACTTTTTAAGAGCGGAGATGGAATCGATGTCCGCTCGCTCACTCTCCGTCTTGGGCTTGGCGCCTGCGTCCAGAGCCATCCTCTTCTCCTCTCCAAAATCCAAAAGGAGACAACAGCTCCGGTGGAAGGAAACAAAATGAACGACGATTTATGAATCCCCGGTAGTAATCTAAAATATCTAATCTTATGTTCTCAATTCAGAAATCGTGTAACGTATTGCGGCTTTTCTAAATATGTAATCATACGGGTTCCATTCCGGAAATCTCATAGTGCAATTTCTTTCATGTGATTTGGGTGCCTAAAGAATTCATTAAAAAAAACTGGAAAGAAGAAGAATTTATTCAAACAGGAAATTACTGGGGTGCAAGTGAGACGAGCTGCTCAAGCTCAATTCTAGAAAAATTAAACTCGACTCGACCTTTTTGAGCTTGAGCTCACCAGTATTCGACTCGAGCACCTCATGAGCCCAATTGAACTTTGTAACATATATTTAAAATTTATTTATATTTTAAAGTTTATGTATTTTGGTTGCATGATTTTCAAGTGCCAGCTATGAGCTCATTGATGACTTTGCTTACTTCAGTTTGTAAATATTGACATAGTTTTTTCATGGTGGTACTTTATAGAATTCATAATAAGAAGTTCCGAGTAAGTTTGCATTGGCTGTCAGACAACCATCTTCCTTTCACATCCGGGTTTAGGAACGACAATGGTGAAGTTGAAAGTAAACAATAAAACATGATCTTTCTTTTCGAGAATTAAGTACTAATCAAAATGATGGAGCTTAAGAATCCATGCAGCCCACCCTACTTAGTATGGGAAAGGGCTTGGTTTGGTCTTGCTTTGGTATTTCAGCATGTGTTTGATACAAGGTTTTGCACGAACTAGACCTTGACTTTTTGTGCTCCTAGTTTCAACTTTTGTCATACATCAAATGGAAATCTATGATTGATGTGGAATTATGGTTCCATAAGTTCATTTTGAATAAAAAAACTTCGACATTAGAGATGAGGTGGGTCATAAGAATTGGATTCAAGGGTTTCGCACGGAAACCCAAGTGCCTCCTCTCTTGTGTTGTTATCCCATTTGGGAGAAAATCCAACCGTCATGAATCAAACATAAAATCATGGTTATAGGATCGTCCTAAGATCCGAACACTACAAATCAATCGTACCCTTAGTGTGTGTTTGAATACAAGGTCCCAAGGACACATACCTTAACTTTTTATTCTCATAATTTTAAGTTTTGTTACACGAAACACAAAACATGTTACTAGCATAGAACCGTGGTTTCATAAGGTGAATTTAAGTAAACAACTTTGGCACTAGGTGGAGATGGACACGGGAACAAACCCAGGAGCATCGCATCAAGCACCTCTTTTTCTCGTGTTACTATCCTACCTCACACGAAAACTAAAGCGCCAATACAACTCGGGAACCAAACAGGTTATCACAGTTCCTCCAAACTATAGTTATAAGCTCATGTGGGTCTAGGCTTGTAGTTCTAGTACAAGGAACCTTACACCACAAATCAACCACACCTTCAGGGTGTCTTGGATATAAGGTTTCAGACGAACTGAACCTTGATTTTAGGTACTTATAGTTCTAAGTTCCATTATGAATCCAATGGTGAACCTGTTGTGGGCATGAATACCATAACTCTATATGCCCAATTTAAGTAAAAAGCTTCAACACCATGAGGGAGAGGAGCCACAAGAACTGAACCCAAGGTGGCCTAGAACCACGAATCAAACACATCTTTACATGTGATCAACTTTATTTTAGTTTAATTAGTTCATTTCTTACAATATATACATTGTGTCATACAATTGGCATGTTAAAATACAGTGAACCATGGTTCGAAGCCCAATGGAACCTATTGACAGGGTTGGTTCACTTTTATAACTTATCATGGTTTGGTTCCCCAAATTTGAGAACCAATTATATCGGTTGGTTTATGGTCGAGCCCTAAACCAAACCAATTCAAGGGTTGAAAGGTTTGCGGTTGCTCTCTCATTTTTGCCATTTATTCTTCTTTGTGTTCTTGGGAAAGGACTAGAAAATATATTCCTAAGAAAACTTTTCCCCTCCACTTTATTAAAGGCCAAAAAGGCAAAACAAGCATAATATCCAAAGCAGAGATGCTTCCTAGCACATGCCCAGTAACTCTACAGAAGATTTAGTCCCCACAACTAGACATGTTCTTGGCGGTCAGGAACTGGAACCAGGACGGTTTTAGTTCCGAGTTGAGTCCTAAACCGCTCAGAACCAGCCAAAATTAAAAAAAAATACAATTTTAAAAATTAAAAATATGGAACCAATGGCTTGAAACCGTTGGTTTTGGTTTTGATTTGGTTCCGATTCCATAAAAGGTAGAATCGAACATGGTGCTTCTTTGTTCTTGACCCAATTCTATCTCCGATTTCAAGAGGATTCTGGTTCCTAGTACATTCCAATTCCAACCCTGACCATGTTTACCCACAATCACACCCTTTCCACTTGAATGTGAATCTATGATCAAGTTGCAAAGGGAAATATGCTGATACTGCAATTCAAGATCATATTAGCAAAGATCATTGCTTATGACTTATGTCACATGGGTCATAAGTGCCTAGGATACGACACGACAACTTTAAAGCCGTATGCAAAGCCCACATAAAGTACATATATGCCTCCAAAATCATGGGGTTGGTGGCCCTTGATAGGAGTAACAAGAGGGAATAACTATGAAAAAATGCAATGTTTTACACATATACAAAAGAAATGCATATATCAAGTACAAAATAAATCTCTACACATCATCTCAAAGATTGAAAGATAAAAATATTTTAGTAAGATCATACAATCTAAATATTATGTAACTAGTACTCTCTTTACATACACACACACACACACATATATATACATGTGTGTGTAAAGGGAGAATTAGGTAATATTTAGATTGTATGATCTTACTAAAATATTTTTATCTTTCGATCTTTTAGATCATCTAGCTTATGTTGAGTTAACTGCTAACATGACACATGATAGGGCTATGTAGAAACAAATAATCTAGGTAGCCGATCTGTTTAGTATGGGAAAAGGCTTAGTTGTTGTTGTTAATCGATAGATATTTGAATTACTTTGTATTTAGTAGTACATTAAATGCAAAATGCAAAGTACGATAATGCTTTTAAGTCAAATATTTATCATTATCTTAAGAATTGAATAATAAAAATGTTTGTACAAGATTATGGGCCGAAAGATATTATGCATATAGATGATCACACTTTATCATTTAAAGAACCAAGCAATACACATAACGTTTACACAAGCTAATGAGCTGACGACGGGCTAATTGTTCATGAACAGCTACAACTTTTGGCAAGCAATATGAGTGGGGTTGAGCTAAAAATACTGTTTAGGTTCCGAGCTCAGTTAACCGCATCGAACCAAACCAAGCCGATCTACAAGCAGCTCAGAAGGGTGTGTCCAGTCCACTTCTAATATCAGTTGGGCTATACAAAGCAGACCTGTTTCTTGGTCTGTTCTCTTGTAATTGCTTCACAGCTTCTGCTATATCAGGCCTTACAGAAGCAACAGGAGCACAGCAGCCCATTGCAAGCTTCAGTGCCTGAAGCAGACCATCTTCCATTGGGCTCCTCATCCCCCTCAATACCTCGACGTCGAATACCTCCATCGTCTTCTCTTCTAAAACAGCAGTTTTAACTATCGTTGGTAGATCTACAAAGTCCTCCATTCTTTCATCTCTACCAGGTTTCTTCCCCAAGAGGATTTCCAGCAGGAGTATCCCGAAACTGTAAATATCTGTTTTCGTGTTGCACTTGTTCATCTTCTGCAACTCCGGCGCCTTATACCCTTCGGCTTTCATGATAGTGATCATCTCCTCTGTAACAGCAGGGATAGTCAGCCTGTGCAATCCGAACTCCGTGAGGCGAGCGACATAGAATTCGTCGACAATGATATTTTCCGATTTCAAGTTTCCATGAATAAGTGGTGTTTTGAGGCCAGTGTGAAGATGAGCAAGTCCTCTGGCTATCCCTAGCGCAATCTTGTGCCGTCGTGCCCAACTCAACATAGGGTTCCCTGGTCTGTTGATCTCTGCACCAATGTAGTTTATAACAAGTGAACGCTAATAAAAAAGCCAAGAACACCCACTTGTAGGCTGGGTGGGAAGGGTGGAAAGAGCTTTACGAGTCACTTACTTTCACGGTGGGACGTCTTACTGTAAGCTCTCCCACATGCCGGTGCCTCCTGCACCGTGAGAACGGCTCTCCGACTGCTCATATAACACTGACTATAGACTACTTACAAGCTACATTTTCGTTATTCTACCGTCTAGTGAAAGCTTACGGTAGTACTCGTGTTACAGGACTCTGTTATAGTAGTCGCTCCAGCTCCGTGGGTGTAAGCTCCCACAGAGTGGTAACGGTTGCTCATTTCAAGGTGTTCGTGAGTCTTTGACCACTTTATTGAGCCGAAAGTTAAGGGTTTGAAACTTTTTATTGACATTCAACAGGTAAATTTCGTAAGAACTATTGCTTAGAGACAAAAGAGAATGCACCGAATACAGGTGCTTACTGCATTTAGGAAACAATAATGTCAAACAGGTGAAAAGGAAATCCCGGTCGTTGTCTTATTCATTTGTCTTATCGTGTCTTATCTTTTATCCTGTCTTGTAATTTATCATACCTTTTTTATACCTTTCTGCTGAAACGCACATGCTACAAGAATTGAAACAGCAGTAAAGCTGCTACATACTACAAGAATTGAAACTGGTCCTAAAGATACATGGATTTTCTTAATCAATAAGAACACGAGATTCAAGCATTTGAATCGTACAAAGACAATTTAGTAAAGGAATTTAAATGTAGGAATTCATGTTCCTTTGATTCCAAACGAAGATCATAATGGTAAACTCGAGGGTTCATTTATCTCTCTCTCTCTTAACTAGGTTATACTCAACGAGTATATAAAATGATGGGCCGGGTTTGTTATGTTTACATTATAAGTACCAAATTTAACATAATTTTCATATATAGAGGGAGAGAGAAAGAGAAAGTCTAGACTCAATTCCCTCTTTTGCTCCAACCACCAACCATCATCCTCTACCACTTTTCACTATTTTGTTTATAATCATTTTTTAAATTATAACTTCACTCTTAAAACTACCTAAAAACTACAAAATCATTTATATATATTGATAAATATTGAAACCTCACCTATATTCAAATATGTTTAATCATGTCAACCGTGCAAAATACAATAATACTTCTATTTCAAATTTCTGTGATTGATTATGCTAATATCACAATAAAATATTTGATTTGAGCATACTCTTGGTTCCGGTGGTGGGATTCATGGTTTTGATCGATCAGGTTTTCTCAAATGGAGGAGTATGAGAAAATGATGGAGAACGACAGTTGATTGAAGTGGTAGACCTACACAAAACGGTCGATTTAAGCATGGATCTCTCTCTCTCTATATATATATATAATGTCTGCCCGCGTGTAGCCATCAAATTACCGGCAAAAATTTGGTTCAGTTGATGCGTTCATCAACGCAGATAATCACATTCCCGGTATAGACTTTAGAAGAAAACAAACTCCAGGAATCCTTTTGCAAACACCATGAGTGTTGCTTATAGAATTTACTGCAAAACTGCATCAACTCTTGGAGACGATCAAATGGCCATTTAATGCTCACAAGGAAACCGTCTCTACGAATCCAAATCAAATGAACAGCAACCATCAAAATCAAAGAAAAGCGAGATTTTGCACGTACCATGCAGCAGATCATGCAGCGACGTGTGCGGCAAATAATCATAAACCAGAAGCTTCTCCCCTCTCTCCCCTTGATAGAACGCTCTGAGCGGCACCAGATTCTCATGGCGAACGCGGCCCATCTCTCTCACAAGAGAGAGACACCATTCTCTCTCTATGCAACTCCCTTCTCTAAGCAATCTCAGAGAGATGATTCCTCCGTCGCCAAGCATCGCCTTGTAGACCGTCCCGTAGCTCGTTGTCTCTATCACCTGACCGGCGGCGTTCAGAATCTCGTCAGAGGTCAGGTGCTCGCCGCCCTGGAAGATCACCAACTCTTCGTCTTCGTCTTCTTCCTCGCATTCTTCCTCGTTATTCCTTTTCCTCTGCAACAACCCAACGGAAACAGAACCCAGAATCACCAATGCAGCCATGGACGCGATCACCACTCCCGCAATCGCTCCCGGCAACAGACCGGACTTTCCGGCCAAATTCACCGGGTTCCCGGCGAACGCACCCCCGCCAAATCGAGACAGCAGTTTGCTCGGCACAGTTCCGGTGAAGTTATTGCGGGATAGGTTCAAAGAGACGAGAGCCTGCATTCTGAGAAGAGAAGACGTTGGCAGTTCGCCGGAGAAGAGGTTATTTCCGAGATCGAGCTCTTTAAGCGCGGTGAACCCCGCGAGGAAATCCGGGAACTCGCCGGAGAAACGGTTCCCGGCGAGGTTGAGAGCATGGAGATTCGGACACGAGACGTTGGGAAGCGCCGGGTACGGAAGTTCCCCGGAGAATCGGTTTCCGTCGAATCGAAGAGAGCTGATTTGACTGCAGAGGTTCCAGATGGACGGCGGGAGCGCGCCGGAGAGTGCGTTGCCGGCGAGGTCGACTTCGGAAAGCGAGGGACTGTTTCCGAGCTCAAGAGGGATGCCGCCGGAGAGGAAATTGACTCCGAGAAAGAGAGAGCGAAGTGAGGAAAGATGTGCGAGCTCCCTTGGGATCTCGCCGCAGAGTCCGGCGGCCGGAAGAAGGACAGAGACGACCTGTAAAGAAGGGTCTTGAAGAAGAGAGGAGCTCGCGTTTGCGGGTATCGAGGAATTGAGGCTTTCATGTTGGCAATCGAGAGTGGTGCCGTTGCGGAAGCCCCATTTAAGCCCTCGCCATTGGCAAAGAGGGACGGAAGCGTTCCACGAAGCAAGCAGAAAATTCTCGGAACTATTGCCGTTAAGAGCTGGCTTGATCTTTTGTACGAGGAGAAGGACGTCTGGGGAGAGTGGCTGCGAGACGGAAGGTGATGGAATCAAAACAATGGACAAGACGACGACGACGAAGGATAGAAGGAACAGAGACGCCATTGCCATGCAGGAAAGAGTTCATACCAAGCAAGGGAAGTAGAGTCTTGTGACATAAAAAGCTTGGTCATCCTGTTATATATATATATATATATATATATATATAGAGAGAGAGAGAGAGAGAGAGAGAGAGAGAGAGAGAGAGAGAGAGAGAGAGTATATTCACTTGGATATGAACCTTGCGAACATCTTTCGGGGACCCAACCACGAGGCAACGACAACGTGTTGTTAGTGCAGCCTGGACCACCGCTTTCCAAAAGACATAGCATATATTTCTCTCCCTCTCTGAGAAAGTGTTAACTCTAGTATTTGATGCATAATTTTTTATATATATTTTCATTGATAAATATTTGAATAAAAAATATATTACTATACCGATATTCTTATATTTAATGTAAATGAGTACAGTAAATGTAAAGTGATTTAAATCTCTATTATCGATTTAAAAAATCAAATCATGGCAATATTAGTGCAAAATCATACATTTAACGATGTTACATATATATAAGGGGGTGAAAGCAACTAGAATTGAATTCAATCTAGTGCTTTAAAGTGATTGGAATTGAAAGGATTTGATATGATTCAAATTAGATCCTACTTTATCGATCTATTGATGCCGGTTTCAGTTTAGCAGGTATAGAGCAAGTGATCGGAGAGATCATGGTTTGGTACTACTCTCAATGATATGTTGGTGGGTGAGAGTAGGTGACATAAATGGCATGAGTTCGTGCTAGATCATCATCTATTGCATCATGTGCTCTAACCAACTATCTTATTCCACGTTAAGTGATGAAGAAAAAATGGTAAAAGATCTAAGTTTTATGCTAAGCACCAGCTACATAACGAAATGCCCCTCATTTATCTATGAAATCAAGCTTTTCACCACCATTAAACTCGATATTGTTTAATTGCAACCACTTTGAAAATGGCCATATATTCATCTTTCATGGTTCAATTGGACTTATTTTTAAATTAAAAAATATTTTAGGATGAAATCATTTTTTGTCATTTAAGATGGTTTAATCACGTATTCTACTAAAAAGGTACAAGAAAGTGGAAAGAGAAGATCACAAAAATATTTGAAAATAATAATACAGAATAGTTTTTGTTGAGTTAGCTGTCAGCATCCTATATGATTGAGCTTTATGAAAATAAAGAATCAACATAGCCAACCACACATAAAATGAAAAAAAAAGGCTTGGTTGTTGTTATTATCCTAATTTGAGCATGACGTGTTTCATTTTTTTTGGTGCAATATGGAGGCCAAGGCCATGTGCATGCCCATGTATTGAGCTCATGACCTTCGACTTGTGAGTTGACCACCTAGCCTAGATGACCTATTGTTCATTGTGCGGGCTTCCGTTTATTGTAATCTAGAAGTGTTCATGATCAAAACAGAGTGATCTAAGCACACCTCTCCATTTGGAATGCAGAGGTCAGCTGAAACTGCCAAGTTTGGCTTCCAAAAGAATCGTTCACATTATAATCTTACTTCTCATCCACGAGCAAGAACACTATGGTGTTTGAACTGCAAGTTTTAAGAAAAGTCGGTATGTGGATCCGGGTTCGGCAGGTTCAGGCCCAATCTACCCAGATGAGTTCTCAGATCCTGATCCAATGTTCAACCAACATGGATCTAAACCATGTTGTGCAAGTATCACACTGATTAGCAGTCATGAAACTCATGGTGGCACACGACGGCCGTTGGTTGAGTTTTTCTCCCAATCATATTACTGTAATTAAAGCATCTTTCACTTAAGGGTGTGTGCATGTGTGAGTATATGCTATATAAACATACACACACAGGAGAAAGAAAGATTCATTTGATTGAAGATCACCTTTATAAGTTTCCCTTGATTGATTGGTAGCTAAAGCCACAACGTAGAAAAGAAGGGATAAGACTCTCTCAGCCAAACACCATTCACATATCAAAGTACCCCACAAAGGAAAAGGACCACCTAAAATGCCCGTTTCGAGAACTTCTCAGCTTTCTTCCTTTCTTTCATGTGTTTGGTGTGCTTTATATGGACAAGTAGCTAAACAGCAGGATTCTTGGGGCTATCCGAAGATTTGCACATGGCCCATGCATAAAGTTGGTGCTTATCCTGCAAATACTGAGTTAAAAGCCTTTAAGCTGAAGGTCATGTGTTCAGTGCTCAGAGTTTGCATTTAGTCCTATGTGGGAAGGCTTCTCCTTGCTTAATTGCATTCTCAACTCGGATTTTGCCCATGATCGCTGGTACGAACGACAGTAGCTCATTTAAGATGTGCAACAAAGACAAGAAAAGCCTCACAAAGAGAATCGGTCTAAATAGGCCGAATCAGCAAAACAAATTTGAAGACTTATCTTCATTCAATTTAATGGGAATAAACTGAATAGAGCCTGGATGTGCACTTTGAAGCAGCTATGGCAGTCTTCAAAGTTGTTGCAAGGAAATGAAGAGAATGACCTTGTTCTTTTAAGGATAGGTATGTCACAAGATGGACTAACACCAAGCCTTTGAGTAGATGCCTTGTTCAGCTTCGTGAAAGAGTAATACATGCAAGAACCTGCCTATTGGTAAGGCTGAGATGGTTGAAATCGTGACCATGTTTTTTCAAGTAACTGAATGATGAAAAGTTACAAAGAATCTCAGCAGACAACTCATAAACATAAAAGGAAGATGCTGACTGCCCTAAAAGAAGGACCAGTGCCATGAGAAGCGCCTTCGGCCCTGTTGCTAGAAGTATGGAAATGCCGACGGGACCTGACCAATGCGTCAGCTGACTGGCCAAACAACAATACCACATGGCATGAGTCACTTTCCAGAGTCAGAAAATATGCTCTCATTTTCATGAAAGGCTGCCATCTAGAACTCTTTGTAAAGACACAAACTCCAAATGATCAGTCACTGTTCACAAAGTAGAGATACATAACATATCGTAATGTTTTCAATCATTTTAATGAGGTATTTCAGACAAAACAGAGGCCTCCAAGGCTGGTGAGATTATGAATGAGCAATTTAAAGTTTCTCAAGCTAAATGCCCTAGCTCCATTCCCTAATAGATGATATAAGCACTGTTGTTCATATACTATCATACATCGTTTTGGTCCACGATACGATATATATCATATTGTATTACTCCGTATCATTTCTAAATACTAAAACATTAGAAAAAATAAAAAAAATCATGATAATTCTAAACCATTCATATAATTCATAAGTTGAGTAAATATTCATAAATCACCATTTAATTTTCAATGTATAAAACATTTAAGATATACATCCTTAGCAAAATTAATAATTAATAAATCTAAAAATTGTGACTTTAGACTCTCGCTAGCCAAAATGGATGTCAACATGATATGTGCTTCCACTCATCTTACCTTCATGTTTTTGTTATAGAAATACTTTTGTGATAGTATGCTAGAGTGCTACCTAGAATATCTCAAGATTGTAGTTTTATATTTTCCAAATTCTAGATTGGGGGGATCTTTATATGACTAGGTCTTCGATGAAAGAGAAAAAGGTGAAAATGAAATAAGGCTTTGGTGAAGAATGGAAGCGAACGTTATTTTAAAGTATCTACTTATTTGATAAATGGTTGTGCTCTTGCTGAAGTTCAGCCTTGGGAGTGTGAATCAAATTTTGTATGCCTTTCATTAACTTTAAAATAGCATGAAAGTGACAATGTTGTCTCTTCGTTTTAATGGCATAGTACATGCATGACAAGTGACACCATATTATGATATGTTATAAAATAGGACCATTATTTAACAAAGGCTTATTTTTAGCTAAATCAAGGGAACATACTAGCATTGCGGTGAGAAACTGGGTATTTGCAATAGGAACAACTGTAAATTTTTATAGCAAGGGAAATTCTTAGGAAGTATTCATTTCTTGGTGTTTCGTTACAATAGAGTTTTGAGGTTTAATAAACTTATATTCATCCCTTAGGACATATTTTCAGTTTTATCTCTTTATTTCAGAATCTAGATACCTTCTAAAAGTGGCTATCCATATTTTTTCATAAGCGATTTTACAGCTTTTACTAAAACACAGGCTTAGGGAGTATCACCCATATTGTAGAATATGGGTGATACGCCTTGTATCATGTGATAATTGTTATATCACACGATACAAAAACAATAGCAATACGATATGCTATGGTGTATCGTATCGTGGAATCCCACGGTGTGATATGGATAACATTGGACATAAGGCAAACTAAGGTAGCTAATCTCTAACCTACAATCATTGTGACGTAAAACCTTTGAGTAGCTAGTTTCAATCAAGAATGGAGGAAGCTACACAACACACACACAGCAGCAGAGAGGAATCGAAAACCTTTTTTCCTCAAAGCACAATGAGAACCCTCAAACAACATGAATGTCTCTAATCCAAGTAATACTTGACTGTGGGACCAAAATTTAATATATCTGTGACATAAGATGCTGCTTAAATAGAGAGCAGAGGGCTGAGAAGTGGATGAAAATTCTAAATGCAAGATACATGGTAAAATCCACCTTCATATAAGAAGACTCTCTCTCTCTCTCTCAAATGCGCCATGATTGTTGGTGATGGTACTTTTGTTGTAGAATGATAAACAGAAAGCTAATAATTTGCTTCTATGTTTATCTTTGTCAGGTTCTTAAATGCATCAGTTTAGATGACAGTCCGGTTTCCGTTTACCTAGCTTTGCTCCAAAAACTGAATAAGATTTGGTGTCAATCTATAATTTATAATCCAGACATTGTTGTGATGATCCAAGCAGGTAATGAATCTGCATCTTTGTAAAGAACCGCACAACGCTCGCACACACATATTACTACTCAATAACAGGTTATGAAATGTTCAATCCTAAAATAATCTGCGTTTCATATTATAACACGTTAGCAGTACAGTTTTGGAAACAAAGCAAATGCAATATTATTACTAGTTCAATGACTATACTCTATGATTAAGCTCAAGATGCGCCTTTCATTCAGCCTCAAAATTGGAAAGGTGTAGCTGATGTAAAACAGTAGGGGGACTAAGTTCAAATATTATCGTGTCATGTGGATTGTGAAGTAAGTTCACAATCATTGTAACTGGAATACATAATCCGCCGAGGCAAAGTGAGATTTCACCAGTTCAAGTGCTTTATACCGGTGTGAAATCTTGTTCTTTTCTTCCTTCAACATCTCAGCATATCTACAATGGAGCATCATGCGTTAGCAGGAAATCAAGTGAGAAAAAAATGCTAAAGTTTACACTCAGATATGCAGCTACGAGCCTACGAATAACTAGGCATGAGCCAGTAATCAGCAGATGAGCCTTTTATTTTCAAGACAGAGAACAAGCGAGCCAATCATTGACAAAGGTCGAGAGCAAACAATCTCTTTTAGAGTTCAAATTAAATCCAAAGATATGGTCTTCATTCAAAATCCATTAAGTGTTGTTTCCAACCAACATTTGAAAACCGAACAATATTGAAAAGCACTTACGTCTGTTCATAGCCGTCGGGTTGGAAGATCGGATCCCATCCAAAATCCGGTGGACCCCTCGGAGGCACAATCTTTCCCTAAACAAGATGTCTCTGTTATATTAAATCATGTCAATGAAAGCAGTGCTAGCATCCAGTATTGAAGACAATCTATGAAATCCCATCATTCTTAAAAAGAAATTCACAAAAAATATGATAAGAGAAAGAATTGCATGAAGGACCAGACAAACAAACTGCATTAGGGGCTAAGATTTCAGTACCTGAGTCTTCCCAACAAATGTAAATATTTGAGAGTTGGGGCCGAGCGCAAGAGAAAATGCACATAGTGCATAAGCAGATTTGTCCTCATAAGCCTTTAGGATATTGTTCAGACCTGTTTAAAGAGGAACATTAGAAAAGTCAAATAGGCTGTCAGGAGAACGATTCCTGTCCGACAACACAAAGGACCTAGTACCTTCATGTCCAATCTTTTGCAGAAACCACTTGCTGCATCACATGATAATCCCAATTCAAACACATCAGAACAAACAGAAACACTTTTCAGAATATGAAAAAGAAAACTTTAAAGGTCTCAGAACAACATGAGCAAAAGCTGCTAACAGATGAACTGCAAGTGGAACCTATACTAGAAGTATCTTTGAAGAGCCAGTGCAAGAATTAGGGGAAAGAGATGAGCTTCCCTGAAACAAGATGCAAGAACTTACATGTATGGTCCAGGAAGACCACCTAATGCATTGAAACAGAGGCAGGTGTCTTCAACAAGAACAGGACCATTTACCTTCAAAATGAAAGAGAATAAAATAAGGGTCACTGAATGTGATGAAACATCATGAACTTTCAAGCCAAGTCCGATGAAGATGTCAACATCGTATACAATCTTCCCAAAAACTATGTGCATAAATGAATATATTCAAGGGAATGTCAAAATGCATTCCGAGGAATAACTTAAAAAATTGAATATGCAAGAATGCAACAATTAGCAGGCTATTATCTCACCTTTTTTCACAACATCGTTTTATGTTCATAATAACTTTGATGATTCACATTGAACACAGATCTATGTTATTAATAGTGTGTTATAGTGTCTGCTATAGCACTATAGCATTTTAGCGGTTCATAGATCGCTATAGCATCCAAACATTAACAAGCAAACATGTTGGGCAATAAATGTGCCGTTAACCGCTATAATAGTATTAGTGTACAAGGTTATTTGGGTCACGTTGATCCATACTCTACCCAAATAAAATAAAAACCTAAGTCGTTCTGTTCAACTTTATTCTCCTGCCTACTCTCTCCCTCTTCTCTTCTGCCTCAGACGAATATCACCCATGTGCGCCCTCTGCCATTGACGGCCACTACTTCCACCATCCTCCGGTAATCATTTCTCTCTCCGGTCCCCTTGCACCTCTCTCTCTCTCTCTTTGTTGCTTGATGCGTCTCTCTCTTTCTTCCTAATGTCTACCAATCTCTCTCACACAGCAAGCAACCTTGTTGTTGCTTGCTGAATGCCACTTTTCTCTCACAGCATGCAACAACTAGCATTGTTTGCTCTCTCTTTCAACAAATTTTTTGTCACAACAGCTTGCCAATTACATAAAGTTAAATTTTTAGCTTCTTAATTTATTTATTCTATTTTATGTTTTTTATTCTTCATCTCAAAATGAACTTGATTAGTTTTCTATGGAATACAAAATATATAGATTTTTTTTGTTCATCTTAAACAATTAAGTTTATATTGTAACTGCATTTGATGGATGTTATGTTTTGGACTTGTTATTTGTTACACTGTTAGTTGTTATATTTGATGCATGTTAAAGTTGTTACTTCAAAAGTATTATAAATATTCTCGTCATTTGATAGATGTTATTTTGATTCTTAAACCTATGATTTTTTGGTAAGTGTTATATTTTCTTGTGGATCTCAAAATTCTTTTCATTTTTAAGAGTATTTATTTCTCTACCCTACATTATTCTATTCTTTTTGCTGGTAAGTGTAATCTGTTCCATTGCTCAAATTAGATTGGACCATAGTTACCATACTTTAAGAGATAAGTATAATATATATTTCAAATTATATGCATATGCTAAATGAAATTTATTATTTGTCTTCTTAGAATTTGCTTATTTAATTTGATTCATATTTATGTGTTTCTTGATATTTCTTAGAAACTAGAGAATACATTATATATATATATATATATTAATCATAAATGAAAGTATACCGCTAAATTTGCTATATCCCCGCTACCACTATATTAGGGTCAACTGCTAACAGCCCGCTAACCGCTATTGATAACATAGACATACATATATAAAGATGCATGTGATTCCAGATAAACTTCGAAGGCAAATGTACGGTATATCAAAAAGTTAAAAGCCACACTTTGCATTATTTCTTTATAAGAAGATGATTCTAGAGTTTAGGTGAGCCCACAAGAGGGCATCACTGTAGACCCACAGGACAAATTAATGTAATCAAGAATAGGAAGGCAGAAACTAATGCCTAAAATAATCTAAGTCAAACACATAAGAAGGCATCGAAAAAACTTCTTACTGTCAAACAGGTAAGCAAAATAGCAAAGTGTTAACAGTTAGAAACTATATTTGGCATGAATCTTTAAATCCACTATCATGCCCATAGCTGACTACATGTGTGGGTAGCTTAGATTTATAAAACATGAGACTAGTTGAGACCCTCTGGCCTTGTGAGACACATTAAACGCAATGCAGTTGCCATCATACCTAGTGCAAACTAGAGGAAATTTCAATCACACAAGCATGAGCATCATTCTTAGAGTATTAATGTCTTATCATCCTTTCTTCATTTAGAAGAGAATGTTATGCATGGGATACTTATTAACAGCATGATTACACCAAATAATGATATAAAATACACTAGAACAGGCAGAAAGTATAAGGACCTCTTTTGCTGCCAAACGAGCCTTTTCTTTCGAAATATCTTCGGGCTCTCCTTGCAGCTCAGGTACTAGAAAGAAAAGAAAGACCTTAAAAGAGTACTTAATGTTACACATTGAAAACATCATCTAGCACAAGGAAATAAGATGCCACCATAAGTATAACCTACATGCAGACACATCTTCAATAATATTTTCTTGAGAACACTGAGTGAAGCAAATAGTATTTGTTTCTTCCATATGTGGTATGATATAGACTATAGAGCTCGCGTTAGAAAAGCTATTATGTGCCAAGTGAAAGATAAAATACCAATGACGACTGGATCATTCTGTTTTAAAGAATAAAAGCAACTGATCAGGAGAATCACTATCAAGTTCTCATGTTTCTTTGGACCTTTGGTACTCTCACATGCAGATTAACTCCCGATAGTGTAAAATCAGAAACTGATGCTAAACGTACTTTGGATGTATTGTAACTTTGTTTCCTATAATCAAATCGCAGAATCAAGTATGGTGAGCATCATACATAAAGTTGCAGGGATGGACGCCTCCCCTAGTTACCCAAAGTTTAATCATCTTAAATGATAGCTTGACTTGGGCTAATCTATTTAATTTGATCCAGTACAATTATCTCCCACCATGAGGCCCCTACTGGAAAACAATAGGATATTCTGCCAAAAATGCGCACATTAGACCAACTTCTTTGGGGTTTCGTCCAACTATCTATTGTTCTATCATTTTTGTTCGTAATAACCCAAGTTACCCAACCAATGGTATTACCTTCAGTTGTGAAGGCTGAACATGGTACCTTATCATATTCAATCCCTTCTAGAATATAAAAGTAAAATCAATGAAACATAAATCATGTTGTGATACACAAATATCCAAAGTTGTGTTACGAGGGCCACCCCAAACAACCATGTCGTTAAAAACTTTCGAAAACTAAAAGTTAAACAATGTACAGATCTTCTCTGGTGGCAGCAGTTTAAATATAAACTCAGAAAATGAGATTCAAATGAAGAAATGAATGAAGCGTAAAGACATAAATGAAGAATTCAGAGAAGTACAATCTAGCTTGAGGGACTGGAAAGGAAGAGATTGGCCCAAGATGGCTTTAACTTCCTCCAACTTCTTTGCGTTACCGGTTACAAATGTTACAGGCTTTGACAATACCAAAGGGGATCCCATTTGAATTCGATTTGTGCCCTCCGCTCTTCTGAAAATAGGACAACAAACACATGTTTAAACCTAGAATGACCGAGAGAGAGAGCAACAAACACATGTTTAAACCTAGAATGACCGAGAGAGAGAGAGAGAGAGAGAGAGAGAGAGAGAGAGAGAGAGAGAGAGAGAGAGAGAGAGAGAGAGAGAGAGAGAGAGAGATTGATGCTACGAGCATTCTCACCAACGGTGCTTGGCTGCTGTTAATGGAGATGATATCCTCAATTCCTCCCTTTTGCTAGAGAGGATTGAAGACGAATTTGGCAACTGAGACTCAAAGAGCACAAAGAGAGACCTTCCCTTCGCAGGCGATCGAGCCCAGCGAATTGGAGGAGTTCGATTTGGGATACATTTCCTTGGCCCAAGAGGAGATACGTTCGGTTTCGGTTTACCCAGAACTGTAATCGAACCGGTTGGGAGTCGGTTCCGATTGTTTTAGAACCGAAATCATTTCGAAACTGATTTTAAAATAATGTTTTTTAGAAAAATGCAGGCTGAGACCGAGAAAAGTGCTAACGTTGAGCCATAAGAACACTTATGATTATGAATAAAGAAAAATATATACAAACTTTAATAAATGATTATTTGAAACTGTCCAGCTTTCAAAAATCATCAACCATAACCGAATTGAAGGATATCCGGTTTTAGAACCGATTCAACTGGTTTCAGTTATCGGCAGTTTTATGGCCAATTCTGTTTCGGATTGAACTTTCAGATCGGTTCCAAACCCTGGTTGAATAAATGTATCCCCCACTTCACTTAGACACGGTGACCAATTCGGTTTCGGATTGAACTTTCAGATCGGTTCCAAACCCTGGTTGAATAAATGTATCCCAACTTCACTTAGACAAGGTAACCAATTCGGTTTTGGATTGAACTTTCAGATCGGTTCCAAACCCTGGTTGAATAAATGTATCCCAACTTCACTTAGACACGGTCCTGACTCATCGGGTTGATTAATTTGATTCGATTTAGCTCTGTGGTGCATGCCTGTTTGGACCAAAAGATAAGAAAGTGAAGAGAATTCTCATCAATTACTATTGTTTTTTTTACAATGAGATGCAGAAGTCAGACATGCATGCCCCGGGTATTGAACTTACAACCACAATCTTGTGACTTAGAGCCCTTTCTCAGTGAGCTAACGGTGTGAGCATTGATTTCTAGCCCTTTTAGTTATTTTGAGGACACAACTAAGTTGAGTTGAAATATTTTTTTATTAAATATTATAGAGCAATAATTAAACTCAATATGCTATATGAGATTGAGTATTGGATAATTAATTATCAATATGTTAAAAAAGATGTTTATCATATAAATGAAAATGTTGAGATGGATGTGTGGATACATAAAAAAAGAAGTTGTATTTGATTGGAAGTAACACTAATAAAAAAAAACTGTATTAGATTTGAAGCGACACTAATAGATGATAAAATGATAGAAAATCATTTAAGATTGTATGAACACATAAGAAAGGATGATGAAAGAAAGCTCTTGTAATCCGGTCAGAATGTGCGAGAAACTAAATGATGAATAAGAAAAAAAATAAACAAAGTATAAAAATGAATCAAGCTTCTCTCTCTTAACTATTAGCATGGTATAGGATCAAACCTTATGAAAATAAAAATCCATATAACCGATACATCTAGTATATGATTGAGGAGATTCAATAACTAATAGCAATTTGCATCAACCGACTTGCTTTCCTTTCAAGCCTCCATAGAATATAAAACTCTAGAAACTAGATTTTTTGTTTAATATGAAGAACGTTTCTATTTTGTAGCAAAATATTAAAGAGGATATTTTTAGTATATCTTGCCCAAGGTGGATTATTATGAAAGAACAACTCGCGTTCAACAAACGTGGGAATCTAGCCCTCATGCAAATCATAAAGGCACGTCTTCTTGAGGAATTTTGCATCAAGAAATATGGAATATATTCTTGTTTGAGAGAGAATGAATTCATGTTTAAAACGATAGAAAATTTAGTCCCAACTTTTTTATTCTAGTATTCTCGTATTTAAATAATTAAAGTAAGTTTTGATTAGTGAATCTTAAAGATGAAGTTTTTAAAACCCGCCCCATCCAAACCTGAAATCCGCTCCACCCAAAACAAATTTCTGGATCCATTCACTCAGTATTTGCAAGCTCAACTTCACTCGTTCAACAATTGCTTAATTTGAGTTCGAAAGAGTTTGGATTTATAAGGCCAAGGTCATGAATATGAGATTGGCTCGTTTTGCTTGCCCTTTTTCGAGCTGGTTGAGCTCATGAACAAGTTCAAATAGGTTGAGCTTGACTGAGCGTGTGGGTCAGATCTAGCTGGAAATTAACCAATTAAACAAATTTCAACAATTTGCAAGCTAAGGCGCGCGCAAAAGCCCACGGGCTATGCAGTTGAAAGTACCAAATACAATAATACAGTTGAAAAAAAGTACTTAAATACTTTTTCATTTTGGAATTAAAGATTTCAACCACTCGTCATGTATAGAGCATGTACTAATTTCTATTCAAAGTACTTAAATACATTTTCATTTTTTAATTAAAGATTTCAACCGCTCATCATGTATAGAGCATGTACTAATTTCTATTCAAAGTACTTAAATACTTTTTCATTTTTTAATTAAAGATTTCGACCGCTCATCATGTATAGAGCATGTATTAATCTCTCTCTCTCTCTCTCTCTCTCTCTATATATATATATATATATATATATATATATATAGTCATTCTCAGTTTTTGGAATGGGACCAAGTAAGTATGTTGATCAAATTTAGCTTATGGAACTTAGGTACTTGATTTCACATAATCTACATCAAGCCGAAGTTATAACCATTTATTAAGCCAAAGGATTGACCCATAGTTCGTAAGAGACAGCTGCAGTATCACCTTACCGTCCAACCATCAAATTCAAGAGCTCTTATGGACGCTGACGAAATTCTATGAATTATTTGTAAGGGAAGTCATCCACAGTGTGTAGACCAAAGTTCCTAAGAAACCTTTTCTCTTTTTTTGCTCTCTCTATATATTTATATAACTTAATTTTATTCACTTTGTGTTTACCTACTGCTTTTCCGTGGTGCGTGAAATTTAAAAAATTTAAGAGCTTTTATAAAATAGATAAAATTCCATGCTATTGTACTCATCCCATAAAAAATAATTATTATACTTGATACTTTTGACTTAAGTAATCCATTGTATAAAAATCCGACAAGAAACGACGTATACATAATGAGGTTATTATAAACAAATTAGGAGTGACACCAATATATCATAAAATGAGAGAATATCGTTTAAGATGGTTTGGACATATAGAAAGAAGATGATAAGAAGAACCTATAAGAAGGTACGAAAAACTAAATTTGGAAAGTATTAAAAGAGGTAGAGAACAACCACAAAAGTGTTAAAGAAATAATAAAGAATGATCTAGCTTATTGTGAGTTAACTGCTAACATGACACATGATATAGCTATGTGGAAACAAAGAAAGAGCTATGTGGAACCCATCTAGTATGAGAAAATGCTTAGTTGTTGTTGTACTTAATCATGAATTGTTGTTGTATACTTTTGACTTAAGGATCTCACCGTTTACTAACCCCCCTCTATAAATATATTTATGTAACTTAATTCTATCAACTTTTGATGTATTTATCTATTGCTTCTTAGTGGTATAAGTGTAATTTAAAAAATTTAAGAGTTTTGTAAACATAAGAAAGAACAATATTATTATACTCGGGCCATAAAAAAGTAATGGTCAAACAAGAATCAATATTGTCAATGGTAGACACGACCCAATCTTTCTCTCTCTCTCTCTCACACACACATATAAAGAGAGAAACTAGAAGATGCTAGACACCATCTCATTCTATACTCTACTACACGATCTATGTCATTCGTGTGATTGCACGAACAATACGGATCGAGTTCAATATGAGATGGTCATTTGATGAACATGAGTGCATTAAATACTACTCGAGATAGTGCTTTGATAATCATCTAACAATGGATCGTACAAACATAAATGATAATAAGTAATGTATAGCATGAGAGATTGTCTAAGAGTTTTCTCTCTCTCTCTCTCTCTCTATATATATATATATATATATATATATATATATATATGTATATATATATATGTATATATATATATATGTATATATATATATGTATATATATATATATGTATATATATATATGTATATATATATATATGTATATATATATATGTATATATATATATATGTATATATATATATATATATATATATATATATATATGTATATATATATATATATGATCCTCCTTACTGATATATATATATATATATATATATGTATATATATATATGATCCTCCTTACTGTCAATATATAAGAAAACTAGATCTTATCATCATTAACGCTGCCTACTCATATCTCACGGTTGTTTTTTTATGGTATAAATATAATTTCAAAACTAATGAAGGATGATCTTACTACACTTGTGTTGCCGCAATAGAATCCAATCACTATTATATATTATCACTCAAAAAAATGAGTCGAAGGAAAAGGACTGATAAGTGTCATTAGCGAGTAGAATTCAATCACTATTATGTATTGCTTTCACATTAAAAAAACGAGTCAAAGGAAAAGGGACTCATAGATGAAACCCTTTTACGGTTTTACCATCTTCAAGACAAACTCTAAGGAGATAAAAAGAATTTAAGCGAGACGTTAAATGGAGAACTAAGGTTGGTTAAAATGGAGAAACACAATTATTTGTTATAAAAAATACCATTAAAATTAAAAAATAAAGATCACAAGACAGTACGAAGCCCCCTTTTCGGGTCAACTATTAACAATTAACATGTGCAAAAACTATACATAATAGAAATGAAAATGTGAAAAGACCAGATCCAGGATAAAGGTTATTAAAGGAAGGATTTGCCAATAAAAATTAATTATGTGACCAGTTGAAGCTTGAATAAGTAATGGACCTGAAAGTTTACAGAAAAAACTATCCGTCCATCAACAAGATGAACGGCTCACATCTGAAAGATCTTTTCAAGTGTTAATCCCAAATCTACTACTGCTAGCACTGACCAATTGGCTACAAAAGATCTCCCTCTCTCTCTCAAGCTACACCATCACGGCATTCATCCTTCTGGAGTGATCGCTCATCATTAATGAGTCACCAATCGACTTTTCCTTCTCCACGAATTTCCCATTTCCCCGCACCTCGTCCCCATGAATTTAGTCGATGAGAAACGGCATAACGAAGAAAATCTTCATATCTCGATTCCTTATCTTCCGGATTTCACCTTTTCCTCATAATTCAACCCACCACCATAGTTCTGAGTGGTGAATCACCGATTTCTCGACTACCAATCTCCCAAATTAGGTTCTTCCAATCGGGATAACGATGGGTCTCTGTTTGGAACAAGATCACGATCCCAAATCCCAATCTTGCGAATGGGGGCGTTTGGGCACCGACATCACCGAGACGATCCTCGCGCGCCTTCCTCTCCGCGACATTCTTCGATCTCGGGCAGTTTGCAAGCAGTGGAACGCGATCGTCAAGCAGGAATCCTTCGCGTTCCGTGTTTCTCGGACAAAGAAGCCGTGGTTCTTTCTGCACGGGCAAAGCAACGTGTTTCTGAAGAACAACCAGGCATTTGGGTTTGATCCCGAATCGATGGAGTGGATCCGCCTCCCCACGACGCTCTTTCCTCGGCCACGACCGGAATATTTCTTCGTCGGCGCCGGAGGGTTCTTCTTCATCACGACGTGCTCGTCTCCGTCGCGGTTTCAGTACACCCCTCTTCTTCGCAATTCGTGGCAGGAAGCTGCTCCTCTTCGCTTCTCGAGATCAAATCCTTTGGTGGGTGTCTTCGGATCGGGGGAATCCTTGCGGTTCATCGTCGTTGGCGGCGCCCGATTCATCGGGGGATTGGTCGATATTGAAGAGAGATCGGCCGTCGAGATCTACGATTGCCGGTCGGACTCGTGGGAGCTCTGCCCACAGCTTCCCCCCAATTTCCGGCCGGGGAATTCTTCGCAGTGGCTGTCTTCTACTGTTTTGAACGGAAAATTCTTTGTTTACGAGGTCTGTAGAGGATTTCTATCGGCTTTCGATCTCAATCGACGACTCTGGAGCCGAGTTCGCACCCTGAAACCCCCAGGCGTGCTCTTCTCTTTCTTGATTTCTTGCCACAACATTCTGATTCTCGCTGGCCTCTGCAACAATGGCGACGGGCCGTTGTTTAAGCTATGGCGCATCAATGAGGAACCAATGACATTCGACGAACTTGCCGTCATGCCTCGGGATCTGTTGAATTGCTTGTTTGAGATTGATGAGGATGATAAACTCGCGAGTTTGAAGTGTGTGGGGTTGGGGGGAATTGTGTACATATTCAATGAGGAGCACAGCCGAGTTTACCCGGCGTGCGCGTGCGAGATCTCTCTGGGATTACAGTGTACGTGGTGGCGGGTGCCGGAATTGCCGCCGCCGGTGAACAGGTTCCATAAGGTGAACAGCTTCTGCTCCAAAGTGTCCTTGAATGGGATCCTGGGGCACAGACCAAGGAGCTGGGCGGTGTGAAAGGCAATGGTTTTCTCTTTCCCTCTTTTATCCTAATAACAAACAACAACAACAACAACTAAGCCTTTTTCCCATACTAGACGGGGTCCCTCTTTTATCCTAATATGTGTTGTAAATAAGAAACCGGTATAATCTGTATGTGTCTCATATTGCTCCTTCGCTAAGGACATCTGTGCATTTCTCTTGTTACCTAATGACTTATTGTGATCTCCTTTGCAAATTCTTAAGGGTCTTCTCTTGTGTTGCTTGCATCCAGTTTTATGCATACAGCTCCTTATTGTTAGAAATTACGATACGGTATACTACACTATACTACTTAGGTGTATTGGCATGTATCGGTGCGATACGCCTTTGGCTTATAAAAATATGAAGGTTTGTAATGTGATTTTTTTGTACTTTTTGCTTAAGTTCTGTTCTTTGGTCAATGATTAATCCTATCTCGTTCCCTTTAGCAAGAGAAACTCCTTATCTTTTAAGGGCGATGTCCTAATAACAACAACTTTTCAAAATTCTCATGAACGAGGAAGGCATTTAACTTAAGCAACTTATCAATTATCATCACGTCCAGTTTTGGTAGGTTTCCAAAATTCTCAGCGACGAGAAAAGCAATTAATTTAAGCAACTTACCATCACATCCAGTTTACCCACAAGAATAAGCACTCTCCAAAGTTTTAAGAATGAAAATACAATTTTCTTCAATAACTTACTAATTATCACCATATTAAGCATTATTCAATAACTTACTAATTATAACTACATCAAGCATTAGTATCACGAATTTAGGAAACTAATCTAACTTAGAATAATTTTTATTTTTACTTATTTTTTTAAAAAATGTTTTAGAAAAAAACTTTAAAAGTTTACGATACGAATATGAGATACCGGTATAGAGAAAAATGATACACGATACGGTACAAACAACATTGCTTGCATCTTCCTTCATTCAATTTTTCTGTTCCGTCTCGTAGACCCTAAGGAGGTGATAGATGAAAGTGCCCTTGTGACACAGCATTCACAGTCAATCTTCTTATGTTTGTAAGGAAAAGTTGGGATTTGCAATCACAATGGTGTGGCAGATTCCTTTGAATGCTCTGTTGTTTTTTATTTGAGTGCATCTATGATTTTTGAAGATTGTGAAGGTTGCTCGTGAAGCATGTGCGTGACGAACAATTACAGCAAAATGGGAGCCAGGAATTGGACCTATGGATGAGATTGGAGCCTCAACTTTCTCTAGATTGGTTTAACATGTGATTCTGTTGTTAACTCCGGTCATCTTTGGAAATCTTGAAACTGCAGAGTGAAAGCAATACACCAAACTGCATTTACTGTGGCACACTGTGGAAGGTAATTCATCCTAGACAGGTGAGCTATTATTCTTGTGCTTTATTTGATCTTCGGAAGCAAAGCTGATGCTGTTTTTAAGCTGCTTATAGTGCTGGTAAGGCTACTAAATGATGCCAGTGAGTTCGCTTTTAGCTTGAATGTGTTCAGATGCTTTCATTTTTGTTAATTCTAAGCACCATATGCTCCAATATACCAACATACCTGCCACATCAAGAAAATATATCTAACATGACAGAATGTCACATAGCTGAAGTAAATTTATAGGCAAATAAGAAGATAATGAGAAAAACAGCGCCACAATCTTCCATTCTTGTATGACAATGTAGGCCTCACGGTTTTGCTCCTTTGAAATCTAATCAAATCGTGAAAGAATCGGTTGCATTAGGTAGCAAACAAGCAGTGCAAAGCTTCAACAAAACTTTTACCAACTAGAATCACGTTTGTACTAAAAGAAAAAGTGGCTCCTAATATCTTTTATACGTGGAATAAGTCAGTACATGGACATTAGGTGTAAATTTGTGGCAATGGTAGCAAACAAACAGTGGCACTTGTGCTTTGTACAGGAGCTGGGTTTTGAGTGTGGTCAAGCATCTCCAGAAACCAAAAGCCAACTCATGGATTTAAACATGGTGTAGTTATCCTTGTTAATTGTCATCTGTGAAAATGAAGTTAAATAGTCGAAAGCTGTCAGTAAGAAAAATATATTTAGAGAATTTTAGGTGCCCAAACATGTAGATAGTACCGAAAAGTAAAATATCTCTCTCTCTCTATCTCACACACACACCACACACTCATACACCCACTTTTGGGTATGGTTGTCAACCAGTGGCAGATGTAGATTCTTTTTCCTCTTCTCCTTCGTATGCAATTGGGTTGCATATATATTGGAATGATTTTCTGTACTAGGTTTTCTCATAACATGATCTTATTTGCTCATCGATAGGATTTGTATCACTAGATTGATATATACTTAAGAAGCAATAAAGTTGTGATTGACTTTTCCTTATCAGCTCAATGTATATTGGTGGAATCTAAGTGCCCAAAATCTGATTGATTGTTGGTTGGATGTCTTCAACACAATTCAGATGACTCTTTGTAGTGTTGTGTACTGAAACCCATTTCCACCACCATGTTCTCTTATAACAAGATATGATTTGATTGATTGTATCAATTTTATCATAGACATTGGTATAAATTTTTAAGTATTTAGAGCTTCGCCATTTAGCTCAATGTCTGTAATCGGAGACTTAAATGCCCGAATCTGATTGATTATTACTTGGGTGGGTTCAAGAGTTTAGATGGCTGGACCTCTTACTCGGAACCGGAAATGTCTAGATGCATGGGGTTCAAACTGTTGGTTCTGGTTTGGCCGAACGTTCAAGTTATAACCGAACTCACTGTCTTTTCGAGACAGTTTCAGTTTAAATTCGGAACCACTCGAAACCAATAAATTTTTTTAATTTAAAAAATACTGAAAACCGCTGGTTCTGGTTTTATAAAAAGGTAAAACTGACGAACCGGGTAATCCCCAGTTTTGAGGGTGATTCCGATCCGAGGTTCAGCCGGTTCCTCACCCGACTCGGTTCTGACTGAAACAGCCGGGTAGATTATGAATCGGCTTAGGCATGCACATATTTTATGGCATGTTTGTTTCACTTTTTCATTTTTTAAATGGACACTTTGCTCATGGAGAGGAAATATTTGGTGCTGTTTGTTTCACAAACATGGAAAACTGAGCGACGCACATAATTGCATGCGGTACTTTCTAAGATCAAATGAGAAACCAACACGAACACGAAGCCAACCCGATAAGAAGAGAGTTTCACACACACACACGCAGAGATTACAACATACACACGTCCCAATTAAATACAAGGGAGAAAAGGAAGAAGGAAAACAGGTTGGTCCTAGTTCATGTTCCCTCAGCATGTGAATGAGATGCTCATTGTTTCGTATTAAGACGAACATTACGCGTCCGGTCTATACTACATTCGTATCCGTGTTTGCTATTTGAGTCTCCCATTGTTGAAGCTCTAGCATTAAAACAATAGCTTGAACATTTTAATACAGGAGATGCTTGCCGCTGATGATCGGGCTTCTCATTTGGATGGATCTCTCAAGAGATTCATGAGGCAGATTAGGCATATTAAGGAACAACATGACCAGAAATTGCAGGAATTGTTCATAAGCAAATCCGAACAATGGAGGACAGTTAAATTTGAATATGAAACAAAAATGTTAAATTAGAAGAAGAGCTTCTGAGAGCTTCAGCTGAAAAGTATGCACCTTGCTAGATTATTGAAACAGTGTTCTACAACGAATCCGAAAGAACAATAGTGTAGGGGTGTGGGTGTGTTGGGTCGGCAGGTGAGGGGTGGGGTTGTTGCAGAAGAGAATGACTCTCTCTCTCTCTTAAAACCCAGCTAGCATATCACTTAATTGCTCTGAATTAATGCAGATCAAGTTGATAACATCCACGGCATAACGCGCCCATTTGCTTTATTTGATCACAAGTATACAAAGCCTTTAGTCAGTGAAGACAGATCAGTGCCTGAATTCACAGAAAGAAATGTAACAGATTATGCCATCAGCCTCCAGAAAGCCGAATGATGCCAGACAGAAGACACTGGAGAGACCTTATGTCTCTCTCTCTCTTAAAACCCAGCTAGCATATCACTTAATTGCTCTGAATTAATGCAGATCAAGTTGATAACATCCACGGCATAACGCGCCCATTTGCTTTATTTGATCACAAGTATACAAAGCCTTTAGTCAGTGAAGACAGATCAGTGCCTGAATTCACAGAAAGAAATGTAACAGATTATGCCATCAGCCTCCAGAAAGCCGAATGATGCCAGACAGAAGACACTGGAGAGACCTTATGCCCTTGGAGCTTGCCGCCATCTCATTTCTCGCACCCTCTACAAACCTTTACCGCAGTAAAAACAGCTCACAGAAGCAGCTCTCTCCCCCCTCCTCCAGCTCACAGAAGCAGCTCTCTCCCCCCTCCTCCAGCTCTCATAAGCAGAACGCAGACACGTAGAGATATACACTCTTTCATGCGATCCCTTACGTAGTCATCTGTCCGAAGGCACTGGTGCGTGGTGACTTCTTAGAACCCTGCCAATATAAAACTAATGTTGCTAATCATATCAATTCCCAGAATTTGGAGCACTCGCCGAAAACACACTGTAGCCAACTTTTCGGCGTCAACACCAAGAAAACTTCATCATCGATAACAGCGGCATGAAAAGATTTCTGTTTTGCAGATACCAACAACATTGGACGCCATGGAGAACTTAGAGAGCAAGCAATCGAATAAAACCATCAGCAGGTGATCAAGGAAAGGGTGCATGAAAGGCAAAGGAGGGCCTGAAAATGCACTGTGCCATTACAGGGATGTGAGGCAGAAAACGTGGGGGAAATGGGTGGCTGAGATACGTGAGCCTAGCAAAGGCACATGGCTCTGGCTCGGCTCCTTTGACACCTCACGCCAGGATGCTCTGGCCTATGATGCCGCCGCCCGCAAGCTCTATGGTTCATCTGCAGTATTGAACTTGCCTGATGAACAACAACCAGAAGTTGCTCACTATCTTCTTCCTTCCTCATGTTCTTCTTCGACAGCGCCGCGGCCGTGCCTGAAGCAGGTACGAAATTCGGATAGTTTGAGAAGTTATGAAGGCACTACAAAGGGTTCAGAGACCACCATGATAGCAACCAATAAATACAAGCTGCAGTTCAGTGGCTAGCTGTCTTGAGCTTGGGAATGAAGTTTTCAGAGGTGATGCAGACGGAAATCAAAGGCTGTGGTTCGGCGATGATCCGGTTGGGTTTTCATTGGAGGATCAGGTGGATGATGGTCTGTCTTCATGCCTTGAGAGTTTGCCTGTCGAGGAAGACAACCGGCTGCCATATTTTGAATGGAGGAGTGTGGAAGAGCTGCTGAGCTTCGATCCAATGCAATTGACTTGGTGCACTTAAGCTCAATCCTTTCTACAAAGAAGGTTGTGGTTTGCATTAAGGTAATCAGTCACATTTCAAAATGTGTGTGTGAGAGAGAGAGCTAAAAGTACTATGTCGGCTGAAAGCCTGAGATACTCGCTTCTTATTTTTCACGCGCAGACACAAAAAGAAGACATTGAAAGTATGAGTCGAACAATTTTTCTATAAATATGAGGTGAACATTTTTATGTAAATCCAAGTCCAATGTGTGTGCGTGCGTGTGTGTTATGAAAGTCCAAGTTCAATGTGTGTGTTTGAGAGAGACGCTAAATCACAATTATACCTCTTTAGGGTGTTTTATTACGAGAGACGAAACTCGAATTACAATTCTAAGTTTGTTTCCCTCATAATATGCTGGCGAGAAAGGAAAAGCTCTACTTGTTTTTTTTAATATTGTTTTTCTTTTATTCGATTATGAGACGGCCATTGCAGTCATTGAAACCTGTTCTGGGCTTAGTAATCAAACACTCCTCTTTAGTCAGAAAATAACCAAATTTAGAACGAAAGAATCGGTCTTTGCGTCAAACTTTATAAGATCCCAATCACCACCGGAAACACTTATTGCGATACTCAGAAACACTTGATTATCACGATACACAGTGAATTAAGAGGCATCCACCTCAAGTAAACTCCAATCATGGCCGGTTTGGAATCGCTTCAACCGGACACGAAACTGAAGATCACTCGGTTCTGTTCTGATTTCATGAAACTGATACTGATATTCAATTGGCATGTTTGAATTTTCTGTTTTTTATTTTTCTAAAATTTTATTTTAAAAAAAAATTGTTTTCAAACAATTAAGTTCTCAAATTAGAACCAAAACCTAAGAGAAATCTTAATTCAGTTTTAGCTGAAACCGCCATGTCTACTTCAAATGAACCTACCCAAAGCATGGCAGGTAGGTTTCGTTGCTGTTGATGGAGAGTTTGACTCTCAAAGGGTGCATGTGTGACTGTGTGTTTTAGGCTTCGGCGGCTTCCTCTTGTAATTAAAAAAAAGAACCAGACAACCTTGCCTTAACTACAGTAGAAAGTTGTAAAACAAAAATTTGTTTTTTTATTACATAAAATAAGAGGCAATATTATGGTTATGTTATCATCTCTTTAATCTCAATTAAATGAATCTTTCATTTTAAAGCTGGAGGATGAGCATCTGAACTCCAGGCCTCAATTGAGCAGAGAAATTATTTTCTTTCTTTTTTTTAGGATTTGATAGCCAAGCTGGGTAGGGATGGCAACGGGAAGGGTTTTCACTCCACCCGCACTTCCTAGGATTCACTTTCTACACCCGGCCTCACGGGTCTTGGGGGATCAAACTTGCACCTGCCCTTCACATTTTTTTACAACCTGATCCCGCCCGGTCCCATCCCATCCCAGAATAAGAAAACCCACTTTATATTGGGAAGAAATGTGGAATGCCATAAAATTTGTCTCTGCCTTTGTTTTGACTTTATATTATTTTTCTTTTCTTTTTTCATCTTGTTTTTAAAATATTTTTAAAAATATATTTAATATTATATATTCTTCATAAAATATAACTTTTTAATGTTAGTTTACATTAATAAACTAAAAGTTATTATGCATATGTAGTTATATTTATATGAAAAATATATACATATTATGTAAACTATTTATAAATAAATAAATATATACAAATATAGCGGGATGAGACGGGTATACCTTGAACTTGATCCCATCCCACCCCACAGTGGAATAGTTTTTTTTACTTGAAAATTCGTCCCACGAGGGGTGGGTACCCGTGGGGCGGGTAGAAATTGTCATTCCTAAAACTGAAGTTAGGGAGACACCAGCCCGATGGCGGATTTAGGAATTCCTGTACACCGGTGGGGCAAACAGACCCAAGAGCAGTTTAGGGTGGGGGTGAAGTATATTTCAAGCTCACAATAACATATGTAAGACACAGTTTTTCTTAAAATTTTGGGTGGGCAGCCGCCGCCCCCACCTTCTCTCAGTGTAGATCCGCCACTGCCCCTATCAGATATAAACATCCACGCGTATCGATCTCAGGACCTTCACCTTGATTTTTTTTTAAGTTAACCCGCTAGCCAGCAGGTGAGACGAAGCTCTTCATGCCGGATGCCGATTATGCCACCTGAAATTTGGCCTGTTTATGTTTTGATTAATGTAGAGAGTTTGTGTGACGGGTTTTGAAGTCGCCTTTTGTTGGGTCTTCGGGTTTGGCACATTTTTGATGTTACACACTAACACACTGATAATGATGGGCGGGCCACTTTTAATGGGCTATGCCCGGTCTTGGGCCCGCCGGCCCATTGACGGATTGGACCGTTCAGCCTGCTTCTCACTCGTACATACCAATGTGGGGTGCCCGGATATATCTCATAACCAGATCAAACAGTATATGACACGACTGATAACTGATAACCCGAAATGAACACAACATCGGAAAAAGCTAATCTATCTCTAGTAACACCACATAATTGAGCCATACTTGTTTTGACATGAACATGACCCGAGAAATCTGTATCTCCGTCTACCAAAGGAGCAGTAAATATTTTATAAGAAGTTTCAATAATTGAATAGCTTCATTAATGTAAAGATGTTTAGGTCAAATTATGTCATAAAAAACTTTATCCATTACTACTCTTTCTCTGCATATTTCAATGTTCACAAAGGGCGTGGAATCCGTGACCGGTCAGTCGCGAGTTGGAACTAAAGAAAGCGCGACTCTACCAACCACGCACGTTTTCCCATGGGATGGGTGCCACCTCTCTCTCTTGCCCGCACCGCTTCTAACGTGGCTTCAGTCTCTCCAACGGTTCTACCTACCCCATATCCAAATCCAGGCAACTTACACCATCGAGGGTTTTGGGTAGATATGTCCGGTTCCAAGTAAGTCAAAACTCACAGTTCAGAACTGCTAGCTCCAATTTTCATAGAATTAGGAACCGAACCGGACACGATCAGCTTCAATTCTGATTCGCAACTGTCGGACCTGGCTCTGGTTTCAGTTTGGGTCTTAATTCTCTTGAAACATAAAAAAACACTAAAAGTTTTGAAATTAAAAAAAAATTTGGAAAACTGCCAGTTCCACTTCCATAGAAGGTACAAGTGACGGGTAATACTTAGTTTTGAGTTTGATTTGATCTGTTCCAGTTTTAGCTGGTTCTTGACTCGGTTCACTTTTGATTGAAGCCATCAGTCTGATTTCAAACAGGTCATGTCTAGTTTCGGGTGTACAAGCATATTACTTACCACGTGGGCATGCCCCAGATCCGAATCCATGACCCATTTCCAGATATCAAGGTACAAGGGCTTGAGCCTCTCCAAGTATGCTGCTACCTACCACGGGGCACGGATCCATGACCCATATCCTAACTTCCAGGCAATTATGTCGGTCATGCCAAGCAGCTAGGGTGGATGATCCCCAATGGATTGGATCCTCGATCCAGTTCCCTATTAAGAACAAGTGACCCGTTTTCCTTGGACCAAGTTAAGAGTAGAAGCAGTCCCAATTTCATCAGTTATAATCAAGGAAGCCCTTAATGTTTGGGTTATTGCATTCAACCGCTCGGGTCGCTTTCTTTGCATTTCAAAAACCGACCGACATCTTCATCCTTTTAAGAAGCAACTCAAGTTATGCAACCTTAAGTAATTTGGTCATACAAGCTAAACCCACACAAATCGGCTTATCCACATTAATACAAGCAAAGCTGTTAGAACTCGAAAAATAAACTCAAATGTGCACAAAATGCATCAATATAGACTCGTTAGCATAAATATCTCGGTCTAAAGTATCGTTCTTGATTAATTTGAAAAGTCATCAAGGAGGTTGAGTTTAACTCGAAAATGTTGTTAGAATTTGAAAAATATGTGTCATAAAGCAATATGATCCTTTAGTATACAAAATACACAAGATGATTATGATAAAAATGAAGATATTGTACTAGAAGGAAATACTGTATTCACAATGAGGTTTTGACGAATAAAATAGAAGATAATACGAGAGACACATACTTTGAGGTGATTTGAATATTTGGAGAGAATGTTACATAAATCCTTAATGGTGGAAAATTACATGATAAACATTTTAAAAGAGGTAAATGATGGCTTTAAAGATGTTGAAAGATGAACAATATTATATAATCTTGCTTTATTAGAGATAACCATTAATATGACATGAGATATAGCTGAGCGAAGACCAAGAAAAACATGAAGCCAAACCCTACCTAGTGCACCATTTTGGGTAATTGGGTTTGATTGCTTTACTAAATAATCAATCAATGATGTATGCTTAACATCACCATGCCTTTAGCATTCAAATTATAAAAAGCAAGCGGTAAAATGCAATACTTACTAGAATATTATGTGAGGCTTTTAGCATACAAGTAAAACAGGGGGCAGCTTTTTGTAAAATTGTTGAGGCAGTGGGGCTTTGAAGTTTGACTGTAAATCACCCAGTGGCAAGACAGGCTCTCAGGGTTCGGACCCTGCAATTAAGTCATTAAGTTGGGTGGGCACGTGAAAGCCCATCTACCACGCCCACTCTGCTTCTTTTATAAATAACCATCCTCTCCTAAAAGTATGCAGCTCACCCATCAGCCCTCTACTAGCAGTACTGCGCTGCTTAATTGAGTTCAAATTGGAGTACTTTGCTACCCAATATCTTTGTTTGTAAGCTTAATTTGAGAGAAGAAGAAAAGATGGTGAGTGTATCTGAGATCCGCAAGGCTCAAAGGGCAGAAGGCCCTGCTACCATCCTGGCCATTGGCACTGCAACTCCACCAAACTGTGTGGAACAGCACCTATCCTGATTACTACTTCAGGAATCACAAACAGCGAGCACAAGACCGAGCTCAAAGAGAAATTTCAGCGCATGTAAGCAATCTTTTTATCTCTCGATTTTAATATAATCCTCTAGTGTTTTTTTTCTTTTTTCTATTTTTTTTTCTGTTCAACAAAGCAGATTTTTTGTATGTGGGATGAACTAGTAAATTTTATTTTTTTTTTTTTTTATAAGATCTCGATATTTACAAGAAATATCTAAATAAATTACCATATATATGTGGAATTGGTTATGGTTATATATTAACTTGGATCATAAGGGAATAAAATCCAGTACGATGCAAATATTAAAAAGAATTATGATTATGATTGGCTGCAACCAAGGCCATAAAAGAATGGGGACAGCCAAAATCCAAGATCACCCACTTAATATTTTGCACCACTAGTGGTGTGGACATGCCTGGTGCTGACTACCAACTCACCAAACTCTAGGCCTTCGCCCATATGTGAAGCGTTACATGATGTACCAACAAGGGTGCTTTGCAGGTGGCACGGTGCTTCGTTTGGCCAAAGACTTGGCTGAAAACAACAAAGGTGCACGTGTGCTAGTTGTTTGCTCAGAGATCACTGCTGTCACATTCCGTGGCCCTAGTGACACCCACCTAGATAGTCTTGTGGGTCAAGCATTTTTGGTGATGGAGCAGCTGCACTCATTGTTGGTTCTGACCCAGTGCCAGAGATCGAGAAGCCTTTGTTTGAACTGGTTTGGACTGCACAGACAATCCTTCCAGACAGTGAAGGTGCTATTGATGGACACCTTCGTGAAGTTGGGCTAACATTTCATCTCCTTAAAGATGTTCCTGGGCTCATTTCAAAGAACATTGAGAAAGCCTTGGTTGAAGCCTTCCAACCATTGGGAATCTCTGATTACAACTCAATCTTCTGGATTGCACACCCTGGTGGACCAGCAATTCTAGACCAAGTTGAACTTAAGTTGGGGTTGAAGCCTGAGAAGATGAGGGCCACTAGACATGTGCTTAGTGAATATGGTAACATGTCAAGTGCAGTGAAGGGCTTGAATGGGGTGTGCTGTTCGGCTTTGGACCTGGACTCACTATTGAAACTGTTGTTCTCCATAGTGTGGCTGTATGAAGACCCCCTCCCTCCCCCAAAAAAAAGTGTGGCTATATAAGATGCCCAATTTTTTATTTTATTTTTAATATTATTATGTTTCACTTTTTAAACTCGTCATGAGTTTGTTTATGTACGTTCATGTTAAAATAATAATATATGGCTAATAATGCAGCCTTATAGCCTAATGAGTAAATGACATTCATGTTAGTTGAAAAATATATCCTTTATAACTAAAGAGAAAAAAATTATTTGTCAACATATAAATGATGATTAATATATTTATAACTTGTTTATTTGTTTTTTATTAAAAGAAAAGTTATGTAGCACGTGCTTCTAACTTTTGATAATTGTATGTCATTTTAAAATAAATTATTAATAAATGTATGTTAAAACATTATTATAATGTTAAGACAATACAAAAGAAAAATATAACATATAAATAATTCTTTATTTTCTCATCTATTTATTACATTCTAATAGCTTTAGGAGGTAATATTCTGATTCTTTATTTTCTCATCTATTTATTACATTCTAATAGCTTTGGGTAAATATTACAGTTCAACAGTAATGTTTTATTATAATGCAACATACATCATATATTGTGCATTATAGATTACAGATACAAATCTATTAAAAAATACACTCAAATATAAGTTTTTTCTTTTGCTTAGACTCGGATTTCACTCCATATCTTTAAAGTTAAATCGAGTTTAATATTTACAAGTTGCACAGTAAAATCGTGACGTCTGATTAGGTGTAATATCAAGTGTTCTAATTTTTTATATTAATGGTAGGGGTGTAAGTGGGTGGTTTAATTTGATTTTTAAGAGAAAATAAATTGAGTAATCAAAATCAATTGGTTTAGTTTGGTTCGATTTTTGTATTTTTGATAAGCCAAAATCCGGTAAAACCGAGCCAGAGAACATCATGGATTGGTTTGATTCGGGTGATCGGGTTAGTATTTTTAATACAAAAACTAATTAAATAACTAATTAAATAATTGAAACATAGAAAAAATACGTAATAAATTATTTATGAAAAATGTGTTTCATAAAGAGGGAATATGAAAAATTTTAGACATGGTGTCAATTTTGAATAATACAAATTATTCGTATTTGAATGTGTATTAAAAGATTAATAAGAGGGAATAAAGAAACGTATTAATATTTGTATTAAGAAATTATATTTGAATAAGTTAAAAAATTAATAGAGATTGAGTTGTATCTCTTCTTATTGATTAAGAGAAAGTTATGAAATTTCTATTTTTAGATGTATATATGTAACAAATTAAAACCCTAAGACGTGAGTGGGTAATAGAACGATTAGTTAAAAGCTTTGGATATCAGCTGGCCTGCTTGAATCAAAGTCTCGACGCCTTATTATGATAATATTTTAATCAAAAGAGAATGTTGTTGAGTTTAATCATGATGTCTGATAGGAATTTATTTATTATTTTGCGAGGGTAATCCGATCTTGTAAAGTAACGTCAAATATCATCTGGAGTCTCAATGAGTTATTTCATTTCGATTTAAATGCTTCTCTACCTTACCATCCGTCTTGAGAACAATCTTTAAATGGCTTTACTTAATGTGTTTCATTTTAAAAATGGAGTTAGAAATTAATTGTTTTTAAAGTCAATCTTTATAGGCGTTTAAAGTCGATTCATTATTTTAATGACTTAGAGTTTAGATGATGTTGTTCTTTATTCTTTTCGACTTTTCATTAACTTTATGTATAGTAGCAAGCAAATTATCGAGCGTAGTATTAGTGTTACTGGCGTATGTGGTATGATGATGTAATGTCGACATACGCCTATTGTGGCCATGAGGCTCGTATGCAAAAAATAAACAAAGTTTTTATTACCTACTAAATGGATAAACTTGAGAAATAATTTAGAAAACTCATATGAATGGTTCGCTTCTAAATCATTATAAGAGAGGTTAGTGAATGACGTGTAGATTTTGAAGTTTGATAGGAATGGATCTAGAGAGTTGGTTGAAGAAAAGATCAAAGTTTTGAAGACTCTCAGCCTTTAAAGAGATTTTTGGAATAGCACTTTGATATATTCAATGGAAAGCTGCGATCTTAGGTGAGCGAAAATCGAAGCGAGAGGAGTTTTTTGGTTAATATGAGCATATTAATCGATATGATCTTTTGCATTTGTGGAAGTTTCTAGCACCTTACATGTTGAACAAAAATGACGTTTTAGGTTAGAAAGCGAAAAAGTATTAAAAAAAAAAAATAAGTAGTAGTCAAAAAAATGTTATAGCATAAATATTTTTTAAAATAAAATATATAAATATATAGTTTGGTTTGGTTCGGTTTGGGGCGGGCTCGTCGAAACGCATCCTCGATCAATAATGGAACTGTGAATGCACCGAGTTGGGGGTCCGCTCCACCCGAAATTTGAAACTCAAGTAGAAAAGCTATAACCCACGGTTGAATTCATGGACGACTACATAGTTCTCCCGTCCACAAAAGGTCGCGTGGGCCATTCATCCCTTTGGAAAAGAAATCACAGACCCGCCGAGCCGCCACTGTAGATCAAGAAAAAAAAAGTTCCTTATTTTCAACAATCCACCACTACGTCCATTTTATGAGGAACTGATTGATAGTATTAATACCGTCGTGCATACACACACACAAAGAGAGAGAGAGAGAGAGAGAGAGAGAGAGAGAGAGAGAGAGAGAGAGAGAGAGAGAGAGAGAGAGTTGAAGGGCTTTCAGCATTCTAAGCACATCTTTCTGGTCAGCCTTCCAGACGAACACTTGATGCTATGAGTTTGAGGACCCCAAATGGATTCACTAGTTTTATTGGATCCAAATTTGGATCTGGATCCCATACAGTATTTGGTAATTATGTAAAGTATAGTGATGTGTGAATCAATTCGACCCAAGTCCGAAATTGGGAGTATTTTCCTTTTGCAAATGAATAATTCAAGTTTAGAACCTCAAATGAATAATTAAATATGAGGTAACTATACGCAAATTACATTAGGCCCTTAAATATAAGTTCCTGGTCGGTGGCGGATCTACAATGAGACAGGCGGGGCAGCCAACCCCACAAAAAATCAGAAGAATCAAGGGAATAGTTATAGCCCATGACCGAATCCGTAGGTCATGATATATAGCCACCCCACCTTAAAAAAATTCATGAGCTATTCCAAGTTTTCGATGTACAAGAGGAAGGTTCAAGCGTAAAGGATAAGCAAAGTACGTAGACGTGGCTTGTCCCAACATACACATGACCTTATGGTGTATTAGATAAAGGTTCCAAACAAACTTAACCTTAACTTTGAGTGTTGGCAGTTCTAAGTTCTGTTGTGAATCAAACATAAAATCAATCATTGGCACGAAACTATAGTTTCAAGAGTCCAATTTGAATAAAAAACTTTAGCACTAGAAAGGAGATACGCTACCAGAACTAAACTCAATACTTGACACCGAAACTCAAGTACCTTCGAAAAACCAAGCCTCATTATCACTCACGAATAACAAACAACAACAACAACAACAACTAAGCCTTTTACCATACTAGACGGAGTCGGCTACATAGATTCTTTGTTTCCACGTAGCCTTATCATGTGCCATATTAGCAATTAACTCACTATAAACTAGATCATTTTTTATTATTTCTTTCCAACACTTTTGTGATTGTTCTCTACCTCTTTTAATACTTTCAAAATCTAGCTTTTCGTAACATCTTACGGGTTCTTCTTTTGATCTTTTTCTACATGTCCAAACCATGTTAAACTATATTCTCTCATTTTATCCTCTATTAGTGTCACTCCTAATTTATTTCTAATAACCTCAATATGTGTACAGTCTTTTCTTCTATGACCACTCATCCATCTCAACATCTTTATTTCTATTACATACATATTTTATACATGTTGATGATTAACTGCCCAATACACAGAACCATAAAACATGGCAGGTCTAATTACTGTTTTATAATATTTATCTTTTAACTTTAATGATATCTTCTTATCACGAAGAATACCATGAATGAAAGACAACCACCCATCCTGGTACACACCTCGTTATGGCTTTGCCTGTTTTGAGTCCGATTCCATCTTTATACTAGGCTTCCTTCAGTTTCGGTTCGGATATGGTTTCATTTGATAGGAGTCTTTAGTTTTTCTTTGTTATAAAAATTAAATTTTCCTTTTTTTTTCTTTGGATAAAGATACATTCAAATAATAATCATAACAAAGAAACGAGCATCAACAACAACTAGATGTACATTTTATTTTGTTTATCTACAAAAGACTGGAAATGGGAGGATGGTTGAAGATGGGCATTTCTTTGTCATCACTGCTCTTCCTCCTTGGCTTGGCCTCGCCCAACATAGTGACCACATCTCTCATGGAAGGCCTGTCTTTTGGTTGTTTAGTAGTGCACAACAGAGCAATCCTAAGAACTAAAAGCATCTCTTCTTGGACGTGGGCGCATCGGCCGCCCACATTCGGGTCGAGAGCCTGCTCTATCCCAACCTTGCTCCGCACCATTCTTACTATCCACTCAACTATGTCTACACTCTCGCCGAACTCAGGCGAGAGCGGCTTCTTCCCCGTTATGAGCTCCATTAACACAACTCCGAAGCTGTATATGTCGATCCTCTGGTCCACCTTTGATGTGTATCCACATTCTGCAATCAAAGCATAGTTGATCAGTTAGCCTTTCAATTCATATTGCATATAAGTTACACTCAGCCCACATAGATGAGAAGCAAAATGGAACTTAGCTGCTATTCTTATATGGGACAAGATACAAGGTCTTGACACGAAATGACCTGAAAAGTCTGGTGCCATTGCGGCTGGTGGGAAGTTCGTCTCGAAGATGGTGGATGTGTGTCTTGGGTTTCGAACTCTTTTTTTTTTAAGAAAATGAAAAAAAGAAAAAGAAAATGAAAAGAGTTGAGCTCACCTGGAGCAATGTAGCCGCAGGACCCGGCCACTTTGGATATGGTTTGGTACTTTCTCTCCATTAACTTGGCTAGCCCAAAGTCCGCAATCTTCGCCTCTAGGTTCGAGTCAAGCAGTATGTTGTTGGACTTAATATCTCTGTGGATCACCGGCGGGAAGCAGTCATGGTGGAGGTAGCACAGCCCCTGCGCCACCCCGACCGCCACGTTATACCTCGAAACCCAGTCGGACAGCAGATCGGCTCCGCCATGCAACGCCTCCCCTAAGCTCCCGTTCGGCATGTACTCATAGATGAGCATGGTATTCACGTGGTTGTGAAGATAACCCAACAGCCTCAGCACGTTCCGGTGGCGCAGCCTCCCCAGAAGGCTCACTTCTCCAATTAACTCTCCGCCGTTGTTGTCGATTTCGTCGTTGGACGTCTGCATTCTCCACAGTTTCTTGATTGCGACGACCGACCGGGTTCGTGGGATTTCCGCCCGGTAGACGATTCCGGTGGCACCCATTCCGATCACGTTGGATTCTTTGATGCACGCTACTACCTCGCTGCTGGTGAAATTCAGCCTCTGGAACGCCGTCAGCCGCCATGGCCACTCGCCGGTGCTATTGGTCCGGTTGAAGAACATGAGGAGCGGGCCGCATTTGCTGTCGAGGTGTCGACGGTACGCCCACCGGCCTGCGGCAATGGCGAGCCCAACGGTCGCCACAGCGCAGATTCCGATTAGCCAGCCGAGAAGGACGTTGCGGACGTGCTGCCGTTGGGCGGCGGAGCGGAAGGAGGCGATGGACCCGGTGCAAGGAGGGAGGACGCTGCCGCACAGGCCGGCATTGCCGGAGAGGTCACCAGGGTTCAAAGTTCGAAGTATGCCGTTTGTGGGCACCGGGCCCGAGAGCCGGTTGTGGGAGACGTTAAAAAACTCCAATGCAGGCGAATCGCCGAAGTTTTCTGAGATCTGGCCGGCAAGGAGATTGCTAGACAGGTCCAACACCGCCAACGCGGGCATTGTGGCCAATGCCGGAGGTATCTCGCCGGTGAGCCGGTTGTTCATCAGATTGAGGGTCACCAACTTCTCGCAGGAGCAGAGGCTTGCCGGAATTCCACCGGTGAGGCGGTTGTTCGACAAATCGAGCACCGCGAGAGACGGAGAATCTTGAAACCGATGAGGGATCGCCCCGGTGAGGTTGTTGTTGGATGCTAGGAAGCTCTGAAGGCTAGGAATGGAGAATATGTTTGAGGGTATTGGAGATTGAAGCATGTTGCTTGAGATATCAAGGAACGAGAGAGAAGATGAAGAAGAGAGATCGCTTGGTATCTGGCCGGAGAGACTATTGTTGGCCACTTCTAATCTTTGAAGCCCAGGGAGTGAACCAAAGCCAGTAGGAATCCCACCCACTAGTCGATTGTTTTGAATTCTAACTCTCACTAGTGAAGCACACCTGGAGAGACTCCCCGGGATGGTGCCGGAGAAGCCATTGTCGAAAAGAATAAGTTTGGTGAGCTGCCCCCCATTGCACAAATCAGGTGGGATCTCGCCCGAGAATGAGTTTGTTGAGACATCGAGCCACTGGAGGGCCGAATTCCGGCCGAGATCTTGCGGCAATGGCCCTGTGAACGAGTTGTTCCAGAGCTCCAACACCTCCAGATCGGGCAGCTTGCCTATGCCAGGCGGTATTGAGCCGCTCAGGCCGTTACTCATTAGGCTCAGCAGCTGCAAGTTCTTGAGCTTCGACAGTTCAGCCGGAACCTCTCCGGAGAGAAAGTTCTCGGAGAGATCAAGCTGGATTAAGGATATAATGTTGCCAAGTTCCGGCGGAATAGGACCCTTAAGGTTGTTCTTGAAGAGAAAGATGGTCTCTAGACGTACTAGCCGGCCGAACTCTGCTGGAATCGTGCCGCTGACGTTGCTAACTGCAATATCTAGATAGCGCAAATTGGATAAGTTGCCGATTTCGGGCGGGATCGTGCTGACAAATTGGTTGAAACCAATGATCAATGTCTCCAATGCCCCAAGTTGGCCTAATTCGGCCGGAATTTGGCCGGTCAGATTGTTCCCCGACAATCCAAGAAACTTGAGACTCTTCATGTTCCTGTAAGATACAGGAATCTCGCCATAGAAGTAACTTCCTCTGAGGTCCAAAGACTCAATTTTGCTGAGGTTTCCGATCTCTTCCGGCAGAAAGCCCGTGAAATTGTTGCTTGAAGCATTGATGGTGATCAATCCAGCAGCTCCATTTAGTCCAGAAGGAAATTCTCCCTCAAATGAATTAGAGCTAATATCTAAATGTGACAGCATTGTCAACTTTGATAATGACCTTGGCAGTGAACCAGCGAGCGAATTGCAACACAGGTTAAGCAAGGAAAGTCTGTGGAATGACTGGGTTGCGTCAGAGACATTCCCAGTGAGATTCATATTAGCAAGATCGATTCTGGCGACGAACCCATCGGAATCGCAGGAAATCCCGGTCCAATTGCAATGGGCAGACTGGTTTTCAGGCCTCCAATCATTCAGGTGGCCCAGTGGATCCTTTAGGCTCGACTTCATCACTAGCAAGGCGGCGCCTTCCTCGTCGAAACCACTGATAGTGGTGCCCTCTGATCCATAAATGCAGAGGATAGCAAGAACAAGGAACACCAAGGGATGCATTGTTGATTTCCTTCACTCTCACTTTTCCTGCATTTTTTTGGTCTGCAAAAACTGAGAAAGGAAGAAGCAGCAGACTGCCGAAGTTTAATACTTTTAGGAAGATGATGAAAGCCTTTTTTGGTGTCTTTTATCAGGAAAGATTTGTACCCTCGTGAGGCCAAGGGATGGGACAGCTGTTTATTAGTTCATTATTGGGTGATTATGTTATTATAATCTTCATTAGATGAGAAACAGACAACATAGAACATGGATAGAATGTGTTCATCTTAGGGGAAGGATCTGTCAAATGTAACAATACAAACATCTTATGTAATACATTTCCTCATGAAACTTCCATGGTGCAAAGTGATGTCAAGGGGTCCGAACGGTCAGGTCCTCTGTGCCAAGCCCATTTAATCAGGACCTTTTTTTTTTGTTATAAGGGGAAGGCCGGAGCGAGATGCGTGCCCTGGGTATAGAACTCATTACTTTCAACTTGAGAGCCTGTGGCCAGGTGGGTTTCTGCTCATTGTGCCCATTTAGTCAGAAATTATATTTTATTTTACAAGAGGCCGAATCCTAAAACACCCACCCACACATGCACCCTCTTGAACTCCCCACGAGCAACAACGGCGCTAGTAAATGAACAAAGCCCCCATGGTCTGGCTCGGTTCGACCCCGAACGAGATCGCTCATGTTCAATTGATGATTTAAACAAACCAAACACAAGATGCTCGTTTAGCATATAATCCGAACTCGAAAAATGCATCTTCAGTTCAGCTTGGTTGGTATTATCTTATCAACTATACAGAAATTCTATGTGCATATAAGCATGCAATTAAATGATCAATGCTAACAAATTTACAAGAAAAACTGTCCGTAAAAACTTTGCCTTAATTTCTTATCAAGAAACTAAATTTTCTACTAAGAATATATGTGAGAATTAAAATTTTAACTTTCAAGAGTTGCTTGTGTTCAGGTCATCTAATCCTGCTCTTGTTCAGTTAATGTTTTGCTCAACTGAAATGAGCTAACTAGCTGCACAAAGAGAAATAGCTCACTTAGCTAGGGAGTTGACTCAAAGTTGAAGGTCATGAGTTCAATATCAGAGGCATGTATTTGGCTTAGGCCTCTCAAGTGTACCCTAAAGAAAAAAGGGAATGAGCTAACTAGCTAAACATGAACAAGACCTTGAGTTGACAAATGAACTACGAACAATTCCTATTTGTTAATGGGAAGGCCGAAGCCTAATACATACCTACACATGCACCCTATGGAATCGAACTCCTCACCTATAGCAATGGTGCTAGAGCGCCCTGCCATTGAGCTAACGTTTTCGGTACTCAAGTATGGCTTATTTACCGGACCTAGTGACGAACTAGGGTTTTGGCCTACCCACACATGCACCCTATGGAATCGAACTCCTCACCTATAGCAATGGTGCTAGAGCGCCCTGCCATTGAGCTAACGCTCTCGGTACTTGAGTATGACTTATTTATCAGACCTAGTGACGAACTAGGGTTTTGTGGCCGAAGCCTAACACATACCCACACATGCACCCTATGGAATTGAACTGTTCACCTATAGCAATGGTGCTAGAGCGCCCTGCCATTGAGCTAACGCTCTCGGTACTCGAGTATGGCTTATTTACTAGATCTAGTGACGAATTAGGGTTTTGTGATTCTTTGATTCATAAAGCAGCTTTCCTTATTGGAATAATTGGGTTATGACTTTGGATTAAAAAGTTACAAGTTGGAACAAAATCGGTCGACGAAGATTAGAAAGGGGAGGAATCTTTGCATGTTAGGGAGGGTTAAGCAAAGGCCGAATAATGCATGTAGTGAAGATGTGTGGGTGCATGATGATAGTAGCAATGATGGACATGCAAGAAAAAAATAATATGCGCACTCATTGTTGTAAGCTCACAAACCGCAATTCTTCTCCCACTGCTCTCTTTCCACATGCGCACATGAACGCACATTTAAAAATTGCGTTTCCAACTAAACGCCATGGGCTCCATGTGCAAGCCTGAGCTCCTTTCTCATTCTTACTCAGCTCCCTCCTTGCAGCTTCGCCCCCCCCCCCCCCCCCTCTCTCTCTCTCTCTATATATATATATATATATATTATTGAGTGCGTGAAGAGTGACAAATACAGACAGATGCAAGGAGAAGGTGCAATCAAGGGGTGGTTGAATCGTGCAAGCTTTTGTTAATGGTGCATTGTGTAGACATGATTGGGCGAGGGGTATGTGCAGCAAGATGCAAAACAAGGACCCTTCATCCCTGAAACCGATCGAGATTCTCTACCAACTCGCTTTGTCTCAAGCTTATCAGGTGCACTGAAGTTGATAGCTGAACTGGGTCAGATGTTATGAAACCTACTCAGAAATCAACCCCATCATAAAACACGGTTGTAAATTGTGATAAATGAACCACAAAAAAAAAGCATCAGTTTTCAGGAAGAATTTGTAAAATTTTTCAAAATTTGACGGTTATAAATACATTAAAATAATATCTATTTATAGATTAATAAGGATTACACACATATATAAATATATGTTAACATATAAAGAGAAATTAGTCCACGCAAACATGCATTTATGCTTAAACATTCTCAGAAATCTCAACCGTTCGACCTATAAGGTCGGAGGTTGAAATTTAAAATATATAGTTTGTATGGGGCGGGTACTTCATATTCTACATCGGTCAACAATGTCTGGGTAGACAAGGCCGATTCAGAACCGGCTAGCCATTAAAACTAGAACCACATCACCCATGAAACCAACCGTAACCGAAAACCGGCCGAACCAACCCCAGAATCAAAACTGATAATCACCCGGTTAAATTTGAAACCACCACTATATTGTTAAATATATTTTCTAAAACACATTATCAAACCGATCAGTAGCTAATGTAAAGCCGAGGTGACCATTTTTCGGCAACTTTATCACAAAAACAGTTGAACTGACCATCCAACCGTTATCCGTGGTGGCGGGTACAGAAATGGATCGTAACAGTCGGTTGGTTAAGAATGAGTTTCGTAACCGACTGAAGAAGGCTCCAAAAAGGGAAAAGTCAAGCCACTACTCTACAAATACAGAGCAGTGCACAGTGAAAAAATATGGAAGAAAAGCACTGAAATCTCTCTGAAAAATCGATTGTGTAAAAACTAGACAAAACAACCAAAACTCTTACCTTTTACCTGTAAATCCACTCTTCAAGGAAGAACAAGGTTGGTTGCTTCTGTAGGAGACTGAAAACCGCAAAGGAATGTCATAGTGAACATTGAGAACACCCGTTAGAGTTCAACATTGGTATCAGGGCCTCGTTCATCCTCCAAAAAAAGGTACACGATTAATTTCTGTAAAAAGGGAGAAGAAATTTGAGAGTTTATACAAAAAAAAACTAAGAAAAGAAAGAGAACACCCTTGCCAAAATACTGTCGGAAACCACACTTTGTGGCCTCAAATAGTCGAAAAGCAAATCGATCAGACAACAAAAAAAAAAATACAGAACCAGAAGAAAAAGAGCCTAGCAGCCTGAGGCCAGACGAAAGGGAAGAGTAAGACAACCAGAGAGATTGACTCAAGTAGTCGCAAGCCAGTTGGAAACAAGATTGCAAGTGAAGGAGAGGTGGAACACCCCCTCCTTGGTCCCCCCCTCTCTCTCTCTCTCTCCTCTCTTTATACAGGTTGCGAAACCGCTCATCGGTTTCGAAAAACCATAGGCAGCCGATGGTTTCCAAAAACCGATTGGACTCAAAAGTTCATTTTACTTTTGTCTGATTTTTGAAATTACAATTTGCCAAAGGGTTATATTACAAAAATATCTAATATTTTTGGATAAAAATAAAGTTTTACCCTTAAGTAGGCGAAAAGATTGAGTCACTCTCTAGTCGTTTTTTAAAATTACAAAACACTAAGACAATGAATTACTTATTTGTCTCTGCCCGATAACAAATTTCTAGTTCTATCATTGTATTAAAAGACAAGGTTGCCCTTGCCTTTTTGAAAATTTATAAATTTGGATTAAGGGACAAAATTACGAATTTACTCATAATCAGTGACGAATTTTTCAGAAAAACCAAACACTAATTTTATTGTTCTATCCATGGTCTTTTTGAAAAATTACAAAACCTGACAAACAGATAAAATTACAGTTTTACCTCTATTGTTTTGAGAAATTATCGGAGGCAAAATTTTAATACATTATGATATATTAAATAAAAACCTTATTTGCTCATCTAGTTTTACCCCTTAGTAACTTAAATGGGTTAGGTCGGGGATGAGTATATCCATACTTAGCTTCAACTTGAATCTTAACGGGGTCGATACAGGTTTACACTCTTTGTTTTTTAATGGATATAAAAAATTGGATTATATATATTGACATTGCTCACTTGTATATCTCATCATTGCTTTCTCAAGGATATGAATATAATAAAAATATTTTTCATACTTTAAAAATAATTTTTTTAAAATTACACCCGTATCACCTATCACCATAAAATAATGTATTTAAATTTAAAAGGTGGACAAAATCCAGTTTTTATGTATATATACTTTATATATCTATATATATAATATTAGGTACAAATCAAGACATCATGTCCTATATAATTTTTGGGAGTATATAATTTTTGGGAGCCTACAGAATTGGTAATATGAGTTTAAAACCAAGGACTACTGCCACTGCCTTCTAATTAATAATAAAAGGACAGTTTTAGGAGCAATCCTCATTGCCTCCCCGATCATGGAGGCAACCCAAACCAAACACAGAGGGCATGATTTGCCACAAAAAAACTCTTAAGGCTAAAATTCTTCGTTCTTGTGTGATATTTAATCACATGAGCACTGGAAAGTTTGTCAAGCAAGTGATCGAAATGAGGCACTTCAAATAAGTTCATCCAAGGGCGAATAGGTCATGAGACTGTTTAAAGCAGAGTGAATTATACATTATGATCACGGATTCAACCACCAGATATTGTATTTTTTGTTCATTTTTGAATCTTGGGTGGGACGGATGCACCACCATGGCTCGACGTAGATCCGCCATTGGGTTCATTGCTCCAGCCAGTGAGAGTGGCAGGGAGGGGCCTTCAGGAGACACTGGTCTCTCAACCCCCAAGATTTAGAAGTTTTCCTCGTACATAGGGGTGTCCGCCGGTCAGGGATCACAGGGACCCACATTGAATGGGTCGGATTCGGGGCTCTAGTTCACAGTTCAAGACTAGTTCGGGGGAAGTGGAGATGATTCATGCGGGATTGAGGCGCCCATCTCACGGATCCCAAACCATGAACTCATTTTTAAGATCTATGTTTTTAAATATAGATTTAAAATATAAATATATAACGAAAAAAAAGAAGCCCTAAGAAAATAAAAAGTTGCTAATTCAATAGGGGCGTCCCCTTAGTAACTTATGTTATCAAGAAAATCTACTTTAATAACTTATGATATATTAAAAATCCATTTCAATATGGAATTATTAATATATATTTTAATATTAAATAAAATTATCTACAAATACATGAATATTTAATATTTTAACTAAGTTTATTAATGCAAATTATAATTCAAAAAGTTTTTAATGTTTAAAATGTATATTTAAAACTAATTTGTGATTATTATTAATTTCTAATTTTATCAATAGATTGAACTTTAAATATTTAATTACTAATTTTAATTTTAATTTACATTAGTGACTCTAATTACTATGTAATCATTGATACGAGAATAAATTTTACATTTTGATAGGCATAAAAAATAAATATTTAAGTTGATTGAGTTGATGTAGAAGAATATTAAGTTGGTATGCATCAAAGTCAAGTTGATGCTAAAGACATGAAATTAAGTTCGTAAAAGTGAATACTTAATAATCAATGTCTAATAGTATGAAAAATAATCTTTAATAATGCAGGTTTAATTTCATATATTAACATAAATTAGTATAGCTTATCATTTTCATGTTTTCTAACATTGCTTGATTTATTCATAAATTAAGGTCATCAATGTAAATTAATATTTAAATTAAAAATACATATTTGAAAACATTAAATTTGTTATAAATTAGTAATTAATATTTAAAACGAGTTATTCTCACAAGTTAATTATATATCTATATGTTTGAATCATTTCAATGAAGATTTCTTAATTATAATTTGTATTAATAAAATTAACATAATCATTATTTATTAATTTACTTTTAAATATTTGATTTTTATATTTAATATTAATTTATACTAAGATTTTGGCATTGAAAAAGATTTAAAGAGATCAAAAGAACTAAATTTTGGTATTGCAACCGCCCAACCTGGAATTCAAAAATTTTGAATTAAGTATTCAAATTTTTGAAAAGAAATGATTTTTTTTAAAGCCCATCCCACCCAAACTTGAACTTCTCCCCACCCGAAACAAATTTCTGGATCCGCTACCATTTCCAGTAGATCCAATTCGGGTTCGATCACCAGAAGGACAGTATGAGTGATTTATCTAGATAAGAATCCAGTGTTTCATTATATTGCATACTTAAAAAATTGCTTAAAAACAAGCCTTACTACGATAATTGTTATCAACTACATGAATCCTTAGCTGAAATTATTGATGGTATTTTATTATTTATTTTCAATACTTTCGAAGCCGTTTTCGGTATATTTTAAGTGGGTTAAACTAATTTCTTGTTCCTTTTTATAATCTTGTGTGAGTCATCAATTTGTACGGGACTTGTCCCGAGTTCCAAACCATCAATCCCATTTTCCTTAAACTTGGAATCAGAACCAAAGGTTCCAAAGCGGTTCCACTTTGAGTCCTACACCATCTGGAACCTGTAGAAAAAATTAAAAATTAAAAGAAACTCACAAATGGTAGTTTGGAACTGTCAATTCTAGTTCCATGAAACGTAGAATCATAATCGAATCGGATGGTCCTTAGTTCTAGAACCGGTTCTAGAACCGGTTTCACTGATTTCAGTTCCAGCCGGTTCTTGACCGGGTTCAGTTCTAGCTGAAGAGCAAAACCACTGTAAAATTTACACAAAACTGCATAGAAAATATAAACATGACATAACGAGCAATAACTCGTCTTTTTAGGGGGTCGACTCACAAGTTGAAGGTCATCAGTTCGATACTTTACGCAATTTAATGTGGTTTCAACCTTACGGCATCTAAATTCTTAGGCTTTGACCAATTTAAGAGTATTTATTTAGCAGCTCACAAATACTACTAAGTCATGATTTTGTAATTCAAGTGATTAATATTTTGTTGGCGTGCTTGTCACTAATTTCATGCGTGCATGCAAATTCAGACACGACATTGTGACAGTTGCCTGGGTCCGGTCTAAACGGATAGTTGATATCTCATAGCAGCGTCTGACCCACGTTAAGAGGGCGAGGTGAGGCATGTGCTTCACTCTAAAAAATTCTTAGTCCACCATTGTATATAAGAAAATACAAGTATTTTGTGAACGCGAGATATAAATGTAATGATCACCGTTCAAGCTGTGGTTTGACGTACCCTTACTTGAATCTACATTGAGTCGAGGCGAGACATTAGGCCCAACTGAAATTTGGAAAATCAACTTAAAGTATATAGCCGATGGTGGGATTCATGAGCTATATAATACATAGTTTGCGCCACCCGAAACGGTTCTAGGGACTATTCATCCCACTCTAAAAGAGTTTCTAGATCCGCCACTCCGCGTGCCCCCGGCCATGGAACTCCTGACCTTAAACATGAAGCTTTCATTGAGTAATCTCACCTACTTATGATTCAAAACGTGTGCTTCATAAATGGATAAGCTTGCTGGATGCACCAAGAAAAGCACGGCCAAGGGTGTACAAAGAACAATAGCTCACCTGGCTACGGGGTCGGTTCACAAAATGAACGTCATGAGTTTGATATTCACGGGCGTGCATATGACTTCGATTTTCGGTAGTTTTGGACAGTCAAAATATGCTCAATAACAATAGTTAGAATTGGGTCTTATTGTAGAAGTATGACTTGTATATTATGTGGGTCAAACTATGAAAAGATTTATTATTGAATGGCGTTCAAGATTTACAAAATTTAACATAAATACCATCAATAAGATGATGATAAACATAATTTAAGATGCATTAAACTCTATGTTTAATTAACTAATTAAATAATCCAAGTTTGGTCAACTAAATATGATGGATGTGAGCACCATTGAGCAGGTTGGCCAAAGTCTCCTTTAATTTTAGAGTTGGCTTTGCTTATTCAACTTGACCCTTTTTCTCATTGATCAAAAGCTGATCCATTACTCAAGCCACCCACGATACCACAATAATTCTCTCTCTCAAAAACACACACACATACATGCAAACGCACACACACAGATAGACGCGTGCATGCACACCCTACAAAGAGTGAGGGGGTAGTTTATATGGGAATAATCTTATTGGCCTAGTTGTATGATCCCATTAGTAATAGTGTGGCTTGCACGCACACGCACATGTGCACACATACACACATACCGACTGGTTGAACAAATATGAAATTTGGCCGTATTGATTTGGATCATCTTATTGGCTTAGTTGTATGATCCCAGTAGTAATACTGTAGCTTGTACACACGTACACATGTGCATACACACACACACATATATATATATATATATATATATATATATATATATATATATATATATATATATATAGAGAGAGAGAGAGAGAGAGAGAGAGAGAGAGAGAGATCTTGCGTGCTTTCGATCATGTCACCATCAGTTTTCTCTTCCAACTTTTCTAGTTTGGTGGGCAAAGAATTTTTTTTTTTTTACCTAATCCAGTTGTAGAGAAGAAGAGCTCTCTCTCTCTCTAAACCTAACCGAAAAAGCAATCACAACGTATAATTTAGTTCTACCAATGAAAAAGAACAGTCAATTTTCCCTTTCTTCCCCCACGTTGCGGGCTCTTTGATGCACATCATAACCAGAATTTTAGAAGCCTGCATAACCCTCAAAATATAAAAAATAACTAATTAAAATACAAAAAGAAAAGAGGAATCGAAAGAACCCAATCAATTTAAACAATTTATTCACATAAATAAATTCTCCAATTAATTTTTGTTGATTCCGAATGTGAAGGATCGTTTCTGACAAATGATTCCGATCCTAGAGAGAGAAACATTAATGGCTGCTTCTCTCTCTCTCTTGTGGGTGATTTTCTCTGCTTGCTTTCTGGTATCAATTGTGGCAATCCACCAAGGCTGCGAACATGGTGGGCTGCTTCGTTGGGAAGTCCGACCCGGGTTGCAACTTGGTGAACTCGAACGCCGTATCGGAGTCGTCGGGGGCAGGAAGGTTGAGATCGAGGGAGAAGACGCTCTTGGTTTTCTTCGGCTCAGGCGATTCCGAGACGATACGGTGGCGTCTCATGTGACCACCGAGTGCCTGTCCGGAAGTGAATTCCGATCCGCAGATGGAGCACTCATGCACCTTGCCTTTCCCACCCGGCGGATTCTTCACAACGCCACCTGCAACCCCCAGCGGTGTCACTGCCATCTCCGTATCGCCTTGCTTGCCGACGCTGATGGTTAACACTACACGACCTTCGTCGTCGGCGGTTGCCACTGCTTTCTCCTTGTCTTCACCGGCCTTCGACTTCTTGTGGCTCGCCCGGTGGCCGCCGAGCGCCTGGAAAGAAGGGAAGCACTTGCTGCACGTCTTGCACTCGTACAAGTCCGGCCCACGCTTGCTTATGAAGTTCGTCGGCGCTTCGGAAGCCTGGGAGGGATCTAACAGCGGCCTACTGCCACCCTGCGCCAGGAGAATAAGGCAATTCGCCATGTCCTCATCCTCCTCAGTGCTTTCACCGGACTCCCTAACGGAAGTTATCGTTGCCGGAGATGATGAACTTGGCTCGTCGCTTGAAGAACTCGCCGTTGGCGGAACTGGGGATTGTCGCGGCCGCTTGGTCCGCTTGCCTTTCACTATATGGCCGAGGTCCCCAGAACCAACATCCATGGCTTCCTCCGCTGCTTCCATATTTTACTTGTTGACACGAAAAAACGAGCAAAGCCGAGAGAGAGAGAGAGAGAGATGTTCGTGTGGTGGATGAAGAAAGACGGAAAGTATTTATAGTGTGAGTGAGTGGGTGCAGTCAATGCCAACACCGTGAAGCGTAACGGTGAAAGAGTCCTAGAAGCAAGCAGGATGCCAAATGGTTGGTTTTCTCTGATTTTTTTTCTAAATAAAGTATACTAATATATATATATATAATATGTGTGATTTTATGAGAGAGAAAGAAAGAGAAGGGTAAATTAGTGACTGAAGGTGTAAAGGAGAGGCAGGGATTGAAGTAAGGAAGCAGAGCCCAGCCATGAAACAGCAAGGCCCAACAGAAACCACACTAAATTTACACAACCAAACTAAAATAACGAGTTACTAAGCTCTCACACTCACCCACAACAAACATTGCCCGTTCAAAACGGCCCCTTGCTTCTTCTACACTGCCATCCACTAATAACAGCACACAACTCTCTACCTGGATCACTAGATCTCATGTCTTTATCTGATCTAGGATCATGGTGGCACTCATCGGACGGTGGTGATTGCATGCTCGACGCTTTGTTTTGTTTTGGTTCGGCACTTGTTCTCCTTAAGCAAAGTCTTGAGTTCGAATCTTTCTTTTCATAGACAACATGGGTTAGTTAGGCAGACCCCTAGAGGATGCGTGCCGGGTATTGAACTCTCGACCTTTTCTCAAAAGATTGTAGAGGGATTAGGGTGAGGCGAATTATATGTATGGAAGTCATGGATTTGATCGTGTTCTATAACTTTTTTTTATTGTTTTTTCGAATTTCAAATGGAGAGGCGGTTCCTCCTCGTCTCAATGTAGATCCGCCCCTGTTTAGAATATCCCTCGTTTAAGGGGTAAAAGCTTTATTTTTAAAGATTTTTCAGTATTTATCTGATATATAAAACATAGATCATACATACAACAATAATTAATGGTCATTGGAATGTGTCCACAAACATCTACTTACTTATTCTTGGGGTTTGGCTTGCAAGCAAACTCATTTCTTATTCTTGCGGTTTCATCGCATTGAGGGATTGGGCTGCAAGTCTGGAAGGAAGCCTAGTGACCCTCTACACCACGTAAAACACGGTGCTCTCTCTCTCTCTCTCTCTCTCTCTCTCTATATATATATATATATATATATTATAAATGATTAATTTATAATTAATTTATCTCTTTGAGAGAGAGAGAGAGAGGGGTAATGTGTTTTAGTGATGATTGGATTGTGGATGGAAGGTTCTTGGCGTAACCAAATGTTTAATTTAGTGGGAATTTGGTAAAGTGTACTAAGAGTTATTGGCTCCAGAGGATTGTAATTATTTGAAAGAGAGAGAACATTAAGCTTTGCGTATTGTAATGAGAAGGAGATAATGTGTTTTTGGAAATAAATATTTAAGCTGTTTTTAGCAACGGTAAGGAACTATCGGTTCCAGCCTGGTTTTGGATACCATGAACCATAACCGGAACGGAGATTCTCAATTCTGGTTATGATTCTTAAACTGGTTTGATTGATGTAAGTAGTGGATGGTCACTCTCGGCCCCATTACTAATAACGACCATGAAAAGAAGGGCCCTCTTCTCGGATTTCATGAGATCGTATGTTTTTAAAAAATCAAAAGTTCTTAAACTATTTTTTTGTTTTCGAAAAAACAGGAAAGCCTAGAATGGTAAACTTGAAAGACGGGAAGCTATGTATAAATACAAAAAAAATATACAAAAAAAGATATAAAATATGAAAAAGTGATTCATACTCAAAGTATTATGAGAAAACCCTCAACGGGTAATCTAGAAATCATTACACACATTTTATTCCTATTCATTACATTAGAGGGGATACACGAAAAAAAGACATGAAACAAAATAAGAAAGGAGACAGTCGGCTTCCGCTGCATCACAACCGAACACCAAAAAGCTTCGGCAATCATAAACTCCCCCAACATCTGGTATTAAAAAAAAAAAAAAAAGAGGACAGTCAGCTTTGGCTGCATCACAACCGAACACTAGAAAGCTTGGACAATCACAGGTTAACCCAACAACTCGTTGTAGTTACTGTCATTTTCATCGGACGTGTGGTTTACAACTTTGAGCAAGTTCTGAACTGACCATGTTGATGACAGACTGAATATTGCTCTCTTCCCCTCTGGTTCCAGTCCCAGTTACGATTCTGAGCTCGATTCGACTGATTCCGGTTACTGTCGGTTTCATAAGAGTTGCAGAGTTGCGATTCCGGTACAAACTGGCGATCCGGTTTCGAACGGTCGTAAGAGACTTAGTATTGCTCTCTCTCTCTCTCTCTCTCTCTCTCTCTCTCTCTCTCTCTCTCCATTCGATCCATACGTCACCCACGAGAAGCTAAGTGAATTCTCCGTCACTCAGGGTACATGTTGGTTGCAACCCACTATCAAAACCACCTATTTCACTAATCCCAACCGGATCTGCAGAAAAGCATCTTCCTCACAACTGTAGCATTTTAGCCCATTATTAGGTTATATATATGTGCACGACGACGGACAAAGAAAAAGAGGAGTGATTGGGTACTGGAGTGCAAGTCAATCTATCATAAGTACAAGCATCAAAGTGAATTTTAAAAAGAATAATTATACCTATATTATTCTTATGCTTAAAATCCTTGAAATCTGCTCAGTTTACTTTTCCATTAATAAATTAAATTGAGCAAAAATTGTAATTAGCTGTTTTAAATTTTCAGCTTAAAAAATTTGATACGTACACCCTGAGAAGATGCTCTAAGTAATTTATTTCATTGTTTTAGATTTCAAGCATATATAATAGAGAGAGTAGTACATGCACATACTAATTTATGCTTATCCACTTAAACATCTCGGTTATTAGATGGAGGAGTTGCCAACTCCAAAACTACACCTCTCTCTCTCTCTCTCTCTCTCTCTATATATATATATATATATATATATATGAAACTAGATCATCACTATATATATACATATGCCCCAGTGTGAATTTGGGGCATATATGTTTGTTTATATATATTGATTATCACTATATATATATATGTTTCCGGTTGGGTATGAGTCGGGACGTCTTATCCTTATACCTGAAAGTGAACTTGAACGAGTCGGTTATTCCCTGTCATATTCGGGTCGGGTCGGGTCAGGTCATGATTGCAAGTGCCCAGTCAATATTACCATCCCTAGTAGGAAAAAGGGTACAACATTTTGGCTTGTATTGGATCAACATTAACAAAGAACCACTCTAGCACCAATATAATAGTATAAATTTACTTAAATTCAACCTTTCAAGTCACTTGCATTCAGTGGCGGATGTAGAATTTCTTGTGGGGTGGTTAAGCTGCCGAATCAACCAGGTGAATTATGTATATCAGCCATGGATTTAATCATACCATATAAGTTTTCCATTAGGTTTTTAGAATTTCAGGTGGCAGAGCCTCTCTACCTTGCCTCAATGTAAATCTACCATTGCTTGCATTCCTCCTTCTTCCTAAATTATATAAACTATGTCACTGTGACACATCATTTTAGTGCGCGCCTTGGCGATATGCTCGGAATCGTAAGGTGTATGAAAGATACAATACCATTATGCATGCTGATCACATGGGATACAATAACAATGTTGAGCAAACTCAAAGTTTGGGAAGGCGCCAATGGTGGATTCAAGAATTTCTTTGGAGTGAAGTGTATTTATATTTTGGGTAAATCGTATTTGTATTTCATTTCTACAAAACATTTTATTTTCTTATATACAATGATAGACCCGATGAGTGATCATACAAGAAAAGACTGTATACATAATGAGGTTATTAGAAACAAATTAGGAGTGACACCGATAGAGGATAAAATGAGAGAATATCATTTAAAATGGTTTGGACATATAAAAAGAAGATTAAAAGAACTTATAAGAATGTATGAAAAACTAGATTTTGAAAGTATTAAAAGAGGTAGAGGACGACCACAAAAGTGTTGGAAAGAAACAATAAAGAATGATCTAACTTATTGTGAGTTAACTGCTAACATGACATATGATAGGGCTTTGTGGAAACAAAGAATCAATGTAGCCGACCCGTCTAGTATGAAAAAAACTTAGTTGTTGTTGTATACAGGGATAGTAATAATGGCAAACTCTAAAAAAAATTAAATTTCAGAGACGCTCTAAAATGGATTCTCCACTTCCGTTTCACCCTCAAGGGAGAGCGAGTTAGTGTAAAAATGAATATAAAAAGTGTTTCAAAAAGCACGTCAACCAGCTTCCGTAGCAGTGTTGGTTAGAGCACCCGTTTAGTATGCAGGAGGTCTTGAGTTTGAAGACAAAATTTCACATTATTCTTTTTTTTTTTGCTACACAAATACTAAAATCTAACGCTCTCCAGTTTTATCGCGTTCTCCCATCAAGATAAATTTCTTCGTGGTGGTTGCCATCTTATTCAATATTATTTGGACCACTCCCATTTAGATCTTTCACTATATTTGTCTCTCTCTTCCTTTCTTTATTTCTTTCTTCTTTTCATTAATGCAAGCTTAAAGAGGGTCTGTGAAAAGGCCAAAGCTAGGTATGCACATCCTAGGAGTTGAACTTGTGGTCTACAACATGCAAGTCAAAAGCCCTTTGAGCACTGGCTGATTTATATCGAGGCCAGGTGGGGCTGCCGCTCCACCTGAGGTTCGGAAAATAAATGAAAAGTTTTGAGAGATGATTGAATCCATGACCACCATATATAGTTTGCCCTACTTCAAATCGTCGAATAGGCAGTTCGTCGCACCCACAAAAATATTCCAGATCCTCCATTGCTTGTCACGTAGACTAGCACCTCGAGTGCTACACCATAGTTGTCCCGTTAATAGGTTATGAAGTTACAAGATGTTTTTTGCCATTTAATCTTTTTCTTTGGGCATTGCTACACCTAAGTATGCTAGCATATACCAATATATATATATATACATATTTAAAGAAATTTTAACTGTTATCTTTGATAAAAGATGGTTGAAATTTAAATTTAAAAACAAAATTTGTGTATAAAAACTTTTTAAATTCAAATTTCAACCATCCATTATAAACATGAACGGTTGAGATCTATTTGTATTTACTTGCACCGAGAAAGAGTGTGCATAGATCATGCCCACCCATTGCTTCTCTGTGGTATAAGTATAATAAAAATATCTTCATACTTTTTTAAAGTCTCTTAAAAATGTTGAAATTAAACTCATACATCTCAAAGCAACGAGTGAAATTGAGGGATAAGTTGGAGGTGGGTAGGACCCAATTTTCTTATATATATATATATATATATATATATATATATATAGTGATTAGATCTTGTTTATTACTAACACTTCAAACTCTTGTTCAATCATTTCTTTTTGAGAATAAGTATAATAATATTATTCTTTGTTTTCTTTAAAAACACTTAAATCTTTTTTGAATTATGCTTATACCATCAAAAAGTAATAGGTGAGGCATAAGGGAATATGTCAGAGGAGGGCAATATATGATTTTCCTATATATTTGTCTCTCTCTCTCTTTATATATATATATATATATATATATATATATTTTTAAGCCACAAGCACACCTGAAATATAGAACTCATTCACCTTCAACTTGTGAGCTCTTCCTCATTGTGCGTAATGCCCATTATTTGTTTGTTGAGGTCCTCAAAGCACATTCCCTAAATTTTCCATTGGTATGGTAGGCCACCATAGGAAAGCCCTCTCTACCATTAAATTAAATTCATGGCTATTATACATATTTTGCCTCACCCTGAATGGTTGACAAAAAAATTCTAGATCCTCCACTAATCCCGATTAATCCGAATGGAGTAAAGTCAATAAACTACGGGGTAAAGCTCTCCAAACGTTGGTTTTCTTCATCTACATGGCTTGTCCTCGAGACCTTTGCTTAAAGAGAGAAGATAAAGTTCGGTATAACTAACAACATTGCATGCTAACATACATAACCAAACATATTTCAAGTAATGAAAGATAGATTTTGACATTTGAATTTAAAAAGCTAAAATTGTGCTTGTACTTTCCCAAGTGCACTTCATTCAAAAAGTATCATTTTGCTTTTTAATTAAAGACTTAACTATCCATTTTTTTTAAATTAGATGAACATTTCTTAAATATGCTAGCATATAGCATGTAATATATATAAAGTTCAAATCACTCAAGGGATTTGGGTTCATCATACCCCCCTCAGTAGGTTGTCGTGCACTGGGTACTAGAAGCTACAAGCTCGCTTGGTTAGTGGCTGACTTAGAAGAACCTTCATGTCAAATGTCTTGCATTTGATACCGGAGGGGTGCATGTCTCATGGGGATGTGCACAACCCTCTTGCATATGAAGAAAAAGGCATAGCAACAACTGATTTCGTGCATGCCTCATTGCTAGATGGAGCTTAATCTCAGGGATGCTTCACCCCCCCCCCCCCCCCCCCCCCCCCCCCCCCCCCCACACACACACACACACACACACATATATATATATATATATATATATAGAGAGAGAGAGAGGGAGCTACTAAACAACTTCACATGCTAGACATTGCATGATCAATGTTGGATGGTGGTGATCAAGAGATCAATTTTGTGTGCATTAAATAATATCAATCCTTATGTCGATGTTGACGGGTGGTTCGATCTATGCCGTCCATGCGATCGCATGGACAACACATTTCATCTAGTAAAGTTGACATGAGAGGATGTCTATCAACTCTCAGTTTTCATATATATATATATATATATATGTGTGTGTGTATGTGTGTGTGTGGTGGCGGATTCAAAAATCTGTTTAAGGTGGCCCAAATAGGTCATGAGGCTGTTTAAAGTAGAGCAAAATATACATTATTGTCACTTATTCAACCATAAGATATAGTTTTTTTCATTCATTTTCTGAATTTTGAGCGAGATAGTCACCCCCCTTAATGTAGATCCGCCACTGCACACTCGTGCACAGCAAATGGGGAATCAAATTATAAACGATCACCTAATTAGGCGCCAATAGTGCGCGGGCAGCAATGGCTTACCCAAATCCTGATGGCTTAAGGGAATCTAATTCTCCTCTCGGGGAACCTATAAAGAAATTTGCGTCAAAATACGAACTAAGTTAAATAAAACAGCAATGATCCTTCCATTAGCTTTTTTTAAATTTTCAGAAGTTTTCCAAATGATGCCACATGTCATGTACTTCAATGTGTACTACAAATAACCTATGTGATGCATGAAGCCTTCAAATATGATTATAATAAAAAATTCAAAAACAAGTCTCTAATTGAATACACACCCACTCACGTATGCGTGCACACACATATATAAAGAGACATTTAATCATACATACCTCTCACATAAAACATACTCATGTAATATCTTTTGAGTACGAGCATATTTCAAAAGTTATAAAAATGTTTCAAAAATATAAAGAACAATCTTATTACATTCGTTCCTTAAAATACCAAGGAAAATGCATGAATATGCATATAGCTAAGATTGTATGATCCAGTTTTCTTATACATAGCATATACATGTGTGTTGTATATATTGTGTTTGTATCTGTGTATTTATGTGTACGAACTGTTTCAAAAATATAAAGAATAATCTTATTACATTCATTCCTTAAAAGACCAAGGAGAATGCATGAATATGCATATAGCTAAGATTGTATGATCCAGTTTTCTTATATATAGCATATATTGTGTATGTATCTGTGTATTTATGTATATGCATTCATGTGTCTATAGATGCACAAATACACACTAATATATTGTGTATGTATCTGTGTATTTATTTGTATATATTGTGCATGTATCTGTATATTTATGTATGTATATATTCATATATCTATAAATACAAATACATACATATATATAACTTGGGACTTATCATCAAATAATATGATGTGCATGTATTTATGTGCATCCGCATCCATACGTGTGTATAAATGCACACACAAACACATAAACACACTTATATAATTCGGGACTTATCATCAAATATTATGATACTTTTGGAAAACATGAAGAGTTTGATGATCGTGATTTACATTGCCTAAAAAGAGTAAAACAACATGGCTAAGTGGATGATCCTTATGGTACATCGAAACCCTGAGTTGCAAAACTGGTCAACAATGATAACTTCAAGGCTATGTCATCGGTCTCCTCGCTACGCTCCTCGACCTGATGAACAAAACAAATGTACCTAGTAAACAACGGAATTCTAAAATTGAACTAAATGCTATTAAACAAAGTAAATTTGAAAGGTCAATATATCTATTTATTTATTTGAAGAATTAAAAAATTATCATATTTACACAAAGAATTGCATACAAATGATTTGCATCCGGTAAGAGAGAGGTTGCACCAATAAATGGAAGAGAGACTCACATCAATGGCGAAAGTTAGTTTTACGTGTTCTCCGTCGACACTGAAGTTGCAACTCTTCATGGTTATGTTTTCCAGAGACTCTAGTACTTGCAACAATCTCACCGCTACGCCCTTTGCCTTCTTACACAAGATCTTGAGGTAAAACTCACGGCCGTCTATGCGGATTACATCCATCTAAAACAAAAGGAAGCTGAACTTATATAAGAAACCATGAAAGGGTATTCTTGCACGCATAATCTACATCATCATGGGAATGCACGACTCCATACACACTCTGTCTCGATCTGTGTGTGTGCTCATATATACATACACACATAACTATCTATTCATTTATTTATATATCAATCTATACACACGCACAAGCACACACACATATATCTATATATACATACATGAAAAGTCTAATATGCTTGTCATGTTTTATACTATTACATTCTTAAAAATCTCATCCATCCGTCTTAGTAAGTAAAAAAGCAACAAGTACTTATGTGTACTTGGTTCCAATGTGCACTTTGGGTTTTTAACTCATGCCCTTCTCTTTAAATTTTCAAGAATGGGTCAACATATAAAGTGACGATATATAGAGAGAAAGAGATAGTGGTACATGTTCAATCTCATTCATGCTTTAAGTTTACTCAAACATTTTTAATGTTTGATCAATATAATCAACGGTGGAGTTTGAAATTTAAAAAGTAATTTATACCATTAAAGTTTTTCATGTATAATGATATAATTCACTTTTTAAATTTAAATCTCTATGATTATTGTGTCAATCAAACTGTTGAGATATTTGAGCATGAATGAGATTAAGCATATATCACTATCTCTCTCCATGGTTAATTACCTAAATTTCCATATTCTATAGTTTTACATTTGATGTAGACGTTCTTTTCAGAGCTTCTGTTGCTCCACTGCATAAAAAACAGTTCAAATTCTTCAAGATGTACCTTGTTTTGTTAGACATGAACAACGAGAAGGTTTTGACATAGTGTCAAATTCACTATTGACCAATGTGAGACTTTTTTTTGCTTGATTCGGGATATGAAAATGAAAATGAGAGGCATCATATAAACTAAATCCCTGTTATCATATGCACACCATTTTACAATGCCAAGAATGATTTGACATGCATCATAGTCTTATACCAACTGAGTACATAGCTGACCACTAAGATCAGATAAAGGAGGATTTCTCAGGCAGTTGATAGTCATGTAAAAATTTTGTCGTAAACAAGTTTTAGCAGTGTTGTCGCTGACGAACGCTCTGGATGCAAAGAGTTCTTTTTGCTTTGATTGATATATTTGTGAACAGTTAATGGGGTTTCGTTCCGTGGTGGAAAAGGAAAGAGATACCAGCCTGAGCCAGGCACTGTGATCCAATAACGATGCGGAAACTGAGGGAGGTTTAACCAAACCATGCAACAAAATGAAATAATGAATGAGATGATACTAGCCTATCATCAGTATCATTAGAAGCAGCAGCAGTAAAGGAAATAAATGAAGTTCTCATTCACCGGGTGCTGCAATCTGCTACTGCAAAATGATGTTGATTAGTTGGACTCACGAGAGAGAGAGAGAGAGAGAGAGAGAGAGAGAGAGAGAGAGAGAGAGAGAGAGAGAGAGAGAGAGAGAGAGAGAGAGAGAGAGAGAGAGAGAGAGAAGTTGCAGGGGAAGTGAACGAGGTTGTCATGTATTGGGTGCTGCATTCTGCTACTGCAAATTGATGTGGAATAGCATTAATTGCTAATTCTTGGGCGTGTTGTTGGAGTCGCGATAACCTGAGAGAGAGAGGACTTTTAAGTGGATGATGTACTGCCAGTATATTAGTTTTTCTTGGAAACCAATGAATCAGAAGATTAATTTGTTTGAACAATGAATCTCAGTGGACGAGGGAAAACTGAAAATGATGGTGAGGCAACGACGACGAAGTTAGTAGTGATGACGGTGGAAGCAAAAGGAACCTATATGATGCTCAATTTGTCATCTTATTTCAGTTTAGCTAGTACAAATGCGGTTGCCCCATAGAAGATCCATGTAAAGAAAAAAAATACCCCTGAAAATGCTTTTCACAAGGTTAGTGGTATTACATGTTAACTAAAACTGTGGTTTAATGGATGCCAACTCCAAATAAGGAAAAGAAATACACCACAAATAAGTGGTTCGGCACTAGCTCCCCTTAAGCAAGGTCTCTTTAGATCACAAAGAAATGCTATAGGGATCATTTTCATCGAGCAGGATTGGCGGTTGTGCTGATGTTTAACAGGATACCTCTAAATTCTTCTAAATGGGAAAAGAATTTGGGTTTTAACATCATCTTCGTTCCTCTCTTGAGATTACGAAAAAGATCACGCAGTAGCTACTGAATAAGTTTAACATAAACTTATTAAGTGTTGGAGTCGAGCTCTAATAGGTGGCATGGTTCTTGAGTAGTTGACACCCGAAAAATCAAATTTAACATTATGAAAAGAAGGTCAGGATAATGCTATTTTTAAGGTACGATAAACATTAACCTTTAGATTTATTTGCCGCCACCGGTATCAAACAATTGAATGCAATGGACTCCAACAAACACCTTTAGGATACAATAAAGACCTTTGGTTCATTTTTTACAAACGCAACCAAGTTGTAGACAAATCGACAAACTAGAATTGGACTTACAAACTTCCTTGAAAACTAAGTTAAAAAGGACTCACACTATGAGAGAAAAGTTAGATGAATCTTGTTTACAGTACCACTATATATAAATATAGTAAACACCTTCACGATACAACAAAGACCCTCAATTCATCTTACACAAATGCAACCGAGTTGTAGACAAATTGACAAAGCAAAGATATGATGATATTGCAAACCGAATTAGCACTATAATTGGACTTGTAAGCTCTCTTGTAAACTAAGCTGAAAATGACTCATACAATGAAAGAAAAGTTAGATGAATATTGTTTACAATGCCACTGTATATAGATATGGTAAAGATGTAACTCATATTACTAATGAGCATAATTGTTACTCAAGAAAGTGACTTTTAATGCCATTACATGGATGCTAAATGCTCAAGAGTTATATTTATTTCATGTGCTACTAATGAGCACATTATCACTTAAGTAAATGGGTCTTTATGCCAAAATATGGCTGAAAATTCTCAAGAGTTACAACGGCTATATGTGCTACTAATGAGCACAATTATCATTTAAGAAAGTGACTCTTAATGCTACAACATGACTGAAAAAGGTTGAAGAATTACAACCACTACATGTGCTACAAATGAGTATAATTATTACTTAAGAAAGTGGCTATTAATGCCATAAACATGAGTGAAAATGTTAACGAATTTTAACCACTACATTTGCTACTAATAAACTTTATTATTACTTAAGTAAGTAACTATTAATGCTACAACATGACTGCACCTATAATCTTCACTAAATATATATTTTAGACCTTCACCAAATATATTTTTTGGTATTTTGCTTGGTGCAATGAATATAAACCTAAAGATTGGCGGTTGTGCTGATGTTTAAGAGGATAGCTCTAAATTCTTCTAAACGGGAAAATAATTTGGGTTTTCGTTCCTCCCTTGAGATCACGAAAAAGATCAGGTAGTAGCTACTGAATAAGTTGAACAGAAACTTATTAAGAACCCTAGCTTAGCTTTCTAAAGCCATTGATGGCACTCCAGCTTACTACTCATCTATTGCTTTTTAACTAGATTTGGGGTCAAATTCTTTAGATCACAAGAGAATATAAAGCAAATAAAGTCGTAATGGAGGAGTAAAAACTTCAGAGTTTTCACATATGAGATGGATGATCTGTACCTGCACTATCTTCTTATTTTCCGATTCTTTATCTTTAGTATTCACACCGTCCAGCGGAATTTCAACGTCAGATTGACGGCCTTCTCCTTCTTGTATTGAAGACTCGAGTTCAGAAATTTCTTGTGTTAATTTCATTGCTTCCTTTTTCAACTCTTGCAGGTAAATCACCGCATCTCCTACTATAGAAGCCTTATCCATCTGCACTAAAAGATGGAGATGAAACTGTATAGTTTTTTCTTTCCTTAATATCTTTCGCAATCTTAATGTATAAAGAAACAGAAAAGACGACCTTGGTTATGTTTGGTACCAAAGAACGAAGAGCAAGGAGTCTCTCCTTCATTCTCACTCTCCTTCGTCTCTCAAAGAGTAGCGTCCGGGATGGACGATCGGACGCAGATTTTGTGGGGGACGTCTGCAAAGGGTGCATCGTAGAAGGGGGTTTGTGGAAGGCAAGAGTTGATGTCGAAGGCTTCGAGCGAAAAGAGAGGGAGGTTGGGGGTGGTGGTGCATGCTGGTGCCTGTAGGTGCTGATTTTGCTCCTCTGCTTCTGTCAACAGATCCATGAAAAGGCCTGTAGAGTTGAAGTTTTCCATCAAATAGATGTATATATATATATATATATATATAGAGAGAGAGAGAGAGAGAGAGAGAGAGAGAGAGAGAGAGAGAGAGAGAGATTTAAATACATCTATTTGATGCCATAATAGATCTGACTTTCTTAGATCCAACGTCTTAGATGTCACCCGATAGTACCTGTACCTAGCTGCTTTCACTTGTATTCATCTCTTTTTTTGATCTTATATGTAAATAAAAAGAATCAATAGGTCATTCAAGAATATATTTCTCTAACCACAGCTATTCGATCAAAACCATCGGACAGTTATGATTTGAAGAAGAAATGCTACTGTACTTGTTCTGCTGGCATATACTAAGTTTTTGCCACCGATAAACGCATGCGCACGCACACACACATAATCAAGAAAAAAGCAAAAAATACATTAATTTTTTCCATTTACTTACTTACACTTATAAGAATCAACAAGATCACATCAATTCCAAAACAGGCCACCAGTCCAATGGTTCATCTTTCCAGCTCTTGTCTTTCAAAGACTCGGCTAATTGTGAGTGAAAAAAATGAATTGAGCAGCGAGTCCAAATACATATGCATTGTGGAATAAAAAACGCCTTCAAGATTATCACATTACTTTGTTCCTGATTCGCTTGTCATCCTTATCATTATTTTGCAGAGTTTTTCATGCATTTAAGATATGATCCCATGTCAAGTTTATAATTCTCATTTTGAATTTACTAAATATTTTCCAACCATCAATCATCTTCAAACTGATCTTCATGCATATGGCAAATTACAATTTTCTTCCCCTAATTCTTTGTAGTTCTTGTGAAGACAAATGCTAATATCATACTAGATCGATCGCAATAGTGACTAAGAACCGATGTGGCCCATCTATAATACCACCAGTTCCGGTTTGTCCGAAACCAAAAACCGTAACCGAACTGGTGAGGGGTACGTTCCGGTTACAGTTACAGTTCTGAGACCGATTCGGCCAGTTCCGATTACTGCTGCTTTTGCTGGCAGTGTGGTTCTGGTTTGAACCATCGAGCTGGTTCCGAACCAGTCATGTCTAATTGGACATGTTGACCTTGCTTTTCCTAACTCATGTCAGCCTAAGAACTACAATTCCAGTTCTCATTGTAATCAAACGGAGGTCTTAGGCAGCATCAAAAAGCAGGGTTGTACTTGATTATGAGGATGCTGGAATTGGAACTGGAACTGGAACTGGATCTCAAGCTCCATAGTCCCTTTCTTTCAATCAAACACTCTCTTAAGGTATTTTCACTTTGTTCATGATTTTAAATCTGCTAACATGGCACATGATAGGGCTCTGTGGAAACAAAGAATCCATGTAGCCCCGTCTAGTATGGAAAAAGGCTTAGTTGTTGTTGTTCATGATTTTAAATCAAGCTCATAACATTTTGACGATCAACGGGGTCACCCCGCTTTTGATCTTGAGTTTCTTGCTTTCATCGTCTCAAGCTCAGCTGGATATCTTTGATTTGCACTAAGTTCACTAATTGCTGGTTATTTCAGACACAATCACCTGGCTGATGAAACTATTGGGTCGAAACCGATTCGCTCTACCGCTTCAGCATCACCGGCCATCCGGAGAATTGGATTCCCCTGATTAAAAGGATCCGAATTAACAAAAGAGAAAACAATTCAGAGAAGACAGGGAATCTCTCTCCCATGATCCCTCAAACAAGGGTTTGACAAATTTGCAAGAACTCTTAGATTATTCAGCCCTTGCAAGAAAATAATTGTATTAAATGGTAAAAGGAACAGTGTGATTATGCAAATGCATGTTAAACGGTCCTGAGTGATGAGGCCGTCAATGCCTCTTTTAGTTCCTTCTATCTTTCCTTCATATGGGAAAGGGGTGTGCAGAACATTAATGATCTTGGTTGTAATAAATAAAATGGTTGGTATAAGAGTTGAATTTCCAAAGGGCCAGTACAATATCAAGTTGCAGTACAAAGGGAGTACAACCCGCATCTAGTGGGTGATATATATATATATATATATATATAGATAGATAGATAGATAGATAGATAGATAGAGAGAGAGATTGATAATCTATCTTTCGTGATTACAACAACAACAACAACTAAGCCTTTTCCCATCGGCTACATGGATTCTTTGTTTCCTCAGATCCCTATCATGTGCCATGTTAGCAGTTAACTCACAATAAGCTAGATCATTCTTTATTGTTTCTTTCCAACACTTTTGTGGTCGTCATTTACCTCTTTTAATACTTTTTAAATTTAGTTTTTCATGCCTTCTTATAGGTTCTTTTGATCTTCTTTTTATATGTCCAAACCATCTTAAACGATATTCTCTCATTTTATCCTCTATTGGTGCCACTCCTAATTTGTTTCTAATAACCTTATTATGTATACGGTCTTTTCTTGTATGACCACTCATCCATCTCAACATCTTCATTTCTGTCACAGACATCTTTTGTACATGTTGATGATTAACTGCCCAACACTCAGAACCATAAAACATGGCAGTTCTAATTGTTGCTCTATAATATTTACCTTTTAACTTTAATGATATCTTCTTATCACAAAGAATACTTGATGCTCCTCTCTATTTTAACCAACCATTATTAATTTTATGCGTAACATCTCCATCAATTCTTCCATCACTCTGAAAAATTGGCCCTAGGTATTTAAAACTTTTCTTTTGAGGGATGCAATGTGTGCCAATTTTAATTTCTATGTCCTCTGAGGTAACCAAATGATCAAACTTACATTCCATATATTCTGTCTTTGTTCTACTAAGTCTGCTTTCTAATGTTTCTCTCCATAGTTCCAATTTTCTATTAACTTTTTCCTTAGACTCCTCCACTAATACAACGTCATCTGCAAATAACATACACCAAGGTACTTCATCTTGAATATGTTTTGTTAACTCATCAATCACCATTATAAATATGGACTTAAAGTTGATCCTTGATGTAACTCAATATTAACTTCAAAGAAGGCTGTCATTCCTTCATGAGTCCTCACACATATTTTTGCACCATCATACATGTCTCTTATAAGGTTAATGTATGTCAATGGGATACCTCTTTTTTCTAAAGTTCTCCAAAGAACCTCCCTCATTACTCTATCATCAACTTTTTCTAGATCAATAAATATCATGTGAAGGTCTTTCTTTTTTGCTCTAAAATATTCCATAAGAAGTCTCAAAAGGTGAATCACTTCAACAGTAGATTTGCCTGGCATGAATCCAAATTGGTTCTCTGTTGTACTTGATACTTATCTTAACCTACGTTTGATAATTCTTTCCCACAATTTCATAGTATGGCTCATTAACTTGATACTTCGATAATTCACACAATTTTGAATGTCTTCGTTGTTCTTATATATGGGTATAAATGTACTTACTCTCCATTACTCGGGCATCTTTTGGTTTTTCCATATTTCATTAAATAGTCTTGTGAGTCAAGTGATTCCTATTTCTCCTCGTATTTTCCAAACTTCTATAGGAATATTATCTGGTCCTACTGGTTTACCACCCTTCATATGTTTAAGAGCCTCTTTGACTTCATTCTTTTGAATACGTTGGTAAAAATTGTGGTTTATGTACTTTTCTGATTTGGCTAACTCTCCTAAGCTAATACTAACATCTTTATTTTCATTAAAAATCTTATAAAAATAGTTTTTTCATCTATTTCTTATATCATCATTTGCCACTAGAATTTTTTTCATCCTCATCCTTGATGCATCTAATATTATTAAGATCTTTAGTTTTCTTATCTCTAGCCCTAGCTATCCTAAAAATATCTCTTTCACCCTCTTTTGAGTTGAGTTTTTTTATATAAATCCTCTCAAATTTTAGCTTTTGCTTCACTCACAGCCTTTTTCGCTTCCTTATAAGTCTCTAAAGTTTCACTAGTTTTCTTAGCATAATGTAATTTGTAACATGCCCTCTTTGCGTTGATTTTATTTTGCACTACTTCACTCCACCACCAAGCTTCTTTTTGTGCCGGTACACCTCCCTTAGATACACCTAACACATCTTTCGCCACTTTTCTAATATGTATAGCCATATTATTCCACATATCACAAGGTGCACCAACATAATTCCAAACATCTCCTCGAAGGATTTTCTGTTTAAATATATCTTCTTTCTCGCTTTTGAGGTTCCACCATTTAGTCCGAATAGCACGATGCACTCTTTTCTTCTTTATCCATTTTTTTATTTGTAAATCTATAACTAAAAGTCGATGTTGGGTGGTTAAGCTTTCTCTTGGAATTACCTTACAATCTTTACAACACGCTCTATCTTTTTTTCTACAAATAAAGTAATCAATTTGTGTTTGTGATAAGCCACTCTTATAAGTAATTAAATGTTCATCTCGTTTTTTGAAGATTGTATTGACTATAAAGAGATCAAATGCCATAGCAAAATTTAAAATCTTCCTACCTTCCTCATTTATATCCCCAAAACCAAAGTTTCCATGAATACCTTGATATCCCAATGCCTCTTTACTGACATGTCCATTTAAGTCTCCTCCTAAACAAATCATCTCCCTTTGTGGAATCTTTTGAATCACCTTATCTAACTCTTCTAAAAAAACTGTCTTTATACTATCTTCTACTCCTACTTGAGTGCGTAAGCACAAACTATATTCAAAATCTCTGCTCATAACACTAATTTCAGCATCATGATTTAGTCACCATATCATTGTATGACTACTACACTATCCTTTAAATCTTTATTTATGATAATACCAACTCCATTTCAAACCTTTTCTTTACCTGAGTACCATAATTTAAAACATGTATCCTCTATCTCCTTTGCTTTTTCTCCAACTCATTTTGTCTCTTGTAAATATAAAATATGAATCTTTCTCCGAATCATAGTATCTACCACCTCCATTAGCTTACCGGATAATGTTCTCATATTTCAAGAACCAATACGAATCTTATTATTTAGGACTAGCTTCCTTACCCCCCCGCATCCGTCCATAATCAAAATGCGGAGACCTTCTCTGCAAATTATTCACTACATTCGGGTGACAATGTAGCGGGACTAACTTCTTTACCCACACCCGTCCATGATGTGGGAACCCTCTGTGCAATTGATTCACTACATTCGGGCGAAAATATAGTGGTCATTGCTTACTTATTACTACATTCAGGCTCTGCAACACATCGTTAGGCGGGAACGCCTCAAAGCAATGCTCATAATTTTTGTAATCCATGTTATAAAATCCAACGAAGTTTTACACTGATTGTCGGAAGCCTAACACAACTCTCTTCCTTTTTTCGGGCTTGGGACCGACAATGTAAGGGTGATCCCTTACATAGGTGGAGTTATCTTTTGTGATTGAGATTTGAAATTTAAAAAGCAAAAGTGTTCTCGTGAAAAGGTGTACTTACAAAAATTATAAATATCACTTTTATTTTATCGATTCAAATCTAAACCATCTATTACTAAAGATGAATGATTGAAAGATTTGTTTAGATTTATTAGTACTTGTTAGCATATACCACTAGAGACACTGGTAAATAAACCACGCTGCTCTTAGTTTTGTTCGACTGTTCCCTACCTAGATCATTCTCATTTCGCTAATCCATCAGTGCCCAAAATGAACATGTGTAACTCTTAGAAGCTCAACACCCATAGCGTTAGCTGAATGACATGGCGTTCTAGTGTCGTTGCTGCTGGTGGGAGTTCAACTCCTAAAGGGTGCATGTATGGGCGTTTGTGTTAAGCTTCGGCTTCCTCTTGTAACAAAAAAAAACTCTTAGAAGTTCTTTAATTAAGTGGCATTTTAATTTTTTACTCAAATCATGCCTCAAAGGTAATTAATTGTATTAGGGAAATTAGTTCAAATAAAGTGTTGTTTTCCTTACCTAGTGTGTTAGCTTTCAGGGGTGCACATGTGTGTGCTCAACTGGCAGGCCACTCTGACGTCCTTCGGCATGTGTGTTAGGCTTCGACCTCTCTTTGTAACTGACAACAAAACCCCATGCCTATTCCCATCACGTTAGAAGTTCTTCAAACCCTACTCTGAGTATTATCTTAATCTATCCTGATGTGTTCTGGTTTGCCAATTGATCAACATACCCAAAATATGTATATATATATATATATATATATATATATATATATATATATAGATAGATAGATAAAGAGAGAGAGAGAGTGATTCAATCATACCCATCTTTGATGATGCTCACTCATTATATATATATATATATATATATATATATATATGTATGTATAAATAGATAGATAAAGAGAAAGAGAGAGTGATTCGATCCCCACCATCTTTGATGTTGCTCATGCTTACCTATTTTAGGAGATATGAATATAATAACAATTTCTTTCATTCTTTTTATATTAGATAAAGAGAAAGAGAGAGTGATTCGATCCTCACCATCTACCATCTTTGATGCTCCTCATGCTTACCTATTGCTTTTGGGTGATATGAATATAATAACAATTTCTTTCATTCTTTTTATAAACTTTTTTTAAAATTTTAAAATTACACATCACTCAAAAGTAATAGGTGAGCATGTCACAGGTGGATAGGCCAGTTTTCTTTTTTATATATATTTATATATTTGCTTGAACAGGCTTTGAGCACATTGGTTTTGGCTTAAGGTTGGCTTATATAGGCTCATAAGCACAGGCTGTGAACATTTTGGTTTTGGCTTAGTTGGCTCGTGTAAGACTTGTTTTTATGTAGCATTCGTGTACATATGACATGAAGGAAAGTATGCTAACCTAATCGTTGGACGGTTCTCCTTTACTCGAGAAGTCAAGAAAGTTTCACTTTTGTAATTAAATTTCTACATTTAGAAAAATACATGCTTATCTAATGCACAATTACATTATTTAGGGTCCACAACCAACCATAATATTGAAGAATTAGGTGGATATCGGCTGGGAGACCAAAGATGGAGGGCAATGAAATAGCAGCCAGGTGATGACATGATGATGATGATGATGAAGGAGGAGAAAAAGGGCATCTCCTCTCTATTTGAGATGAGCATGCTCTGCAATGAGCTATTTTTTCTATCAATAAACCCAGTTAGGGCATTATTTGGGATGCCACCCCCTCTTGAATACGGGTTGCAAGATGTTCAAAAGGATCCGATCAAGAAATATGTAACTCCCACAAACCATGATCTATGCAACAATGATGTTCTACGCCATTCAATAATCCCTCAATCTCTTTTCTTCTATCTATAATTACTTCAAAAGATTATTTTCCTAATGCAACTTGCACAAAACTTTTTCTTCTTTGGTTACAATGGGGAGGCCGAAGCCCAGCGTGCAAGCACCATGTATCAAACTCACGATCTGCATCTTGTGAGTTGAGCCCCCTGCCAGGTGATCTAACGCTCTAAAGTGCCAAAAATACGTAATTTGTCATTTAAACAAGCAGCACTTACTTTGGGTCACCCAGCTTATACTCCTGTTGGGCTTGAATTGGTAACAAGATTAGCCCAAGTAATACCTCGGCTCGATGGCTCGACCTGTTAGAAAGGCACTGCTATGCACTTACACAAGTTTTCCATATTTTCATTTTTATATGCTGATTATTTGAGAAGATCCTCAGGAAAACAGTTTTCTTTTCTCTTTTTTTTCAATGAAAAGAGGACCATAGCATCGAAGCAGGCACCAAACCAGGGCTCCCCCTGGCCATGAAAACCTGCCCCGGAGTTGTTACACAACAGGCAGGTGGTGCCCATTTTGGTGCGTGTTTCTCTTTTCTAATCAACAATAACCTGCTTTTGGGCATCTCAAAAGAGGAAATACCACTCACATATGATCATACAAAACCACAAACGCCTGCACCCAGAGCGTTAGCTCAATGCCAGAGCGCTCTAGCACCCTTACTGCTGGTGGGGAGCTCGACTCCCAGAGGGTGCATGTGTGGGTGTGTTAGGCTTTGGCTGGCCTCCTCTTGTAACAAAAACAGAAAAAAACACACACGCCTACAGTAATTTGAAACTGCAAATGCCATGAAAAATACCCACTATACGAGCAAACATCAGCCTCTCCGAAAATAGTCTTCTAAAGCTTTTTCTATACAAATTTCGGCATTTAAACTCTTATATAATCCCATCAAAAATAAAATGTAGAAGAACTTGATAATCTGGTTAATATCAATGTTCTCATCCCAGAAACACAAGCAAAGAGCTCAAACTTTGGAATTAAGTATAACTAGACAAAGGGCCGGTAGAATCATCATTTGCCCGAGGAAATGAATTACCATTTGTTGGAGTCTCAGGTTTCCAGAAAGGCGATGCTCGTTTGAATCTCCTCGAGAACCAGTTGCAGTTGATGTGAATACACTACATGTTTTCAGTTATAACTAGCTATGTAGTCATAGCGCCAGCTTCTGTGTTTTCATCTACCAAAGTTTCTGCCGCTGCAATGGTTAAACATATCCATGAACAAGCTGGGTGAGCCAACCAAAACAAAGATAAACCTTTTCACACATGAAGTCAAGCCAGCCAACCTCTGCAGAACATCACATCCTCATGTGCCACTCACCAATACTCTGTGGAACACCAAATTCTCAAATTAAGAGCTGCTTCATCTTCTTTCTCTTGACCTAGCAAAGGCAAGTCCAACTGGGAATCAAAAAGCCACACCACTGGGTTGCGTTTGTGGTACCTTTTGGATGCTGCAAGCGTTCTCATCAGTCTCCGCTATCCAATTTTCTCACGCAGTGTATGCCTTTGCTACATTCTGGTCATCGAATCATAAGCTGCAGCGATAGTCTTTGCAAAGCAGTCACCCGATCCACCCTGAAAACGGGCACTGGAGACGGTGAGAAAACAAGCTACATGCTTGACCCCAGCTAAAAGAAATCCTTCACACCATCATTCCGAGTCTCTAAACCAAGAGGGTGACACGTTTAGAAGAAAATGATTCCATCACAAATAAAATTTGCGTACGATCATATTAAGAATAATGACACTTTTGCACACAGGACACAAGCTGCCCCGGCAATTACATCTGTAATTTCTATTGATGTAACAGGTACATCAAAATTTTTTCCCAAGAGCAGAAGAATTTAGATCACATTACACAGAAGTATCACTTAAACGCAAAAAATAAATTCACATGGACGAATATTAACTATGTATGTCCAATTCGTGCATTGTATTAATGCAACCATGTCTCCTTGCATGTATGCGTTTGTCCACTTCAAATCAAACATCGAAATTATACCACAGTATATCAGGATTTTGTTCAAAGAGACTTCCATCAATAAATCCTGATTCAGTGGGAGTTAGCAAGTCGCATTTGTAGAGTATTGAGCTATGACTCACCACTGTCAACTTAAAAAGGAACTTCTCATGATGTTGCCACGCCAACATGCTTGAAATGCCTCTCCGAGAAGGGCACTTGGTGCAACCATGAGGAAGCAAAGCCGGGTTTCAGCCATACATTTTGTTCGAAGTCAGCAAAATCATGCAGTATTCAATTTGTAAGCAAGACAGCGAACAAAAATGAAGAAAAAGAATTTTAGCTTTCAAAGGTGTCGTACTAAATATTGCAACCACAGTAGCCAGAGAAGCAAAATCATAATCTTTGCGATCTGACTAGACAAGAAGTGCAAATGAGAATGTGGTAACTATAGTACTGACCTGAAGCAGACGTCAACCTGCATTTGACCAGGGTCCCTCGGGAGGAAGAAGCAGCCTGATGTCCAGATTCATTAAAATCAGACATGACCAAACATCTCTTTACAGATGATTTCCTTTTGATAGAACCTGCAACACTGTGTCCTTCATAATCCAAGCAGTGGATTCAGGTTTATGTTTAAGTGGTTGTAGCGGATAGTGGCCACCATCACAAAGTTGCACTCCATAGATAAATGGCAGCCTCAAAACCATAAAGCTTTCAGGTGGCAAGATAATTTGGGAGCTGAGGCTAAAGTGTGATTGACTTTCACGATCATGAATTGATTCAGGCAGCAAAGACCCCTAGAACCAACACTATGAAACACGCTCAGTTATCACTAACAGGAAGAATGCTTGAATTTGGAACTTGAAGTAAATTACTGAATAGCCTTCCTCAGTAGTATCAGTCGTGTGGTTCACTATGACACTGAACACTTTCCAAAAATTTCTGCAGGTTACTGATAAGGGACAAATGTGTGTGCATGCATGTAATACGAGATACCTCCTGATGCTTTCAAATATGAGACTTCTGGATTAAGAGGGAATGCTATAACAAAAAGCAAGTTCCTGAAAATAGAAAATGAAAGTCACATACCTCAAATTGCACAATTGGGCAGGTAGCCAATACTGTTGGGAATGGTGGAGTAACCTGCAAAAAGGAAATGGTGAATAGAAGCAAATCCAAATTTAATCAAGGAGGTTAGTTTGTCAAAAGGAAACCAGACCGTTTAACCCAGCAAAGGGTATACTATGTAAAACAAGGTGATGTTCAGGATAAACTACTTATATGCAGAATGACATTAGTACACCGTTACATGCCCAGGCAGGGGTACAATTTAGTCTTCCACCAAGATGCCAAACGCAGGCAACAGATGCGACTACACAAGAAAACAAATAATAAATGTAAATGCAACGAACCTTTGTAGCAAATTGAGTAGCCTAGTCAGTTCTCTAGGAAAAAAGTAATCAAATGGTTCAAGGAAGAGAGCACCACAGGGAGATAATAGCAAGAGGAGAAAAGAATACATGTACACAACCTGACTATCTTTTTCAGATAATTTCGAAACATTTCTCAAGACCTGAAGAAGGCTTAGCTACAGCTTATTAACTGACAATCAAAACCACAAACGATTACCCAAAAGTATCACATCCACATACACAGGTTTGTTCACTACTTTTAAATTTAGCATGTGTCAGAAATAAGAATCAACCAACCAACAATTTAGGCACATATATCTCAACTGGCGACTAAGAAGAGATTGCAGTACCAGGAAAATGCGTTGAAGTTGCGAAATTGTGCTTGCAAACTTCACATTTGACCCCTTCTTTGGCTTAGCCACTCTGCAATGTGGACAATTCATATATATGGGCAAATTTGTGTTCAAAAGACTATATCCTTGGCTGTCATCATTAAGAAACGTATGTTGAAGCCCATCACCAGAGCCCCTCCAAGTACCGGAAAGCATTGAATGCACCATAAATAATTGGCTTTGTTCCTTTTGGTGCTCATGGTCTGAAACTCCCTCTTTTGATGGATTTACACCAAATTTTTCTGCCCCTATTGTGTGTGGGTGCACTTTATCTTGACGGTGAAGCTTCCCTTGCTTTGTAATTTGTGCTGGTTGATTATTTAGGTTCCACATAGAAGAGTTTTGAGCATTATCACATGATGAATATGGAGCACCCAATCCTTCTAAATGTTCGGTGGACAGTAGAAAACGGTGTCCGTAAGAGCATTCATGCTCAAAACCAACATAGACAGTTGCACTTTTTGAAGGAGTGGTGGGTTGGATCGTTTTACTGCCATTCAATATAACTGGAACTACATTGCTTCCTATCTGCAGAAACGGACTCTCTTCAATATGGGAAATATTATTATCACTTTGTGGATTTTCTTGAACCGACAGTTCATTCTGTTTCAAGTTTTGGTTGTTCCCACCATTTCCTTGGTTTCCACCTTGAATTTTCTCGCTACTTTGTTTGTTACTCTTGTCCGCACCAGCTACCAGCCGTTTCCTTTGTTGAAGGGGAGGAAACGCTGAATCTGAATCCAGTTTACCAGTAACTGCTTCTGTAAAAGATTTCTTCATCTCAAGAGCCGGAAGTCCGGTACCAAAGCTGATCCTGTTATCACCTGAGGAAGATCTGCTGACACCCTTCTTCTGCACTATAACGGGCAATGGAGGATCAGTTGTTATTTCACAAACATATTGGTCCGCCGGATCCACTTTTGATCCTTTTCTTGCATTTTCTACTGCAACTCCATTTGCGTGGCTATGCTTGGAAGGAACTATTATACACATTGAGAGAAACTTCAGTTTTTTGCAGAATCCGCTTTGGAGAAGACCTTTTGAAGGTTCATAATATCTACTAGCCCCCAAACGAATAAGACGCCATGCTGAAGGCTTGACGGGTCCTCCATCCTCAAAATTGGCTAGAGCAAATGAAAAAAACACATTTTCACACTCGGGAAAATGATTGAAAGTAACATTGGCATTCTCAAAATCAAAAGGATCATCACGAATGCACCGTGAACGGCCACATGCACATGCATGCAGAAAAACATAACCACTACAATGTTTCTTGATGGAAACATCTGAAGTTGCATTGGCATCAAGCTCACCGATGGTTGAATTTCCAGATAAACTGAAGCCTTTATCCTCAACATCATGTTTTTGGTGCATGCACTGGTGTCCAGTCAAACTGATGGCATCACAAAGCTGCCTCCCAGATTTCCAGATGAAATCACATTCTTTCTTCAACTTTCCAAAAAATATTTGAACGGCTGACCCCTTGACCATCGAAGAAAAAGCACATAAGGCCTCTTGTAAGTGCTCCTCGTGTACTTTAGTTGGATAACAGGGTGGCAATCCCTCCATATAGACCTGCATAGCAGATGGAAGAGCATTTTGACACCATTCACCGGAAAATTTCATATTCAATCCTTTACTGCTTTCCAGAAATGATATAGCAGCTTGAATTGCATCAGTTCCACTAGAATAAAGTCCCTTCCTATTAGCCTGAGTGGATCTATTCAGGTCACCTTGCGCTTGGTCTGGATCTACACCAAAACTCTCCTTTTTCTTGTGCTTTCTCGAAACTAATGCATCTAGAAGAAGTTGAGTTGCCGACATCCAGTTCTCAAGGCTTGGAAGCTCCGGTGGATTGCAAACCAGCTTTGTTGAACCACCTGCAACAGCGCTACTACCACCAGATGCAGCAGAAGCCGCCGCTGCTGCAGCAACAGCAGCCATACCAACACCAGCTGCAGAACCACTACTTGGATTTGTAGCTAACCCTCCTCTGCCTCTAAGTATATCACACTGCCTATATATGAACTCCCTAATCAACTGAGCATCCTCTTTGTTTGAGTTTTGGCTGTTATTCTCAATGTGAAGGACATCCAAGGAGGCCTTCCCATTCAAGACCTCTTCAATGAGATCTATGACAAAATTCAAAGACTCTCCTTTGTGGTTTGCAGATCTGTCTAAAAAAGCCACTGCCCGTGAAGCATCAAGAGAGAACAATGCACCTGCCATTGCAGCTCCAGAACCCAATGCCCCCATTCTTCGCGCACTTGAGCCCGAATGGCCTCCTTCTACAGTACCTCCACTCAATGTCCTACACTTCTTAATCAAGAATCTAATTTGTGCATCGAGAGACGATTGCAATTTCTTTTTGTATCCACCTTCATTCCTATTTGCAGGGCGAGACAATACCACGACAGAGTTTGAAGAGTTCGAAACCACATTGCCCCTTAATAATCCAGGAGGATTCCCAGTAGACAACTCATCCATTTGATCCTCAGTATGCAACCCTGAGCTCTCTTCATCGGTGAAATCATCAACAAAGACGAAAAGAATAACCGGCGTGCATTGCCCTGGAAACAATGACGAGTATGAACCTGACATGAGTGAAATAGAAGACAGATTGCGGCTCCCCGTTGCCCTACCTCTATTTGGAGACTTGTCAGAAGAAATACTTCCTCTTTTTGATTGTGCTGATGGCGACAACAATGATGAAGACAAAGATGACGACTTGGAGATCGCTAAAGGAGTAACTTGCGACTTTACGAATGGACTCAAAGCGTGTTTGGCAGATTGAAGCAGTCGGAATTTCTTCAACAAGTTCGTATGGAAGCGCGATCCTTCGTGTAGAAACACAATAACATGACAAACCTGTAATTGTGAATTTCTTCATGAACACCAAAACCTTGAACCACAAACAAAAAGATTCGGACAAGGTTTTTGAATAGAAACTCCAAAAAGTCTTTTAACACCATTAAAGGCACACATGTTTCACCCAAAACTATTAGTCAACACCCTTCCAAAAGCATCTAGATTCATGACACCCTTTCTAAATCAATTAAAGCTAGAAATGCCGCTACGAACGTTGAATGCCATCAGCAATTTGTACATAAAACTACTCAGACTAACAGCTCCTTATCTACCAAGCAACACTCAAAGCCCTAATTCAAAAGATTGGAGAAGAAGAAGACCAACCAAGAACATGGTGAGAACCCCACGAAGGTCATCAGAGTCGCGTTCCTCCGATGCGGAATCGCACTCGTAGATACGCGGAGACGTCACAAAGAGCAAGAAAACGATCCCCTTCTCTTCATCAAAGAAATAGCTAATCCTTCTGCCTCGAAACCAATCTGAAATTGACTCCTCACGATCCTTCCCACTGTCTCCGAGACCGCAACGGATTTCCTTGTCCTGGTTACCGGAACCGAAGGCGTTGGTGTCGAGGATTCGGTTGATCAATTGTGTTGCTTCGTCTGCGTCTCGACCAATGACACCTATGACGATGACGCGACCATCGTTGGCGTTGTTCGGGGGAGAAGACGAGGAGACGTTGGAAGCAGAAGGCAAAGCGTGAGAAGAAGAAGATGATGACGAGGAAGCGGGAGCGAGAAGCGGCCTCGCCAATACACGTAGTGGCGAGGAAGCCGAGCGCTCCATGAGAGACAGAGACAGAGAGAGAGAGAGAGAGAGCTCCCACAACTAGGGGTGAGCAGATTTCGGGTTTAACAGAAAAACCGACCCGAACCGTAATTCCAAGTTCGGTTCGGGTCTACAGAGTTCGGATTCGATTTATGTTTTAATAATATTTCGGTAATCGGTTCAGTTTCGGTTTCGTGGTATCTAGAACCGATCCGACTGAATAACCTCAAATCCATTTTTTATTCTGATCATGTTTTGGTTATCAAACTCCATAGAAGGGGTTCAGGTCATTTGGATGTTTTGAACTAGGACTCCTCCTCCCACCCTTCTTCTCCAACCATTTTCCACCATCATGCACACCTTCTCTGCCATCTTCTCCTGCCTCTTGAGTCGCCGGAAAACCTTGAGCAGAGCCACTCTCTCCTCCCTCACCACCTAAGAAATAAATTAAACCAGAGCCTTACATTGATAAGTTGACGAAGTTAGTCTTTGGCCATTTATATCGGCCTTCTTACCTACCAGCTGCAATAACAAACATGTATTGAATCAGATCAAGATCAACCAAACCACCTGATTCAATTGACTAAGTTTAAGTTGGTTTAAATTAAGGCTAAGATGAACTTGGAAGACGAGTGGTCAGATTTCAAAAGGGTTCGTATGTGGTGCTTAAAAGAGGGGTGACCAAACTTAATCAAGTTTATTACAAGCTTGAACTTCGCTAAGATTCAAGTTTTACATTCTGGAAAAGATCTTTTTCAGTACAATGTAAGGACCGAAACCGGATGGTATCGAACTTATGACCTTCAACTTGCGAGACTACCCCCTATCCACTAGGCAAAACCCCGGACCCAGAATTGAGATCAAAATGGGGATCCCTTCATTTGGTCCGGATTCCTCCTTTTATGAAACCAGAATCGAATTGAAATCGGAATCGGTGGTTCAAAGCACCAGTTCTATTTTTTTTAAATATTATTTTTGTTTATTTTATGGTTTGAAACCAAAACTGGAACTGAAAGTTTCGATCCAAAAATGGAACCTGTCTAGTCCCGGTTCGATTGCAATTCATGGTTCGAGGAGAACCGGCCATGCCTACTCAGTGCCAAAGGTTTATTTAAAAAAAAAAAAATATTGTAGTTGGTACCAACTAGCTCTAGCTCCAACATTAAGATATTGCATAGGCGGAACAAATAAATAAATATAGTAGGTGTTACCAACTAGCTCTAGCTCCACCATTAAAATACTGCATATGCGGCTGCCACACCTTAAATCCAAAAAATAATGCATCAAAGCACACATGACTGAAAGAAAGAAGAAAAGCGTGGAGAGTCTCACGGAGAGTCAGAGATCGGTCTTCGGACACAACCATACAATTAAAGATCAAGAGATTCCCTAGCAAAGCAACCCCGGTTTTCGGGCTTTAAGAAATTTATAAATAAATTTACCAAGACCTGGTAAATCTCACTCTGTTTCTGAATTTAATATGAATGCAGAATCTTCTTGGCTCAGTCTGCTGAATCCGGGATTGGACGATGTCTGGGAGTCCCCAAGCGAAGGGGACGGATATAGGGATGAAGAATCACCGGCCGGAAGGCGGAAGCTCGGAGGCTCCGACGTTGAAGGCGTTGCCGGAGGGACCACCCACGCACCAATTCGGGAAGACAGTTCCGGTGGTTTACTACCTGTGCAGGAATAGGCAGCTAGAGCATCCACACTTCATTGAAGTCCTTCTTTCTTCTTCTCATGAACTCTTACTCAAAGGTGAAGCGCGGAATCTTGAATCTCCGAATGAAAATTCTGATTACGGGTTCTTTCTTTTCTTTTGTCTTGGATTTTTCTGTTTAGATCGTCTTCTTTCTTGATGGTGGTTTCGGTTTTCATGGTTCTCAGATTTCATAGATCGCCTGAGTGTTCTGAGAGGGAAAGGGATGCCTTCATTGTACTCGTGGTCTTGCAAAAGGTATACATACGCGACACTACAGCTCTCCCTCTCTCTCTGTGGTGATCATGAATGCCTCCTTTTTTGTTCTCCATAATCTGTGGCCGGAGGATAAGTGAGAGAATTCGATTCGTCGATTGCTTTAATCTCCTGTTATTCTTCTCTTTATATAGTATAGAAGTTGAAGTTATGATTGATCTTTTTTTGCATTGTGGAAACAAAATCAGGAGCTATAAGAACGGGTTTGTATGGCATGATCTCAGTGAAGACGATCTGATCTACCCCACAAATCGAAACGAGTATATTTTGAAGGGGTCTGAGCTATTAGAAGATATTCGGTCCGCTGCTCCTTCAGGTAAAAATTGCATTTCTTTCTGACTTTAGTACGTTAATTTGTTCACCTATTCAACATTTTCGTAGTTGAATCTCCATCTTCATTTTGAGCTTCAAAATTTTGGTACCCAAGTTCGTTTATCTGTTGAGATTGCCATCTTTAGTTTCGATTTTCGCTTCAAACTTGTTGATAGTCTCCTTGACAGATCGCCAGCAACAAAACACGCCATCGACTCTCGTCCGGGCGAAACAACAAAACGATTCCTCTCCGGCGTCCGCGTTCTCGTCTTCTGTGGCCACCGGAAAGCTAACCTGGTCGTCCGCTTCTTCATTGTATGCCGGACAGGAAGGCAAGCTCTTCAAGGCAGTGAAATCGAGGACGAACGCCGCAGACGCCGCCACGCAGACGAACGAAGCCGCCGTCAGGCAAACGTGCAGCCGGGGTGTGTCGACGGAGGAACAAGAGGGTCAGCGGGACGACCTCCGATACGCCGGTCGGGAAGAACCAGTCGAGGCTAAACCCCCCCCATGCTCGGTGTCGTCCGGCGAGAAGGAGAAGCCCGAGACGCTTGAGGCCCTGATCAACGCGGATCGGAAGCTGCCGTTCCACCGAGTCGTATTGGACGAATCGGAGGTGGATCACCGGGATGGGTACAAACCGAAGGTGACGGATTTGCTTATGCAGCTAATCTCCTGCGGCTCTATCTGCCTCAAGGACCACGACCTTGGCATCGTTCCTTCATACCGGACCCGGATCTTCGCCGGCAACAATGAGAGGTTCGGCGACTTGGTTCGGTTTCCTTCGAAGCCCAAGCTCGGTTTGATGTGTGAGCTTGACTCGCTCTGCGAGAACCCTAGACCCACCGTACTCGAGCTTGAAGACGAGGAATCCTTTAACATTCTTGAGACCAAGAAGCATAACGAGGACGCTAATTCGCTGCCCTCACTCCAGAGATGCTCGTCTGACCATGTCGAGAGGAAGTACGTCTTGTTTCTGCTCATCTCGGGTGTACTTTGTTATTCTTTTTTTGTCTTTTCATCACTAACCTTTCTTTTTGTTATAAGATCTAAATCTATGAAAATAAGATTTTGAGTTCAAACTCCTAAAAAAACGCAGAACTGTGAGATTTGCAGTGATGACCTTTGTCACCGTTTCCAATGTTTGGCAATAGAGAAATATGAGTGTTTGGCTAGAAAATTTTCCTAGGTGTTTGAATCTCGATCTATGAATCGGATTCATATGTGGAACCTTTACAGTTTTTACATGAGAATGCAGGGCCAGAGAGGCAGAGGCTAAGCAGGAACCGACGGTGGCGGAGCCGATCACGCCGGCACAGACCAAACCGCCTATGACTTCCTCGTGCAATGGTGATGCCACCACCCGTAGATGCAGCCAGCACATCACCGACGGGTCGTCCTCCAGGTGGAAATCATCAAGAAGGTCTGAGTCCCTCAGGGAAGAAGAGAAAGAAAAGGTCATCAAGATTGAAGAAAGTTGAGTTTGTCCCACCAACTTAAACCCTACTTTTGAAACTCTAAGCGTTCTAGTTACTGCAAAATTATGTTGAAACGATGTTTATACCAAGTTCAAAAGTAACACCAATCTTGCACCGAGAACGTTAGGGTTGTTACTTCCTTCTGATGGAGAGTTCGGCTCCCGGAGGGTGCATGTGTGTGTGTTATGTGTGAATGTTAGGCTTCGGTCTCCTCTTGTAAAACAAAAACTTATATTAATCTAAGAACTCATGGGGTTGCATTTCTTTGTGGTTTTCAGGCTTCCTTCAGGTGCTCGGGTTATAATACATGCCAAAGCTGTCATGGAAGAAGAGTGACTGCTGACACGATTCCTGCACGGGCAGAGAGAGAGAGAGAGAGAGAGACTATTTTAGTTCTTTTCTACGGTTGTTTCCATCTAACAAGCTTGTTCAAATCTCTCATTTGTTTGTATTTTTGTAAGGTTTCTTGAGCTGTTCTACGTAGACATGGCCGTTCCCCTGGTGGTTTCACACCGGTTCTGGTGTCGGTTTGAAACCATCAGTTCTGAGTTAGGTCCTCTGAAACTGGAAAAATATTAAAATTTTTGATAAAAACTAATAAATAATTATGGAACCGACTGTTTTGGTTCAGACAGGTAGAAGCTGGAACCGTGACCAAACCGGGTCTTCACAAGTTCTAGATTCAGTTCCTGACATGGTCTGATTCCGGTTGGAACCACCGGACTGGTTCAAAACTAGCCATATCTAGTTTTACGTCACCGTCTGATCGAAATATGCGTCACCTCTAGCCACTTCTGTAATTTTCTGCAATAATACATTGTTGCTTTCTATATGAAGAACATCTATTATGAATTATTAGTGTCTTTCTTGATCCGAATCAAAACTCCATTCGGGTCCAATCATACTATCAATTCTCAATAAGTATACTTGGATCTTGTGGGTAGAAGAAAGAGAAATGAGATCATAGCAAGGGTGTTTGATTACGAGGCCTAAGACTATGGATCGACAACCAGCTTTCGTTTCTCAAACGAGGGCCTTGACGCACAATAAAAAAAGGGAGTCCTGCCATATTAGCGGCCCACCCTTAGTGGTGGACCGAGTTCTAGTTCCGCAGTTCTGGCCTCATAATCAAACTCTCCCTTAGCTCACTGGTCAGGCTCTCGGTCAGCCACTCGAACATAGTGAGTTCGATCTTGGGGGTGTGCAACTCAACTCTCCTCCACTATCATCGTTTCCACTCCTCCTATATGGTGAGTCGGCACTTTTGAATTAGTACCTGATACTGTATATATAGACACATGTGCGCTCACACACACACATATATATATATATATATATATATATATATATATATATATATATATATATATATATATATATATATATGATGTATAGTTTTATATTTGATTTTTGAGACCCAAAATGGAGATTTGAGTTACTTTGTATTTAGTGTATATAGTGCATTAAATGTAAATTACTAAAATAGCGTTACTTTGTATTTAGCGTGCATAGTGCATTAAATGTAAAGTACTAAAGTATAATGATATTTTTAATTAAGATCTACACTATTAGTAAAAATCAAGCGGAGATTTAAATTCATTTACATTAAATACACATAGTGAATTAATTGTAAAGTATAAAAATATAATGGTACTTTTAATTTAAATGTCTACCATTGATCTTATAGATTGATGGATAGATATGCTTATAAAAGATTATGTAGCAAAACATGTTATATCTTTTAACACAATATATAGAGAAAGAGTCTTATATGCATAACGTCTTTCAGTGCATAATCTTGGATAAACACTTTTATTGTTCAATCTTTGAGATTAAGAATAAAACATGTTATTATATTATTATATTTTGTATTTAATGTATTATAGGGATTAAATAAAAAGTAATTCCAATCTCCACTGTAGATCTCAAATATCGAACAATAAAAATATTTATCCAAGATTATACACGAAAAGAGATTATGCCTTTAGGACTCCCTATAAATACATATATATGCCCGTTTCTTCTCATATAACCAACCTTATTAACCATTTGGAAAAAAGAGAACCCGTACCTTAACCCACTTCATTAAGGTACAGGCCCCCTGGTGGGAGACAAGTATAGGTATACCCATCCCGAACCCACCCCATTACCATCGAACCATAACCACCATAGGAACAACCTGCCTTAGAATTCCAAGCTAAGCCCACTGAGGTGCAATATGACAGCTTGTTTGGTAGAACGCCACTATTAAAATCAATCGTATCAAGTTTGAACCCACCAAGAGCTGCATTCCTCATGCCTAACAAAAGAAGATGATGCCGAAACTGGATCTATATCAAGAATCATTTGAAAAAGCGAGTTTTCAGCTGATAGCTTTTTGACAAATGATACTTTACTTGCTGTAAAGCATAAGCCAGTGAGTACGGACCAACTACTATCATATTCTAAGTCATATATATTCAAAAGCAAAAAGTGTTTATTTCAATAAAATATACTTTAAAAAATATGCATCTATATTTTACTTTCTAAATTTAAATTTCAACCATTCATTGCCTAAGATCGATGATGGATATGTGTTTCTATATTTTACTTTCTAAATTTAAATTTCAACCATTCATTACTTAAGATGGATGACGGATATGTGTTTAGACATCTAAGTGCACTATCATATATAAGGACCTATGCAGACATGTAGATATATATACATATACATATATAAATATATAAATGCTAGACAACTTTTTATGTTAAACATTGCTTGATTATCATCATTATTAGCATGATCAAAGTTATCAAGGTACTCATCATATGTTATATTTAATGTACTCATGTGAATTAAATGACATTGATCATCATATTTGACAGACAACTCTCATATCCATGCCATCACATAGTTAGCATTGATAGTCTAGTATAGTCACGAGATTGCGATATCTCAATTGGGTAAGGGGGTTGACTCACAAGTTAAAGATCATAAGTTCCAAACTTGAATCTCGCTTCAACCTCCCCATTATACCCAAAAACTAAAAATTATCCACAAACTCTTTTTGGCGAGTTGGTCATTGGTGAACTAACCATTCGGTGGCATCGTTTCGATATGCATCGAAGCATTGCAGGATCTAAATCAAAATTTTCTTAATAACAACATGGTTTTGGATTTCCGATTTTGGATACAACCCCACTTAGTGTTGTAAAAGGCTTGATTATGGTTCTTGATAATTCTTGAAAAAAAGGCAATTTAAAGAGAATTTCTGAATTATACGAAGCTCTCACCCTGATCCCTAGCAGTTCAATATTTCTTTTACCAAAACCAAATTGGGAGAAAAAAGGTACATATTAAATAAAAATTACAAGTGTGGGAAGTGCACTCTTCCGATTCGTCTCGGAAAAGGGTATCCTGTTCGCCTAGTTGCGGATCATTGTACCGGATCGCTCAGGGTCGTTTCCGGAATCCCCAGAGAACAGAAAAGGAACGACAAGCGAGGGTCGATATGACCGATTTCGTCATATTGATGACCCAGGTCAACGCCGGGTTTCCTCCCGGTGAAGAGATTACGCCACCATCTAGTAGACTTTCTGGTGCTTGCTCCGGTCGCCGGAGTCGAAATATCCAGTCGACCTCTTCTTGGAAGAGCCATCGGTGTTGGAAGAGCCGCCGGAGACAGAGACGGATACGGATACGGGAGGGATCTGGAGGGAGTCCAGCGGCGGAGGAGGGTGGCGCCACTGAGGAAGCGGTCCGGCGAGGAGGAGCGTCTGAAGCAGCGGCCCGGCGTTCATCACGGCCTGCAGAAGCTTCCCTTTCTCCGGCAGCTTACCTTGGATTTCCGGAAGTGCCTCCGTCTCCGGAGCTGGTGGCGGCGGTGGAGGAGCCGGAGGAAAGATTTGGTGGTTGTCGGAGAGGTCCAGATCGAAGAAGGAATTTACGGGAGAAGAAGAGACCCTGGAGATGCTATCGCATTCCGATGAAGTGGAATCGACTCGCTTCAGAACGACGGTAGCGTTCTCTGCGGCCGTCCTTGTTGGTGTCGTCGTAGTGTTATACTCGAGGAGGAGCTTCTCGAGGAGCTTGTTGCATCTGTCGTTGGCTTCGTCTCGCTCTCGGCACGCTTGATCTAAGAGCTGGAGTAGTTCCTTTGCTTGCTGATCTCGCCTCTCGATCTCTTCCTTTGCCGCAATGCGCGTGTATTCGAGCTCCAGCGTCGTGTACAAGAGAGATTGTTTCAATTCATCCATACTCTGTAAGGAACGCAAAGAGGTTAGCCTCAAGAAGGAGAATAACTTCGTACAGTACGTTGGTGCCAACTTTTGTATGTTAATCGCAGAGAGAGAGAGACGGGGGGAGGGGTACCTTGCCTAGGATGAAAGGCCAGCAATCGGTTTCCGGTGGGAGAACGCGGTGATCCATTTTTGAGAAGATGAGAAGAGATTTCGGAGGAAGGGATAAATGAGCACCGGTTCACTGCAGACAGAGAGAGATTATGATCGATATAATGCTTTTGCTTGGCGGGGCAACCAAAATCATGACTTAAATAACCTCGTCAGATTACCGACAGTTAAGAAACAGCTTCGCAACACGGTAGAAAAACAGTATTCATCTTTCATCCTCTTTTACTCAAAGCTACAAGTAACAATCTGTATAATAAACGAGAGAGAGAGAGACTGTCACACACTTTGGATTCATATAGATGTATAATAACATTAGGGAAACCTATCTCCCTTTCGATGCAAATTTTCTACGCTATTTTTTGGTTTTATCTTCTCTTTCAACACACTATGAATAGAGGATATAGCGCACATGATTTTTTCATCTTAAGGGGGACGGCCGTCTTCAACTTTGTTCCTTCATGTATATGTGGGATATATGTTAAGGGAAAGATCAGACAATATATATATATATATATATATATATATAGAGAGAGAGAGAGAGAGAGAGAGATTAGTACATTACAACATATGATAGATGCCTAAAAATATTTAAGGTTTTCAATTATTTGATCATGAGATCGGCGATTGAGATTTAAATTTGAAAAATAAAAAACTATATTGATACTTTTTTTAGGTACATTTATTACCCTTAATATTTTTTACTTTTTAAATTTAAATTTCAATCAATATTATTGATTATGGTTAAGATCTTTTAAGTATTTTTTAGCAAGGATGAGTATACCAATAGATTAACTTCTCAATCGTTTAATCTTGGAGATGATAAAACAAAAACATTTAATTCACGTGTTGCATAAAATCCAAAATAAAGAAAGCACAATGATACCATTCACTTTTTTTTATTTCAAATCTTTATTATTGATCGTGTTAATCAAATAATAAAAATATTTAAATAGACTTAAGCGTTCATGAGCTGTACACACATGTATATAAAAATATTTAAGTGGATTTAAGCATGAAGAGAACATATTTATAACTTTTCTCACACAAAACATTTTTATTACACGATCATGGATTTAAGTGCACACATATATATGTTCTTGCGGAACAACCATTTTGGAGGTTGTCGTCTGCACAACCTATTAACGCGAGTCGTGGAGGGGTCGGTTCGGTTCCTAAAGAAACTAAAGAATAATGTGTGCTTCAACAGTCAAAGTTATTACCTTTTTTTGTCTTTGATCTGCTTCATATGATCATGGATTTTTTTATTACAAGGCTTTTATCTATTTTTAAAGAAAAAGAAAAGCATAAGCTATCTCCCTTTCGATGTATAATAACATTAGGGAAACCTATCTCCCTTTCGATGCAAATTTTCTACGCTATTTTTTGGTTTTATCTTCTCTTTCAACACACTATGAATAGAGGATATAGCGCACATGATTTTTTCATCTTAAGGGGGACGGCCGTCTTCAACTTTGTTCCTTCATGTATATGTGGGATATATGTTAAGGGAAAGATCAGACATATATATATATATATATATATATATATATATAGAGAGAGAGAGAGAGAGAGAGAGAGAGAGAGAGAGAGAGATTAGTACATTACAACATATGAATAGATGCCTAAAAATATTTAAGGTTTTCAATTATTTGATCATGAGATCGGCGATTGAGATTTAAATTTGAAAAATAAAAAACTATATTGATACTTTTTTTAGGTACATTTATTACCCTTAATATTTTTTACTTTTTAAATTTAAATTTCAATCAATATTATTGATTATGGTTAAGATCTTTTAAGTATTTTTTAGCAAGGATGAGTATACCAATAGATTAACTTCTCAATCGTTTAATCTTGGAGATGATAAAACAAAAACATTTAATTCACGTGTTGCATAAAATCCAAAATAAAGAAAGCACAATGATACCATTCACTTTTTTTTATTTCAAATCTTTATTATTGATCGTGTTAATCAAATAATAAAAATATTTAAATAGACTTAAGCGTTCATGAGCTGTACACACATGTATATAAAAATATTTAAGTGGATTTAAGCATAAAGAGAACATATTTATAACTTTTCTCACGCAAAAGATGTGTTCGCTCGTGCACACACATATATATATGAGAGAGAGAGAGAGAGAGAGAGAGAGAGAGAGAGAAACCGGTTCTTGCGGAACAGCCATTTTGGAGGTCGTCGTCTGCACAACCTATTATTAACGCGAGTCGTGGAAGGGTCGGTTCGGTTCCTAAAGAAACTAAAGAATAATGTGTGCTTCAACAGTCAAAGTTATTACCTTTTTTTGTCTTTGATCTGCTTCATATGATCATGGATTTTTTTATTACAAGGCTTTTATCTATTTTTAAAGAAAAAGAAAAGCATAAGAGATTTTAGTACTACAGTGAAGGGTCTGACCCGATTCACTGGCACCAATTTACTAGGACCAGCATTAGTTTGAAATCCATGTCCAAGGCACCATTTTCTTTCTTTTCAGCTCACTGATTAGGGCTTGAGGTTGTCCCCGAAACAAGCCTCCTTGTCTTACCTTACTGCCAACAGCGGCGGATCCACAAACTTGTTTCATGGGATAGACTTCATGTTTGAATGGAAAGAACTTTAAATTTTTTTAAATTCTATTAAAAATTTCAATATATAATTAATTTTTTTTTAAATTTAAGAGGAACAGTCACCCCACCCGTCACTTTTTACCACCAGTTATCTATGCTTAAGCATGCTTAACTTCGGAGTTTGATAAAAACCGATAAATTATTAATATTAAACTAACAAATTATTACTATTAATAGTACCGTCATATCTACGGTAAATAATCTAAACCTTCTATATCTGGCATAAAAACTAGCCAAGGGAAAGCCCTCGCCATAGGCTTCGGCTTGCCTCGTTGAATAAGAAGAGAAAACAAACAATATTTTTCTCCATGAGGTACAGAAAGTGTTCATATTAGCATTATATTCTTTCAGCGGGACATGACCGATTCTAAGTAAACCAAGACAATGGTCCCAAATTGCCGATGCTGGCTCATTCATAACCATAACCAAATCGGATCCCTCAGTCGTCGTTACCCTTTGAGAACTGCTAGCTCTATCCGGTTTTGAATCCCGCTAGAACCGGTCCCTCGTTCTATTTTCGGTTTTATAGGTTCTAGTTTGGTTTCTAAAAAATTATAAACCGTCTCCAGTCTGCTTATACCTAGATCGGTTATGGTTTTGGTCATTTCAAAACCTCATTGAGTTACAAGTTAAACTTGCAGGTTGGTAGCGAACCAGTCATGTCTACCTACAATGAGTTGTCCTCATATATATATATATATATATATATATATATATATATATAAAGAGAGAGTGTCTTATTGGGTCCTGTGCCTACCCTACTTATTCATGCTCAACTATTGTTTTGCTGAGGCATGAATATAATAACAGTGTATTTTATCTTTTTTTCGAAAACTTTTAAAACATTTTGCATTATCTATATGTTATAGAAAAACAATAAATGAGCACGTTAGAAGTAGGTTAGGATATGGCTATCCTATAGTTGAGATCTTTAAGAAGATTAGAGCAATGGATGACTTTGGAAATGGACTATTCTCTCTCTCTATATCTATCTATCTATCTATCTATCTATCTATCTATCTATATATATATACAACTTGTGAGTCGAACCCTCAAACGAATTTAATATAAGAAAGAAAATATGAGATGAATAGTTCTTTTTTTGTTGTAAGGAACAAATAGCTTATAGTTGTTGTTGTTGTAAGGAAATAATAGCTTTTTATTTCAAATTGATTGCCCGTTCATCAAGAGCTGTACTCTTTGACAGAGATGAGACTCTCGATCATGGGTTTAGAGTCAATTCCCTTTTCGTCTTCTTCTTTCCTTTTCTCATATATATATATATAAAGGGAGAGAGAGAGAGAGAGAGAGAGAGAGAGAGAGAGAGAGAGAGGAGTGAAAACAATTATATCTTGTCTCTCTAGCATGTTAGGATATCATATACCAAGCTTATTAGTGTCAAAGATGCAGGGAGAAAAGGAAAGAGGACGACGAAAAGGAGCTTATTAGTGTCAAAGATGCAGGGAGAAAAGGAAAGAGGACGACGAAAAGGGAATTGACTCTAAACCCATGGTCGAGAGTCTCATCTCTGTCAAAGAGTACAGCTCTTGATGAACGGGCAAGCAATTTGAAATAAAAAGCTATTTGTTCCTCACAACCAAAAAAAACTATTCATCTCATATTTTCTTCCTTACATTAAATTCTTGTGAGGGTTCAACTCACCAGTTGAAGTTCATGAGTTCAATACCCAGGGCGTGCATCTGGCTTCGACCTCCATCATACCTAAATCCTTGATGTTAGTGAGCGAGTGATGTAGAAAATCTTTTAGGGCGAGGCAGATAGCTCACAGGTAAAATCATTGGTCAGTCCTAGTCCATTGGAGTTTATGTGCTTGGTGAATTTGCCGAAAAATAACTAAAAAAATACAGGACTCTACTATGTGGTAATAGAGTTATTCTCAAAGGTCAGAAGGAGAAGTGTTATAATGGTTCAGACCACGGATCATACATATAACCCACAATATTGGGGTAGGCTATGTCTAACCATGAACTACACATGGATCAAACAAGCCTTTCTAATTCTCTTGATGGTGTAAAACCCCAAGTTACCCCGAGGCTAACTCGGGGTTTTCGTCCACTTCGAGGGCGTATTCTAAGAAATTTTATTGGCTTATACAAGTGATTAGAATCCATGGACTCCAAATCAAACATGCCAACCAATCATCGGTTCCAAACTGCCGGTTTCCGTTCTCATAACCAAATGGAGACCACCAAGCCAATCTCAATTCTAATTTTGAAACGGCCATTTCCGGTTTGAGTTCAAAACTGTTAGAAGGTGTATAGAAGTTCCGGTTCTACAAAAGGTGGAACTGGCACTTTGAACTTCATGTTTTGATTTTAGCCCAGTTCCAGTTCTACAAAATGAGGTTATTAGAAACAAATTAGGAGTGGCGCCAATAGAGGATAAAATGAGAGAATATCGTTTAAGATGGTTTGGACATATAAAAAGATCAAAAAAAGAACCTATAAGAAGGTATGAAAAACTAGATTTTGAAAGGATTAAAAGAGGTAGAGGACGACTACAAAAGTATTGGAAAGAAACAATAAAGAATGATCTAGCTTATTGCAAGTTAACTGCTAACATGGCACATGATAGGGCTATGTGGAAACAAAGAATCCATGTACCCGACCCCGTCTAGTAGGGAAAAGGCTTAGTTGTTATTGTTGTTCTACAAAAGGTGGGACTAAGACCGAACCAATTGGATCCAGCGGTCTAGTTCCAAACTGAACATGTCTACACTCAAAACCCTTGATTGCCCATGTAGCATTGAGGGCCCTCTTCAACTATGCTAACTCCTTGAGCTCTTGTCCAATTCAAGAAAGAAATAAGGCTGGTAAATGAACCAAGCAACTCGTAGTTTGGCTTGGTTCAGCTAATCCCTTGCTCGTTCATCTTTCGTTTGTTAACAATATGGCATGAACATGAACATGGTGCGATCAGGTTCGTATGAGTCTTTGCGTAAACCATGCACTCAAGGTAATTATATTAAGGTATGTAAAATAATCTGAATTCTAATTTTTGTTTTAATTTTTTCACAAATTAAAGTTTTAGGCAAATAAAGGATATTCTCTTAGGGTAATTTAAGGAAATCTCTCTCTCTCTCTCTCTCTCTCTCTCTCTCTCTCTCTCAACTCAGTTCAATTCATCTAGTAAAGGATAATGAACTGTTTGTGAATATGAACAAACACTGATTGTTCGTCTCGTGCCCATAAAAAACGACCAGCAAACACGGGTTGCTCGGTTCGTTTGGCTTGTTTAACCATTTTTTCTTTTCTCGTGTAATTGGTTCCTTGCTGAAAGTCGGCGAGACCGTAGTGCTCGCGTGACACTAAATACTTCTGGATTTGGAAGAGCATGAGTATGATCTGCTGCTAACAACAACGGAAACACTCATTTCGCCTGATAATGGTGATAGCTTAGTTCCTAAAGTCATCTACAAACACTTTAGAGTCATTGGAGTCATATGCCAATATGCATTTATATTAATCACGGGCGTGCATCTGGCTTTGGCCTCTCCATTGTACCAAAAAAGAAAAACTAAAATTCCATTGTATCATTTTTTAATTGGATTTTTCTATTCTCATCATTAATGCTAATAAAGTATAACACGAAAGATTAAAATATTATAGTATATTAATATTTTGAAATTAAGAAAGAGCTTTTATTTAATGCAAGTTGGATAAAATCGAGCAGTACCATTGGTAAAATATTTAATGTAAGACTAATTATCCATGACATAGATGTTGAGCAATAAGATGACAATCGTTGTAACACAGATACAAAGGTGGCGCACCGAGAGCAACTGCAGAGCGCCATTCCTGCCGGTGAGGAGTTCGACTCCTAGAGGGTGCATGCGTTGCTGTGTGATGAGTTCGATACCCAACATGGCTCGGGACTCCGCCGAGCAACAGACGATTGCTTTCCTCCCATGGTGGTAAGAAAGGGACTTTGCTATTTTAGCCATCATTGTGCACCACCTTCTTCTGTTTCTCTCGCCTCTGATGCACATACTTTGCATAGCATAATACCATACTGGTATCTGATATTTTGCCTTTGTACAAGTTTTCCTGGTTTAGAGATCTCCATTTTACTCATTTCTTATTGTGGTCGTGAATCAAATTATAAAGTTTGAGTTCTTTATTTTCTTTTTGTTCTCTATGATCAATAGCACCCTTAAAGACGCGCTTTGTTGTTTTACTATGCAATATTAGATCATCAGTGTTGTCAAAACATTGTTTGGCATTTGTATTCTCTTGTTGCTTTTTTGTTTTGTAGTCTTCACATATGTCAAAACATAATATATACATGTATGTGTATATGGATGTATATGTATGTATGTGTATGTATGTGCATGTGTTTGTATCAATTCAAATCTTTTTGCAACTAAACAATGTTCTACATTTATATCTGCACTTTCTTGTTTCTGACAGGATCTATCTTTTTCTGAACTGGTCATTAGCTTCTTTGTTAATGATTAAAGCATAATTCCCATATGACATTCATTTACTTCTCCCTTTGTCTACAATTTCAGAATCAGCAAGATGGTCTTAGTTGTTGGAGAAAGGTCAGACAGTACATGTCATCTTCTCGGAACACATGATATGGGACACAGAAAGCTTTCATTGGTCATCTACTGTGTGCTCTGAACTGGTGAAAGCGGAGAAGCTCAGGAGCATGGTACTGAGTTGAATTGTGAGATCTCAATGTTTAGAAACATTGTTCTCTTAGTTTTACTAAACATACTATGTTAAGATGCAAGCCTTTTGACTCTAGCATTGCGGCAAGATGGTTCAGGACAAGATTAAGATGGCTTTTCCCATTTCTAGTTTCTTTTGTGATGAAGAGAAACATGAAAGGATCGATACAATCTTGACTTCGATAAGAATATCTATGAATATTGTGAATTAATGCCACCAACTGTGATTTTTTCAATTGAGCTGGATGATGAGATAATGCCTTATCTGTGGGCCTGACTGCATATAAAGTTTTTTCCCATTGTGTATTGTTAGTGGTGTTTGGATTTTTATCCACTTCTTACTGAGCATGAAAAGCCTTTGGAGTGCACAAAACTATTAGGGGAAACAATATTTGATTGTATGCTTAATCTGGAGGACTCTGTTGCTGTTACTCAAAATTTTGTGAATTCTATTAGCTAATTGTGCTCATGTGATGTGTTGTGTTTATGTGACCATATTGATATAATATGAACTTGACTAAGAGTTCTTTTTACACATCAAGCATATGATGTGGTTAATGGAAAAATGTAGGCCTTGATTATTATCTATTATGATCATGGTGGTTTCATGTTCAACATCCCATTCTTTTTCATTTCTGTTCTTAAATATTATAGCCATTTAGCCGATTAGAGGTGGTGGATCTACATTGAGGTGAGGTGGGGTGGCAACCCACCAGAAATTCGGAAAACCATCGAAAAGTTTACACATGATGACTGAATCTATGGCCACTATACATAGTTCGCCTCACCCCATAAAAAATTCTAGATCTACTACTGCCCATGACAGGCTAGCTAAAGACCGTTTAGAGTCGAATCCATGACCACTATACATAGTTCGCCCACCTCAAATGGTCGAATAGGCAGTTTGCCCCACCTCACAAAAAATTCTAGATCCGCCACTGCCTACGACAACCAGAGGCCACCTAGAGCTAGCAGCTGCAAACTAATAATTAATAAAGATCAAAGTAGTACTAAATTGAAATTGCCAATTAATTAAGTACCAACTTCATCTTCACCATTGACCATGCAAAAAAAATAATGATAAAATTCAAGAAAAAAACAACTGGTAAGAGTCTATGCGATTAAAGGAGCAGGTATAGAATTAAGTCAAAGCAATTTCTACGTGCACAAGGAGCAAGTCCAATGGTGAGACTTGGAATTAGGCGCCGCTCATTTGACCAGTGCCCAACTCAGGCACAGCCAACTTTGAGTCCAATCAATCAAATTCAAGACAACAAAACCAGCCAAACCTTCACTCTACCTTTAGGTCCCCCCCGCGGTTAGGTTTTGATTCCATCTTCCTTAGAACTAGAACGGAACCAGTGGCTTCATTCTTTAATTCTTTTCCAATTTTTCAAAACTCTTGATTTTTTTCCTGCTTTAAGATGATTTAGGGCTCGAATCGGATCCTGAATTGGAATCAGTCCAGCCCGGTTCGGTTCTGGTTCTTGTTTCTAAAAAACCCAGAACGCCGGTTCCAGTTTACCCAAAACCGGCCATGTCTAACGGAAATCCTTTTTTTTTTTATTTTGCTTGTTTAAATTTGTATGTTCATATTCTAATCTCAAACAATGTATAGTAACTGTTAGAATGCTGATCAAAAGCAAGGTTGGAAATTTAGTATTTTGGTTCAGTGTTCGTATCGTGTCATTTCGTGTTTATCTCATGAGCATGTCAATCGGACAGGACTTGGCCCTTGTCGTGTCTAGCAAGACCCAGGGCTGGAGCCCTCTTGCCGGCCGTCGATAACCGATCGAACCTTGCCTAGTTCAATCAGTATTAAGAATGGCTCCATTCGTAATAGTGACAGGCAAAGCCAAAGGTTCTTACATTTCAGTGTTGTTCTTGAGTTTAGGGTCAGGTTTTCGGGTCATACCGATCATGAGAACTTTCTTTGTATTGTGTCAACACAAACACGAAATATAAGGTAGACCCCTATATGAATGTAGAATTTTCGGGTCATGTTCATGTTGGGTTTTGTTATCGTGTCTAAAACTGCTACCTAGTCTTTTCTTTTCTTTTTGGTACAATAGGAAGGCCCAAATGACTCTCCCGGTGTCAAACTCATGACCTCTAACTTGTGAGTCGACCCCCTAACCATGAGAGCTATATTGCTCATTTTTATGCTACCTTACTAAAAGGGTTTTTTTTGTGAGAAGAGGAGGCCAGAGCCCAACACAAGCATCCTATGAGAATCGAACTCCCCACCAGCAGCAACGGCGCTAAACCTCCCTGCCGTTGAGCTAACGCTTAGTTTATTAACTTGTGAGGTATGGTGTGTGTGTGTGCATGCGTGCCTATGTGTGTGTAATGTGGGACTACACGAATGTTTGTATTCTAATTATGAGCCTTACGGGAGGGATCATAAAATATAGGGGGGGACGTACTATACGATTTTGCATGGATACGCAGATGTCTCATACGGAAAGAAGATACGAAAACAAGGAAAGGAGGGTCCCTTCTCTATGGATGTGAGACCCTTTTCATACAAAGGACAAGAAAATCATCGCAAGATTTGTTTCTTTAGAGGTGTATCTTACTAAAACAATTTGATGCTACAACTTCACCTAATACAAATTTTAATTTCTGAAGTTTCAATATATATATATATATATATATATATATATATATATATATATATATATATATAGAGAGAGAGAGAGAGAGAGACTAATGGGATCTTGTCCACCACTTACGATGTTCACTTGTACCTAACTATAATATTGTCTAAGCATGAGTGCAACAACAATGTTCTTTGTACTTTTTTAAAACATTTTTAAAGATTTTAAATTATACTCATCTTACTAAAAAAGTAATAAGTGAGCATGAGTGAGTATAATCAAAAGTGGTCAAGATAGAGTGGTTCTAGTTTGAGTTTAGAATCGCTCGAAACTAGTAATTTATTAAAAAATTAAAAAATATATATTTTTTTAAAAATACTGGAACCAGCGGTTTGGAACCACTAGTTTTGATTTGGTTCCATTTCGGTTTGAGGTGATACAACTGCCTCGCACAAAACATAGAAGGAAAAGTATAGTCTGATCATCAATTAAGGGAGAGCTCCTTAGCCCATGACAACTGTGGCAGTCTGTTCCTAAACTGAAATTACGAAGCCAAACGTATTGGTATCTGTAGGACGCCTCAGGGGAAGCACGTACACTTCACGTTTTTCTTCTTTTTTTTCAAGAGAAAATGATATAAGGAATTAAATTTTTTTAAGGGGTAAAAATAGTATATATTATATATATATATAGAGAGAGAGAGAGAGAAAGAGAGATAAATGCATACACCCATTTGTGTCCAAAGATCATTAAAGATTTTAATTGTTTCATCAATAACTGAGTTTTAAGTAAAAAAAAGTATTATTGTATTTTTTGCAGAGTACATCTAATACACTTGTTATTGTTTTTTCCTTAAAAAATCTCAATAATTGATTTCAATGATTGAATGGCCGAGATATTTAAGTAGAGTTTGAGTATGTATGAGTGTATACATGAGCTATACTCTCTCTCTCTCTCTCTCTCTCTCTCTATATATATATATATATATATATATATATATATATATTATGTGAAAACTTTATCTTGCCTGACTTTAATACTATTTACTCGTGTCCATTTTACTTTTTAAGACGTAAATACAATTTAGAAAATCATAAGAACAACTTTACATCATTATTATTGTCACACTATGATTCCAACATCATTTACATGTGTGACTTACAAAAAGAAAAACAACTATTAGTTGAAGAACCAACAAACTCTTAGAATAATCAATGACATTTCTTCCTAAATCAAAGAATAAAAATAGAAGAAAATCCCGTGTATTTGAGGTTGGATGTTTGATTCAACATGAAAAAAATAAGTATTGCACGTTCTTTCTTAATATTTTTCTTTTTAATTTTTGGTCATTAGAACTGGATAAAGATGCAGCAATGCCGCATCTCTCCGTCTAAGAAAAACACGACCGGGCCTTATTTCAACATCTAGAGAGACGTGGTTGCATCACTTCTTCTCTTTGAGAGAGCCGCAACACAACTTCCACCCAACTTAGTTGTGAGGATGACAACATCAAATACATAACAAAATATGATTGAATCCACAAACATACTTTTTGAAAAACACAAAATGATTCTTCGAGTAAAAAAATACTTGAACCACTTTTTTTTCCATTTTCCAATCTTTTTTTTTTGAAAAAGAAGGCAATGGAGCTCTAACCAAGTTAAATTATGCGTCATTCATATGTTGTAGCTTGGGTTTTGATAGGGTCAGCACCAATGATGAGAGATGAGAGGGAAGATTCCAACAAAGAGATTGAGGAACCGCAAGTGAGGTTAGAAGCATTGTGAAAATTTCTGAAAATGGACAAGGGTATCTTTAGGAAATCATGGAAAAAAGTGTTTATATAATAACTCGGAGTGCGACAATAGTAATTTCCTAACCTTATTATACTCATTCTTTCAAAATTAAAAGATAAAGATAGATGAGGCTGAACTACAATCAATAACCCATATATAAATAAATAAATATATTTTATATATAATATATTTTAAAAACATACATATAAAGAGAGAAACTGAAAGATGGTAGACATCTTCTCGTATCAAACTCTATGAGATAATTTGCATTTGAACAATTACACTAGCAATAGATGAACTCTATCATCAACATTATATAATATATTAAATATGATAAATTAACTTTCTCATCAATATCAATAATTTAATGTATATGAATGCATTAAATGTGGGCCAAGATGATGGGAAGCCGTTGGACTGAGCTCGAGGCAGACCCTTTAGCCTGTTGGTTCTGTCATGTCTTGTGTCTTGTGTGTAGAGACAACACCTTAAAGGCCAAGCTCAGAACCCTTCATAACTTCGCGTCGTGGGCGCGTTGGACCCACTACCACCGAACCAAGGTGAACCAAGTTGGTTTGAACAAATCGAGGGCGACAGGACCCATGGCTCCGATTTTCAAGAGACCCGAAAAGCAATTATTGGGTGCCCTCACTGTCCCTGTGCTGCTTGCCTTGGGTCGCCCTTTTCTTCTTTCTTTTGTACGGGATCTTATTTTTGTCCTCGTCTCTATACAAACTTTTTGAGCACATGTGTATTAGAGAGAGAGAATTGGTCACGTATTTTCAGAAAACTAACCGTATGGATGTGTATAATACGGAAACCTAACACACATATATGCATACAACCACTAACGTCCCCTCTAGGAATGGAACCCATCACTTTGCGAGTAGCATCATAGAGCCCTAATGGTGAGCTAACGGCTCGGATGTGAAAGCCTTTGAATTAACTACTTAGGGTATGCTTGATATATGGTTTCAGCATAATTCAACCTTAATTTTTGGTGCTCCCAATTTTAAGTTCTATTATACTTCAAATACATGATGTAGAATGATAATTTCATAAGATCGATTTGAGTAAAAATCTTTGGCATCAAAGGGCTCACACAAAACTCAAAGTTTTAGATTAATTGTGAATCAAACACGAAACCATAATTATAAGCTTACGTGAGTTTGGATCTTTAGTTTAGTACCAAGGGTACAAAAAGGTGAATTAAACTTTCCCAACTCATAAAACAACTAACCGTTTATGTCACGTTTGCGTGTTCGCTTTGTCTTACAATTAATTAGAACCTGTGCTAGAAGCAAGATGAGGAGTGAAATAATGGTAACTTCCCCTGACCAACTGCAGACAATATACGTGAATTTTATACCCTTCGAAAGTTCAACAAAGTCATAAAATGATGTGGTGAGGGAGGAATCGATTCAAAGGTTCATGGTCATGAAGTTTGCAATTAGTTTTATAAGAAATCCTTTTTGTATATTGTGTGGTCTAGTTTACTACAGTTGAGTGTTATCTCTCTCTCTCTCTCTCTCTCTCTCTCTATATATATATATATATATATATATATATATATATATGTGTGTGTGTGTGCAAAACCAAATCTTGTCCACCTATTGTTTTTTAGTAGGACATGAGCATAATTTAAATTTTTTTAAAGGGGTTTTGAAAAGAATAAACAACATTGTTATTACACTTATAATCCCGAAAACAATGATTGGACAAAATCTAGTCTGCCCATTTCTGATGTAACCATCCATTGTTTTTCAGTGGCGGCATGAGTATAATTTGAAATTTTAAAATATTTTTAAAAAAGATAAATGAAAATATTATTATACTCATATACTCAAAAACAATGTTTGAGTATGAGCAAACAACATTCATGGTGGGTATGGTGGGTATGATAAATCTCTCTCTTTCTCTCTCTCTCTCTCTCTCTCTCTCTCTCTCTCTCTCTCTCTCTCTATATATATATATATATATATATATATATATATATATATATATATATATATATATAAACACGCACACCCATTGAAGGGAACATTCTCATGTGCATGACAATTAACAAATGATTGAATTAGCAAAACAGGTCAAGCCATTTTTCTTCATGCAGCAACTAACATGTAAGAGGGTTGTGTTCTTTTCATATTCAACAACCACATTAGCTTTCAAACCATGATGCATGATGCGGCGCATCTTCGTAAGTGCTTCCTGTAGTGGGATTGGACCTCCTGGATGAGAGCAACTTGTAAATGGGTGTTCATCGCGTAGTGAGGATTAGATTTTCGCAAGAATTTTCTTGTTAATTCAATAAAGAGGATCATCGTGTCATTGCTTCTACATGATCATCCGGTCGAGTCGGAGCTCAACATCGTGGTTGTGTTTAATACAAGGTTCCATGAGAACTGAACTTTGACTTTTGGTGCTTGTAGTTTCAATCTCCTTTACTCATTTAAATGTGAAATTGTGGTTTTATAGGTTCAATTCAAGTAAAAAACTTTATCACCAAGGAGGAGATGGGCCACAAGAACTAAACCTATGTTTTCACACAAAAATCTAAGTACCTTCTTCCCTCGTGTTATTATTACCTTGCCTAACACGAAAATACAAGCGTCAGTGCCACTTCATGATTCCATTGATGGTTAGAAGTCCATGCAAGTCAAGGCTTTCAATTCTAGTATCATGGGCCTAGCACCATGAATCAAACACACTCTTAAGGACGAATTTGAGGTGAAAATTGAGAGGTTTGCGTTCGTTATGACTATTGCAACTGCCGATGCAGGGACTGGACTAGCAATAGCTCACCTGGGTCGATTTTCAAGTCGAAGGTCATGATTTCGATATCTGGGGCACACATTTGTCTCCAGCATCCCAATTGTTCAAAAAAAAAAAGTTTGCCATGAAAAGTATCGCGTATGGAGGCATATCTGAAGCCTGATGTTCCTTTTCATAAAATCAATTTAACTTCTTAATTCTATTGCAGAAAGTTCATCAAAATGCCGCTTGAAGAACACAGCCAGTGTATCTAAATCGGATCTACTCGTTATGAACACCACCTGCAAATAGAATGAAGTGATGTGTTGTAGTTGTCTCTCACTGTTTACAGATTAAAACTCAAGCTTTTCATTGATCCAAACCGAAAGTAGCAATGGAAGATTTCAAATCTGTACCTTTCATAATAATAAGAATTCGACTCTAGCTTCGTAAGCAGGAAGAAAGGAGCAGTTCATGTCTTTTACTAACAGTCGGTGGTGGAAATTTTATTTTGCAAGCCATAAGATTTTCATTCAATTTTGAAATTGAGAACAGAAAGGCAGAAAGAGGGAGCAGGTGAGGCCTGTGGCCGAACATGAAGGCTGTATGATGGCCCTCACATTAAGGACTCACCTGGTCTCCTCTCACAGTTTGTCTGGCATTTCCATGCCTATTCTTTCTAAGAAAACATTATCTTGCTTGATCAAACAACAAACAAACCCACTTGGATTCTTTGTTTTCACGTAACCCTATCATAATTTGTAGAATTCAGACAAAACTTTACGCTGCCTAACGCAATCCTCCTTTATCCGAGCTTGGGATCCGTCATGCAAGGTGATCCTTATATGGGCGGAGTTTTCTGGCTTGATCAAACACTTGACAAAATTGCCAATCTCTTGAATACCTACTGAACGTGTTCAGGATTTCGGACATTGATGTGATGTCAATGTGTGCTCCATGATTCAAACACGTCCTTGGTCAGTGCTTCTCATTTGTTTCTATCGTCTTCGTGGAATTCCCATCAAAGTTCTTTATTATTGAAGCTGATATACTCTCCATCAACGGAATCGGAACTCACAGTCTTGGATGCAGAGTTTCTGTGTCAAACTGTCAGCATTTATGTTATGTCAAAGGGAAAGAGCATAATCTATTAAACCCAAGAATTATTATCTTATATTTCCTAATGGAGTTTCGATTCCAAACCTAAATATGTTCCTTTTATTTGGGTTACAGTGAGGAGGCCCATGCCTGGTATGCATGCCCGAGTTATTGAACTCACGACCTGTAAATTATGAGTCGATCCCCAGGTGAGCTATCGCTCTGATTGGGGAACGTAAATACTTTTGGTAACTAGCTTTCATTTCATACAGCATTTAGCTCTTTTTTATATGGTGATCCGCGGTATTTCTCTCATTTTCTGAACTTGGGATAACACGCTGAATGAATAAAAGTTACTCTAAACATAATAACAAGTTAATCTTAGCTAATATTGTCCAAGAGTTCACATCTACGAGAAGGTTGGATACTAAGAGACGCAAAGGAGCTGTAGACGGTGAAAGTGGCGGTAGTGCTAACTTGGGGATCCATGAGATTCTCATTGAACTTAAAGGAAGAAATATCCTTGCATCCTTGTGTTTCATGCTTAAATCTACTTAAATATTTTTGTTATTTGATAGATATGATTAAAGATTTAAATTTTAAAAGTATTTAATAGTGGAGTAAATGCTAAGTTTGAAAAATACAATAGTGATATATATATATATATATATAAAGAAAATTAGATCTTTCCCACATCCACTTATATTAACCCATTATTTTTTGGTGACGTTAGTATAATTTAAAAAATTTAAGGATTATTTTTTGGTGGTTATAATCCAATTTCTCTCTCTATATATATAAAGAAAATTAGGAGTTGTTAGACATCTTCTCATGGATACTCTACAAGACAATTTGTGTCATTCATGCCATCACATGGATGATAATATCAAAATCAACACAAGAATTGAATGATGCGAGATGAGTACCTTGATCACAGAGTTTAATTAAGACGATATATATATATATATATATATAGAGAGAGAGAGAGAGAGAGACCGCACTAAAAGTTGAATGGCATGAAACCCCTTGAATTAGGGTTTATCTTTAAAGTAGGACTCTTTTGTGGCGAGACTAGTAACGGATGTGAGTGCATAAAAAACTGAATATTCTAAGCATTGGTAACATGTGTCCATAGATTGCTTAGTGATTGGTGGCAAACAGTTGCCTCTCATATTCGAAATCTAAGGGTAACAAATTCCAAGAGAGGAAATTCTCCTAAAATGAAGACCTTTTCTTTGGTGTGGGAGGCAGAAGCAAGACGCATCACCTGGGAATCGAACTCACCACCTTCAATTTGTGAGTCGACCCCCTAACCTGTTGAGTTAATGTGAAGTACATGTGCCATGGGCATTCCCTCTCTACCAACCAACCAAGATCATATTGAGAGAAACCGTAGAATGTTGCAATTAATTGAAGAAGTTGTTGCCAGTGTGGAAAGGGAAGCATTAAAGGCACAAGCATGAGTATCTCATACTATTCTTTGGGGTGGGGAGCCAAAAGAACACGGAATGTTGGATAGTACTATGGTATTCTACCATTAATTCTCTCTCTCTCTCTCTCTCTCTCTCTCTCTCTCTCTCTCTCTCTCTCTCTCTCTCTCCTATATATATATATAAACTGGTATATACTAGGATAATAAATCTCAATCATGTTGAAT